>JBANSL010000020.1:18750763-20227430 GCA_037127255.1 Persicaria tinctoria | reverse complement strand
GATCTTTGATTGTGTTGTTTTTCGGTAATAAGAGTAGAGATGATGGCAAAGACTGAGGAATTGGCGGGTACAGTGTTTAACGACTTCGAATTTCTCTATCTGGAAGATGAAGATGGAGGATGCTTTGTATTGCAAAGATCTGTTTTATCCGATTGAGTTGGGATCAAGAAAGCTAAGACATCCGATTATGATTGGAAGAAACTGCACAAGAAGGCGGCTAGAACCATTAGAATGTGGGTGGATAATTGTGTTTATCACCACATAAGCAACGAGATAGATGCACGGGACACGAGTATTGTGGAAAAAATTAGAGGACATGTATGAAAGGAAGTCAACCTAGAGTAAAGTTTTTGTGATAAGAACACAGTTGAATCTCAAGTACAGAGATGGAAAGCCTATTGCAAAGCATCTGAGTGAGTTTTAGAAATTGGTGAATCAGTTGAACACCATAAAGTTAGTCCTTGATGACGAGTTGCAAGCGTTGTTGCTTTTGAGCTCTTTGCCTGATAGCTGGGAGACTCTAGTCGTGGCAATTAACAACTCTGTCGTGGGTGGGGTTGTGTCCTTATCTGCAGTGATTGATAGTCTCTACGATGAGGGGACTAGGAGGAAGGATATGGGCACGGATTCGTCACATGCTCTCGTGACAGTTTCAGGGAGCAGGTCTAGAGGGAGATCACAGATTAGGGGGAGCTTTGTTTGCTATCATTGTGGCAAAGAAAGGCACATAAAGAGGAATTGCAATGTATGGAAGAAGAAAAAGGAGGAAGAGGGAAATAAAAAAGGAACAACGGTAGTTCTGCAGGACAATGATGATGAGCAGGTTATTCTCACATGCTTGGAGAATCATGATGGTGAGTCTGATTCTTGTGTAGAGTGGATTGCTGATGGAGCTGCATCCTTCCATGCTACATCAAGAGGAAAGCGTTTACTTATTACCGAGTGGGACGCTTTGGCAAAGCAAAGATGGGAAACGAAGCTTATCTGATATTGTTGGTATGAGAGATGTTTGTGTGATGCCAAATATAGGTTGCAGGATGACATTGACAGATGTGCGACACGTATCAGATTTGCAGAAGAATTTTATTTCTCTTCAAGTCTTGGATAAAAAGGGCTATGATATCTTCCTTGGAGGAAGAAAGTGTAAACTCGGCAAAGGGTCAATGGTGATTGCTAGAGGTGATTTGAGCGATACATTGTACAGTACTCAGTTAGAAGAAATCAGAAAAGTTGTGACAGAGGTTCTTGATGATGCTTCACTTGATTTGGTGCAGGGGCTTACAAGATACTTGAGTGGGAAGGGGTTGCGGAATCAGAAGAGAAAGTCTCTCGTTTCTTATGCTGGCAAGGAGACCTTGAACACTTGTGATTTGTATGGATTGTAGACAAGATTTAGCGAAACTTCTGATATGTCAGAAGAGGATAGCACAAGTGTGAAGTTTGCGTCATAGGATTGTGTTGGTGGGATAGCCATGTCAAAGAGGAGTTCACCGGCCAGGTGCTATGACTGGTGGTAGATCTGAGCACGATGAGCCAGCACGAATAGAAGAAACTATCAGAGGGTCAGAGAGAGGAGGTCGCGCATTCACCATGAGTTCTACCTCGGAGTAACAGAGAGTTACGAAGGAGGGGGGCTAGAAGGTGATGGTGATATCTGGCGTCTGGCGAGCATCTGTTCCACGTCTCGATGGGGAGAAGGATCGGGATCGGGATGCGGGTGAGGCCAGGATGAGCAGGAACATCTTCTCCTTGGGATGGATGGGGAGATTGTTGGGCCCATGATCCATTTTGGTCCGGTCCAAAGAAGTTATATATTGCTAGGTTTTTAGCAATATAAAGAGGAATTTGGGGGGTAAATTATTGCAACCAAGGAGATCAGCCGCAGGACCAAAAGAGAAAGGAGGGAGAAGGAAAAGAGAGAGGAGGGAGAAATGAGAGGAAAGAAAGGAGAATTGAGTGAGTGTTTCGTCTCTTGATCTGGTTATTTGTCTCCCACCTTTAGCAATTCAACAACGGGTGTTTGTTGATAGGTATTGGTGTTTGATTACAAGTGTTTAGCTAGGTTTTGGATTGTTAAACATTTGTATCGATTTGTTGATTAGTGGATTGGTCGCTCTAGTGGTCGGAAAGTGGTTTTTTTTATCCTCTGGTTAGAGAGGGTTTATTCCCACATAAATTTTGTGTTATATTTGTGTTTTTATTTGTGTTTGTGGTTGTTTGGTTTTCCAGGCCAGATTGGATATTATCAGTTGATCATTAGTTTGTTGATGGGTTTTTGTTGGTTTTTTTATTACCCGAATTCACTTATTCCAAGTGTGGCTGGAAAGTAATTCTAACCCAACCTGTACAAGTATAGAACGAGCTGAGTTGGACCAGTTCACCAATTCTGTTGCATATATATATGGATTACAATCATGTGAGATCACCTACATATTCGCATTGTACGTGCACTCGTTTGCTCTCCGAATGATCTAACAATCTTCTCGAGGGACCGTTTCACTACGCCATTTTGCAAGTTAGGCGACGCATATTTGTGGGTTTGTCACTTGAGAAGCATTCAGGCGACGTACCATATACGTGTTCGTCACTTGAGTCGAATCCAAGGAAAGTCAAAGGAGATCGAAGCTCGGGCGTCGAAGTTATCATTTGTTCGTTGCTTGAGTAAATTTAGGCGACGAATGTATGTAGAGTCGTCACCTGAGTGAGAGTCGGTAGACCCACATTAACTTGCATGATGTTGTGGCGACGAAGTTTGAATGAGTATGTCGCCTGAATGAGGGGTAGGTCTGACACATTTATTACTATATCACCTATGCGACGAACATATGCTAAGTATGTCACCTGAGTAGTTACTTGCAGACATTCAAGCGACGAACAAATGCTATGTTCGTCATTTGAGTTTCTAAAACAAAGGCGCCAAGTTTTCCCGTGCTAATTTTGAGAAGAAAGTGATGTATCTATATAAAATCAAAAGATCGAGTCTTGTATGTCTATATATGATTTTGGTAGATAAAATATTTAAAAATAGCTCAATGTAAAATGATAGATTTTGCACTTAACCACTTAAAGTCTTAAAATATGAAAAATTAATTAAAAAAATATTATAACATAAATCATGGTAAAATATTTGAGACCGATATTACGATGAAGATCAAGGTTTTGAGACCAAGATTTGAGTATGAGATCGAGATTTGAGACTGAGATTGATATCGAGATTTGAAATTTGAGATTTGTCATTGAGATTTTCAAACAAGATTAAGATTAAAATCAAAATCGACATTTGATATATTGAGATTTTATATTTGAGAACTGAGGGGGAGAGTTGATATTTGAGATTGAGATTAAGTTTGAGATCGAGATTTGAGATGGAGATTGCGATTTGTCATTGAGATTTGAAATCAAGATTAAGATCAAGATCGACATTTGATATTGAGATTTTATATTTGATAATTAGAGAGAGAGTTGATATTTGAGATTGGGATTAAGTTTGAGATCGAGATTTGAGATGGATATTGCGATTTGAGATTTGTCATTGAGATTTGAAATCAAGATTAAGATCAAGATCGGCATTTGATATTGAGATTTTATATTTGAGAATTGAGAAGGAGAGTGGATATTTAAGGTTGAGATTAAGTTTGAGATCGAGATTTGAGATTGAGATCGCGATTTGAGATCTGTGATTTGTCATTGAGATTCGAAATCAAGATGAAGATTAAGATCGACATTTGATATTGAGATTTTATATTTGATAATTGAGAGGGAGAGTTGATTTTTGAGATTAAGTTTGAGATCGAGATTTGAGATTGAGATCGCGATTTGAGATTTGAGATTTTTGATTTGTCATTTAGATTTGAAATCAAGATTAGGATCAATATCGACATTTGATATTGAGATTTTATATTTTATAATTTAGAGTGAGAGTTGATATTTGATACTGAGATTAAGTCTGAGATCGAGATTTGAGATGGAGATTGCGATTTCAGATTTGAAATCAAGATTAAGATCAAGATCGGCTTTTTATATTGAGATTTTATATTTTAGAATTGAGAAGGAAAGTTGATATTTGAGATTGAGATTAAGTTTGATATTGACATTTGAGATGGAGATTGCTATTTTAGATTTGAAATCAAGATTAAGATCAAGATCGACTCTTGATATTGAGATTTTATATTTGAGAATTAATAGTGAGATTTGATATTTGAGACCGAGCTAATGGTTGAGATCGAGATTTGAGATTAAGATCGCGATTTGAGATTTGCCTTTGAGATTTGAAATCAAGATTAAGATAAAGTTGGACTTTTGAGATTGAGATTTTATTATTGAGAATTGAGAGTGAGAGTTAATACTTGAGATTGAGATTAAGATTTGAAATTTGAAATTGAAATCAAGATTAAGATCAAGATCAATATTTGAGATTGAGATTGACATTTGATATTTGCGGTTGAGATTTGATATTTGAGATTTGTATCGATATCAAGTTTGAGATTACCACTAATATGGACATTTCATATTTGACATTTTAGATTATGATTGAGATAAAGGTTGAGATCGAGTAGATTAAAGGTTTAAGATTGAGATTCAGATTAAGAGGGTTCTAATTTTTTAGAATATATTGGTTCTAATTTTATAGATAATCGATCTAATAGAATAACAAAATTTTATATTTAAATATATAAGTGCCATAAAAATTAAAAAAAGATCATACAAATATTAAATATATAATTTTATATTTATACAAGTTCATGTATTTTTTTTTTTAATACTACAATGTTATATTTATAAAAGTTATTAGTAACAACTCAAAAGTTATAAACATATAAATATTAACTATATAATGTTATAAACATATAGATATTAATTTATTTGGCGGGATATTTTTTTTGGTGGGGATTTGGCGGGATATTATTCCGCTCAAATTTCGTGAAATTTTGTAAACCCCGCTAATCGGATAACCCTAAGGGTTCGTATGGGACGGGGTTAATAAACTGACTAAAATTATAAACATGGTAAAATTTATAAACTATTGGTAAAAAGTAGTTAAAAATTTATGAAAAAATATAAACTCCGTATGGGACGAAAAAGTGTTTATTTATAAAAAAAAAAAAAAAGAGTTTATTTGGTTGTTATTAGGGGTATACTTGTCTTTTCAAATCAAATCAACCCCCCAAAACCCAAAAAAAACTTCAAAAACAAGTTTTTTTTTTAACTCACAATTTTAACTACTTTTACGGTTTTACCTAATTTCAATGAGAGCTCCCTCATTCTCCTCCCTCCGCCTCTCAGTCTCTGATATCCCTGCCTCGCCCTGGCCATCACCTTCTTCGTTCTCACCACGCTCCCATACCGCCTTGCTCGCCCTCGCCCTCTCCGTCCTGGTATGTTACCCAAAGTCACTCTCTCTCATTCAGATCTGAAGCTGCCAACAACAGGGAAGAACATTGGAAGTGCGCCTCAGGGCCGACGCCGCCGGCCACCGCATAACAGACGCCAGATGATGCCTCTCCCTCTCGTCGCCCCTCGTCTTCTTCCTGACTCCCTCCTTTGCTCATCGTTCTGATTTCAGGTATATATTCTTCTCCTCGCTCCCCCTTTAGTCCTTGCTGGTTTCTGATTTTAGATTAGCATCGTAGAGTAACGTTCATACAAATATTAGCTTCGTCGTCTTGATTTTAGCATAAACGAAGCCTGAAATTTAGGCAGGTACCAAAATGAAATTAATTTACATTGATTCAAGTTATTTGAATGGGAATCTGTCACTATCTGATAATCTGCGTCACTGCGTGTGGTGTTTTGTGATGAAATTATTTGAATCTGTGAAAGAGGAGGCAATTAAAAACTGCAAAAGTATGGATTGGTTGTGCTTAAAGTTTGGAGATTTCTTTTATCATGACGTCCTCCTGTACTGTAAACAAAGTTGGTAGAACTCAATCTTATCTCATGCTACACTGCTATAGTTGTGAATCTTTATTATTATTATCAGTTTCGTAGTTCAGTTTTTACATCTTTAGATAGTAGAAAAAAGTTTAATATTATCAATCTACAGAGTATTTTGTTGCTTAATAATGAACAATCTCAAAAGTGCTAGATTGACGATTTCAATCTATTATTTTGGCTAATATCCTCTGTTCTAGGATAACTCCGTGCATCCCGTGATTAAGGAGGAGCTTGGAATGGCTATATGGACGTTTCTTCACACTCTTGGAGCTCAGGTATATATATAACACAAAACATAGCATTCCCTCAATATGGATGCTATGTTGCTTTGTTCACATTAATCACATGAGATGTATTTTGGATGTCCATTATAATAACTATGAAAGAAATGTCGTTGATGAACTAAATAAGCCTAATAACTTTTATGAACTATTGTGAGAATTCTTATTTGTTCCATATTTTCATGCTAAAATTATGTAAGGATCAGACCCACAAGACCACCATGCTATAAGAGGATTAAGAAACTTTGTCTCCTTAAGAAAAAGTGAAGTTATTCTAACCGTGTGATAATCTGCTTATGTTGTTTTGTGATGAAAGTATTTGAATTTGTGAAAGAAGATGCAGTTAAAGTTGGAATGAGATGCACCTCATGCCCAGTTGTGTTGTGTATCAGCCTGTCATTTATGTTGGAATGAGATGCACCATCTTCTTATCATGAAAGTAAGAAAATTTTATTTTTAGAGTAATATACAAATAAGCATTTCTATTGATATGTTTGCATGTTTCATATTATGTTGTGTTGAGTTTCTTCTTGCCCCTATCCCTATTTGTTCTATGTCATGACCTTGCAAGTGGAACTTCGTTTGATGACATTAAAAAGCAAGCTTTGTGAATTAGGTTGTGAGGTTTAATTTAAGGGTAAACTACAGTAAACCACCCTTTAAATAGGGTATATTGCACAAAACCACCCTTTATATATGAAATTGCAGTAAACCACCCTTTAGAGTGATTCCGTTAGCAAGTAACCACCCCCTTCTTTGATTCCGTTCATCACCCGTTAAATTGCATTAAATTACCAATATACCCTGTTGTTTTATTCAATATTACATGGTCTTCTTCTACATTCTTCAATAACTGGCCATTGTTGATAACTCAACAACGTCACCGCCACCATGTGCTCCGATGAGGAGTTTGATGTTGACCATGGCACAACCCAGCAACAATCCATAAGTCCTGTGAGAAACATATAGAGAAATAAAACCTCAATTCAGATTCCAGTTCCAGGAGGATCTTGATAGAGATAGAAAAAAACCCAAATTGCAAACCCTTATAATTCAATTGTAAGCAACCAAATAAAGTGTGGCTTTTGCCGATTCTAGGATAAATTTGTCAATTTCAATCATCTCCATTCCCAATTCAAGCTACACTAGCCCAAACTCATAGATCTAAGATTCGATTTCTGCAAAAGGAACAATCAAGAACCCTAAAATCCTAAATTCGAAAAACATATAAATTTTCTCAAAATTGACCATGACGAACAACAATCGAGGCTTCATAAATCACAACTACAACAAAAGAAGGCAAAATCGAGCCTCAATTTGTTCGAATTCAACCATAAATTGGTCGTCAAACCACCGGCAACTCCTCGTCCTCTTCCTTGGCGACTTTCTTCTTCTTCTCCTCGAACTCCTCCGCGGGCACTTCATCGGGCATCTTCTTCAAATCCTGGGCGGCGTCGACGTAGGGGTCACGGACGGGGTCGGATTTCTCCATGGGGGTTCGAGCCTTGTCAAGTAATGGCTTGAAAGTGAATTCGATGAAGAGCTAGGCGAAGCCCAGGGCTGCCATCACCATGGCGGCTGATTTCACAGGGTTGTCTGAGATTTGATGGACTTTTGAACGGAATAAATGGATGGGGTGGTGGTTTGCTAACGGAGTAGGTTTAAAGGGTGGTTTTTTGTAATATTTGTTTTAAGGGGTGGTTTTGAGCAATTTAGTGTATTTAAGGGGTAGTTTTCTACGACATTATCTGTGTAGATGATCAGCCCGAGAATGACTTGTAAGTAGACCTGTCAAAACACAACCCGACCCGGTGACCCGACCCGACCGACCCGAAAAATTTCCGACCCGAACCCGAAAATTTTGACCCGAATTTTTTTTCGACCCGAACCCGAAAAATCCGAAATTTTCCGGGTAATCTGGGTTTCAACCCGGTGACCCGATTGACCCGGTAATTTTGACCCGGTGACCCGATTGACCCGGTTGATTTATAATTATATATAATTAATTTTTTTTATATATAATTAAAATTTATCACAAAATTATCAAATAATGATTTTTTTAATTTAAAAAAGAAAAAATTGACAAACCCGAACCCGACCCGAAACCCGATCAAACCCGATTTCGAGCCATCCCGAAAAACTCGGAACCCGTTTTACCCGAGACCCGTTTTACCCGAAATCCGAAGTGACCCGACCCGAACCCGACCCGAATGACCCGTTTGACAGGTTTACTTATAAACATCCATCAGTGTCGGTGTGAGTCTTCGATGGGAAACTCGGAGGCCGACACCAAACCACCGGCGACGGCGAGATCGAGACTCTCAGCCCGTCTCTTCTTCATCTTTGCTTCCTTTTCTCTCCTTCTCCTCTTCCTCCTATCCAGCACCCGTAATCCCGCCCTCTTTCTCCCACTTTCTCTCTACAGGGACCATTTCTCCCTCCGCAGTTCCTCTCCGGCTGAATCTGCCGCCTCCGCTCCCCAATCCCAATCTCACGCACCTCCAACCACCGATCAACCCAATAAGACCGATTCCTTCAGCATCCAGATCCCAATTGCTCCAATTTCAGAGCTGATAGTTGACGGCGTTGGCCCCGCTGACATTGCTGAGGGTTCCGATTCGATCCTCAATCGAGCAATCCCCCCAATTTCTCAGGAATCGGGGAAGAAGGGAAGTGTTGGTAGCCCTAATTTGGTTTCTCAGGAACCCGAGCTAAGCGGCAATGCCGATGGCCCTTCTGTCAGACAGAATCAGGTGGACGTAAAGGAGGTAGAGATGAGTAGTATCAATGGCGGATCCAGTGGATTGAAGAAATGTAATCTGTACATGGGGAAGTGGGTGAGAGATGAGAGTGGCGGGTATCCTCTTTACAAACCGGGTTCTTGCCCGTATGTTGATGAGGCTTTCGTTTGCCAGGGTAATGGGAGGCCTGATTCTGAGTACTTGAGATGGAGGTGGAAGCCTGACGAGTGTGATCTTCCCAGGTGAATGAGTGAATTTCTTATGATCTTGCATTTCTTGTTATTTGATTTCTGTCTTGTGTACATGTGTTTACCACATCGAATTTTATCTATTAGTCTTAGTATAAATGATATTGATTGACCTCAATTGTAGTTGAATTTGCATAAAAAGCCCTGATGAGCATGTTACCCTTGATAAATTGCACCTTCAAGGTTTGTTTTGTAAATTGGTATTTAGAAGACCTTTAATAGTATTATTGTCTCAGCTCGATTACATTGGTCGAAGGTATTATTTAGTAGTACATTGCTTTTAAGGTTAAGATATATTGGGTGTTTTTGTTTATGCAGTGTTTTTGTTACATGTTTTGTTTAATGATTTTAACTGATAAGTGTTTGTCCTAACTACATATCAAATTAGGGGTTTTTGGGGTCCTGTGAGATAGATACCTATCATCCTTTCCTAAATGGAATAGGTGTATTAGGAATATCAACTTGCAATGGAATACCTGAGATTTATATTCTGTCTCATGTGTTTGACCCACCCACCAGCGTATAAGAAAGGGTTAATAGGAGAAAGCCATGCTTAATCGGGCGCATTGTTTTTCAAATTCTGTCCTCAACTCTTTTTTTTATTTTTTATGTTTCTGCGTAAAACATCTTATTCTCAAACTGTAAACAAGATTACAAAAAGCAGTTATTGCAAACTATATTTTCTTGGTACTTACTTCTTGTTCTGCCTTTGTTTTTATTTGTATTTGATAGCTGTGTTCATCCTACTATCGGTGTCTGATTTTGCTCTTCTCGATTAGTAGGAAATCATGTGTATTTTTGTGTGTTGATGAGATCCAATGATTGTTAAGACAAATATCCCACAAAAAGCAGTTCTCACTTCTCAGGGCATCAAGCTCTTTTATGGTTGTCCAAGGAAAAGGGATGAATTTAGTGGAAACTAGAGTTCAAGATTGCTCAAGTCATATGTTACGTCTTACCTTTGAAACTGTTAGAATAGGAAATACCCCTCCTACATATCTGGCTAATGCTGCTGTTCATACATGTGATCTGATCTGTAAATGGTTTACTTAATCCTATTTCTTTTTCTGCTGCATTTCTTGTTCTGAAGGAGTTTCGTTTTTCTTTGAATATAGGTTTAACGCAGCGGACTTCTTGGAAAGGCTAAGAGGTAAGAAGCTGACGTTGGTCGGAGACTCAATGAACCGAAACCAATTTGAGTCTATGATATGCCTCCTCCGAGAGGGCCTTGCTGATAAAAGGAAGATGTTTGAGACCCATGGTTATAAAATAACTAAAGGGAGAGGCTATTTTGTCTTCATGTTTGTGGTAATTGCTTGCTTCTTCAGTTCTCTGAACGAAAAAGTCTTCTTTCACATATTCGTTCCACTCGTGATCCCTGGGGTACTATGTCCAATCATATAGCATCATTATTGGGGTTTACATGTCATCACTTCTTGATTGGTTGTGGCATGCACTCCTTTCCGTATCACGGGTAAAACCTCAATATTGATCTCTTGTTTGCTGCACTCTGCTTGGGCAGGATTATAATTGTACAGTGGAATTTATCCGGTCCCATTTCCTTGTTAGAGAAGGAGTTCGCAAAAATGCGCAGGGAAACTCGAATCCAATATTATCAATAGATAAGATTGACAAGTCATCGAAAAAATGGAAGCGGACAGATATTCTCGTCTTCAATACTGGGCATTGGTGGACTCATGGCAAAATTGCAAGGGGGTGGGTATGCTGTTATCTCTGTCTGAGGCCTCTGTTCTATATGTTCATCAGAGTATAACGAGTGAGGTTTTCTTTCCAGCAAAAATTACTTCAAAGAAGGAGATCAAGTCTATCCTCAATTTGATGCCATTGAAGCCTACAGGAGAGCCATGAAAACATGGGGGGAATGGATAGATCGAAATGTGAATCCAGAGAAGCAGTTAGTATTTTACCGTGCCTATTCCTCCGCGCATTTCAGGTACATCCTTGTTTAGCTTTGCTTGGTCCTCATTTCCCAAATTGACGAACAACATTCAAATACCAACACAGAATGCGCATTCTTGACTTTTGGAAGAAAAAAAAAGAAACAATCCTTTTCCTGTGTAGTTGCACTTGCACATTTCTATGAAGACTATGATTTCTCAAACTCTCTAGCGCATCTTTGAGCAAACTATTTGAGAATTTTGGTGGAAGTGGAAATTTTATTGACACAATTATGCTGTGTATCAGAGGAGGAGATTGGGACTCAGGAGGTACTTGCAATGGTGAGACTGAACCGATACCAAGTGGGGCCTTCCTGGAGAGCTACCCTTTGAAAATGAAGATAGTAGAAGAAGTGATCCACAAGATGCGGGTTCCTGTTGTTCTTCTAAACATTACAAGACTGACAAACTTCCGAAAGGATGGACACCCTTCAATCTATGGTAAGAACGCTACGGCTGGGGTTAGGGTGTCTCGGAGGCGGCAAGATTGCAGCCACTGGTGTCTTCCTGGGGTCCCTGATGCATGGAATGAGTTAATTTATGCTGCCCTGGTTTATCATCAAACACCAGCCAGTTGGTCACTCTGAGTAAACACATGACCTCTCACACGAGCCAGAGGATACGAAATAGTTGAGTGAAAGCAGGGTTTCGCCAGATGGTGCTGCAGATTAACGAGGGGAGATGGAGGGTGAGGTTGCAATGCCCGGTTGGTTAGTCTACCTGTGTTACAACGTGACAAGATTCTCAAAACGTTGAACTAGCTGTATTGTGAAGCCGGAAAATGCCGATCATACTAATGCAATTTGCAAACACCGGTGGTCGAAGCTGGAAGGGTTTAAGACTTCAGATGGAGGTTGTGTTTGATTTGCAATATTCGGGTTTGGATTGTTTCATCTCATTATTTGCGAGAGAGTGAGTAGAGACTGCGTAACCTTCACCGGGGAGACTGATCTTGTTCTCATCCTCGTTTGGATATGAAAAATCATCTTCATCCCTAGTTGGGAAAAAACCTGTTTGAACCTGGTAGGGAGGCGTGGAGTAAGGGAGAAGTAAGGAGGTCCTGGTTTTGAGAATTGATGCAGTAGAATCGAAAAAAGAAATATTCTATTTTTATAGGGGTTAAAGATTATATAAAATATAACTTTTTAATTTTTTTTATATATAATTTTATACTTGTTACTCTTACTATTAAGTATGAATTTCTCGGGTTACTGGATTCAGAATTCAATGTCCTGACCGCTGGCTGGTGACTTATATGGGTTTCTAGGGTTGTTTCCTTCATCTGTTTTATTTTGCGTGTTTGTATGTTATATGTTGACGGTTAGTCCGTCTGCCGATTCGTCGGCCTCTCGAGCTTCAGGCTTGTCTGAGCTCTAATTTTTACCTGATAAAAAAAAGTATGAATTTCTAAAAAAAATATTATATATAGTTTTTTTTTCTAAAAAATATTCATAAATAATAAGTAACATGTTTTAATTAATAGAGCAACTATTAGGCCCCGTTTGGTATAAATGTAGTAATCGGAATGGGAATGGAAATCGGAATCAAAAGTTGGAATAAGCCATTACCGAAGCATGTTGTTTGGTATAATTCGGGAATGAGAAATTAACAAATTCAACCTAAAAATCCCCAAAATTTGACATATCCAATTCAAAAACACACAAATCCAATATACCAAATTATGCATAAAATACCCAAATTCAACATATCAATTACATAAATTCATCATCAAAATACACAATTGAACCATACAAATTTGAGTAAATATGGAAAGAAAAGGGGTGTTTGGCCAATGGTGGTCCGGTGGAGGTTGACTGCAACGGAGAGGATTTCCACTGCTATGGCGGTGTTCGACTGCAACCGGGGGTGGCGAGCCACCATCTGGACATGACTGTCGACGCAGGGACGACGACGACAAGGCCGACGGGGGCGGATCTAAACGGATGTGGCGATGGAGGAGAGACGGATCTGGACAAGGGCCAATGGAGGCGGATCCGGACAGGGGTCGACCTGGATTCGATGCACAGAGTGAGGGAGGGAGAGAGGACAGGGGCCGACCTGGAGGCCGATCTGGACGGTGGTGCCATGGTGGTAGTAGTGGCGACGGCAGCGGCTTCGGATATGGACGGTGGCGGTGGCGGGGGCGGCGGGGGCGCTGGACGGTGATGGTAGCGACGTGGAGACGGGTGGTGGAGATGAGGGACACCGGCAGAGATCCAAGGAGGAAGAAGGGGGGGTTTTATGAAATTGGGAATGAAATGATTCCCTAGGTTTTTCAAAGGAATGAAATGGGGTAGAAAAGGGAATGAGGAGATTACCGGGAATCAATTTCATTCCCGATTTTGACATACCAAACAACAAAATGGGAATGACCCATTCCCATTCCCATTCCCATCCCCAATTTCGGTGGATACCAAACATGCATTTAGTTATTCTTCGGGTTTTCTAAATACACCGCTAATTTTTACTGGATACACCGCTAAACTTCGCAACCCTCTGCGGATCGAGCTCCGCAACCCCTTGCGGAACTCACTGGGCATCGGGCCAAACACGTCCTAAAAGCCCATCGACAAAACGTCCGCAAGACGTTGCGGAGAGAGTTTCGCATTAGGATGCGGAGTCCCTAACCTATATAATTAAAATAATAATAATAAAAAAAAAAAAAAAACATTACGCAACTTGGTGCGGAACTTTGTTTTTTTGTTTTGTTTTTTTTTTGGTTTTTCAGGGTTTTTTTTTTTTTTTGAAGCAAGATAAGAAATTCAGTTCTCTAGACAAGCCTAGAGAAACCGAGAGACCGGGCAAGCCGGTGGATGGACTAACCATCATGTACAACAGAAGCAAAAACTGAAGCAAATGACAAAAATAAATAACAGAAGCAAATGACAGAAAAATAAAAAACTAGGAACGTACAAGCCATCCTACACTGCGCAACACAAGCTAAAGAAGAACGAAACGACCGGCCAAATGGACAACGCACACAGCGAACTCTAGGGACCAGCGGACACCTCAGATTATGGACTCGAAGAGCCTTCAGATGTCAATCGCACTTCCACGACGTCATTGAACATGACACGTCAATCAACGCTCACAAGAAGCCTGCAACACAACAAGAATAGCACAGTACAACCACAAACCACACCCAAGCACAATCAAACCCCAAGACCTTGTCTCAACCCTCAAGGACGATAATAAAATCGTGGGCGGCTATCACAAGGATAAGCCTAACAGAGGCAATACAAAACAAGGCAAGGAAGAGAAACCGGGCAGAGATGAACAAGAAAGCGACTGAAAGAGCGGACTACAACAAACAAAAAGGCCGGTGGCGCCGCTGAGAAGGACCGATCGAGGCCAAATCCGAGGACAGAGGTGAGGGAGACCTCGAAGAGGGCTGAACCAAGAACTAAGCCGAAAGGCGGAGCCGCAGTAGCCCTGAAGTGGCTGGAGTCGGACATGTCGAACACCAAATTCGAAGGCGGAGACCAAGGAGTCGCCGGGATGGGGGCGAAGTGGGCGAGGTCCAAGCATAACAAGGGAGAAGAACCCGAAGGAGGCCGGTGAGAGACGGTGGAGAACCAAAGGCAAAAGGCGGAGCCAAGGGAAGCCGGTGGCAGCGGTGGCCATCGAAGGAAACCTGTGAGCGGCGGTGAAAGCCGAGAGCTACTGGAGGTAGACGGGGAGATGGAGCCGAGGAAGGAACCGGTGAAAAGAAGGGGAGAAAGCCATGGAAGGCAAGGGGAAGGCGGCGGCGCGAACCATGAGGGCTCGAAGACGGCGCCGGTGGAGGGCAGAGGTACTAGTGGCAGGCGAAAGAGCGGACGAAGCTCGACGGTGTGGGCGGTGTGGCCGATGCAGGTGGTGCCGGAAGCAAGAAGCAAAATTGATGACTTTGTGTGGCGGTGATGGCCAAAGAAGGGTGTGGAGGCTGTATTGCAGCCGAAGCCATGGTGGCGGCCGCAAAGTGCTCGAAGAGAGCGTTTAGTTTGATAAACCTGGTTTTTCAGGTTTCTAATTTTACCACACAGAGTGAATGCTCCGTAATTTTTTACTTTTTGATACTCCATGTTAATTAAAAAAAAAATGAAAAAGAGAGAGTAGATTAAATTTAGGATTGGATAATGATTTCACGTAATACAGAGCCTGCATTGGAAGCCCTACACCTGATCATAGCTTTTCTTGATCATTTTCTGCCCCCTCTTTTTTGTCATTTAGTTTTTTTTTCCCTCCCTCAACTAAAAAAAAAAAGGAAGGTTTGCGTAATACGGAGTATATATTTATTTTTTTTTGCGTAATTTTTTTAACATATAGGTTAGGAACTACGCATCCTAACGCGGAACTCTCTCCGCAACGTCTTGCGAACGTTTTGCCGATGGCTTTTTAGGACGTGTTTGGCCCAATGCCCGGTGAGTTCCGCAAGGGGTAGCGGAGCTCGATACGCAGGGAGTTGCGAAGTTTAGCGGTGTATCCAGTAAAAATTAGTGGTGTATTTAACAATCCCCTTATTCTTTCATATGGACTTTTAGTATTCCTAACACTAGCTCAGTACGTGCACTATGTGTAGTTTTTTTTAATATAAATAAATTCGATATTAATACTCTTTAAATCAGCTAATTAATTTCTTCTAGAAAATTATATCACAAACGATTCTCATTTGTATACAATCATGGATCGTTGATGAAAATGAGATAAAAGGTCAAGATTAAATTTTTTTTTTTTTTTAATCAGTGAGACCACGTGCCAAAATACACTCACCCTCTCCCAATCTCTCCTTATCACACACGCTCACCCCATCCCAAATTTTTTTTAGAGCAAATTGCATAAAATAGCACAAACTTTAGGTATAGTTGCACTCAGTGACACGAACTTAATAAAATACAAAAATAATCACCAACTTTGGGGTTTAGTTGCGGTTAGTGGCACGTACCACCTATCTTGCTAATGTGGATTAGTGGGGTGCTTATATGGAATTTTTTTAATTAAAAAGTCATAGCAAAATATGGATTAGCGGGGGTGATTACATGGATTATTTTTTTAAATTAAAAGGCATAAAAGATGTGTTGTGACAAATATAACATTTGCAAATTAAAATAACTAGTACCAATTGTCACGTTCATGGTAAACATTTGAGTAACAAAATGACATAAATAGAAAACCAACATTTGATTAGCACAAACCAAACTTGAGAAGATATAGGGGGCCCAGCTGATTAGCATCTAGTTTGGTTTGTGCTAACCAAATGTTGGTTTTCTATTTATATCATTTTGATATTCAAATGTTTACCGTGAGTGTGGCAATTGGTACTAGTTATTTTAATTTGCAAATGTTATATGTGTCACAATTATCTTTGATTTGGAATTACATGAAATAAAAAATAAAAATGGTACCTAGCTAGTTTCATAATTTTGGCACATCTTTTATGCCTTTTAATTTAACAAAAATCCATGTAAGCATCCCCACTAATTCATATATCGATATATGCACTTTTAATTAAAAAAAATTCCATGTAAGCACCCCAATAGTCCACATTAGCGAGATAGGTGGTACGTGCCACTGACTGCAACTAAACCCCAAAGTTGGTGATTATTTTTGTATTTTTTTAAGTTCGTGACACCGAGTGCAACTATACCTAAAGTTCGTGCTATTTTATGCAATTTGCCCTTTTTTTAAGATGTTTTTTTTAACGATTCCCCCACCCTATATATTTTATTTTTATTTTTTTTGAAGTTACTTCTTTAAACAATTCCCCAAACCCGTAATTTTTTTTAAACAACTTGATTTCATCTATTTTTAAAATTCATCAATTCAACCGAATAATATTTCACATGTTACCGAATAATATTATTTTTTCTCTTTCCATCCAATTTAGATGAAAATTCACCGATTCCCCTGAATAAGTTTTTCTTTTTTCTTTCTAGTTTAGATAAAAAATTACCGATTCCGAATAATTAGTCACATGCTACCAAATAATATATTTTTTTAAGAATAAAAATCTTCTATTTCTATGAATAATTGTTCAATATCACTAGGGGTGTTATGTGAACACGGGTAGCTCGAATTCGACTCGTACTCGCTCGATAAAAACTCGACTCGAGCTCGTTCATTTTCTAAACGAGCCGAGTATGAGCACATTTTTAAGCTCGATCCAAATCTTGACTCGTTCGAATTAAACTCGAATAGCTCGAATTATATAAAATTTCTAAAATTTTCTTTAAATTACTGTATAATAAGCAAGTAAAACTGCCTAAAGCTCGAAAAAAGCTCGGCTCGAGCTCGTTCATTTCTCAAATGAGCCGAGTATGAGACCATTTTTAAGCTCGAGTCAAAATTTAGACTCGGCTCGAGCTCGTTCATATTATAAATGAACTGAATATGAACAAGCAATACTCGCCTCGTTCGACTCGAATAACAGCCTTACAGCCCTAAATATCACCGAATAATATTCGATATTAAATATTATTCGGTATCCCACTGAATAATCCTTCATATTTCTACCGTGGGATCGGTTTCCCATTTCGTGATCAGGATTTCTTTGTTGCGTTGCCCTTCTTGAGATTGAGCTTCTTTTCCGGTTGCTATGGTGGTTCGGGCGGTGGTGGATGTAGCGGAGGTGGTTTCTGGCTGTTGTTGTGTTGCTCTTCTTGCGCCCATAGCTGCATCCTCGCAGCCCACATCCTCTATCTTCTTCCACAAGTTCTTCTACGATCAAGCAGCCCGACCTTGACCTCGACCCCTCACCCATTGCGTGTGTTTGTGTGGACCAGGAAACAGGAAGGGAGAAGCATTGAAGATTGAAGAAGGCCTGGATGTTGCGGGCTGCACGGTACCGCCTCCGCCACCATCTCACCACCTTCCCTAGGCTGCGGGCTGCGCAGTCGGCTGCTTCGCCACCGTCTCACCGCCAACCGCCGCTATCCATTGAAGACTGAAGAAGCCACATCCATTGGAGTCCGATTTCGATCTTCGGTTGCGCCGTACCGCCTCCGTTGGCTGCCCAATCTTCAAATCGATTAGTGAAAATCAACCCTACGGCGAAGCATTCCAATCTTCAACCCTATGGCGAAGCATCATAATCTTCAACCCTAAATCCCTAAAACAATCGAACACAGCAGCGCAAGACACACCGTTGGCTGCCCGAATCGTACCCCCGCCATCGCTGACGATCGGAAACCGCCCCCACACAACCGATGCAAAGTGCTCCTCCAGGATCTGGTTCTCTTCGGCTGATGCCCAGTGCCAACCTAAGAGCATCTTCCCCGTAAGCTAGAATAGCTAAGGGAAATAGCCTACCAAAAAGAATATTCTATAGAATATTCTCTTTTGGCCTATTAAATAGTTTTGTTATTCTCACCGTAGGCCAAATTTGGCAAACAAATTTTCTATAAATACTCATGTAATTTAGAACTTTCACACTCATTTCCGTCACTCGATTCTATCGTTATCCTTTCGATTTGAATCAACAATGAATTCAATACAAATATCATCATCATCTCACTCTTCAAATGAAACTATTGAAATTTCTAATTCAATCTTTGATTCATTTGACCATGATTAAATAGTTGGTTGTTTCAATTTATATTGATTTTTCTTCTCTAGTACTTTAAAAATATTATTTGTGCAATAATAATTCAAATATGTCAAATATTATAGTCATATCGAAGAACTCTTGAATATCTTAACAATACTACAAAGTTTATTTTTAATTGGAAATCATAACTATATAATATATAGATTTATAATTGTATTATTTATAAATTTACTTCATATTATGGTTTTGATGTGTTTTGGGATTTTTTATTATTATTTTCAAATATAGTATTTTATGCAACTCGATATTTATTTATGAGATATGATTTTGATGAAGATGTAATAATATAAAATGAATATGTTTTTCTAAAGATATTAATTATTTATGCAAATATAATCCAAACATATTAAATATTATAGTCATCTCAAAGAACTCATCAATATCTTTACAAACTATAACTTTTAGTTTTGATAAAAATTATAATTAGATAGTTTATATACAATTAATTGTGTGATTTATAAATTTATATTAATGATGAACAATTAAAAAGTTAAATTAATCTTGTCCATCCATTTCAACTAAATCAACGGTCCGAATTTGTGTACAAGGTACACCGTAAGGTAGGGCTGTTATATGAACTGAACAGCTCGAGCTCGGCTCAGGATCGGCTCGAAAAAGCTCGACTCGAGCTCGCTCAATTATTTAAACAAGCCGAGCTTGATCAAAATTTTAAGCTCGGTTGAAAGCTCGGCTCGTTCAAATAAAGCTCGAATAGCTCGAATTCTATAGAATTTCTAAAATTTCCTTTAAGTTAACATGTTATATCCAAGTAGAGCTACTTAAAGCTCGAAAAAAGCTCGGCTCGAGCTCGTTCATTTCCTAAACAAGCCGAACTTGAACAAAATAAAAAGCTCGTTTAAAAATTAGGCTCGGCTCGGCTCGAGCTCGATTCAAAAACGAACAAGCTTGAACACGCCAAGCTCGGCTCGTTCGGCTCGAATAACACCCCTACCGTAAGGGTTGTGAACAAAAGATCAATATTCTATATATATATATATATATATATATATAGAAGATAGATCATATGTACCCAGCCCATCATGTACACAAATCTAGGCCGTTGATTAGTTGAGATGGAGGGTGGAGATTAATTAGCCCATTTGTGATAGCTAGATTGTCTGCATAGATGATTATTCGGTCGAGTATAAATGATTATGCACTAGTATATAAAGGATTATTCAGTCGTATGAGTCTGTTTAGTAGGTTAGTCATTATTCGATCGTATTGATGGATTATGCAATGGTAATTTTTAGGTAAAAGTTAAGGGCGTTTTCATGGTGCTAGCTATTAGAAAAATCTATTGATTCCATCACATAATCCGTCAATACGATCGAATAATATTGTAACGCCGTCGAATAATGAAGTTATACCATTGAATAATAAAGCAATATCATCGCATAATCCGTCAATACGATCGAATAATATAGTGAAACCATCGAATAATCAAAATGACTAGCCTACTAAACAGACTCATATGACTGAATAATCTTTCATATACTAGTGCATAATCATTTATACTCTACCGAATAATCATCTATGCAGGCAATCAAACAAATGGGCTAATTAATCTCCACCCTCCATCTCAACTAATCAACGGCCTAGATTTGTGTACATGATACACGTTAAGGGTTGAGTACACTGGAACTACTATATATATAAACAATAGATCATATGTACAATGTACTCAGCCCTTAACGTGTATCATGTGAACAAATCTGGATCATTGAATTAAGAAGATCAATGGATGAGATTAAAAGTAACTTCTGATTATTCGATGATATTGGGAGATTATTTAGTGGAATGAAATTATTCGGTGGTATTGGGAGATTATTTGGTAGAATAAAATTTACATTTTTTACACTCTTTTTACACATGAATAATTATGTGAAAACAGTCGAATAATCATGAACAAATAGACGAATAATTTCTGAGTACATGATACACGATAAGGGATGTGTACACCAGAACTAACCCCCCCCCTCTCTCTCTCTCTCTCTCTCTCTCTCTCTCTATATATATATATATATATATATATATATATATATATATGGAGTGGTTCCAGAGTGCACACCCCTTAGGGTGTGCATTGTGCACAAATATTATTCGGTGAAATGTGAAACATTCTACCGAACACTGTTATATTTTTTTTTTCCGTTCAATTCAGATGAAAACGTCCCAATTCCACTGAATAATTTATAACATTCTACCGAATAATGTTTAGTTTTTTTATTTATCCATTTCAAATAAAAGAAACCTCAATTCCCTAAACAATAGTTACAATTTATATGGAATGCCTCAAATTTCACCAAATAATGTTTCACATTCCCCTAAACAATACTCACATTTCACCGAATAATGCTTCAAATTTCACTGAATAATGTTTCACATTTCACCGAATAATATTTTGTGCACAATGCACATTCTAAGCCTTGTGCACAAGTTACCCTTTCTATATATATATATATATATATATATATATATATAAGTCTAAAATGGATAAATAATTAGCAATCAAATCAAATCAAATCCATTATTCCATGTTCAGCTATAAATGTCCCAGTGATAGTCAAGCTGTAACATGAAGAAAATCCAAGTAAACAATGTTTTGTGGATCTTGGAAGCTAAGATTTATGGGACCTCTTCATCGTGGAATAATTAATTAATTATTGAGTGGCTCAATTTAAATATATATATATATATATAGAAAAAGAAAATATCTATATTTTTTCTTTGGGAAATTTCGTTTGGTACAACTGAGTTTATATCAATTCTGGTGGGTGTCCCACACTTGTTTTTGTCTGGATGGTACCCCTGAGTTTTGTCAAAAGTTCGGCTCATGTCAAAAACTAATATTTTCTCTCTTTAAATGAATAAAATCACCCTTTATTTTTTTTTTTCCTTAAAAAATCCCCATTTCCTTTAACATTGAACAAAACTATACATTATTTGACTAAATTCAATAATAATAAAAAAGTGACAAACCCACCTTTATTTTTAAAATTGTACAAAATCACATATTATTTCAAAAAAAATTATTATAAAATCACTCTTAGCTAGGATGGAACACCAACCGGAATTGACATAAACTTAGGGGTACCAAACGGAATTTCCCTTTTGCTTATTTTGAACTCTAACTTTGCAAAAAAAAAAAAACTCAAAAAGTTTGCAAAATTTGAACTTTTCTATTAGCTAGGATGAAAGATCCAGTTAAATAAAAACGTACCTTCAACACTTAACTTTTGGTTTGAATCGGTTTGGAAGTGACGACTTAAATTTCACCTCACCTGTTTGGATGTCTTTGTTGGACAAAATGTGACCTATACATTACAATTTAAAACAATCACTGTAGTCTGTAATTGAAGGAGTGGCATACCCAGGAATGCAATCTATGTAAATGTACACACATTTCTGCTCTTTCACAAAATTACAAGTTCAGATCGATTCAATAATAGTACTTATTTTTTAGAACAAAAAACACTCAACAATCTGAATTTCTTAAAATTTTGAATAATAGAAACAGTACATTTAGAAATTAGCATAAAAATTGCTGTGTGAAATCAAGCCCAATGAACCAAACAAGATGTTGAAAGTTGAAACTGTGGATCACAGAGCAGAAAATAGATGCTTATCTTACTGGTGATCGAATACATGTTTCTTATTCAGTCAAGTGTTGTTGGAAGAGAATGTGTCCTCACACACTTCAGCCGGTTGTCGAAAGTGTGTACTTTGCCAGGCAAAACCTTTATAGTAACTGCACTCCCTCTATAATGCAAACTCTTCACACAGTTCACCTCCTCATCATCACACCAAAGACCAAATTCGTGAAGGTCTCCTTCTTTCCAGCTCACATTAACCGTCACTCCACCCCGTGCCTTCAGCCCCTTCACGCAACCGTTAGCCCACTTGTCGCGGGGCAGGGCAGGCAGCAAGTAGAGATCCTTCATTGTGCTCTGAACCAGCATCTCAGAGACTGCGGACGAGAAGCCAAAGTTGGCATCAATCTGAAAAGGAGGATGAGCTGTGAACAAGTTGCTATATAAGCCTCCTTCAAATGAGCTCTCTTTATCAGGGTCAACCAGGTCAATCAGATGCTTGATCATCACGTAAGCACGCTCGCTGTTGCGCAGGCGGGCCCACAGGGCCGCCTTCCAGGTCGTGGACCATCCTGGGCCTTCTACTCCCCTCTTGTAGAGGGTATAATCCGCTGCTTTGCAGAGATCAGGGGTCTTTTCGGGAGTTATTGTGTGTCCTGGGAAGATACCAAATAGGTGAGATACATGCCTGTGGTGAGGCTCAGGGTCTTGAAAATCTTCTGCCCACTCCATTAGTGACCCGTCCCGAGATACCTTAAATGGTGGCAGCCGGGTTTGGGCTTTTAGAACTCTCTGGATAAGATCATCACCAGTTTTCCCCAAGATTGCAGCTGCAGAAACAATAGAGTTGAAGACTTCTTTTACAATCGCGATGTCCATGGTAGAAGAGTAGCTCACACTGGCTGGTTTACCATTTGGAGCTATAAAAGTGTGCTCAGGAGACGTAGATGGGTTTGTCTCAAGGTAACCTCCTCGTCCTTCTATCAACCAGTCAAGTAAGAAGGACGCGCATCCTTCCATAAGTTGATAAGCCTTGTTTTCTAGAAAGTTCTTGTCCATTGTGTAAGTATAATGCTCCCATACGTGTGTGCAGGTCCAGGCTCCTCCCATTGGCCATAGAGCCCACACAGCTTGGCCTCGGTCAGGAGAAGTTTTTGCCCATATATCAGACACTTGATGAACAACCCAACCGTTGGCTTCGTAGTTGATCTTTGCAGTCTTGCTCCCGGTTATCGATAAAGAGGATATGTAATCAAAGAGCGGCTCTTGGCATTCTCTAAGGTTGCAAGACAGTGATGGCCAGTAGTTCATCTGAAGGTTGATGTTCAAGTGAGGAGCACCGTCCCATGCTGGCTCAATATCCTTATTCCAAACCCCTTGAAGGTTTGCTGGTTGCGTGCCTGGCCTCGAACAGGAGATGAGCAAATAACGTCCATACTGAAATAAGAGCTCTATGAATGAAGGGTCTTCGTCGGTTTTAAAGGATTTTACTCTCTCAGCTGTTGGAACAGTGGCTGGATCCTCCTTGACTGCTGCCATTTTGCCCTTGGAGAGTTGAAGGGATACCCGGTGAAACAGCTGCTGATAATCATCTAAATGACGCACATAAAGATCAGAATATGAAAACCTCTTGATTGAGTTTAATTTGCTTAGACATTCTGAAGTTGGATCCTTCTTGGAGTCTGAAGGGTCCGTGAATGGATTTTCGTAGGAAGATGACGCCACCAAGCGGATAATCACCCAATCACAACTCTCAACTCTCAGTTTCTTGTTCTGCAAATTTTGTATCACTCCCTTGCTCCCACCAATCTGCAATTCAAGAACTGTGGAAAAATGAATTCCCTCCGGTTTGTTTTCACCTATGGTTGCTCTTGGTGGGATCCTCTTACCAGGGCAACTTCCTTCCATGACAATTTGGTTCTTCCCATTTACATACGAATGGTGATGCAGCTTGCTGTCAAAAGCAGCCGTGAAGGAAATGGACCCCAGCTCACTAGCTGAGATCTTAGTCGCGATCACTTGATCGGGATTTGAGGCAAAGTGTTCTCTTGTGTACTCCACATTTCCTATTGAGTATCTCACTGTAGCAGTTGCTGTGTCCAAATCCAATTCTCTCCAGTATGTCTCTTCTGTATACTTAACATCTAAAGCGTCAAACTCCAGATTGAGATCACCTATGAGCTGATATACCTACAAGAATCACAGGAAAGAAATTCATACCTATACAATCATGATTTTGTAAGATTGAAGACGAAGATAATTAGAATAGAAGAAAAGGTTGAAGGGGTATACATCTGAAGGATTTCCAGATAATGTGGTGTCAGCCAATACCGTGGCTTCAACGTACTTGCCATCATCAACAAGCTGTCTGACCGCTGCTAATGCCTTGGGTACTTTTGGGTCAGTGTAGTTAGCTGGAACACCAGTCCAAAGGGTATCCTCTAAAAGAGATGCAAACAACATACATTGTTTATCTTCTTCATTTGGATGAGTTTTAATAACTAACTGCTAAGACATGAATTCATTTCCACATCAATTATGCAAAGATCTACAGTTCTTGTAATGTGTTGAGCAAGAGAACTTGTATCTAATGAAAAACCAACATACAAGCAATTTGGTAGAATATTAATTTAAGTCTGCATCATTCCCAATCCAATCCCAAAAATCAACTTCTTTTTTTTTTTCATTTTTATGCAATGAAAAACCAAGATCTGTGTAATTAGTGCACTAAACTAAGTTCCAAACTCTCCTATCAGATAAGCATTTAACAAGACACCCAAAAATACTTGATGGAAACAAAACAATGAAAATAAAAGGCACCCAGATCAACAAACATTTAATAATCACACAAATCAAACTACACACTAAGCAATTGTCACAAAAAGGGAGAAAAACACCACAATGCAAAACCCATTTCCCAATTCCTAAAATAAAGGGGTCTCAGTTCTCAGAAGTACCATTGAGATTGAGAGTCTCACTCTCAACACCGCCCCAAACCATGGCTCCAATCCGGCCATTGCCGATGGGGAAAGCATCAGTCCAGTGCTTAGCAGGGGCATTGGAGGTGATCTTGAGAGGCCTTGCGACCTCGTCCATCGCCATTCCTCCAGCTGGGTTCCACAATTCAGACTCTGCAGGCCTCCGCACCATAACCCAGCCAGCCTCTTCCTCCATCGGTCCTCACCTCCACCCACAATACACACAGAATCAAGGGAGGGAAATGAGGAGCGGGAGCTGCAGATTGTTATGAGTAGATTTAGGGGTGTTCAAGATGGAAGAAAAACGGGAAATCTTGCTGAATTTTGAGCAAAAAGCACACCGACGCCACAAGGGGTTTTGCATTTATGGCGTGGGGGCATATGGGGTTCCTTGTTCCTCCACTGTTTCTGCAATGAGGGTTTAAGAAGGGAACCCGTGAACTGTAAAAAAAAATGGGTATGGGAACTGAAGAGGAGAGGAAGAAGGGAAAAGGACAGTGGCATTGACAAAGGGCCTCAGAGGTGGTTGAAGCTTCAGTGGACAGCCAGAGCTACGTGCCATTATAGAATGTCAAAGTAAGTTGGATTTTGTGACATGATTTCTGTACTGCAATTTTATACTCCTGTGTTATGATAAAGATAAAAATTGTTACGGAGTATTTTAGTTTGAACAAAAAAATAATAATTAGGTAAAAATTCGAGGCATTAACAATTACATAATAATATTTATTAAAACTAAGGCTCCGTTTGCATTACATACTTATAATGCAGTTATGTCTTATGGGCCATTATGTTGTAAAAGGCATTAATGAGTTTCAATTTTTTTGAATTATACTGGATAATTAATTATTTTATTTTCTTTTGACTCTTTGGCTTCCCTCATCTCCCAATCCTTCTTCTCTCTCCCGATTCTCTGTATCTTGAAAAAAATAAGACCATCTCTTACTATTCTCTACCATCAATCGATCAATATTCATCCTACTCTAATCAAGGAATTTCAATTGGTTTGATATAGAACTCTAATTTTTTAGATCTAACTAACGATGGATGATTGGTGAGGCTGTGGATGGGATGTGTAGAGAATAAATGGGTCGACGTGGGTGTAGTGGTCATGGAGGCGGTGACGGTGATGAGAGGACAAGCCCCGGTGGGTGAAGTGGCCATGAAGGGGCCGGCGTAGCAACGGGAGCGAATGAGAGGTCGGTGGACAGAGGCGAGAGGCCGAGCCACTGGTGGTTGGCATCGATCTAATTCTGGACGGATTAGTAAGGGAGGAGGTCGGAACGCTCGTGGTGGTTGTTGGCTCCAGCAGACCGGCGAGGCTAAGGAGAGGTTGTGCGACTGGAGAGAGAGAGTACAGTAAACAGAAGAGAGAGAAAGGGGGAAGGGAAGAAGAAGGAGAAGATAGATCTTTAATTTTTTTTTTAATATTTGGTCCTACCAAATAGCTTTTATAAACTCCAATTTTTATAATAAATAATGAGCGATTATAATTAAATACTTATACATCCAAACGGAGCCTAAATACCAGACATACAAAAAAAAAATTTATATAAAAAACTTAAACTAAATTGTTATGAAACAGAAACAGAAACACTAGGGTGGCAGACCCGTGCTACGCAAGTGACATGTGTTTGCTTTATTTTTTTTTTATCAATTATATGAGTGTGATATATCCATAAAAAATTTAAAATTTTGTTTATTTATTTAGAATATGGAGTCATTAAAGGCTAAATGAAATATTTGTATTTTTCAAACTATTTCATATAATACAACTGAGCATAGGCGTGGCCACGGGTCAAGGGTCGGGGGAAGGCGACCCGAACCCTAACCCGGGATTTCCACGGGTTGGCGGGTTCGGGTCACCCGACGGGTCTGACCCGCTTGGTACCCGCCGGGTCGACCCGACGAGTTGGAACCCGGGTTGGACGGGTTTGCCCTTGTTTCGGACTCGGAATCTGAATTGTCGGATCGAATTTGTCGAGAAAGGGAACGGAAATTGAACGCCTATGTGTTTGACAAATATCCTTTCGTGTTCACAAATCATAACTTGACTTTTTAGTTTTTATGTACAAAATACAATATGTAATATTACATCTTATAATTTTCAAAACTAAAAAGTCTACAACTTATAACTCTATAAGTTTTACAAATTACAAAAAAAGTTGTACAATTTTTGTATTAGGGAGTGTTGGGGGGGAAGGAAGAAGGGCTTGAATCGGTTTCCCGACTGCCTACGTATCCTCCCGGGGGTGAGGAATCAATGCCCACGTAGTTCTTTTACCTGTATGTCTGAACCCCGGCCCGGTTACCTCCTCTTCTAGTCTTCTTGATCGTCGGGTCCTCCACCACCTCCTGAGCCATCTGTGACCACGCCATCAATGGAGCTCCCAACGGACTCTGTCTCTATTCCGTCATCATCCTCGGAATCAGTCCCCAAGTTGTTCTCCTGCATCCGCATCTCCGCCTTCTTCCAATCTGCAAGGCAAACTTGGGCTTCGAGGTTCTCGGGAAGCAACCTTGATCTCTTCTCCGAAAGAATCTGACCTCCGCGACTAAAAAGCTGCTCGACGGCTACGGTGGAGCAAGGTGCCCCAAGTATTTGTCGGGCGATTACCTGCAATGTCGGGAATCTTTGTCTTTCGGGACGACTCCACCACTCAAGGACATCGAAATCTTCCTCTTCATCGCTGAGAAAATCAAAGTTAGTGGACAAATATTCGTCGAGCTCCGAGTGGGGGCTCGACGAAGATCTTGACCTCTTTGACCCAAAGATATCTCGGGCAAGTGCCTTAGTTCTAGCGGTGATGCTGGTTCGTGACCCGCTTGAACTGGAAGGCACGGGAGGACGACCGGAGGGCGCTCTATCGCCCGTCGAATATTCAGTATATAATTGTTCTAACAATCCTCTAACTCTAGCAACAATAATTGTAACATTGCAATCAGGATCATCCACAATTCCTAAAGTCGGATAATAGTTTTCTAAAATCAATTGAACTCCGCTTAATTTATATCTAGGGTCGAAACAACACGCTACGAGGAAAATGTCGGGTATAAATTTGTAATATGCGATCCATTTCTGCCGCATCTCCATAGTTGCTTGGGAAATGGAAGGCGTGTTAACTCCGTCTTGAAGGGCTAATGCTACGTTCATTGCAATAAAACAAAAAATGTTTGATGTAGGCATGTAAACGTGGGAAAACCTCCGAGTTGCGTCGTAAAAAACTTTGAAAACCTCCACAACGTCCCGGGCCTGAGTCCACACATCGGCAAATATGTGTGAGTCCGGGATGTGTAGTGTTGCAAAACCGGAAAGAAGTTCCTTGTAAGCGATTGAATCGTAAATCATTGTGTAAGTGGAGTTCCACCGAGTGCAAACGTCCTTGGGGAACGTTTTTGGGCGGGTTTGGTGGCTACGACAATAAGCGCTCCATTGCTGGCGAAGCTGTTTGCTTCGCCAAAGTGCCCGCAAAACAAATCGAATTGGTTCAACAACACTTTGTAAATATAATAAACCATCTTGAACACATAAGTTTAAAATGTGAGGGGCGCAACGGATGTGGAAAAACTTGCCGCCTATCGCGGGCTGACAGTTTTGGATTAAATCGGGGATAGATGCGGTGTTGGCAGAAGCGTTGTCAAAACCAATACTAAAAACTCTTTTAGTTAATCTATATTCTTGTAAAACCGTTAAAAGGACACCTGCTATGTTTCGTGTCGTGTGTGCTTCGTCGAAAACTCGAAAAGCTAAAACACGTTTGTGCAATTGAAAACATTGATCAACCCAATGACAAGTAACACCCATGTATGAGTGATGTTGCCAATGGTCGGTCCAAATGTCACTACAAATCGAAACGTGTAAATCATGGTTTTTTTGAAAATATTCAATTAATTCATTTTTACGGGTGTTATACCGTCTAAGTATTTTCCTCTTAACCGTGTTTCGACTAATACCTTGCCATGCAAGTTGAACATTTTGCGTAATAAATTCATTGAAACATAAACGTTGTGAAAAACTATAAGCTAAACCCTCGGCAGCTATCATTTCCGCATATTGATCATGACAACTACGATAATCATAAGACCATAAACCAGGGGGTTGAGAGGAAGAAGATGCGTACCCGGTTAGTTGAGTTTGCCCTTTGGCGAGGCCGAGCTTCTCGGGATGCTTCGAGCGGATATGTCGACCGTAGTTCCCATATCCGCCTCCCTTCTTGTGCTTGTAGACCGTGGAGCAAAAGTTGCACTTGGCGGCTCAACTCGATTCCTCCCAAGCCGGCTCCCTAGGACCCTTCGTGAACCAATACTTGAAAGTAGCGGCTCGAACTTCCGCCGTAGTAATAGGGTCGCCATCGGTCGGAGTTCCTTGGCTCCCTTCGGCGGGGAACCCGGACTCTTGGGTTGGAATCGTCGGAGTCCCATCGGCCTCGAGCTCGGCCTCCTCCTCCTCCTCGATCTCGTCGACGTGGTCGGCGAGTAGAGCATCATCTCGACGACGTCGGGATCCGCTCGCCGCCGAGACCGATGCACTTCGACGGAGGCTTGGTGCCGTCGCCGGGTTCGACCCGCCTCCTCCGACACTAAGGGTCGATGAAGATGGGGCTCCACTAACACTCTTGCGACCCCTAGTAACTCGGTTAGTAACTCGGTTGATGAAACCCGACATGTTGAATTGAAGAGACTTAGGAGATTACGAGAGACAAGATCGAGCGATTAGAGAGCGATTAGAGAGACTGAGATGAGATTAGAGGAGATGAGTGAGGTGTGGGTTGGAATTGGGAGGGAAAGGGGATATTTATAGAGCCAAAACCGAGCCTTTCCCTCCAATGGAGCCGTTGGGCAACGGTCAACCCGCCGGGTCCAACGGTCGACCCGGCGGGTCGACCGTTGGAAATGTGACCGTTGCCCTCTCGATTCAATTTTTTTTTTTTTTTAAATTTGCACTTGGGTGGTGTTTGACTACTAGTTAACTAGCTTAACTTTTAATTAAATTTATATGTTAAGTTTTCAATATATTTTATGTAGATTTTTATTTTTTTAACTTTTTAAATGTAATATATAATGTTTAGGTAAATTTTTATAAGTTGTTAGGTAATTAGTAAAAATATTATCTTATAAAACAATATTCTTTGAATCATTCAAACACAAGTTTATTGTAAACCGAAAGACGAATACACGTTTACAAATCATGACTCACATTTACCGATTCACATAACATAACATAATAACATAAAAACGTAAAACATAAACTCACTAGTCACTACATTACTACAAGTCTACAATACTCACTACTTATTATTAAGATTTAGGACATAGGAATAATAGACTAGTTTTTACCACCACTCGTTCCACTCGAGCCCGAAGCGTCATCGTTCTTAATCTTCTCGGGGTGCTTGTTGGTGATGTGATACTTCAATTTACCATGGCCAAGGTTATTCCGCATCTTGTACCTTTTAGCACAATGACGACAAACGGCTACGAATGATCGATCGGCTTGCACATCCGCCTTATCGTAGTGATCTTGAAACAACGCCTCTTTGAGGTTGTCACCGGACATGATTACAACGTACGAGCTTCTGAAAATCAAATTGATAGAATGATAGGTGATTGATGGATTGGATGGGATTTGTGATAGGAGGAGTCGAGTATTTATAGCCCCGAGTCTACTAGCCGTTACAACGGCTATATTTTTTTTAAAAAAGTTAGCTCCGACATGTGGGCCCCACCCCCAACGGATTTTTTTTAAAAATAGGGCGACCCGGCGGGTCACGGGTCACGGATCTCCCGACCCTAACCCTAACCCGCTACCCGTCCCTACCCGCCAACCCGGCAACCCGGACCCGGCGAGTCACGGGTTGACCCGTAACCCGTGGCCATGCCTAACTGAGCATATTAATTTATTTAATTTTTAATTTTCTAATAAATTTATTTACTTGTTATTTTTCAAAAAAATTACCTATTAATTTATTTAAATTTTAATTTTTCAAAAAATTACCTATTGATGTTATGGATTTATGAATAAGTAATTATTATCAGTAATATGAAAGTACAAATATTTCATGGAATGTTGTTAAGCTTCTTACTCTTGTTGGCTAAGATGATCAAGAGTTTGATATTATCCTGTGGTGGCCGATCTGTATGAAAGGAATGGGTGATGAAAGGAAGTAGAGTTCAGAGAGAGGGATTTAGGAGAGAGAGAGAGATAGATTGTTTGATTGATTCTGAATATCCCAAATCAGATACAGCTTGTCCTACTTTTAGTTACAACCGACTCACTTTACGATCCCTATTAACAACGGATCCCTCAATTACAGACTAATTGCATTTGCACCCTTTTCTATATAGTATCCGTACATATCCACATTGCAGTTACTTGTAATTTTCTTTAAATTGAAAAAATACAATGAATATAAATATTCCAATTAACAATCGCATTTGGAAGAATAACATATATGCACGTACCTCCATGTGTGTGTGTATATATAATGGTTTGAAAGTCATTAAAAAAAAGATAAACTAACATATATGTACACATATAATACTTGATTATAAAAAAGAAAACTAACACAATTAATTTCGTACAAAACATTTTTATTCTTAAATAATACACACTTTATAATATCATTTATTTTCTACTACTTTCCTCCAAATTGAATAGATAATGTACAATCATTCGACATACCCAAAATCAGCCAAATTAAGGATTTTTGTTTTCTAGATATAAAAGCATTTGTGCATTGTGGCTACCTATTGAAACCCCCATAAATTAAGATAAATCGATTGTGTAATTGAAAAAGTATTTTAGAGAACTAACAAAAATACCTTTAATTACCAAATTAAGACCTCTAGAATTCTTGGTAGGTCAATTGAGAATATTGCTTAAAATAAGTTAACCTTAACTACTCAAGCTGATAAAAATTTTAATAATTGGGAAACACTTTTTTTTTCCCCCAATTTGTATAAAGTTGAAAAAAAAAATTATAAAGTTGATAAAAATAAGTGTTTCTTTAGGGGTTATTACCTCCTTGGTCGTTCAACACCGGGACTCTTTACCTGCTTATGAGTTCATAGTCCAAGACTTTACTAATCAAGCTGCATTATATACGCATCACCAATACATAGCAAGATTCATCATGACAAGAGCTTTTGCCCATGGAGCTATCCTTTTAATTCAAGATGTATAGGGTGTATATATAATTTACTTATTTTAATAGTTGATTTACTTAAAATTATTTATATGCAAGTAATTAAAAATAATAACCAAATGAGAATAAAATATTTTGATGTTCTCAAACAATTTGCTCGAAAGTCATTTTTAGTACCTCACTTGGCATCCAAGATCAACTTCCGCATCTAATATTTTATCGGTTGTTTCATCGATCAATCTCCTTCCTGCAATATATTAATACTATCAATATTCTACTTTAAGTAAATTATACTGTATAAATTAAATTAGATTTTGAAAAAAAAAAACAAAGTTAAGCATTCCTAATTCATTAGATCGGTAATTAACATTGAAATATCATGAAGTAAAAAAAAGCAATACACATAAAACAAATTTCACATCCACGCAAATATTAGCAATATTATTTTTTTCAACCGAAGAGGGGATGGGAGGACTTACCTTGAGATGTTGTAGCTAGATTAATTCTCTCACAATCTCCAGTGCAGTGAGAGGTACAACGTAACTTGTATATCACCTTTGATTAGGTATATATAGCACAAAAACATAGATTTATTGGTACCATCTTAATTAATTTTGGCGTTACATTTTAGTCTTATTTAATTAATCACTTTAATTGTGTCACTTCAATTGAGTCCGTTACAAATTTTGCTTAATTGTGTTGTGTCGGTTACAAATTGTGTCTTATTTATTAATAATATTATTGTTCGTGACTTTTAAAAAAGTTAGTTCAAGATTATTCGACCAAAGAGATTTTGTAGATTAAGATAATAAAATGGTTATCAACTAAAAAATTAAAACTTTTTTATATATAAAAATGTGCCTAAATATAATTTTTTTTATATAATTATCTCTTCAACACATATACATGTTTTTAGTTTATGTATGAAAAAAAGGAGGAAAAAGTTAATGATCGAAATAGTGAAGGATATTTAAAAAAAGAATGAAAAGTAAAGTTATTGAAATTTAAACCTTATTCATTGGATATTCAAAAGTTGATCTGATTAGAGATGGCAAAGAAATTCCTGTAGATTATCGTACTCCCAAAAATAACCCACAAAGTGGAGAAAATAAAAGGAACATGTAAATAATGAGATTTGAACCCTAGATCATTGGGCTCCCTATAACATTGATAACCATTAAGCTAAGTAAGTTTTTGTGATCCAAAATGAATAGATATGATCTAATAGTGAAAACTTTAAAGGTGTAAATGATGGCAATAAATTGCCTATGAACACAACTTTTAAGTTTTATATATATAGATATAGATATATAGATATAAAATCAAGATTTACTGTTTGTACGTATATATAGTTGGAACAATATGACATAAAATAATCTCTTAAATAATCTTAAAAAATTTATATGTCCCGTGCATAGCACAACAATGACTTGGCTAGTATCTCTAATCATTTTTGTTTTTTTTTTTAAACGGAAAAAATTTGACCACAGAGATAAGCTCTATCTCTAATCATTTGATATTCCCTTTATTGCATGTCAATTAATCCATTTACTCCGTATAATTTTTCAACATTTTAATGTTTAATGGATGTAATCGTTTTTTTTTAAATAAAAAATTATAAAGTGAAGAGCGACAAAAACTTGAAAATCATTCATTTCAACCTTCAAAGTCAACAACTAGACATGGGCCATGCAATTTCTCCCGATTATGGGCTGGGCTTCCTCAAATGGTAGAAAGGCAGGCCCGTTGAGCCCATTCCAACACAACCAACAGTCTCAAGACTCGACGAGCTTGTCGTCTGTGTAGAGTGCGAGATTAGAGATGGAGAAAGCACTGAGAGCTTACGGGGAGGTACTGAGATTGATCAGGAAACTCCCCATGGATACTCGCTCTTACTACTCCAAATACGCCCGCGAGAATTTCGTCAACTACCGGGCTGTTGAGTCCGGCGACCTCCCTGCCCTCTTCAACCGCACTTACAACCACTGCGTTTGGGTTCTCCGCAAGGTTCGCTTCTCCAATCTCTCTCTCTCCCCCCCTCTAATCTGCATTCAATTTGCTCTTCCAATTTGACCCCCCACCCCGCTCTGTGGAATTCGTAGTATTCGGTAGAGGAATCCGCCGCGGACAAGCTCAAGGAGATCTGCCGCGATTAGTGAAATGCAAGGTTTGCCTGTGGTGCCCGCCAACTGTTTGTGTTTTTGCCTCAAAGAGAATTTCTTATTTACAGCATGGATTAACTGCCTTTTTATTGTTTGCTTCGTTACAGCATCACAAGTTTTCTTGTTGGATTTATAAATTAATAATCTTTCATGACTATGGTTGTCATAAATTCCTTTTATGCGTAATCAGCTTGCAGACAGTGATTTTTTTATTTATAACTTTAATGATGAGGTGTTTATTTGACTTCAGCATGAGTTAATGTTACATTGGCAAAATTTACCTATATTTCAAACTACAGCCAAAATGAATTCTCCATACAAGTTGTAGTCTATTGGCCTTTCGTGCAGACTGAAAGCTTTAATATAAGTTGTAGTGTTTATCTGTCATTTGATGCCCGACTGTGTTTATGTATGAAGTTTAAATTCAAATTTCTGTGTACAACAAGCTTACCGAGTTCATGTGTGTAGTCACTCGCTGATCAGACGACTGGGTTGAGTTCGAACATAAGTCAATGAGGATGAGATATGAGTAGCTTTATCTGTTGTAACCAACTATGGATGTACTACGTCTTACTCATGGTGCATTAATAGCTTCAACCCACACCTGAAGCATTAAACGATGGTATGGAACCTTGGTAAGATGTGTAACACCAAATGTAACCTACGTGGTAGCTATGATTTGCATCATGTTGTGGGCAATGGGCATCCTATTATTGCTTTTTGGGAAATTTGTATAGGAGAGGTAGATCAAACATTTATTTCTTGGCCACTTGATCGCAAATCCATCCTTTGTCACAACTTCATTGATCTGATTATCCTAGAACCAATCATACCGAACACAAAATCCAGTTTGTCCGATCCATTCAAGCACATAGAACAGGGTGGTCAAGTTTTGATTTTGAACGGGAAACCAACGGTTTGGAATCGGCAAAAAAAAAAATGACAGCTTGGATGAACCAGTGGTTCAGTTATCAAATCCCCGGTTCAGTTATCAAATCAAGGATTTAGGTTTTTATAAGGTTTAGGTTAAGGTTCTGAGGGTGGAGAGCCAAAGAACCAAGTGTTTAATCGATGGTTTGAACCAAGGGTTTAACTAATAGTTCGAACCGGTGGTTAAACCAGGGTTAAATAAGTGGTTCAACGAAAAGAACAACAAAAACAACCACCACCTAGTGGCTAATGTATCTTGTAGGGAGCTTGGTCTAGAAGACCAGGATGTATGCACTCTTATCGCGACTACTTGGGAGGGTGTTTTTGATAGACCTAGGAATCTGTACAAATGAAAAGTAGGGAGGAGACAAGCACCGTGTATCACACAAAGAAACATGTTAGGAACAAATGCGAAGGAAAGACAGAATGAAGTCGAACTAAAGCCACAAAAACATAGGCATCAACACATGTACAAACAAAGCTAAACATCCTTAGTCTGAATACATCTCTTCTATTGTTCCTGGTCCATGGTCATATCTTCTGTTAGTGCCAATAGTGTCAGGTTCTGCTAAATAACTTCCATCCAAGTATCCAACTCTTCTTAGTTTTGTCTCTCCCTTGATAAGCATTTCCTAGATCCAAGTTCTTGCATCTATGCATCGGCGCTATAGGTTGCCTCCTCTATGCATGCCCATACCAACGTAGTCTAGACTCTTAGATCTTTTGCCCAAAGTTAGCCATACCAATCTTACATCAAATAACCTCATTTTTAATCTTGTTTAATTTCAAATGCCAACACACCCATCACAAAATCTGCATTTCTGCCATGAGTGTTATCATTAGTTGTGTCGAAACCTCTTTAGTTCAAGCATTTCTCTCCAACTATTGAGCTTTTGCATCAATCCAACTCTTGTCTCATCCATCAACATGATATCATCTGCAAAAAAAGCATACACTAAGAAACTTCTCCTTAAGTAGCCCAAACAACCCGTCTAACACTATGGTAAAGAGAATAGGAGATCGGATGTATAGATTCAGATCTTTGTGAAATACACCATACATATCTCCTATTCCATTAAAGCATATTCCACAAGTCTCAAGAATGCGACGTTGGGGATCATCTGGATGAGAGTATCCTACTTTTCGAATTTCTCTACCTATATGTAATTGCCTCAGTCGGGGTAGCTCACTAGTGGAGAATAAGGGGGATGTCAGGAGGTCTCGGGTTCGATCCCTACTTTCGCCCCTTACCTGATGCGTGACTCTTTCCAGTTGGGTCACGTGCCCGAGGTTTGCCACCAACGGTGGGTTCCTCGTCATCAAAAAAAAAAAAAAAAAAAACATAAGATTCAATTTGAATGTTCACATTATGCGAAGAAAACATGAAGCAAAAAGCCACCTAACTCCTAGAATTTTCAACCATAGTAAACTGTTTGGCATCCCAACCAAACGTTATTAATTCCAACAAAGTAAATGAAACTTTGAAAGGGCATAAGAAACCAAAACCGTCCTCCATCTCCATACCGCGCCTTCCGTCACTGCCCCGCAGCAGTAACCCGTTGCTCTCGCCGATTCACCACATACGCCCAACGAAACTCGATCACTGTGACAAGTGGCTCCCTCCCCTATGAATACATCAAGCGCGTGCTTCCACCTCCCTCCCCTCCGCGCGTCTCCAAACCGCCCGATTCAACCCCCAGGTGAGGTGACCCCCCTTTTACCCTCGTCTTGCGGCTTATCTCGGGCCAACGCTCTGTTTTGACTGTCTGCCTCCATAAACCAACAAACGATAAAAATAAACGCCTTGGAAAAGCCATTTCTCTGCCGAAACTTCACCTTCTTCCCTCCCTTCTCTCTCTCTCTCAGTCTCTACGACCGAAAGAACCTTCCTTTTAAGGCAAAGCTTGAGTCTTTTTTTCTTTTTTGATTCAATTGAAGGTTTCAATGGCGGCTGGTGGTGGGTTTGGGTCCGGGTTTGGGTTTGGGTTCGAGTTCGATCAGGAAGGGAATCTCCCCGGTGGAAGCTTCTCCAGATTACTTCTTTCAGACGACGTCGTTTCCCCTCCCCCCCCTTTCCCTGTTTCTCCTCCCCATCCTCCTTGTACGCCCCTGTTCTCTTTCGACACTCCCAAAATGCTCTGTTTTGGCGATTTCAGCGAGGGGGAAGAAACGGGTGGGTCCCAGATCACTACACAGAGTGTTTGTTCCTCCCCTGTTTCGAAATCTTCCAGCAATGCAAGCATCAACAGCTTGCCCAACACTTCTAATTGCAATGTCAGTTCAATTCCTCTGTTCTAGGGTTTCAGAGTTTGGGTATCGATTGACCTTATCTATCAAGATCTCATCTTTAATTCGTTATTTTTTTTGCAGAAACGGCGGAATGGGTCGCCGCCGCCTCCGCCGGAGAAGGAGGCGGCCGGTGCTCCTGTCCCGAGAGAGCAAAGTGGGTCAAAGAAGAGCCGCCCAGCGGCCTCGGCCAACGGTTCGCGCTCAGGCGCCGGGCATGCAAAGGTGAAAAAATTGAAATCAACTGATTAAAATCCAAATGAATTCCGTTTCTGTAATTGCATGCAAATTTCAGATAAACTCAATGCTATTTTACAACAGAAATTGATTCCGGTGAAGAAAAGAGAGAAGCTTGGAGATCGCATTGCAACTTTACAACAGCTTGTGTCTCCCTATGGAAAGGTTCTGTTTCTTCATTTCATGCTCTGTTTTTTCTCTTCTTGTTTTTCTTATGCTTCTTTTAAAACGGTTCTCCCAGACAACCGCGGTTAAAAACTTTAAACTCACCCAAAAATGACCCTTAAGCGACATGCATAGGAATTTTGCCTACTTTTCTTGCTGGATTTGCTTTGGTAAAATACCCTTAAAAAGCCTTTGTATGGCCATTAGTTCAACGTCTCGATCGGTGGCCATTACCCAACGAGTAGTGGCGGAGTTTGAATTTCGGTCGGGGTGCTAAAAAAATGTCATGAATTTTTTTTTTGTGTATACTTACTAAGAAGATTTTTTAAAAACAAATATTAAAAAAACATAAAAATTGTGATTTTTTTTATGATTTTTTTGTATTTAAATAGTTGAGAGTAACCAAAAAAATAGAAAAGAAACAAAATATATAGAAAAAAATGACGAAGAATTACTTTTAACACAATATTGAAAGAAAAGGTTAAATGTATAATTTAAACATAAATATGACATTTTTTAATGAAATAGTTGATAGAAATAAAAAAATATAAAGAGAAATCAAGAAGAAAATGATATAGTAAAAAAAATAAAAAGTTAAGCAAATCCCAACGAGGAATGAGTATTATTTCGTGTAAGCAGAACGTTACATTCAGGTATAGGTTTATTTTTTTAAATGCGGATGGGTGGACCCAACAATGGCTTTAGGGCAATGGAGATCACTTGCGACATAAAAGATGAGTGTATGACATTTCAACATGATTTAGTGATAGATTTACGAGTTAAATAGAATAACTATTTTATTCATGAATGAAATAATATAAAATAAAATTTACCAATAAAAAAAAGTGAGAGTAGACCTTTAATTATTTCGAGTGCAAATCCACACTGAAATATATTTAAAAATTATATTTATATATTTATAAAATTTTATTGTGAAAATTTATATTCTGGAAAAGATTTGTGCCAAGAAATAATTTAAGTATGCACCTCCAAAAAAAAAAACTACACTTAGGTGTTTGTATGACATTTTTATCTTTATTTGATGGTCAAAATGGTGGTTGTTTATGATTTTCTGGACAGACGGATACGGCATCAGTGCTGCATGAAACAATGGGGTACATAAGGTTCTTGCAGGATCAGGTGAAGGTGCTGTGCTCCCCCTATTTGCAGCGTCTCCCTTCATCTCTTCCTTCTACTGTAAGTTTTTTTTTTTTTTTTCCCCCCTTCTATAAAGTGGCTTTTGTTCAATTTTACCAGTCAATTTTAATTTGCAAGATTTTAGGGTTTTTTTTTTTGAAGGATGCTTTATGAATCAGTTTTAAAAGAAAGTAGACTTTGCTGGTTTTAGTCTTTTTGATGATCAGTTGATATCAAGTGCCTTCTTTTCATGGCTCTGCTTTTGCTGCCATGGATTGAATTTGTGATACTGTTTTTCTTATCTTTAAATTCGGATGCTTTGTATTTTTGTACTATCCATCAAAATATGATCTGATTTTGATATACACAACCCATGCGGATAAAAGAAGAAGAAAGTGTCTAATTTCGATTGAGTTTAGAACTATCTATCATCTTTCACACTTTTTATGTTAGACTCTCTGTTACATCTCTTTATCTCTTTATTTTATCTAAATGATAAATCAACTATGTATATATATATGGAATTGGATCCCATGAATTTGGTGATTAAATTCATGGATGAAGTTGGGCAAATCTCAACCGTAAAAAAAAAAAACGACAGTTAAATTTGATGGCCAAATTAATGGGATCCAAACCCTATATATCTATATACTGAGTATGTGATTATGAACGGGCATTCTAGGTTTAGATGCATATATATACCATTACATCCTAAGGAACTACAAAGTAAAACATTAACAAAAAATACACATCAAATATCATTTTTCGTATGTTTAGTCTCTAGGGTTTATACATTTAAATCTAAGGTGTCTTTTTCCAATTTGGTTTATAATCTAGATCAAATAAAGTAATATAGACGATTCCCACCAAAAAATAATGAAATAAAGTGTCAAGTAGGATCCAAAGTCCAAACTCCTATTTTGGGGTTGGTTTGGTATATATTACTATGATATTAGTCAGATATGGATACCATATACTGAAATGTAACACTTGTATGAATGAATGACCAATGGACCATGTGTCGGTGCCGAAAGTATCAGCCAAACTCATTCCTTTTACCTTATTTATCTATTCTAAATGACTTGATTCAATTATATGTAACAAGTTCTTTATGTGAAACTTTTCCTCATTTTTTTCTCATGTGAAATATGAAAAAATATCCTTTTTCTCATGTTCATAATCATAGTCGCCTATAGCAAAAGTAAAGTAGCTTTCAAACATAAGTATTATGCCATCAAAAGAGAGAACAAATCAATGTTTATGTACTTTACTCCATGGATTACCTCCGGGCGGGGACCCTGTGGATTTTCGCCATTAAAAGGTTTGTCTTCAAGCTTACGTCTCCTTTAGATCGCCATAAACAAAACACAAGCAACCAATAGACAGGTCCTTGTGGCCTTTCCTAAAGCCTACATGCCACGCGATGAAGAGACTACTAGCTAACTTGTCATTGATGAGTCTTGTGATTCTTTTGCACGTAGAGCCGTGGAGAAAAGTACGAATGCCGGAGTTTCACACAAGGGCTGAAGACCAAGGGCTTGTGCTTGGTCCCGGTAGATGGCATCGTCGAAATGACTAACTGCAATGGGGCCGATCTTTGGTCTCAAGCAACGAGCAAAGATGCCGTCGGCACCACTACCAATGCCGCCGCCGCCACCACTACCACCACTGTCGTCACCAACACAGCCTCTTCAATATGCTGATGACGGTAAATATAATTGTACTGCACAAATTTTGTAACAGAGTTAGGTGGATGAAATGGTGAAGGTAGCAGCCAATATATATGCTGCTGGAATCTGGATCCTGATCAGGGGCTTCAGACGGTAAAAAAAGAAAAGAAAAAAAGGACGGTGTAAATCTTTGTAAACACAGAGGGAAATCACCTTCTTCTGGTTGTGAAGATCTTTTATGTTGGCGTTTCCGTGGGTCCGTTATTTGTCTAAATTAAACGTTGCTGTGTGGTTTGTCATATGGTGATGTATCATTCATAGATAACTCTTAAAGGCTAGCCCTTGCATTGCAAGTTGCAACCATGCTTGTTAGTTGTTACCACTCCGGTCCGCTCGATCGCCAGTTGGGGTAAAGAAGAAAAGAGAAATATTGGCTATCGGGTATAAGTTCGGCAAAACAACTAACATTTCCAAATGGATCATTAATAGTGTAAGAATTGCAATTCATTTTATTGTAATTTTTTTACAAGGAAAAAGTTTGGTTTTGACACTTGAAAATGAGTCATATGTCTAGAGGATTCTTACATATAAAGGTTATACGGAAATTTCGCGAGGTACTCCTGAGGTATAGTAATTTTCACGGGGTATACAACTCTTTTACATATTTCGTGTGGTACCCCTGAGGTTTTGTTAGATTTCGGCTCGTGCCCTCCGCGGTTAAACTTAACAGAGAGGCTCGGCAGTTCCGTTAGTTTTGAAATTAAAAAAAAAATGAAAGAAAGCTCAAAGGAGAGAGCGAGCGACTGAGCGAGAGAGGGAAGACGAAGCTCGAAGAAAGGCATGGCGAAAAGCAAAGGTCAAAGAGTGAAGGCTGAAGAGGGAGGTCGCGAGAGAAGGAGAGAGCGAGGCGAGGAGTCCGACACACGACATCGACCAGATTGTCGCCGGTGGAGTTCAGTTGGTGCCGGCGATGCAGGCGACCCAAGGTGGGAGAAGCGACACCGAGAAGCGCCGACTGTTCTTTGGAGCTGGAGCGACACTGGAGTAGGATGAGGATGGAGAAGGTAAGTTGATTTTGAAAAATTCCAAAAATTAGGGTTTCGAATTTGGGATTTTTAATTTGAATTTGTGAATTGGGGGTTTTCAATTTCGAATTGAGTAATTTTAGTTTGAATTTGCGAATTTGAGTTTATGGATTGGGGATTTTTAGTTTCGAATCGGGAATTTCATTTTCGAATTAGGGATTTTCAGTTTCAAATTGGAGAATTTGAGTCTAGAATTTATATAGATGTGAACTGAAATTTGAGTTTGTAAATTGGGGATTTTGAGTTTGAGTCTGAAATTCAGTGAGTCGTTGACGGAATTTGAGAGGCTGATTATGGTTTTGTATGGGCATTCAGTTGATCCAATCTTTGGAGGCATACCTAAATTTGTGCATCAACTTCTTGTTAAATTAGGATGAACATATTTGGGCATTGAAATTAATGTTTTGAAGTGATTTTAAGCATATTAGCTCAAATGGGTAGAGCATTGTGCTCGCACACAAATTGATGTGGGTTCAAATCCCACATAGGCTATCACTTGCTCACTTGCTCACATATCGTGAAGATAGAAGTCCATCATTTCAATTCCATGTACATCCAGGCATTTAGGCAGAAAGAGTAATCTGCTCCATAAGTTTCTACCTAGATATCTTTCTCAACAAGTTCAATGATAGGTCAGAATAAGAGATTCGGTGTGTGAATCCAATGTACTTGTATTATAGTACAATCACTAATTAAATTTCATTGACAACCAGAAAGAGAGGTAAGTAAGAAAGAAAAATTGGTTCATGTGTTCATGGGGTTTGGTGTTGAGAGGATGGTTTTTCTTTTATCTGAAATGGTCAATTTTATTCCTATGTGATTCAGTTTGTGTGCTTTCATCATGCCTTGCATTGCTCATGGTATGAAATTTTGATATGATGAACTCTGAACTAGTTTATTTGTTTCTGAACCGCTGATGGCATGTTACTGTAATCCAGAGCCATTTTGTGACTGAGTGTATACTTCCTTGTTGTTGTAGATGTATACGGAAGGGGTGATGGCGACGAATGACATGCCTGAAATGGAGATAAGAGATCCTGAATTGCCACTCAAAGAGGAGGTTTGTGGTGTTTTTGATTCTTCAGCAATCTATGAATTGATGCAAGATGATTGGCGGGTTAGCCGTATCGCGATATCGGCAATTTTGAAGTTGCAATGCCCTTAATGAAATCAGAGCTTGGGGCTGATGGTAGGATAAGTCTCAGTCTCAACGGGCTGCTGAGCTTGGGGCGGGAACAGTCTTCGAAACAGACTACAATAAGGCTTGTGAAAGGATGTTAATGGATGGAAACACATTCCAAACCATGGGAAGGTACCCGAATTCTCTAGAAAGTGACCTTCCATCAGAAGAGAAATGGTATGCTTGTCCCGAGCATTTAGCGCAGAAGAGCTGTACTACAAGGCCGTCTAATATCTATTGTCTTGGGCTATTAGCATTTGAGGTAAGAGGCATAATCTCTAATGCTAATACTATACTTTCTAGAATCCGCATAAATGCACTAACTGCATATGATGCCATGTATTTGATAATTGTTATTTGTTATGACAGCTGCTCTTTGTATGAGATTTATCAGCATAATTGTTATCCACATAAATGCACTAACTGCATTGTCAATAGCTTAAAGAAAATACAACAAGGACACATAAAAACACTTGTTCAGTAACTACACAATCACATAATCGTTGATAGCCTATGTGGGATTTGAACCCACATCTCTGTGTGCGAGCACAATGCTCTACCCATTTGAGCTAATATGCTTAAAATCACTTCAAAACATTAATTTCAATGCCCAAATATGTTCATCCTAATTTAACAGGAAGTTGATTCACAAATTTAGGTATGCCTCCAAAGATTGCATCAACTGAATGCCCATACAGAACCATAATCAGCCCTTCAAATTTTGTCAACTACTCACTGAATTTCAGACTCAAACTCAAAGTTCCCAATTTACAAACTCAAATTCCAGTTCACGTCTATTTTAACCGAGCTTGACCAACTGAGGTAATGGCACTGTTCAAAACATCACCTGCAATTTTAAAGGGCACTCGCTTAGAATACCACATAAGAAGATAAACAAGATTTCTCTTGACACGAAGCACATTTTATGTATCAGGGTCTGCTTACTTTCTGAATGTGGATGGTTTTCTTCATGACAGTATACAACAAGATTTCGTACTCCACTGGTTTCCTTCTCTTTGGTTGAGATGAGATGATCCTATAATGTTCAATGTGGAATGCAAAAAGAATGTCAAGTATATAGATATGAATTACGTAGTACAGTGGAATGAGAAATATTCATCCAACTTACATGGATGGAATCCAATTCTGAAACTTTCTTATATCCTTTTCCATCCACGGAACATGAACCAGCGAGAATAACATTATCAACTCCCATGCCATGCTCACAACTTTCCTCAAAATCTGCAAGCAAAGAATTTTCCACCTTCCCTTCATCATTTGTTACTGTGACATACGAAAATGCCATGGAGAAATTGGACCTTGTGAAAGAGGTATGTTCAAAATGAGTTTGCAGAAACATCAAAAGATTGCAACTACAGATTACAAATAGTCGGTGTCGGGGATAAACATGAAATGGTAGAAACCCAATTTATTTCATGCACTTAGTTGGAGGAGAACATGCAAACAACTTGCTACTTTTCCTGATGAGACTCGAACAATACTAAAGAAAATAGGTCGTAATTTTTATAAGACATCATTGGCAGAACATAGTATACTAAGGGATTCCTTGAATTGTTGCAAATGTGCACTCATATGAGTCAGTATCCAATGTTCTTATCATCCCTTTGTTGATATGTTCTATAAACAAATCAAACTGCTGAAGTTTATCACGAAAACAAGAGCAACATCAATTGATTGATGTGAACTTTTTCCAGCACACTGCAACAAAAGGCACAAATAAAGGAAATAAATCAAGTTGATATTGAGCTAAAATAAATAAAATGTGACTTGCAACTTAAAGCCAACTAGTGCAGGGAAGTAACAACAGAGGGAACTCAAGGAAGTACCAATAACTCTCACCAGCCTCCTTCAGACAGCACAGACTTGGCTAAATTCTAGACTCAAATTCTTCAACTTGAAACTGAAAATCCCTAATTCGAAAATGAAATCCCAATTCGAAACTGAAAATCCCCAATTCATAAACTCAAATTCACAAATTCAAACTGAAATTACCCAATTCGAAATTGAAAACCCCCAATTCACAAATTCAAATTAAAAATCCCAAATTCGAAACCCTAAGTTTTGGAATTTTTCAAAATCGACTTACCTTCTCCATCCTCATCCTACTCCAGTGTCGCTCCATCTCCAAAGAACAGTCGGCGCTTCTCGGTGTCGCTTCTCCCACCTTTGGTCGCCTGCATCGCCGGCACCAACTGAACTCCACCGGCGGCAATCTGGTCGTTGTCGTGTGTCGGACTCCTCGCCTCGCTCTCTCCCTCTCTCACCTAGTCGCTCAGTCGCTCGCTCTCTCCTTTGAGCTTTCTTTCATATTTTTTTTTTAATTTCAAAACTAACGGAATTGCCGAGCCTCTCTGTTAAGTTTAACCGCGGAGGGCACGGGCCGAAATCTAACAAAACCCCAGGTGTACCACACGAAATATGTAAAAGAGTTGTATACCCCGTGAAAATTGCTATACCTCAGGGGTACTCTGCGAAATTTCCGAAGGTTATATATGTAGTTTTGGATTTGAACATCATCAATATCTTTTATCATTGGACCCATGAAGTGAGGTTTCTCTTTCTTATGAGAGAGAAACTCTCTTTGTGGAGCTTCGTCCTAGGGCGATTTGAGAATCCTTCTCGTGCCTCATCACTCTCTTCTTATCTAGCCTGTTTATGGCTTAATTAACACCTCCAATCACTCCTCCTCGACTCCATCTCCTCCTATCCACCCTATTCGAGGCCTCGTGGTCGGGCTTTTCTGTTTTCCGACCTTCGTCCTTGGAGTCGCCTCCTGTTTTGGAGCTCTCCTCTGGCGCCCCTAGTTGCCGTTGGATCCACATCTCTGTGGTTCTTCCCCGTTTGTTCTAGGTGGTGTTATTTGTGGTGTTTGAGGCCCGACCGAGGCTTTTGGCCCCTTTTCCTTCCGCTAGCGTTCGGGGTGTGAAATTAATTTGGGGTTTTTACTATTTGGGTCCTCTATTTGCTCCTCATTTGTGGCTTGTGTGCGGGCCTCGCTGGTTTGGGGGTTTTCGCCGGTGGGCTGCCCTTCAAGTTGTCAGGTTGGCTCATCTCCTTCCTGCCCAATAATCACAAAAACATAAATCAAATTCCATCTGTTGTCCTCCCTGGATTCTCCTTGGGCCCGAAGGTGGCCCGGAGTTGGTTTTCTGGGCCCGCTTTGTGTGCTTTGGGTCCAAGGTTTTTTTGCCTTGGGTCCAAAGCTACCCATTAAAAAAAATCATTTGCATTGGGAAGTTGTCCGTAATTGCCGTATAGGGAATAACGTGTAAACCCACCCGAAAGGGTTTGATAAAATCTCGAAAGGGTCTTGACAAATTCCCGCAAGGGTTTGCATGTGCGCTTTCTACGAGGGTGGTTCATGGCAGTTGTTCTGGTTGTTCTTGGTGGTTCTGACCTAAGTTGGGGCTCGTGCGTCCGGTGTCGGGTCTAGTTGGGGTCATGGCGGTGTGCATCATGGCAATTCCGTATTCCGGAAATTTCCTTGGAGGTTTGTCTTCATCGCCCACATGAGGGACTCCTAATGTACCGCTGGCCAGCGACGTTATCTCTTGATGGCGCTTGGCTCCGTTTTGTCTTCGTTGTCTCCAGCTTTTATGGATTAGGCTCGTCTGTTCTTCTAGTGACTGTTTGTTTGCCGTCTTTGTACGTGTTGTACCATTTTATTATTATGATTGTATGTCTGACGGTTCGCCGTCTGCCGACTCTGTCGCCCTCTCGATGAGTCAGGTCTGTCTGGCCATTGAATTATTACTTGATCAAAAAAAATTAGATAAATTATTTTCCTTTGGGATAATTTCCACTTTACATATAAAGGTTAATTAGGATTTTCTATTATTTTATTAAAACATTTACTTGGGGATTAAGCATCTATTATTATATATAATAAAGGAGAAGTCGTCTGAGACACACGACGACTTCTCCTTAATCGTAGTCGTATAAATCAATTATAAAATTTTGAAATAATCAATATATGCATAAGATAAAATTTTATTCTAAGTATACTTAATCAATATATCTATATATTCATAATATAAAATTTGACCCAATTTCATTAGATATGGATATTAGTCGTATGAACCAATCACTGGGGAAATTCAGTTCCTTCTGATCGAAGGGGATTGTTTGGTCATTATAAAGGCTCTACTGAGGGATTGGTCGTGCCCTTGGAACATTGAGATGTTAATGACTGACACGATTATTCATCTCAATTCTATGTCTCATGTTGCTATTCGTCATATTTTCAGGGACTCGAATGCGGTGGCTGACAGGATTGCACGTCTGCCCCACAACATCTTTGTCGTTGATAGCATGGTCACTGATCCAGAACTTTGTGTTCTTGTCCGCTCGGATGCGCTAGGAAAGAAGCTCGGTCGTTGATAATGCATGTTTCCAATAGGCATTATAGATTAGTTTAGGTGCATTTCATTTTTATATATTCATGTTTTAGTGTTAATTAGATTAGCGCTCGTTTTGTGGAAAAGTTCGGAATCTACGCTATTTCGATGGTTTTATATAGATTCGTAGATCCGAGGCAAAGAACACGAGGAACGAAGCTAAGAGAGACTAAATCAAGACTTGGGAGAGCTAAAGGAAGAAGTCCCGAAAATCATGGAACAACCTAAGGAGCAACGGAGCACGAAATTGAGGTCTAAGAGCGAAAACAAGGGCGAATCGCGAAAGCTGTCCGCTCGGCGAGCTGAACTTGTAACGCACTTTCCGGAGGCCTCGAATGTCCGATCGACGCATATGAGCATGCGTTGGAAAGCTGTTTAGAAGATCTACGTAATGGTATTCTGCTGGATTTTCGCTGACAGCGAATGGATTTCCGCTGCAGCGAATCAAGTCATCGAATCAAGTCTGAGCATGAGTCGCTGCCAGCGAATGGGATCTCGCTGCCAGCGAGCGGAGTCAGCGGGAGCATGTCCAGGAGCAGCACTACTTGCTGCCAGCGAAAGGAAACTCACTGCCAGCGAATGGAGCCGCTTCAGCGGACGACTTGACTCGCTGCAGCGAATGGAGGCTTTCGCGGCAGCGGAAGCTTGGACTCGCGGAAGCGGAAATTGTTGGAATCGAAGAAGCTTGCGAAAATTCTAAGGCATGGACATTCGCTAGCAGCGAGTGTGGTAGCGAGGTGGTAGCGAAAATCCAACAGTAGCTTAATTAAGGCCATTTGCTGCTAGCGGAATTCTATTCGCTGCCAGCGAAATCTGACGCTGAATTAAATTTGGAAAGTCTATCTTCTATCTAGTTTGTTTAGGAAGTTTCTATCTTATTTGTCTCTCTTTTTCCATGTTTATGCAAGACTTTAGGCTTATAAATAGGATATTTTAGGGTTAGTTTTCTTATGAAAGCATTCAAGAAGAACAATCACCTATGAAGAGAAGAAAGTTTAGGTAAGCCATGTTTGGCTAATTTTGTAGTTTCCGCCTACACTTTCGAGACTTGGTTGGTGGTTTGTGAGTTTCTAATATAAATTATTTTTCCTCTTTAATTCTTTCAACTTCTTTGTGTGATATTGATTATGTTATTGATGTTATCTTGATTAGCTACCTTGATAATATTGATTTCATGCTAGGATTTAATACTTTCGTATTTGTGTTTCCGTAGTAGCGCGCATAAGATTGTGGATTCCGTGTTTGAAGCATGATTATGTAGAAAGTTGACATATATCTTAAACATTGATTTACCGTGTTTAATTGGTATTATTTATATGCTCAAGTTCTTGGGACTATTTGCTATCTCTTTGTTAAATCTTGACCGTGTTAAGGTTGCATTGAGGTGTAAGGGATTAATTGGACTCGTAGGACTTTTAATCTACTTAAACCAAGACGAGAGGAATTCGTAGGAAACAATAATAACTTCAAAAGGATTCGATGATCAATAAAACCAACCAAAGTCGAGAACTTGTTGGTGGAAACGCTTTTCTTCTATCCTTTATTTGCTTTTGTCAATATTATTTTCTTTTATTTTCATTCATAAAAATCGTTTCTTTTATATTGATAAATACACAATATTTAGAAATACTTGATTCTCTAGGGTTCGACCCCTTACTTGCATACTATACTAGTTTGTTTGTTTGGGAATTATTTTTGGCGAGTTAAATCAACGACTTTTCCTCCGTCAGTCGTCGACGGCTCTCCTAATCTTTATCCTGCTTAAAAAAAATTCAATTTTTTTTGAAATAATCAATATATGCACAAGATAAAAGTTTATTCTAACTCTCTCTTTAATCAATATATCTATATATGCATAAGATAAAATTAGACCCAATTTGATTAGATATGGATATATTTTTAGAAGATATTAACTAATTTTAAATATTATTATATAAGATAAGATTTTACCTATCATTACATGGATAAAATCATATTCTGACTCTATTTAATCAATATATCTATATATGCATAAGATAAAATTTGACCCAATTTGATTATATATGGATATATATTTTTAGAAGATATTAACTAATTTTAAATACTATCATATAACATAATATTTCACCTATTTTCGCTATATATGAACATATTTTTAGAAGATAATAGCTTTATCAATATATTATATGGCCATACTAATTAAATAACTTTTATCAGTATGAAGAAAATACAAGTTTTGGGAAAATTGAAATAATACTTAGTTGTGTAAAGCTTTTCATATGCTGTCAATTATTTTTACCAAATTTTGTTAAATATCGATATATTTTTATAAGATTTTACCCATGTTTTTAAAACACGGATATATACATTATCTCTTTTATTTGTAATTAATTAAATATATTGCCAGAAAATAATTAGTTAAATGGGTGTTAGCAAAAACTTTGTTTAATTTTTTAAACAATAAAATAATATATAAAATACAGTGATAGTTAGAGTTAATCCTTGATTACAAGTTCTTTTATACGTTTTTTAATATCAAATGAATTAATATTACAAAAACCGCACACAAATGGGTATTAATATCGTATATTTAAATTAAAAAACCCGCACATGGTACAGGTACTGAACTAGTTAGTTTTAGTGTAAATAAAGGTCATAGGCCTAGGTTTTATTCATCCAGAAAATCCCAAACAATTGTGAGTTATAGAGAAAGAAGAGGGTCGAGTGAGGAAGAAGTAAGAAAGAGTCAGAGATTGAGATTGGTTGTAAGTTTTCGTTTAATTTAAGTCTTATTTTCCCCATGTCTAAGATGTTATGCTTTGCAATCATGCGTGAGTAGTTGTCCTTATTCTAGGGTCGGGGTGAGCCCGACAATAGCCATGTGTGTACTATGCTTGAATCTATGATACTTGCATGTTATTATCATCATCTATCTTTGTGCTAATTTCTTTTGCGAAAGTTGAGGATATCTATGTTTGCAATTGTGAAGCGAAAGTGGATTTGTTGCAAACCGGGTAGTAATTAGGATTAATTTGTGAGAGTTGATTAAGCCCTAATTAAGAAAAGATAGAAATAAATAGGATTTTATGCGAAAATCTCTATGATCTATTTGTTGAGTATGCGAAAGTCGTCTCTTTTAATGATAAAAACACGATCTTTGTTCTATGATTCTTGTATATGGCATACATGGCTATTGTTGTGGTTATCCCTTACCTTGGATGTATTCTTCATATTATTTACAACCCTAAAAATCTTTGCTTTCTGTTTTGTGGAATTGCTGGTAACCAAACAAACCCTTCCGGCGTTCACCACTTCTCTAACCACCACCCTTGATATCGACCTCTCTTAGTCGATATCGACCTTGTTGCTGCTGATTTGTGTGTTTTTTGATCTCGCAGATACCCTAGGCATCGACCCCTCCTAGTCGATATCGACCTGACAAGTCAACATCCATGGCCGATACCGATGTAATACCCGTATCGATATTTAATAATAAATATATAAAAGAAAGAAATGAAGATGAAAATAACATTATGTGCTTTAGCATGTCAATTACTCTCCGTAAAATCTTACGTATGATCTTAAACTTATTATTTTAATAAGGTTAAAATTATTAATAAATATTTTTTCAGACAAATTGATTCCATTAGAAGGAATTAAGGTACTTTGGGGAATGAGTTTTAAGGAAAAATGACAAGTTTTCTAAAACTTGAAAAGATGAGTGATATTTTATAAATAGGGTGAAAGTGTAATTATTTGGAAAGCATAGTGGATTGGTTTTGGTTGTGCTGAGTAGGCAAAGCCAAGACCTATCTATCTATCTATATCTATATCTACATCTATACCTATATCCTAAACAATACTAAAGAGAAGCTGCACTGCCACATGTCAGCTTCTGGTTAAAAATTTTCCCGCCCAAAATTTTAGCCAATCACATTTTGCAATGTCATAATGCCACATATTATGTCACACAATTATCTCTATTTTAATAATCTTTGTATACAAATCTTTTAAAATAGACAACTACATATATTTATCATTTTATTTATCTTTGCATATCTTTTAAAATAGGAAACTACCTACACTTATATTTTTCATCTTTTTCATTTTATTTTAATAATATTTGCATATCATCTTATTTTAAACAAAAATAAAATAAAATCTATATGAGTTGAAAAATAAGTTTGATCAATCTTAAATATTTTTTAGCAATGTTATTACTTTATAAATATGAATGTATTATACGACAATTCATGTCACTTTGTAGTGAAAAGTTTCATCATATCTATCATATTCTATCCTATACAATACTAAAATAATAACTTTTTTTTTTCATGTTATAACATTTCAATCATTTTTAATTCATTGTTGTTTGTATAAGAATCATGTACTTTTTACATTTTAATCTTGAGATTATTAAATTAAAATAGAGCTTTCGTCAAAGGAATTTTTTTTTTTTTGATAAGGTGATTTGAGATCCTTAGTCTACTACGATAGATAATTGGTTACATTATATTGTTAATTACTACGTACTAAGTATACAAAATGTTTGGACAACTTTGGTATGTAGTATTTGGTGGATTCACAATTAGTTTCTCTTTAAAGGGGTGAACCATACGTCATAATGGGTGATCCATGATGCTTATGAGCTAAGTCAGAAATTTAATCAACTAAGTAAAGCCACACATACATACACCATTGTTGAATATCGAGAGAAAATGTTGTCATATGGTGCACACCATATATTGTTGAATATTCGGGGGGGGGGGGGGGTAGAGGGGTAGTCAAATAGCGCAAACTCATGAAAAAATGTTATGTCTCAATTAATTAACATAAATAATGTTCAACTGAGGTCTTCCTCAATTGTTGCTTACCAAAATAGAATAAACATAAAATATGATAAAAATTGTGAGCCTGTGAGCAATGATAGAGTTAGGAATTATTTTATAAGGGGGGTTCAATTTTTTATAAAATAATTTTCTTTATTCATTTTTAATTGAAAAAAATATAAAAAAAGCAAAAATTTAGCCAAAGGAATTGGAACACATGGCTTCATGATTTAATACTCACTCTGCATCAACTAATATAAATACACTTTATAATTTATTATAATTTTTTTTTGTATTATTAATTTAATTCTAAAATTAGTAAAAAATATATATTGAAAAAACATGCAGTTTTTTCCTCCTCAACCAGAAGGGGCTTAAGCCACCCCATACCCATCTAACTCTTGCTTGTGTGTAAGAGCTATTCTAATGGTATCAACGTCGAATATGACAGAGGCATGGACATATCATTTGTGTTTTCTAATTACCATGAGGGGATGGTTTGACACATATCATGATATTATTGTGAAGAGTGATTGTCGAATTGTTAAATTCGTTGGGTGGTCATTAAAAACAATTTCCTTTGCTAGTGTTCAAATAAGTTTTTATTTTTTAATATTAAATTATATAAAAATTATTATAATATCTAGATTAATTTTGTTGGTTTGTAGATTTTTTTATTTGTTTTGTTTGTAGAGGAGTATACATTATTTATTTTTTAAGGTTAATATTTTTTATAATTAAATTTGAAAATAATTATTATAATTTTATAATATTTTTACATTAAGCCCGTGCATAGCACGGGGAATAGACTAGTATTAATTAATTAAAAGCAAAACTTTTGTGCCACGTGTCGCATCCTCGTGCACCGATATTTTTGGCAACATCTATATATATATAATCTTATTTATAATTTACAAATAGCTTTTTTTTCCCTATAACCTATTTTTGTCAACTATCTATATTCCACCATCTATTTTATATATATATATATATATATATATATATATATATATATATATATATATATATATATATATATATATATTTAATTTTATAATTTCGAAACGTAATATCTATATATCTTCCTTTCCCTCATTTTATATCGTATCTTCTACAATATATATGTCTTGATTCAACATCTATTTTATATATATTTTTAATTTTATAATTTAGAAATAACTTTTTTTTTTCAAAATTTATTTGATATATTCATATAACCTATTTTTGATATATTCATATAACCTCGACACTCAGTAATCCGAACAAATTATATCGATGCAAATAAAACAAATGAATACGAATAACTTTGAAGACATTTACCCTATACTACGTAATATCCATATATATGTATATTAATCAATTGTGTACCTACCATTTATAGATGTTTATATATCTGATTTTTGATATTAGTAATCAATTGATTATCCACTTCCTTTCATTGTAATATATAGATTGGATATATTGGACACAATGAGTTAAGTGCAGGTGAATATATTGGATAGATTGGATATATTGGACACAATTAATTATCCACTTTCTTTTCATTTATTATCCACTTTCCTTTTATTGTAATATATTTGATATATTCGATGGATATCTTAGAGTTAAAATTGGAAACAATCTTCTCCCAAACACAATTATCAACCGTTGGAAGGTATATTGAATTCACACACACACACCCCCGTGTGGACTATATCATCACCACACCGAGTCATAGACCATTTGGTATGATCTCTAACTGTCGGTCACTTTTTCTCTCTTGAGATCCTCTACCTCTCATTACACATTAACTCCCAGTCACTCAAAATGGCATCGTATATCCGATTTTGTATATAATCTTATCTTCCTGTTCACCATATATCTATTTACTTAACTTTCATTAGATTGACTTACTATTTCTCTATATTTTGTAGTGTTCTATAATTGGTGTGTATATATGGTGATAATTGATGTAAGCTAACACATTTTTTTCAACAGAACTTGGATTCAATATCTCCGTCACTCCGTGGAGAGCCTTCTACCTTATAGCCATTGCATTACCTTCAATGTAAGTATATGTTGTTGCAATTCGAAGAGATTATTGGGAACTGAATTCAATGTGTGTGTGTGTGAGAGATTCGTTTTTGGGGGGTTTCAAGTACAATGCGAAGTGCAGGCACTAGCGCCGAACCAAGCTTTGATTCTAAGATGTTCCTCTAGAATCCAGTATGCATCACTTTCTATTTTGTTCGAATTTAGTTGTTTGTTTGTGAGAGACAACTACATGAGTTGTATGTTGATTAACGATGCATCTCATTGGATCGGATGATCCACTTTAGCTTTGTTGTTTTGCCATACATAATTTGGTTTCAGATTTGTGCGATGGATTCTTAAATTTGGGTTGAAGGATTAAGTTGTGTCTGATAACAAATTTGTGAAATGTGAGGCTTTTAGGCTGAGATGATGCCCTTGGGGAATTTTCTGCTAACTGATGCTTCCTTTTATGAATTGAAGGGCACAATTTGATGTTTGTTTTGGATTATTGAATGGGTTTAGTTGATTTCTCTTTGGTGCTCTGTTCTACCCTCACTGACTGTGTTTAGTTGGTTTTACATAATAATATTAATAATACTATCATGAATAACAAGTACACTACAAGTGTTTTCTATCTACTATTATCGGGTTATATATGTATAAATATGATTTTTTTTAAAAAGCACCATGACGCAGGCATGGGACTAGTTTTTTCTTAATAAAGTGACAAATGGGAGGCAATCTGCTTGTTTCTTATTGGAGGCCTTCATTTATATATGGTATCGTAGTCGGTATGGAAATTGGTAAAACCTAGTAGGGATATATGCGTTATGAATTTAAGTTAGTATTAGCCTTATTATGTTTAACTTGCCAGCATATAAACTGACCAATTATAGTGTTTGACTATGGTTGGCTGGTGTTCTTACACCAGTCAACCACATTTCTGGTTTTTGGCAACGGTCGGAGTAGAGACTGATTCCGTTTGAAATATTTGAAAGCTGGTATATTATTTCCTCTCTTTGAAAATATGTTTTCAAGTCTATTTTAATATTTGCAAGAAAGGGTGTGTTACAATCGAGCCATTCCTAAGGCTATTTCCCGGATCTCGAAACACGTAACTACTCTCGAAAGGTTGTCCTCTCTCATGTGGAACAATCCCGACTTTCGCTATCTAAACGGTAGGAATTGAGGTATTTATTTGAGAGAAAAGGGGTTTTGGGACACCGAAATTCCCTCAGCAGAGGATAGTTTCGTATTTTCAAGAGTATCCGCGATAGGTTTTTCATCTCGATTTCCCTTTTGAATATACTGCTCTTCGCTGTAGTTAGTCCGGAGATCATGCTTCAACTTTCTTCATTAGGTTTTAGTAGGGAGAGTGTATGAACCTTGAATTTTCTGCTAATGGCGAGTTCTCAAGGGATCACTGGTAATGTTCATATATTAGATGATAGGTCTGACCTAGCGATTCATTCTGTGGAAAAATTGGTTGCGGACAATGTCGCGGTGCTAGATGAAGGAAAAGTGGTCATTCGAAACCCAAAAGATCCTTCTGATCTCTCATATTATTTTTCCCCCACACACCTGCAGACGGATCTTTCTTCGTCGGCGGAATCGTCGTCTTTTGAGTCAGATGATCAATCGCATTCTTTTGGGTCTGATTCCATTATTCATTCTTCAGATTCTAATAAGTCATATATGCCTTGGGACTGACATACTAAATTTCCATTGGGAGAAGTTATCGTGCTCGCGAGATGTCGTTCCCAAACCGTGCTCGGAGATTTTCAACCTATTATCTATAATCTAGATGAACTTCAGATTTGTATCTTTAGAGGGAATTTCGTTCCTCAACCAGCTGGTCTTGTCCACCAGTATCTTCAAACCGCGTGATTCTGATTGCTTCCCTAAGTAATCAAGGAAGGGGATGGATCTCGTACATAAGGCCTGAAGATGTCTAGGTGATGGCTAGAGTATTCCCCTAGCCCAGAGGTGTAGAATTGTGCTTACCCGCGGACGGGGGTGGTAGTTTGGATACCTACCCCGGATGCTTGGTCGTGTATGTAGAGAGCCTAGTACAAGGTTTCCGCCTTCCCCTTTATCCTTTGTTCAAGCGATTTCTAAAACAAGGTGGTCCCAGCTCCGCCCAACTTGTTCCAAACAACTGGCTGTTCCTCACAAGTTTCGTGATGCGATGTTTGGAAATTTGGGTGGAACCTACCTTGAACCTGCTCACAAATCTCTTTGTCTTAAGACATGAAGCTACATATAATTTTTTTTTTCAAGGAAGATTGAACGTGTCCGTAGTGGAGCGTTAATCCAGTAAATCGGATTGGAAACATAAGTGGTTTCTTGCATGCGACCCCTCTCAAAATATCTTAAACTTCCATACTAAGCCACGATTCTATCGTCGCGTGAAAAAACGTGACATGGAAGAGTTGGAGCGGATTGAAAAAGCTTTTCCTTACCCGAACAGGGTCTCGTGGTGCGAGATGGCGACTCCTTTGAGATTGGAGATGGCAGGGTTAAGCCTACCCCATCCGCGGATAGGTCATTGATCTAGGCTGTGTACTGGTGATTCTTTTATCTTTATTTTGCTTGATCTCATCCCTTGCTCTTTTGTTTTTTGTAGGTGAAATGGAGGTCAAAACTATGCTGAAAGAGGCTACAGAATCAACCCAAAAAATATCTTCTATTAAGAGGAAAGTATCCTCAGATGCGATGAAAGCTTTGAAAAGGGGCCAGAGTGTTCAATGTTCGTGACAAGTCTAGGGGATCTACTTCAGGAGGCAATAGCCCATCGGTGACTCCGCCACCCACTTTGTCCCCCAGACAACTCTCACATAGTAGTTGTTGCCTCTTCTATCCCTCCGTTGATAAAGTGATACGTACTCGACTCAGGTTGAGCGAGTACAACTCCCAATCGTCCGGTTGTCAAAGGTATAAGTCGATCGATCACCGGGTAAATAGAACTCGGTCTCGGTTGAAAGCTCACGTGAAATTGGATTCTAATTGACTTCGTATTGCACTGGTCAAGCCCAAATAAATGTCAGTTCCGTGGTTGACCTCCGAATCCAAATTCCAATTCAAAATACAGCGGCGGTGACTACGACTTTAACAAATTAGCAATTGCTAATTAATTGGATGATCTGAGCGACATCAGCGGTGGTGTGGCGGCGGAGGTGGGTGCGAGGGAGTGGTGATAGAACAAGACTAATATCTTTCAAACGAGGATGAGATTCCGATCTTCCATCAATTCCAGCGAGAACCTTTGATTGGAGATCCAATAGAATTCAACAGTAATCAAATAGCAAAACAATAGGGTTTGTGACGTCAGGGAGGAAAAGAGGGAGTTTCAACTCAACGCTATTCAATTCCTCTAAATTTGACGTAAGAATAAACATTAACCCTAATAGAGTATTTAAAAAGAATTAATAAAACCCTAATTACTAATGTACCGAATTGGCTAACGGGTTGGACTTACTATGTAAAGTAAGTCCACACCTCTTATTAAGAAACAATACTAAAAATAGAAATAAGTTGATATAATAATAAATGCTTTATTATTGCGATGTCGGAGTAGTATCCTACGGGGGCTGGAACACATCATTCTCCTCCCCTTGAGAGGGAAGCGTCCCCGCTTCCTCGTCCAGTGATAGAGAGTTGTCATAAAATGGAAATGTGACACGGGACGAGACATACCATCGCATCTTCAATGGTGGGATCCACGGTGGCGCCTTCTTGTCGAACTTGAGGAGGATATCATTCTCCTGCACTTGTCCTTGCACTCAATCGGCGATAACCAGTGAGGAAGGGGCCGCATCCATAAAGCAACACGGCGGAGAAACGGTTGGAATTGGTGCAAGAAGAATTCGAGATCTAGCAACCTCAAAAACAACACCCTTATCTTCAATAAACATAGAGCCAGCATTCTCCCAAACCTCATCCGTCGGAACTTCATGAACATGCCCAAGAGGTACAATCTCTAACTCTTCAGACGCGTCATCAAGTACATTCTCCTCATCAATAGAATCAATGTGCGTGTCTAGAACATTCCCACTGTTTGGTTGCAGCACAAATTCGGAGGCCTTCTCCAGGGAGTCTGAAAGTGTATGAGAGGCATCCAATTTGGATTGCAATTCAGTGACAAGTTGTCGCAGGACCTGAATCTCACTCTGCTCTTGAGTCAACTGAGTCTCCTAGGTAACGAATTCGGGAACAAGCTTTTCTCCAGGCTCGCAAACTTTTGCAACATCAACCTCTGTCACAAGCTGAACTACTTCCGCTGCATATGATGGTGCCGGAGGTGCTACTTTCTTTCTCATAAAACAAGAATCAGGAGAAATAGCATAATATTTTTTTCTCATCAGTGATTTCAAATACCTCCATTTGGTGATCGGAGCAAGACCAGCAGAAGCTTTAGCATCATCCATTCGGTTCCACCAGTACACGGCCTGCCTGCGGAAGAGGGATAATGCCCACTCTACTTTCTCAGTCTCCGAAAGTCCATAATAATCAAGCACATACTCTGTATTCGTCTCCCAATCCAGATATTCATCCGGATCGACAATTCCATCAAAAGTAGCCAACTCTAACTCATATTTAGGATCATAAAAATATGATTTCATTCGCTGAGAGTATGTATCATAACGATAATGCTTCTTCATTGCATTGAAAGGAAAAAAAAATCAAGATTGAAGGACTTACAAACCGGCTAGGCTCTAATACCAGTTGATACGTACTCGACTCGGGTTGAGCGAGTACAACTCCCAATCGTCCGGTTGTCAAAGGTATAAGTCGATCGATCACCGGGTTCGTAAATAGAACTCGGTCTCGGTTGGAGGCTCACATGAAATTGGATTCTAATTGACTTCGTATTGCACTGGTCAAGCCCAAATAAATGCCAGTTCTGTGGTTGACCTCCGAATCCAAATTCCAATTCAAAATACAGCGGCGGTGACTACGACTTTAACAAATTAGCAATTGCTAATTAATTGGATGATCTGATCACGTAGATATATATATCGGCAGTTGGCCTCGGCCGAGAGGGTGCGACAACAGCGGTGGTGTGGCGGCGGAGGTGGGTGCGAGGGAGTGGTGATAGAACAAGACTAATCTCTTCCAAACGAGGATGAGATTCCGATCTTCAATCAATTCCATCGAGAACCTTTGATTGGAGATCCAATTGAATTCAACAGTAATCAAATAGCAAAACGATAGGGTTTAGGGAGAAAAAGGAGAAGTTTCAACTCAACGCTCTTCAATTCCTCTAAATTTGATGTAAGAATAAACATTAACCCTAATAGAGTATTTAAAAAGAATTAATAAAATCCTAATTACTAATGGACCGAATTGGCTAACGGGTTGGACTTACTATGTAAAGTAAGTCCACACCTCTTATTAAGAAACAATACTAAAAATAGAAATAAGTTGATATAATAATAAATGCTTTATTATTGCGATGTCGGAGTAGTATCCTACGGGGGTTGGAACACATCATAAAGACTCCCTAAAACGTCAAGATCCAAAATCTTTCTCCTATCAGAGTTCTCCCTTTGGTCATTCATGATAGCCCTCCACGTGCTGACCCTGATTCTTCCAAAGCCCCTACAAAGAAGAGGAAAACCAAAGGCGTTAGCCCTCCTTGGGCCGATGTGGATTGGGATTCAGCTATTGGCCAGACTGAAGAGGAAGGGAGAGAGCTTTCCAGATGTCGGGCTTTGAAAGGGAGGAACTGGCCAAACTTTCTTTTCCTTCTGGAGTTGGGATCCATGAGCAGAAATACCTTAGTCGGCTTACCGATGAACAGTTCGCTATAGAGCAAGACCGTTGGTTCCAATGGGTGAGGGATTTGCCTTTGTTTTGTTTATTACCTTGCTACCGAATCCTGTCAATTATTTTGAACAGGGGCACGCGATGCTTCAAAATGGATGGGGAAGACACTTACGGTTGCGGAGCTCTATTTTGGATCTTCGCGAAGAAATTAAGTAATTGAAGCGAAAATTGAAGGAAGCCAGAACGAACAACTTAGAGAGCGATGTAGCTGAACTTTGCCGCCGCTTAAAGGAGTCGAAGACAGAGTTGAACCATCGTGCTAAAAAGGTGAAAATCTTGGAAGAAGATGCAAAGGTGGGAAAGAATGACAATCTTCCCTTAAGGGTGCACATCGAAGAACTCCAACATGCCTCATCCTTTCTCAAAACAACGGAAATTCCAAGGAAAAGAAGATATCGGAGTTAAAAGCTTCTCTAGTCGAAGTTCCGGAGGAAAAAAGCAAAGCAGTAATATAATCCAATCGTCAGTGAGGGTACCTCTTAGACTCCTTTGTTGAATGTCATGTGTTTTTAGACTGCTTTCCCTCCTTGACTCGAGAAAACTTAGTTGGGTTTGAACATTTTTTGAACATCTGCTCGGTGGCATCCGTGTACTCTTGTAGAGAAGGAATATTTTAGTAGGAATTATATGCTAATTTTAGATGCATTTCATTTTCATATAATCATGTTTTATAGTTAATTGCATATTGTGCACTTTGAGTGGTGAAGTTCGGAAACTACGTTATTTTATTAGACTTATGCAGATTCGTAGTCCCGACATGGTGAAGAGCTTGGAAAGAGACAAAAAAAGAAGTCCAAAGAGAAAGGAACAAGGACTCCGGAAAGAGCTTTCCGACCCCAAAAGCCATTGATTTGAAGTTTATCATAGGGATTTAGGCGGATTATAGGTTGATTAGGCCGATCGGAAGAAGCAATCGACACATATTTCAGAGATTTGAAAGGAGAGAGGGGATGTTTAGAATAGGAAAACGAATTAGAAAAATCCAAATCCACACCCAATAGGCTAGTATTTGAAGATTTGAATAGAGATTTAGGCTGAGCGAAGGCGATTTGGATTGAAGAAGGAAGCCAATCTTACGATTGTAAAAGCTCGGATTTTTTAATCCTAATTTTTCAGAAAAAGAAAATCAAAATGAATTTAAAAGTAGAATTTAACGAAAAACTCTCTAACTCGGACTTTAAACTCCTGAAGCGGATTTCTGACCTAACCAAATTTTTTTGAACTAGCATGGCAACCTCGATTCTCGATTTTCAAAATTCTAACTTCGTGAAAGAGAGAGCGAGAATTGGGAAGCTAATGTCGGAAACTAATTTCGGGACGCCCCTTAGGATTCAAGCTCGCAACGTCGGAATAAAATTCCCGCCTTCACCTCTCATGCCTTGGCCGAGATGCCCTAGTCCACACCCCATCCCCTTTGAAGAGGAGAGCATGCTAAGTCAAGATTCCCTCCCCATTTGGTAGAACACCCACCCCACCCACCCCCTCCTTTTCACTTCGCCCTCTCTTGCTCCCCTCTTTTATGGAACGAGATAAATCTCTTCTCTTATCTTCAAATCCCATCCTCAAACTATCAACTCAGGGAGATAAGACCATGACATCACCTCTCATTTGAATTGAGCTCGAAGACAAAGCTACACACAACCCATCTCATCTTAAAAGTGAGGAGAGGATTGGAGGCCCTCACATCTCACAAACCCAAAACCTAAAAACCCTAAAACACTCTCCTCTCCTCTTTTTTGTGCCGCCACCACCAACACCTCCCACCACCACCTCAGCCGCCACGCCCTCTCCTCAAACACTAAAACAAACACCAAGAATCACCAAGGCAACACCTCTCCTCCTCCCTTCTCTCTCTCGGCCCAAACCCTATACATCACTCCATCACCTCCTTCTTCTTCCACCTTGAGAACCTAGGAGCCCATCAACATATACAACCTTCCAAGGAGTCCAATGAAGCTTTTGGAGCCACTCAACAGCCCGGAGATCCAAGATCCGAGCCCTCGGAGGTCCTTCGGTCGTTTTCGAGCTCAAGAAGGGTAATGTGCCTTTTTTCTCCTCCTTTCACCTCCACACTCTCAAAGGTTCTTCCTTTAACCTCATACTGACTTTCCCAGCTCACCCAACGCTCGAATCTAGAGAAATCGGAAGAGAAATCGCATCACAAGTCACCCGGGAGAAGGAAGGTGAAGGAAGGAAGAATTGAGTGAGAAATCTCTTCTAATCTTTGAGTTTTACATTTTATTTTTGTACTAACATGTGCCTGGAAGTCCTAGGAAATTTTGGGAAAAAAGAGATATACTAACAACATCAAACGAGGCCAACAACGGAGCAAGAATCTAAGATTCAGCACCGTTGTCACCGCCGCGAGCATGAACTTGCGCCCGGGAGGAAGAACACAGGCCTAGGGTTCTTGCTCAAAGTTGCGAGACGGACCTCGCGGTGGCGAGATGGGATTTTTGGGGTGCCCTAGGAGGGAGCCTTAGAACTCGCGGTCGCGAGATACTCGCGACCATGAGGCCCTCGCTGGCACCCAGGTCGCACGGGCGCGAGAGTCACTCTCATGGCCGCAACACACCTCTTGTCCGCGGTTTTCTCGCTGGGACATCTCGCGGTGGCGAGAGCCACTTTCACCACAACGAGATGCTCCTTGAACGATGGTTTTAAGTCCGTTTCTCGACGTTTTCGACAACCGTTTTTACGACTCGTTTTCAACGCTTTTGAGGTTTCCAAGGACCGACTTAATGATTTGATTTGAAGTCTTGGAAAACGAATTTCATAAGTGTTTTAAGGTCGAATATTCTAATCAATCGACTCGGTTTTCGAAACAGTTTTCGGGAACTAACTTGGGAATTATGTGATCGATGACTAATATCATGATTTGTGTGGACTAATAGCATGTATGAATGACTAACGAGATGACGAGATGATAGGATTATGTTATCACATGACTATACCTTATGAATATGATGAACTTTTGAGATATATGACTATGCGGATATATTATCTGAGCGTGTGAATGTGGTTGAATGCAACGATGAGAATGGTGTGGTCTTACGGTATGTGATGATATGATGAATGGTTGAACTCGATGGAATGACTATTGTGATGTGTTAATGATTCTATTGAATGATGTGTGTCATGAGTGATTAAATAGTTAGATGTAGACTTATATATGTGTTCTTATTTTATGTATCTAGATGATATTGTTTGATTGTTCGTGCTACTTGCTGGGATTCTACTTTTGTTATTCTGCTAGCCAGGTAAGTCTCTTCGGAGCTTACTCAGATTATATAGACCTCCCTGCTTTACGTGCATGATATACTAGGTACTTGCATTTCATGATGAGCATGTCATGTAGTATCATGCAAAGATGCATTGACCAATGACTAGTGAGCATTCTATTTCTGCATGCGTATGTAAATTGAATGGTCGTTATCTGTGAAGTATCTAGAGTCTTTGCCAGGTTCATAGGACGACCCAGTCTCATCGGGTCTCGTCCTGTGTCGTTCGAGTCATGACAACAACTTTATTACCACACTTTATTTATTATCCGCATTACTCTTTATTTTTCTCTTTCAAGACCACATTCATATATGATTAACTGATAAACATGCAATATGGGGTTGGGTATACAAACTTGACTCCATTAATGAATTGGAATGCATTCACGAGTTGACTAGTTTCCGCCCTATCGGGAAGGGGGGCGGTGGATAGGAAAGAGGGATATATCGTTTGGTATTCTTTGCTAAGGCCTTAATTACTATTCCGCACTTGTGAACTAGGAACATGATAGTGTGTTAATATTCCCGTCTTGCATCTAGAAGCATGTTATTAGGCTTAGCGTATGTGTGTACTTGTTGTGGGGAAAGAGCCAAAGTGGGCATCGATCTGATCCCGCCCACTATGTATTTTTTAGGTATCTGTTATGTTTACTACTATTGATGCTGCTTGTCTGCTTGAGCGGGTCCTTTTGCATGGCGAAGAGTGAGTGTTCGAGGCAGTTGACTTCACCAGACTTGTGTTTGTTTTGGATTTCATACCTTGCATGATCTCAACGAGGGGGTTTCATCCCTCAAAACGTAACCCGAGAATCATATTCCCGAGCCGTTACAACGATGAACTTTGAGTTTTCCATTAGAGATGTTTTTTGGGGTGAGGAAAAGGGATCAAGATCCTCTCCAAAGAAAAATTGCATAATCAATCAATCTTATCCATTAGAATAAATCAAAGGTGCAAATTATGTCTCATTAATTAAATCTAATTAGCCCCAACCCTTTTCATTCGCTAAACTACATATCCAACCCCCTCCATTGGAATTGAGTATGAAAACTAGAACCCTCCTCCATCCAATTGTCCAAAGAGGCTCTTCATCCCCGCCAACGTCGAGCCATAATATTGCCCCTAGTCATCACGGCTCCTACATCTTACAATCCAGGGAGGCCCTTTGCCGTTGTCGCCATCTAGTCACATCGCAATCTAGTCGCCGCCCCTTCACCGACTAGTACAAGGAGGCCCTTCGTCGATGTCGCCATCTTGCCGTGTCTCCATCTAGTCACCCTAATTCAAAATGCCTCTCCAATTCTTTCATTCACTAATAAAAAATTATTATCAATACACATAAAATAATAAATTATGATCATTAGGAGTTTAGGATGCTTTTAATTTTTTTTTTGAACCGAAAAGAATTTGGTTGTTGACAGGGCAACTAACCAAGAGCATCCCGAAGGATGATGCTGCGGAACGCAGCGTTAGGAGGGATCGAAGAGCCGGAGAGTGGATATGAGAGATGAGATAGACAATCGGCGGCTCCATTACCTAAAAGTGTGTAGTATCTCTATGTTAGAGAAGTGGTGGAGAGAAAGGAGACAGTCAGATAAAATTATCTCGATCTCTTCGGGACAAGAGCATCCAGTATGTAGACTTTTAATGATACTTAGATTATCACCTTCTATAATTATTTTATTTATCTTTAGATTAATTATTTGGAAATTTCACGAGGTACTCGGAGGTATCGCTTAATTCACGTGGTGACCAACTGTTTTACACCTTTCACGTGGTACCCCTGAGGTTATAAATCATTTCACCTCATACCCTCCTCCTTCTATTTTAACAGCTCCGTTAAGTTCAAAATAAAAAATAAAATAAAATCAATTTACATCAAACAACGGGGGAAGAAAAGAAGACATGAACGTCGATCCCCTCGAGCAGATGGAAGATGCACAGAGGCTGGTCGCCGACGTTGGGGCTTGGAGCCAGCAGAACCCGTTGGCAACGAACTAGTCCGTGAGCAGGGAGGAAGACGCCAACAAGGAGCCCCCCACCGCTAATACAACCTTCAAGCTTCTTCCTTGTGTCGAGCCGCCGCTTGAGATGCCATAGCCAAGCCCAAACTCGCTCCCAAAGACGCCACCGCCGAACCAACTCCCCACTCGTGGTTTCTCGCTATCTTATTTTTCTGAAATTTTGCTTGAAACCCTCGAATTCAACATCTCTTTTACTCCAGTTTTCCTTTCTCGCCTGCTCTTTCTTTCTTCTCCTCTCAATCACACCCTTTTCGTGTTTTATTTTTGTAGATCTGGGATTTTCAATGGTTGGATTTTGAGGGTACGCCCTTAAGGAAGACAATGGAAGTGACGACGACTTCCCGGAAGGCCAGAAGACCACGGACCGTCTCATCTGGAAAATATGAATCGAAACTAAAATTTAGGGCTTAGATTATGAAAAATGAAAACGACAAGGTAATTGAATCGAGACCTTGTGGGGATCGGATTTCTCAAACTTGCGGGATCGGATTTCTCAAAATTGAGTCCATTCCGGCCAGCAGGACCGAGTCCCCTTGCAGCCCCAACGCCCCCTCCAACCCTAACGCCGACGGCCAACCCCGACCGGCAACCTCTTTGTGTCTTCCATCTGCTCGATGGGTTCATCATGTCTCGAATTGTCCCTCCAGAACCCCAATTTCCGCCGCAACCTCTCGCTCTTCGGCTTCACCCTTAAGGCATCGTCTTTCCAGAACTGCGACCTCATCGTCGAGTGTGAGGTCTCGAAGAGGCTGAAAAGGATTGAACTTGCGCAGGGGAATTCGAGAGCGCCGTGGTGGGGCTGAGAGGGGTGAAATTGGGCGTGATGAATTGGATATGTGAATTGATGGGAGGGGGGCAGATAGCTAGGGGTGAAATCGTGTACGTCTTCTTTCTACCTTTTCTTTAATTGAATTGATTTTTTTTTTAATTATTTTCAACTAACGGAACTGTTAACATTCTATTAAAAACAAACGGAACTGTTATTCTGTTAACAAATATAGGGATAAGGGTATGAGGTGGAATGATTTATAACCTCATGGGAACCACGTGAAAGGTTTAAAATATTTGATCACCACGTGAATTAAGCGATATCTCAGAGCTACAGGTGAAATTTCCGTTAATTATTTTAAGAATTCCTTTCTAAAGATCAAAGCCTGACCCAAGTACAGACGGGAATGGGGATTGACCAGCTTCGGAAAAAATGGGGGTACCATTTGTCGTTCTGGGATGCTTTTATTGTACCAATTCCAAACTTACTCTTACATAACTAAAAAAAATAAAAAATAAAAAGAAATAAAAAGGTAAATTCACCTCAGCGGCGTCTGAAGCTCCTCCTCCCCCAACACCAAAAACGCCCCAACGCCAAACGCATTTGATAACTTCAACGGCAAGATGAGCCTGAATTCCTCTCGTTCCGCCAGTTCCAATTCCAAGCGAAGTCGCGACTCCAGTTCATCGATTGCCAAAAGCGAAGGCAAGCGGAGAAACAGCAACCAGAAAACCCTAGGTGCCGCTTGGGGCGCCAAGTCTCACTCCTCTTCCCGCTCTTCTTTCCGCCATGCCCCTTTCTCCGATTTCGGGAGGTGAGTGAGTTCCTTTGTTTTTGGCTCCTTCGTGGTGGATTTTTCATTTCCAAATCTGTTTCCACCGGTATTGTGTTGACGGTTGAATGGAATTACGTTCCTACTCCAGTTTGGAAATTTATCATCGAGAGTGCCACAGACATTTCCCCCCTGATTTATGTCGGTGAAGACGTGAAGTGAAGTTGGTGTTTTTAGATCATAACGTGGATGCTTATTGGTTTTTTTTTTGCGGACAAGCTTGGGATTTGCTTTGTTGGAAGTAATGGATTTAATTGAGTGATAAATTGGATTTTCCTACCTCCATATTTCATCTGAAACTCATTTTATATTTTTTGTTACTTTCTTCACCTAGTGCCCGAATTGAAGATGTGTGTTGCCTTGGTCACTTGCTGTGTTATTATTTATGATGAGGTTTTTTTTTGCATGATCTTGTAGTTACATGGCTGTGAAGAACCAGAAGCTCCATGAACAGTTTAACGCAGAGGTTTCGACTTCATCCCAGAGTGGGTCTGATGCTGGAAGGCCTATTTTTCAAGGGGTGTCAATTTTTGTTGATGGATTTACCATTCCTTCTAGCCAGGTGCTTACACTTTGTTCTGCCTTGGCTATGATTTCTGTAACATTTTGTGCTGAAGATTTATCAATGTGATTTGCTTTGAAAATATCGAGCATTATGGTTGCCACTTACGATGAGTGAAATTCATTTCAGGAATTGAAGGCCTACATGTTAAAGCACGGTGGTCGCTTTGAGAACTATTTCTCAAGGCACCGTGTGACTCACATAATCTGCAGCAATCTTCCCAATAGCAAAATCAAGAATATAAGGTACTATTCTTTCCCTCACGTTTCTTAAGCTGTGACTTGTAACATATAACTAATGAACCTGTATGGCTGATTTCGTTCCTTTTATTCATGATTAGATCTTTTAGTGGTGGCCTTCCTGTTGTAAAACCCAAATGGGTGGTGGATTCTGTTACAGCTAACAAATTACTGAGTTGTGAGCTCTCTTCTTGCTTCTTATAAGCTACATGCTACTTGTTTACTGCTTTTACGTAGCATACACTTGTAGGATAAACATTTATGTGTTAATATTTGTTTTCATAAACACCGAGATCATTGGTCCATGAAAACCTTGCTTGTGTTGGTAAAATATTTAGACACACTTTTCCTATGGCTTTTTAAAGAATTTCTAAGAGCCACCTTTTGCAAACATTACTGGTGATTATTTTGTTTGTATAGGGGTTCCATACCAACTGGACCAGCTTGCTAATGAAGTATCTGACCAACCAAAGTTATCAGCTTTCTTCTTGATGAAAAGCAGCCGAGCAATCAAAGATGCTAATGATTCTTCAACTTATACATTAAAAAATGAAGCTGAGGATTCAGGGTCAACAGGTGGTAAGATGAATGAAGAAAATTCACAGGAAATGGATGGATCATCTGATGCCACGAGGTTTACTCATAGACAGGTCCATGACTCATGGAATAGTAGCATGCATGCAACCAATGGTGATGGTCCAATTGGTAGGGAAAGTGATCTTTCCCAACCGAAAATTGGAAATTCATGCCCTGAAGACACAGGATATAACACTGTGAATGCTGAACTTCAGTCTGCTAACCCCCAACCTTCAACTTCCGTTCACAGTCACAACCTCAGCAAAGATTCTGTTAAAAGTTCTAATTCACTTGTTGGTGGTCCTCCTTATAATCTCCATTCAACTATGGGTGATCCTTGTTTTGTTGAGAATTATTTTAAGGTATTTTTCATACAAGTTGATTTCCTTGATGTGTGTTTCTTAAGTTTCTTTTGACTGTCCCGGGCTGAAGATTGCATTTAGGTAAAGAAGAGTTTAATTTCTATTTCTGTTCTTTTTTATTTCTAGAGTGGATGGTGTTATCCGGCAATGGCTGGTATTTTACTTGATTAGTTTATGGTTTAGAATATTATCAACTGGATTTTGCAGTGATAAAATTCCTTTTTTATTTATTATATTTAAATTTTTTAATATGCGAGTAATTTTCTTGGTTCTTATTTCTTTGCAAATCTATTATCTTTTAGTTTCTACAAAACATAGTTTCTATCGTTAAGCAAAACTTTTCATTTTAGCACTCTACACAATTTTCATTGCTAGTGGAGGGAGTATTAACTTGTAGAAACTTGTTTAAGTATCTTAAAATGCTATTGACTTCTTCTATTGATTTTTTGGAACCTTGAAGAGAACTAAAAAATTTCTGGACAAGTAATAAGTGTATGGCTTCGTTTGGTGCACACAACTTTTTACTCATAACTTGACTTATAAGTTACTATATCTACACAATCAATTATTATATTAGCAATATGAGTTAACTCATAACTCATAAGCATCCATGTCAAACACACCCTTTAGCAGTGACATCGCCTTCAATTTGTTTCTTTCCCTATTTAATACAGAGCTCGAGGTTGCATTTCATAGGAACCTGGAGGAATCGGTACCGTAAGCGTTTCTTCAATCTCTCAAGGGGAAGTAAGGATATATCTGCTAATGCTTTTTCTACTACGAGTAGGAGAACCATTATTCATGTAGATATGGTAATTCTGCACTTCTAGTAAGCTTACATACGTATTTTAACTGGGGGAAATAACATCTGTTAATTTCAATAATTTTTTCTTTTCTTTTATGTTGTCTAGTTTTTTTCCGTTTGGATTATATTACACTATTACTGTATTTTTAGCATGACCTTTTACAAAATTGATTTGTTTTAAGATTCTTCCTTGATATTCGTCTTCTACATGTGCTATTCCAGGACTGCTTTTTTGTAGCAGTTGTTATTAGGAATCGTCCTGAATTACAGGATAAACCTGTTGCTGTATGCCACTCTGACAGTCCTAAAGGGACAGCTGAAATTTCTTCAGCTAACTACCCCGCACGAGAATATGGTTGGTCAATTCTTTCATCCTCTATCTAGTTAATAATAGTTTCTCTTGTAAACAGGCTGGCCTGAATCTTTCATTGAAACACTGGATTGGTCCTGAACCTTTTTATTCAGTTTGGTCCGAACTCTTTTCCTTTGTTCTGATCTAGTCCTCTAGTGAACATGGTTCACACAGAAACCTGCTCATTTGGAATGGACATTGCAGCTTTCAAGAGCAAAAGGTTTAGGACCAGTCCAAGAACTTTAGAAAAGGCCGGGAGACCAGTATGCTATTTACTCTATTTTTATGTATTAGGTATTAGAGCCGGAATGTTTGTTAGAGATGCCAAGGCTCTTTGTCCTCATCTTGCCATTGTTCCTTACAATTTTGAGGCCTATGAGGAGGTAAGTCTTTCTAAAAAACACGATTTATACTTTGATATCATGTACACCATTCTATTCTTGAGCTATAAAATGGGTTTCTTATTGAACAGGTAGCTGACAGATTATATGACATCTTGCATAAACACTGCACAAAAGTGCAGGTATGTTTCTGTTCCAAGCAATATCAGATGGTGGAAATAATTTAATTGCTACTTTAACTGAAATGTTTGTAAATAGGCAGTGAGTTGTGATGAAGCTTTTCTGGATGTCACTGAATCTGAGGAGAATGATCCAGAACTTTTAGCTTCAGTCATAAGAAAGGAGATTTTTGAGGCTACAGGATGCACTGCTAGTGCAGGTATATCTGGAAATATATTAATGGCCCGCATTGCCACAAAATCTGCTAAACCAGATGGCCAGTGCTACATTCCTCTTGAAAAGGTATGCCTAAGAGTTGCAGGAGGATTTCAGCAACATTGTTCAATGAAATTGTATTTGCCTTTTGAAATTCTAAATCATGCTGTACTGATAATTTCATCCATGTCATTTGTGATCGACTTAGCCTCTGAAGTGAAATGGAAGTTAAAGTGGTGTTTGCCTTTTGAAACTCTAAAGCCACCCTTCCTTCTAGGTTACTTGTTAAATTCTGAAGTTTGTGGGAACTTCTTTTGTTCTTTGGATGAAAGATGTGTGCCTGATGCTCCTAATCCTGCTCTTTTGAAAGCAGGAATCTTTCAACGAGTAATTTACTTGCACTTAAGCCATTTTTTCTTGTTCTGCATGGTTTTATGTTGTTTGAATTTTAAGCTTGACAGTAAAGTGAACTGTGAAGGACAATATAGTCCTTTATTTTGATTTTTGTTTCTATGTGATGGGTATTTTGTCTTCTTGGAAATCTTTTGTTCTGTTGTTCACAAGAGCTCCATGTAATCTGAATGGGTATGGAACCATTATGATATGGATAATTATCTTGTAAACTATTATTTCAGGTAGATGAACATTTACTGCAGCTCCCGATTAATGTGCTCCCTGGTATTGGGCATGTTTTGGAACAGAAGCTGAAGAACAGACAAGTTCAAACCTGTGGCCAGCTCCGCATGATTTCAAAGGTTCTTGTTTTTTTAATTGTGTATGTATTCATTAGTATGCTAGGAACCGTTCTTGTGTGCTGCCTTTTAAGTGTACATAAATCTCTTTTTGTTTTTGGTGTCATCAATTATTCCTTCAACTTGTGACTTGTACTATTGACTTCTTATTCCACTTTAAAAGCTTCTTAAGGTCTCTTGTGCTCTGCATATTCTGTCATCAGATTTATTCTAATGTTTTAATGCATGTTTTCATATGTGAATTCATTATTTGCTTGGCATGAATGGTTGTCCATTTCATTTCTTCTGACGGATTTGATCTGGGCAGCAATAACTCTTAACAAGGTATTTTAGATTACAAAAAGACACAGGCTTTGTTTGGCAGAAAAGTCATTTTTCCTTGTCAGCAGTCATTACTCCTTATCAAATCATTTTTAGCTCCCTATTAGAAAATCTAACAACACATCACATTATCCCTTATCAACTCCTTAAAATCAACACATTCTCGCCAAACGGACCCATATTAAACTGATAATTTAAATTTCAACTATTTTGTTGCAGTAAGATATCTACATAAACTATCTGGCTTTGTAATATTTGGATTATAGCTTGTGTGATGGACTTATGATTGATGTCATGGATGTTGTCGATCTGCTTGTGTGAGCAGTCTAGTATTAGTAACTAGTTAACGGTTCTTACTTTTGATGAAGTGAGATTTGGCTTTCTCATATGTTTATAAAGATAACACTCGTATCTTTTTAAAACTTTTTAGGAAATATTGCAAAAGGATTATGGACTAAAAACTGGTGAGATGCTGTGGAACTACAGTAGAGGCATTGATAATCGATTGGTTGGAGTCATACAGGTTTGACTCACACAGGCGACCTTAATTTAATGCTCTTTTTAGTATTCCTGTACATTCTTTTTGGCAATATCACTTTTATATTTCCATCTAGGGTAAGTTTGGATGGTCACAAAAGGCCTTCTTTTGACCATTATAAGTGAATTGTAAGCAAATATTCCATGTCAATGACATACTGACATTAGAAGCGATCCTGTTCCTCTGCAAGTGGAGTTTTCTAAAATTGGAAATAAAAATCGACAGAAAGTTAGTGGAAATCAAAATAAAGAGGATATACCATGAGCTTTTCATGGGTGATTTTCCAAGTTAAGGAAAGCTCTGTGAGTAGATTTGTTTTAAAACTCTTGCCAGCTTGGGATCCATTTAGAAATGATTTTATAAGGCCTTGCACAAAAAGAGTTCCATACTGGCATGACAAGCCAAACAGGCCCTTTATGGATGATTGCTTAAATGAGCATGCCTTGTTGGATGTTTTAATGTTTGTACACGTTCGGTACATGACATGGCCATGGTCTGTGGTTTTATTCTGTTTAGTAGATATCTTGAAAATGTCCTTAGAGACAAAACCTGGAGGAAGTTTTGAATTTATATTCGTTCTGATGTTCATGTAATAGATTAATAAAAGATTATATGTGATGATTAAGATAGTTTATGTGCATACTGAAAGTCTGAAACTGTATGTTTCTTCCTGCTTGCAAATCTGTACGTCTTTGATAGTGTTACATTTAAGCAAATAAAAGCTAAAGCATTATTTTATTTGGTTTCTAGGAAAGCAAGTCTGTTGGGGCTGAAGTAAATTGGGGAGTGCGCTTCAAGGATGCTAAAGATGTTGGCATCTTGTTTAATATAAATTTTTTTTGTTCTCTCTCTTTTTCTTTCCTTTTGAAAATTATTGCAGTTATATTGAGCTTTAATGTTTGATATCTTTTGCAGCTTCATCACTTCATCTCGAGTCTTTGCAAGGAGGTTTCCTTACGCTTGCAGGGATGTGGAGTACAAGGGCGCACTTTCACACTGAAAGTAATCCTTTTTTTTTATTCCTTCGTTTTTTCCTGGCTTCCTGCAATGAGTGTTCGTTGCCTCATTGATTATGAAGTAATATCTAATCTCTATATATTTTATGTTTTGCGTACTTCTGAAACCCTTTTTGACTGAGATTATTTGCTCTGAGAAACAAATTGGAACTGCCCTTTTGTCCAGATAAAGAAGAGAAGGAAAGATGCCGGGGATCCAGTGAAGTATATGGGTCATGGAGACTGTGAAAACCTGAGCCACTCCACAACGGTTTGTAGGCATTAAGTATGTTAAGAACTTGCTTGTGGCTTTTGTGTTCATTTACGTGTTATGACTCCATTACAGGTGCATGCTGCTGTTGATGATGCCGAAGTGCTGCAAAGGATAGCCTTGCAACTATTTGGACACTTCAATATAGGTTTGTTCTTGTGCTATGTTACTACTGAAGTCCTGTTTTTTTTTTGCAAAATAGCGATGGCATTTTGCATGTCTGGCCTTTTCTTCCAATAAAAGCATGAACTATGTATTGGTTAATTTAGCAAGCTGATTGATATTTTGCTTCTTGTAGATCTCAAAGATATTCGAGGGGTTGGACTGCAGGTGACCAAGCTCAAGAGTGCTGATTACTCTGAGCAAGGTTTGTTCTGATTATGCTGAATCACTTGGTCGTTTCTACGAGAAGTTGATGGCGAGGATTCTGTTTGACAATCTGAATCGTAGTTTCTGCTCTTGCCTTGTTTTCATGGTTTCCATAAATTGTGTTACCTGCACTGCAGGTTTTTTTGGGTATTTAATTTTTATGTTTGGGGATACGACTATCTCTTTTTTTTTTTATAATATTTTATACCTGGACTATTTTATATTTTTATGGCGCCTCTTCTCTATTTGTAACCTGAATAGGTGAAGGATTTTGATCGTTTTCAAATCTTGCCATACAAGGTTATCAAACAAACATGTAATTTTTACTATTTGCTATTAACTGTTTATATTTTGTTTTGATTTGAAGGGCATGATAAAGGGTCTCTGAGGTCATGGCTTGCATCTGCTGCTAAACATACCAATGATCAAAATGAATTTCAGAGTCCAGCAGAAGTAAGAGATTTGGAGGGAAAAGGTGATTTCACACTTCAGTGCGTGACATTTTGAAACTCTTTGGTTTGTAATGGCTGCAACACTAACGATTCAATATGAATCTAAAATTGGATTCATATGACTTTTATTTCTGAACTTTCAGCTTCTTTGATCTGTAGGTCTTGCAACCTCTGAATTTCCGCAACAGACAACTTCAGGTTCATCCAATCATGAAGCTGGCAACCAAGTTGCAACCTTACCATCAGTGTATGATTTGGATATCAGTGTTATACAAAGCTTACCTCCAGACTTATTTTCTGAGATCAATGATATGTATGGCGGGAAATTGATCAATTTGATTAACAAAAAGAACGGAAAAACTGAAGAATGCAGTAGTTCGTTACAGTCAAATAGAGTGCATGAAGCAGCTGCAGGTAATGTTTTGTTTGTGTCATGAGGAAAACAAACTATAACGGGTTCATCATTATCATATTGAAGCATTGCTCTAGGTATCATATTCAAGAAAGAAGAAGCTAGTGTATCTTGTAGGGATCAGATCAACATTGTCCACGAACAAAATTTGGTAACATTTCTCTTTCCTTTCTATGCTAACTTCTACTTTCTTGCATGTTAAACCCTAAAATCTTTTTAGAATAGTTATCTTATGAAGATGGTCGACATTTTTTATTTTATCTAGTGTTCTGACATTTTTTCTACTTAATTGCGTATTCTTTTTTTCGAAATCACTTATTTGCTTATTTATGACTTTTTTTTAGTTGGAATCTTCCAAGGGCAAGGAAATACAAACTGCATCTGATTCTCCGGTCAGACCTGCAGCTGTGATGACCTCTCTTCAAGGGTTAGAGAGTTTTGATTTGATGCCTTCATCTCTTAGCCAAGTAGATGTCTCAGTGTTAGACCAATTGCCAGAGGAACTGAGAGTAGACATAGTTGCGAAGCTTCCTGAACATAGGAAGGCCGATAAACTGCCACATTCTTCTGAGATTTGTAAGAGAGTCTCTGAGGACAATGAACGAACGGAACTGGATTCTTACGAAAGCCTGTTTCATGGCAGTCCACCCTGTTGGGTGCTGAGGTTCAAGTCCAGCAACTGCTTAATATTGGATGCGATGGCTGAGATATACTTCAGATGTGGATGTTCTGGCCAGTTATCTTTTATATTGCAGTCCTGTATGTCCCAGCCACGAGCTATTCTAGATGTGAGCGACAATGAGATGGAGGAAGTGACAAATAATTTACGTGAGCTTATGATGCAGTATATCAAGATAAAGTTAGAAACAGATATAGAAGAAATATATGTTTGCTTCCGGCTTTTGAAAAGGTAAGCACTATTCATTCTGTCAACTAATAATGTGTTATTGATTAATAATTTCATTAATAATAAGAATTAACTTTAAGAGATCCTTGAAGAATAAAGGGTTTTCATATTGAAGTTCTGTATTTGTTAATTTGATCACCAATAAATGATCCTTTGTCCCATAAAATGTACGAAAGCATTTATGTATCTGCTGGATGGTTGGATTACATACTGTATTTAATTTTGTCTGTGTGGAACGTATCGTTTATTTTCCAGTATAATTCCTTGGTTTCATAAGCATGCTTTCAAACTGAAACTTTTCTATTGAATCAGGTTTACTTTGAAATCCAAAGCTCTCATGCACGTATACAGTGATGTGCTGTCTTACCTTCAGGTAAAATTTATGGTCATCCTGGTTTAAGATTAGAGATCAAATCTATGTTTACTGAAAGGGAAAAGGTATATCAAAGAGCACAATATGTCCTCTGGAGTATAGTATTGATTGTGTAGGTTGGATTGCCACTGAACTAAAGTGGAAAATTTGTGAAAGAAGCATTCACTGTAAATGAGGTGGTGAATGTGTGGAAGGGCACTTACCATTCAATGTCGTTTTCTGCACTCGTTGGCCATTGTTGATAAAAGTATTATCCAGGTTGTTTGGTCTAAAAATGCTAGGAAAGATGGTTTCATAAAAACTAATCTAATAAATCATGGTTCTTGTAAAGAATTCTCTATTTAGTCTCCTTAAACTACTACTGGTTGTTAGTAGTAACAGTCATGCAAGGTTTAATAGAAGATGCAGAGTGATTTTACTTCCTACTCCAAGAAATACATCCTTTTTCAGTAGTGGGTGCCTTTTATTTTGGGAAAAATAGTGTATCCCCTCATTTCTTATTTCAGTTTGTGATCACATGATAAGATTGATTACCTCTTGTAAATCATGGCTATTTCGCACATCTATGCTATAGTTTCAAATATAGTGAATTTTGATATATCATGGGCATGTTACATGTCTTCTGCTCTATGTTATACTGCATTATTACCCAGTTTAATCTCTCTGTGCTCTATATCTTGTAGGCAGCTGCTACTGAAGTTTATGGAGGAAACTTGCATCTTTCTCCATAAAAGTAGGGCACCACTCTGGTTCTTACATCCCTAATCATCACTTAGCAGATCATCCATGTTTGAAGGACTTGGGAGTTCCTGTCCTCATTGGCTGGACATCATGTAAGATGCTAGTTCAATGCTTTGTTGTTTTTTAAGTCTATTGAAATTGAAGTTTTGGATAAACAAACAAGAGTATTAACAGCATCACGAACCTCAATCTATGTAGGAGAAACCTAAATCAAGAAGGTGCCTGACTTCATGAAACTGTCAAGATGTCTTCGACATTTTACCTCGCATCTGGAGTTATATAGGTATGTTGCTCATCGTCCTTCCAAAATAATAGGTCGTCATATTATTTGGGTGAAAAGTTAATTTAGTTCTGATTTTGTATCCAGCAATGGGTTTTTAGCGCATATATTGCTCATGGCTGCATCTTTTCCTTTGGCTTCCTGTAGCCATAGAGTTAACAGTAACTTGTTTGTCTTTAGATCACTGAGTAGCCTTCTGGTGCTGAATATGTTATGCAATCTTCTGCGCCTTTGGTATCTCTCAAAAACGCTAACAGAGGGGCCTGCTTTAAAGCTACACATTGTGGAAACCGTGAGAAATACCGGTCAGTGCATCCTACAAACTTTCTTCATTTACTATGGCTGTTTTGCATCTTTTGATAGACTTGTGTATCCTAGTATCTTTGTTTTGGTTTATATTCTAGCATTCACTTTTCTTTTTATGTTCTTAAAATTTTGCTTTTGGGTTTTACGTAGGGTCAAATACTATCCTTGAATAATTATGATTTTTTTAATTAATAGTCTAACCCATATTCTGGGTTGAGTTGAAGAAGCCTAATGTTTTTCTATTTGGTTGATTTAAGTACCTGATCTGACCAGTAAATTAACCGAGACTTGTACAAATCAAAGGCAGTACCCTAAAGTTGATTTGTACAAGTCAAAGTCAGTACTCAGTACCCTAAAAATACATACAGCAAGATGGTAGATATTCAAGAAGTTGGAACTTAATTGTGACTATTGAGGGTTGAGAAAGGTGTCATCTACCATTGTTTTCCACAAATGGACGTTTTTTCTTTTCTTGATTAACATCATAGTTGACAGCCCTGGGAAATAACCAATTCCACAATTATACAACTGCGATTCCCTGGCACAGAAATTGATTTATCAGATGTTTGTCATAGAAGTTTGAAACTTATTTACTTAAATTTGCAGTTAAGATGGCATTTAGGCCTATTTTGCGGAATGTTCCGTTTGTTTCCTTATTAGTTGATGATATACTATTTATTGTTAGGAGGTAGGGATGTTATATGAGCCGAGTAGATCGAGTTCCGCTCGGGTTCAACTCGATAAAAGCTTTGCTCAAGCTCGTTTATTTTCTAAACAAGCCGAGTATGAACACATTTTTAAGCTCAGATTGCTTCATTTAAGCTCGAATAGCTCGAATTTTGTGAAATTTCTAAAATTTCCTTTAAGTTACTATATAAGCAAATAGGGCTACTTAATGCTAAAAAAAAGCTCGGTTCAAGCTCATTTATTTTCTAAAAAAGCCGAATATGAGCACATTTTTAAGCCCGAGTCCAAATTTAGGCTCGGCTCGAGCTCGACTCGTTTCTAAACAAGCTGAATACGAATAAGCAAAACTCGGCTCATTCGAATCGAATAACAACCTTAGTAGTTTGTAATGTATAATATTTATTGACAAGCATAGTTTATCAAGTCTAAAAAAGGAACTTGTAATTAAAATACTTGAGCAACATTACATTATAAGTCATTGCAAGAAGATTATAATTGGCCTTGGAAATCGGTGCTAACAAGCAACTTGTGTTGAAGAAGCAAACCCACCATAGTTTAGAACTTAAGATAGAAGTCCTTTTCATTCAAACTTTGACAGTTCAAACAAAGAAAACCTGAACCAATTGGATTTCATATTTAATTCAGAAGACCCAGTCTCACATTGATTGCCAACCCACAGTGATAATTATCATCTTATATAAAAAAGGGCATCCATAATTCATTCCAAACCATCTCAGGCTTTTTGAAAGAGTAAAACAAGTTTTTAAAAACATGAGTAACTTGGTTTTTCTTGTTTCTTCCTTGCTTGTATTTGCATTGTTGCAGGCCAGGACTCTTGCTGTCGACTACCAAGTCGTTAACAATGCTGCCTCCACACCCGGTGGGGTGGTCTTCACGAGCAAAATTGGCTCTGATTACAGCCAGCAAACACTAGACTCAGCGACCAACTTCATATGGGGACTCTTCCAGGAGACCGACCCTGCAAGCAGAAAAGATGTTCAGCAAGTCACTTTGATCATCGAGTCCTTCACAGATGCAGTCGCAAAAACCGGAAACAACCAAATCCATTTCAGCTCTGATTACCTTGCGAGCTTCCAAGGCGATGTCAAAAGTGAGTTCACAGGTGTTATCTATCATGAGATGACCCATGTGTGGCAATGGGATGGTAATGGCCAGGTCTACTCGGCTAACAGAGGTGGGTTGATAGAAGGGATTGCGGATTATGTGAGGCTTAAAGCTGGATTGGGACCCACCTGGTGGGTTCAGCCCGGGCAAGGAGATAAGTGGGACCATGGCTATGATGTCACAGCCCGGTTCCTAGACTACTGCGACAGTCTCAAGAGTGGGTTTGTGGCTCAACTCAATGCAAAGATGAGAGACGGTTACGATGACAGCTATTTCAGCGACCTCCTAGGGAAGCCGGTTGATCAGCTTTGGAGCGACTACAAGGCCAAGTACGGGAATCAGCCATAAACACGCTGTTAAGTAATTATGATTGATATTGATGAATAAAATCTGCTCATAGAGAGCTGATTGCATGTACTATTGCTAAGAATAAATGTAGCATCTTATTCAAAAAATCTAGAAGGTAAGGGTTTCATACATTTTAATCTAATAAACCATGGCTGCTGTAAAAAATTGGTGGTAAAGTCTCGCCAAACTACTACTAGTAGGCAGCTGCAACTGCAACTAATGTTTATGGATGAAGATGCATCACTGATTCTTTCGTCTCTATCATCACTTACCTCATCTGCAAAGTTGTTATGGCCCTTATTTTCCAGACGGGGCTACTATACACAGTCTGAACTGGTAAATATATAGATACGGTGGTTAAACAAAGAAAAATTACAAAAAAATAAGACTACCACCCAGTCTTACATAAAATAGGAACCGTATACCCAAAATATATATATATATATATATATATATATATATATATATATATATATATATATACTCCCAAAAGATTTCTAACATCCATATCCTAGCTCTTAAATCTCTCTACTTCTATAACCCCTAATGCTCTGCAGTCTGCACACTCTCCCTTTCGACTCCAATCCCTTCAATTTCCCCTACTCACCAATCTGTTTACACTTTACAAGTGGTTTACATTTCCACCTTGCTGAGATACGGGATCTACATCTAGCTATAATTGTTGCAGCACAAACTGTAGCGTCAAACTGCTCATTGCACAATATCACCCTATTCCTTGCCTTCCACGTGAAATAAATCAGCGCCTCAAAAGTCAGCAATATGGCGTGGTAGATGTAAAAGCTGGACCTTGATAAAGGATCCAACTCAGAAATCAACAGATCAAACAATAAATGACAGTAAAGAGCATACAGATCATAAATGGAGCATAAAAGGATGAAATGAAGCCATTGCTTCTTAGGGTTTCTTGCAGCTAAAGATGACGGCTAATAGTCTCACACATTCCAAAATAACAAGAGGAGGTATTTATACCTCTAGGAAAACAGAAAGGAAGCTTCCCACGTAGGGGAATTATTGTGCAAAAGAAAAGAACAAAACCAGAAATTCAAAAGAGGACAAAGCGACTAGCTGGCAAATGTTGGCAATAAAACAGTAAAAAGAGACAAGATAAGATGCAATATAAAGGGTAGCATTATAATGTCTTATAATGTCCTTCAATACCCCCTCCTCAAGTTGGACTTGGGGATGAATCCACAAGACCCAACTTGACAAAGAAGAATTTGAACTGATCTTCACCTAAAGCCTTTGTCATAATATCAGCAACCTGTAAACCAGTTCTTATGTGAGGTGTTCGAATAAAACCCTCAAAAACTTTCTCCCTGATGAAGTGGCAATCCACTTTGATGTGCTTCGTACGCTAATGAAACACTCAGCTATATAGATTGCTGATTTGCTATCACAATGCAGAGGTATAGGCAGATTAGGATGAACATTCAAATCTATGAGCAATTCATGTATCCAAACAAGCTCACTAGCAGTCTTAGACATACTTCTATATTCACATTCTGCTGATGACTTAGAAACTGTAGGTTGCTTCTTGGTTTTCCATGAAACCAAGGAATCACCAATGTAAACACAATAGCCGGTCAAGGACCTTGCATTGTATGCACATGCTGCCCAATCTGCATCACAATAGCTTGTGATGTTATAATCATCATCTCTTTTAAGAAACAATCCAACACTGATTGTCCCTGCAAGGTACTTAACTACATGTAAGGCTGCATTCATATGAGGCTCACGAGGTGAGCTCGTGAACTGACTTAAATGCTGTATAACATAAGATAGATCAGGCCTGGTTAGATTGAGGAAAAGTAGGCGTCCTATGAGCCTTATGTACTTCTCAGGATCCTGCACAGGCTCACCTTCAGATAACTTGAGTCCTCGAGGAATAGGAAAACCACTTGGTTTGCAGTTAAGCATATCACAATCACCAATGATATCTAATATGTACTTTCTCTGATGGAGAGATATCCCTGTTTCAGATCTAGTGATCTCAAGACCCAAAAAATACCTGGCTAAACCAAAGTCTTAGATGGTGTATGCCTTATGCAAGGCATTTTTAACAGAGCTGATCATTGCATCATCATCACCGGTGATCAGTAAATCGTCCACATAGACAAGAGCCACAATCTGGCCTTTAGGAACTTGCATAATGAACAAGGAGTAATCACTTTTGGATTACACAAATCCAAGAGAGGTTAAGAATTGTGTCAGTTCGGTATTCCACTGTCTGGACGCCTGTTTCAAGCCATATAAGGATTTCTGAAGCTTGCAATATTCTCCTGGTCTGGCTGCAAATCCTTCTGGAGGACACATGTATACCTCTTCCTCTAAGGTCACATGCAAGAAGGCATTTTTTATGTCTAACTGAAACACTTTCCAGTCTTTCTTTGCTGCTAAAGAAAAAATAAGCCTCACTGTGGCAAACTTAGCCACTGGTGAGAAGGTATGTTTATAATCTTTTCCCTCTATTTGAGTGTAACCCTTTGCAACAAGTCTGGCCTTGTATCTTTCAACAGACACATCTGGTTTGTATTTAATATTATATACCCACCTGCACCCAATAGGTTTGTGACCAGATGGTAATTGAGCCATAACCCATGTCTGATTCTGCTCAAGAGCTAGCAACTCCTTGTTCATGGCTTCCTGCCATAGAGTACTCTTAACTGCTGTTCTGCAAGTACTAGGTTCAGCAACACTAATCATATTAGAGAAGGACATGATGAATTCCTATAAGCAACACTCAAGATCACTTAGGACCTTAGCTAAAAGAACATTAGGAAAATCTATAGGATCAAGATTAAATTGACCATTCAGTATGTTCACATTTCTCCAAGGTGAACCACCCACATGATCTGCACCAACATCAGGTGTAGGTGATGTTTCTGAAGGGGAACTCTCAGTTCCTGGAATTTGTAACCGAGTACCTTGATGCTCAAAATCCACAGCAGGATTTACAAGAGGAAGTGTGGGCATCTGATCAACTACTTCCTTAACAGAAGACTCAACCTTGAAAGGAAAAATGTCTTCATTAAAGACAACATCTCTGCTAACAAAAACCTGTTTAGACTCTAGATCATACAACCTGTGAGCCTTCTGAGCATTTGGATATCCCAACAGAATGCATCTTCTTCCTCTAGCAGCAAATTTGTCTCTATTAGAATGTTCAACTGGAGCATAACACAGACATCCTATTATCCTCAGCTCTTCATAGGATGGTTTTCTGTGAAATAGCACTTCATAGGGTGTTTTCCAACCCAAAATAGCAGTGGGTAACTTATTAATCACATGAGTGGCAGCTAACACACATACTCACTCCAAAATCTAATAGGAAGATTAGCATGTATTCTCATGGCTCTGGCAGTTTCCAAGAGGTGTCTATGCTTCCTCTCTACCCTGCCATTTTGCTGAGGTGTGTAAGGAACACTCCTTTGATGAACTATCCCTTCAGCTGCCAAATACTCGGAACATTCTCTATGCACAAACTTGGTCCCATTATCACTTCTGATGCACTTCACTTTCTTGTTGAACCGTGTCAACACATAACTGATGAAGTTTCTTATGTTCTTAAAAACTTCTATCTTATCCTTGAGCATGAAAGTCCAAGTAGCTCTACTATGATCATCAACAACTGTCAAAAAGTACTTGGCACCAGTAATGCCAGGTGTCCTATAAGGACCCCATAAATCAACATGAATCAGATCAAAATTATGTTCAGCAATAGAGTTACTTAATTGAAAAGGCACACGATGGTGCTTAGCCAAACTGCAAGTATCACAAGACATATTATCCATATCAAAACCATTCATAAAACTCAAGTGTCTCAGTTTGGAAACTGAAGTATGTCCAAGCCTAGCATGATAAACATCTAAGCCTATTTTTTTACTTGCAAAAACAAAAGGAGAACAACTTGCATTGCTCCCTTGAAACTCCTTCAAAGACTCCAGCTCCATTCCCTGATAGACTTTGTACAATCCTCCCCTCCTGTAGCCTCTGAGCAGGATTTTCTCACATCCAGGGCCCTGTAAAGTGCAACCATATCTATAAAAAATAGCTTTGAAGTCTGATTCATCAACTAATCTCCCAACTGAGAGTAAATTATGCGTGAATCCAGGCACAATAAGAACATTCTACAAAATAATATCCTTTGACAAGAGAACCTTTCCTGATTCAGTGACATGAATAACATGATCATCTGGCAATCCCACATAAAAGGGCTGAGACAGTCTCCTCTTATCATGAACAAGAGACTCATCCTTCACCATGTGGTCACTTGCCCCTGTATCAACTATCCATTCTACAAAATTTCTTTCCTTACTAACAGAATTTACAGTAGCAAAGCAAGATATACCTGCATAGTTAACTGAGGAAGGTCTAACTGAGGAAGGTCCATCAGCATGTCCCTTTCCTTTCATCATCTTAAAGACTTCATGACAAACAGCATTGACAAGTGCCTTATCAAGGGCTGATTCCGATCCTGCCTTCTGCTGCTTTTCTTCATCAAATGGGCTGTCTTGCTCATGCATTCCAGCTGCATTAGCTGATACTTTGTTAGAGTCCCTAGGACCTTGGTACCACTCTGGATAAACATGTAGCTTAAAGCATTGTTCCATAAGATGCCCTTTCTGATGGCAAAAGGTACATTTTCGGTTAACTCTCTTAGCTCTATCATATCTGTTGTCATATCTGCCTTCATATTTGCCTTGTCCTTCCCTCTTGAACTCCCTCCTTTCTGGGTTCTGATTGCCCTAAAAATTCCCTTGAACGGGTGCCTTAGAAAAATTTCTATTCGACTGCTTGCTCACTGCTAGAGCACTAGAGTCATAAGGTGTAGACTGAGACACACTACCACCTTTCTGGCTCTTAGCTTGAGACACCAAATAATATGCCCTATTAAGATTAGGAATAGGATCAGTGGATAAGATCTGACTCCTTACCGCTTCATATCCATCACTTAAACCCATCAAAAAATGCATTAGTCTGTTTCTCATCTCAGCATATATCCTTCATCTTCTTGTGCAAATCACACCTGCAATTAGCAATTCCACCACAAGTGCATACTGGAATCCCTTCTAAAACTTGTAACTGATCCCAAATAACCTTCAATCTGTTAAAATAATCAGCAATATTAAGATTTTCCTGGACAATCAGACTCAACTTCTTCTTGAGTTGAAAGATCAGAGGGCCATTAGAGTGACCATACCTTTCAACAATTTCATTCCACAATTGTTTAGCAGAGTCAACATAAATAAAACTCTCCTTAATAGAGTTAGACATGGAGTTAAGCAACCATCACCTCACCATGAAATCCGCTCTAACCCACTTCCGTGAGTCTGCAGGAGTAGGCCTAACAACCGAGCCATCAATGAGGCCAAGCTTGTTTTTGGCACCTAATGCCATCATTATCCCCCTCATCCATGGTAAGAAGTTAACTCCATCAAACACAGTAGTAACTAATTGAGCTCCTGGATGATCAGAATTTGCTAGAAACAAAGGATCACCAAAGTTACCTTGCTGCTGCTCATTGTTGGCTAAAACAACATGAGGTGGGACTTCTTTTGCCATTGTAACGAGATCTCAGCGGAAAGATCAACCTATTGCTCTGATACCATGTAAAAGCTGGACCCTGATAGAGGATCCAACTCAGAAATCAACAGATCAAACAATAAATGGCAGTAAAGAGCATACATATCATAAATGGAGCATAAAAGGATGAAATGAAGCCATTGCTTCTTAGGGTTTCTTGCAGCTAAAGATGACGGTTAATAGTCTCACACATTCCAAAATAACAATAGGAGGTATTTATACATCTAGGAAAACAGAAAGGAAGCTTCCCACACAGGGGAATTATTGTGCAAAAGAAAAGAACAAAACTAGAAATTCAAAAGAGGACAAAACGGCTAGCTGGCAGATGTTGGCAATAAAACAGTAAAAAGAGACAAGATAAGATGCATCATAAAGGGTAGCATTATAATGTCTTATAATGTCCTTCAATAGTAGAGCTGCGACTTCTTTATCTGTTTCGGTTCCCGGGCAAACCACGAGTTCACCCACGCCTAGAATCGGCGACAGTCGTTCGGCCTGCACACGCATGTTTTCGTCGTTTTTGTAAGCTTTCTCCCTTCTCTTGTCTTATCCAACCATTATGACTACCATTTGGGTAATGGAGGAACCCCAGAACTTATCAGATGTCACTAGACAGAGACGGTTAGGATTAGAGAATAGAAAATATGTGTCAACAAAAATTTTCGATGCCGTGATTCTTGAGCGTCTAGGATTGTTAGACGCTACAGTAGCCCTCCTTCAAAAGGGTGGGCTTGGGCGATTTCTAACTAGAGGCACCCCGACAAATCCTGAGCTAACATGCGAGTTCATCGCCACTCTTAAGGGTCTCTGCAATAGAGACCGAGTTTCATTTAGGAGGCGAGCAGTTGAGGAGACCGCACTTGGCGATTGCGAGGTACCCTAAGCTTCCAAGGAGGCAACACGAAGAGTTTCCGAGTGAAAGAGTACTTCTTGATCGAGCTTTTTAATAACATGATCCTCGGCTTTGCCATTTGAAGTTGCAAGATCATCCGATTCATGTGAAACTCCTGCATTCGAGTCCAAGGTTGTATCTTTAGTCCCTTGATCTTCTACATCATCATCCGCATTGATGAAAGAATTAAAAAAAACATGTTCTTTTAGTGCAACCTCTAGTGGTGTTTTAATTAAACCCATCACTTAGGAAATTCATTCAACTTAAGTTGGTCAATTACTTGAATGATTGTATAAAACAACTACAGAAAGAACAATCTATATGACTTCTCATCAAATGGACATTAAAAATATTTTTTTTAAAAAAAAATTCACTCCATGGACTACAATAAATCAGCACAATAACTAACCTTCTATATGTGATGCCTGATCCTCCCTCTGTTGAGTCTCACTCAAAATCGACTCCACAGAATTTACTCCATTGTCTTCATCGTGTCGATCCTGCTCTGCAGGACTGAGAGAGGAATCAAAATCGCCAAGAAATTGTTCATCATCCAATAAATTAAATGAACCAAATGTACCTTTGATATGATCAAGTGGCTGATTTTGCTCATGATCATCTCCTGCACCTCCTAGCAGTTAATCATCAGCTGATTCTTGTGATGCAACCGTGGAAATCAGCTGTTCGTCTTTCGATCCATTCTCCTCGATTGCATTCTCATTGGAAGTGTTGTGGCGGAAAAAAGGGGACGTCAGACAAATCCCTTTAACACACGAATCGGGATGGACAAGCACTGTAAACCAGAGAGCCAAACTCAAGCAACCCAAACCAACAATCAGACACAAACAGAAGATAAAATAACCAAGGACAAAGAACACCAGATTTATATAGAAAACCCAAAACGGGGAAAAACCACGGGAGCCAGAAACTTCCACTATCAACAATAACGAGTGGGTGCAATCTTCCCTAAACAAGGCTAGAGACATACAACATCATCAAGCTTGGTTTTAATATATTACAGTAATATATTTTAGAATGTGCATTAATATAAAATTTATTAAAATTAAAAGAAAGTAAGAATATATATGTATATATTTCAAGAATTTCATTTAATTCTATGTTAATTACGAATGAAGATATATTGAACGAAATTAATTAATTGAATAAACGGGTTTTAGTATCAAATTTATTTAAATTAAAAAAAACCGCACACGGTGCGGGTACTGAACTAGTTAGGATGTAAATCTTGTTAATAAAAACACATAATTTTAAGTATTTTGCTATCCACTTTACAAAAATGCCCTGATAATGATTAAATAGGTGTTAGTTTTAGTTTTCAAGAAAGTAAAAAAAAAAAAGGGAAATTCCGATTGGTGCCCCTGAGTTTTTGACAATTTCGGTTGGTGTCCCACACTTTTCTTTTGTTCGGATGGTACCCCTGAGTTTTTCAAAAGTCCGGCTCATTCCCAAAACTCATAGTTTCTTCTTTTTAATGAATAAAATCACCCTTTATTTTTATTTTTTTTCATAAATATGCCCATTTACTTTCAACATTAAACAAAACTACATATTAATTAACAAAATTCAACACAAAAGTGACAAAACCAACTTTATTTTTTAAACATTTTACAAAAATACATATTACTTCCAAATTTTTTATCGCAAAATCACTCTTGTATTTTAAAAAATAGAACAAAATCACTATGATTTTTAAAATTGTACAAAAGATCTATTATTTTTCTATACTTTGCAAAAACGAAAAACACTCGGTATTTGAAAAAACAATATTTAACACCTATTATTTTTCAAAACAATATTTAACTTATATCTCACTAACTTTAAACATTTGTAAATGTGATTGATCAATTTGACCAAATGCTCGATTATAATTTTTTGAAAAAGAAAAGTAAATTTTATTTATTTTATTTTCTTCTTGTAAAAGAAAAATATAATAAAAGATTAATTATTCTTATCTTATTAGGTTTTATGTATTCCAAACAAAAGAAATGAATAACACCTTCTTTTATTACACAAGAAGTGGTTTTGTGCATTTTGTTAAAGCATAAAGGGTGGTTTTACACAAAGTATGGTAGTACAAAGTAATTTTTATAATTTATAGGTTCACTATTTTTGTTCACATAATAAGATAGTGGATTTGTGCAAAATTTTGTAAATAATGAGTGATTATGTACATGCAATGTTTGACAAATAATGAGATTTATTTTTTACAAAATATGAAAAAATATATAACGGATCTTTTGTGTAATGTTAAAAACAATGGTTGATTTTCTTCAAATTTTTTTTGGAAAGAATGGGTATTTTTTGCTAAAACTTTGGCAATAATGTGTGCTTTTGTTAATTTTAAAAAATAAATGTGGTTTTGTCAATTTTGTGTTGAATTTAGTTAAATAATAAGTAGTTTAGTAAATGGGCATATTTATGAAAAAAATAAAAATAAAGGGTGGTTTTATTCATTAAAACGAAGAAACTATGAGTTTTGGGCATGAGCCGGACTTTTGACAAAACTTAGGGGTACCATCCGGACAAAAAAAAAGTATGGGACACCAACCGGAATTGTAAAAAACTTAGGGGCACCAAACGGAATTTTCTAAAAAAAAAAAAGTAGAGTAATAATTAGAAATAAACGTATTTTTATTTATCCACCCCTTGTACTTATAATTTTAGAAGCAACCTCTTTGTAAAAGAATGAGCCACGTGTTCTTCTTTGAGCAAAATTAAAAACAAAAAATTTCAACCTCTCTCCCCCACGTTCTCCCTGCAAGGCTACAACTGCTCCATCTTGATGCGAGAGAACATCACGGTGTTCGGAAGAGATGACGACTACAGTGCATGTACGGGGTAAGTTGACTAATTAATTAGCGAGATGCTAATTAACCTTTCCAATGGTGGAAGTGGAATTCAATTCCACAAGCAAGTAGTACAAACTCCTCCGTTGACTTCTGATTCCAACTCCATGAATTTCCTAATGAAAAGGAATTGGCAACATAAGTCAACAATTGCGGCTGATTTCGTGTTGTTGCAGGAGGATGGTCAAGTGTGAAATAAATATAGAATAAAGATCAGACTGACTTCCCTGTCTCAGCAAATAAATACAAGACTTCCTCCCGTTGTAGTAGAAGGTTGTCAGGATCGAATCCACGAGGAAGCACGTCAACAGTTCTTAGGTAGCAACAGATCTCACAGACAAACAACAGAAAGACAGAAACAAAGAGACAAGGGCGGAAATAGAAATAAAACAGAAAATAACAAATAAAAGCAATGAACAAAACGAAGACAGAAAAGACAAAGCAAAGCAGAAAATAAAACAAAGCAACAGGCGTACTCGATCTCGACTACGGCCTACTCGAGATCGACAACAGCAAGTCAAAAATCGAAAACAGAAACTGAAAATCGACGACAACAAAAGAAAACTCAACTCGACCTAGACTAGTTCTACTCGATCTCGACAACAGCTTACTCGAGATCGACTACAGCAAGTCGAAAACAGGAAACAGAAACTGAAACAGGTAATGTCGAGTAGGAACTCTCCTCGATATCGAGTACAGGCTACTCTGTATCGACTAAAAACTCAGAAAACTGTAAATCGCAGATTTCGAACCCAACTCGGAAATTGGACAGAAATAAACTCAATATATGAAAAACTTCCAAAGCCAGGGTATCAACGCCACAACAATAACCATGCAAAGTAACACATAAAGGCATAAAAGATCATGCTTTCCATCAAAATAACTTTCGTTACTAACAAATAGGCATATAGAGGCTTTCGCATAAACCCTAATTGTTACTAACCCTTTTCACATAATTAACCCAAGTGGTATTAAGATCACTTTCGCTTCAATAATACAAACAAGGATCACCTTCAACTCTCGCAAAAGAATCATGCTCATAGGGATAGAAGACGAATTGCATAAAAAGATCTGACCTTTACTTCTGTAGTGGATTTCTGAGCTTTTCTGTAGTGGATTTCCGAGCTTTTCTGACCTTCCTTAGAATTGCTGTAAAACGTCTCGAATTCTGCGATTTAAACAGAAACTGGTGTAGATTCCATAATTTGGCAAATAAACATAAACTACATAGATTCTGTACTATCTAACCCAAATGTATGCAATGTATGCAGAAAACGATATAAAAGTTACTTGTAAAACATGACAGATTCAGCTCACAACAAACACCCCCTACTTAAGCTTGCTTGTCCTCAAGCAATACCTTTAATTGTCATTCAGGGGAAGAATTCAAAACTATCAACATATTAGATTCATTCTTATATGTCCCTGCAATCAATTACCATCCTCGAAAAGGTACTAGTGTCACAAATCCATGCATGTGCGATTATACAAAAGCAACATCTACTCATAAAAGGAGGGTTATGCAAAACATTCATTCGTGACAAAGCATTGATAATCAAGAGGACTTAAATTTAGCTCAAATAAGGAGTAGATTTGGTAAAAGGCTAAAATGTGGGCAATTTTTGGCAATGTGGTGCTAATGATCTGGGGAAATGGAGTATTTCCAAATTGAATTTCCACATTCCTTCTCCATAAGATTCATCACCTTTCATATTGCTTCTATTCATAATAATGATTTTACCTCTCTGACCTCAGCACTGCCTTCTCGCGAGTCGCAAACATGGGTGTCATGAATGGCCCTGGATACTTAGTGCTTTGGACTCCTCACAATGTGTCCCATCTCTCCAAACTATTATCTCAGAGAGCAGGGTCAATCTACCTTTATCTCCTGAGGTGATTGGATTTTCTTTCACTCATTAAATTTTCCATATATTTCAAACACTTTCCCGCCAAACTCCAATAATGATAATAATCGCAAACACCATATGATAATCTCCAAAATGTAACATCATTCTCAACATAATCCCCGGATAAGGTAAAGAATGGGCAATATTTAGATCATGTGGAGCAATAGTTGAAATAAGGCATAATATGGCTTTTGTGATGCATAAGCATAGGTAAGGCTAGGAATATAAACAATGAGCATTATATGGAAATATAAAGTCCTCCATCATCTTATCATGCAACATGCCAAAAGCAACTTCAAATTATACCTCATTTCATGGTTTTCAAGAAATAATGCACTTCATTATGACTTCCCCTTACTACGCAATTTCATGCTATATCTCTAATGAATCCAATTTTGCATCGTCGAGTCCAATATAAGCTTCCATGACATTATTCAAAAAAATTCAATGGGGGTCATTTTTCTCAAATTTTGGAAAACATGCATATATAAACACATAAATCAATAATGAATTCCAAAATAGCCATGTAGCAATCCAAAGAAATAAATTCTAAATATGCACAAATAATGTCATAATATAGCAAATATGCATAAAGTAAGCCCTTCCCCCACCCCATACTTAAACATTACAGTGTCCTCACTGTATAAAAACAAGGGTAGAGAAAGAAACTCACTAGACTGGTGTGCAGGGCTTCTAAATTTCGAATGGAATCACCTCCTGGGCCGAGTATGAATATTGATTGCTTCTATCCATGGACCTGAAAAGTGTAGAAGACATATACCCATAATAGAAAAACTAGAAATGTTTCCAAACCAAAACAAAAACAAAGTCTCAAAAGTCCTAAAAAGTCTATGTACAAGCTCTAGATTTTATAGTCGCTAGGCCGACTTTTCCATTTAGCTCAAGGTGGCATTTGCAGGGCCCATGTAGCTTGGGCCTCAAATAGGACTCCATTCTTATCCATCGGCTGCAATCCTCCCGAATGGATCTTGTCCACCACGAAAGGCCCCATCCGCTTTTTGTTGAATTTATTAGGGAACCAATGATCCTTTGATTTAGAGACATAGAGCTTGTCTCCAATTTCATACTCCTTGGGCTCATCATTGGATATCCTACATAAGCGCACATACCAAGGCAAACCTCTCCCATGTATAGATAGATCTTTAATGGAAATAGGAGAAGAAAGATCCATACCTTGGCTTACCTTTGCAGAGACGGAATCAGGGACCACAGTGTTTGGTCGATCTCGACTAGGGCTAGTCGATCTCGATGAGTCTGCAGGTTCTGGTGGTGGGCTTCTCGAGGGTGCAGAAGCTGGTGAAGTCGAGGGCTTGTCGACATCAAGTAGACTACTCGATGTCGAGTAGGGTTCCGCTCCTGGTGGCTCCAGTGTAGATGAGGAAGAAGTCGAGGCAGCAGAGGGGTGGTTGATATCGACTAAGGTGGTCGATGTCGAGGAGGATTCTGGCTCTGGTGTCGTCAGCGTCGAGGAAGGCGAAGTCGAGGAAGCAGAGTGGTGGTCGATGTCGAGTAGCGTACTCGATCTCGAGTAGGACCCAACTCCTGTCTGGCTGCTCGACGATGCTGGTGCTGATGGAGGCTTTTGTTTCTTGTCGAGATCGACTAGGGTCCTCGATGTCGAGGAGTCTTGGTCGATCTTGACCCCATACTTAGTTCCTGTCAAGGCATCCGAAAAATAATTAGTCCATAACGACGTACCTTGGTTTGTGTCGATTGGATTTTCTGCGTCCTCCTTTAGGATTGCCATGATCTCCTCCACCCGGGCCTCCATGTCCCTCTTTTCCAGCTCCTCAGGGGTCATATTTCTGACCTTGGGTTCCCCACAGGTGATGTAGCCAGCTGAGATAGATTTTACCTCTTCCATTGGACCTGTATGTCTTTCAGTTTTATTAAAGGAATACTCAATTACCTCATCGCTGATGTTGAAGGTGAGCACTCCTTTCCTTACGCTTATGTTGGCATCCACCGTCGCCAAGAAGGGTCTCCCTAGAATAATTGGACAAGCAGGATCTTCTTGCATATCAATAACTAGGAAATCAGCAGGGACAAAGAATTTACCTACTTGTACTGGCACATTGTCCACCATGCCTATTGGAATGACCACCGTGTTGTTGGCCATATATAGTCTAGCATCCACAGGCTCTAGGGCACCTATCTTAATCTTGGACCAAATTGTTAAAGGCATTATACTCACACTAGTTCCAAGATCACATAAAGCATTAATTTTGTAAGGACCAAATCCAATGGTTATAACAAACTTACCTGGATCTGGCCTTTTCTCCAGTATGTCCAAATGGCTGCACTCCTCTGTAATTTCAGCCATCGATCGCTTTTTGCTCAAAATCTCCTTCATGAATTTGACGTAAGACGGCATTTCATTGAGAGCTTCTGTGAAGGGGATGGTGACGTTGAGCTTCTGAAGCATCTTGATGAAGCGCTGAAATTTCTTTTCTGCCGGGTCATTTGGAGATTTTGTGGGAAAATGCAGCTTCTTTTTCTGATTCGGAGCCAGAACAGATGTCGGAGGTGCTGCAGCTTTCTCGACGTCGACAAGATCCTCCTCGATGTCGAGTACACCTTTGTCGATATCTACCAGATTGAGTGATGTCGAGTTGCTGTGTGGTGCAGACGAGGGTTTTTGAAGTTTCTCCTCGACATCGACTAGGCCCTCCTCGATATCGACTACAGTGTTGTCGATGTCGAGTTGCTGTTCTTCGTTGTTCTGCTGCTTTCCGACCTCTGGCTCTTGCAGTTGATGTCCGCTTCTGAGTTTTACAGCAGCGATGTGTCCAATCTTTCCCTTAGGATTTGGTTCTGAAGATCCAGGGAGCGCACCTGACTGTCTGGGGATTCCTGCTGCCAGCTGACCAATCTGTGTATCAACTGATTTTCGCCATATATCAATTTCCCCAAGCCTAGAGTTGACACCCTGCATCTGTGTGTAGACGGAGTTGAAGGAATGCCCAGTTTCTGAGTGATTTCTCCTTATTTCCTCCAGGACTGTCTGTATATCATCCTTTTTCTGGTCCCTTTCCGGATGTCCTGGAGCTTTGTAGGGCGGGGGGTTCCTAGGGACACCTTGGTTCCATTGTGGTTGCTGAAACCTTTGGTCCCCCATGTAGCGATTGGGACCCCCTGCGTAAGCTACCTCCTCGTGGTGTTCTGCCATCCTGACTTGCTCTGTGTGTGGGCACTCAGGAGTGGTGTGCCGTTGCAATCCGTATTCAATGCAAGGCTGGTTGACAGAAAGATACTTCACTTGCTTAAGGAGCTTCTTGTTCTGATCTCTGTAGTACTGTTCCCTTACATCCGGATCAATCTCCTTAGGAGGCTCATAGAGGGGCATGGATGGTGCTGGCCTGGCGTAGAGGTTCTCTTCATAAGTTGCAGTAGACCCATACTTGTTGTCGTAGTTGGTGAGCTTCTCTAGCACACCCCATGCGTCACTTGGCGGCATTGTCAGATACTCATAGCGAGTATAATGGTTGATTCTGTCCTTAGTGACTTGATCAAGAGAGTTGAAGAAGATCTTCTGAATGACGTAGGGTGGTTGTCCATGAGTAGGGCAAGATCGCAGCAATTCTTTGTAGCGCTCCCATGCCTTTGCCAGCGGTTCCCCTTGCTTCTGTTTGAAGGCGGTGATTTTCTGGCGGAGATGTGCTGTTTTGGCGGGTGGGAAGAACTTGTTCAGAAACTCTTGCTCTACTTGGGCCCATGTTGTTAGTGATCTTGGTTTCAGCCCTTCAAGCTACTTCAGTGCAGGTCCTGCTAGAGACCAGCGGAAAGACTTCATCTTGACATATTCCAAAGTTGTACCTTCAGCAAGAGTACGACACATGTCAGAAAAGTTCGTAATATGTTCAAGAGGACACTCATTAAATCTACCAAAAAAGCATTATTTTTAAGCTCTATAAGAAATTGAGTGCGAATTTCAAAAGAGTTATCAGGGATTAGAATCGCCGATTCAGGCACGACGAGAGTGGGATGCATATAATCCTCTGCAGTGGTTGGGAACTGGGCAAGCTCAGCTTCTGCTTGCTCCCTTGCTGCTTTCTCAGTGGCGATAGCAGCATCTTTAGCGGCCAATTCCCTTGTAAGCCTGACAATCAGCTGTTCTTGTGTTTCAGCGGCCGCCATGATCCTTTTGAGTTTAGAGTGGATGTGTAGGTAACGCTCCGGTTCGTCTAAGTTGTCAAACTCAGGTGGTAGACCAGAACGACGCATACACCTGAAAAGTAACTCAAAGTAGACGTGAGATTCAACTACCTAAGGCACGAATGATAGCTTCCCCGGCAACGGCACCAATTTGTTATTGCAGGAGGATGGTCAAGTGTGAAATAAATATAGAATAAAGATCAGACTGACTTCCCTGTCTCAGCAAATAAATACAAGACTTCCTCCCGTTGTAGTAGAAGGTTGTCAGGATCGAATCCACGAGGAAGCACGTCAGCAGTTCTTAGGTAGCAACAGATCTCACAGACAAACAACAGAAATACAGAAACAAAGAGACAAGGGCGGAAATAGAAATAAAACAGAAAATAACAAATAAAAGCAATGAACAAAACGAAGACAGAAAAGACAAAGCAAAGCAGAAAATAAAATAAAGCAACAGGCGTACTCGATCTCGACTACGGCCTACTCGAGATCGACAACAGCAAGTCAAAAATCGAAAACAGAAACTGAAAATCGACGACAACAAAAGAAAACTCAACTCGACCTAGACTAGTTCTACTCGATCTCGACAACAGCTTACTCGAGATCGACTACAGCAAGTCGAAAACAGGAAACAGAAACTGAAACAGGTAATGTCGAGTAGGAACTCTCCTCGATATCGAGTACAGGCTACTCTGTATCGACTAAAAACTCAGAAAACTGTAAATCGCAGATTTCGAACCCAACTCGGAAATTGGACAGAAATAAACTCAATATATGAAAAACTTCCAAAGCCAGGGTATTAACGCCACAACAATAACCATGCAAAGTAACACATAAAGGCATAAAAGATCATGCTTTCCATCAAAATAACTTTCGTTACTAACAAATAGGCATATAGAGGCTTTCGCATAAACCCTAATTGTTACTAACCCTTTTCACATAATTAACCCAAGTGGTATTAAGATCACTTTCGCTTCAATAATACAAACAAGGATCACCTTCAACTCTCGCAAAAGAATCATGCTCATAGGGATAGAAGACGAATTGCATAAAAAGATCTGACCTTTACTGCATCATCTCACATGGCCACCGTCGGGCTCACCCCATCCCCAGAAGTGGGTGGACTACTCACTCTTCATCATCAAGAAAGACATCAAATAACAAAAGAAACTAACTTGCATTGAATTAAATAAAGAAAGCTTACAACCCACAAGACAAATCCGCTTTCGCCTTTCCACCTTGCTTGCTACAAACTCTCTCTCTCTACTCCTACTTACTTGAATGGAATTAATTGTCTTTCTGAATGAATGAAAAACCAGCCCCTAGGGTTTATTTATAGCATTCTATTCCTTGCTAATCAAGGATAGAATCTTCTATCTATATCTAAAATTATTTCTAAAATTTTAATGATAAATAAATGCGATAAAGAATTTAATCTAAAAGGAAAACTAGGTAAGATGTCTTCATGTTGATAGATCTCCCTTCCTTGGATAGATGATGATAGATTTCGGCCAACTCGACTTCCTTCGGCTCCAAGTAACTCTAACTCGACTCGGACCGCTCACGTCGACGCGTTTCCAAAATCTGGTCTACTCGATATCGACCAAGGCTACTCGACATCGAGTAGGATTGTCGTCGACTGGTGTTCTCGGGTGACTTTGCTCGATAAGCTCGGATCTGGACTCCTGGGCGTCGTCGATCTCGACTAATCTTCCTCGAGATCGAGTAGGGTGTGCTCGGCGTCTTCGTCCTCGGCTTCTCGATCAGCTCCTCTCCTCGACTCCGCGTGTGGCGTCTAGGCTTTGTCGATCTCGACCAGTGGTACTCGAGATCGAGTTGGCTTCCGGAGTCAGGTTGGTCTAGCTCTTGACGCTGCTCCTAGTCGACAAGGCCTGTGCTCGGACATGTTCGTCGAGATCGAGTAAGGTTCACTCGAGATCGAGTAACCTGGGCTCTCAGCTTGATTCGACTGGTTCCGCTGCTTCTTTGACCTTGGACTTCTGTAGTGGATTTCCGAGCTTTTCTGACCTTCCTTAGAATTGCTGTAAAACGTCTCGAATTCTGCGATTTAAATAGAAACTGGTGTAGATTCCATAATTTGGCAAATAAACATAAACTACATAGATTCTGTACTATCTAACCCAAATGTATGCAATGTATGCAGAAAACGATATAAAAGTTACTTGTAAAACATGACAGATTCAGCTCACAACATTTCGCAAATTGTGGATCGAAATTAGGCAGCCACTTCTGAAATCACTCGAGAATTACGTCACACACAAATTGCAATGGAATTGAATTTCGATCGGCGCGTGATTGAGATAAAGAGATTAGGGTTTGGATTGAGAACGTAAAATTTAGAAGGTAAAGGATGAAGAGCGATTAGGGTTTGGATTGAGAACGTGAAATTTTGATTCCTTACAAATTAGGGCTTATACATATTGGCTCGGTTATTCGAAGTAGAACGTACTATCTGGGCATTGAAATTGGGAACTTTAATCAAGAGAATCAACTTGCTCTTGCCAAATAGAGGAGGAAATGTGAAAGTTGGGAGCCAGTAGAGATCATGATCGAATCCGGGTATGTATTTGATTTTTTTTTAAAAATTCTGAATGTTGGGAGCCATGGTGTACTGTTGTTATGATGGATATACTCCTATGCTATTGATTTTTCATTTCCATATGGCCTGCATTATAGCCTCTACTGGTTGTGCACTTGCCCTAACAAATTGTTTGAATCTTGCTTCTGTATTGCCCCTAATTTTGTGGTATTGTAATCATTTCGTTAACAAGATTAAATACAGAAATTTATTCAATTACTAAATGTGAAATTCAGCACATCAGTAGTTGTAGGATTTAATATTGATTGAATGTGCTTGGTAATTTAAACCTGACTTCTTTTGTTGATTTCCTATGAAAAACCTTTCACTTTTCTCTTAGTTAAACATGTGTGCTATCACGTTCTTGCACTTTTTACATAAATCATCAAGATTATTCATTCAATGTGTTTAATTCAATGTTATAAACCTTTCCCCTTTATCAATTGGTCCTTCCATGGTTCATTGTGTTTTCATTCATTCAGTTAACCAATGTGCAACCTTGATGTGACAAGTGAACGTCCCAAGGACAAAAAAGACTTGCTGCAGGGCCAAAGAGTGCAGGAAACACACCACTGCACAAGGTGATTCAGTACATGAAGGTTGAGTTCTAATTTCAATTTTCTAAACCAACTCTAAGGGCATGTTTTATGTTTCAAGTTAATTTTTAGTTTGCTTTTTACTGAATTTAAAAGCATTGCTTTTGCTCTCTCTAACAGGCTAAGACCACCAAGAAGATTCTGCTGAGGCTTTAGTGCCAGTCTTGCAACCACATTTCTCAACAATAAATCAAGGTTAGTGTTCACATTCATGTTTCTTTTAGCTCATATTTAATGTATGTTAACTTATTTCTTCATATTTCATACTTTGTCATCATATATCTTTGAAGAGGTTGTGATCTGAAGAGGATAACAACTTGCTACTGATTTTGATTGCTAAGAAACAAAAAAAAAACAGAAGCCAACTTGCTACTGATTTTTACTAGATACAGTTGGGTAATACCAAACAATGAGGACAATTTAAAATCAAACTATTTTAGAGAAACTATTTGGTCTATGAATTGTTTCCCCAAAGGTGCTGTGTTATCTGTCATGGCTGTGAAAGGTCTGTCACACCAACTACCTCTATTTGCAATTTATACAATCAATGTGGTCAATGGTCAAAATTTCAGACCATAGTTGATGTTATTACTTATTATATAATATTTCAATTGTTGTGTGGTCACAATCACCAATGGCTCACTCATTCACTCATTCATTTTTTTGCCTATAAATACCATGAGTTCAATTGATAATAAGGCACCTCTCAACACACCCATTTTCCTTACCACAATGTCTTCATCGTCTGGAGCTCCTTCGCGGTCACCGTCTCCTCCAAATGTACAAGGAGAGGTCCTCCCGGTCGTCGTCAACGTGTAATTTATGTTAAGTGACATTTCTTACTTTATTACATTGTTTATGACTTCGTATATGAGCGTATTTTAGTAATTGAATTGGTTTTATTTAGTTGAATGTACAACATTATTGTAGGTTTTCTGTAAACTAATTTTACTTTGTAACAACACCGGAGGGTCCCTTATTTAAGAAAGGGGACGTTGTTGAGGTTATTGGAGGAGAGGAGAGGGGTTTTGGGGCTCCTTTTACGAAGCAATTGTTAGACGTGTGGTAAACCGGATGCACTATGAGGTCAAGTATATCTCATTGAAGAGTAACGACGGTCGTCGAAGTCTGAAGGAAATCGTACCAGCTGGTCGAGTTCGTCCTATTCCACCCGAAGAGCCGGTAAGTGAATATGATGTTGGGGATTCTGTTGATTGCAATGACAGGGATGGATATTGGCATGGTAACGTTATTCGCTGCAATAAGCGAGATCGTAAGTATGTAGTTCACTTCCCACTCACCGAGTATACAAAAGAATTTCGCGTCCATGAAATGCGCCCGCATTTTGATTTTGTTGATTATGACTGGATTGGTCAGCCTACGTTTAGGTACATGATCGAATAAATAGGTCATGTAGATGCCTTATCTATCTAATTTTGTATGGTATGGGGTTATGAATGGGTACTTGTATGCTTTTGCTCCGTTGAGGTGTATGATGTGAACCATTTGCTTATGTTGTTGTTTCTATGGTTACGTTTACTCTGGTTTGGGATAATAATAATATAATTTTGTGTTTGTGTTATTTAATTGTGTGTTTGACACTGCATTTCATATGGGGGTAATGAGGTTACAGTTGTGGTGTGAAGTATTAAGTATATTATGGTCATGAAAAACAGTTGTCAATATAGAATACAATACGACTAAAAAAACCCGGGATATATAAACATTTGAAAAGAAATTGTCAAATGGTGGTTACATTTGGAATATATGGGCTCCAATGGTAATATGTCACACCTTAAAACCATCACAATGATGAATTGATCGTTTTATCTCATCACGTTTCACAGCAATGGTGTGAAATAGTTAATGACCATGAAACGCATTTTTTAATATCTAATACATTATGAATATAAAAACCTACAAATTTGTTGTCGTTTGGGTTACATTTGGAATATATGGACTCCTATGGTAACATGTCGCACCTTAAAACCATCACAATGATGAATCCATAGTTTTATCTCAGCACGTTTCAGAGCAATGATGTGAAATAGTTAATGGCCATGAAGTTGAAAGTTGTGGGATTAGTGGGTGGTTATGGCAACCAAAGATTTAGAGTATCAATTGTCTAGAGGTGTGGAAGCGTTCGGTCTACTTTTCTTTGTCAGATTTAGAGTATCAATTGTCTAGATAAAAGAATTTACTATAACAACCAAAGATTTCGAAGAACAGCAAGGTGAGAAGTATATTAGTTGAAAATTGACGTTCAACCGAAAATATACTGAAAAAAACCGAACATGGTTCGGGAAAAGTACTAGTTTTATTAAAAAGTGTGCAAATTTTAAAATGATACTCCCTCTGTTCGGCAAAACTTGTCATTTTAACTCTCTACACAACTTTTAATAAAACTAATAATTACACTACTTTTTTAATAATTTACCCTCATTTATTACTCTACTTTTTATTTTATCAAAATCTACAACTAAAAACACATCAATTAAATCTAGAGCATTTTAGTAAAGTAGAAGGAAAAATATCTAAAATGACAAGTTTTTTCGAACAAAAATAAAACTCTAAAACGACAAGTTTTGCCGAATGGAGGGAGTAAGTTTTAATTAAGGGAGTGAGTGTTAATGTTTTAAGGTTTGTGGGCGCTACACAGTACACACCATCCACAACGTTATCTGAATTTTATTGTGACCACGACATTTTGTTTACATTTCCTGCGGTCACCTTAATCTCGTACATGCCGGTATACCCATACCGGCATACCCTACCTGTATTCCTAGAACTAGAATTGAAGTACTTATAAATATTAATCATCATACAAAAGTAAGTACATACCCATTAATTACAAATAATTAAACAGTTCCACATTTATATATGACTACATCCAGAAAATTTTTTTATTTAAAAAAAAACATTCATCATTAATTATTCCATATCCAGAATAATACACCAACACTATATAACACAATTTCACAAATGCATGAAAACCATACAAAACTCAAAACTAGTAACACATGAAATTATCGCTCACCTAATTCACCACCCTTAGCTTTTCCCCTTCACTGTTTCAACATTATTATTTCAACAAAGATTAAAAAAAAAGGATCGACAAACCCCTAGAGCTTGACTCCCTAATTTTAACTCACCGGCGCCACCGGTACTGCCGCCGGAGCCACAGCCTCCTCCACCTTCTTCAGATCCTCGGCCTCCACAGCACCCGCCATCCTCCTGTACTTCTCCACCACCTCGCCGCTTCTCCTCGTGATCTCGTCGACGAATCCCTGGAGGTTCCGGTCGGACGAGCCTCCCACCTCGAAAGCCTTCTCGGCCTTGACCTTCCAGGCCAAGGCGTTCCTCTGCATCTCCTCCGCCTTGGGGCCCACCGTGGCCTCCTTCAAGCACCTCTCCACCTCCTCCCTTGGGATCACCTTATCCTCGTGCTCCCCTCTACACATCCTCACACCGACCCCCCACTCATCCACCAAGAACTTGGCGTCGGTCACCTGGTCCCCCCACTGCGGGAAGGCCACCACCGGCATCCCCGACGTCAGCGCCTCCATCGTTGAGTTCCATCCGCAGTGCGTCGCAAAGCACGCCACCGACGGGTGCTCCAGCACCTGCTCCTGCGGGCTGTATTGGACCACCCGCCCGTTTTCCCCAACCTTTTCGAGGAAGCCCTCCGGGAGCGTGTGCGGGATCAGGCCGGAGTCCGGGTGCGGCGGCTTCATCACCCAGAGGAACGAGATCCCGGCGTTCAAGATTGCGTGGGCGATCTCGTCGACCTGTTCTTGCTTCAAGAACACGACGGTGCCGAAGGAGATGTAGACGACGGAGCGGGCGGGCTTGGTGTCGAGCCACTTGAGGCAGGCGTCGTCGGCCTTGAGCTGGTCTGCGCGGACGGAGGAGTTGGGGGCCTTGGGGTCCTTGAAAAGAGGGCCAACGGACTTGATAGGGCAAAGCTTGGAGGCGAAGGTTATGGTTTCGTGCTCGAGCTCGTCGAAGGTGTCCATGAGGACGCAGAAGGGCTTGTCGAGGTTGCGGTACTGGCCCATGATGGCGCGGCGGAGGAAGGGGTAGGGGGTGGTGGGGTGGAGGAAGGAGGGGACCTCGTCCCACTTGAGGAGGGGGAGCGTCGGGATCTGGACGTCGATGTAAGGAGATTCCTCGTTGGGGAAGGGGACGAGGTGGTTGGAGTAGTAGTAATAGGAGAGGAAGCAGGCGGCGGACTGGACCCAGAGCATGGCGGAGGGGAGGCCGAGCTCGTCAGCGACGTCAGAGACCCAGGGGATGAAGGGGTTGTTGACGAGGCAGGAGACGGGGCGGCCTTCGTCGGAGAGGCGGCGGAGCATCTGGGGGACGCGCTTGCGGCCGACGAGCTCGAGCTGAGGGAGGTAGAGATCGAGGTCCTGGCGGCGGGGCTCGTTCTCGTCCCACTCGTCGTCGATGAAGTCGAAGCGGATGAAGCCGTCGCCGACGGGGGAGAGCTCACCGGGGGTGACGCCAGTGGCCTTGATGATGGCCTTGCCGAAGCTGGCGGAGGTGGTGAAGGTGACGAGGAGGCCCTTGGAGGCGAGGCGCTTGCCGAGGCGGAGGAGAGGGTTGATGTGGCCTTGGCCGGGGAAGGAGACCAGGAAGACGTGGGCCATGGGGCTTTCGGAACCCATAGATCGGTAAAATATGAATTGATGGATGAAGTCAAGAGTAGCTAGGTCTTAAGTGGGTTGAGTGTTTGCTTGAAGGTAAGGATAGAGGAGTGTTGGTTATGTATATATACGGTTTGGGAGGAGTGTTGGTTGGGGGAGCGAGTGAGGGGCACGTGCTTACTGGCGAAAGGTGGTGGGGTTGATGTAAGGAAGGGGTTTGGTTGAATTAATTTGTAGATAGAGCTAACCGTCGTTTGTCAATTGTCTATGGACTGTGGTGCTTCGTTCAGGACTTCGTGTTTGGAAGGTTTGTTGGCTGATGATGTTGTAATTTCTTAATTTATTAATTTGCGGCGCTCTAACACTTCTGTACTACTCTAGTCTGTATGGGAAAGTGGGCAGCTGCATGAGTTTTCTTTTTGTTTCATTCCCAGGATATATTTATAGGAATTTTCTTTTAAAAGGGCTTGTTTTTTTTTTTTCCTTTTCTTTTAAAATCCATTGTCTCCTTTTCTTTTCCTTCTTGGAGCGGAAGTTCTTGCCCGAAAACTTTCGGTGAATGCAGAATCTCTTCATAACAATGTTGGCTTCAAATTTGGACACTCAGGTTCCCGTATCCCATTTCTCGCCTTCACAGATGACATGATCATATTCACTAAAAGAAGTAACACTGCCTGCTTAAAGGTAAGAGAAATAATTGAGGAGTACTGTAAATTCTCCGGATAGGAAGTTAATTATCATAAGTCATCCTTCCAAACCACCCATGGAATTCCTAGGACTAGAGCACGAGACCTGGAAGGTATCCTTAATAGCTCGCTCATTAGCTGGGACAAATATATGTAAATCAAAAGCAGTTGGTGGATTGGATAGATATGAATGAAGCGCTCCAATTAAAACTCCAATGGAAAATTCTAGCAGAACCGGAGAATAATTGGGTTAAAATTATACAGTACAAATACCTGAAACAAAGTAACATTCTTAACTATACTAAAGGTGGAAACGCTTCTTGGAAATGGTCAAAACTAAGCTCATTGATTCCAAAATTCAAATCAGGACTCATATGGTCGGTGGGTGACGGGAAATCAATCAACTTCTGGAAAGATAACTGGGTAATAACGACGCCCCTGATAGATAGGATTGACTCTCAACACAATATAAACCCAAACGATATTGTTAATGAGTACATAATGGGAGGGAAATGGTGGAGGGAGAAGCTTGATCCAATTCTCCCAAAATCTATTATAGAGGAAATAACAATAATCCCCCTGTCGTTCACCCGCCCCTTTGCGGATAGACTATATTGGTGGCATGCTAAAAGGGTTGGTTTACAACGACGAGTACGAATAAATTTATTACTTACAACCCACATATAACATCTGATGGCTTTAACTGGATTTGGACAATCGACGCTCCACTGAAAATCAAAAACTTCCTATGGAGAATTAAACGAGGCCTACCCACAACTACACGCTTATCCCAAAAGGGTGTACGTTGTTGTACCTACAACATGTATTTTTTGCAATCACCCCTCGGAAGATGATATTCACCTTTTTTCAGAAAGTCCCCTCAATAACTTCAAGCAACAATTTCCTAGGCAAATATCCCAAACAATCAACACACATCTATCACAAAACAGAGACATTGATCAAATATTACAGCTACTAGGTACTTCTCTCTCGAAAGAAAACAAACAAAACATAATATTCAGATGGTGGACGGTTTGGTTTGTCAGGAACCAAACTATTTTCAGAAATGCCAACATCCTCTCTATTGAGGGTCTTAAGAAGTTAGTAATGGAAAATATCGAAAACTGGAAAAGAGCATGTAAGATGAACTTGAATAAAAAGGAGGATGGGGATCCCTCTATCCATAATGGGGAAAAAACCATTCTAGAAATACTAAAAATACCAATTATTAGAAAAGACCTCCCTTGGGTAAGTACAAATTAAACTTTGATGTATCATTTATATCGGCCTCGATCACAAAGTTCTATATGCGGGGTTATATTATTCGAGATTGGATGGGCAATCACATTAGCATCGGGGGTAAAGTTATTGGTGACCAGTCTCCTATTATGATGGAAGCACTTGCTCTAAGACTGGGGGTGGAAAAGACCAGAGAACTACAGATCAACGACTTATCAGAGAAGGAGATTCAAAGATTATTACAGACTTCTGATGTACCCAAACTAAATGCCCCTAGGAAATAGAACTAATAATGTCGGACGTTCAAACCATTCTCCTAGGTGTAAGAAATATTGGAGTCTCCCACATTCCCCGTGCTGGTGACCTGGTACGTAGCAGATAAGGTTGCACACCTTTGCTACTCTACCAGGGGACCGAATTATGCATATAAGCACATATTTTTAAAGACGAGTGCATAAATAAAAAACAACACACACGAACACATAGGGAATCCGGTAAAAAAAAGAGTCCCAACTCCTAACACAAAAATAAACACAAAATAGCAAAATCACATAGGGAACCCAGTAAAAAAGTCTTAACACAAAATAGCAAAATCTGTACATGTGCTACCGTCGACTGTCGCCATAGAATCAATTATGAAGAAAAAATAGGAGGATCGCCCATGAAAATCACTCGTTTTCACTAATTGATTCGAAGAAATAGAGGAAGAACACACAGAGCGAAGCGGGAGTTGAGAATGAGAAAGAAAATCGTTAGTGACCATACGCTTTAAATAAAACAGGGTATTTTTATCCAAAAAAAACTTCCAAAAATAGGTCGATAGTTTACCAATTAATTCAAAAGTATGAATACCTTATTAATTTCAGCAAGCAAAAGTGTCTCTACACAAATTTTGTTGTTCATGTATCTTACTAGGATAGTCGATCTTATAATTAATGTTATCATAGTTACAAATATGCGATGAAATTGAATATACCCGTACAAACTGTCGCTATTAACGAAAAGACTTGTATTGTTAGAATTGGCGGTTATAACTACTAATCAATTAAGGTTTGGCTATATATTAGGTTTTACAGATAAACATGGAGTCTCGTCACTTTTAATTAGATTAATTACAACTAGGATCCCCGCGCCATGGCGCGGTTTTTTATAAATAAAATCTTACTGATATATTAAATTAATATTATTACATAATTGTAAAAGTTCAGATAATTAAATATTTTGAATTAAACTCATGGGTTGCGAAAACGATTAAAGTAGTATATATAGATATATATAGATATAGATTACTAATATTAATTTTATATTTTTTTTCATTATTAATTTTATGTTTTAAATTAATCCCATTGTTTTTTTAGAGAGAAATAACTACTAAATTATAATTTAGGCTAAGATCAATGTTTTGAATTAAGCCCAATAGTTAGTAAAATTAAAGAAAAAGAGAATTAAAGAAAAAAGAAGAAAAAGGAGAATTAAAGAAAATAAAAGAAAAATGGTAAAAAAAAACGGGGCATTTTGCGAAATAGCCACGAAAACCGTCCTATTTTGTGAAATAGCCGCGTTTTGGGACAATTTAGCGAAATAGCCGCTCTTCCTACGCGCTCAACGCGCCTCCTACGCGCTCTCTCTCCTACGCGCCTCTATCTTCCTTCTCTCCTTCTGGTTTTCAGATCTGGAGGTGGAGCCGGAGGCGGTCAGATCTGCACCGGCAGAATCGAAGAGGAGGAAGATCCGGTAGTCGACCGAGCAGTGGGAGGGCGGAGGGGGATCCGGAGGCGGAGGCGGAGGCCGAGCGAGCGAGGGAGGGAGGCAGTGGTGAGCGAGGGAGGCGGTGGTGAGCGAGCGAGCGAGGGAGGCGGTGGTGAGCGAGCGACGGAGCGAGGGAGGGAGCGAGCGGCGCCGGAGCGAAGGAGGCCGGAGCGAGCCGGCGGCGCGCGCGGATCTGATTTCCTCTTCGCATAATCATGAGGAAGGAGATGAAGTTTTAATTAAATTACAAAAATCACCCTACAAATTATAGAAATTACAAAAACTATCTATATTTTATTAAGTGATCCATAATCTATATTTTTATTTTTATTTTTGCACACCAAAATGTTATATTTGCACAACATACGATTATATTTACACAATTTAGTGAGAAAGTATGAAATTATATTGAGATAAAATAAGATTGTCGTGTGCAACTCTTAAAACAGAGTTGTGCAACTCTTAAAATAGAGTTGTGTAACTCTTACAACAGAGTCGTGCAACTCTTAAATCAGAGTCGTGCAACTCTTAAAACAAAGTCGTGCAACTCTTACAAGAGAGTCGTGCAACTCTTAAAATAGAGTCGTGTAACTCTTACAACAGAGTCGTGCAACTCTTAAAACATAGTCGTGCAACTCTTATAATAGAGTCGTGCAACTCTTAAAACAAGAGTCGTGCAACTCTTACAACAGAGTCGTGCAACTCTTACAACAGAGTCGTGCAACTCTTACAACAGAGTCGTGCAACTCTTAAAACAGAGTATCTAACAACGGATTTGTCGATATTAACCCCACTAAAATCGACAGAAACGCCACCCTGCATCATCTTAAGCTTATCCAAGCACTCAGTCAACTCTTAAAACAAGAGTCGTGCAACTCTTACAACAGAGACGTGCAACTCTTACAACAGAGGCGTGCAACTCTTACAACAGAGTCGTGCAACTCTTACATCGTATGTTGTGTAAAATATAATTTTTTTTCCGCTTTTTTTTCGTTTCAGAACTTTTTGTTGTGCAAAAATAACTTTACGTTGCACAAATATAACAATTTGTTGTGCAAAATATAACTTTATTTTGTGCAAATGTAAAAATAAAAATATAGTAGATGTGAATCACATAATAAAATATAGATATTTTTTTGTAATTCCCATATTTATGGGGTAAGTTTTGTAATTTAACAAATTTTCTTCTCCCTCCCTGATTCCAGCGCTCGCCAGATCTAGAATGGATCTCGGAGTCGCCGCTCACACCGCCTCCGGCTTCGCTCGCAAGCTCCGACCTCCCTCATTCCGGCCTCGCTCGCTTGCCATAGATCTGGCCGCCTACCCATAGATCTGGCCGGATTTGGCCGCTCGCTCCCTCGCGCTCACTCGCCTTGGCCTCTTCTCCGGCCACTCGACTCGACTCACTCCCTCGCTTTCCGCCTCCGCCACCGCCACCGGCCCCTCGCTCGAACTCCGAGTTCGCTCCTTCTCCGTCCATGGCGCGCGGCTCCTCCTCCGGATTCTCAGATCCAGACCCATGGCTATTTTGCAAACCCATGGCTATTTTGTAAATTGTCCAAACCCGTGGCTATTTTGCAAATACGTCCAAAAAATGCCTGTTTTGCAAATTCTTTCAAAAAAAACATGATTAGTTAAGACTCCTAAAATTCATCTAAGATTGACACATCATCCTAAACTCTTCTAAATTAAGAGTTTATATAGATATATAGATAAAGATAGTAAACTTAAAGAAAAAAGAGCATTAAAGGAAAAAGAAGAAAAAGGAGAATTAAAGAAAATAAAAGAAAAATGGTAAAAAAACATGATTAGTTAAGACTCCTAAAATTCCTCTAAGATTGACACATCATCCTAAACTCTTCTAAATTAAGAATTTATATTGAATATTGATATTGATATTGATTCTTGTTACCTGAATTCTATTAGAGCAATAAGAAAATCCTAAACAGTGCAAAATTGTTGGTTATGGTCAATCTATATAATAAAAATAACAATAATAATAATAACGGTTTTTCTATCCTATGTCCTTGGACCATAGGATAAGAGTTCCGTTTTAAAAAAAAAACATTTCCTTAATTTAATTGCTCTAGTCAAATTTTAAATTAGATTATTAGGGTACACTTATTTGGTAGAGAATATTTCCCAAATGGGTTCTTATCATATGCCCTAAAGAAATACCGTAATAATAATAATAATCTATTATATATAGCAAAGGGAAAGTCTTATTCTCCTTAATTGTGATAAAATCAACCAATCAGAAATTTTTTCCACAAAAAATTTCAATTAAAAAAATTTCCCATTTGTTATATATATATCTATCTATATCTCTATATCTATATCTATATATCTATATCTATATAATATACTAAAACAGATAAATGAAGTCTTCTCTCGTACAATTCGCCTACGTGTTGTTGTTTGGTGCAATATGATATTTTGGGTTTTTGACACGTTAATTAACGATATATTATATATATCTAAGACACATTAGAAAATGACCTCATATATTTTATCCACTTATCATCCTATGTGTCCATTTCATATCTTAAAATGTCACAAAATCTATCAATTTACCATGAGTTATTTTATAAATATCGTACCTTTAATTATTTTATCTTTAGTCATTAAAATTGATTATTTTGGTCCATTATATCTAATGATAAGATTTTATTATTAATTAATTATCTTTTGAACAGTAAAAGCTTATCATCAAAATATTTATATTAATTATTAACTTTATGTCTTAAGTTGTTATAAAACCTATTGTTTTTTATTGCTTGAAAATTTTTATTAAAAAATTCAAATAAATTATTTTAATCTTCACATAATTTTTTTTTAAAAAAATTAATATAATAAAATTTAATTTATTAAAAAAATTCACAAAAACACGGGTAACAAATACTAGTAATGAAGTAATTTATGGCAATATGATCCCGCATAAAATCAATCTTTTGATCAAATTGATTATTGATAAGTTTATCACTCCATCTATTATATCCAAAATTAAACACATAACTTCATCAAAAATTAAATTTTTATTAAATTATTTGTATATAATAATGGGGAAGTTGTATGTGACACATGCCACATTCTCCTTAATTGTTGTAACATTAACTAATCAGAATTTTTCCAAAAAAAATCTCTATTAAAAATTTTCCCATTTTTTTTTTATCTTTCTGTTATAATGAAGTATTTTATGGCAGTATGATCCTGCATAAAATCAATCTTTTAATTAAATTGATTATTGATAAGTTAGTTTATCCCTTCATCTATTATATCCAAAAATAAACACATAACTCCATCAAAAGTTAAATTTTTATTAAATTATTGACAAATTTATCAAGATATATTATATTATTATATTAATTTGATAATATATTATAAAATACTAGTACCATTCCCGCACCGTGGCTTTTTTTTAAAACTAAAATATTATATATATATATATATATATATATATATATATATTATAAAATATTAATAAATGTTAAGATAAAAATCATAAAAAACTTTACAATAAATGTATCTTATAATTATCTCAGAAAATTATATTTTAAAAATCTTATGTAGAGTATAATACATAAATATAAATATTTTAAATTACTCAGTAATAATAATATCAATATCATTATAACATTGTTTACATGTGATGTGTCATAATCAATATTTATATCCAATGTTTTGAATTAAGCTCAACGGTTATATTAGATTGAATTCAATGTTTTGAATTAAGCCCAATAATTAGTAAAATTAAAGAAAAAAAGATAATTGAAGGAAAAAGAAGAAAAAAAGAGAATTAAAGAAAATAAAAAAAAATGGCAAAAAAAAAAATATGATTGGCCAAGACTCCTAAAATGCCTTTAAGATTGACACATCATCTTAAACCCTTCTAAATTAAGAGTTTATAGTTAGTAAAATTAAATAAAAAAGATAATTAAAGGAAAAAGAAGAAAAAAAGGAGAATTAAAGAAAATAAAAAATGGCAAAAAAAATTATAATTGGCCAAGACTCCTAAAATACCTCTAAGATTGACACGTGTTCCTAAATTTTTCTAAATTAAGAGTTTATATAGATATAGATATAGATACAGATACTAAATATAACCGTACACTAGAAACAACTCCACTCAAATGGACAACTAAAGCCAAGATCAAAGGAAACAAGTGAGTCGAAAGAAAAAACATAAGTTGGTATGAAATATATATAAAAAATAATCGACCAAGATTAATCAATCATATGATAAAGTGGGTAAAGGATAAGGGAATATGATAATATGGTCAAACGTAGTGTTGTATACAACACTAGAAGTTGAAAAAATCAATCCGGTTGAAAGAAAAGAAAGGTATTAAGAATATGGTTATTAGTAAAGGTTAGATTTTTCACCAAAATTACACTCTTGGGGCCAAAGGAGCCCTGGATCTCAAGAACCACCCACTCGGGTCCAAACAGTGGAGGTTGGTTAGTTGATCCTTGAATTGGTAAATAAAGAGCGGTCATTTCTGAGTTCAAAACGGAAACCTATGGATAGGTTAGTTGATCCGGCTGGGAAGAAAGCAGCCAGAGGAGCGAATTGATAAAGCTCGCGGAGGAGTAGAACTTTGAACGGTGCTACGAGGTTGGATATTGAGATCCCTGACCAGGTTACAACGGAACCGAAAAGGGCATGAGTGACGAAGGAGGCGAAGAAGGCAACGTCTTCAGGGTTCCTAAGAGATATGGGCACTAGATCACGAGAGAGGTGGGTCGGAAAAATTAAGGATAAATGGGAGAAGAGGATGGTGAAATTGAAAGATCTCAACAAGACAGACTTAATTAATTAAAATTTGTTGTTTAATGTTCATGCACATTTTTTTAGAAGGATAAAAACTAAATGAAATATTAGCTTTTTTAAAATTTATTTTTATAAATTCATACTTAATAGTAACAAGTATGAAATTATTTAAAAAATATTAAAATATTAAATATTTTATATAGTTTTTTAACATCTCAAGAAGTGTGTGTAAATAGTAAAACGTTAAGTTTTAATGTGTTAAGATAAGATTTTGCCACACTTTTATCTGGTCCCACTTAATAATCAATATATATATATATATATATATATATATATATATATATATATATATATATATATATATATATATATATATATATATATATATATATATATATATATATATGAGGTTAGGTCATGTGTAAACATCCCTTAATGTGTTTTGTGTTAACAAATATAAGCCGTTGATTGATTGCAAATGGAAGGACGAGATTAATTACCGAAATTAATTAATTTTAATATGAAAAGATAAAAACTACCTTTTTCTCCTAACACACGCGCTTGATATCCCAACCCAAATCCCCCGTTTTTTTGGACGATTAGAAAACAATCGTCTCTCACCCTCTTCATCGCATCTCATACTAGGGCAATTCCGGCGAAATTAGAGGGCGACTCCGACGAATAGTGGTCATCTGAGAGTCGCACCTTTGGCTGTAACGCCTATATATTGAACCTAGTCGGCGAAGTCTGTAGGCGGCTTGAAGGGACACCATGATGACGCCATTGTAGCGCACCATCGAATTCGCGCCGGGTTAGGGATGAACGCGAATTTTCATTAGAGGGGAATTGAAAGGGGATTAATTTGATGAATATTTGTTGTCTTGATATGAATATTGTAGAAATTTGAGTCATTGGTACGAAATAGGCCGTGTTTCATACTCGGGGGACGTGATATGAATATTGGTGAAATGATTCTTGATTTTGATGAATAATTGCATTACTGTGATGAATATTTCTTAAATTTTGCCGAATATTGATGAATATTTGGGAAATTGTGAATAATTGAGTAACTGTGATGAATATTTGAGTGATCGTGATGAATATTTGAGTGACTTTGATGAATATTTGATAAATTTTAACAAAAACTATGATGAATAATTGAGTAATTGTGATGAATATGTGAGTGAATGTGATGAATATTTGAGTGACTGTGATGAATATTTGATAAATTTTAACAAAAACTTTGATGAATAATTGAGTGACTGTGATGAATATTTGATAAAATTTGCCGAATATTGATGACTACTTGGAAAATTATGAAGTTAAAAAACTTTGATGAATCTTCCTCTTCTTCACCGTTCGCTTGGATGAAACTGTCACAGATTTTCAAGGATTTTACATACCAGATTAATAGATCATGATCTTCATTTGTATGACCAAAAATCTTTTCAAAAAGGAAATTGGAGTAAATTGGCAAAAAAATAAAAAAAAAATTAAACGTAACCCACGATTTTCTCTTTGGAGAATTCAAGCAGTTACATGTCTGTGCATCACACGCACTTCCCTTGTGAGATTGGATTAGTTTTCCCCGTGGGTCCCACTTTTTTATTAAAAATAAATTACTTATATTCAGGATTAATCACAACCTTTGATTTTGATTCAATCAACGGCCTATATTTGTTAACACAAAACACAATAAAACTTGTAAACATTTGATCCATCCTCTCTCTCTCTCTCTCTATATATATATAAAGGGAAAATTGCATAAAATAACACGAACTTTAAGCATAGTTGCACTCAGTGACACGAACTTAAAAAAATACAAAAATAATCACCAACTTTGGGGTTTAGTTGCGGTCGGTGGCACGTACCTCCTATCTTACTAATGTGGACTAGTAGGGGTGCTTACATGAAATTTTTTTATTTAAAAAGGCATATAGCGAGATATGAATTAGTGAGAATGTTTATATGATTTTTAAAAAAAAAAATAAATAACATAAAAGATGTGGGTTCCAATTTTATTTTTTTATTTCATGTAATTCCAAATAGGGTTGTGCATCCGTCTAAAACGAAACGAATCGGGCCGAACCGAACTGAAACCGAAAATCTCAAAAATTCAAACCGAAAGCCGAACTGAAAGTATTATGTTCGGTTTGATTATTTACCGGTTTAGTTTGTGTTCGGTTCGGTTTTAACATAATTGAACCGAATTTTCATTAAAAAAAAGTATATATATATATATATATATATATATATATATTATATTTATGTGTATATATACACATATATATTCCAATATAAAGTATAAATAAATAAATATATATATATATATACACACACACACACTAATACAAATAAGTATACATATACGGTGTATATAAATAAGTATACAAATACAGTGTATATACACATGCATATACATTAAATACAAATATATACACACTAAAATATATTATACTAATATATAAATATACACTGTATACACTAATATATACACCATAAAGTATACAAATATATGTAGTATATATAAATACAGTGTATATATACACTATATGTGTATACTTATTTGTATATATAAAGTATATAAAAATATATATACACTGTAAATACATAGTGTATAAAAAAATCGGTTTAACACAAACCGAACACAAATCGAACCGAAACCGAAAAAATGAAAATTCTCGGAGCGAAAGACGAACTGAAAAACTTCGGTTATGTTCGGTTTGTGTTGGTTCAGCCCAAAAATTCGGTTTGGACCGAATCATGCACAACCCTAATTCCAAATCAAAGATAATTGTGACAAATATAACATTTGCAAATTAAAATTTGGTACTAGTTATTTTAATTTACAAATGTTATATACTTATATTTGTCACAATTATCTTTGATTTGGAATTACATGAAATAAAAAATAAAAATGAAACCTAGCTTGTTTCATAATTTGGGCACATCTTTTATGTCTCATAATTTTTTTTTAAAAAAATTCATGTAAGCATTCCCACTAATCCATATCTCGCTAGCTATATGCCTTTTTAATTAAAAAATTTTCATGTAAGCACCCTCACTAGTCCACATTAGTGAGATATGGGATATGTGCCATTGACCGCAACTAAACCCCAAAGTTGGTGATTATTTTTGTGTTTTTTTAAGTTCGTGCCACTGAGTGCAACTATGCCTAAAGTTCGTGCTATTTTATGCAATTTGCCCTATATATATATAGAGAGAGAGGTATGGTTAAAATGAAAATGTCTCTTAAAATTAAAATGGACCTAATTTTAAAAAAAAATTGAGTCCGGCCCAACTGAATCCTAATGCCTAACCCTCTTCCCCCTCTCTCCTCCCAATAAGATCCACTCTTCGCTTCCATCGTCGTTCGCTCTATTTGCTCATCGCGTATGCTAATCACCGGTTGGAGGTTGTCCATGGTTGCCAGTGGCGAAGCCAGACCGTAACATAGGGGTGGGCGAGAATTAGTTTAAAAATTAAATAATAATGAAACGAGTTTTGCTAAACTTTAAATAAATTTAATTGTGAAGGGTTATGTAAAAAAAATTCAAAGATTTATCCATATTATTAGAAGTGATCGAATAAAATTTATAATTAGTTAAAAAAAATTCAAGGAAACCCCCAATGAATGACTAAAATAGAATTTAAACAATACTAATTGAAATTAATTATTCTCAATTTAAAAAGATATTTGAACTTATATATAAAATGATAGTTAAAAATAGGCCAATTTGCATAACTAGCCATATAAAAAAAAAACTTTGCACAACTAGCCATGTGCCTTGATTATTTGCATGGGGTAGAAAGTGGCCATTTTTTGCAAATAAAAATAGCAACCGGGAGAGGAAGTTGCAGGTGAAGGTGGGGGACACTGTAGCTACATTGTAGCTGTCAGTAGGTGTCAGTGACATGTGGCACCAAAAGGCATCCTCCGTTCATTTCTAGAAAACTGTAGACTGTCCATCTTACCAATAGAATTAATTTGTCCTACCAATAGGCTAAACTTGTCTTTCCATGCCTGGAGATATTTTGGAAAGAATCTGGAGGGGATTCACTGTAGCTGATTTGGCGGGCTGTCAGTGTACTTTTGGCGCCAAAACAGAATTCCTCTTTTGAGAAAAGGGGGGAGCATTTATGAAGGGAAAATGCAATGATTGCATTGATGGGTGTCCCCCAAAAACATATATAAGCTTGAAAGGATGATCTGAAACACCATAACATGCTCTGCAAAAAGCGGAAAGGATGAGGAAAAAGTTACCCGTTCATTCTAGGAAACGATACAGTCCCCATCCTACCAATAGAATATTTCCGTCCTACCAATAGTGTACAATTGTCCTTTCATACCTGAAAAAGTGCAAGAAGTTTGTCCGATGACAGTGGCAGCGATGTGTAAGTGAACTTGTACCTATCCTTTGTAGTTATTCATTTTTCTTATAACAGAACTACCCCAAGGTGACGGTTTCACAAGACCGGTTGCAGAGAGTTCGTAATTTATACTATCTTTTTGATCAATTGCATGACTTGCAAATTAAGATAACAAATTCAAGCGCTATTTTTGCTTCCTGCGAAATTATCACTTCTTGATGCCTAGACGATTATAAGGACCCATTGAAAATAGTCTATTAGCTCAATTGGTAGAGCGTTGTGTTTGCACACAAAGATGTGAGTTCGACTCTAACATAGGCTAATACGAAGTATGTGTGTTCATGAATCTCTCTAAACTTATACAATTATGAACCTGGCAGAAAATATATACACTAATGGTATGACACATTTACGAACATGTTAGGACAAATTCATAAATCTCTCTGAACTTATACGATTATAAACATGACAGAAAATATATACATTGGTGATAGGACAAATCTGTGATGATCATGAACTTGTCAGCGATGACTGGGTACTTCTGAGTGTCAATATTCACTACTTGGATCTTGTCTTTCAGTGTAGCACTAACTTTATCCAGGATAGGGACCATAGCTTGAGATTCATCATCGCACATGATATATCCATGTATAGCTTTTGCATCTGTGGTTCATATAACTTCAGTCTCTGCCTGTGGAGCCTGCCTTCTCCTTTTGCTTTTCTGAGATTCATGTGGAAGTAATTTTTTTTCGTAAAGTCAATTATGCATTTACATTTTTTCAATAGTATAAATATATCGTACCATCAGTGTGCATCTATCATACCATTAGTGTCAAGTTATACAGGAATTACTGGGTTTCCATTATGATCCTACCAATATCGTTGTTTTCTCCTACCATTAGTTTCCATCAATCCTACCATTCTGATCCTACCGATATCGTTGTTTTATCCTACCATTAGTTTTCATATATCCTACCATTTTTGTGCATCTATCATACCAATTTAAATAGCTTTCAACGAAAATCATGCTAGAAACCGTAACAAATTATGTTCCACATTTTTCAGAAAAACAACCAAGGGTAGAGGGTTTCCAACCTACAACAGAAGATGAAGGAAACCTAAGTAACATTATATCCAAGGGTAGATGCTCTAATTCAGTCGCTCTAGCATTGAATTAGATTGGATTCATGAATTTTGATTGGTTGAAATTGGATTGCGATTGGGATTTATGGATTGGTAATTGAGATTGAGATTATGGTCAATTTACGCCTCAATAATTACTAGTCTGGGATTTGTGGATTGATCAATATTAATTCTACTTCTTTGCCAATAGTACAAATATATCTTACCATTCGTGTACATCTATCCTACCATTAGTGTCAAGTTATACACTTAGAAATTTCGGTGATTACATTTTTATCATATCAATATCGTATATTTATCCTACTAGATTTAAAATTTTGTCTTATCACTAGTCTATATATATCCTACCAAATTCATAATTTTATAAGTTCAGAGATATTCATAATTCATAAATTTGTCGTACCAGATTCATAAATTTGTCCTGCCATTAGTGTATATATTTCCTACCATGTTTAATCGTATAAGTCCATAGAGATATGAACGCATACTCCGTATTAGCCTATGTGAGAGTCGAACTCACATCTTTGTGTGCAAACACAACGCTCTACCAATTGAGCTAATATAAGCTATTTTCCATCCATCTTCATTATGAATGCATGTTTCTTTCTGAAGTACTTTGTTCTCTAGAACACTCAACCAAGCACGTTGCGTTCACAGCCATGGACTTCTCCGGTGATCCAGTAACCTCCAGAGAAGGCTCTTCTTCTTCTTCCTCATCTGAGCCACAGATGGAATCAAGAAGACTGAAAGAGAAAGAAGCATCACCACTAACAACAAACTCGATCTTTTTCCTTCCCCTAACACTACCAGATCTTTTAAATGATATTCTCTCCGTAGAGCTCTGATAAACTGAACCCATTTTGAGCACTTCCCTGTCTACTGGAAGGTCAGCATTTCTAGTCCCAAGAGTCCTACACGAAGCACTCCGATGATAGTCACGCAATTTGATCTCCTTGAACCCTTCCTCCAAGCTCAGTTGAATGTTTCTTGAACTGGATTTGGGTTTCTTACTGCTCTTCTCATGCTGTGCATGATGCTGAGAAGATGGAAGCACAGTCCTTGGACTCTGATCCACTTTGCAGTATTTTTCGAACTCGAGATCCGTTGTCAAAACCCAATTTTACATATAGAATTCTGGAAAACAGAAATACGCTAAATCAACAACTTTCTAGGATTAACATTCCAATATCCATCACACACTCACACACTGAAACAGATGAACGTATCACAATGATTATTAAACATTCCAATTCGCTGAATCAACTGTTTGTAGAAATGCCTAAGAGAAATCAAACCAAGAAAACACTTTTAATTAGGAAAAACACATTAATGTCACTCTCTCTTGAGCTCAGAGAGGTAGATACTAGATACCCAATTAGTGGGCCATGATATGTTAAATCCCTAATTTCAGCAAGCGCTAGAAGATTGCATTCTCTGATAGAGACATACCTAGCAAACAGGAAGCAAAGAACATCAATTGCTCTGAACAATCTCTCTTTTGGGCGTCAAGCCATCGCATTCTCTGATAGAGGAGACGTTCAATTTTTCAAAAGGCGCCAATTTGAACAAGAATACAATCATCATACAAATTACTTGAGATCGCAGCAAAAGAACTCCAGAATCCTTCGAGGACCAAAAATAAACAATTGTAAACAAGAATCGGCGACATCGATCAACATCTAAAGCAATAGTCGGTCAAATATATCAACTTTTATGAATTGTTTCATTACTATCTCGATACCGAGATCATCCAACTCCACATAACTATCACCTAACAACCTCATCAAACTGCAGAAACTAGCTCAATTGCGTTTTCATATGCGAATTTCATCACTGTCTCGAAAACAATCGGTACACAAGCTCAATTACTGAGTCAATCATGTTGTTCAATCGCCTTATTTCCATAACCTAAATCCAAGTTACCTATACCTTTAGTTTCTTCTGCTCAAGCATTGTTTGATTCAGTTTCAGTACCAATATTTCGGATAATTGAAAAAGCTAATTATCTTCTCTTCCTCTAGCAGAAAGACTAATTATCTAAGACACAGAAATCAGTTTAGTTATAGCTTTGAGTCAATCGTACCAAAGATGTGAAATCGAGATTATTGAAATTGAGGATCGAATTGATGATGGAAACAAATTTGTCGAAATCGAGAGGGAAACCTGGAGAGAGTACTTGACGGCGAGGCTGGCGACGGAATCGCCCCTGGAAATCCGATGAGAAATGGCGAATTTCGTCAAGCTGTTGTCTCGCTAGAAGCTACCAGAGGTCGGATTCCCCACCACATCCTTCAATTTCCAAGGAGACTTAAAGGACGCTATTTGAATCTCGCCGTCGGAGGCCAGCGAGAACCACAGCCGGCAAAAGCACGACGTTCGCCCCAGCCCCGGCTTCTCTCGCTGGGATTTGTCTCTATCGTCGCCGCCTCACCCTCACCCACCGCCGTTCGCCCCAGCCCCGACTTCTCTCGCTGGGATTGCCCCTGACGGACGCTGTCGAGAGGGCAGTGGATAGCAGCGTCGAATCGCTCATCCTTTCTCTGCTCAGGTTTTTCGTCTCTCTCGCTTCACTACCGTCTCTCTCCCTCATCCTTTCACCTTCTGCATCAGGTCATGAATAGTTCCAAATGACCGACTGTTTTATTTGCAAGAAATAGCTCGGGCTTTAGATAGAGAGAGAAAAGTTCCTCATTTATACTTTACCAACTAGGCAACATAAACTTTATGATTCATTTTCACTTCTAAATTAATTTAGACCTTTTTATTATTATTATTTTATATATATTTAACCTTTCGTATTTTTTTTCGGGATTGGGGTGGGCTCGTATGAGGGCTCGCGCTCATACGAGCCCACCCCTAAATCCGCCAGTGATGGTTGCCGCCTCTACTCATCGCTGTTGGGGGACCTCGCCACCACCGCCTCCATCTCCTACCACACCCACACCACCGCCTCCATCTACCGCTGCCGCTGCCGCTGCCGGGTCCTCTCCACCGCCGCCTCCATCTCCGGCCACACCCACACCGCCGCCTCCATTTCCGGCCACACCCACACCGCTGCCGGTTGCTCTGATCCTTTTAAATAATTCCAAGCTTCAATATTGTATCCCACTGTATGTCCAATCCAAATCCAAGTTTTTTGTACTAATTTTTTTGGGTTATCTTGGCAAATGACACATTATGAATATCTCATTAGCTAACTAGCACCCAAACAAAATTAATTAAATAACCTAACACCCTTCAAAATTGACTCTTAAGGGTCAACCGTCAACGTTGACCAACTACTTCAATTTTTTTTTAACATGTTTTGTGATGCCAATTTTTACAATTTTGATGCCACTTTTTTTATTACATTTTATTTTCATTTTAATGTCACTTTTATAATGAAATGGTTTGATGACACTTTTTAAATGCCATTTTTTTCAAACTTTGATGACATTTTTTGTTTAATGTGATGTCACGTTGACCATTGATGCCATTTTTTTTAATGTTGACTATTGATGACATTTTTTTATGTCAAATGTTTGATAATATTTTTTTTACCGTGATGCCATTTTTTATTACATTTTATTTTCGCTTTGATGTTACTTTTCTAATAAAATGGATTGATGACACTTTTTTAATGCCATTTTTTTCAAACCTTGATGACATTTTTTGTTTACTGTGATGCTACGTTGACCATTGATGCCATTTTTTTACTGTTGACTACTGATGACACTTTTTTTATATCAATTTTTTGATGATATTTTTTTTACAGTGATGCCATACTTTTTCAAAGTAGTGTTTTGATGACATTTTTTCTTTAATGTGATGCAAGTTTTTCAAAGTAGTGTTTTGATACCATTATTGTAATTATTTGATGCCACTTTTTTAATCAAATCGTTTGATGCCACTTTTTTTTAATGATGACTTTTATTCATTGATGACATTTTTTTTATTATAGTACTTCATTGATCTCAATTGTTTATGATAACATTTTTAAATAATTGATAAAATAGAAGCTTAAAACGTGGAATCAAAATAATGTCACCTATTACACATATAAAAACACAAGATCTTTAAAACTATGACATTAATATTGGTTGTATACGTAAAAATACATATTATGATATGACATCAACTCGGAAAAAAATGCATCAATGTAAGAATATAACGTGGAATCAATGAAATCAATACAAGGTGACATCGATGTAACCATCCGAGAATTATATAGAAAATAATATCAAAACGAACTCTTTTCATATCTCACGGTCAATACAAGATGATTAGCTTTTTAAGATACATTTATATTATATCTATGTCATATCGTTAAATCAATACTGTATAAACAAGTTTAGCTTTTTCCAATCACAAATATGTATTCAATCACATAAATAGATATAAATGTGAAAATTCCATGGAATAAGGCTTCACTACAAGCATCTCTACACAAGTTCAGGTTGTGCAATCAACCCATCCGGGTCTTGACCAAATCTTAACTTGGGAGACCATCTCCCGAATATAGATAAGGTCAAGGTCCGGTGTCCAATCTAGCAACACACACAAGCTCAGACCATCCAATTTACAATGATCAACGGAGGTTCGGAAGCAGGAGGTTCATGCCGATGTTTCACATTTAATGTTTTTTCTTTGATGAAACCTAAACAAAACTGCAACCAGTTCAGTATAATAGGCAGTCCAGGCCATATTCGCTTTAAAAAAAAAGGATGCCCACACAGTATAATCATGACACACCGTACAGGTTATTACTTACAAGGCAGGCAACTTGGCCGGTGCAATGATCTCAACCAAGCTAGCCTCTGCTTCCAGAAACAAGGATGCCCACACAGGAGGAAGCCCTTTTGAAATGGTGAAGTTCCTGGCCACATGTCACAATGCTAGAATGTAAAAAGAAATGATCAATCTGCACAAACAGAAACGGAAATTAAGCATCTATTCCTAGTTTTCATCTTCATTCTTATCAATGCAAAATGCATTGCAGTTTTTCCTTTTGGCATGAGAGGTTTCATTGCATTTCTCATAAGAGAGTAAAATGGTTTATGAATTATGATTGTTTTCGATATGCAATACTCCTGAAAATGAGAATCATTTTGAGTAAGAGCATCTCCAACCAGTTAGGACCCTCTAGCCCACAATTATAGAATTTATAGTCCATTATAAATTTCTATGTATCATTCACTCTGATTGGCTAAAAATTCGGACTTTAATCCATCAAACCACTTCTTATTAATTCTAAATACTTTATTAGCCAATCACAAATAAATGATATACATGGAATGGGCGCCTTCTGAATCAAACAAAGTCAGTATTAAGGTTGCAGATGGTTTGAAATTTGAAAGCCTAAGGAAATGATCGTCATGTTCATGCAACAGTAGGCACTGAATGCTACAGACAGTATGATAAATTCTTAAATTCAAATAAAGGGCACCCGACGACATTTAGATCATAGAGGCAGCTGCCAGTAGCATGCAATTGCATTTTCATGCTCAAGTGATTGAAATATACTTTACAGCCCCAAATGTGATAGAACTTACTTGTGTTTAGAATCTCTATAACATTGCAGATAGAAATGCGGATGATTCTTGCTGCTTCAAGCTATCAGCAACATGGGCAACGACTCCTGCTCATGCGTTGTGAAGTACCTTGTTCTTCACCTAATCATAAAACCATGAAAAGATTTGAGAAAGAAACAGGATGGACTAAACAAAAAAGGGGAAGCATCAAGTGCTAGTCGTCTCAGTACATGTATGTTATTATGCGCAAAGAAAGGCCATATAGCTGAGTGGAAGCTGACATCAACCTTCTTCCAGCCTAACCTCTGTAAGCCACGTATCATTTCCTCTGTTAATAAACCTAACAATGCAAGATCCCACAAACCTAGCAATGCGAAATCCAGAAAATTTGAGCAGAGCAACTTCATCAAACCTCTTATATAGATAACCATAGTGCAGAAGACGGCTCGCGTTTTTTATATGTCAATTTCTTTATTTCTCGGGGAGAGTCCATAGACGGATGCAACCATCTTCACATATATATTACAAGTTAGGGCAAGAAGGTGTTCAGGCCGGCACCGCCTACTTCGATGACGCTCTCCGTCACCGGAGGTTTGGAAGCCGGGGAGGTATCCGCGGGGAGGCCGCCGCACCTCTGGCATCGCCTAACGGCCAAGATCTAGCGGCAGGAGGGGTAGGAGGAGTGAGATCCGAGCTAGGTGTCGAAGAGGTATTGCTGGTGACGACTATTTCCCGTTCTCTTGCAAGCAGATGCAAGTATGCAACCAGATCTGAATCAATTGACCCCGAAAATTGAACAGATGCAAGTATGCAACCAGATCTAAGTGGAGAAGAGAAGAAGAGTGCTCTAGGCGCGCGGGACAAAAGGAGAAGAGAAGATTACTGACGGCCGACGGCGGTTGAGTTGAGAATTAAAAAAATAAGGATCAACAATGGGTTTTAATTACAGCTCAGGGTTTGTTTATTTTGGGAATTAAAAAAAAGGGGTAAGAATCGGTTAAAAAAAAAGACTTCTACCAAGACTCGAACCTGGGCTGAATTGAAGACAAGCGTACGCGGGTAAGGACACTACCAACTGAGCAAGCAGACTTCGTTGATTCTTTATGGATTGTGTTTATATTAGAACTATACTCCGTATTACTGTAATATATATTTTTAAAAAAAATTAAACGGTTCGTGTCGGGTATCCGACAAGGGGATATGCCCGATCCGAACATGGACTGTTTAATGTTGTGTTTTTTCGGTTCGTGTCATTATCGTATCGTGTCTTTTCGGTTTTGTGTTTTTTCGTGTCGTGTTTTCGTGTCGTATCCGTCGTGTCGTGTTTTTCTGCACACCCTTATACGCAGAGAAGTGGGTTCGACTCCTACATAGGCTAAATCGCCTAATTTTGATAGTTTGTATTATTTTCTGATAAAAGTGCAATTCATAGTCTTAATTTTGCGTTTCATGATCTTATTTTTGCACTTTTTTTGGAGTCAACACTCAAGACAAGTGCAACACATACTCATTCCTAAAATTCGTCATATCTTTGCAAAAGCACAAAATCTTATGAAAGCAGCAGTAAATTTTAACATGGGAAAGGCATGAGGGTGCCCTGTCAAGACCCTTGACAACCAAAGCATTTGAGGCACTGCAGATCGGTCTCCTGAGCATAAGATATGGCAGGAAGTGCGCATCGCCTGCCTCCCTAGACTGAAAAACAAGGCTGAATATCGCCTGCCTCCCTAGACCGAAAAACAAGGCCCATTCACCAGGACATGAGCGGCGAAGCCAGCTATGGATCCAGAATCTCCTAATCTTATGTATCTGTTAATCACGACACTCCAAGAAATCAATTCACGAATTGAAATACTATCAAATATCTCTCTAGCGTCATCAAGTTTACCACACGTCCAATACCCATCAACCAGTATAACAAACAACGTCCCTCTCAAGCATTTCTTCAAACATCTTACCTGCAATCTCAATTTTCCCAGTTTTGACATACCCATCCATCAATGCATTCCAACAAACCAAATTCCTTTTCCCCCATCCTACCGAACACTCTTTTTGCAGACACCAAATCACCGACCTTAGAATACATACTAACCAAACTCCCATCGACAAACACATCGTCTGTCAAGCCAATCTTCAAAGGCAGCCCACGAACTTGCTTCCCCTCCTCCACCGCCCCCAATCGATCACACCACCTATCTATTCACACAAGTCATTGACAAATATCAAGTTTGAGCTCTAATGACTCTGAAACCATATGATTTTATAGAATGCGAGCGTCGAGAGATTGGTAGCTACCAACATATGCTTTAATCATCAAAGTCCAACTAATTGCTTTAATGGGATTCCGTAGCTAAGATTGTTAATTGTCCTGCCACTAATTGCTCTTCGAACTGTAAGTAACTTCATTTGTCACTATTTTTATTCCATTTTTCTTCTCATGTACAGAATTTGTCAAAGACAGAGAAGCTTAGAGGTGAAACCACATACTAAGCCGTGCACGGCCTTCTACCTAGTATAATAAAATGAAGGGAGGTAGTAAGTAATTTCATTTGTTCCTATTACGTTTCAAGATTCAACATAAATGTTCAGTTGCTAATTGTACGACTCGAAATATTGATAGATGAAAGTTAAGACATTCATCCACACCTAAATTTGAAAGATGAAATAATTAATAAACAATATGTGTGTACTGTGTATATTAATGGTGGCTACATCGTCAACTCACCGACCATCAAGAAAGCTAGTAAAAAATTGGTTACACCTTACAAGCATTCGTTTAATTAATATGTATTTTAGAAAGGAAGGTGGCAGATTAGATTGGTAGTTTCTGAATTCTAATTAGATAGCCCGACTTACGTATACTAGCTTTACCTACACCTACTAGTCAAACTCCAAACTCATTTTCAACCAACAAAAAAAAAACACTTAATTTCAAGTAATTTGGCAAACGCTTATGTAAGTTATAATACGATTATATGTGAAACAAACAAAATCCAACACACTATTTGGAGGCCCAAATAGTATTTCAAATGATGAGATTTATATTCATTACCTTAGTAACAAAATTTAAAATGAGTTAATACTTTTGCTTGCTTCAACAATTAAATATGAAATTATTAAGAATGTTAAGCATGTCAAATATTACTCAATCCTTCTTGATTGTACTCCTGATATAAGTCACCAAGAGCAAATGTCATTGATATTAAGATGTGTGCATGTCTCTTCTTCAAATTCAGTGAGTATTGAGGAATCTTTTTTAGGATTTTTGGATGTGAATGATACAACCGGTCTAGGGTTATTTGATGTTTTGCAAAAGGGATCTCTTATCGACACGGTTTTTATATCGCCATTCACACGGTTCAGGTACCGCCTCCCGAAGTCGGCAAATCTAACACAAGATACTCCTTTGCCGACTCCGAACTCAGGAGACGGTTTGAGTTCCTGTAGGCCAAAGGTTCAGGGCACCCGTATGTTTAATTGCAGCTATCGCCTATCGGAGGTGGTCTGGTGGAGAAGGAGGCAAACAAGATGTAAATAGGAGGTATCATCTACATCGTGATTTCGCTTTTGGACGCCAAGGATACGAGATCTGGTAAGCGGCGAAAAGGAGGCCGAGGAGGAGCAGCATGAAACAGACAGTGAGGATTTAAAGTGCCTAATCCCCTTGGATTTGGGAAGGGAAGAAAAAGCCTTTTGAAATATTTATCAAGTGGGCGATTGGATCCGCGCAAATGAACTTAATTCAACCTTCTTCTTCAATAATACAACGTATTATTAAGCATAATTAATCAATCTTTGTATATGCCGAATCCGAACTTAGGAGTCGGTAATGTCTAATCAATATTTGCATGTGCCGAATCCGAACTCAGGACTTCAGGAGTAGTCGACACCGACAATCGAGGTCGGCACCGTGCACCCGGCGAGATGGCGCAGTGCGGATAGCAAATCCGTTTGCAAAATGAATTGAAATCTGTTGATCTTGATATTGATGATATGTGAGGACAAGGCTATGATAATTAATGGATTAAATATGAAAGGCAAAAATCAAGGAGTGCAAAAAAAACTTTTAGATATAAATCCTAGAGCTTTTTATACATCTTGTGCTTGTCATAGTCTTAATTTGACATTATGTGATATTGCCAACACTTGTGCCAAGGCTAGAAATTTTTTTGGGGTTATTCAGCGTGTATATACGATATTTGCTAATTCTACTAAGAGGTTGCAAGTTTTTAAAGATAAGGATTTACGGTTAAATCATTATCATCTACTCCTTGGGAAAGTAGGATTGATAGTGTTAAGGCTATAAGATTTCAAGTTTTAGATATAAGAGAAGCTTTACTTCAAGTTGCTGATATTGATAATGATTCGAAAATAAGAAGTGAAGCTAAATCTTTAGCGCAAAATGAGCTTGGTGATTTTGAGTTTATAATGCCAATAGTCATTTGGTATAACCTATTATCTGCAGTTAATGTGGTAAGCAAAAATTTACAAGAGAAAGATATGCTCATTGATGTTGCTATTGAAAAAATTAAAGGGCTGATTTCTGTTTTTGAGAGATATAGAGAAACTGGGTTTTTAAATGCCTTAGAGATATCAAAGGAAATTGCCTCCCAACTGAATATTGATCCAGTGTTTCCTCAAAGACGTGAAATTCGGAGGAAAAAGCATTTTGATGAAAATCCAACTGAGGCATTTGCACCGCAATCTGCAGAGGATTCATTCAGAATTCAGTATTTTTTATGCATTGTTGATCAAGCAATTGGTTCCTTAACCAAGAGATTTGAACAATACCAAGCTTATGAACAAATTTTTAGGTTTTTATTCACATCTGATAGGTTACGATCATTGGATGATGCGTGTTTAAAGTCTTCATGTATTCATTTTGAAACCGCACTTAAGAAAAATGAACAATCAGATATTGATGGGAATGATTTATGTGTAGAGCTGAAATTAATTCAAGATTTTTTGCCTAATCGAAAGATGGGACCTCTTGATATTTTGGAGTTTTTGAAACAGTATGATTGTTTCCCTAATGCCATTATTGCTTATAGAAATTTGTTGACTATTCCTGTGACAGTGGCATCTGCGGAAAGTAGTTTTTCGAAGCTGAAGTTGTTGAAGTCTTATTTGCGTTCTACAATGACACAAGAAAGGCTTAATGGATTGGCCTTGATAGCAATTTAGAACGACCTTTTGAAGAAAGTTGATTACAACGAGCTCATTGGAGATTTTGTTTTGAAGACCATTAGAAGGATGATACTTTTCAAGTGAATCATTTATGCTAGTTTGGTGTTGTATGATTAGTTTGGTACTTTTAAACTTTAAAGTTATTATGATATATATTAGGAATATGCTTGTTTTTTTTTTCCTATTGATTATTGCAATTTTAATACATTAGATTTGAGCCATTTTATTTTTAGCACAACTAATATAACAGGGCCCCTCGGAACAACGGCACGACCTTGTTGGAGGCCTTGAGAGTGGGGAAGTAACTATATATGTGTTTTGATACTTGCAGAGTTATATATGTTTATTGTTTGTTTCCAGTGTCTTTGCAGATTTACTAATAAGCGATGAGCAAAGTATGGAAAACTTCTAGCAGAGGGCCATGATGACTCTTGGAGATAGATAGCGTGATATGCACAAAATGAAATGGATTGATGTTTTTCCACGGACTCCGTGGAATTTGAAGAAGATTTGATTATGACCTAACCCAATTAAACAAATGTCCATCGGGCACTCCAAATTAAGCAGTTGTTCTATCGATTAGCTTTCTACCTTTTCATCTTCTCTCACTCTGTTTCTCCCTCGCATCTCTCTCGCGTTGTTTCTTTGCTTTCGAACGATTATCATCTTCCCTTTCCCTCTCGATCATCGTTTTCATTTTCGATTAATGAAGCAAAAATGGCATATAAAGGTTAGTTTAGTTGGAATGTATTATTTTAATAGGTTTTTTTTTATGATTATGGCTAAATCAAGGTTGTGATGTTTAACTTTTTTTTAAGCTATGGTTAATGCTTTGTAATGTCTTTTGATTGGTAAGCAATAGTGTTTCTTCTTTGGAAAACTATAAAAATCAGTTCAATGCGAGTGTAGTTTATTTTTTTTTCCGTTGTGTTCTATCTTTGTCTTTTATCCGCGCTCTTTCGATGATGTCCACTATTTTATGTGTGCATGTTTGTGTTTTGTAGGATTTTAGACACCGCCTATACCCCGCCTAGATCCTTGACCCTACCCTACCGCCAAGTACTCGCCAAGCGTTTTTTAGAACATTGTCGGTCTTCTAGTTATAGAATATGACCCTTCACCTCTGAAGCCTGTTATATTTAAAGAATTCTATGGCAAGGCCAGGGTCTCTTATTTTGATATTGTTAAGATTTTTAAAGATGATCCTAATAACTCTCCAAAAAAGTTAGTGATGGCAAAACTTTTGATTATTGGGAAGGTTTTGTTCAAGCGTTCTGAAGTTGTCAGCTTGAACCATTTAGCGCTTGCTTGTGAATCTAAATTTTTTGAAAGGTATAATTGGGATTGTGAATGTTACCTGCAGTTGTTTAGATGTTTGAGGAAGGTGTCATATGTTGACAAGCTGGGAAAGCTAGGGGTTATATGTGTTCTATGGATATCCTCTAGCATTCCATGAGATTTTTTAATTCTCTTTTGGCTTTCACTAATTATAGGTTATTTATCAATTGTTTTTGAAAATCAGCTTCTTGTTGTTGTTTGTGTTTACCAGATTTGGATTCTTGAAGTTTTCCCTTTTATGGCTAAAAAGCTTCGATGTACTTTGATAATGCATATTTCATATAGGCATTATAGGTGATTCTTATTGCATTTCGATAGGATTTTTGCATATGTTTTAGTCTATTTCTGTATCTTTCTTGTGAAGTGCTTGAGTTTGGAATCTAAGCGTTTTTAGTGTTTATTCTGCAGTTTTACATTCCGACCTTGGATGAGATCTTGGAGGAGCTTAAATGACATATTTTAGAGCATAAGAAGGCTAAGGAAGGAGCTACAAAGGAGCAAGGAAGCACAACGTCGAAGCTAAGAAGAAAGTTCGTCATTTTTGGGACGGTCCCCGCCGCTTTTCCACCGACGCCCGCCACTACCCTGTTTTCAGCACGTACTTGCAAATTTTAGTCAAAGGATCTTATTAGATTATTATATTATTATCTTATTTTCTAGGGTTTTCACAATTTTATTTAGGGTTATTTCATTCATATTCAATTGTGTGTTGTTATTGAGAGAAGAGAAATACCTTTGAAAGATATGAGCGTTACTTTGGCTATGAGTTGCTAGACTCATAGTTTCTCCCGTGATTCAAAGACATGGTTGAATGAATTTTGAGGGTTTTGATTTCAATTATTTATTTCTAAGTATATTTATCATCTTGTTCTTATTGATTATATGTGTATTCCTTTCTATGATTGATCACCATGTTAGGAATTGCATCTATGCTATGAATTCATTGTTGTTTTCTAGATAGCAAACGGAGTCATTGATTTAGTGATATTTATATGTCTTTGTAGTCGATAATTTCGATTGATCTATGATGAACAGGTGTTTATAGGGCCGAGAGGGTTGCTCTCTTGTCTTCTATTTGCATTGAATCGATATGTCAATTGGTCTTAGAACTTGAGTGTTTAATGTTATTCTTTACACTACTAGAATTTTGTTCATAGACATCGGGTAGAAACCGATGTTAATAAAAAAAAAATTCGACGTGTTAGTGGGTGGTGTTAAAAAACCAAACTTTACCACATCGGTTTATAACCGATGTCTATAATGATTTATAACATCGTTTCTTTTTGTAATATCGACTTAAATGCATGAATATAATTACATTTTGATTGATTCACCTAATGTTAAAACATTATTATTTTGCATTTCTAGTTATCTAAAGACATGTAGAGCAATAAAAAAATCACATTAACATTGATATTTTTTCCAAAAACAATGTTGTAATATATTATTTACATCGGTTATAGGTGATTCATTTCATGCTTATAAACTTTTCCTTTGTATTGTTATTTCGTTTAAAAAATAGTATACAACATTCAATATTTATAAAGACAATGTTATATGTATATATTTAAATCAGTATATTTGAAAGAAATGATGTCTAAAATGATTACAACATCGTTTTCTTTATGAATAACAATGTATAATTTCACAAAAGACATCAGTTTTATTAGTCGATTTGTTGTGTTTCAATACATTTGAAAAATGTTTTTTATTCTATTAAATGATGTCTCATTTCCTGTTTGTATCCATTAATAGGCTACTTCTCAAATAATCAAAATATGTCAAAGCATTCAATAATGTTCTATCTATTAGTATATGTTCATATTATCTACATGCATATATTTTCTACTTAGTATTACACAAAATAAAAGAAAGGATAGCGACTCTAGTTGAGTAAGCTTCTTCCATCATTCACCCTCTCTCCAACTTATCACTTTGCCAAGCAATTCATCCCTCACTCTAGCTTCCTGTATGCGCCCTTGATACCTTAGGAAGTACTTGTCAAGACTATCTTTAAGAGAATCTGCCTCTTCAAAAACTTGTTCCACATTTTTGTCCAAATAAACTTGTTCCACATTTCTGTCCAAATAGTTCCAATTTAGAAGAAATATGAACACAATGGCAGTACATAAAAGAAGAAGCAAATCCATTTTGCATTCTCATAGGACCAGATATATAATCATTTCAATTTGGCAAATACCTAAAATCCATTTCATATCCCCATTGGGCAAGAAGATCAATTCCATTCTGCATGTTAATTTTGAAAGATGAATACAAATCTCATAGAAGGTTTCAACAATCCGGTAACTATTATCATGTGAGTCATGGGACTTCAAGTACTAATATTTTCACAAGCTACTAAAACTTATATGAAAAAATAGACAAGTTGCTTTTATTGGCAAGCTATTAAAACTTATATGAAAAAATAGGCAAATGTGGACTCACTGTTATGAATTCTTCTATATAATTTCGGCTCTCTCTTTCCACCATTTCAAGGGTCGTGTTCTGATTCTAATGATTCGCTTATTCCCAGTTTCCCACTATGTACCACAAGCTGCACATATACACATTTTGGAAATAATTAACAGAGTATATCCAAGAAAGAGTACACAACACAAAATGATACAAGAAGTAGTTTTAAGGTGCTAGTTTGTAATCACCAGCAATGCTTTTCCTACGACTGCGATGCTTTCCTGTGTTTGTTTACGTGCTGCTTTAGCTATCCTTTCAGTAGGAGGTTGCTCATGAGAAGGTTCTCTTGCTTTCCTGCATGTATCTTTTTTTGTCTTGGAAGAGACCTTACAAATTTTATGTACCACAAAAGTGTTGATTTAATCAGCACTTACATAAACATGTTGTCAAACTCGGGCAAAAAATCATAGACTTCCAACTTATGAATTCTGGTTGTAACCTTCAATTTCCCGATTTAAAGGGGACCATTCTTGGTCCGTATTTCTGATGTTCAGTGCCCCAGTAATTTTAAGAAAGTGCCTAGGGGGAACAACCCACAAAATATTAATTTTATGCAAGGCCAAAATCTCTCATTTTTTAATATGTTAGTTTAGGTACATCCTATTTCCAGTCAAAGGAAGACATGTGCCCTTGAACTACCGCCACTAAAAAGAAAAAAATAAACTTTCTTACCCTAAACAAAGACACCATCTCACCAAGGGGAATCTAAAATCAAAATAGTGACATGGAATAATAGAAAAGCCCAAAATACTATGAAACTGAAGAAAGGTGCTTACTTTTCAAGGTCTTCACCAGTATTCGAAGTGGATTACTCTGTCAAGACAAGAAGAATGAAAGGTTAAATCTTAAAAATATAAAAACTTGGATGATATTTGAATACAAAGAATTAAATTGCATACATGAATTTACTTGATTAAATCAACATCAATATTCAGTTATGCACAAAGCAGACAAGTTGTAGGAGAGTTCTTTATCCTTGACAAAATTCAGTACTTATGCATAAACAAAAAAATATAATAAGCATGTACTCTTATTTTAAGTGGAAACTCAGCTATGGTTAAAGACTCCTAGTTGTAGGGAAGTCATGTACATCAACCAAAGTTTTCACTTGGAAGTAACAGCTACACAAGTACAATGTTTCTGTCAGTAGCAGCTGGTCATGCATAATTAAATAGGATGTACTTGCAGGCAAAGCAAAACAGTTCAAGACTTCATAGAAAAAAGAAGTTCAAACAAGAGCAATACATTAACCGGGAATCATCTCTAGTATCTTCTGAAATCTATCTTCAGTGGCAAGTATTTGTTGACGATGCAGCACTGACTCCTCAAAGAAACATTTTAGTACTTTCATATATGATTTCCTAAATTTTTTGACATAGCTTCTAGGACCTGCTTCTGAGCTTCAACTTTTCAGAAGAGCCTTCAGGTTCCTTGTGGAAATGGAAAGCTAGGGAAACTAACTGTCAGTCCCTTTTTTTTCGTACTCTTTTAAAACAAACTTAATGTCAGACAATCAAGATTAATTTCATGATCCATTTAGTTTTTTTTTTCAAGTAGTTTCCCCACAATAAAATAATTTCATGATCCATTTAGTTTGTTTGAACAAGCCATTTTTTTTATTAGTGTCAACAAGAGTCAGTGGTACTAGATAAACAACCTGTACTTACTAATACCATCACAGACATGCTTCAACTTGCCTATGAAGTCATTACTTCCAAAACATCATTGGTCATTCAACCTTAAAAGATTTTATATCATCCCACTTCTGTTTTGAATACATATGGAAGATAAGTTGCACAGAGAATACTAACAGTTTTTCTGTAATCACAAAAAGGTGACTTAAATAAACAAAAGGTCAAACAAAGAAAGTTATCATATGCTAGAAGAACCTTGTGCCGGAAATGAAGAAGATCAGCATCACACTGGTTAGTAGCACGTGATGATCCTGGGCGGAAAGCATTATTGTCATTGAATGTGTAGTTCTCATTAGCAGGATTTGTACCCATGTACAAAAAGGGTGGTTCTTTGCTAAGCCCTATATCCCCATATTGCATAACATAAGATCTATAAGTAGAGTTGTCATTTGCAATCCTCCTCTTAACCTGAGAAACACAATTGAGATCATCATCAAAGCTAATCAACAAGAATAAGAAATTTGAATTCTTGCCAGCAAATTAAAACCAATTAGCTTGAATGAATCCAAAACTAAGATGTGTAGCAGTTCATACTGCTAGCGCAGGGTTTCTGTTTGCAAATTACGTTGTTCACTGTTCCAATAGGAAAAAGGATTAGGTATGGTTGTGTGGATCAGAGGGGGTCGGAAAGTCGTAGATTAACAAATGCTTATAACAAAAAAAATACAACTTAAAATATCCAATCTAACTAATGCACTCAAGTGAAGAGCTAGATATCCAATCGAACTAATGCACTCAAGTGAAGAGCTAGATATCCAATCGCACTAATCCACTCTCTTACAACTTAAGCATGTACTCTTATTTTAGCAACGACCGAAAGCTACAACTACAAGAGCTAGATGGCCAGGGAATTAGCTCAGTCACAAGTACGAAAGTACTTAAACATTGAAACCTGCCAATCAAAATTCTCGACGAAGCAGATTTCGCTTTAATAGAAGCAACTCGTAGTTCATTGCTTGATGAGAATAAGTTGTTTGGTGCAAGTCTCCACTTTTCTTTGAGCTATCATCCAGTCTTGTTCAGCACCTACCAAACAAAATTGAAACCACAGTTTGTAGCTAATTGGAAGATAAGAGCATGACTTCATTCCATAAACATACACAATTAAAAGAAATATCCAATCGCACTAATGCACTCAAGTAATTTTGTTTCCATATCCCACAATCTTTGTCGGTCCTATATATATTGGACTGATTTCTGTACAGCTACCGAAAAATTAATCTCTTGATGCCTCAAAATCTAAGACCCTCAAGCAAACTTGGAAAAGTTGAATTATCGTATTCGAAGAGCCATATAAGAAAGAAAAATAGGGACTCTGAAATTAGGGTTTTCATCCGTGTTCAAAGAGTCATTGATGAAACTTTTTACAAGAGATATGAAAGCAAAATAAGGGTTCTCACAGTTAGGGTTTTCACAAGCTACATAATGATTTTCAAATTAGGGTTTTCATACCTTGATTTGGGTGTTTAATGGAGTCGAAGAAGACAAGCCAGGGGGCGAAAGGACTCACGACTCGAACTCACTTTAGTAGGACTGAGAAGCTAGGGGAGATGAAGGAATGGGGCACTAGAGATCGATTGAAGACGTAGACGACCCGCTTCAATTGAGATGACAGTCGGAGAAGGTGATGGAATCGGGTCCGAGAGAGCAGGTTAGGGAGAAGAAGGCTTAGTTTCTTCAGTCGCCGACCTCAACGCCATGAATCGCCTCCCCTGCTACTCCTCTAATTTGGGGATTTTTTATTTTTCTCATGTGGGTACTGGGTATTCTGGGTCCTCTTTTTACCAAAAATCCAAAAAAGTTCTTGTTTTTTGGTTAAGTGTTTGGATTTTACCGCTCTATTGTTAAAAGCGCGCTTTTGAAAAAAATTCAAAACGCCTTTTTAACATTGTCCAAAAAGTAAGACCGATGTATATATTTTCATTAACATCGATAATTTTAAAGACGATGTTATCATAATTTTTTACATCATGCGTTTTTCTAACCGATATAAAAGATCCGATGTCTATGAACACAAATCTAGTAGTGTTAGTGATATTTATTAAGAAGATTATATCTTTGCGGATCTATCAACCCTAGTCAAGTCGACATATGCTTTATTAATATCTATTGAATCAATCCTAGGATCTTGAACCTCAACCATTGTCGAGAATTACAGGTGAAATGTTTTTCTATATTATTATCACTACTTTGCAATCATTGATCTATTCGCTTTACTTTTTTATCAATATGCCAAAAACTATTTCTATTGTCTTTAGAATCATTGTTAGAAACATTGCATTGAAACTATTTTTCCCTGTGGGTTCGACTCCGGACTTCATCGCTATACTAGTTTATTGGTTTATCAGTCTATTGGCTTACTAATCTATTGGTTTGAGCATTGAGTTAGGATATTATTGATATTTGGAAAATAACGAAAAAGCCAACGACGTTCGTACCACACCAAATTCTTGGCGCTGTTGTCAGGGAAAGAAAAAGTTTGCTTTTCTATTTTTCTATCATTGATTCCTTTTTATTTCTATTTTATTTTTGTTCTTTGGTTTTCTTTAAGTCTTTCTTGTTCTTATATGGTTCAAACTCGCTCTTCTAATTCATCACCTTTGTCTTTTGATCCCGAGATTGAAAGATCTCTTTCTAGGTTGAAAAGGAGGCTCGATTTTGATCCATATAAGAAGATGGGAGACGAAGTCAATAACGGCATCATTAATCTGCCAAGAAGGATCATGAGAAGCTTAAAGGAACCTAATTTGAATGTGCAACCGCTTGCAATTAGACTTCCCGCTCTCCGTGAGGGTTCAAGGTTCGAATACAAATCAAATTGGTCTACTATTTTACCTAATAATTTTCATGGATTGCCTAGGGAGGAACCAAACAAACACCTTGCAAACTTTGCTAGTGTATGCGATAGACTTAGACCCCAAGGTCTAATCAATGACCAACTAATGCTTAGAGTGTTCCCCTTTACCTTAAAAGATTCGGCTAACGATTGGCTATATTACCTTCCCTCGGAAAGTATTATTACTTGGGTTGAGTGAAAGAAAGCTTTCCTTCAAAAGTATTTTTCCGCTACTCGCCTCAGCAAACTCAAAAAGGAGTTGTCTAGTATTGAGCAATCTCCTATGGAGAGTTTTTATGAGTATGTTGAGCGATTCAAGAGGCTTAAGGGTAGTTGTCCACGACATGGTATAGCCGAGGATGATTTAGTGTTATATTTATATGAAGGCTTGACTGATAGGGAAAGGAGTGTTATCAATGCTACTAGAGGATCCGCAGGGATTGCTCAAATATTTTTGACTTGACTAAAGTTCTTAGACGTGGAGTTCTTTCACGTTCTTCCTTGATTTCGTGAATCATGTCTCTTGTTCCTGCTATGGAGATGCCTTACTATTTGACGTGGGAGCAGAAAGAGTGTTGGTTTAACCTGGAGAAGAGGGAATATCGCTCCACGTTGTACTTTAATCATGCGAATTTGCATCGTTTGGGATTATTTGAGTATGTTTCTCAGCTTCTTGATCAGAAAGGTGGTTTGGGTGATTTCTTGGATCTTGCTGAGTTTACCTTTCCGGCGTTGGTGAGAGAATTCCTGGCTGCATGGATTATCGTTCTGATTTAGATATTCATTTCCACTTGAGGGGAGTGGCGGATCCAGGAATTATTGTAGGGGGGGGGGGCTGAAATTTTTTTCTAAAAAATGATGGTTTGAAATGTTCGAATATAAAATTGTACCTAAATACACCCTTGCCACCTTCATTCCTGTTTATTTGTTTAATGGCACTAAAAACGCCACTATACTGTTTTTTGGATTTAGGAACCTACATTACCAACTATAATGTAACACTGAACTTCAAAATTTTACGGCTAAACTGCAATAGCATTTAAACTAATTTTATGAAATATACAGAACCACTGCTCCCACAAGCATAAGTTTCTGACTTACTAACTCTAAAATTATGTGCAAAATTCTAATGATGATTATTCATAGTAAAGTAACAAATTCAAAAATTCATTCTCACAACCACAATTACAAACCACGATTCCGAATAACAAACAACAAATTCACAAACCACAATTATTAATTTTCAAATCACAAATCACAAAGGCACAAATTTATTTCTCATAAATTACCAACCCTAATCGAAAATCCCCAAATTGATTCTCATTCCTCAAATCTCAACTCCACAAATTTTAATCAAAATTGATTCACACTCAATCCATTCAACATAAAAAACAATCAAATTAAAAGGAAGAAAAGAAAAATAACTTTTGATGTTTAGAAAATCCCCAGATTGATTTGTGTTTAAAAAAAAAAAAACAAAACAAAGGGGGAAAAATTAAAAGGAAGAGAAGAAAGGGAGAAAAGGGAGATGTGTTTAAAAAAAACAGAACAAAAGGGGAAAAAAGGAAAAAACAAAACAAAGGGGGGAAAATTAAAAGGAAGAGGAAAAAAAAACACAGTTCCCTTTTTCTCTTTCTAAACATTTTTTTTAAAAAAAAAACAGAACAAGGGGTGGAAAAAGGAAAAAACAAAACAAAGGGGGAAAAATTAAAACGAAGAGAAGAAAGGGATCTGTGTTTAAAAAAAAACATAACAAGGGGGGGGGGGGGGGGGGGGAAGAAGGTGCTGGGGATTCGAACCTGAGACGCACTGCTCCCCCATTAAACCCACCCAGTGTCCTTATCCGCTGAGCTAGTTTCTCATTGTGATATTATATATTGAACTTCACTTTTATATATTATAAACTTAACATATATATAAAATATACCCATACTCTTATTTTGGCCAGCGGGGGGCTTCAGCCATCCCGAGCCCCCCCCCCCCCCCCCCCCCTCCCCACAGATCCGCCCCTAAGGGGTAAGAAGTTCGTGGTGACTAAGGACCTTATTGCACAAGTCTTGAGAGTCACCAAGGTGCCTGCTGACGCTTGGGGATTTGAATTGGTTACTCCTTATCCGCATGACATTTGGAAGGAGGCTACTACTTGATCATATGAGTCGGGTAGTTCTCACTATGATTCCAAGATTACTCATCCCGCTTTGAGATTGTGCTATTTGGTATTATGCAGTTCTTTCCTGGGTGTGGAGAATACTACATTGGTTACTATGAGAGCCTAGAACTATATCTATTGTTTGACCCCTGAGGCATTACAAATTCTTGATTGGGTTCAATTATTTCCGGGGAGTTGTACGAATATTATTAGGGCTACTCATGTGAGAGCTGAATGTACTATAGCTTTTGGAGGTTTGGTGTCGTTGATTGCTCGACACTTGGCAGTTCGTCTTGAGGATGTGCGCCCTCTTGATCATGAGTCGGTCTACAACATTGCCACCCTGAACTGGTGGGGCATTACTGTAGCTATCCAGTATCCTGATGGAGCGGAGTGGTTTGGATGGATTGCAGGAGAACATGACGAGCATCATCTATACCTTCCTGCAAAGCTACCTTATTATTATAGGATGTTGATGTGAGCCTAATTTTCCATGTTTTATAGTTACTTTTATATCGTTTTCTGCATGCATGACGGAGGTAAAACCTATCGTTGATCCGCCAAAGAAAACTCAAACCTATAGCAAGTATAGCAATAAGCAAGAGGTCGATCCACAGGGAAAGTTATAATTCTAGTTTGATTCAAGTGTCAATCAAAGTAACCGGTTTGGGGGGGGGGGGGGTTGTCTGTGAAAGTTCCGCCTTTTATCAAAGCGGAGTAAGCAAGCAAAGTAAATGGATTTGGTTTTAGACAATTAGGAGAAGTAATTCTACCTACAATTTTCCACTTTATTGGATTGAAACGATCCTTGTAACTTCTTCTCGTCCTATTAAGTTTCCTATGAATGCCCTTGTCCCGACCTAATATAGTTACTAGTCCAATCAGTCCTAGAAACCCTTATCAATCGAACAGTCCCTAAAGAAGGATTTAACCCAATTGGTAGCTTTAAGTTCAGAGATTAGCCAAGATATTTGCAGTCCCTAAAGAAGGATTTAACAACACATCCAACTTCCTACTTATTCAATTAGTTCAATCAGCCCTAAAGGAACAAGTTTGCCACTTAGCTTAAGGTTGACAATTAGGAATCTACAAAACCTTAGCAATTGAATTGATTCTAACTAGTTGCGTGGGCTAGATAGAATAAAACAATAGACAATCAAGCACAAAGATGTTGAAGCATTCAAATATAGGAAACAAGAACGAGAATTAGAAACTCACAATCAATCCGAATAAAGCTTCAAATTGCAGGCAGAATAGATGAGTTTAGTTCCTCATGGAAGACATCGCTCACAATCTCTCAAGTGTCTTTTTTTTTATTAGGAAAAAATTCGGGTGAGCGCACTCTACCCGAAAGCATCCTTGCGGATGAGGTCCGTAAGACCGGAATTGTTGCAAATATCAATACCCCTGGCAGAGTGGCTAAGGTGTGCAACCTTATCAACCACTCTATTGCCGAGACGGGGTACATGAATGAAAGAGATTTCTTTCATAGTTGATAGAAGAGATTGTACGTCTGACAGGATGAGTTCGATTTCCTATGGACATCTCGACTTGTTATTTAGATGTTTAATAATTATGCTAGAATCTCTTTCAATGTGGATTTTGTCAATATGAAGTTGTACGGCCTTTTGTACCCCAAGTTTGCTTCTGCTTGAAGTGCGGTTTTAATACCCAGTTGTTTATAACCAATGTGTATTGGGTGTCCATGCCAGTCCCTGATGACAAACCCAGCGGTACTACGGTTATCAACCAGAGACGAACCGTCAAAGTTGAGTTTGAATGTGCCTTTTGGTGGTTTGCGCCACTTGATATGACGGTTTTTGTTTCTCTTTGCAGGTTGTCTGCCGTTTCGTGAGTGAGGATTGATGTTATCTTCTAATATAATGTCATATTTGTGAGTGTAACTCCAATTTTTCTCATGTGTATTAATAAGCAACAATGCGGCATCCCGCGAAGGGATTCGAGCCTGCCTAAACACATGTTGGTTTCGAATGTACCACATTGTCCACCAAGCGAAAGCAAGTTTACCAAGAGCGGCCTTTGGTAGGTTACTCCCAATGAATGACATGATTGGGGTTATATCCCTTGATAGTGTGATTCGGCTGATTATTGCGGAGTTTATGTGGCTTGGGAATTTGGCGAGAAACCTCGAGTATTGACATTCGAATATTAAATGTACATCATCTTCCATAGGGCAATTACAAAAGTTACATGTAGGAGGGATAGGATCTCCCCGTTGGGCTAGTTTAGCAGGCGTGGGGAGGCCGTTTTGGCAGACTTTCCACAAGAAATTTTTGATCTTAGGTGGGATGTCGAGATGCCAGATCCAGGAGTTGTTGTCTAAGGGAATTGAGGATTCGGAGGAGACCAATTTATATGCGCTTGACGTAGTGAACCAGCCCTCTCGGTCCGGCCACCAGCAAATTCTGTCCACAAAATTTGATACTGGAAGTGGAATGTCAAGGATTTCTTCCACCATGTTGTGTGGGAGAACAGGTGATAGTTTCTCTTCCCACCATTTACCTCCGAGGATATAGTCACTAACTTTATCATTGATGTTTTCAATTCTCGGGCAATCGACACGAGACCGAATAGAAGATGTTGTAATCCAATTATCAGACCAGAAATTGATTGCAGTCCCGGTGCCGACTGACCAGATAAGCCCCTTTTTGAACTTATCAATCAGGATTGTAAGTTTCGCCCATTGCCAGGAGGTGGCACCTTGTTTCTTATAATGAAGAATGTCATCCTCACGAAGATATTTATACTTAATTATCTGCACCCACATATTATTCGGCTCAGCTAGCGTTTTCCATAGCAGTTTCATTTGTAGCGCTTCATTTATTTCTTTGGATTTTTGAATCCCCATGCCCCCGCATTTTTTTGTTCTACAAATTCAATCCCAACTAATCAACGGGCGGTGTTGCATATCCTTGTTCCAGAAAAAAGTTATATTTATCTGATCGAGTTCTTTATGGATTGAAGATGGTAGTAAGAAACTCTGCATTGTATATAAGGGTTTGGCTGATAGATTTGAGTTTATAAGAATAGCTCGACCTTGTTAAGATAGCGAATTTGCACGCCATTTACTCAGTTGTTCTCTGGATTTACAGATAATATCTTCGAAGGTTTCTCTGGTTACTTTGCCGTTGATAATCTGACAACCAAGATATTTTTCCAAGGAGTTGACATTGGAGATCGTTAGGCAGCTATTGAGATCTTGAAGTCTGGATGGTGTTATCCCTCTAGTAACTTGGAAGCATGATTTTTGATAGTTAACTTTTTGGCCCGAGACTTTGCAATAGGAGTCAATAATAGATTTGACTCTTCTACATGCGTCAACACTTTGAGAAGATGATAATATCATCTGCAAAAGATAGAAATGGAATTCTTGGTCCATTCCGACCAAAAGCGAAACCGATTGGGCTTCTATCCCTATTTGCCTCAACAGTTAGGTGGCGTGCTAATACTTCTGCACCTAAGATGAACAGGAACGGTGACAGGGGATCCCCCTGAAGAAGACCCCTAGAAGGGAAGAACATATCTGTAGGACCGTTATTAACAAGTATAGAATACGAGACTGTTTGTACACATTCCATAACCCAGGAGATGAAAGTAGGGTGGAACCCAAATTTATCAAGAATTTTTTTGGCGAAGTTCCAGTCAACCCTATCATATGCCTTTTCCATGTCCAGTTTGATTGCCAGCCACCCTTCACGACCCTTACGCGATCGAAAGGAATGGAAGATTTCATGTGCTATTAGGACATTGTCTTGAATTGACCTATCTGATACAAACGCCCCATGTAGTGGGTGAATGAGCTTACCCACTACTACTTTAAGTCTTTCTGTTAGAATTTTAGAGATGATTTTATATAGGTTGGAACACAAACTTATAGGTCGATAATGGTTAGTAGTGGATGGGTTATCTTGCTTTGGTAGTAGGGAAATAAATGTATGATTTATCTGTTTAAGGATTTTCCCGGAGCTGAAAAAACCTTTGATGGCTTTGATAATCGAGTTTCCCAGAATATCCCAATACTGCTTGTAGAAGGCTGAAAACGGCTGACTTAATTTCACCATTAGTTGGGGCTTGTGTGAGGAATTCATTTTCAGGGGGGTGATTGAAGGGTGAATTATGTTAGTCATTTCATTAAGAAGTCTCTCGTCAATCATTTCCTTGGTAAAACGTTTCTGGAAATCATTTTTAATTTCTTGCCTAACGTTTTCTTCTCCAATTATCAGGGTACCTTCTATAGTAGTAATGTTACGCACTTGTTTCCTGTGTCGTCGGCCAGAAGCGACCCGGTGGAAGTAGGATGTGTTAGAATCTGTAAGCTTAAGATGTTTAGTTTTAGCTCTTTGACTCCAAAATGTTTTTTGAAAAAGCATGAGTTTTTCACGTTTCCTTAGCAGGGGACTTTCTTTACTATTTTGGCTTTGAAATCGCCCGTTGGCAACAACCGATTGTATCTCTAATAGGTCATTCTCTACTTCTAGCAACTGACAGAATATGTTTCCAAATGACTGCTTGTTCCATTCTTTGGCTTTTTGTTTTAGGATTTTCTGTTTAAAGACGAGTTGAAACATTGCAGATCCTGGGCAAGAGGCACGCCAGGATTGTTTAACTATATTGCGAAAGTCCTTTCGTTGAAGCCATGTATTTTCGAATTTAAATGGTGGTGCTTTAAATGTGGTGCTACAATCTAGGATTATTTGAATGGGGCAGTGGTCAGAAGAAGAGAAAGCCCCGTTTTTTGTGATGAGGTTTGGCAAGTTGTCAAGAATTTGGTGATGGACGAGCACCCGGTCCAACTTTTCGAGTATATTATCCGGAGCCTCGGAAGATTTTCTCCATGTAAACGGATTCCCAAAAGTTGGCAAATCCAAAAGAGAACAATTGTTCTTAAAATCGATAAGACGCGTGAACCTAGACGGCAAAGTGGTAGCACCGCCAAGTTTTTCCTCTCTACACATGATTTCGTTCTGATCTCCCATAATAATGCATGGGAAGGAAGATTCTGTTACGATTCTTGTTAATTCTTCCCAGAACGGATTCTTATCCCGAGGATCAGACGGGGCATAGACAAACAGAAGGAGGATCGTGAGATTGTCACTTATGTTTTCGTATCGTAGTCCAATGATTCTCGGAAGATGTATCGTAATTGAAAGGGTTTCATTAGACAGTTGGTATGATTTCCATAATACACCAAGACCATCAGACCGGCCGATGCTCGGTGACCATGTAGCAGAATCAAAGCCAATATGTTTCCATAATTTTTTCGTCCGGCAAGACTTCTGTCTTAGTTTCTGCCAGGGCCAGCAATTGTATATGTTCATTTGTACACATCGCACTGATTTCCATCCAGAAAGTTTTTTTTTCCAATCCCTCTGCAATTCCAATAGCTTATTTTCATGAACCACTAATTAGGATATGAGGAGACCAGGTAAAATTCCTCATACCAGCAGGTTGTTTATTTTGGGTTTGTAAAAGGTTATATTCATGACTCGGTTTTTGAATAGATAAGCGTGTTGAGTGCAATCAATTAGCAGAATTAATGAGCAACATCAGGTTACTCCGTGATATACTTGACCAAAGTCTACACTCAATGACACATGCCCTCGTTTGAGAGAACCTGACCACAAAAATTGTTTGATTAGGCAATTTAGTGACATAATATTTGTTATATGAGTTTTTAAAACGATTAGGCATGGAATTATGTTTGAATACTATAATTATATCTCTGCCTAACAACAAAAGCTTTGCCAAAACAAGTAAAATCACGCAGCCAAGTCGGTATATAAGGGTCAAAAATTTGATCATGAGCACAACACCCCTAGAGCACCACCTCTCAACAAACTCATGTATTCTATAACAAATACTATAGGTAGGTGTAAGGAGATCCATGTCAAATAACAATGGAAAAGAGATGGGCCTAAATCTAATAATTTGGTTTCTATATCCAAGAGATAATGATAGACAAGGGGATACCTCCCGTGTGAGTATAGCATCATCAGCAAAAGAGAAGGCTAAGTTCCACAAATTAGTGTGCATTGCAAAGTGAAAACAAGACCAATGGAGAGCGCATATAATATATTTACACACACCAACCCATGGCCACACCAAACAACTCTTGAGAAACCAGGCCACAGATCGATACGAAGTATAACGGACCCGTGGAACCGGGAGTATGTTGCACGAGGGATACCCTGTGCAAGCGAAGGGGATAGCATGTCTCGTGAGGCAGCACAAGACAAGGGGTAAGCATGATGGTTGAGTTATGAAGAGTTGGGACCCCAAGGCACCACCAAACCGCATCGAAAGCATCCGGTAAGATCGAAAGGTGTGGTCTGAGGATATGAGGAATAAGGGACGATTGCAAGCAACTGACCAAAGCCACTCAGTGTGCTGAAAGCCAAGATCGTTTTGGCTAGGATTTGCCTGTGTGCGCAGAGTCGCAACACCATCGAAAGATGAACAATCCCCTCGAGCCTAAGACCCACGCAGGAGGAACTAGTTGACAATCTTAATGTGCAGCCGAGAGATTGTGATACGGCAAGTATAAGATGGTAGGATTTTAATATAAAAGTTTTCTGAAATTAATTCCAACATAAATCGACCCAACCGAAGAAACGTAGAGAGCTGAAATGAAAGCCATTTACCTGCAACCATAACTAGCATACACTGGCATATTTTACAAGGAAAGCCATCAAGATAAGACAACAACCACCCTAGAACAGCCATAGAGGCGAAAGGTGCCGAGTACCACCAGAGTGGAAAGCAAAAACTAACAATCACCCTAGATGAGCCATTAAGGATCATGAGTTTACCACCAAAATTAGAATGAGACTTTAACCCCCCTAATCCACACCGTGGATAATTAGAATATAAGCAAAATGGTGGTAAATTCATCAAGCTAATGTTCAAGACCCAAACAAGGCAAAAGGGGCCAAGAACAACCATAACACTAGGGTACTTAACCATGGAGACGTTTTGAACTACCTGCAACCATGTCCGAGCAGGCAGTGTCGTTGTCGTCGAAGCACAACTTCCTCTTGCTTGATCCAGACTTAGATACAGATGCCACTGGCGGCACCATCAGGTGGGTCGGAGTAGTCGTCGGCAACAGAATATCCTCCATCATAGGGTCGGCCTGGGAATCGTTATGAATCTGGATTCCGAGATTAGCTAGAGGGACCTCGGCAGAGGTGGAGTAGTCAAGGAACATCCTGTCAATGGCTTCATCAGTGAAGGACGTAGTAATTGCCGCACCATCGGCTGCTGAGAGGGGATCCTCCTCATAATCTACAAAGTCCATGTCGAAAGCTTCATCAAATGCAGAGTCGGAGAGCGCAGGTTTGAAAGCCGGGGAGATGTAGGTCTCCGAGACTGAGAGGGAGGTATCCTTCGGTATTGGCAGGTGAGCAGACTCAGACGGATTCTGGGATGTGGTTAGAGGCGCCAGGGAAGGAGAAGGTGCCGTGGCCTGAGGAACCGTTCCAGGTGGAAGAGACACAACATACTCATTGACCGACACGCTGTTGGATGAATTAGATGTGGACGAGTCGGAGGGCTCCTCCGCATTGATGCCGAACATAGCCAAGAGTGATGCTTTAGAGTGACCGAAAGAAGGCGGCGGAGCCTTCTTCTTAGAAGCCAGCTGCTTCCAGTCACCGGTATCTGAGGAGGCGGGGGTGCCGATTGTAGCATCTATGTTACCTTCCATTGGAGGAATAGGATCTGCAACATGAGGAACCGGGGCCATGATGCGTGGGGGCAATCCTCAAAGAGGTGGTCCGAGAGGCCACAACGCGCACACCCTTCAGATAGATCATACAGCCAGACCGGGTATTCTTCGAGAGAGCCTGCCTCGTTGAGTACCTTCACTTTCATCTCCTTGAGTTTGGTGATATTCACCGAGGTGCAGATCCTCGGATAACGGTAGCGCGCACCGTTTTTGCCGAAAGCATTGACCCTTATCACTTCACCAATTCTGTTGCCCTCTACAAGATCCTTAAGAACTTGGTTGCTCACGTACTTCACCGGAAGGCCGGGAATGCGAATCCAAATGTCTATCACCTTGAGAGGCTCCGTAAGTGGGTCAAAATTGAGCCTCCACGGCCTAATCTGCATGAGTTGCTTAGCCACGTGGTACGGCCTCCAATTCCAAACCTTCTGGCAGTCCTCCTCGAGATCAAACCTGATCTCCATCCAGATGTTTTTCATGGGGATAATTTGGAATCCACCATTAAGAAACTTCCAGTGAAAGAATATTTTCTTCCTTATAGTTGTAAAGACCGGGAAATTTTAGAATATTAAATTATTAAAATAATGATTTATTATCATCTTGGGTTCTAGGATTCGGGAGGTTTGGAATTTCCGTCATCGAGCTATCGGTTTACTCTAAATCCTTCAAAATGAATTCCGGCATTATTTAGTTAAAAATTTAAAATATGTTTTATCCCGCTTGCTTATGCAGAAATTTAAAATAATATTCAGAGTTCCTTATTGAATTCAGATTTGGAGAATTTAAAATCGTTTTGAGTTGGGTTAGATAGAGTCGAGAAAACGGGTTTTGAGATATTTTATTTGGGTATTCAAAATATTTATTTGGAACCACTTATATAATTATATTCTTTCCTCCCCATCTTTGTCATTTTCCCTCCTCCCACATCCGAAAATCAGGCAGTACGCTTTGTTTCTTTTGCAAATGTGGGCAAACACCCACAAATCTCCTCCCTCACTCACCTTGTTCTCCATTGTGGCAAAGATGCCAATCAACTTTCTCTCCCCACCTGCAGCCACGCCATTTCAGACCTTGTTGACTAAATTTCAAGACACAAAAACATGTATCATCCCAACCCTCTATGTATCTCCTTTTCCCAATTTCAGACTTGCAGTAGCTCTCCTCCTCTTTTTATTTTTGCAACGGGGCAACAAATTCCACACACACTTTGCTCCCATCCTTCTCTCCCATCATTTTCTAATTCCCTCCCATCAAGCAGGCCTTTTCTTCACTTTGCTCTCACCATCAGCCATTACCATCACCCTCACCTTCGTCCTCCTGGTCAAGCTCGAACCCTCCCTCAAGCGCTGTCCCGAAGGCCTGTTTCTGCGAGCCGAAGTTGAACAGCCCAGTCTCATTCTCCCTCCTCCTTTAGCCAGAAGCAGCGGCGACGTTCCATCACCTTTCCCGGCGCCTCCGAGCAGCAGCAACACCCCGACGCCGCATCGCCACTCCGCTTCCTCTTCCTCCCCCCCTGGTTTCTCCATTCCGATCGGTAAGCCTTCTCAATCCCTTCGATTTCGGCTCGATTCCCTCCTAAAGGCGCTCTTTTATAACGATTCCCTTCTTCCTAGAGCGATTCGATGTGGTCTAACTTCGATTTGGAGCTGAATCGGATCCGGCGAGCGTTTTCCGGCGAGAACAATTCCTCTCGGTGAGACTTCTCTTCCTCCTTATTCCTTGCTCTTGTTTCAATCCGATGGGTTGTTTGAGGTCGGTAATGGGTCTTTGAGTGTGGTCGGGTGAGAACGGCCGTCGGCTGGTCCCCTTTCTTCTTCTTCTTCCTCTTGCCTTCTGTTCTCCATTTTTGTCGGCCTGTTCGTTTAATTAGGAAGGGATGGGTTCAGATAAAACCGGGTTCTCCTCCTTTCTTTTATTTTGTTTTAGTGAATCGGGTTTGGGGATGGGAGAGTTGAGTTGGGCCGGGTTTCAGTTTTGGGTCGGGTAGCGGATCTGGGCTTCCTTCAGTTGGGCTTGGGATGTTTAAATTGGCAATGGTATAAATGAGTGTTGTTGTTTTATATGATTTGTCTACCTTGTTATATTATCATATGTTATACGATATGATTTGTAATTTATTTTGGTTAGCCTATTATTATATAATCTTATTTTTGGAAATATTACTTTTGATTAAAATTATTATTATGTGTTATAAAATGGGTTAAAGGTGACATCATTTGGAATATGTATTTAGTGATGTTTTAAAAGACAAGTTTGGAAATTATGAGATGATTTATTGTTATTGATATGTAAATATGGTTGTTAAAATAGAATTGTTTGGTGATTTAATATCATAATTTATTTATATAAAGGTTTTGAAATAAGATGCCGGAATTATTTCTATAATATGATTTTGAGAGATTGGTTTTAAAGTTTAAATGTTTAATGTCAAAACTTGGTTAAGTATGACTTTAAGGGAATTGTTGATTTTCTGAGTTGATTTAACTTGAGATTTAAGAGTTGGAAGGTTTTGGGAAGAATGATTTTGGTTGATGTTGATCGTATCGGAAAGGTTTTGGAAACGTTTTTACTATCGGTTGGTTTTGAGTATGTTGAGAACTTGGGTTTCGTATGTATGAATGTCGGTACGGTGGCTTATGACAATGGCTTGATGATAGGTTTGTATTGCTTTTGGATCGCTTTGGACTTGCATTTGGGCCCTTGCTTGTGTTATATTGCTGTTCTGCATCTTCAGGTAAGTTCCCTAGGGGGCTTACTCAGGTTGGACATTCATGCCTGTTGTTGCATTTTATGTTAGGTGTTGCATATGCATAAAAGCATGTCATATAGTATCATGTTAGGTTGCACTAATTGAATGAGCATCTGCTTACTTTATGCGTTTGAAACAGAACGGCCGTTATCTGTGATAGTCCTAGAGTATTTGCTAGGGTCATAGGGTAGCCCAGCCTCATCGGGTACCCTGAGTCAATCGAGTCATGAACTTCCTTATATTATGATATGCCTGCAGGCTTTATTGTGGAGCGGGTTAGGCATGCGTGCCCCCCGATTATGATAGAATGCATTCACGAGCTGGCCAGTCTCCACCTATCGGAAGGGGTGGAGGTAGGAGAGGGATATGCCACTTGGCATTGTCTTGGGCCCTTTACAGTATTTCTGCACATTATTATGAACTAGGAGCATGCTAGTGTGTTTGAATTTCGTACTGCATTAGAGCATCTTTATTAGGTATAGCACATACTATGTGGCCTCAGCGAGGACTGCCGGTCCCGCATGAGTGGCTCGATCTGATTCCTTTCCCCGTTCTTTTTTTAAAGGTATTCTCTGCAGATTTGAGTGCTCGATGTCTATATGACGGGGTTTCCTTTTGGCGAATCGAAGAATCTAGCTAATATCCTAATTTAGTAAAATGGTTATTACCCACTCATGATTTGGTTTTGACCGGCTTTGCCGTGACACTTGTATATTTACTTTGCTTCCGCTTTACTTCCATTTGAAATGGATTCCGCGACATAGTTGTGGGACAGGTTAAGGGTACCCAACGGCCCTTCGAGGTTTTTAGGGTTTGAAATCCCTCTTTATACTAATCTTAAAAGAGTTTGAAACCTTGACCCGTACCTGGATTGCAAGATCCGAACAAGGGTTTTCATCCCTTGAAACGTAACCCGGAAATTATAATTCTGGGCCGTTACAATAGTCTTGATGGAGACCGGGTCACCGATAATCGTAGCATAAACAGAGGTTAGGCTTAGATTTTTTATATTCGCCTGAACACCAGTAAGCACACCCTTGAGTTTTTCCATATTCAGAGCTTTGCTTTGCTTTTTCCTAACCTTTTGATGGCTACAAGCACCTATTACAGTGGTAGCATCAGCAGGATGTGTGGCGTTATAAAGAGGATTTGTGGCCTCATGAAGAGGATTTGCACCCAAAAGGGTATTGTTTTGAGAGGAAATAGAGTTTTCGATCCCCATAGGGGACTTACCTTTGATGATTTCCAACGGAGGAGCACTATCCATGGAGGACCGCTCGGAAGAGCAGAGAAAGTAGCCAGAAAGAAGAGAGCAGAGAAGAAAGAGAGAGAGGAGAGGAAGATGAAGTAACCAGCCCCCGACCCCCGCAGCGTTTATAAAGGCACAATCTCCCCACACCGTACATGCCCAAACTGAGGACAGAAGGATCAAACCGATCAATGTAATCATGAGCACAATCCAAGTCTGAGTACACAAATCCACCCGTATGAGGATAACAGGACACCTACAGTGCAATGAAAAGATGGGGCCAGGCCATGGGGGGGGGGGGGGTTTGACGGCGGCATACCCCACAGCAATGTTCTAAAAGGCGCTAGGCGGGTGTCTAGGCGGCGCCTAGGCGGACTTAGAACAAACTTGATTATTTCCTTATATTTTGACGAATATCACTTGTCAATAATTCATATAATGTAATAATAATCCATAATATCACTCATAAACCCAAATTTGTAGTAGTTAACTAACACTAAAGTAAATAAACGCAAAAGTACATGTCTGACTAACAACTCTAAACCTCCTAAAATCCAAAACTATAAGTTCGATTGAAAAGAAAATGCATCCCGTCATGGGGATAAAAAAACCCTAAGTCAACTAATCATATGCTTAGAAGCTCAAATTGAATAATCGTTGGACTAGGCGGTGCCTAGGCGGGCCCAGGCGGCACCTAGGTGGGCCCAGGCGGTTTCTGGACGAATTTCCGCCTAGAGGTCCGCCTAGGCTTAAAAATTCCTAGGTCATGTGCCGCCTAGCGCCTAGGCGGCGCCCAGGCGGCACCTAGGCGCGATTTTTAGAACACTCACAGAAGAGGGACTATAATCCCTAGAATGACAGCAATTTAGGGGGAGTTTGGGAGATAAACCATTAGAGAGTGGTGGATTTGGGAGGAGGAACAGGAGAAATCCACAATCCCTAGATGAATTCCCAAATTTTTTATTCAGAGACGAAATCCCATGAGAGCCTACACGGGGCCGGAGGGGGGCAGACCGCCGGAGGTGCCGCTTTCCGAGGAAGCCATAGGCGGCCACCCAGAAAGGTTTGGTAGCGCCGCATAAGAATTGGTCACTGTAGATACAGGGTTCTTCCTTCATTCCGGAGAGAGAGTTTTTTACTCTTCTCTCAAGTGTCCGATGAAAAGAATAAAATAGAAGTCTAGAAAAATAACTAAATTTGGCCTTATAAAAGACCCAAGTTGGCCACAAAACAACTAAGAATAAAAACTAGGGTTTCATTTAAACAAAACGGCGTCGCCTGATAATCCGTGCTGCGAATTGATTGGCGGCGGGCGCGGCATGCTTGCTGCGGCCGCAGCCAGAGGCCTTTCACAGAAAATCTGTTTTGAATCAGCTCTCGACGTCAACATGAAAGTTGTATCTCTATGAAAGAGCTTTCCAACGCATGGTCATAATAGTCGATCGGACAACCGAGGCCTCCAGAAAGTGCAAAACAAGTTCAGCATGTCTGGCGACAACTTCTGCAGACTTGTTCTTCGTTTAGGCTCGCTTCTTCTTCTCAGGACCTCTTGAGATCATCATGTAAGCTTCTTCAATCAACTAGACATTCTCATCTAATGCGTTATCAACTCATGTCTCCTCCTCGGATCCACCATTACCCGAAATAATCAATAAAAGCGTGTAGATTCCGACTCCGACAACATAGAGAACTAATATGCAAATCGTGCTTAATCCATCAATGAAATGCATCTTAACTAAGCTAAATGCAACCTATTATGCCTACCTAAATGCATGCTATCAATGCATTTCATACATTTGGGCTAGAATAGTACAGAATCTATGTAGTTTATGCTTATTTGTCAAATTATGGAATCTACACCAGTTTCTGTTTAATTTCACAGAAATCGAAGCAATTTATAGCAGTTCTGAGAAAGGAGGAAAAGCTCGAAGTCAACTACAGAAGTCCGAGGTCAAGGAGCAGCGGAACCAGGACAAATCAAGCTGGAAACGGGAAAAATCGAATCGACACCACCTGGTCGATATCGAGCACCCTAACTCGATATCGAGTACATCAGTCGATTTCCACCAAAGTTGAACAAAATCGAGCAAGGCTGAGAAAGTTGGTCGATATCGACTACATTTAGTCGATATCGAGTAACCCACATCGAGTCAACACCCCGGAATCGAGTCAAGAAGCTGAGCAAGGAAAGCTGCAAGAGTGAGCCAACTCGATATCGAGTGGTGCCCAGAAGCCGATTCCGAGGGTATCCGAATCTTGTTAAGTTTCTATCCCGAATCCAATGGAGATATCCGCAAGGGAAAATTCTATCAAGATCTATCAAGTCCAAAGAGGATTTATCCACAATTAGATATAATTCCTAGTTGATTTATTTCCTTTATTTCCAAGTTTTTATCTTAAGTAAGTAGATAAATAGATATAGATATAGATAGGTAATTCTTTCCTAATTATCTAGGGAATGAAGCCTATAAATAAAGTCTTAGGGGCGGATTTCTATTGATTCAATTCAAGTTACAATTAGTTACATAGAGAGAGAGTAGAGAGAGAGCTTGTGGCGAGAGCAAGGTGGAAAGGCGAGAGCGGATTTGGCTTGTTCGGTTGTAAGCTTTCTTTAGTTTTAATTAAATGCAAAGTTATTTCCTTTTACTATTGATGTATTTATTCATGATGAAGAGCGAGTAGTCACCCAAGTTCTAGGGTTGGGGTAAGCCCGACGGTATCCATGTGAGGTGATGCGGTAAAGGTACAAGCTTTTTATGCGAATTCGTCTTCTATCCCTATGATCATTATTCTTTTGTGAAAGTTGAAGGTGATCTTTGTTTGTGTTATTGAAGCGAAACTGATCTTAATACTACTTGGATTAATTATGTGAAAAGGGTTAGAAACAATTAGGGTTTATGCGAAAGCCTCTATATTCCTGTTTGTTAATAACGAAAGTTATTTGATGAAAAGCATGATCTTTTATGCCTTTATGTGTTATTTTGCATGGTTACCGTTGTGGTGTTAAAACCCTGATCTTGGAAGTCTTTAGTTTATTGAGTTAATTTCGTATTTATATTCGTTTTCGTTCGAAAAAATTGCAAATTTTAGTTTCTGCGTTACTCGAAATCGAGGAAATGGGTCGATGTCGAGTTGAGTTTTGTCAAAATCGAGTTATTTTGTTGAGTTTTGCTTTCTGTCAGTCGATAGTGAGCACTTTTAGTTAATATTCTTACTCGATATCGAGTACTGGTAGTCGATATCGACCAAAAATTGTTGCTTTGCTTTCTTTTCTGCTTTTCTCTATTATTTCTGTCTGTCTGGTTGATTTTCTGCCTGTGAGATTCATCCGCTACCTGAGATCCGCTGACACGCTTTCTTGTGGATCGATCCTGACTGCCTTCTACTACAACGGGAGGAAGTCTTGTATTTATTTGCTGAGACGGGGAGTCAGTCTGATTTCATATTTTATATTTATTTTCATACTTGACCATCCTCCTGCAACAACAGATGTCGGATTTCAATATCCGTCATAATAGCTTTTTCTTGCCACTGAAGCCGCTTGAGGATGATTTTGAGGGACAAGATCATCAGGAAACTGATTTGGCAGAAGGGGGTGAGCAGATTGAGAATGAAGAAGAAGAGGAAGTTTTTGTTGATGACGTTGAGCCTGCTTATGTTACTATGGATGATCTTGAGCGTTGATCTGCTGAGTTAGAGACGAGGACTGTGGAGAAGCTCACTGGTATTTCTGAAAAGGTTACTGGTCTTCAGACAGTGTTGCTGAGAGTCATGGATAGTCTTCACCAACGGTCTGGATCCTAGACCCCATCTTCACATTGATAGGTTAGTTTATTCGCTTCCTTTACCCTAAATTTTATTCTATTTTTCATTGTTCTTTTTGGTTTTGCATTGAGGACAATGCAACATTTAAGTGTAGGGGGGAGTGGATTGTTAGTTTAGTACATGTTTACTTTTTTGTTTCATGTTTAATTTCTGAGTTATTTATTTTTATTTTATTTATGTTTGAGTTTTAGTTGTAATTCATGCATCATGTTTAGTTTATTTTGTTATATAAAATGTCAAAAAAATTGAAAAATAAAAGTTTTCATGCATTGCATATATGTGCTATTAAAGATACTCATCTAGTTTGAGTTTGTCCTATCAACTTTATTCTAGCATGATCTTATATATCCCATGAAATTCTGGAATGATTTGACCTTGTCTTTAAAATTGTTTTTATGTGAAATATGATTTGGCATAGGTAATTGAGCATGTATGATCTAAGTTTGTGAGCATGTTTGATATTCAACAAGAAATTGTCCTAGTGAGAATTTTGGCCTTATAAGGGATTGCATCTATAATCCTTTTGCTTTTGTTATGGGATTTATGTAACAGCCCGGATATAAATACCCAGGTTACACTTCGAAGGTTGGATACCTTCATTTGGATCTTGCAATCCAGGTACGGGTCGAGGTTTCAAACCTCTAAAAGATCAGTGTTTAAAGCGGGGATTTCGAACTCCAAAACAATCGAAGGGCCATTGGCATTGGGTATCCTTAATCCGTCCTAAAAGCCTAAGTTGCGGAAATCCATTTGACAAAAACGGAAATGAAAGTAGAGTACAACTAGCCACGGCGAGGCCGGGTCAAAACCAAACAATAAAAAATAAGTCGAAAAGTCCTTTAATCAAATTAGTGGGGTTAGACAGGTTCTTCGTATTCACTCAGGAGGGTTTCCCATGCCATAGAAACATAGAGCAAGCATGCCTAAAAACTTTTTGTGTTAGCGGGGTCAAACCGAGTCCCTCCAACGCACTCTGTCCCACAAGCAAGCATACACATACGCTATACCTATAATAAAGATGCTCTAATGCAGTACGGAAATTTAACACTCAAGGCATGCTTTGACAGAATATAATATAAATGCAGAAAGACGGTAAAGGGCCCCAAAGAATGCCAAGTGGCATATCCCTCTTCTACACCGCCTCCTTTTTCATGAGCGGACTTGGCCAATACAATACCCATTCCATCATACGTGTGTGCACATGGTATACCCGAGTAGGACTTAGTGCTATATCTATATGAATGACTGCTTGATATGGATAAGAGTGTTATCAATGCTACTAGTGGATGAGATGTTTTGGATAAAACACCTTAGGAAGCAATGCAAATTTTCGAAGGTTTAGCCAATGCTTCGCAACAATATGGGAAACACCAAGGAGTAAGAGGCGTACGTACGTAAGTTGGATAATTCAATTCTGGGGACATTCGCAGAGATGATTTAGATAGGCTTACTGAGATCGCCAATAAGATGGATGTGCAATTGAATCAATCACAACAGCCTAGACCCTGCGATGTCTGCGGAGATCCAAATCACCCTAATGATAATTTTGTAGGACTAAGGACACTATTATGTAGTTCTATCTATGAAGGCGAATAACAAAACTCTCATGAAATAGCAATAAAAACCTTATATAAGCTGGTAACTAAAGAACGTATTTTAATTAATAACATCATTGTTAAAGTCGGCTGGGCCCGGTGGAGTCAAAGACAAGCTGGAGGGAGGTCGTGTGTGCGGGCCCACATAGTCCTACACCGCCTCCTTTTTCATGAGCGGACCTGGCCAATACAATACCCATTCCATCATATGTGTGTGCACATGGTATACCCGATTAAGACTTAGTGCTATAGCTATATGAATGACTGCTTGATATGGTTAAGAGTGTTATCAATGCTACTAGTGGAGATGTTTTGGATAAAACACATTAGGAAGCAATGCGAATTTTCGAAGGTTTAGCCAATGCTTCGCAACAATATGGGAAACAGCAAGGAGTAAGAGGCGTACGTAAGTTGGATAATTCAATTCTGGAGACATTCGCAGAGATGATTTAGATAGGTTTACTGAGATCGCCAATAAGATGGATGTGCAATTGAATCAATCACAACAGTCTAGACCCTGCGGTGTCTGCGGAGATCCAAATCACCCTAATGATAATTTTGTAGGACTAAGGACACTATTATGTAGTTCTATCTATGAAGGTGAATAACAAAACTCTCATGAAATAGCAATAAAAACCTTATATAAGCTGGTAACTAAAGAACGTATTCACATACGGGAGACCCAAACAACACATAAACCCGAACGGGGTTCCATCTCAAAACCAATTGAAAATGAGAGGAGTAGCCCTTCAACCTTATATGTTATTCAAGCATTCTCTATATAATCGATGTGGGACAACCACATTCCAACAATCATAACAATAGACAACTAATTTCAAACGTATTTTAACTTGAGATTTATTGTATGATGAGACAATGTCTTAAACACTATAGTTCGACCCTAGATCTAAACCCGCCGCCACCACACGTCCCACCCCACCACCTCAACGATCGCCACCTCCTACCAGCCGGAAACCAAACCAAACCTCATATCTCAACCGATATAGTACCCAAAACCCCAAACACAACCCGATTGAAGAGCTTCTTCTCCCAAATACGCCCAAAACCTGCTCCCAAAAATCTCTTGAGCGTCCTAAAAGAAAGGATAGAAATTCCCAATATTTCTATAAGCTGGTTACACAAGGGGCTAATCCGAACAGAAATCGTCGAAATTTCAAGAAAAGAAAAAAAGGAGCTCCAATCCGGGGTAGATGGAGGCGTTTTTCGGCGGTGCTGCGGCTGACGCGGGCTGGTGGTGGTGGTGGCTCTCAGCTGGGGAGCCTGCCGACTGACGCGGGCTGGTGGTGGTGGTGTTTCTCAGATGGAGGCGTCTTTGGTGCCTGTTTTCGCGTCTCTGTTCCCTCTCTTGGGTGCGATTCCTATCCGTCTCCAGTGCTTGGCTCGGTGCTGATGTCGTGGCCCTCAAACAACCCACAACCCTCAAACTCTCTCCAGTGTGAAATCGAAATCCGTCTCTCATCCTGCCCCTCTGACTTCAATCGATCGATTAGGGTGATTTCTGTGCTTGCCTTCCGATTCTGGACTTGGGTTTCCTCTCCCTCTGAACCGTATAGCAATAGCCCTCAACCTATTTTGGAATCTCTCCACAAAATTGCTTCGACATCGACTCTCTCGGGTTGTCCCTCTGTGCTAGTTGGCCTCCTGTGCACCTGGCTGAGAATGAGATTCCCCTTTTTTGCGTGGCTCAGATTGATGGCTCTGTGCTCGTTTGTTTGTGCCTGTCGACCCCGCCGCTGGTATGCTCACTCTCTCTCTTTACTCTATCTGCTCTCTCTACTCTATCTATACCCACCTCCTTTCATACAAACTGGGAAGCACTTGTGCGACACCCATTCTACCCAAATCGGGAAGCACTTGTGCGACACCCAATCTACCCAAATCGGGAAGCACTTGTGCGTCACCCAATCTACCCAAATGGGGAAGCCTGCGGGCGAAACCCAACATACCCAAAAGGTTAGTAAAATTCATTTCAACAATCAACAACTACCCTGTTTTAGCAAACTTTATTTAAGCTTCTTGATTAAGATTTTAGCAGAACAATGTAATCAAAATATAAGGAAACATACTTTGTTTATGCTTTACACCTTGCTTGCCTATTGTAACTATGTCATCTCTATCGGACCATGTTGTATCACACCTATCAGACCTACTTCTAAGCATATTAGATTAACCAAATCTCTTATAAGGAACCATACACACATAAATTCGAGTGGTTATCATGTAATATCTACCATCCTCACGGGGTCTCACTTTGTTTACTTACTTCAAACTGAACTGACATTAACCTCCATGGATCTTCTTGTGGTCCATCACGTGCTATTACCTCTTCCATGGCCTTTTACATGCACATTTCCCTTACATTGTCTACTGAGCTATTACAATCTCTTTTTCAAATGTGATAATTTAACTAGTAGAAGTAGTTATTTCTACTCTCGGTCAATCACCTATCAGGTTCAGATTTTAAACAAAGCACCCAAGATTACTAAATCTGCTAAAACTCTAGTAAGCTATGCTTCTTCACTCATACACTTCCATCCTCCTTTACTAAAATATGCCAATCATCATAATCATTGTCATGACCAGCGCATTTTAGGACTTCTCACTCTCCTATGGACATCTCATCCTAAAACCTCTACTTTAGCTCGTACTAGACTCGGGTTCTCAGCGACTATCTATTATGCTCCTAGCATTGCTAGTTTATCTGATGTTTGTAACCTATCCTCGATTAGTAATCAAAACCCATGTTATGAACTATTACTGGATTATCAGATTCAATATGGTTGCCTTTCTTCTGCTAAATGCTCTTTTTTGGTGCCTTTGCAGATTAAGGTTTTGCAATACTATTATCAAGTAATTACATATTCTAACAAGCCTCACATTTTACCTCTTAGCTACTCGTTTGGATTTGCTATAAATGTTTGCTTACCTATATTCTACTATCTTTTGTTACACAACACACTAAGAGTAACCATTATCTGTAACTCTCTGCTTATAAATTTACCATATTACTATAGTCTCACTTTACTGATGATTCTCTCTATGAAAACTCATGATGAAATAATCATAATTCACCCTGCATGGCTACTGGCTGACTATTTGCTTTCTACCCAAGCTGTTGTCCATGATCTTGGATTGTTTGATAGCCTTGACTTCTCCAATCTCTTTATATATTCTAAATTGCTTTACCTAGTTTCAGTTATGAAGAGGTCTAATTCATATTTGATCTCCTTCTTAACTGAGTAGAATGATATCTTCCTCAAAACTAAAGGAAATACACACTTAATCTCTCTCATTTGGCTATTAAATTATTGTTGTCTCTTTTATCACAGATTGAGGAGAATTGCATCTTTCATAAACTTTGATCAGTACTTACATACTCTATATGATAGACACCTAGCCTTTCTATCATGGTTTTTATATAACTGCTGTCATACTTACAATAGCAGATGGAGAATTGCATTTTTCACAAACTATGATCAATACTATATACTCAACTATGTTGCCAGTTATCAATTATATATAAAAATTTACTATCCTAGACATAACCCTGAACCCTATACTAAGCCTGCTCGAGGGATCTTTTCTCTCGAGCAATTTGTTTGTTAACAATCTATACAGATCTTCAACACAACCAGCAGAGAAACAACAATGACTAAGAGCACAAACTGGACTCCAAGATTTCAAGATCTCAGCTACAAAATAAAAACAGTGATTACAAGGAAATACTGCAAGCAAGAATGGGAAGGAGTAATCTACATTTCACCATCACATAATAAATCAAATAGAAGGGGCCTTTGGAAGGTTTGTAGCTACAGTATATTTTTTTTTATCTTCCATGGATTATTACAAGCAACTGCCACGTAAACTGTCTCCAATTTTTGACTTGTGAAGCATTTGCTCTGACTTGCACAGAAATTTCTAAACTTGTAAAACAGAAACAGGGGACACTACATACTCTCAATCATCTATATTTCTCTGCTAAGGATTTGAGATTTTATATATGTATTTGCGAGCAACTCATTAGGTCTGATGTACCATTTGTTATAGGTCAATCTTCTGGAATACAAAACACAATCATTATCACCTCTTATCTTCGAAACCTTGAATCAAAAATTCGAACAAACAACCCTCCGAAACCTAGAGTAATTCAAATCAACTACAACCTTACAACACTAAACTTTACCTCTCCGACTAGAAAAAATAATCCTGAAACCACCAGTAATACCAACACCAAAATCCAAACTAATACAAACCATTTTATAAATCAAAACCTCTATAAGTATGGTCCTAACTCTTTAAGGTACCAAAACCCCCAACTGGTTTTTTATGAAGTTTAGCTTCTGGAATGTAAGGGGACTAAGTAGGAAAAATGTCTGGACTCAGATTGAATCCACTGCTAAATCGGATCACATTAAAATTTTAATGTTAGCCGAAACAAAACTAACTAACCCACCCCCGGAAAACTGTTGGAGAAAACCAGGTTTCGACAAGATGTTCTTCCGTCCCTCAAATGGCCTGTCTGGAGGCCTCTGCCTCCTTTGGAAAGAATCGCAATTCCAAAATGAAACCATCACCATTAGAAACTCCACTGACAGGATTATTCAGGCAGACTATACCAACACCAAACTAAACATCACAATAGAAATCTTATTTATCTATGCAACTCCCTATGCAAACGAAAAAAATGCTTTTTGGGCATCTATTGATGACTACATAAGCAAAGCTAAGGACTCACTCATTATTCTCGGAGATCTAAATGAAATTTTGGAACCAAATGACAAGCAGGGTGGTAGAACGCCATCTATAAACAGATTTACAAGACTTAGAGATATAATTAGTACTCATAATCTGGTTGATTCTCCAACTTGTGGTAATAACTTCACATGGAGAAAACGAGAACATGGTAGCGATAACATTTATGAAAAATTGGACCGTGCGATTATAAGTCACTCTATCCTAAAAGAATTCCCTAATCTTTGTACTAAAAATCACGCTTTCTTGAAATTTGACCATGCACAAATCACACTGCATCTAATGGATAACCAAAAACCAAAATTGCAACCTTTTAAATTTGAAATGGCTTGGACCACAAGACCAGACTATGAAAACATTGTACGATCGGCTTGGAGGGTTGACTCTCCGGGTTCCCAAATGTTTAAATTAACAAAGAAACTGCAAGAAGTAAAAAGAAAGAGTAAGCTTTAGAGCAAGGTAACTTTTGGAAACGTTTTCCGCCAAATAAAACAAGTTGAATCACAACTCTTGGAGCTGCAAAACACGCTCTGTAACGCTTATAACTGTGATATAGACAAAAAAATCAAAAGGCTCACAGTAAAGCATGCTTCACTTTTAACCTATCAACAAAAATATTGGGGACAACGAGCCAAAAGAATACATGTCAAATCCATAGACGCAAACACAAAATATTTTCACAAAATTGCAACTGGAAGACGTAATAGAAATATAATAAAGCAGATCCAAACCACAGCTAGCATAACAATCAATAGCGAAGATGAAATAAGAAAACTAATCAAACATGACTTCAGCCTAAGATATTCACTTCAAAGGAGGCAACAGACCCCTAGCAACCTATTAACCTATATAGGAAACGAAATTTCGATTGAAGATAATAACTGGCTAACTAGACAAGTCACAAACGCAAAAATTAAAAATGCGGTATTTGGTTTAGCAAACGACAAATCTCCAGGGCCTGATGGGTTCCCTGCGGGATTCTTTAAAAAATATTGGCATATTGTTGAACCTTCTGTAATCAAGGCTGTAAAAAGTTTTTTCCTTAGTGGACGGATTCTGAAACAAACGAACCACACGTTTATCGCTTTAATACCAAAAACAGACAATCCAACAACAACATCACACTATAGACCGATAAGCCTTTGTTCAACAACTTATAAGGTAATATCCAAAGTATTAGCATCAAGACTCAAAAAAATCATTCCTAAAATAACCAACCCTCTATAGAGTGCTTTCTCATCTGGTAGATCTATACAGGATAACATTTTAATTGCAAATGAAATTTTTCACTCATTCTCTAAGAAAAAAGGAAAAACTGGCTGGATGGCGGTTAAGCTAGACATGGAAAAGGCCTTTGACATGGTGGAGTGGGACTTTCTTCTTTCCGCTATGCTCAAACTAGGCTTCTCCAAAAAGTTCACGGATTGGATCAAGGAATGTATAACCACGGTCACTTACTCAGTATTGGTAAACAATGAACCCACTGATGTTTTCTTCCCCGAAAGGGGTCTACGCCAGGGCGACCCTTTATCGCCTTATCTATTCCTAATTGTTTCGGAAATCCTCGCTAGAGGTCTTTACAATGAATCGGAAAAACCCCAGAGCCATCTAGGAATAAGACTAACAAGAGACGGAACCAAGATTCCTTTTCTAGCTTTCGCTGATGATATTGTTATCTTTGCGTCGGCTACAAAAACGGGTTGTGACCAAATCAACAAAACATTAAGGGAGTATACTGCGTTGTCAGGACAACGAGTAAACCGACATAAATCCCAATTCCAAACTTCAAAAAACGTTTTGACTACACAGAAAAATATAATCCGCAGTGAATTAGAAATAGCACACACACCTAATTTAGGGTGCTACTTAGGATGCCCGATCATCGAAGGAAGAGTCACGAAAGATGATTTCAAAGACCTTATAATGAATAACAAAACTCAACTACAGAAATGGAAGGCGAACTGTCTCTCACAAGCTGAAAGGTGTACTCTAATCAAGTCTACGCTTTCAGCAAAACCTTTGCATTTAATGCAATGCTTCATGTTACCCAAATCTGTCCACTCAGAGCTGGACATAATCAATAGACAGTTCCTATGGAACAAAGGGCCTAACCATAAACCCCTCATTAGTTGGTTTGAAATATGTAAAACAAAGGAAAATGGTGGGCTGGGTCTCCGTTGCTCAGAGGATATGAATAAGGCATTGCAGATGAAATTGCTCTGGAAAATACTAGCGGAACCTAATAGCCCGTGGGTTAAGCTAATAAAAGAAAAATATATCAAGACAAGCAATATCCTGAATTATCAAAAGCGAGGGGGATCCTCGTGGCAATGGGCGCAACTTATAAAATTAATACCTCTATTCAAAAAGGGTCTCTAATGGTCTATTGGGGATGGTTCAACGATAAATTTCTGGAAAGACCTCTGGATGGGTCAAGCACCCCTGAAAACATTTATCCCAAATACTCAACAAATTGATGAGTCAATAAACATACAATACTTCATAAAAGAAAATAAAAGATGGGATCGGAATAAATTATTTGGGGAACTGCAAGGCTTATTACCGAATGACTTAATAGAGAAAATCACCACAGTACCATTACCCGAGAACATCCATGTTGACAGACTATATTGGAAATGGAGTAAGAATGGGTGGTATACAACAACCTCTGCAATTGATATGATACATAAATCCAAAAACCACACAAACTCGGATATAAGCTGGGTTTGGGACCTAAATACCCCACCCAAAATAAAATCATTCCTGTGGAAGGTCCTCAAAAATGCAGTACCAACAACGGTCAGATTAGCATCTCGAAGGCTAGGGATCCCGACAAATTGTCCTCACTGCGACTCATGATATGAGGATTTATATCACTTATTATGGGACTGCCCCATTACTAGGGGCACTCTGATGGCAAATGACCCAGGTTCCTTTATGAAAATGCATGGTTGTTTTGATAAAGGAGACCCGATCAACGATACTATTTGGAATATCAAGAACACAATTGGAAAAGCAAAATTTGAAGACGTAGCATTTGTCTGGTGGGGCATCTGGTTCTCTAGAAACAAAACGCACTTTGACAGTATAACACCAGATATAAGAAAGATACTAGCCTTCAAAATAGATCAAAAATTTATCTGGACAGCCTCACAAGCAAAGGAAAACACAAGAGAAAATATAACAGCTATACCAAGCAACTCAAAACCCAGATTGATTTCAAAAAGAAAAAGAACCAAATGGGAACCACCTACTCGGGATACATATAAACTTAACTTCGATGGCTCTCTCTCCTCTAGTAATAAGGGCACTTTTGGGTTTATCATTCGTGACTTCAAGGGTTCCCCTATCTACTGTGACTGGGGACCATCACCAATCGATTCTGTATGTGGATGTGAAAGCCATGGACTATGGAATGGCATACTCGCTGCAAAACAATTGGGAATTACGAAATCGACTGTAGAAGGAGATAACCTAACAATTATTAAGTGTTTAAAAGGTTTGGGGAAGCCTACTGGAGACTCGGATATGATTGTCTCAGACAGTCTAGTCTCGCTAGGCTTCTTTTGTTCGGTCGAGATTCGTCATGTCTACCGGGAAGCAAATCTAGTGGCAGATCGCTTTTCACGGCTTGGTTCTGCTTCACTTGGTCCATTGACTCCTGATGATTCTCTTTTGCGTAGTCTCATCCGAAAGGATGCTCTTGGCTGATAGGGCTAAGCCTTATGGTCAAATTTTTTCCGTTTCAAAAAAAAAAAAAAAAAAAAAAAAAAAAAAAACACTATAGTTCGACCCTTGTCAACACGAATAATTTTACTTTAACTAAACTTAATTGACTTCCTGGATCGAATGATAAGATGGAAAAATGTCCAAGATCATCCCCTCAAAACAAGAGGCTCACACACACTTGAATTAGAATTGTTTGGCATAAATATATGGGCTTAGCGTACAATTTCCATCCATCATTGCTGCCTTCGGGGATTCAAATTCCACTAAACTCCCTTTTCTCTATGCACATGTCCTTTTCCAAAACCAATGTTTCACTGTGGAAACTTCAAAGTCTCAAATCTCTCATTCCACTTGGGAACTTCCCTCTTGGTTCCCTCCCATGGAAACCTTACCTTTCTCAATCAAACATGCTAGCCACCTTCCATTCACAACAAAATTTTGCATTATTACCCACATGACACTATTTTATTGGTGTGATTTGCTATTTTAGATCAAAATAATGTCGTTTTAATCAACGTTTATGTTAAAAGTACATGTATATTCTCCTCCGTCAATTTTCACATCCATCACTACATGTACAAAACCTCTTTTGAAAGCACTTATAGATCATCTACTAACAGTATTGTTCTTCTGTCGATAATAAAAATTAAAGCACTTTCATTAATAGCATGTTCGGTTACATTTTTTTTATATAAAGTAGAAATTCGAGATCAGGCAGATCTGAATCTCGAGAGGCTGATGAATCGGCAGAAGAAAACCGCCAAAACATACATTAGAAAACTAGGAAAAAGCACATGCTAACCAGCAAAAACGAACTCAACAATAGGACGAAACTAAGCAAACCTAACTCTAACAAGTTGAGGACGCAGGCGAAGAACGAAGTTAAATACCACCAAAAAGTAGCACCACGGAGCAACGATATAGCAGAATTGGTCTATCTTCTATGGATAATGCAGACGAAACTCCATAAACCTTTTCACTTAGCTTGTTGATCGAGTTACTTGATGTACTTATTTGCCAACTTTGAAAATCTTGAAATACTTTTCATTTCTTGAATATTTTATAATCTGTACTTGTTCCTTTCCATTAATAGCCTTCATGCTATAAATAGGGAGGAAGCTTTTCCCTATATTGCACACAACTAAAACAAAAGACGTACCTTTTATTGGCATACAATGAGAATGAGGTATCACAACAAGCAACACCATTTTCCACTTGCCTTCTCCCTTGTTATTGCACTCTTTTTAAGCCATCTTCTTCCTCATTCTCCCCCTCTCGCGGTTGCACGACCATTGAAGGTTCAATATACACCTGCCGAAAAGGAGCGGATGATCAAGGCAATGGAGAAATCGGAGCCAAGCCCGGGTGGTGCCGGCCATAGATTCAAGGGAAGTCAGCTTCCTTCTCTACGAGACGCGAACTACTCGAGTCTTGGCCGAGACACCCGACATTAATAAAGTATTGTTTGAGTTTGCAACTACAACTAGCTAGTTCATATATATATATTTGCATATTTACAATGGATTTTCTATCCTATGCGAAGTCTAATTAGAAATGATTTTCCTTAGTTTAATTATTTTAGTCTTTTTTAAAATTAGATTTTTAGAGTCGATGTTTTATTTGGTAGGGAATCTTTTTCAATTAGGTTTCTTATTCTATGCTCTTACGGCATAGGATAGAAAGATCGTTTACAAATTTGTGTACATATTATGTAATACGTATATAGGTCAGATATTTACAAATTCATGCATGCAATTTATTAAGGGGGTCGATTTTTTTCAAATTAATCAAAATATATAAATGCAAATTTTTTTAACTAGCTCGAATCCATCTTAATATACTATTGCACAAATCTATTTGATATCTTACTCAATTATTTTTTATTGGATAAATTTAATTAGCGTAACCTTAATATCAAGGAAAATGAATAAACCATTAATAAACACATGGAGCATGTGAAATATAGAGTGGCCGGGCCGACGTGAGGAGAGTTAAGTTTTGTTTTGGGTGGTTGAAGCCCCTAATTAATTGGAAAAAAAATTATAAAGATAGTTAAACTTAACATGTGTTTGGTATAAGGTTTTGAAAAGGTAATTTCCGAGGTTTAAAAATTTGGATGCCTTATTATATATATAAGGGTGTTTGAGGTAAAGATTGGGTTTGAAAGGTATTAAAGGAAGGTTTCAAAGTGAAGATAAAATAGAAGCTCGGATGGATAGAAAGGTTTGCTAAGTAAAAAAGGAGGCGTAAGAAAATATATGTATCAAATTTACATTATCCTTGTCTCAATTGTCACAATTATCAAAATAGAAATGACGTACGTCCAGAGAACTCCTCCTATTCAGTATCAAATATCAATTAATAATACTTAGATGAGAAGTCGCCTACGCCCTTTATGATAATTTTCATCCAAATAATTATTTACATCCACGTAAATATCAAACACTCAACAAGGTTTTGAAATAGGTTTTTTTCTCTAAAAATATAAACACGCACTTACAAACTACAACTATTAAATCTTTATACCTTATAAAAAAAAATATACACACCCACTTTCACCTACATATTACCTTGTGTTTACCAAACATACGATTAGTTGGTAACGAAGGGTATTTATTACTTTGAAGTCATGAATTTGAACATCTTTAGCTCTTTTTTTTTTTGGTTATTTTGGCAACTAGCAAATTATGAAGATCTATTAGCTAAATAGCACCTAAATAAAATTAATTAGCTAACCTAGCACCCTTCCCAAATGGACTATTAAGGTCAACGGTCAAACAGTTTGACCGTTAACCGGTCAGCGTTGATCGTTGACCGGCTATTTCAGATTTTTTTTTTTCAAATGATGCCATTTTTTTATTTCATTTTTTTACCATGATGTCATTTTTTACCATGATGTCATTTTTTGCCGCTTTGATGCCATTTTTTATTAATGTCACTTTTTTCAAACCTTGATGACATTTTTTTTTTAAAGGTAAATATATTGCTAACTAAAGAAATATGTACAAAATAAGGTTGATCGGACCTTAGGCTACAAACGAGGCTATCTCATAAGCAACCTTTAAGTGAGTAAGGCTCACATCCTAATGTGAACTTGAAGGGTGGGGACATAGTCCTTGTGCGGATCCTGTCTCTTCAAGCCTAAGCTATCGGAAGTCGGACACACACCTCAAAAGTGTTAATTAGTAGAAACCTCCCCTTCGACTCGGCCATCAAGGAGGTTCCTTCATAACACTTTGAGCACCCTATTTCTCATCTTAGACACCATTACATTAAGCACATTGCATATGAGCAAAATACTAAGACCCTAACAATCAGTGAGGCAACAAGTAAAACAAAAGGTTGCCTTCACACTTGGTATGAACTCAGGTCTTGTAGTAGTATTGATCAGGAGCCCTCCCTATAGAGCATAGCACCAGGCAAACAGAGATTGCTATGTTCTGACTTCATTCATAGCATTGGATCTTCTTCCATGTCCTCATTGAGTAAGCCTTCTTGTAGTAGTGGTGCAGCATTGAAGTGCAAGGAGAAGCGCTGACTAAGCATCTTGTAAATGTGAATCTTTATGAGGTGAATGATCTCTGCTGGGCTTTTGGTGATTTCCTCAAAAACCTTCTCATTTCTGGCTTTCCATATGTAATACACCGTGGTTGCTAGGCCAATCCTCTTCACTTTTGATTGCCAACTTCTTCCCTTTGCCTCCTTTTTCAGCCACTTGAGGGATCCTTTGAGTGTGTTCATTCTCCTCCAAATCCCTAACCAATTTTTTATCTGCATCCATATATGAGAAGAGAAGTTACAAGAGAAGAAAATATGTTCATGTGATTCAAACTCTTGGTTACAAAAAGTGCATTCAAGGTTAACTTCCCTTGTTTTGATCTTATCCTTTGTAGCCAACCTTCCTTTAGCAGCTAGCCATACGATGAAAAAGTGTTTGGGGATATTAGCATTATCCCACACCACTGAGCACCAGGGAGGCTTTGCTGCTTTTCTCCTAAAGAAATCATAGGCGGCACTGATCTTGTATTTGCCTCCATTATTCCATGAGTGCATGAGTGCTTGTGCTTCAGATCCTGCAATTGTTAGTAATTCATTTTTTATGATATTTTGTTACCGTGATGCCATTTTTTTTTCAAAGTAGTATTTTGATGACATTTTTTCTTTAATGTGATGCAAGTTTTTCAAAGTAATGTTTTAATACCGTTTTTCTAATGTAATTATTTGATGCCACTTTTTTTAATCAAATCGTTTGATGCCACTTCATTGATGCAATCACTTGTGGTGACATGTTTATAATATTTTTATTCATCGATGACATTTGTGATTACAGTTCATTTATCTCGATCATTTGTGATGACATCTTTTGTTGATGACATTTTTATCACATTTTTTTATACAATTGATGATATAGGAGCATGAAATGTGATTTTTACATATTTTATTGACGACTTTTATTCATTGATGACAATCGTAATTGTTTCCGGTGACATTTTTATATCATTGATGATAGAGAACCTTAAAACATGGAATCAAAACGTGGAATCGGTCGCTCCAAAGGCAATTAAAGAAGTAAAACTAAAATCAAGTTATGGAAAAGTCATAACACGCACAGCACATCAATGCCAAGGATCAAGTTGAAGTACCCTTGATGTCAATTACAGATTGAGATTGATCAGACGATTTGGGTCACAAATGTCTCCAATTGCACACAAATGAGCAAATTAACTATCACAACACATCCAATTCTGAAGCGAATCGCCTAAAATCACATTGACCTATATCTAGACTCTAAAACCATAATGAATCCCCGTAGCCAACTAAAATTGAGTAATCACATTAGAGATTTGAAAATCTTTTTCAGAAAAGGAAATGAACAGAGAGAAGAGGGGCAAGATGGATGAGATTACTGGTCATCGCACTTGAGATTGTAGGGAATCTCGCAGTTGGGGGTGAATGACTATAGGGAGCAAGCAGAGGATCTGTATCATGCCCTTTAACAGCCTTCAAATCATTAGGTGACATATTCAGAATTGTTGATGGTTCTAGCTCCCCCTTAACAATCCTTGAGCCAGAAGTGCAAATGCTGCCAAAAAAACACATCAATCATATTAACCAATGTATAGAAGTGTTCAATTCATAGCATATATAAATTCATGCACTAGGCCAACCTCGTGATTGAAAACGAGCTCAATGGCAACCTGAATAATTAACCAAAATACACCTATAAAAATCCAACTATGAATACGTACATCTATAATCTATTTATAAATTAGTGGTGAGACTATAATGGGTAAATGGAAGCATTGTCACATGTTAAACTACATAGACTATTTATAAAAACATATAAATAATGAGGTAGTATTTCCCAATTAGAGTTAAAGGAAGCATTTCACAACTCAAAATACAAATTTTGTGTTCATTATGCATTCAAGTGGTATGGGGCAGGAAAGTTCAATACCATTCTTGTAAATCAGCCATGAAGGGGATAGAAATCCATTGTTAAATTTGCAGCATCTACATTCTATGTTTGTTGGTAGCTTCTTCCTGCTATGTATGGTCTCAAAGTATTTATCACAGCTTGAGATTATGATTTTTTCCTTTGTCATCTAGTGGTGTTATCATCATATCTGCAATTATTTAAAGCAATCTGTATCAAGAATTTCATATGATGAACATCAATAATTGCAAACGCATCTCATCCAAAATCTGAAACTAAAGGATCAAAATTGCAGCCCTTTGCCCCTTTCGCATCTAATTGTCTCGTAACCAGAATCTAACAGATCAAAATTCGAACCTGATTTCTTATCTCAACTAACCACAACGTCACTAACGAGCATTCAAGATTCATAAATCTATATTCCTACAAATTTGACAGAGAATCCCGTAGAAGCCAGTGGTGAAGGAATCACGCCGAGGATATGCGTTAACTTGAAGCAATTGAAAATCTATATCTAATATAATACTAAAACATATGTTGGAGATGCCACATGTCGGATTCTCCTTCAATCATCCTACGTGTCACTTTTTACTTAAATATGGGTCCACCTTTCATTTAAAAAAATTATCTCAATTTAAAATTTAATAATCAAACTAATTTATTAATTTAACTAAATAATCAAACCAATTTAAAAGTAATAAATTAATTCAAATATGTATTAATTATACAAGTCTTCTATTTTATTAATTTAACTAAATACTTTTAATATACAGATCTTTATTCATTATCAAATCTTTATTTATACATTTTGTTTAACTTAATCACATAATACTTTACTTTAACCGTCATTTTATACTAAATCACATTTTTAAAGTTTTTATCTGAATAATTTTTGGACGTACTACAAAGTCCATATCGATCTTCAACTGATTCGATATTTAATTAATTTTTAAAATACTTCCGAAAAATATTTTTTTGTTAGGGAGTGTTTTAAAATTAGTTACTACTAAAACTAAGATGCTTTGATTTTATTTTTATAGATTCTCTACTTTAAATAATTATTTCACCTTAATGTTTTATTAAATTAAATTAATTGTATCTTATGTATTTTTAAATTAATAAATCTAATTAATTTATTTAGAATATTTTTAGGATAATTTATTTATAAGCTAACTACCAAGTAATACATGTAAAACAATCTAATTAATTTATTTCTTAAATGAATAAATCTAATTAATTTATTTCTTAAATGAATAAATCTAGTTAATTTATTTATAATATTTTTTAGTATAATTTATTTACAAGCTAACTACCATGCACTCACACACACGTAATCGTGAAAATATTGACTCAATTGTTTAAAATTTCTTTATAAAATCGATAAATTTTCCTTAAATATTATATTAAGTTGTTTTTAATCAAATAAGGAATTGTTTAAACTTTATCTGAATTTAATGACTTGATATAAATTTTCGTTTCTTTTTGTCATAAAATCTGAACAAAATAGGAAATCTTTTAATTTGTATTACCTTTATTTGATATTTGATTTTATTAGAGATTTTCTCAAATTTAAACTATAGCCGCATTTTTAAACTTTTCCAATTTCAATTTCATTCTCTTTTTCATTACAAAAGATTTTCATTCATTGTTTTTTATTTGTCATATGTTTTATGACACTAAGCTAACTATCCATGCTTTGGCCTAATATATAATAATAAAACTTCTATTTAGACATTGCAAATCATATAACATGCTTAAATAAAACTAATAAAAAGATTTGATAGAGTTTTTAGCTTCTTAAAAAACATGTCAAAGAAATAAAATGGCCTATGCTTGAAACGAAAGGATTTTTTTTTACTTTTAAGTTTATTAATATATTTTTTTTTATGTGCTCTCCATCCCAAAGTTCTGAAAATTCCATTCACGAGTGTTTGTGGAATGTGTAGTCCAACTACCAAATTATTTGGTTCTACCTTCCAACCCATTACCACAACAAATGTGTGTTTAATGCTCAAAGTAATCAATCAACTTACTAAAAAACTTAGAAAGGCTAAAAAAAATATTCATTCTCAAACAACAATGGTAACTCTAAACTTTATACTACATCTGTCTCAAAATATCGGTCGTTTTACTTTTTAGCACGTTTTTAAAGAGCTAAAAACTTTATAAAATATTATTTTTTATTAGTTTTTAAAAATAATACTATATTCATTATTAATAAGGATAAAATGATTTTTTAAAAACCAATAAAAAATATAATATTTTATAGAGTTTTTAGCTTCTTAAAAAACTTGCCAAAAAGATATAAAAGGCCTATATTTTGGGACGAATGAAGCAATTTTTTTACTTTTAAGTTTATTACAAGAATATTTCTTCTTCAATATCTTTATTTTCTCTCCATCCAAAATTTCTTAAAGCTCCATTAACCTAGAGTTTGTGTAATATGTAGTCAAACTACCAAATTATTTGGTCTTACCTTCCAATCCATTAACACAACAAAAAATAATAGTAGAGGGCCACATTTTTATATCCTTCCTCGGACATTTCAAATCTCAAACCCCGACCCCGCGAGGAAGGTGAGACATTGACATTTTGCTGCATATATTATATATTGGTATAATATAAGCATTATTTTTTATCCAAATTTATATTATTTTGCTATATTGTTTTTATATTATTATAATAGTATAATTGATATGCGATATATTCTATAGCGCATTTAGTAGTTTTTGTCATCATTTACATGTCATTGTGAGAGATATTTGTATGAACTTGGTGATTCGGAACTTGCTGAAGAAGTTGAAGAAATCATAGGATCATGCAAGTTATAGAAGAGTTGAAGTGAAGAAATTCGGAAGCAGCTGGAATCAGGTGAGCTTGGCGCGGCCGCGCTGCTACATGGCGTGCCCGCGCTGCTAGGAGGGAGTACCTGCGTCGTTGCCCCAGAGAGAAGAAGTAGCAGACATTCACTGACGCGCCCGCGCTGCTACATGGCGTGCCCGCGTCAGTCCCTGGAGACGGATTCCTATCCGATTTTCCCCTATCTTATTAGTTGTTAGTTTATATTTTTACGGGATTTTACCCCCTTTAATTACGTTATATATTATTTTCGAAGAGGCAGAACGGAAGTTGATTGAGGTTATTTTTTCCAGAGACGTATTTTCCCTTTTTCATCTCACAAACCCTATGGAGAACTAACTCTCCTTTGTTACACTTGGTTCTTTGAAGCCCTCGATTGAATTGGTTGTGAGTATTCTACTCTCGTTCGTCCTTTGTTAATTGTTTCGATCTCTTGAGCTTATTGCTTGATTGCTTATTATTGGTTAATCTGGATTGATCACCTAGGTTTATCGATACTAGTCATATTGCTAGGGTTTCCAATTCCAGGTTTGGGGTTGTAGACCCATTGTAGCAAACACAATCATCATAAGTAGGTTGTTTGTGTTAGATTGTGAAGGAGATTCGATTACAGGTTATTTTAACGGGTTGTTATAATCGCTTGTATCTCATTATAATTCATGTTTGAATGCTATTGCTTTATTATTCGGTGAAGGTTTCCCCTTGTAATTTGGTGATAAGCGCTTTTAGGACTGGTAGGACTAAAATCCATTACACGATCTGAATTGAGAACAATTACTTGGACATTAGAACTTGAGATTTATAGAATTCGATGATAAACCATCTCAATTGTTGTGCGGATAATTACCTGGTGTAATACTTTTCCATCATATATTCGCAACCTCTATTTGCAACTTGTTCTGTCACTATTGCTTACACACAAAACTCCCCCTTGAATTGGTTACTTTTGGGTAATAATACTTGCTCTTATAATTGATTCTATTTCCCCGTGGGTTCGACCCTAACTTACCTACTATACTTGTTATAGTTTGCACCTTAGGAATTTACTTTGATTTTGCATAACGACACAAGGCCTGTCAAATTTGGCGCCGTTGCCGGAGAAACGGATTATCTTTGTTCTTGTTTGTCTTATTACCTGTTTGGGTGCGAACCTCTTGCATGGTTCGCACTCGTGCTACTGATCCCCATCTTGTTGATTTTGATTGGGAAATTGACAGGACATACCACCGCCACCTTAGAGAACAACACCAACATTCCCAACAACCTGATCCAATGGCTGGAAATGTAAATCAGACGCTGCGATAGCTGACAGCAGCAAATATCACACAGCAGGCACCTGTTGTGACAATCCCTGCTTTGGGGGATGACAACCATTTTGAGCTAAAGTCTGGGCTGATTCATCAACTGCCCAAATTCCATGGATTGGCTGGAGAAGACCCCATCAAGCACATGGGGAAGTTTCATAATGTGTGCATGAGCATGAAACCAGCCAATATAGATGAAGCACAGATAAAGATGAGAGCCTTTGGGTTCACGCTGGTCGATGCTGCGGATGACTGGTACTACAGTCTTCCTACAGGGAGCATCGACACTTGGCCTAAGCTCCACAAGGCCTTCCTGGAGAAATTCTTTCCTGCTAAGAAGGAGAACACCTTGAAGAAGGCGATCAGCAATATAGAGCAGGAAGATGATGAAACCCTCTACGATTACAATGAAAGGTTCAAGAAGCTTTGCGCTAATTGCCCCTTCCATGGCTACAGCACTAAGGACCTAGTCCTATACATCTATGGGGGGTTGCTGGAATCTGATAGAAGAATGATTGATGCCGCCTGCGAAGGAAACATTCTGAATGCCACGCCAGAGGGAGCCATGGAGAAGATTTAGGAAATGGCTGAGGGGACTAGAAATTTTGGGAAGTCCACTAGAAAGAAAGGAGTCAATTCGGTAGACTATAACCAATCCAAAGATATTGCTGAATTGAAGGAAATGGTTAAGAGGCTCACTCTGCAAGGGACTCCTCAACAACTCAAGGCTTGTGGAATCTGCAATGATAACTTCCACCCAACTGATTCCTGTCCTACACTCCAGGAAGACACCGCTGAAGTAAGTGCTATAGGTGGAAATGGACCTCAGAGACCCAGACATGACCCCCACTCAAACTCCTACAACCCAGGGTGGCGGGATCACCCAAATTTCAGATGGAGGGATCCACCAAACCAACCACAACAGCAACAGCCACCTCCCTACAATCAGAGGCAGCAGGGTAACGCTCCCTCTACTGAGTCCATGCTCAATACCCTGACACAGCACTTTACTGCGCATGTTCAAACAACTGAATCGAGCATAAAAGATATACAGAAACAAATGGGGCAAATGGCTGAAGCAATCACGAGGATAGAGGCAAAGACGTCAGGGGGTCTACCATCTCAAACGGTGGTCAATCCAAGGGAAAACGTCAGTGCTATAACTCTTCGAAACGGAAAAGAGCTGAAAAGTCAGGAAGAAGAGGAGGAAAGCACGCAGTTCTCTGATGTGGCAACGCCCAACACTGGTGCGCCCGCGCTGGGTACTGGCGCGCCCACGTCGAGTCCTGAACCTGAGAACGAGATTTCGCCTGAATCCGAGCCCTATGTCGATACATATGTACGACCGAATTTTCCCCCTCTCGGGTCGGAGAAACCAAAACCTCCGTTCCCTGAGGCACTCAAAGAGAGGAGGATAATCGATGATTCAGAGCTTTTCGAGACATTTAGCAAGTGCCAGGTGAACATTCCTCTGCTGAAAATGATAAAAACTGTGCCCAAGTACGCAAAGTTCTTGAAGGAGCTTTGCACGGTAAAGAGGAATCAGAAGCTGAAAGGTAAAAAGAAAGTGAAAGTAAGTGAGCAAGTCTCCGCTATGTTTCAGAGGAGAATGCCGAAAAAGTGCACTGATCCAGGTATAGTTACTATCCCCTGTGTCATTGGAGATGTAAAATTTAATAGAGCTATGCTTGATTTGGGCGCTTCCATAAATGTGCTTCCTTACTCACTTTACAAATCGCTAGATTTAGGACCTTTGCATGAAACTGGAGTAATTGTGCAACTAGCTGATAGGTCTAATAAATACCCTAAAGGAGTAGTAGAAGACGTTTTGGTCATGGTCGATAAACTGATTTTTCCTGCAGATTTCTTTGTCCTGGATATGGAACATGATAAGCATGATGCGCCTATTTTATTAGGTAGACCTTCTATTAAACCAGCTAGGACAAAAATTGATTGTGTCTCTGAGACACTAACAATGGAATTTGATGGAGAAAAGGTTGAATTCGATTTATACAAGGCTATGAAACATCCTGTTGATGACCATTCTCTGTACTCTATTGATGTGATTGAACCATTAGCTCAAGATCTATTTGATATTTCTAGGGAAGATGAGTTGCAGTCAATTATTGAGAATGCGATTGACAAGTCCTATACAGATTTTTCAGTTACATCTAACATGCAGGAATTAGTAGCCCAGATGAATGTAAAAGGTAAGTTCTCTACACATCTTTTGGGCATTGGCCCCAATCTACTGACTCCCAGCGAAGTGCTTGTTCCATCTGTTGTGTAGGCTCCTGAAATTGAACTCAAACAACTCCCTAGTCATCTCAAGTATGCTTTTCTAGGAGTTGATGACACTTTACCAGTTATTGTGTCAAGTAAGCTTTCAGCAGAGCAGGAAGAAAAGTTAGTGGAGGTTCTGAAGAAGTACAAAACTGCGCTGGGGTAGACCATCGCTGACATATTTTCCCTTTTTCGAAGAGGCAAAACGGAAGTTGATTGAGGTTATTTTTTCCAGAAACGTATTTTCCCTTTTTCATCTCACAAACCCTATGGAGAACTAACTCTCCTTTGTTACACTTGGTTCTATGAAGCCCTCGATTGAATTGGTTGTGAGTATTCTACTCTCGTTCGTCCTTTGTTAATTGTTTCGATCTCTTGAGCTTATTGCTTGATTGCTTATTATTGGTTAATCTGAATTGATCACCTAGGTTTATCGATACTAGTCATATTGCTAGGGTTTCCAATTCCAGGTTTGGGGTTGTAGACCCATTGTAGCAAACACAATCATCATAAGTAGGTTGCTTGTGTTAGATTGTGAAGGAGATTCGATTACAGGTTATTTTAACAGGTTGTTATAATCGCTTGTATCTCATTATAATTCATGTTTGAATGCTATTGCTTTATTATTCGGTGAAGGTTTCCCCTTGTAATTTGGTGATAAGCGCTTTTAGGACTGGTAGGACTAAAAGCCATTACACGATCTGAATTGAGAACAATTACTTGGACATTAGAACTTGAGATTTATAGAATTCGATGATAAACCATCTCAATTGTTGTGCGGATAATTACCTGGTGTAATACTTTTCCATCATATATTCGCAACCTCTATTTGCAACTTGTTCTGTCACTATTGCTTACACACAAAACTCCCCCTTGAATTGGTTACTTTTGGGTAATAATACTTGCTCTTACAATTGATTCTATTTCCCTGTGGGTTCGACCCTAACTTACCTACTATACTTGTTATAGTAAGTATAGTTTGCACCTTAGGAATTTACTTTGATTTGGCATAACGACACAAGGCCTGTCAATAATATATCTAATATATAATGTATATAAATTATGGTAATATCTTCTATAAAATATAACATATTTTACAAATTCCGTGCGTTACGCACGGGTACTACGCTAGTTATAATACTAAAGGAGAAGTCGCCTACGATATGTGGCGGCTTCCCCTTTAATGTAGCCCATTTTTCTTTTTTCCTTTTTATTAATCTATTTATTTTAATATTTTTAATGGATTAGATAAGTGTTAATTTAACAAACAATTAATTAAAACAAATTAAAAAGGAAAATTATCTAATCTATTGATTTTAATATTTTTAATCGATTAGATAAGTGTTAATTTAATAAACAATTAATTAAAACAAATTAAAAAGAAAAATTATCTAATCTATTTATTTTAATATTTTTAATTGATTAGATAAGTGTTAATTTAACAAACAATTAATTAAAACAAATTAAAAAGGAATTAAAACAAATTAAAAAGAAAAATTATCTAATCTATTTATTTTAATATTTTTAATCGATTAGATAAGTGTTAGTTTAACAAACAATTAATTAAAACAAATTAAAAAGTAAAATTATCTAATCTATTTATTTTAATATTTTTAATCGATTAGATAAGTGTTAATTTAACAAACAATTAATTAAAACAAATTAAAAAGGAAAATTATCTACATTAGTTGATGATTTGGATCCTCCGGCCTTCTTCAATTTTAAAGATTTTCTAATTTAGTTAAGATTTTGTATATATGAAGCCGGCGTAGCAATAAATCTGGCGTAACTTTTTTTTTTTAAGATTAAATTGTTTATTTATTTATTTTAATTTCGAGTTGAAGATTAAACCCGCGTAGCTTTAATTTGTTTGTTAAATTAAAGCTTATTCAATTTAGTTGAGATCCTAACCAATTCTTTAAAAGTCAACTTGATGTAAATCTATATCTATATTCTATATTATAATACTAAAAGAGAAGTCGTCTACGACATGTGACAGCTTCTTCTTTAATGTAGCCTTTTTTTTATTGATTTATTTTAATATTTTTAATCGATTTGTTTTAATTGTTTGGTAAATTAAAACTTATCTAATTTAGTTGAGATCTTGGTTTTTATGATTGATGATTTTGATCCCCTAAAATCCCTCATCCGGCGTAGGTTTGTTTTTATTTTGAAGATTACTTTATTTACTTTAATTTTTTGTTAATTTTTAATCGATTTGTATTAATTGTTTGTTAAATTAACGCTTTTAGCGACTTCTCCTTTAATGTAGGAATTTTTAGTTTAGTAATTAATTAATTTATTTATTTCACAAATCTAATTAGAATATCTATATAAACTCTTAATTTAGAAGAGTTTAGGATGAAGTGTCAAGCTTAGAGTAATTTTAGGAGTCTTGACCAATTATTTTTTTTTTTGCCATTTTTCTTTGATTTTCTTTATTTCTAATTTTTTTTCTTCTTTTTTCCTTTAATTCTCTTTTTGATTTAATTTTACTAACTATCTATATCTATATAAACTCTTAATTTAGAAGAGTTTAAGATGACTTGTCATGCTTAGAGTAATTTTAGGAGTCTTGACCAATCATTTTTTTTGCCATTTTTCTTTGATTTTCTTTATTTCTATTTTTTTTCTTTTTCCTTTAATTCTCTTTTGATTTAATTTTACTAACTATAGGGCTTAATTCAAAACATTGATCTTAGCCTAAATTATAATTTTAGTAGTTTTTTTCTAAAAAAACAATATAAACTCTTAATTTAGAAGAGTTTAGGATGACATGTCAAGCTTAGAGTAATTTTAGGAGTCTTGACCAATCATTTTTTTTTCCATTTTTCTTTGATTTTCTTTATTTCTAATTTTTTTCTTCTTTTTCCTTTAATTCTTTTTTTGATTTAATTTTACTAACTATCTATATAAACTCTTAATTTAGAAGAGTTTAGGATGAAGTGTCAAGCTTAGAGTAATTTTAGGAGTCTTGACCAATCATTTTTTTTTTCCATTTTTCTTTGATTTTCTTTATTTCTAATTTTTTTTCTTCTTTTTTCCTTTAATTCTCTTTTTGATTTAATTTTACTAACTATCTATATAAACTCTTAATTTAGAAGAGTTTAAGATGACGTCTCAAGCTTAGAGTAATTTTAGGAGTCTTGACCAATCATTTTTTTGCCATTTTTCTTTGATTTTCTTTATTTCTAATTTTTTTTCTTTTTCCTTTAATTCTCTTTTGATTTAATTTTACTAACTATAGGGCTTAATTCAAAACATTGATCTTAGCCTAAATTATAATTTTAGTAGTTTTTTTCTAAAAAAACAATATAAACTCTTAATTTAGAAGAGTTTAGGATGACATGTCAAGCTTAGAGTAATTTTAGGAGTCTTGACCAATCATTTTTTTTGCCATTTTTCTTTGTTTTTCTTTATTTCTAATTTTTTCTTCTTTTTCCTTTAATTCTCTTTTTGATTTAATTTTACTAACTATTGGGCTTAATTCAAAACATTGATCTTAGCCTAAATTATAATTTTAGTAGTTTTTTTCTAAAAAAACAATGGGATTAATTCAAAACAAAAAATTAATAATAAGAAAACATAAAATTAATATTGGTAATCTATATATATATACTATTTTAATCGTTTTATCAACCCTTGAGTTTAATTCAAAATATTTAATTATCTGAACTTTTAAAATTATGTTATAATATTAATTTAATATATTAGTAAAATTTTACTTATAAAAAATCGCGTCATGTCGCGGGGATCATACTAGTTAGTTATTAAAGATAACAATTAGTAACAAATCCACTGATTGCAATATTAAGGATAACAATTCTTAACAAATTGATATATACACAAATCCAAATCCAATTAATCTAGCGAGATCTAATTAATTCATTAACTAATTAGAAAATCCAATCAAGTAATTAATTACCTTAGGTATTAATTAACTACCATATCTTAGTGCAAGCACGTAATTGGATTCTACCTTATCCAATTAACTAAACAAATCTAATTAATTAATTAATTAGAAAATCAAACTAACGACATATCAATCTGAATATTCTATTCTACATTGCAATCTCTTATCTATATATTAATTATTCAATACTAAATGATATATGCATTTTTGCATTTTAAAATGAATTAGATCAGTATAAATGTTGAAGGATTTAATTTAATTTTAATATATGTCATGCATTCATATCCCCCAAGTATTGTAATTATCCTTATTATGTGAATCATTTGCAATGCAATTATGCAATCGTAATAAAACAAAAGGTATAACTTCCCAAACCACACACATTTTTTTGGAACATCAATGTATTTATTCCTTTATCTTACATTGTTTTCCACCACTTATGTTTTTCCTCACATTTCTCCCACGTAGGTAATGATTTTCTAATCACGGGTGGTGAATTAGATATTCACCGCGAATTACAAGACATTATCAACATTGTTATTATATATTTATCATATTTACTGTTTTTTAAATTATTTCAATTGTTTTTTAAATTATTTAAATTATTTCAATTGTTTTTCAAACATTTTGTCAATTTCAGTTTTTCAATATATTCTCTTATTCATGCATTTTGATTAAAGTCGTTATATTTTTTGGTATTATATTAATGGTTGTAATGCTTTAATTTTCTTATTATTTAACATTTGATTTTCGTTATCATTCAATATATTAGAAAATGCTCACTTTTTAACTGGTACATAATATTTATATTATTATATTGTAAATAATTAATGATATTATATGCAATATATTTCGAAAGTATGACCCGTGCACTGCACGGGTACTTAACTAGTAAACAGTAATTGATGAACAATTGGAAGGTAATATCAGCACATGAGATGAAACGAAGAGAAATTCGGACAAGGATCGAAACAATCAAATCTCAATAGAGAAGGAAAATAAACATAACATTCAGGATCCCTAGCTAATTAACCACAAGCAGACTAACAACCAAAAACAATAATGTACAAGATCAATAAGATTATAGTCTAATAAATGTCATCAAACAGAAAGAATGAACAATAATGTACAAGATCGAGACACATAGATCAACCAAATTCAAAACCCTAAAACAGACTAACAACCAAAAACACTTGAAAACCAAAAAATCAACACAAAATCGAATACACGGTAGGAATACACAGTAGAATTGAACGAAAATTAAATTAAAACATGGAGACATACCTGGAGAACCTTCCATCGGACAACAAATTCGAGGAAATCGCAAAAACCGAACACCAGTAGCGCACCCCGACTGCGATGCAAGAAAAAGAAGAACACGGAGAGCAAATAAGCACCGGAGTAGATATGGAAGAAGCAGAAGATGAACAAGACAGAGAATGGAAGGAGAGGAATCGACGAAGATGCCGAACTCGTCGCCTGAAAGCGATGAAATCGCCAGCTGAAAGCGATGAACGAGGGAACGCGATGGGCTTAGTAAGGAGAGAGTAAAGAGACCCAAACACTTAAAAAATTGAATAGGTGCTGGCACGGAAAATTTATTAAGTTAGGGTGCTAATGACCTAATTAAATTAGCAAAATGTGATATTTCACCAAAATTTCTCTTCTTTTTTATAATAATTTTTGTTTCTATTAGTTTTTGTCTATTAAAAAATGACTATTTAAATCGCAAATTCTCAAATTTTATATATACATATAAAAATATTCTCAAATTTTATTTTGCATCGCAAATTTTAGGTTTTTCTTCAATATCTTTTAAAAAAAGTTCATATATACACATAAAAAAAAATTCTCAAATTTTTTTTTAGCCCCCATAAAATAATTTGGGATCGGCCACTGAAAATATATATGGAAACAAGAGTGTAATATGTAATCTCAATTTGAAAAAGATATCTATGTTTGGCAAAATTAAACTCAGAGTTACATAATTTGTTGGAGTTTATTTGTATATTTTGAATATACTCGCAATAATTTTAATTAATTGTTAATAAATTTTATTAGTGATTTTACTTTCCTTGCAAAAGGAAAAATTAATTTGTTGAATTTTATAAGACGTCTGAATTCATTAGGTAATTTGCTGATTTTACTTTCATTCCAAAAGGAAATATTTTATTAGTGAATTCATTAATTTTAATTCATTAATATATGCAGAAGTAATATGATTTAGTTTTCTTCAACGAACTGGAATTGGATTTGACTCCTTTGTACACTTTTAATCTAAGCGGCAAGCTCGCCCTTTTCGTTTTCTCTACAAGCAATTGCTTCAATTCTCGTGCACGTAAATGCTAATCAAAGTTAATATGAAATCAAGTAAAATCTTTTATATATATATATATATATATATATATATATATATATGGTAGGGTTCAGGTGAGAAGGGGTCGGTCCGGTAAGAAGAAAAGAACCAATTTAATTGGTGGAAACAGATCTAGATTTTAAAGGGAAAAAAATCATTCACGCGCTTCCTTTTTCTTCTACGCAGGGCTCTTCCATGGAAAATAAAACACGGGAGCATCGGACAGGGATCTGGAGTCTACCATCTTGGTAACGAACAGGAGGAAGCTGACGGCGGACTGGACCAAGAGCATGGGAGAGGACGCCGAGCTCAACGGCGACGTCGGAGACCTCGTAGAGATTCAGTTCGATTCAGTGGCGGAGACCTCACCGACATCTAGTTCGATTAGACGGCAGAGACCTCGACGACATTTAGTTCGATTATAATTTTCGTCGCCGGCACCGCCATCGACCACCGCTCTTCACCGCTGCTGCGATCACTTGAAGCCACCAAGGGGAACGCCTTCGCCTCATGGAGATGTAGCCATCGTTCTGTCATGTCGCCGCGCTACCTTCGAGGCTCACAAAGTCTTCGGAATTCCATCGAAGCTCACTGAAGAGGGTTTGGGCAAAGCACTGTCGGGTTGGGTGAGGGGTGGTTTGATTGTTGCAGGGGCAAAAAAAAATGAAGACGAGAAGTACGTTTTGGAACCTGCAAATCTCACTAAGATATGATTCAAGATTCAGAAGATGGAGCATGTGCCATTAATCTTTATGTAAATTTTAATTAATCTGGAATCAAGTTAAAGGTGTTGCAGAACTACATTAAACAAGTTGATCTGACCAAATAAAGATCGGTTATATTTCATTTGAATTGCGTAATTTATCAACAGTCAAAACCTGCATTTGCCGGCCATTTGCATATATTGGCATCTACTTTTGTGCTTCGTTTTTTTATTACTGGATCAAATAGAGGTTGGTTCTGTAACTAAATAAGTTGGTTCAGTGATTAAATAGAGGTTGGTTCAGTGTGTAAATAGAGGTTGGTTCAGTGAATAAATAGAGGTTGGTTCAGTGACTAAATATAGGTTGATTCAGTGATTAAATAGAGGTTGGTTCAGTGACTAAATAGAGGTTGGTTCAGTGACTAAATAGGGGTTGGTTCAGTAACTAAATAGATTGGTTCAGTGACTAAATAGAGGTTGGTTCAGTCACTCAATAGATGGTGGTTCAGTGACCGAATAGAGAGTGGTTAAGCGACCGAATAAAGAGTGGTTCAGTGAACGAATAGAGAGTGGTTTAGTGACTCAATAGAGGGCGGTTCATAATTTTATAGTAAATGGTTCAACACATATATAAAGAGTGGTTCAGTGACTAACTAGAGGTTGGTTCAGTGTCTAAATAGAGGTCGGTTTAGTGACTAAATAGAGGTTGGTTCAATGACCAAATAGGTTGGTTCAGTGACTAAATAGAGGTTGGTTCAGTGACTAAATTGAGGTTGGTTCAGAGACAAAATAGAGTTTGGTTCAGCGACTAAATAGAGGTTGGTTCAATGACTAAATAGAGGGTAGTTTAATGACTAAATATATAGTGGTTCAGTGGCTAAATAGAGAATGATTCAGCACATATATGGAAAGTGATTCAGACTATTCAGTGATAAAAAAAAAGCGAATTAGAAGTGGTTCAGTGACTAACTAGAGAATGGTTCAGTGACTAAATAGAGAATGGTTCAGCACATATATAGAGAGTGGTTCAGTGACTAAATATATCGTTCATTAATTAAATAGAAGTGGTTCATCAATTTTATAGTAACTGGTTCAGCACATATATAGAGGGTGGTTCAGTGACTAAATAGTATTGGTTCATTAACCATTTTATTTTTAAAAAATAAATAAATAATTAAAAATAAACATTAAAAGAAAATAAAATACAAATGAAAATGAAAATACAAAAATGCAAGTATAACTACTTAATTTTTGTTATTTCTAATGTATAATTAATAAAATTTTATAATTATTAAATAGTAGTGGTTCATGAAATAAGTTCTAGTGGTTCATCAAATAAAGAGTAGTGGTTCATCAAATAAATAGTATTGGTTCATCAAATAAATAGTATTGATTCATGAATCATTTAATTTTTTTTTAAAATAAATAAATAATTAAAAAATAAACATTAAAAGAAAATAAAAGAAGAATGAAAATTTTATAATTATTAAACAGTAGTGGTTCATGAAATAAATTCTAGTGGTTTATCAAATAAATAGTAGTGGTTAATTAATGAACCATTTTATTTTAATATATTTATTATCATTTTTTAAAAAATGAAATTATAAAAAAGTAAAATTATAAAAATGTAAATAATTTTAGGGTGAAATTTATATTATCACGTCTCTTAATATGTAATTTCAAATTTTATATGAAAACATTTTAATTATAATTAGAAATGTATATTAAATGTGATAATTGCTTGTGAGACAAAAAGCAATAATATTTAACAGATGCCTTAAATGATAAGAAGTGATGCATTGGCTTAGTGGTTCTTCATGAATCATGAGTATTAGCAATCATCAGGTCTGTGTGTTCGATTCCCCACCTCGGTAGGTATGCGCGCCCCATTTTTAATATATACAACAGGGCGCGCGTGTAGTGGATGCGCGGAGAGGGTGCGAGTGGGGATCGAATTCAGATGCGGGATTGGGGTTGTTGACGCGCGCGCCCCATTTTTTTTTTATACACGTGTACCAATCGAATATTTTCTTTAATACACGTGGACCAATTAAATTGCTTCTTTCCTTCTCATTATTGGAGGTGTGTGTACCCGAACCCGACCCTATATATATATATATATATATATATATATATATATATATATATATATATATATATATATATATATATATATATATATATATATATATATATATATATATATATATATATATATATATATATAGTAGGGTTCAGGTACGAAGCATGTCAAGAATGAGAAGAAAATAAGCTTTTTCATTGATCCACTTGTCCAAAAGGAATGCCAAATTAGTTGAGGCGCTTTTCCAAATTAATTAGCAACATACATGTAAATTAATTAGTAGCACTCTCACTTGGACACGCGCTAATTCACACAAAACTAATTAATTGCACACGTCAAGTATAAAAAGTACTTACACATGTAGAAATGAACTTTAAAAAAAAATTGGCATTTTCACTCGTTAAAAAATTATGAAAAATATATATTTTGGTGTAATTTAATTTTATCTACACATAGACACCACTTTGTATATGTTTTGTTGAAAAAAAATTGACAAGAAGTGATTCAGCAATTTTATTCACAGTGGTTCAGCAATTTCATTCACAGTGGTTTAACAATTTTATTCACAGTGTTTCATCAATTTTCTTCACATTGGTTCAGCAATTTTATTCACAATGGTTCAACAATTTTATTCACAGTGGTTCAGTATTTTCATTCACAGTAGTCCAGCAATTTTATTCACAGTGGTTCATCAATTTTATTCACAGTGGTTCAACAATTTTTTCACAATGGTTCAGCCATTTTATTTGTAATGAATCACAAGGTTCACAAGTTATAAAGAAGTGGTTCGATCATGAAGTTATTAAGAAGTGGTTCATGAACCTATAAAGAAGTAGTTAATAAACATATAAAGAAGTGTTTCATGAACCTATAAAGAAGTTATTCATGAAGCTATAAAGAAGTGGTTCATTAACCTATAAAGAAGTTGTTCATGAAGCTTTAAGAAGTGGTTAATAAAGATATCAAGAAGTGGTTCATTAAGTTATTAAGAATTGATTAATGAAGTTATCAAGAAGTGATTCATTAAGTTATAATGAATTGGCTCATGAAGTTTTCATTCTTCTTTTGTTTTCTCTTAATGCTTAATTTTTAATTATTTATTTGTTTATTTTTTTAAATAAAATTGTTCATGAACCAATACTATTTACTTCGTGAACCACTTCTATTTATATGTGCTGAACCACTTGGTATAAAACCCCTGAACCACTTGGTATTAAAACCCTGAACCACTTGTTATTAAAAAACCCTGAACCACTTCGTATAAAACCCCTGAACCACATAGTATTAAACTCTGAACCATTTTGTATTAAAACCCTCAACCACTTGATTTACAAGATTTTCATAATTCTTTTATTTTCTTTTATTGTTTATTTTTAGATATTTATTTATTTGTTTTTAAAATAAAATGGTTAATAAACCAATACTATTTATTTGATGAACCATATGGGTTAAAACACTGAACCACTTATATAAAAAGCCTGAACCACTTTTTATAAAATTAATGAACCACTAATTCATTTAAAAATCAAAATAACGCTTGGATTAAAGGAAGATTTGACGTGGTTGCTGTAACGGCCCAGAATTATGATTTCCGGGTTACGTTTCAAGGGATGAAACCCCTTGTTCGGATCTTGCAATCCATGTACGGGTCGAGGTTTGAAACTCATTTTAAGATTAGTAGAAAGAGGGATTCCAAACCCTAAAAACATCGAAGGGCCGTTGGGTACCCTTAACCTGTCCTAAGACTATGTCGCGGAATCCATTTCAAACGGAAGTAAGGCGAAAGCAAAGTAAAGATACAAGTGTCACGGCAGAACCGGTCAAAACCAAATCATGAGTGTGTAATTACCATTTTAGTAAATTAGGATATTAGCCAGATTCTTCGATTCGCCAAAAGGGAACCCCGTCATATAGACATCGAGCACTCAAATCTGCAGAAAATACCTTTAAAAGAAGAACGGGGAAAGGAGTCAGATCGAGCCACTCATGCGGGACCGGCAGTCCTCGTTGAGGCCACATAGTATGTGCTATACCTAATAAAGATGCTCTAATGCAGTACGAAAGTCAAACACACTAGCATGCTCCTAGTTCATAATAATGTGCAGAAATACTGTAAAGGGCCCACGACAATGCCAAATGGCATATCCATCTCCTACCTCCACCCCCTTCCGATAGGGCGGAGACTGGCCAGCTCGTGAATGCATTCCATCATAATCGGGTGGCACGCATGCCTAACCCGCTCCACAATAAAGCCCGCAGGCATCTCATAATATAAGGAAGTTCATGACTCGATTGACTCAGGGTACCCGATGAGGCTGGGCTACCCTATGACCCTAGCAAAGACTCTAAGACTATCACAGATAACGGCCGTTCTGTTTCAAACGCATAAAGTAAGCGGATGCTCATTCAATTAGTGCAACCTAAACATGATACTACATGGCATGCTTTTATGCATATGCAACACCTAACATAAAATGCAACAACAGGCATGAATGTCCAACCTGAGTAAACCCCTTAGGGAACTTACCTGAAGATGCAGAACAGCAAGATAACACAAGCAAGGGCCCAATGCAAGTCCAAAAGCAATACGCACCTATCATCAAGTCAATTCCATAAGCTACCAGACCGATATTCATACATACGAAACCCAAGTTCCCAACATACTCAAAACTAACCGATAGTGAAACCGTTTTCCAAAACCTTTCCGATATGATCAACATCAACCAAAATCATTTCATTTCCAATCAAAACCCATCGATAAAATCGTACCAACCATATTTTCCAAACTCTTAAATGTAACGGCCCAGAATTATGATTTCCGGGTTACGTTTCAAGGGATGAAACCCCTTGTTCGGATCTTGCAATCCAGGTACGGGTCGAGGTTTCAAACTCATTTTAGGATTAGTAGAAAGAGGGATTTCAAACCCTTAAAACGTCGAAGGGCCATTGGGTACCCTTAACCTGTCCTAAGACTATGTCGCGGAATCCATTTCAAACGGAAGTAAGGCGAAAGCAAAGTAAAGATACAAGTGTCACGGCAGAACCAGTCAAAACCAAACCATGAGTGTGTAATTACCATTTTACTAAATTAGGATATTAGCCAGATTCTTCGATTCGCCAAAAGGGAACCCCGTCATATAGATATTGAGCACTCAAATCTGCAGAAAATACCTCTTGACCCAATCAATACGCTTCTCAGGGCACGCATCGACCACAGGCTCGGCTGGCTGCTGAACTGGAACCTCTGGCGTCGGCGCCGTAGATCGAGCCCCTCCACGTAACTCGCTCAGAATATCATGAAGCGCTGCCTCTAGCTGCCCAATCCTAGTCTCTGGGGAAGCTGGCACCCAGTCATCAGCTCGCGGTGGTGATACTCACTCCTCAGCACCCTCAGCGACAACTCGACGCGGGCGTCCCCTGCCGCGACGCGCCCTACCCCCACGCCCATCTAAGCCACGTCTCGTGTCGGCCATACTTGCTATATAACAATAATTATATCACTCAGCACAGTAGCACTCAACGATTCAATATGACCCTCTTCAGGGAGGATCGCCCTCAGGCCCAATTGAATTGAAGACATACAAGCACAGAGACGATCTATGCTGCCCTTCGGGGGACGGCTAACCGAAGGGGCAAATACCTCACGGTCTCCTAACCCATTTTACTCCAACCCTCGAGTTCCTTGGAGTCTTCACAACCCATCTGTAAAAGAAGCTAGTATTTTGCCTACCTTCCCCGAATTCTACATCCATAAAGGATGCCTAGCGCATAGTCTCTACCCCACGAGATTGCCATTCATAATTGATTAATTTATGCTTATGTCCAATTAAATTCATTTTGCCCCTTGAAAACATTTTGAAAACCACTTGAAAGCAAATTGAAAACCTTGGGCCATTTTCAAAACCACTTCAACCTTTCATACTCGGATTGCAAAACCTGGCTCTGATACCACCTTTGTAACGGCCCGGGATTATGATTCCCGAGTTACGTTTCGAGGGATGAAACCCCTCGTTAGGACCTTGCGCCCCGAGTACAGGTTGAAGGTTTCAAAACTTACTTTAATGTTTTCAAAGGGGGATTTCATACCCAAAATCGAAGGGATCGTTGGAATCCCCGGGGAAGTCCCCTGTACCTATCGTAAGTCTAAGCGTGGAAATCCGAAATCATGCGACTAGCGAAAACAAGTGTAATACAAAAGTGTGCCACGGCAGAGCCGGGTCAAAACGGAGTCTAAAGTATAAATCCAAAAATATAATCAGAGTCTGGTGAAGTCTATAACTCCAGCGCTCACTCTCCGCCGACAAAATGACACGCGCAATAAGCAAACAGCACCGATAGGATGAACATAAATAATACCTAAAAAAAAATGATATGGGGCGGGATCAGATCGATGCCCACTTAACTCTGCATCCCAACCATAAGTACACGTATACGCTATACCTAATAAAGATGCTTCTAGATGCATGGCGGAATATTAACACACTAACATGCTCCTAAGATCAAGTACATAATAATAATAAGGCCTTAGCACAGAATACCAAGTGGTATATCCCTCTCCTACCTCCACCCCTTCCGATAGGTGGAGACTGGCCAGCTCGTGAATGCATTCATTCATAATTGGGCGGCACGCATGCCTAACCCGCTCCACAATAAAGCCCGCAGGCATCTCATAATATAAGGAAGTGCATGACTCGATTGACTCAGGACGGGACCCGATGAGACTAGGTCGTCCTATAACCCTAGCAATGACTCTAGTTACTTCACAGATAACGGCCGTTCTGTTTACAAAAGCAATGAGTAAACGAATGCTCAATCATGAGTGCAATCCTAGCAGGATACTACATGGCATGCTGATCATGAATGCAAGCACCTAGTATATCATGCACCTAAAGCAGGGAATAGCTCTATTCAATCTGAGTAAGCTCCGAAGAGACTTACCTGGTATCGCAGAACAACAAAAGGCAATCAACCAGGCAATATGAAATCCGACACGTCACAGATGGTCACCTAACAAGTATAAGCACATCAATGAGTCTATCTCTAAGGCGCACAAAGCACAGATTTATCACACACACAACTTCACAACTTAACATAATAACCGTCACATCATCATTTCCATATTATCAACCTTATCTCATAATCTATCATCTCAACCTCTCACAACCATGTTCAATATAATTATCCAATTCACCAACTTAAGATAATTCCAATTCATACTTAACCAATTTGCATGCCATCATTTCAAAATCTTACTTAGCATATAATTGCACATCTTCAACATAATCATATAACATTTAACCACAAATAATAAATCATCACAATATTATATCTTAAATCTCAAAACAACATTTTATATTTTAAATCCCAATAATTTTACATACTACTTCTAACATCTTTTTATTTTAACATCTTAATAAAATATCTATAAAATCCCAACAATATTCATTTAATCAAAACATCCCTTTTTAAATTACTAATCCAACCTTACTTTATTTTAAATTACCAAAACACACCCTCTTATTTTATAAAATCCCCAAACCGGCCCTCTTGTTTAATAACCCAAACCGAGCCCTTATTTTACACCTCCCAAACCGAGCCCTTTGTGGAAGAAAAAAAAAAGGCCCAAAAATCAGTTTGGCTCATCTGGAAAAATAGGCCCAAACCTTTCTCTTAAAACCCCAAAAAAATCAGGCCCACAAAGAAAGACCCAAACCCGGTTTTGTCTCAGCACAAATTAGGCCCAAATTTCCCATTTTCGGCCCAACAAATTAGGCCCAAAACCTCCATTCTATTTCTTCCATTTGACACAACGTGGAAAGAAAGAAAAAAAGAGGGGAGTGGGGCCAGGTGAGGTGGCGGCTGATGTGGCAAGTGATGGGGTCCCACATGCTTCTTCTTCCCCAGATTTTCCAAAATGAAAGAACAAGGGGAGGGCTTGTGTGTGTTCGGCAGAACGACGAAGGAAGAGGGAAAAGGGAGGTCGTCGGCAGCGATGGGGCTGGGCTCTGGCCACCAGGAACGACCACTCCGACACCCACACACACGAAAACGGAAAGGGAAGGGAGGAGGAGAAGAAAGAAGCTCACCGAGGTGTTCGACGCCGGAAAGCTCGGAGCTCCGGGGAGGTGCGTTTGGCTGCGTCGATGGTGATTCTTCGATCAAGGAGGCCTGGGAGAGGTGCGGGGTGTTAAGGGCGGAACCTCTGGCTGATAAAGGGTGAAAGAGGAGAGGTCGAGAGGAATCGAGACTTACCGAGTTGGACGGAAACAGGGGTGGCGCCTCTGCTGCTGCTGGTGGCCGGCGACGAAGACTGGCGGGGAGGCGGTAGTCGACGGAGGTGTGGTGGTGGAGAGGCGAGGTGGTGACGGAGGTGTGGTGGGAGACGCCTAGCTCTCGGCGTTATCCTCCAAGAGGGAAAGAAGGGTTGTTTGGTTTGTTTGGTTTGTGTTTGTGTGGGGTGTGGAAGGGTGTGTTCAAGTTCAGATTTCATGGACAAAATCTTGGGTTTCTTGACTGCACAAATCGACAAGGCATGGGAAAGGGTTCTCCTCATTTCCATTCTTGGCAAGTTAAAGTAAGGGAAGAAAAAAAGTATATGAGTGTGTTGGGTTAATTAGGGAGGGGTTGAAAGGGGTAGGAAATTTAAAAATTAAATCTCAAATTAAGGGATCCAATGGTTGAATTTGGATAAGGATGTGAGAAAAAGACGAAATTGGGGTCTCGAGTCGGAATTTAAATTTCTGCTGCTTGGTCGTTCAAAACCTGAATGAAAGACGGAATTGATATTTAAAACGAAAATTTGGGCCGGAATTTATTTTAAATTCCTTTTGATTTTCTTTTTCCAAAAATTAATATTTTAAAAATCCGAGCCTTTACAATCTTGTTCATCAAAATATTCCGGCATTTTTGGTTTTCAAGACAATCAATCCTTTAAGAGATAATTCTAGGTAACTTGATAACCCTTTTTAAATAACTTTCCAAGTAATACTTAACCAAAATGCAATACCATAGCTAAACCCTCTTTTCAATTCCTATTAGTAAAACAAAGCCAATAATTCATTTTAGAATTCCTAAAATTAGCTAATTAAAATATCACATAATACATAACACAAATAATATCCCTTTCATAGTGTATAAAAATTTTCAGAAATATAAAATCACCAAGTCATAATAATATATATAACATAACACTTAACAAAACTAACAATTAACAACAATAACCCATGAAAAAGGCCCAACACAACACCCTTTTTAAATAAATCAACCCAAGCCCATCTCTCTTTTCCCAAATCCGGATCCAAAGCCCCAAAACTCAACCAATTTAAATCTGGTTTAAATGAACCGGTTTTCTTTTATTCAAATAAAACACATGAACCGAACCGAACCCTCCTCTAACCTCTGCCCAGTTCAACGGAAGAAAGAAGGAAGGAGAAGGAGGAGGAGAAGGGTTCTCCGGTGACAATACCGAGCTCTGGCCACTCAATTGGGCACCCAGAACTACAGATTGAGCAAGAAAGGGAAGAATAGGAAGAAGAAGCTCACCGAAATGGAATCTCGCCGGGAAAGCTCAAAGACGCCTCGTCGGAAGGTTTCGAGGTCGTTGGAGTCGAATCGATGCTCGCCGGAGACGTACCCATGCCGAAAGTGGCCGAGCTCAAACCGAAACAGGGGAGGGAGAACGAGCGCGCCGCTGCTGCTGGTTCCAGCTGTTGCTGAGTCGCTCGGGGGAGAAGGTTCTTTGGGGCTTGGCTTCTGCTTGGAACCGGAGGAAGAGGAGGTAGTGGCCTCTGCTGTAGCAGCTGCTCTCGTCTTCACTCAGAGAAGAAAGGAGGGAGATGGCGGGGATGTTACAGTGGTGATGGCGGCCAATCCAGCCGAGCAAGGAGGCGGCTTGGTTGGTGGCGGCAATGGGAAGAGGAGAAATGGGTTCCTCTTGCCCTCGGCAACCCACAAGGAACATGGGGGTTGTGTTTGGGGTTTCCTTGAAAATGAAATGTAAAGGGGGGTTTGGATCTGATTTTTGTTAGGCTAGCAGTAACCTTCGGTCAAATTGCAGGTTGTTTGTTTGTCAAAATAAGTGAAATTAAGTGTAGAGAGTGAGGGAAGGTGAGGATAGAATTTGCCTAAAGGGGTGAAGATGAGTTGGAGAGGGAGATTGACTCAAATCAGATCAAATTGAGGCCTGACAATTGATGGACACGCCGAATCAAAAGGAGGAGGAAACAAAAGTGTGTTTCCAAAATACCTAAAATAATTAACCTTGAAACCCGCTCTCTCGATCTTATCCCGACTCGATCAAATTTGATTTGTAAATCATTATCGGAATTAAATTAATCTATCCAGACTCGCAACTCGAAAGCGGAATCAAATTCCGTTAAAATCAGAATTCTAAAACGATGCCAGAAGAATTTTAAAATACGATTTTTAAGGCGAAGATGAGGATTTTCAAATATCCGAATTTTTTTTTTACCCAAATCCCTTTTATTTTATTATTTACTAAAATTTATTATTTAAAAATTCTGAGCCTTTACATCATCCACCTCTAAAAACAAGTCTCGTCCCCGAGACTAAAACCAAAATAACGCAGGGGATGAAGTTGAAATTGATGAGTCCAAGGACCATGTTCAAAGATCTTGTAATCATCTCAGTGGCGTCTTCCGGGATTCTTACAACATCCTAGTCACGGTCATGACATCTCCAATTAGCCTTGACAAGTATGCGATAAGCGCCCCTATCACATCCTCGCTTTGACTTTTCTGAAGTACCACAACTCTAAAAGTTCTACAATAGCATCACTAGGTATTAGCAAGCACCCTATAGGCGCCCCCATAAAATGCATGTATCCACTTCGTGAAGTATCATAGAGTTGCCCGGGTTTGAAAAGTTTCTAAATGGATTCCGCAATTGAAAAGATTAGCCTCAAAATCGTTGAAACCCTCGATAGCGTTCATCCTTAAAAAAAAACAGTTATTTCCTTTCTAAACCGTTCAAAATCTTCAAATCCGACGTTTAACCAAGAACTTTACACCAAAACAAGTCAAATCCCTTCAACTCAAGATTTCGTCAAAATCTTCCAAAACCAATTTAGTTTCCCGCATATCAATCAATCAAATTTAGAAGTCAAGAGGTGGAATCATCCACCTCTAAGGGCTAATCCCATATTCTCTTCCTAGTTTCCAGATCATGCAACATCATTCACAACTCAACAAATATCATAACCAAAAGTCTCATCAACTCTTATCTAAGCATAATACCGTAAGTCATCTCACACATGGCAAGTCCCACATCATATCATAGTCACAAACCATCACATAACCGTCTAACATTAACATAAACATGCCAACAAGTGTCAAGCACCAAAGAAACAACAAGCCTCAACATACTACGAGTCATAAGGTATGTCTATATCATACTAAAGGCATCACATGTGCATAATCAAATGTTCATCACTCATCACGTAATCACACATGTCCAGAAATCAACGGGTTAGGTGTTATGGGGTTAGTACGTCAGTACACATCAAATCTCACAATCGCATATCGATATCGCAACACAAGTAGAACAGATTCATCACGTTAACATATCAACACAACAAGGTCATACTATTAAGATTCAGAAAAAGGAGAGATCCAACCATATACCAAGCATCACATGCTAACATACTCACAAATCATCATTTCAACTCCTTACAGTACCATATAACGATCATTTTGTCATCAGGCACCATTATCTCATATATACAGATCATATTCATCATTTACATATTTATAATCATGCTTCCCAACCATATAATACAACATCATGATTACCACCACATGCTATAACATCATGCTTTCACATAATAACACATTATTGTCTCATGTATCATATCACAACACATCCTATCATGCTTCTAAAATAATATAACAGGATAGCAAGCATCAATATATCATGATAACACTTTCCACTATCAATTAGATTTCAACATTTAGTGTCATTCCATATCAGGTCTTATCATGTTCGCTATCTAACATCATGCCAGCAGATGTAAATAAATCACATAATAAAGAAATCCTCACATACCAGTCAAAATAAAACACAATCTCTACTCGCCCATCTCCACTCTCAAACCAAGACTAATCCTCTTCTAGGCCCGCCAACGTCATCTCAGACAAAATTTCCCCAGAAATCCCAATTCATCCCGATGCTCAAATCTCGCCCCTCCTTCCGCCAAGCACTTCCGCACCATCCCCCTCTAATAATCAACTACTATTTCTAACCTCACACCCAAGTACCCTCTAATACCATGTCCACAATATTCACGAGCCCTCCCTTACACTTCTCGTACTATCCGAAGCATCACCAACCTCACCTAGAAGCTCATCAGAACCACCAACATTGCCTCCCATAAATCTCAAAGCTCACTCAGTCTTACCTAAGCCAACATCCCTCTCTCGCGACTCTCCTTCTAATACCATCGATCATCCTAACCGCCTACAAGTCCTTTACCACTCATCAACCACCCCACAAGATAACCCTCACCCACAAGTTCAAAGAAGAAGCAATCATGGACATTATCAAACATAAGGTCTACATCATATCAACTAGCATTCATAAACATAATATCATGGGTTCAACAAGTCTCAGTTTATCATCATGCTCAATAATCATTGCAAACATCATATATGAACATATTGAAGTCAAGCTAACATGTTGCATTATAACCCTATCAGATACAATTCAGGTCTCTTAGCATATATAGTTCACATTTTACAGGCAAAGGAATTCAAATCATGCTTAGCAACTTAGAGTAGAAACACGTCAAGACATCATGGTACATTAGATCCATAAGGCATCACATCATATCATCATAGACGACAGGCAATCAGGCAATAGTCATCATCAAGTCAGCACATCAACACGTAAATCTCATCGCCAAGTTAGTGCAATATCATTGTCAACAAGTTCAAAAGGGTTAGTAATTCGAACAGAGAACACTCTCGCTTGCAAGTCATATCTTACTCAGTAACCGTAATTCTTGATGCGTGCCCGTTCCGTCAACATCATTGATCCTGAGGCCCGTGGGTTATGGGCCCACACTTCTGTTGCACTGTTCTGTCGCTATCCAACTCCTCATTCTCTTTTCCCATGCGGTCGCTCGTCTAATGTATCGCGCAAGAGTCCAAGTTAGTGAAGATAGGGGAGTGACAAGAGCGGACAACCCAAATTCCTTTCGGGGACAAACACATACCACAACTAAAGACGACAATACTAGAGGCAAGACTCTAACCCGAGAATAGCAACAACACCCTTATGGAGGTCCATTAGGTTGCAATCGCGATAAGCAAACATGAATTCATCATGGAGCATATCAATCACTCTAGTTCATGCTAACATGTACCTAACTCATGATGAATTACATACGCATTCACTTCAGAAAACACAATCAAGTCTGGCACTAATGCAGGTGAGTTGAGCTAATCGCAAATTCTTTCATGAAAGCAAACATGCTCAGCAATCTTAAACGAGATATGCAGAATAAACATAGGAATTATCACATGTATGAACAATGTACGAGTATGGTACACACATCTACTAATGAGGTCAAATGCAGCAAGGCGAGGTATATCATAACAATTAGATTAAGCGTCGTGCGAGAGCACATAGGAGCAGTATGGTAACTATCACATCGGACAATAATAATCATATACCAGGTTAAGAATGACATGTGATCATATGACGAGATACATTTAGAAAGTATAGGTCTTACATGATGCTAGTGATACATGATGTGATACAAGCATAGTCATGGGTCATTTAAAGAGTTCAACATAATATTTAGGATAGCAAGAGGAAAATCACAGAGTAACAAGAATGACATCACGAGCGACAATCATAATCATGCTAAGAATGAACCGTCATAGGACACATGTAATGATACGATAGTTATCAAATCATAGAACAAGTACATCACGTGATTATTTAGCGGGTCATATTGGAAATCATAATTAAGCCCTACAGAACACTACTGGCACATATTGAACATGCACATAATCAAGATAACTCGACTAAATTCATTATAACATTCATGCGTCCTACGTATCTAAAGACATGATAAGCGTGGTGTGTGATTATGCGATGTGCCAAGTCATACATGTATACTAGCATGAGAGGATATAATGGAGCAATAGAGGAACACTACCGAGCGACAACATGTAAGCATGCTATGATTAACCATCACAGAAAGCAAATCGATCATCGAATTCAACACTAATTAACTTGCACGGGTAAGACATGTTATGGTAATAGAAAGAGGGTAGAACCACACTATCAGGAACCTAGCTCGAGAGAGAATCAGCAACAACGTAGACAAGATACAAGTTCGCACAAGTCACAATCGATGATCATACATGATGCTAAAAGCTCAATATAACGTACGATACATGCATGCAACTAATCATGACGACGGGTAAGAAATCACTCAATCATCTTCCACGATATAGGAGCATGCGAAAAGTTAAACGACTCATAATACGAGTCTAAGTAATGGGCAATTTGATTAGAATACGAGGACATGAGCTCAACCCAACACATACTAGGATAACATGCATTCATCAAGACTCAATTATACCACATATTCTCCATTCAACGCAAGCAATCACACAACAGTATCAACTTGCAAAATCATCAACAGTCAATTTGACTAATACAAAACAGATGAGCATGTTATAGATTCTTGTCACAAAAGAAATAATAGTATCGATACATCATCATCCAGGATGTTAAGGCAATCATCTACAAGTATTCATACAAAATGGAGTTGATCACACTATCATAAACCTAATCCAGGAGAAAATAACGATCATGTAGGTTCATACTATATGGTTCATGTTTCCAATCCATCATACGATTAATAGGCCAAGTAAACATGCTATAACAACATATAATCATGATAGAAGGCAAGACACAACACGAGACTTGAGAAATGTAACTAACCACATTATGAGCTTAACAATAAAATCATGACAGAAAGCAAGGCATAACATGAGCAACTTTTACTAATGATCATTTGCAAGCTACATGCGGAAAATCACAAGATTATGTCATGCAAATTCAGAAAGAGTCACCATTACAACCGGACAGAAATTCCTAAGGGCATCCACTGACTTTTCCCAACCGACTCATCACCCCTCTTTTCTGTGGGACTCTAGTACAACTCTTTGTAGCAAGTAGACATTGGCTGATCGTAACAAGAATCGAGAAAGACAGCCCCAGAAACACCCTACTCTCTAACTCGGAATTTCATCAAGAGTCATCTTCCAGTACTCTTTCAAACAACCCTCATATCCAGCCATGATTCCCGAGAACAATGTGTTTACCAACCTGATTTCCCATTGAGGAGACCGAAATTCAAAAGAAAGACTCGATAAGGCCATCAAGGGGTTAACATACTAGAAGGGGTCGTTCAACACAAGCTGGGCTTGACCACACGGAAATAAGGGTACTCCCACTATCCCATTTGCACAAATCAGTCAATACACAACTCATTGTTAGGCATACAAAATCAGATCTCTAGCATAGCAAGCACTCAGCACAGAATCAAATAATAACACTCATAACGATCTCCTTGGAGTCTCCCAACCCATCTGTAAAGAACAAGCTGATATTTTGCCTACCAATCCCAACTACACCCAATAAGGGTGGTCTAGCGCCTTTCTACCCACTCGGTCCCTCTTTAGTCGGTTTTCCTCTTTTATTACAAGTCAAGTTCATTACTTAGTCCAATTTTGGTTAGGCATCTTAAGTTCATTTTGCCCTTCTTAAAATACTTTCAAATCCTTGAAATTCCTGGGCGGTTTTCCAAAACATACACTCGACCCTTGCGTACCCGAATTGCACAACCTCGCTCTGATACCATCTTTGTAACGGCCCAGAATTATGATTTCCGGGTTACGTTTCAAGGGATGAAACCCCTTGTTCGGATCTTGCAATCCAGGTACGGGTCGAGGTTTCAAACTCATTTTAAGATTAGTAGAAAGAGGGATTTCAAACCCTTAAAACGTCGAAGGGCCATTGGGTACCCTTAACCTGTCCTAAGACTATGTCGCGGAATCCATTTCAAACGGAAGTAAGGCGAAAGCAAAGTAAAGATACAAGTGTCACGGCAGAACCGGTCAAAACCAAACCATGAGTGTGTAATTACCATTTTACTAAATTAGGATATTAGCCAGATTCTTCGATTCGCCAAAAGGGAACCCCGTCATATAGACATCGAGCACTCAAATCTGCAGAAAATACCTTTAAAAGAAGAACGGGGAAAGGAGTCAGATCGAGCCACTCATGCGGGACCGGCAGTCCTCGTTGAGGCCACATAGTATGTGCTATACCTAATAAAGATGCTCTAATGCAGTACGAAAGTCAAACACACTAGCATGCTCCTAGTTCATAATAATGTGCAGAAATGCTGTAAAGGGCCCAAGACAATGCCAAATGGCATATCCCTCTCCTACCTCCACCCCCTTCCGATAGGGCGGAGACTGGCCAGCTCGTGAATGCATTCCATCATAATCGGGCGGCACGCATGCCTAACCCGCTCCACAATAAAGCCCGCAGGCATCTCATAATATAAGGAAGTTCATGACTCGATTGACTCAGGGTACCCGATGAGGCTGGGCTACCCTATGACCCTAGCAAAGACTCTAAGACTATCACAGATAACGGTCGTTCTGTTTCAAACGCATAAAGTAAGCAGATGCTCATTCAATTAGTGCAACCTAAACGGGATACTACATGGCATGCTTTTATGCATATGCAACACCTAACATAAAATGCAACAATAGACATGAATGTCCAACCTGAGTAAGCCCCCTAGGGAACTTACCTGAAGATGCAGAACAACAGGATAATACAAGCAAGGGCCCAAATGCAAGTCCAAAGCAATCCGAAAGCAATACACACCTATCATCAAGCCATTTTCATAAGCCATTGAACCAACATTCTTTCGCACGAAACCCAAGTTCTCAACATACTCAAAACCAACCGATAGCAAAACCGTTCTCCAAAACCTTTCTGATATGATCACATCAACCAAAATCATTTCATTTCCAATCAAACCCATCGATAAATCTTACCAACAATATTTCCAAACTCACTTCTCGAAGTTTTCCAAACTCTTAAATCTCAAGTTAAGTCAACTCATTTTTAAAACAATTTCTCAAATTATACTTGGCCAAATTCAAGAGGAAGTAACAAATTTTCTAAGTCAACCCAAAATCTTGTTCATCAAAATATTCCGGCATTTTTGGTTTTCAAGACAATCAATCCTTTAAGAGATAATTCTAGGTAACTTGATAACCCTTTTTAAATAACTTTCCAAGTAATACTTAACCAAAATGCAATACCATAGCTAAACCCTCTTTTCAATTCCTATTAGTAAAACAAAGCCAATAATTCATTTTAGAATTCCTAAAATTAGCTAATTAAAATATCACATAATACATAACACAAATAATATCCCTTTCATAGTGTATAAAAATTTTCAGAAATATAAAATCACCAAGTCATAATAATATATATAACATAACACTTAACAAAACTAACAATTAACAACAATAACCCATGAAAAAGGCCCAACACAACACCCTTTTTAAATAAATCAACCCAAGCCCATCTCTCTTTTCCCAAATCCGGATCCAAAGCCCCAAAACTCAACCAATTTAAATCTGGTTTAAATGAACCGGTTTTCTTTTATTCAAATAAAACACATGAACCGAACCGAACCCTCCTCTAACCTCTGCCCAGTTCAACGGAAGAAAGAAGGAAGGAGAAGGAGGAGGAGAAGGCTTCTCCGGCGACAATACCGAGCTCTGGCCACTCAATTGGGCACCCAGAACTACAGATTGAGCAAGAAAGGGAAGAATAGGAAGAAGAAGCTCACTGAAATGGAATCTCGCCGGGAAAGCTCAAAGACGCCTCGTCGGAAGGTTTCGAGGTCGTTGGAGTCGAATCGATGCTCGTCGGAGACGTACCCATGCCGGAAATGGCCGAGCTCAAACCGAAACAAGGGAGGGAGAACGAGCGCGCCACTGCTGCTGGTTCCGGCTGTTGCTGAGTCACTCGAGGGAGAAGGTTCTTTGGGGCTTGGCTTCTGCTTGGAACCGGAGGAAAAGGAGGTAGTGGCCTCTGCTGCAGCAGCTGCTCTCGTCTTCACTCAGAGAAGAAAGGAGGGAGATGGCGGGGATGTTGCAGTGGTGATGGCGGCCGGTCCAGCCGAGCAAGGAGGCGGCTTGGTTAGTGGCGGCAATGGGAAGAGGAGAAATGGGTTCCTCTTGCCCTCGGCAACCCACAAGGAACATGGGGGTTGTGTTTGGGGTTTCCTTGAAAATGAAATGTAAAGGGGGGTTTGGATCTGATTTTTGTTAGGCTAGCAGTAACCTTCGGTCAAATTGCAGGTTGTTTGTTTGTCAAAATAAGTGAAATTAAGTGTAGAGAGTGAGGAAAGGTGAGGATAGAATTTGCCTAAAGGGGTGAAGATGAGTTGGAGAGGGAGATTGACTCAAATCAGATCAAATTGAGGTCTGACAATTGATGGACACGCCGAATCAAAAGGAGGAGGAAACAAAAGTGTGTTTCCAAAATACCCAAAATAAATAACCTTGAAACCCGCTCTCTCGATCTTATCCCGACTCGATCAAATTTGATTTGTAAATCATTATCGGAATTAAATTAATCTATCCAGACTCGCAACTCGAAAGAGGAATCAAATTCCGTTAAAATCAGAATTCTAAAACGATGCCGGAAGGATTTTAAAATACGATTTTTAAGGCGAAGATGAGGATTTTCAAATATCCGAATTTTTTTTTTTTTTTGACCCAAATCCCTTTTATTTTATTATTTACTAAAATTTATTATTTAAAAAATCTGAGCCTTTACATTAAATCCCAATTTAGGTCAACTCATATTCAAAACAATTCTCAAATCATGTCAAAATTAAGTAAATGTCCACTTTTTTACATAATTAAGTAAATGTCCATTTTTTCCAAAAATACCCATCCTTCCCCATCTCTAACCCTTCCTCCTTCCCCCTTTAATCATTTTTAATTTTAACATTGACTAGTCAACATTAACCATTCCAGTCAACGCCTGCATTTGGTGATAATTTTTTGGTGACAGTTGAGTATATTTTTCTAGTGACAGTTAATAGGGACAATTATTTTGGTGACAATTGATTTTTTGCGACATTTTATTTTTTCCGGTGACAGTTAGGGGAAAATCTTTTCTAGTGAAAATTGATTTTCTTTTTTTTTTCTTGTGATAATTGTTGGTGACAAAAAAATTTGGGTGACAATTGATTTTCTTCCAGTGACAGTTGCCAATAACACTTTTCCTCGGTGACAAATGGGGTTTTTCTGCTAATAGATGATTTTCATGATGACAATTGTTGGTGACAACTATTAATGACGAGGTTGATGACAATATATTGTCACCATGATATTGTAACCTTAAAAAAATTGTCACCATAACATTATACATCACCAAGACATTGTCACCAACTACAGAACACTTTTTTCATATTGTTTAATCAACCGTATTGTCACCAACTTATAAAACATTGTCACCAACCTCGATCTTTTCAGTAATCTATTGACACCAACAATAAAACAGTGTAACCAACCTATTTTCATCAAGCTTTGGTCAATAATCTACTGTCACCAATTACAAAACTTTGTCACCAATATATCTAGTGTCAACCACCTGTTTTTAGAAATTAATTGTCACCAATGACAAAACACTGTCACCAACCAATTGTCACCAACTACAAAGCACTTTCATCAAACTAAAATGTTTACAATGCTAATGTTATCACATTTGTCATCTAATATTAACATATTTTTGTTACAAAACTGAAACCCTAGAACAAGGGGATCATAGACCCAAGAGGGGCTAAACCTGAGCAGACGAAAATTTGATGTACAGTATAGTTTAGTCTTTAGGGTTAAGGGTACAGTACCAATGTTATTAGATTTGTCATCTAATATTAACGCATTTTTGTTACGAAACTGAAACCTTAGAACTAGGGGAGCATAGACCCTAGAGGGGCTAAACTTAGCAAACGAGTAATTCGATGTACAATACTATAATGGCATCACATTTGTCATCTAATATTAACGCATTTTTGTTACAATAATAACCCTAAGTAGATGAAATTTGATGTAAAGTTTAATTTTGTAATACTTAATTGTCAGACTACATCAACTTGCAAAAATATCAAAACAAAGGGGAACAGTTGAGACATTCATACTTAACATCCAAAATAGCAAGACCCTCTATAGCCATCCTCTCTTTCTATACGCATTCATATACTTGTCTGAAATAGCTTCAATACCACCATGAAATGCAAGACTCTCAATATATTTGATGGTATACATACCACAACTTCCACTATAATTGAAAAAAAGGATAATGAAAATTACATATAGCTAAATGAGATATAAATTCCATTTGTCACTAAAACAGAATATATAACTCTACCGATTGTCACCAATCTAAAAAAACAACAAAATAACAACATAAATTCTATTTGTCACCAAAACAGAATATATAACTCTACCAATTGTCACCAATCTAAAAATAACAACATAAATTCTATTTGTCACCAAAATAGAATATATAATTCTACCAATTGTCACCAATCTAAAAATGACAACATAAATTTCATTTGTCACCAAAACATTGTCACCAACCTATTGTCAACAACTATATATGAAACAATGTTATCAAATTATTTTCACCAACAAGTGAACACTGTCACCAAACATTGTCACAAATCAATTGTCACCAACTAAAAATAAACATTGTCACCAATCTATTATCCATAAACAGAGAACATTATAACCACCTCCTATTGTCACCAACCTACTTTAGTAATTTGTTGTCATGAACAATAAAATAGTGTCATCAACATATTGTCATTAAAATATTATTTCAACAAATATTTGTCACCAAGACCATGTAATCACAAAAAAAAATTGTCATCACCGTACTAAATATCACCAAGATAGTGTCACCAATAAAAGAACGGAGATATTGTCACCATAATAAATATCACCAAGATAGTGTCACCATACTAAATATCACCAAGATAGTGTCACCAATAAAAAAAAATTGATTATCACCAAGACATTGTCACCAACCCGTATTTATCACCAAGATATTGTCACCAACTCGTATTTCCAAAACTTATTATCACAAATTTAGCAAAAAAATTAAGCTAATAAAAACGGTCAATTGTATCTAATTCCCGAAAAATTCTATCCAAATATTCAATACCAATTCAACACCAAGATCTGGTTCACCTCATCCAAATCCAATTCCTTGAGAAACTGGTGAACTTGAAGCTGTAGTTGATTGTTTATTCTCTAAGGGGCAATCTACACCTCTCCCGTCACTTTCAGCCATTACCTCCAATTGTCACCTGTTCCAAGAAGCCCAAACACCAATCATGATGGAAAAATCCCATATTTACCAAACAAATACTGAAATATAGAAGTAAAATGCTCTAATTAACAACAAAACCAAAAATTGCTCTAATTGCAAACAATGACATTGCAATTTCACAAAAAGCATCACACAATTTGAAGGGGGTTTCCGAAAAATTGATTTAGTGGGTCGAATTTAGGGAAAAGGAGAAAGGGAATCGAAATTAAGTGGAGATTGAGAGGACATGGAGAGTGGAGAAGAGGTAAGGGAGATTGAGACTGACGGAAAAAGGCGAGACAAGAACAAACTAACCTCAGCCCGACCAACAATGCTTGAGCGAGAGGGACGAGGAGATTGAGAGGAACAATGAAAGGTGACGGGGTAAAGAAGATTGAGAGGGACGGGGAGCGGTCACAGAAAAGAGCATACCTCATGTGCGGCAACGGCGGTTGAGAGACGATGGACACCGGAGGTTGGAGATGGTGATGGAGATGGCGAGAGAGAAGAACAGGAGACGACGAGATTGAGAGAGGCAGCAACGCACGGGAAAAAGATGGAGAAATGAAGGGGGGTTTTTAAAGAAAAATTGTTAATTAATATAGGGGTAGTCTTCGTATTATAACAAAATTATGGACATTTACTTAATTGTTAGATGAATGTGGACATTTACTTAATTAACAATCCTAAATGGATATTTCACCAAATTATTCCTAAAATAAAATGAATACACTTTACTGTCAATAAATGTTAGTTGGTTCGATGGTTTGGCCATTGAGTTTGGAGCAAAAGGTTTTAGGTTCAATCCCCCACATTCCCAATTTTGATTTTGAGAATAGTGTTGCGTGAGAGAGGGATTGTGAGGCAGGCCGCGTGAAGCACACGCGCGGGAGGTGCGATTGGGGGAGCCGGGGAGCGCGCTAGGGAGGTGAGGAGCAGGCGGGAATTTTTCGCGCCGACATTTTTTTATTGGAAAATTTATAATATTTTAATCCTTATGGACCAATCAAATCACTTCTTTCCTTCTCATTTTTACATCTTTTCTTACCTGAACCCAACCATATATATATATATATCGTCCACTGAATAAATTTACCAATTCCACTGAATAATTTATCACATGCTACCGAATAATGTTTTTTTTCCCATCAATTTCAGATAAACGAAAACGCAAATCCATAAACAATACTTCATATTTGACCGAATAATGTTTCACATCTCAGCGAATAATATTTAGCTGTGTAATTATACTCGTGCTATGAAGGTTTTTTGTCAAACCGAAGACTTCATTATGGATGAATAATTAATCAGATTTCACAGAATAATTAACCAACTTATTACCACTAGTAACTGAAATTTGACATATACATCTGTATAATTGACGAATAATGAATCAAATTATACTTCTAAAAAATCCTAAACTAAATTCAACACATACTTCTAAATAATTCTTTTTTTTTCCCGAATAATACGAGAATCAAATGTTGATTAAACAATAAATTTCAACCCTAACCCGAATTGACCGATACCCTAACACAAACCCAAATCAACCCCTACCCCATCCCTAACCCCACCCTCCTCCACAACGCCTTCTCTCTCTTCTCCAACTCCTCCTCCGCCTGTTCCGCGGCTTCCGTCGTCGTCAATTTCACCTCTTTCCCCCTCTATTTCTCCTCCCACCACTCCACCGTCGATGACGTTCATACCACCAACTTGTGCTATGAAGGCTTTTTGTCAAACCGAAGACTTCATTACAGATGAATAATTAATCAGATTTCACCGAATAATTAACCAACTCATTACCCCTAGTAACTTAAATTTGACATATACATCAGAATAATTGACAAATAATGAATCAAATTATACATCTCAAAAATCTTAAACTAAATTTGACACATACGTCTGAATAATTCTTTGTTTTTCCCGAATAATACGAGAATCAAATGTTGATTAAACAATAAATTTCAACCCTAATCCGAATTGACCGATACCATAACACAAACCCAAATCAACCCCTACCCCATCCCCAACCCCACCCTCCTCCACAACGCTCCTCCCTATTCTCCAACTCCTTCTCTACCTGTTCCGCCGCCGCCAATTTCACCTCTTTCCCCCTCGATTTGTCCTCCCACCACTCCGTCGCCGATGACGTTCATACCACCAACTCCTCTGACTCCTCTGCTTTCGTTGTTGTCATTCACGTACTTCCCCCTCGATTTATCAAAGTTCATGCCTCTTGATAATGTGTTTAATAGAGAAGCGTCCGAAATGATTTAATGTGTTGAATGGATTTGAGTGGTGCCAATTGATTATTTATCCTTTTCCAACAAATGTATTGAACCTCTTGATAATGTGTTTAACAATGATGGTTGTTCTCCAGTTGAAAAATCTATTTTGCTTATTGGGCTCCTTCGGAAAAGGATGATGTCCTCATAATGCTTCATCTGCACCTATACCGAGTGGAATGCACACCGTGCCTAGTAACTTCTTTGTCTATGATATTAAGATGATGGAATGAATTTATTTATGATATACTAGGTGTTGCATAAGCATTGAAGCATGCCATGTAGTATCATGCTAGGACTTGCATTAATGAATGAGCATTCTTATTCTGTGTGCATTTGTAAACAGAACGGTCGTTATCTGTGAAGTAACTAGAGTCTTTGCTAGGGTCATAGGATGGCCCAGTCCCATCGGGTCTCGTTCTGAGTCATTCGAGTCATATGGTACTACCTTTTACTTATATTATGAGCATGATGATGAGATGATGATCATGATTGATTATTGATGCACACATATACCACTTGCGGGTGGAATTGCTATGCTATAGCACTGAGCTGGCCAACGTTCACCCTAACGGAAAGGGGGCGGAGGTAGGAGAGGGAAATGCCACTTGACATTCTTTGGGTCATTTATCTTATTTCCAAATATTATATCCTGATTGTAGAAGCATGAGATTGATGTAAAGTCATCCTTGAGGGTTTCATTCATTAATCAATCATATATATAGGTTACAATAGATTGGCCCTTTTGGCCCACCATACAATATGAAGACTATGTAATCTATCAAACCCCCGCAGTCGAAAGTGGAGTGTCCCATACAGTGAGACTGGACCGGAAATCAAGGAACACCTGGCGAGGTAAACCCTTGGTGAATATATTAGCGTACTGATAGGAGGACGGGACATGTAGAACACGAACGTGTCCAAGAGCAACCTTGTCCCGAACGAAGTGGAGATCGAGCTCAATGTGCTTTGTACGCTGATGCTGGACTGGGTTGCTAGCCAGATAGACGGCGGAGACGTTGTCAGTGTAGACCAGGGTGGCCTTCTAAAGAGGGCAGCGGAGCTCAAGGAGGAGATTGCGCAACCATGAGCACTCGGAGACAACGTTGGCGACGCCCCTGTACTCAGCCTCGGCGCTAGCCAACCGCGATGATCAGACGGATAGCCAAGGAAGACACATGGAGTGGAGCGCGGGTGAAGCTTGTGAGAGGCGGTGGAGGACTGGTTTGGGAAGCACAAGCACCCGAAAGTACGAAGGTGATCATACCTAGGCAAGGTGCAATAGAGTGCATGAGTTGGCGAGCGATGGTGTAGGGTAGTAGATGGGAGAATGTTGAGGAGATAGCATGTGGTTGATAAGGCGTGAGGCCAATAGGTAAGGGGAATAGATGCGTGAAAGAGGAGAGAGCGCATCATGTTGGTTATGGTTCTAATGATTTGTTCAGCCTTGTCATTCCTACTGGGAAGTATAGGGGCAAGACAACCGATAGGAGATCCCATTTGTGGTGAAGAAAGTGTGAAAGTCTTTGTTATTAAATTCACAACCATTGTCACATTGGAAACATTTGAGAGATGTTTGAAATTGTGTTTTGATGTATGCATGGAATTTGACAAAGATAGGAAACACTTGAGACTTGAAATGCAACGGGAAAACCCATAAGAAATGACTATAATCATCCAGAAACAAGAGGTAGTACTTGTGACCCTCCTTGATAGGCACAGGAGAGGTCCAAATGTCACTATGAATTATATCAAATGGTGCAAAAGTAGTGTTAAAAGACCGTTGAAATGGTAGTCTGTCATGCTTGCCTAACTGACAGGAAGAACATAAAATAGAGCGAGGCTCTTTATTACATTTGACTAGACTCTTAGAACGAAGCAAATCTAAAACGGCAGTACTGGGATGGCCAAGGCGTGCATGCCACAAACTAGATGACGATGTCGAGAGGGCGACTGGACTCGACGGACGGGACAGTGAGGGCGACGACACAGGATAGAGCTTCCCGGTGCTATTACATCTCAGGCGAGTAACCCCCGTAATAAGACCCTTCACAGAGAAACCAAACGGATCAAACACAAGAGAAACATTATTGTCAGTGGTGAACTGCGGACAGAGATAAGGTTTTTGACAAGTTTGGGGGTAATGAGGACATTGTTGAGGTGTAAAGGGTTGGTTGGGGTTTGTAATGTGGCGTGGCTAATACCCGAAGTAGCAAGGCGACCACCATTGCCGACGATAATAGAGTGTGCAGGACCTTTAAAAGAGAGAGAAGAAAGAGTACATGAGGAGTTCGTCATATGGGAGGTCGCGCTAGTGTCCATGTACCAAGCGGAGTCAGGAGGTGTCAGCTGCATAGAAGAGAAGGCATGATGCACATCAATCAGAGCTTAGCCCTAATCAGACGAAGACGGGTAGGCCTGGTGACCGGCGGATCGAGAAGCTGGACCCAACAAGCCCGCTCCTTGTTGACTGTTGGGATACGGGCTTGGTGGGCGATATGACGGAGGCGGGTAGCCATAGGGCATCCAGGGAGGGTTGAAGACGGGGACGGGAGACCAGGAGGGGCAAGGGACATCTGACCATTGTTAGGGGTCGCGGCCGCCACCTCGCTGCGCGGACTGGTCATTGTTGTGGCTTCGCTGCGGGGCATAGGTTTCATCCAGGGCGGTTTTGTCCTTGGCGGCGTCGGTGGTCTGACGGTGAAGGCGAGTCTCCTCCAAGATCAACTGAGACCGAGTCTTCTCGAAGGTGGGAAGAGGTTCCGTCCGCTGAATATGAGTAGCAGCAGCATTGTATTCAGAGGGAAGACCCGAAAGTACCTGGAGGACAAGGCGAGTAGCGCTAGGTTTGGAGTCGACGACAGCCAATTGATCAGACAGGGTTTTGAGATGCTGACAGTAGGCGGATATCGACGGGAAAGACGCAAGCTTGCAACTTGAGAATTCGTGCTCTAGGTAGACGGCACGGGTGGACTTGTTGTCCTGAAAGAGATTCTGAAGCTTGGTCCAGGCACCCAAGGCGTTGTCTTTAGGGTCGAGGATGGTTGTCAATAGATCTTTGGAGATGGTGTTGAAGATCCATTGAAGAACGATGGTGTCTAGTTGAGCGAAGAGATCGTCGTCCTCGGTGGCGGGACGATCGATAGATGAATCGATATGATAGAGGACCTTATGAGCCTTAACATGGGTCGTGAAGAGGTGAGACCACATGGTGTATGAACTAGATTCATGATCAAGGATGATGGGGATGCAATTTTTTATGTTGGAGATCGTGAGTGTGGAGTGGAAGGGCGGCTTGGTAGGGGGAGCGTCGACCATTGGGAGAGGTGGGGGAGGGAGAGGCCGGTGGGGCTAGAGGGAGAGAGGAGAGTCGAGGAGAGGGAGGTCGAGAGAGGGTGAGGTCGGCGGCAGGGGGAGGCCGAGAGAGGTAGGCCGAGAGGGGGAGGCCGAGAGAGGGAGTGGTCGGCGGTAGTGGGAGGGGCGGGCCGGTGAGGCGAGGGGAGGAGAGAGAGAGATCGGCGGTGGGGAGAGAGAGGGAGGGCCGGCGGCTGCTAGCGGGGAAGAAAAATTAGGGTTTAGGCTGTGATACCATGTAGAAGCATGAGATTGATGTAAAGTCCTCCTTGAGGTTTCATTCATTAATCAATCATATATATAGGTTATAATAGATTGGGCCTTTTGGCCCACTATACAATATGAAGACTATGTAATCTATCACTGATAAGCATCACTTGCGTGTTTAAATTTCGTTCTGTATTAGAAGCATCTTTATTATAGGAATAGCGTATGTGTATGCCTGCTTGTGGGACCCAGAATGCAATCGGTCCTTGCCCCGCATATTGTTTTTAGGTTTGTTCGCAAATTACGTTTAATCCATGCTTCTATGACGGGAAGTTGTTCTGGGCGAATATTGACCAAGAGATTGACTCCTATCGATCTAACTTGAAGGATTTCCAATCATGTGTTTTATGTTTTGGTTTTGACCCAGCTCCGTCGTGACAAGTTGTATCCGCTTTTAGTTTTACCTCAACGATTAATGTTGAAATCTCCGCTTTCAACATTAATCGTTGAGGTTTGAAACCTTGACCGGCACTTGGATTGCAAGATCCAAACGAAAGTATCCAACTTTCGAAACGTAACACGGATATTTATATTCGGGCCGTTACAAAGATAATAGCAAAAGGGTTGGTCAATTTTGCAACTATTCGCGAGGTTGATAATAATTATTCGCAAGGTTGAAACATTTTGCAAAATGTAACCATGCTATTTGAATAATTTCTGATTATTTGCCCTTATACATATGAATAATTCCTGAATATCAACGAACTGTGACTCTGAACTTGTCGAATAGTCGATAAATTCATGAACAAGTTTATACAGAGTTTGAATTTCAAGAAACCTCCATTTAATTACCCATATACATATGAACAATTTCTTATTTCCATCGCATATTCGCGAGAATCACACAAGCAACCACGCAGCCACATATCATCGCTACTAAATTCGTTCAAATTCTCCCAAATTCATCCAATCCTCCTAAAGTATCCACCCTATCCTCAAATAACTCATCTAACCCTAACCAAGCACAATAAACACTTTGTACACAAACTTACTCATTGTCGCCGACATCACAGAAAAACTTACCCGTTGTACAAATTGCAGCACTTAGCCGACCCTTCAACTCGAATCGCCCGGAGGCCTCCTCTTCGCCTTCCTCTCCGCCGTCGTCCCTCCTTCACCCCAACCACCTTCAGACCACCCCAATCGCCCCTAGAAATTGCAAAAAAAAAAAAAAAAATCAAACAATCAAACGCTCCATTGAAAGAGGGATGTGAGCAAAAATTCAGAATTTAGGGCGCGGGCCATCTCAATTCGAATTTAACTACCAATATATACCACGATCTGGAGTTGAAAATTCAGAATTTGGGGAGTGGACCATCGTCATCTTCTTCGCCAGCCATCGCCATCGCCTCCATCGGTCGTTCGCCATCGTTGGCCGCCATCGTTGTACCTCACAACTCCGTCATCGTTGCACCTCACGGCTCCACCATAGTCGTTCGCCTTTGCTTCTGCCATCGCCGGCTGCCATCGCTATCCTGAGTTGCCTCATGAGTCGGGAAGGAGCTTCCTTGGAGGATCGTCTTCACTATCCATATGATTGTTTGATATATCGCTGGCCTGCGATGCTATTGCTAGGTGGTGATGGATTTCGGTTGTAGTCTATATATTTTCCCCTGGCTTGCGAGGTTTTGGTGGCTTTGATTCTTCTTGCGCTTGTATGCTCGTCATCCTTTGTATTGCACCTTTTTTTTCTTTGATGTATGTTTCGATGGTTGACGTCTTCCGTTTATCGGCCTCTCGAGGAGTCAGGTCTGTCTAGCCTCGAATTTTTACCTTACAAAAAAAAAGACATTTGATCATGTCAATTCGATTTCTTTTTATCCGCCTCTTTTTGCTCACAACTCGTTCTACTATTAGGTGAAGTTTTTTATTTTGGTGTGCCTGTGTCTCCTTTCGTAGGAGGTTACAAGCCTTGTTGATCTTGAGAATCATGGCACTGGCTTTTGAATATCTCCCATCTAGGTGGGAGACGTCGTTGGTCCACACTTTACCGAAGTCTTCCTCAACCTCATTTGTTGGGCAGTCCATTGCTTTGTTCGAATTGAGTTTGGGTATTTTGTTTTAACTTATTTATATCATGATGGATAGCCCGTCTACTATTTGTATCGGCCTCTCGATTTTACGTGGGTCGGGGGAAAAAAAAAATCACGACTCTCTTCAACCCTGGCGTCCACTCGTCCAGTCCGACTCCACACTCCTCCGGACCTCCGCTCCCTCCTCTTTGTCTCCACTCCAGCAGCGTTTCACGGGCGGCACCCCCTCCATTGCCGGCGTCTTCCCCTCCTTTCAGCCCAGGTTTGTGCCTCCTCCCACTCAATTTTCCTTCCCTTTGTTGTCGGCGCTCCCTCATTCCCTCTGTTTCTTGTATCATTTCTGGCCCTTATCCTGTTGGCATCTACTGCAAGTAATCTCTTTCTCTATTTCTCCCTTTGACGGTTTAAAGATTTGGAAATCTGTCATCTTTTGCTTCTGAAGCATTCATATTGAGGAGGCGCTTAGTTCCAATTAGGGTTTCGTTACCAAATTCCCCACTTAGTTCTAATTAGGCGCTTATTTCTCTAATCTGACATCTCTTTCTCACATAATTAGCTCTAATGATGTTATCTAATTCTGGGTTAGTTGTAGTTGGATGATCACATATGAGATTTTTGCCTTAAGTCTTTGAACGAGCTTTAAAAATGGAGTGGACTTATGTTCATAAAGCTTGGGACAAGTGGGCATCCAGTAATGTAGGCACTTCTGGTGAGTAAGTTGACTATGTTGAAGTTTCAGTACTACTTTCAACCATTCAATTTGGTATGTACTAGTTTGGGTGAAGATGCCATTGATCTTTTAAGTTTGCATTGTCCAATTTTGCAGATGAACCACTGAAAGCAGCTCTACTTATTAACTATGATCCGTCGGGACCTTCACGCCTCTTGTCTACAATGTAAGTTGCTTTAAACTACAACCTGGATGTTGTTTTTTCTTCTTGTATGAAACATGTTTGTAGGCTGTAGCATTATACATGAGGAAAGTTCTGCATTGAAGTTGCAATTCTGTGGTTAGGTTTCTGCTCCTCCTTGTTTCCCCGAACTCGAGGAGTTAGTTTCAGAAGCTTGTTAGAGATGTTGGCAAATATGGTTGAGAACAGTTAGAACTTTGTTTTGCTTGTCTATTTTGATTGTCTTGTTCCTTGGCCATGCATATTTCATCCTTATATGGGGTTTAATGCTTCTCCCTTGATCATAATGATGTGTTGATTTGAAGATATTTTTGCACATTTGTAGTGCAGAGCAAGAAGGGGTAAAATTGAGTCCCATTGAAATCACTCAGCTCATCAATTTTGTGAAACGCAACAAACTGCAGACCGAAACGTTCTTAATTGGGCCAAACGAATGTATGTTTTTCTCCTTTATTACCTCAGCAGTAATGCCCTTCTAATTTACGATTCGCGACAAAAGCTTGGTCATAAAACCTGATAGACTTATGCGTGGACCGAGCATGCTTATGGGTGTAGACTATGCATAGATTGAACATTCTTATTAGGCTGTAAACTGTGAAATGTGTCAAATACTGAATGGTATTGTTTCATTTATATCAAATGTAACATGCTGTGACAGCAAATCATGCCACGGGAAAATGTTAATGATTAGTTCTTGTAACTGACTCAGGATTAGAGTTTGTTAAGAGTACCAATCACAAGTTAGTGTAGTGGTTGTGGGGCTACATCCCATGCCAAGAGGTTCGAAGTTCGAATCCCCTTGGAAACATGGAGTCGCTTGTGAGTGGGAGGGTCAACCCCTTAAATGGGCCATATAGTACCCGATCCATATGTAGAGCGACTGAGTCGATCGAACTGGACTAAGATAAAAAAAAAAGAGTTTGTTAAGAGTATCCTATGCAGTTCTCTCTTAAAAAATCCTGTGTAGAAGCATACAGTCAACAGATCCTAACTAGTACATGATGAATGGCAATTGTATAATTTATATTTGTACCTTCGCATGCCTTTTATATTGCTTGAACTATAATATCTCTCAATGTTGTTTTCACATTGGATCGAAATGGTGGCAAAACAGATATGGTTATATCAATTCACGAGAATTTCTTTCACGCGAGGTGTCTGAACACTCCCAAACTCATCGGGGAAGGCGTGATAGTAGGGCAAACAGCAATGTTCCTCCTGGTTGCACAGTGAGATAAATGAATCTTTTCGTAGCAGTCTCTTGGTTGCCGCATTATTCATTTAGGTTCTAATAGACTAGTTGTGGTTTGTGGATGATATGTGCAGGTATGAGGGCTCAGTTGGAGCAGCTTCCAATGCGGTTGCAAGTGTTGATCAATTCGCATATATGTTGAGCCGTAAGAGTCTTTGACCTTGATTTTGAGATTGCAGTAGTCAAAGGGATGAAGAGCTATTTAGCCTATTGACCCCTCAGAGGTCCAAAAAACTGAGTTTAAGTTGAGCTTTTGAACTCCATGAAGATCTGATTAAGATTAGGTTAGCTCCAAGTGGAGAACAGATATCCTTATGTGAAACTATGATTCGGACAATTCCATGTAACATTGATGCTCATAGATCCCCACAGTTAGTACAAGAATTAGTGTGGCAAAATGATTTACAGTCAAATGAATCTTCATTTAGCCATTAAAGCAGTTAACTCTCTCTATGTTGCATTCTAATCGCGGAACAGCATAATGCCTTGCAAGGAGACCCAACCCAAGAGCAGTACAGCAGATTTCGGCGCGGTTTCATCTTTGCCACAGAGCATTGGCTGTCTTCTCCCGAGCTGAACGTAAACTGCCATGGATTGCATCACTGTTCACTACGTATGTTGAGGGATTTGAAATGGAGACGATGAATGGATATTATACAGAGGATGTATTGGTCAGTGCAGAGATGGGGCAAAGGATCATAAGCTCATAGAGCAAACCCAGAATTTTAAAAATGGAGCTATAAGGACTAATTATCCAGAAATCCAACTTGTGAAGGTGTCAACTTGAAATTCAATGTGTTATTTAGAAAGACAGTGTTCATATTGAATGTCTAGAATCAAACCAATATGGCTTTATGGGCAGTTTTCAGCGCTGATGTTCGAGCCGAATGAATTGAGTATTGATGGTTCATATTCACCTCGTTTAGAAATGATTCGACTCTTGCGCTGAGTCTAAAATTTAACTCGAGCTTAAAAATGTGCTTATACTCAACTTGTTTAGTAAATAAACGAGCTTGTGCCTAACTTTGTTCGAGTATAGAACAATTTTACTTGCTCATGACATTGTAATCTAGGAGAAAGTTTTGTAAATTTCATAACATTCAAGTTATTTTAAGCTTGGTCGAGTCAAGCCGCCCCTATAATTTAGGGGAAGATTTTATCAATTTTACAAAATTCAAACTCGAGTTAGACAGAGGCTTAGTTTAAATCGAGCTTAAAAATTAAAGAACGAGCTCGAATTGAGCTTTTGCGAGTTAAATCCAGATCAAGTTTTGAACTACTCGACTCGTATAACCACCTAATAATTTTATGCAAATTCCAAAATTCCGGTTTATTAGTGAAAAATCTCAATTTTCCTTTTTTTGCAGTTTGTCACCCACTAGAATCCTAAAACACCAGATTAGACAGTTTTACCCCTATTAATGTTACAAATTACAAATACACCTTTAGAATTTCTATTTCCTCTTCCTTCTCGTCAGGGTGTCTCTCAAGTCTCAAACCAGGAAGCATCACCCGAGAGTCCGAGACCCTCGACGAACACCACCAGAAGGCGCACGCAGCAGCAGCAGCAGCAGCAGCAGAACCACCGCAAACATCATCCCAAGGCACCTTCGAACACCGACAGGGTAGCTGGAGAACAATTTTGCACGGTTAGTGTTCAACTTAGTGTTACTTCTGTTGATTTAGGGTTGGATTCGCTATCTAAAACTTGACGCGAATCTGTAATGGTGTAAGAGTGGATGTGATTTTGATGCGTGCGGCGTGTTCTGCCAATCTGGTCTGGAAGTCCTCAATTTTATCCCTTATTTTGGGAAGACGCAGTTATAGGAAATCTGATTTTTAATTTTTTCTCCCGGTGTATTGTGAGGTTTTTCTTAATTCCATATATTTGAAGTCGTTTTTTACATGTTAATGCATCAGGTATCCGCCTGTGATTGCCATAAAAACTTTTGGTTATGTTCTGTATAATTTTGGGGGCATCCATCGGTATTTTCTAGTTTATCACTAGTATGGGATGAATTGAAGGCAATGTTAAGCTTTTTTTGATGCTTGATGGTTTGAGATGTTCATTTTTGTCTTGAATTGTACTGCGGTGGAATCATTGGACTACCTTAAGTACGATGACATGACTGGTTGCTGAATGTGAGATTGTGAGACTGTTTCGGTAGGTGGCATCAATTGAAATGTGTTATCATGTTGCATCTGTGAATGTTTGGGAAGATACCCGTGTGTGAAATGGCTTTTTTATTTCATTATAATTATCTGTTATGAATCCAAATGGTAATGGAAAATTGGCAATGGTAGTCTGATAGGTAGTACTAATGTCAAACTGCCTTTTTATGGATCTGAATCTGGCTAGTTAATTAGCAGTGCTGCAATTCAAAGGAGCCTAAATGAGATAGCCACCATTTTTTTTTTTAAATCTTCCATTGGCCATTACCCCTAAGATATATAGTGATGGCTTGTAACCAAAATCATCTATCAATTTTCTGGAATACATTATAAATATATAGATCTTATTTCTATAGTTTAATGCAGGGCTAGTTAGACTTTGTACCAAGTTGAAAAGCGAGCAATGATTATTTCGAGAGTGTGTATACACCTATATATGCATATCCTTGTGTCTTTAAACTGAAATATCTAGGTAGTTGTCATAAAGGGCCCTTCTGTATCTACTTCTCTAGAAGTGGGCCAAAGAGGTGTGTGTGCATAGGTGATTTATGAAACAAATCATGTGTGCTGAGTGGAGCTATTTCACATATGATGTGTCCAATCCAATTGAATAGTTCCATAGAATGGATCAGTTGCAGCAGCTTTTAAACTTTGCCTGTTTTATTGCAGGATTTCCAATTACGTCTTTCTGTGCTTCCTCCTCCCTATAAAAAATGTCAACAGGGCAACGCAGCTCTGTTGCGGAAGGAGACTTGCAGCTCGTGCCGGTCAATGATACCTCCAAGGCAGTGGCAGCACTGCCACCCAGACCACCTGGGGGTGTAGCATCGGGTGCTATTGTGGAGTACATAAAGCCGTTGTTTAAGGAAGAAGAAGAAGATTTGGAGGTTAAGCTGCGTAGAATTATTGACAACGTTCCAGTACGTGTGAGCAATACCTCTGGCAGTTCTGCAGGTTCCGGTTCCGGTGACTTTCACCAGGTTTCCTCTCTCTTTCTCTCTCTCCACCCCCAACACACACACACTCGGTTTTCTTATTGCTGTTTGATACAATTTAGGCGTTGAAGCATTGTTTTTGACAGAGCAGTATTCTCTGCGGTTATTTGGTGTAATGAAGTTATATATGAGTGAAGGGGAATTGATCCTACTCGTTGCCAAATAGGAAAACAAAGAAGAATAAAAACTTTGGTGGTTGGTATTCAAAAGTGAGAAAAGGATGGACAATTGTCATTGAATAAAAACACTGGTTGCCGTTTGTGCAATAAAAATATGATGTATTCCATGCACAAACGATCCTTGAATTTTCTTTGGTTTACAAGGTTATTGAAACCTATGATGTGATTGAGCAATGCTTAGGTTAATTGTCGTTGTGCTCTAATGAATAACTTTCATTATTGTAAACAATTATTGCTGAATGAGGATTTGTCATTCCTAACAATGAGCATCTCCGATGTTGGAAGTAATGAGAATTGTCAACTATTCTATGAAGTTTTTAGGTTATTATCTATCCTTTTTCTATTTCATGTAGTATAGTTTCAGCTTTGCCCGAATCACTAGTATCTATCTTTAATTTGTGTGAATGTAATATTCTATGGTCTGTCGTAATTTTCTCTAAATGTTTGTAGGTGCTTTATGTGTGTTGGTTGTTTGTCTTTCTTTTAGGTTTCTATGCATGTCATGGGAGAATTCATGTTTGGACTCATCTTCTTTTGAAACAAAAGATATTACTTCTATTTTGTATCTTGACTAGAGGGAGATTGGAGAACTAGGCAATGTCGCTTATTTCAATCATGTTGCAGCAGCCTAAGTGAAATTCTTGTCTGACTGTTGATTAAGTGAATTAGCTCTTTTTTTCTTCTTAAAAACATGCAACAGTAGGTTGTTATTCGATAGGAGTGAAGTCAATTAGGAAAGTGTTCGGGAGCAGCCCAGTTAACTTCTTCTAGTTTCAAGTCATAAAATAGAATTGACCGTTGACTAAAATATGTTTGTAAGTGACTGATTGGAGTAAAACCTGCCTTGTTGACCCTTGGCCTTTCCTTGAATCGATATATTGCTGATTTAGCAATCTTATCATTTGATTGCAATTTGTCACTAATATCACAAAATTCTTTTTGACGAGCTCACTTTTTTCCTCCCTGATTCGAATAACAAGTTGAAGCCACCATTTTCCTGTAGGAATGTCATCCTTTTCAGTCTTTTGATCTGACCTGCCATTTATTTTTCAGTATCGACAAATGAGAAGGAAAGAGCAAGATAGGCTAGCAAGAATGGAAGTTGACTATCAGAGAAGGAAAGAAGTGGCGGAATTCATCATAAGAAGGGAAGAAAGGCTAAAGGCTACGGAGGAGAGAACAGCAAAGAAGCGTCAAAAACGCCAGAAAAAGAAGCAGAAGAAGAAAGAGAAGAAAAGTAAACCAAGCGAGGGCGGAGAACAGCATCGAAGAGAAGCTTCTTCAGACGATAATAGTGGAGATAGCGATGCCGATGAGAAAACAGGAGATAACTAGACAATGCTGAGCCTGTCGCAACCTGCGAGTTTTAGCTAAAGACCCAGCTGCCTTTGTTGGAACCTCTGAACATATAATTTCTGATCTAGGTGCTATGGTTTGCTTGTATCTTGATTGTTGGAACTTCAACGTTGAAAACTTTTGTTTCCTTCTACTCTAAGTACTCTTTGAGATTGCCTTTGAATGCAAGACAACTGAGGGCTTCTATTTCACAAGTTTAGCAGCTGAGAACATAGAGAAATACGGAGTATAGAATTCTGATGGATGATAAAAAATATTTAAAAAAAAAAAAAGTGGCAAAAAATAGAGGTAAAAAAACTGGAAACTGTTTCATATGGAGTATAATAGTAGTGGTTTTTTTTTTTTTTTGGTCAATATAATAGTAGTGGTTTGGTAAACTGCACAAACCCACCCCCTTATTTTGGTTCTTTTGCACCAAAAAATAACCCTTTTCTGGAGATAGCATTTTATTACTGCGTATTCTTTATTGATGTTCTGTGTTAATATGCAGAATTTTGGATATCGTTTTATCAGGTTTTCTATCCTATGTCCCAACTAGAAAAACCGTATTATTAATGTTTTGATGAAACATGGTTGCAGACTTGCAGGTATGCAAAGAAAATAAACAATTATAGCCTAAATAAGGGGTAATTTTGTGTCATTTATCCTAATCAATACTAAATGAAAAAGTACAACAAAAATGGTATATATTACATAAAAGTATAAAACCACTCTTAAAATAGTCTTTTATTATTACACAAAAAAAATTTAAATTTTTTAATTAATTTATGGGTGATTTTCTGAAATTTCTTAATTTGAGCCTTTGAGGGTTATTTTGCGAAAAATATAGGGGATTTTTATTATTTATTTTCTTTGATTGATTTCTTTGATTTGTGCTTTCTTTTCCAACTATCATTTTTTTTTATCTTTAAAATTAATAGATTTATTTGATATGTCATTTCTCTTCTCCTATAGTAAAATAAATTAAATTATACAATAGCTTACAAACCTTTGAGTTGGTTGTGCTTTCAGATGAAACATTAAAGTATGAAATTGACTCAAGAAAGTCACAAGCTTGCATCCTCTTAATGTAGTTTTCTCAAATATTTTCTGGTATTTTCTTTGAATAGACATCAAAATTATTAATTTTAATCCTAGTACTAGTTGTTATGGTATTCATATTATTATTATTTTTTTGTCAAATATGATCAACGATTAACAAAATAAAATAAATATTTTATTAAAAGCTATTTTATTTTGTTGTACAAAAGTGACAAAATAGGGTAAGTTTTCACCTAAATAACTACAAACAATATCACGGTTCTTGTTACCGGTGCTGGTCCATGCCTTGATCTCGAGCCAACGAAATTCGTCCTCTGTCCATCATGGAGCTATATGGCAGCCTGCACCAAAGAACTCTGCACTTTTGCAATTGTGTATGCAGCTGTTGCCGTTGTTGCTCGTAACGTTGGGTTCAAAGTTTACCGATTGGTCCAGTCCCTGTGATCAGGCTATAATCAATCAGATCCTTTATACTGTTGATCACTTCGCCTATCTGAAATTGTTGACCATATCTCTTGGTAAACCCGAATTCATTCAGCAATGGAGCTTCCAATGCTTTGGCTATTTCTCATCGTATGATTTTTTGAAATAATGGACCTCCGAAAATCTATCAAGAATGGAAACCAGAAGAATTCAGTCAGTCCCCCAAAAAGATTTCAGAAATCATAGTAAATTGTTCTAGGCAGCAAAGCATCATTTTCATTCCAAGTAGCCAAATCAATTATTAAACAGGCAGCAAAGAACAATAAAGCAGTGTTGATTGCTTCTTATGAAGAGCTTATTTCGAAATTGAAGCAAGCCCTTTAAAATTGCTTGCTTGACAATTCGAAGTTCTTAGCAGCAATACTAAAGCTACTAAAAAATAGTCTCACAAAAATGATTTCGAATTGGAAAACGAACTAATATCTGACAGTCCATTAAGAGGAACAAAACAAAAGGCTTTACAGTTGGGAATAAGCATTCTCAATTCATTCAGTCCCCGAAAACTTTCAGAAATCATAGTCAATTGCTCTAGGTAGCAAAGCATCATTTTCATAGCAAATAGCAAAATCAGTTATTAAACAGGCCGCAAAGATCAACAAAGCAATGTTAATTGCTGCTTATAGAGAGCTTATTTCGAAATTGAAGCAAGCCCTGAAAACTGATTGCTTGACGATTTTGCATTTCTTTCGATCTATTTATCATATTTTGTGAGCATTCAGTTCTCTTCTGTATGCATTCCTCACAACCTAAAAGCTAATACTACTCTCAAATTTTTATTGTGTCTCTCTACTCTTCATACCTGTCACTTTTCACCTTTCCGCCTCTATTCATCCTCTATCAATCCCTCTTTATTTATCAAATATATTAGCTTTCATTTTTCTTTCTCTATGCTATCCAAGTTGAGTTTGGTATTTTCAATTTATATTTCTATATCTATTTATCATCCCTATTACTACTATTCCATCTTCTTCTACTTTAATTCTTGGATGGATTTGAAAAGTTTTTCATGTAATCCTCTTTTGATAAAATCAACGTGTTGCAGCTTCACTTCAACTTTGATTGAGTGGCAACACCTCAGCTTTGATTGGATAAACATCTTCCGGTAACAGTGTAACACTAACATTTATAACAAAAATAATAACAATAAGTGTCATCTTACAGGAACAACATTAAAATTTCAGTTTCCATTAAGTTTGATAAAAGTAAATGGATGATTCAACCGCATTCCTTACATATTTTCTAATTGGATATAGATTTAAAATTTGAAAATTTTCTATACGAAAATTCATTCTAAACCTGAGAAACCATCAACTTGATTGGAATTTCAAAGATCATTCCATTCGAAATAGAAAATTATGTATGTTACCACATCAAATTGACAAGGTTAGGGTGCTAATTCTTTATGGAATTTGAAATTCAAGAGGATATCTTTAACAATAATAAATATTAAATAACATCTTTGGGTGAGATGATCAATGAAGACAAAGGTTCTAATGAATTTTTTTTTTTTCTTAATCACCATGAGAGACTATGTTGGCTTATCTTATCCTGCATATTCACCAACACATTATGCCAATTGTTAACTCTTGAAAGCACTGGCAGTCTCACATTTGTGTTTGTTAGATGATTTTCTTTGGCCTTTAAATTTAGGGGAGAAATATACATAAAACACTAAACCTTATCTTCAAACGAACTAATTAAATTACAAAAATTGTAATACCGTCAATACTTTATTAACCAAGAGCCATCGAGCAAGTAGATCAAGGAAAATTCATTCAGATCATTTCATTCTTCAATTAAGTATGGAAAGTAATTTACATCAAATGATGAATTATGAAATTGTTACCACGTAGATCAAGCAAAATCGATTCAAATCGTTTATTCTTCAATCAAATAAGGAAAGTAATTTACGTCAATGAAAAATGATGGATTTTAAAATTATCACCTTGTTGAGGCCGGTGAAGTTTGAGGCGGTGCCATGGTGATTGTTCTGGATGACGGAGTTGAGGGAGGTTGGATGGCTTTTGAGGATGATGTTGACGGCGCTGAACAAGGCGGTGGAAATCGCCAGCCTCTTCTCCTTCCTATTGCTCCTAATCGACCAATCCTTGAGCTAGAGGTCGAAGATGACTTTACCGCCGTGCCGGAGATGCGTATGCCCCAGAGACCTAGACGCGGATTAGGTTTGACGCAGCGTCCCGACGATTTTTCTGGAGGGCAGCGTTACTTGAGGGGCTTGTGGAAAGGCAAAAGCAAAAGGAAGCGAGCGGAGGGACAGAAAGTTGAGATGGGTGAGAGTCAGAGAGACGGCAAGGCAAGAGAGAAGTGGAGAGAGCGTAATGGTATGGTGCGGCTTCAAGAGAAATGAAGGGATTGAAGGTAATAATGGCAATTTCGTAAATATCAAACTCTAGAGGCAAACGGTGGGGGCAAAAACGTAACTCAACTTTGATGCCCATTCTCGCTTTTATATATACTAGGTAAGTAGCCGCGCGCATTTGCGAGCGGCGTTGTCGTGTTTTTGTAGTATGTACGAGAGCATATAAAGTTACATAACATCGGTTCAAAGAGAGACTATAAGGAGAGCAAGATGGACAATGAATCATACCTAAACTCCATTATATGCACACATCACTCAACCTTAATCTTATAAACTACATAGTATTTGCACACATCACTCAACCTTAATCTTATAAACTACATAGTATTTGGCAGGAATCCGTCAAGGTAAAGATTCTCAATTTATTAATTATTTCTCACATTATAATAAAAATGGTTGAACACATGTTAAGAAATATCTTCATATTCCACTTCACTTCACTCCATCGACCTTTAGAATTCCTACAATAACAAGTTTTTCATTAATAGACGATAGAGTGATAGACATTTCATGACTATAAGATTCTTTTGTCATTGCATATTCTATATCCTGAATAACATCCATTTGCTCATTATTCCACTCTAGCTTTTATTTTGAAGAATTTTCAATGAGTGCTACAACTGACATCAAGATTCCCATAACCAGCATCCGCTTATTGACCTTGTCATGCACCAACTCCATCTCCAACCATCTTCTTGCCTTCAATCTTCACCTTTGTCTTCATAGGAGCTTACCTCCTAGAACTCCAAGGGTTCTATGACAAAATGATCACTCTCCAAATCATTGTTTTTACTTTAATTAATTTCCCATGGAACCATGATTAGAAATAGCTAGCAAAGTCCTTTAAGCAGATCCCACTCTTTGAGATTTGTTGTATATTAGAACACCAACAAGTATCCCTGAAGTAGATTTATCACACTATGCATATGAGTAGGAAGAGGGGTGTCCAAGCCTTGAGAAGTTTAGTAAGCTTTGAGTGTATAAGTAGGTGCAACAAACTTCATCAATTTTAACCTGTCCTTGAGTATATCTTAACCTGACCATTATTCCAACAATCTCAAGTGCTATATGAGTCTGACATAACGATAATTTGTAGTGTGCACAGTGGAAAAAATTGACCACATAAATGATGTAATATGAATTTTGACATGGCCCTTTAGTATAGAACGTAAGAAAAAGAAAATGAACTAACCTAAACGTAAGAAAAAGAAAATGAACTAACCTCGCAACACGTCACCTTCATGTACACAACCTTTAACCGAATTAACATCGTCAGTTCATTCATATCCACATAGTAAGAAACAATAAATACTAAAAATTACTTGTATACTCGACTCTCAAGTTTTTGTGTTATCATTGTTGCCTCGATCGACAACAAAGGCTTGACTCGGGTTTTGAAAATGCAAAATTTTCCTACACTTACTAACACATTTTTTGCCTGGTTTCCTAGAGATATATAGATTGGTTAGAAATTTATAACTAATAATCTAAACAAGAGGGAAAAAGTAACAAGGTGTTACAATGGTGACATTAATATGTTTACAACTTCTGACAAGCAAATAAAATTCAGTGAAAGTAACGAGATACAAAAAGTAAATTCGAGTCTACATTATATGATGTAACATTATTATCCCTGTGGTAGGAACCATCAAAGATCCATGAAGAGAGTAAAGCTCACCCCAATATGCAGATTATAGTGAAGCAAAGAAATGCCAAATATAAATGAGTTTGAGAATAATAAAAAGTTGAAAATTCAAGAACAATAACTTGACAAATTCCCACTTCCCAACTCATTTGTATTTGGCATTTCAACTGAAAAGTGTAGGTCTTGACTATCACTCGCGAGTGATAGTCAATCATTGGTGACTTTATATCTAGCAATAAACCATGCTCTCAAATTCACACTCACAATTTCTTCCACATCTACATGTTTCTAAAAAATCCCTTCAATTTTCATTCCTGTTCCACTATAGCCAATGTAGTCCGGTTTTGATTTATCCATTCTTTTATTTGAGAAAATTAAACTATTGGCCTCTTCATCAAAACCTACACTTTTCAGATTTTTTAGTTTCTGCAGTAATTTTTTAGATTTTCTGTATACATAGTTTCGAGTATTCTGTGTTCAGATTTTAAGATTTTCTGTATTCAGATTTTTAGTCTTTAACTTCCTGCATTCATTTTCATTTTCAGTTTGAGTATTCTGTATTTCAGTTTTTCTGCATTTTAGTTTCTGCATTAAATTTCCAGATTTTTAGATTTTCTGTATGCAGATTTTCAGATATTCTGTATTCAGATGTTAAGATTTTATGTATTCTGATTTTTAGTCTTTCACTTTCTGCATTCATTTTCAATTTCAGTTTATGTATTCTATATTTCAGATTTTCTGTATTTTTTATTTCAGATTTTCAATTTCAGTTTATGCATTATGTTTTTCTACTTTCTGTATTCTGCTTTAGTTTTATTTTCACATTAAGTTTTTTTTGCATTCATAATCAGTTTTCATTTTTTCTACATTCAATCCATTTATGTTTCCTACCTAGATGTATGAGCATACCTAGATTTTTTATGAGCACTGTTCCCCCTAGAAGAAAAACCACTCCCTCTCTCTTTTTAGCATGAGAATTGGCTTGATGACTCCGCACTGCAAACGTAAAACATTAGATAGCAGCTATCTATTAGTTTCCTTATGTTGTGTACTCTTGCTCTCATGTTCATTGTCTTCAACTTCTTATTTTACTTGTGAATAAAAAAAAGTTCTCAAATTTCTTATAATTTCACATTTTAAGTTGGGCTGAGAATTTTTGGAACAGGGGGAGTAATTAGTTACAATAAAAGCAATGTTGGAAAACATAAACTAATATCTGCCGAGGCTTCCTTTTTAAAAAAAAAAAAAACTGTTGATGTTGATGCTGGAAATGAGGGAAATAATCACTTCAAGTAAAAAACTGGACTCCTGGTAAAATGGAATGATATAATTGAATTGAAGAAAGAAGCTCACCAGCAAGAACTGTATTCAGAGATGTAAAAGTAAACACCAGTAAGAACTGAATTGAATGGTAAAATGGAGTCGGGAGAAAAATGAGGGGTTAAGAGATGTATGTAAGACAAAAAAAAAGATGAGATTAATAAGAATTAAGGCCTGAAGAAGATATCCACTATAAGGGCAAGTGCACCCTATATGCACGAGTCATGCTATGTTTTAGAAGATTGATGAGGAGATATCCACTTAGGGCAAGCGCACCCTACATGCTGAAACTCACCAACCTACTTGTATAATTGAAGTTCATAATGTCACATCATTTTGTGCATAAAGTTTGAATGCCATAAAGTTTTAAGGCCTTTTTCCATTTCAAGAAAAGCTAAAATAGCTTTAAATGGGACAAGCACATTAAAATTTTCAAAGAAGAATAATTTTAAACCTTGTATCATCAAGGAAAGCCTTTGTAGTTTTGGTTCTAAAGTGAACATGATCACGGATAGGTAAAAGCACTCTCAAGAAAACCTTCAGAAAATCTGAAAATGGAGATTATATTAAACAAGCTTATACATCCACAGTACATTTTATTAGTCCACCAGTTCAGAGTGATATTCTATGCTGGAGATGAATGTGGTCCAAGGGAATAAAGGATAAATATGCTACCTTCTGCATCAGGTTGACGAAGGAAGCTTTGCAAGTCTGGGCCTCCCACTTTACCTATAGGAGTATGCAAAACAACATTAATGAGTTTGCTTTTAAGAAATTATGATAGAAACAGTTTTGTTCTGGCCACTAACCAGCTACATGCTTAGCACCAGTGCGCTCTTTAGCTTTTCTTTCCTCTTCCTCTTTCTTAAGACCTTCATTAAGCATAGAAGTGAATACTTTGGTCATGCAGTTCTACATATAAGTAAGAATATTTAAACAAAATCGCATGCAAAGCATAGATCCTTGGCTATTTTGATTTTTTGTTTTTAAATTTGTCCACATAGAAACCTACAGAATTGCAAAAGAAGCACATTTCTGACGCAGAAAGGAGATATCACTGAGACAGAGATCAAGATAGCTTACGATCAACATTTTGCCTAACAAATTCACGTCTTGCCTCAAGCTCAAGCATGTCCTGGAGAAAAGCAAGCTTAACTATCAAATGGCAGATTTATAGTAAGGCAAGTATCATGCATTGAAAAACTTATTCCAATGAAACTATATGCCCAAACGAAGATTTAGGTATAATATGTTCCTCTTATGATTCCTACACGAAGATGAAGGACATGATTTAAAAAAGGAAGGTGTCCATGTTCCAGTGATTTTCATTCACATAAAATGATAGTTCAAGTCCATAACATTCATAGTATTATTTAAGTTTCAGCAAACATATGGGCATGACAAGGTCGTAGCATGAGCAATAACCCAAATATTAAAATTGTGATGCACCATGTATGGCATAAGAACTGTAAGTTTCAGGTGAAGTGGGTGATCAAATATAAGCTTTCAAATCAAGAGAAATTGCTACAGGAATAGTACTGAGATTTTATGTAAAGAGGTACATGGATACTCAGCTATCTATATAGCATTGAATTATGCCTCAAATCAAGAATATGGAACCAACTACCATCTCTAACATGGAAACAAAGAAAAAGGATAATCAGATTTTAGAGTATACTAAACAATTCCTTTAACAAATTTCCAATCCAGGCCTTTTCAATTACTCCGTAACAAATAAGAAGCAATTTTTCTAAAGATTTAAATATAAATAAATCAATTCTAACATATCAACTATAAACAAGGTAATTGTAACATTTTAACATCTATTAAGTCCAATTTCTCAAAAAAAAAAAGCATAAGCAAAACTCAAAAAAATCAAAAGCATATACTCAATAATAAGAATCAAATTGAAAAACAAACCTAAAAGCCACTCACAAAGACTGCTGTTGCAGTTTCTCAAGGTTATTAGAGTGCAACTTACTCTTTACAATCATATTCACTTCACACATAGGCTACTGCGGTGACGGTCGACTGGGATTGGAGACGATGGAGCGAATAGCATAGAGAGTAGAAGGAGGTCGGAGATCGACCGAACGAAGATAACAAGTTTGTTTTTTCTTCAAGTTTAATTATTTACAAATCAATCATGACGGATCAATCATTTATAGGAGATGGACCATGAAAATTCATTAACTACCTTGCTCAAAAGATGAAAAGTTGAACAAAAACTTACCTTAAGCAAATATCAATATAAAATCAAGTTTACTTTTCAACACAATAATTATTTTTTAAAAACAAAATTTATGAAACAACCTTTGCAACTGAAAATTTACCTCTTTCTGAAAAACTTGAAGACACATTCAACATCCCGGTCAAAATACCTGAAACAAAAAAAAAGTCAAAATCACAATCTTGAGAGCATAAAGTTTGCAACATTCACAATCTCATTAATGATCGCCAATTAAATCAATAGGATCCAGATATGCAGATTCAACAGCAAAAAAAATATCTGTTACATACATTTGAGCATTGTGGTGAGATTCTGACACCATTTGAGGGAAATCGATCATGGTGACCTTCTCATCATCATCAATCATGATGTTGAACTCATTAAAATCACAACGAATAAGCCCATGCTCAGCTAGACGGACAACCAAACCTATTACTGTCTCAAAAACTACATCTGGATTCTGCAACTGCTTCACCTGCACAAGGGGGGAAGGGGAGAAAACAGTACGCCTACATGTAACATGACATCGATTCGACAGCAATTAAGAAACCCTAGAAATAAAATCAACAGCCCTAGAACCATAGAAGAGCGATGAGAAATGGAGAAAGGGGATCAATAGATCTCAAATTTTGAAAATGAATTGCCCCATAAATAACAAAAATAAAACAAAATCGATGTACATACCAAGATTTGACCGAGAGATGGAACCTAGAACCGGAGACGAATCCGACAAAGGAGGAAGACAGCCGCAATATGTTGAAGAGAAGAGGCAGATCCGGAGGAGAGAGGTAGGAGGTTGACTGCCAGACCGAGTAGTGCCAACATTGTGAAGATGCGAGCACCGACGAAAGAGAGCTGTAAGCACCGGCGAGAGGAGATCTCCGGAGAGGTCAGACAAAATCAGAAAGAGGGCAGTAGAAACGGAGATTGTAGAGGCAGGCGATGGACACGAAGAAGGAGCACCTTATTGAAGTAAAGTTACAAATCTGACCCTAATTTGAATGAATAATGAGAAAATAAAGGAAGGGTAAAACGGTAATCAGCATTGATAAACAGTAAAATTAGAGTTGAGCTTTTATATAGTAAGATAGAGAAGTGCAAGTACGGACCACGGAGTATATTTTATTTAAAACAAAGATTAAAGTATACTTTACTAAAATAATGGAAAAAGTAACTTCCTTTAATTAAGAATTTAAATTGAAATTTAAATACTACAGTAGTAGTTTTCAACTGCTCTGGCAGCGAGTACTTTTCCTGGTTCGGTTCGTCGCCTCCCTCTCCGTCGTCTCAAGCTTTTCCCACTGAAGAACCCTAAAATCACCATGGGCGAAACTTACGTCCCTCGGCGTGTGTCCCCCTACCGATCACTCGGCGGTGGTTTTGGTACTCTCCCTAACCTTCTCCTTTTCAAATCTTTGTCTGATCAATCATTTCTCGCATTTTCAGCGTTACAACAGCAATCAATCTTTTCTTTATTTCAAATCTTGATCGGATCTTATCGTCAATCGCATGCGGTTATCTATTTTGTTCATTATCCATCACGGTGAAGATGATCGTTTATGGCTTTCTGATTGTTGATTTTCGTGTGGGGGCGAGCAGTGGCTGACATTTTGTTGTGGAAATGGTGGCCTGCGAGTCTTGTTTGTTTAATCTCTGCAACCTCCCTCTGGTTTCTGTTCGAGTATGGGGGTTATGATCCCTTGTCCTTCATCGCGAATGTGCTTTTGCTTCTCGTTGCGATCCTCTTCTTCTGGGCTAAATCTGCCTCCCTTTTGAATAGGTCTGCTGTTTACTTTTTAGGTGCTTGGTTTGATTGCGCTGTTTGAGGCTTTCCATCTTCAATTATGTCTTATTTGATGTTCTGTATTTTCAAAATTTCTGATCTAGACCTTTGCCCCCTATTCCCGACTTGGAAATCTCGGATGCCTCGGCGGACAAGGCTGCAGAAGCAATGAGGGTGTGCATCAACAATGTACTATCCACTGCCAGTGAGATCGCTGTCGGTGGGAATCTGAAAGTTCTTGTTCAGGTCCATTCTTTTGATGGTTTTTGGCTGAAATCTGCTTGTGAAGACCACTTGTAATTCTGACTTTGGCATTTTGCTCAGGTTGCAGTTTCATTGTGGGTGATCTCATATATTGGTAGTCTATGTGATTTCATAACCCTTGTCTATATTGGTGAGTTGCCTATAATCGATGTATATGATTCCTAGCCTATAATATCTGTTTTTTTGTATGATAATTATGATGCTTTCTATAGGTGTTCTTCTATCTCTATCACTCCCAGTGATGTATAACAAGTGCCAGGATCCAATTGATGGGAAGTTGTTTCTACTGCATAATGCCTTTCAAGCGAAGTGGAGAAAGATTGATGAAAGCCTTCTAAGTAAGGTTCCAATTTCCATGTACAAAGAAAAGACGAAGAAGACTCAATAGGACCAAGTAACACATCTCTCTCTCGCCCTCCTTCCCTCTCTCGATCTTTATCTCTGTATTGTGTTCAGTGAAGAGTGAAACTATAGTGATGTTGAAGAGGATATGATGCACCAGCCTATGCGACTATGCTATCACCTAAAGGCTAAAACTCTTGCTTTTTAGGTGCCCTCTCACATATGTACTGCCCTTTCTAAGATTTCAGTTTACATCTTCTTCATATTTGTTATATTTTAAGCTAGCTTTCTTAAGACATCAAGTAATTGCTGTGTAACACAAAAATGTCTGTGTGTTGCTCTTTGAAGTTATGAATAAAACCGGACTCAAAAATTCTAGGAAAAAAATTATGATTGTAGAGTTTGAGATATAAATTCAAGTTAAATTGTGATCAAACACTTTCAATCCTGTTCCCATTCATTGTACTCTTTGCATCAGAAAATTATAATATTACCAGGCTGCCAATGTTTTTAGGGTATGATGAAACGCATTGCAGCTGATCTAGAAAATTTATACAAGATAGTGCATTAGAGTGTGACGTGTGAATCCCTTGGCAATATTAAGCGAACATTCATTTGATGTTGATGCTATTTTAGTATAGGAGTCCTGAATCTCAAGGCAATGAACGAAAATTCCATGATGAGAGAACATTGTATATCATAAATAAGTTCTGTTAGGGAGAAGGAGTGCTTTTGGAATTTTCAGCATTGACAGATAATCCTGTGCCTAGTATTCAAGTTTGTGTGATCAAAACACTTTCTTAGCTATAGTTTCTTTTGTGATCATTTTCTGAGTTGCAGTTGAATTGTTTTCATTCGTAGTGGCTAAGATGCTTTCTGAGATCATTCCGAGTTACACTTTCTGAGATCATTTTCTGAGTTGTTGATGGGAAGCATTTCAATATAGTGGTCTGATTGCACTGATAATATATTTGGATGTTGGATTATATTTTCATTATTGCTTGATTACTTTTGCATGTATTCTTGACTTATAGCTCATTTATTAAAATATAATACAGCTTGTGTACACTGTACAGTGTACTATGCTCATACTGTTTCAACTCCTGGCCCATTTCTGTTGTATTTAGTGCAATATAAAGTCAATTTAACTTGTGTATATCCCAGCAAAAATTCCAGATTGTTTAGAAACCCTGTTCCTTTTTCTTCCCCTTCTATCTGATATGTATTGTTGCCTCATATATTGGAATTACAGATTTGTTGTGCCGAGCTGCCACCACCACTCTGCATATCGCATCGAGTACAGTTTGGTTTCGAGGTTGGTCATCAACGTCTAGAATGTTTGGAGAGTTTTCTTTCTTCACTGTAAGCTTGTAGTAGGAATATTTGCTGAATTTTGTAGAGGAATCTTCCCTTCAGTTTATGGCTATGTTTGGTGTCTTTCTCGTCAAATGATTTGCTTAGTTTGGTGGAGTTTGTGAGAATAGGTCAGTTTATACTGTGATGTGGATGTCTAGTATGGTATGTTAAATAGTCTTCAGTGTCTTCCCCCACAATCTCGAAGTGGCCAACCGGATTCAAAGGCTCTTATCATATATCAATGGAAAGATATGGTTTCTGTTTCTTCTGGATTTATCAGAATAACTAATCTAATGAAAAAACTTCATTGTGACAATTTTGCATAGATACCTCAAGTTCCATTGTGACTATTATTTCGTTAGATCCTGTTTTTGAGGCTTTTTCACTCCCAATCTATTTGCCTCAATTCATAACATGGCGTACATGCAAACTTCATTAAAACCCTGTTGAGATGTGAGACCATTTGATTCGATTCATGTTGTAGCAGTAATTTCTGTAGTAACAAGTATGGTCGTATGAAAAGGTTAAGAGCAGGAATATCCTCGTCCACAAGGCTGTTTGGAGCTTTGAAAATTTACAGAACTTGTGCACAAGGTAATAAGAACCGACGTTAAGAATTACACACTTCAGATATTCGTGGAAAGATACCCGTAGATCCCTGCTGAGGACGTGCAAATCAAATGCATCAAGCTGACCATCTTTAAAGTTTAAAACTACCAACACTGCCTCATGGGGATGACTTGAGCTTCGCGTTTTCAAGTCTTATTATCTGTTGGACTAAGAATCATAAAGGAAATTTGAACAAGGACAAGGGATAATAGCCTCCATACTCGAACAGAAACCAAAGGTATGCTGCAGAGATTAAGCACACAGCACATGCTGGCTTCCATCTCACCGATAGAATGTCAACCACAGCTTGCCCCCGCAAGAAAAACAACAATCGGAAAGCCATAAACGAGATCGCCACAATAGAATGTCAGCCAATTTGCAAAAGGCTCGGCAATCGGCATCTAGTTATTTAGCCCATAAGATGAGGATCACAACGAGAAGCAAAAGCGCGGGATTATAGCCCCAAACAATGTCGGGGTGGTCGAGCTGGAAAGAGTCTCAGGATAGTACCCGAACGTCCCTGGTTCGACTCCCGGATGTAACCGCCCTCTATTTACCAAAATCAGGATTATAGCCCTCCCTATACTCTCAACAGAAATCAAAGGGGTGTTTAAGAGATTAAACAAACGATCTACTGCTTTCCTTGTGAGGGATGGATTAAGGTTTCAAACCATTCCCTATACTACAAGTACTAGGTTTGAACACAGGTCCAAGATCGGAATTTCCCTTCAACACAGAAATATGATCAAGAACATACATGATCACAGTCACTGACATTGACATTCAAAGGTTCAACTTGAATAAGAGCAAATACTTTTTCCCTTCAAGTGTTAAGTATAAGCAGACCACCGAGCAAAAAGAGAACTCACTGGAGTTTTCATGATAGTCTAATAGAGAGTAATAGCAAGAGGTTAGTCTTATGGACATCGTGAGAGCTGAGACTAACAGTAATATGGTTTAGTTACAAAGGATTAGTCCAACCACTTGAAAAGAAGCGGCAAGTACAGTGACTTTAGAACCTAGAGACATCTTCGTCTTCATCATCTATCATGCCTTCATCGTCATCATCATCGCCATACCTCCCATAATCATCATCTTCTTCTTCTTCCTCTTCCTCGTCTTCCTTGTCCTCCAAACCTGCATCCAAAACCACAGTTCCTCCCCTGGATTTCTCCATATCGTTCCTCAGTTTTTCCATGCTCTCCCTCCTGCGCTCATCCTCCAGCCTTTTCTTCTCTGCTCGCCGCTGTTCAAGATCAGCCCTACAACCAAACCAAGCAGTCATTTTTCAGAACTAACCATCATTTTGTGGAACCGTTGTGAGAAAATAGCTTAATAATTGAAGAATCAAATGCTCTGTCAAAATCAACTTCAATATTACCTATAAGTCTCCATATACTCTTCAGCACTGGCATCAATGGCCTTGAAGAAATCACTCATTCCAGCACCAGATACAGCTGAAACACCAACAGACCGCAGATTCTTGTAGAACTCATCCAGAACAAGAGACAGGCTCCTTGTTAAGGTAGATTGGTATGACTGATCAGATTCCAGTGCTGCCTGAAATACTTCAAAATCCTCCATCCACTGCACCATTACATTTTGTGTCTCAAATGAATCAAACTAGAAGAGCAAGTTTCACATGAACAAGTGTCAAATTTTTTAAAATAGGATCCATGAACTCAGACATATTATCAAGCTTACTTCCAAGCTCAGTTTCTTAACTCATACTCATCCGCTTTGATGACGATTTAAATTCTAAAACTGCCTATCAGACCAAGAACCCCAGAGAGCACCACAGCAGGAAAACGCTTAAAATTGTAAAACTCGCGGTAAACCCACATTATATAACTGCAGACACAGAAAGTTTGTTCCCTCAACCACGTCCTAAAACTAAATATCTATATCAATAGCACACAACGCCAACGAAACCTGTCCTAACTTAAAAATGAGTACTCCCTACGACCACTGGTGCCTATCTTCAATAATCAAGTAGAAGATGCAGAGTAAACGGGCATGCAAATTTTCCAATAAAATCAAAATGAGGGCAAATAACATTCTAACCACGTGAAATTTAGGACTTCAAGAAACTAACAGATATCTACCTCTAAAGCAAACTGATGTTGAGCCACATCAGTTTTGTTGAATGCTAACACAAGTGGCAGCCTTGTCTTGTAAAGAATACTACAAGCATAGAGCATGTTGCTCATGAAGGTGACAGGACTGGCTGATCGAGGTGTATCAACTACATAGACAACTACAGTGGGAAATGTTGATGCAAAAGCTTCTGTTATGATTGCTCCTGATGCAGACCAAGTAAATATCTCAATCTGACCAGGTGTATCCACTAGAACATAATCAAGCTGGTCAGCCCTTCTCTCAATAACTGAAACCACCTGCAACATGATATTTTCAAGTTCACAATGAAAACATCAAGTCTTTGCTACCACCCAAGACCCAAGCCTAGCAAATAAAAATTGCACTGGATACTAGAGCTTTACCTCATCAAACTTTGTAGCAAACAAATTCAGCGACGTCAAGATTCCTCCATTCGGACCAAGATTGAACTGCTTCATAACTTCCTTGTAGTTTACAGTATCCCTTATATCAATATTTGAAGCAAAGGGAAGAGTCATAACTGCTGGATCAAGGTTCATCACATATCCACGCATTTTGGATGCTTGTGTATGGCAAACTAAACGGTGAAGAAATGTAGTCTTGCCGCTCCCTAATGATAATCAAACAAGTCATGAACCTCTTGCTTCAGCATAAGGACAGTAACTATATACAAGCAAAGAGTAATTACCAACCTGCCATCCCAACAACAATAATAATAACAGGTTTTTTTTTGAAACTCGGTGCAGGTTCAGCAATTTGCATTTTCTCCATTGATTGTGAAATGTCTACAGCCTCTTTCCCCTACAAATTTTTAACAAGCCGTCAGAATGAAACAATGGAGAAGCGCGAAAAAAAGATAACAGTTAACCACAAGTATAAATACCTTAGCACCTGAGGATGAAACCTCAGAATCTGTTTGCATAGACAATGACTTCATTTCCTCCTCTAGTGGCTTTTTATTAGAATCAGACATATCAGTGTCGACGTCCATCAATCTGCTCTATATCTTCCTGACATGTATAACAAAATTCTGTATCTAGGTATATGTTTTGCTGAACTTCTGATGAACTAAAAAAAGAGTACTGCTAAACAGCCACACGATCGAGGAATTTGCTTTCAAGAACAAAGGATGTATTGATGCTTCAATGAACATAATTGCAGGATTTTGGACCTTTTCATCTATAATTGCAAGTGAATTAAAACATATAAACAATCAAATTCAAAACTACAATTCCAGCCTCCTCTGTCGTTTTCTGTTGCGGGAACGTCGAACCGAAATCGTTCGGAAACTGAAACCAGATCGATGATGGCGGCGGGGCGAGAAGAAAATAAAGAGCAGGTGAGGGAGAGGGAGAGGGAGAAGAACGACTTACAAAGAAGAAGCGAAGAACGGAAAAGGTTTCTCCTGGATTCCGCTTGAGAGAGAAGATGAGGACTAGGGTTTGAGCGGTGGTTAACGGCGGCGAAGTTAGGCGCACTGTGGGAGGGGTTGGATTGTGAGTTGAGAGACGGGGAAGGGAATGGAAGAATTAGCAATTTAGCAGGGTTTATGAAAAATGATTCCCTCAATTTTCCTTCGTAGACCTCGGCTCATCGGTTTTTAGATTTTTATGTTTATTTTAACATTAAAAAAAATGGCTATTGGGAAGACCAGTCCGGATCCCCGGTAACACTCGGTGTTACATCTAACTATTTTGGGTATAAATTCACATTAAAAAGTTTATAAAAATTATATTTATATTCTATACACTTATATTAACATGTTTATAAAATTTTATTATGAAAAAATATTATTAAAATTTATAGATAATTAAAAGATTGATTAATTTAGAAAATATTTTTTATATTTTTTAAAACATATATTTTAATAATAAAATTTTATAGACATGTTAATATAAGTGTCTAGAGTATAAATATAATTTTTAAAATTTTTTAATGTGAATTTATATTTAAAATAATTAAGTGTAACGTCAAGTGTAACACATAAAGTGTTATAGGGGATCTAAATCGTGGGACGACTATTATCACAAAATTGCACACAAGTTATTCCCACTCTAAAAAACAATTACAAATATGCCCGAGAGAAGAATTGTAAACTAACGCTATTCAACCTCGGTTCACATGGACGAGCCACACACGGTAGAGAGAAATTACTCATCCATTGTGGTAGATTTGTGAGGGCTTTCAACGGATCTACCAAATTTAAGGTAAGAAGCTTCATTTACAATTGATTTTAAAGATATTTATTTGAAGAAATTGTATGTTTTAGGGTTTGAAATTAGAATTGAAATTGATTGTTGTTTGTGTGTTTTGTTTGATTGTTGTTGATTTGGGTGTTGTTTGAGTTGAATTATGAGCAGCAATTGTAATAAAGATGAAAGAAATTGCTCGTTTTGTTGCTATTGGGGTTGGTTACTTTAACATTTTTTCATGGTTTACTGTCGGGCATAGGGCTCGTGTAAATTTAGCGAGGTGATGATTTATGTTCGGTTACTGTCTCCGAGCTTCATGTGTACCCTCAACACTTTTTGCCGAGGTTCTTTCATACCCTTAACAACTTTTGACGAGCTTCCTTTGTACCTTCGACAACTTTTGTTGAGGTCCCTTATTTAGCTCGTTCTCTCCGGAGTTCGACAGATTTTTCAAATGACGACCACAAATAATCATTGAATGTCATTCGATAATCATCCAAATTGATCGACATACGAAAGTGAGTGTCAATCAATTATGACGTTGTCATAGAAAATATACTATATAATAAACACAGAATATGACGTCATAAATGGGTCACCCAACGCAAAAGATGGTCGGTCCCACCATTAGCACATCGCGAACAAAGTATCCAACCGAACCCGAAGAAATAGGCTTAGCGTTCCCGAGATATATTAACCCTTATTTCCCTCGTGATTCAAACCCAGTATAAGAATCAGAATGAACTATCCAAAATATCTCATTAACCTCCGAAGTCCTAGCAAGCACCTCGCTGGCTCAAGCACCTCGCCTCTAAAGGCTCCACGTGTATTACCTATGCCCCTAAGCATGTGGGCATGCACTACACGTGCCCTACGTAGAACCACGAGGTTGTCAGTCAGCTGCTCGCTTGGTTTCCCTATAAATACCCCCTCCGATCTCAGAGTAAAGGGGCTGATTCCGAAGATAGAAAAGCATAAGAGCTCTGATTATCCCCCGGACTTAAAACCCCCGGAGTTGAATTCTAAAGATCCTCGGTCGGAGAAGAACGTTTCCTGGGGTAACAACCTCGCCGAACTTCATCTGCAGACGACGATTGAATAGTAAAATAATTCATCGCGAGTCAAACTCACAACCCTCATCACTCGAACTAATAAACGCACAACCTAGGTTAAGGCTTACAGGTATTTTAAGGAATTATGTCGTCACAAATGAGGTAATAAGTATAGGCGAAATCTCATGAACGCTTCATTGGCGCCGTCTGTGGGAACCTTTCACGACGAGAGGTTCCACGTAGCAATACGCTTCTTTACATTACTGTCTTTCCATTCCTTTTATTTCGACCTTTCTTACCTCTCTATCCTTTTTTATTCTATATAAATGATATATAAGTTGATAACTGCGTTGATTTCCCTTTTTAAAGTGCTAACGTTTTTCTTTACAAGAATCATGAACTTTACCCTCTTCGGAGAGGAATTTGGGCAGCAACACCATGACACCGAGGAAACGAACGACATCAACCTCAACGCGATCCCCAACAAGGAAGCCCTACACAGCGGAAACGAGGGCGCCCCTCAACAACCGACATGGGACACTGCGCAACCCCCTCCGTTCGCTCCCTACGGGATGTGGGGCGGCTGCCCCCCATACCAATTCTTCGCGGGGAGCTACCTGCAAAGCATGTATTTTAACCAACAAGCGAACGGTATGCCTTTCCAACAGGCGAACGGTAATCCTTTCTCCTAGAGCCTCTTAAAAAGGCAAACTCGGATAAATATAGAAAAGATAAAGATAGACTTTTAACCCTATAAAGAGTGAAATATTCTAATTAATAGAAAAACATGGAAATAGCTTAATTAATAGAAAGCGTGAAAAATCCTAATTTAGATAGAATCTTGACGTCCTCTCTGGAGCCCCGACGTCCTTCGCGCTTCGTCGATCTTCTCGGCTAATGCTCATGCATCAGTCTCCCCCACCTCCAAGGAACTCGACCCCAAGTTCGGTTCAGGGTAAAGCACCTCATTCTTATGATACGCATACATGTCCGCGACGTTGAAGGTATTGGAAATGTTCATGTCGTCGGGAAGAGCGGCCATATAGGCGTTATCATTGATTCGCCGAGTGACCTGAAATGGACCATACTTGCGGGGTTGGAGTTTTCTGTAAGTCCCCATAGAAAAACGCTCACGGCGTTAGAAAACCATCACTTGATCTCCTACAGCAAAGATCTTCTCTCGTCGATGTTTGTCCGCAGCGGCCTTGTTCCTCCAGCCCGTCGCCTCTAGCTTTAGCTTGGCCGCTTTCTTAATACTCTGGACGTCCTTGGCCATGTCCACCGCAGCTGTGCTGACTCCCGAAGATTTTGGGAGGGTTACCAGGTAGTGTTCTAAATATCGGATATATCGGGGATATTTAGAATTCGCTACGATATCGGCATATCGGGTGAAAATTATCGGTCAACACTGTATATCAGGTCAACGTCGATATATCGGGTCAATATCGGCGATATATCGGGTCAACGCCGATATCGTAGAATTCGCTACGATATCGGCATATCGGGCGAAACCGATAAATCCGATATATCTCGATATATCCCCGATATATCATTTTTACTCCTAACCGATACGACCCCGATACGCGATATTTAGAACCTTGTTACCAGGTCCACCACATGGCGGGGTATTGTGGTGTAGATGAGCGCAAATGGGGACTTGCCTGTGGCAGAATGGATAGCGCTGTTGTAGGCAAATTCTATCTGCGGAAGGGCCATATCCCACTGTTTTGGTTTGCTTTCACAAACACAACGGATCATATTCCCTAAGGAGAGATTAGTGACTTCCGTTTAACCATTTGTTTGTGGGTGTGCGGTGGAACTCTTGTTGAGGGCAGTGCCGAACATCCTTCACAAAGTAATCCAGAAGTGACTATGGAACTTTGTGTCTTGGTCAGAGGTAATGGATTTTGGTACGCCATGTGAACGCACAACTTCCCGAAAGAAAAGATTTGCGATGTTAGAAGCATCAGCGATTTTCTTGCATGGAATGAAATGAGACATCTTTGAAAATCTGTCAATTAACCACCACAAATACGGAATCCACCCCTCATTGGGTACGTGGTAAACCCAATACGAAATTCATGGACAGATCGAGCCATATATCTTCGGGAACGGGCAAAGGCAGGTACAATCCCATGTTCTGGGCTTGTCCCTTAGATGACTGGCAAATATAGGAGCGTTGAACAATCGTATTCGCATCTCGCTGGAGATGGGGCCAGAAATAGCGCTCTTCTAGCCCTGCAATGGTCTTATCACTCCCTAGATGGCCACTAAGTCCTCCGCCGTACAGTTCACGAATCAACTGCTCACGCAAAGATGAGCAAGGGACACACAATCGATCCCCTTTGAAGAGGTAGCCCTCTCGAATGTGGAAATCACTGACGAGGTGATTGTCCTTGCATTTGGTCCATACCTCCTTAAACTCAGCATCATTATTATAGAGGTCTTTTACCACTTCAAAACCTACGACCTCATGTGATAGAAGGGTTGATCAACCGGTCTGGACCGGAATTTTTGGAAACTTGGACCGCGGATCGGACCGGGACCGATAAATATGGTCCCGGTCTTTCCGGTCCGCGGACCGTCAAGACCGTTTGGACCGTTTGTACTTTGTACCACAACTAGATAATTCGATCAATTTAGTGAATTCAAAATTAGGAACAAGTAATCCATAAGAGCTGCTGAAGTTACCCTTTGACCAATTGGACCAATCAACTGTTGACTGATTGCTGCCCTCAAAATCAGTATACCTCTTTCACAATTTAAAGTTCCACTTCAGTGAAATTAGGCAGACTCATAAACACCAATCTCAACAGAAATAGCCTATGGCGTTGGCTCCCTTGTCAATCGACTTCTTCATTGAGCAGGGTAACAATTCCAAGATCATCCACATCTGCATGCCTACTTCAAAATGAAGGATGAAACATTAATACAATTGTTTTGACTAGACGGACTAGAAATTTAGTTCGAATGCAATAGGAGCAGTGAAAATTTTCTTACCATTCTTGGGCGATAATAAAGCCATAAGAAATGATGAGGTTAGCTTCGACCAATTTTAACTCAGTTCGTTTCATCTACAAGAAGAGGTTGTAAGAGTCCGTTTAACCATATTAAATAGATGCATATTAAATTTGCCAATTATACTAGTATGAAAAGAGAAAAACAGATGAACTGTCTATACAGTACTTTTTCAAGGTACCTTCTCATGCGAACATTCTATACATGTGTTATATGCAACTACAATCCTACTTTCTTCTTTCTTCTGCATTAACCGTGTAGAACCACGACGAGTTTTGCGCTTGAGAAAGAACTTTATATGTATATGAACTTAAAATTAATATACAATAGCATTCAATTGAAATAAGACAAAGGGAGAGCTAATTAACTAATCTGCAAAAAAAAAAAGGTCTGAGAGTGAGGAGAGTAGACTGTAGAGGACCGCCAAGGTCTGAGGTCCGAGAGCCGAGCCGCCGAGAGCCGAGGTCTGAGAGTCGAGAAGTCGAGAACCGCCTGGAGGCTGGAGAATGGAGATGATACTTCCGAACTAGTCGATAGAAGACAATGAAGAAGTAGGCTAGAGAAGCGCGGCGCAACTCCATCGAAAAATAGGGTTTACGTCTTTATTTAATTTTTTTTTTAAAATAAAACATGTTCCGGTCCAATTCCGGTCCGGAAAGGAAATTCCGGTCTGGTCCCGGGTTTGGACCGAAAACCCGGATTTGGCAATATTTTGGACCGCGGACCAGACCGTAATGTTCCGGTCCGATCCAAAGACCATAAATTCTGGTCTGGTCCCGGTCCGATTCCGGTCCGATCCATATTTTGCCCAGCCCTAGGATAGACTCACCAACAACGAGGCTCTTATACTAAACGCATCTGCAACCTTGTTCTGGGCGCCTGTTACCCGAGCAGATATCGAAGGGATTAGCGTGGCTTTCACCACGGCCCTTGCGGCTATCACCGATCAACTCACCGCGATTACCACGCGGATGGACACCCTTGAAGTTGTTCGCCACCCAAAGAGGGAGAGGCAAGAGGAACAAATTCACCGTCCACAGGGAGGGCGTCCTCATATGGAGGACTCCAGTTCGGAGGAGGAGGAGATCACCAAAGAGGATCCCAGAGAAGCATCAAAACACGACTATAGAGTAAAGGCCGATATACCTTTATTCTATGGAACTATGGGTGTAGAAGATTTTCTTCATTGGCAATCGAAGTCAATAGGCTCTTTGACGTCATGGACGTCCTAGAGAACAAGCAAGTTAAGATGGTGACCATTAGATTGATGATGCGGGACCATCTTCTACAGCTCCAGACACACCCATTATTCTTGGAGAAGGACCAATGACTCAAGCTTGTGCTAAGAAGCTTCAGAGAGACTCATTCAACTTTGTGGGTCATGCATTATTCTCGAGCAAGGTTCAACTCCCCGAGCCTACATTGAAGAATTACATGTGCATAGGAGTTGCTGATGGTATCGATGCCGACACCAGAGGTATCGACGCCAACGTCTAAACACATGTTTGAGTACTGAGGCCCTCGGCGCCAATACCCAGCTCTCGGCGCCGACACCAGAACACTTAGAATCTACATGGGCCGAATTGGGCTTATTTAAGTTATTAATTTTAAGACCTTATTTATTTATGTCTTTAGGTGTTATTTTTATTATTAGGCCCAATAAGTTATTAGTTTATTTTATGTTATTATTTTCGGCCAAACCCAGCCCTTAAGGCTATATATTTTCGATTCCAGTATGGTAATCAATTGGAACTTTTATGAATGAAATTGCTTTCTCAAAAACGTGTGAAACACATTGAGAGTTGTCGATTGAATAGAGCAGCGCTCTTCAATTGTCGAATTGATAATCTCAGCTTGGTTTGCTTTGCCGTTCATCAACTTCGCAAGACTTGGTGAATCTAGTATCCACAAGCCCCCTCCTTGTGCCTTCAAGTTGTCCGCTTGATTGTGTAGGGTTGTAGAGGCGGGTTGTGTAGTCATTGGTATTGGTTCCTACCCTCTGAGGAGGCCTGGGGTCTTTATCTTGTTCTGCATAGATCGTTTCAGTCCTTATCTGTCGTGTCTTTCAATTCTTTATTGCAATTTCGAGTCTTTATCGAGTCTTGTTCACTTTCTTGAAGTCAACATTAAGTACAGCCCCTGTTCTTGGTGTTCTTGTTGAGTCTTTGATCGATCTTGGTTGTTCTTGATCGAATCTTGAGAGTCTTTCATTGCTGCGTCTTTGTTTCTTGTTAATTCTTATTTGTTGTCGAAGATCGGACCATCCTACGGCTAACCCCGTATCAAATTGGCATCAGAGCTTTGGTTTCCGACATCAAGATTGAGTCTTTTCTTTTCATAAACACAAAAAAAAACCACAAAAAAGAGTCCTTTTCTTGTTTTGGTCTTTTACTTCTTGTTTCTTGAATTGATTATTGCACTAATCTTTTGTTTGTGATTGTTTGTGGTTGCATAGCCTAAACACAAGCCTACCCGAGACCGTGGAGTCGACCAGATCAGTGCGCACACCCCTTGTGTTCACTCCCCTAGCCGACGGCAAGAACCTTGTCCCCATAGTCGAGTAAAGCTTTGGTCGACAGCCCACATTCACACCAAAGAAACCCTAGTTTGCTTTGTTCTATCTTTGGAACTTTTTATCTATCTTTTATCTATTTCCTTTATTTATTGCCTATTTTAAATTCTGAATTTTGGTAGATAAAATTCATTATATCTATCATATATCATAAAGGCACAAGATAGATCCTATTACCTAAAATAGCCATTCTATCTATATCTTTGCATTAGGGCTGAATTTTGGTATCCTTTCACCACTACCATCAAATTTTCGAGTCCTATACATTATATTGAGTCTTTTCTTGCATTAGTTTCATATTATTAAAAAAAGAAGAAGAAATCAGATCCGAAATTCAAAAAAAAAAAAAAAGAGAAAGTGTTTGTTAAGTTGTTGTTTGATCTAGTGCAAGAAAGCTCCCAAGGACCAATTGGTGAACCCTTCTCTCAGCCCTAGTCGACATACATAAATTCCCAAACACATACCTTTTATCTAAATTGAAACCCTACCCTGCAACTACAACATCATAACTTAAGGTTTTCAATCAAAAGAGGTAAATTTCCATTCTTTATTTTATTTCTCTTATTTTTCTCTTTGTGTCGAGTACTCTACTACCTTGATCGAGTACTGTTGTGTGTTATTTGCTACTGTCGAGTGCTTAAAGTGCTAGTGTCGAGTGATCTCAGCCCTTGCCGAGTTCTCTCTTGTGTGTGTCGAGTGATCTCAGCCCTTGCCGAGTGATCTCCTTGTTGTGTCGAATTGATTCATTGCAATTACCCATCTGCTTGCTTGAATCTATTGTTTACAGCTGCTGTCGAGTACTCCTTCTCTTTTATCGAGTACTTTGGTTGTTTGTTTCATTCACTACATACTTTGATTGCTTAGTTTTTGCTTGGTAGTTGATTTTCCCAAAGCGGATTGCCCTAGCAAGCGTGATATATCAATCGGAGAGGGAGTGTGAGCGAAACACAATTGTGAGCTGTTTATATTTTTACTAACCTTTAACTTAGTTTTTTGTTTCTTTTGTCTTTGTTATAATGTCTAACAATCAGGGAAACAATGGTGGTAACAACTCCACAAACTCGAGTGCAACAGTAACTCCCGAGCAATTTTCCACCTTGATGAATAATGTGAACAACATGATGAACACCTTGGCGGGCATGGCTACTGTCCCGGAAACCTTGGCTGCACTACAAGCCAAGATGACGGCTTTGGAGAGCTCTAGGCCTAGTGGTTCGAACACCATAGGAGGTCAGCAAGAGCGAGTGGAGATACCTCAAGAAGAAAGAGAGGTCATAAATCCTAACCCTATTCCCAATCCTAATTTGAATCTCAATAATCCTATTTTTGAAGAAAACAATTCTCCACGAGGTGGGAGAAATAATAGGAATAATGAGTATGTTAATGTGCAAGGTCAAGGACAGGGAAGAGGAAGAGGATGTGGCTATCAAGAACGTTTCTATTACTCGGAGCAAGATGATGACTTCCAAGAAGAGGAGTATTGGGAGCAACGCCCAAGACGGAATCAAAGGGGAAATCAGAACCGACCACCTAGGTTCAATGACGACGACGGCATGGGTAAGTTTAAGGTAAAGATTCCTTCTTTTGATGGTAAGACTGATCCAGATGCTTATATTGATTGGGAAATTAAAATGGAGCAAATCTGGAATTGTCATAATTTCTCAGAACCTAAGAAAGTACAACTAGCTTCCCTAGAGTTTCAAGGTTTTGCATTAATCTGGTGGGATAATCTTGTTAAGGAAAGAAGAAGATCCCTTGATGCACCTATTGCTTCTTGGGAACAACTAAAAGTGGTCATGAGAAATAGGTTTGTACCTCAACATTATGATAGAGAGCTATTAAACAGATTAGAAAACCTTAAACAAGGTAGTAAAACTGTTGAGGAAACATTTAATGTTATGCAAGAAGCTATGGCTCGAGCTAATATAGTAGAAACTCATGAGAAAACCAATGTTAGATATCTTAGGATCTTGCATCCCGCTTTAGCTCATGAAATTTATTACTTTCCCTATACTACTCCTACTGATTTGTTACATCTAGCTATGAAAGTAGAAAAGGGACAACGCTACAAGAGCCAAGCTAATAGGGTGTCGAGTGGCCAGCAACAAGGGTGGCGCCAAAACCGGCCTCAACAGCCCCAGGACGCTCGGATATGGGTTCTAGGGAACGAACTCAGCAGCCCCAAGGGAGGAGTGATGGTCGACAGCCCCAGCAGCCCCTCGACAAGGGAAAAGGTCCATGGAATGGACGAGAATCGTCTGGGACATCTACTGGTCCCAAAGGGAGTAATCCTAACCCTTCTACCCTTAGATCTAGAGATATTGTGTGCTTTAAATGCCAAGGTAGAGGACATTATATGAAGGATTGCCCTAATAAGAAAACTCTCATGGTTAATCACTTAGGAGAATATGAATCTGAAAATTCTTGTGATGAACATGACGAGCATGCTAATGACAATGATCAGAACTTAAACCTTGTTTGTTATGAAAATGATGATGATGAGGTTGAATATGAGCATGGAGAATCTTTGATTGTTAGGAGAGTTTTAAGTGTTGTTCCTACACCATGTGATGATAATCAAAGAGAAAACTTGTTTCATACTCGTTGTCTAGTTAAAGGAAAGGTTGTAAATGTGATCATTGATGGAGGTAGTTGTTGTAATTTAGCTAGTCAAGAAATGGTTGACAAATTGCATTTACCTACTGTCCAACACCCTAGACCTTACAAATTGCATTGGATGAATGATTGTGGCTTATTGAAAGTGAATCGGCAAGTTAAAGTGCATATTAAACTAGGACATTATGAAGATGATGTTTTATGTGATATAGTGCCTATGCAAGCTTGTCATATTCTATTAGGCCGTCCTTGGCAATCTGATCGTAAGGTTACTCATGATGGGTTTACTAATCGCTATACCTTTACTTTTCAGGGAAAGAATGCCATTCTCAAGCCCATGACACCTACGCAAGTAGCTGATGAGATTGAGAAGCGCAAGGTAAGTAAAGGTGAGTTAGATCAGGAGGCTCAGTCGAGCCAAGTGGATCCTCAAACTTGATCTAAGAGTGTGTTCTTGGCTTCCAAAAGCACATTTATGGACGACTTTGCGGATGGTGGAACTGTTCTTATGTGCCTTTGCAAGAGCTTGAGTATGTTGAGTGAAGAGCTTAAAGCTTCTCTTCCATCGAACATTCTCGCTCTCCTTGAGGAGTTTAATGATGTGTTTCCCGATGACATACCACCAGGTCTACCCCCTATTTGTGGAATTGAGCATCAAATTGATCTTATTCCGGGGGCTACATTGCCTAATAGGCCTGCGTATCATATGAATCCCACTGAGACCCAAGAAGTCCAAACCCAAGTCCAAGAGCTGTTGGATAAGGGTTACATTCGAATTAGCTTAAGTCCTAGTGCTGTTCCTGTGTTATTAGTCCCTAAGAAATATGGTTCATGGAGAATGTGTGTAGATTGTAGAGCTATTAACAACATCACTATTAAATATCGTCACCCTATTCCTAGATTAGATGATATGCTAGATGAGTTACATGAAGCTTCTATGTTTTCTAAAATTAATCTTAGGAGTGGCTATCATCAAATTAGAATGAAAGAGGGTGATGAATGGAAAACAGCCTTTAAGACTAAGCTAGGCTTATATGAGTGGTGGTTGGTTATGCCTTTTGGTTTAACTAATGCTCCTAGCACTTTTATGCGCTTAATGAATCATGTGCTTCGAGATTTCATTGGAAAGTTTGTTGTTGTTTACTTTGATGATATTCTGATTTATAGCAAGTCTTCTAATGAACATGAATCACATCTTAGGGAAGTGCTTAAAACACTGAGAATTGAACGCTTGTATGCTAATTTAAAGAAGTGTGAATTATGTAATGAACAAGTGTCTTTTCTTGGATTTGTAGTAAGTTCGAATGGATTGCGTGTCGATGAAGCTAAGATCAAGGCGATCCAAGAGTGGCCAACACCCACCAACATCGGCCATGTGCGTAGCTTCCAAGGATTGGCGAGCTTCTATCGTCGATTCGTGCGAGATTTCAGCACCATCTCGGCACCCCTCACTAAGCTCACGAAAAAGAGGAGTGAATTCACATGGGGAGCAGCTCAGGAGGAAGCATTCAACACACTTAAGGACAAGCTCACTCACACACCTCTATTAGCTTTGCCGGACTTTACTCAGCCTTTTGAGGTAGAGTGTGATGCTAGCGGAGTTGGAATTTGTGGAGTCCTTATGCAGGGAGGTAAGGTTATTGCTTTCTTTTCTGAGAAGTTGAAAGATGCTTGTCTTAATTACTCTACCTATGATAAGGAATTTCTGCAACAAAGATCTAACGAACACTTAAAAAAATTGTAGCAATTTAGACAACAGCTAGAATAGGGTAGAATGAAAATCAAACATTGAGACCAGTTATGATAATCATAAAACATTATACGAAAAACTGACCTCCACTCTCCGTCATCATAGGGAGAGTATGTCTTAAGTACTCTAAACAAATCTACTAACAAATTGAAAAGTGATCCCTGACAAGTATAAAAAGTGAAAACTAACACACACAATATATATATATATATATATATATATATATATATATATATATATATATATATATATATATATATATATATATATATATATATATATATATATATATATATATATAAACTCATTATCGAAGGGGAAACAGGAAAATCAAGAAGATAGGAGGCAGGGCTCCCTCTTCCAAAACCTTCCTCTTCCAAAAAACCCTAGCCGCCACAAAAATAACTAGTCGCCGCCGCCTCGATGTGCGCCACCGCCGCCTCGATGTGAGCCGCCGCCGCTTCCGACTGGCTTCCCGGCCGACCTCGATCCTCCATCCCAACTCCCTCTAAAAACCTACCCCCTAAAAACACAACCCACAAAACCCAACGCCTTTGGATCCTCTTCCGTTGCACTTGCTTCGGTCGCCGCCGCCGCCGCCATGGGTGATTCGTCTCTCCGGTGGCCTGTGCAGCGGCCCACATGCACCCATCTCCCTCCCTGACCGACCACTGTTTAGATCCGGCCGTGGTGGTCACTAGCGGCGCCGAAGGGTTGAGCCTTCTCGACCTCCTGGCCGCTGGTGTCTCCACTTTCATCGGCTCTCCTCCTCAAAGTTTTCTCCACCAGCATCCATCTGCTATGTCCCCGCCGGCGTTCCCGGTCTCGGCGCCTCCCTCCCGCTTGACGTTGCTCTTCGCCTCCCCAGTCTTCCCCTCCGTCGATGTGCTGAGGTCGCTGCCCTTGTTGGTGGTCTTCTTTCAGCCTTCCTTTGAGTGGAAATCAAACACCCCCAAACCAAAAATTTATTTTTAAATCAAAATCTCTTTTACCCAATTTTCATTTACCCCAAACTTCTCAGCTGAAATCCCCTCCCAAAACCTTCAATGATCCGAGCCTTTGTCATAAAATTTCTCATTTGTTATCCACTTCCAACTCATCACCGTATTCGAAAGCATATCAACAGCCTTCTAAGATAAATTCAACTGGTGCATCGGCTTGCATGCAAGTAAAGGTGAGTTAGATCAGGAGGCTCAGTCGAGCCAAGTGGATCCTCAAACTTGATCTAAGAGTGTGTTCTTGGCTTCCAAAAGCACATTTATGGACGACTTTGCGGATGGTGGAACTGTTCTTATGTGCCTTTGCAAGAGCTTGAGTATGTTGAGTGAAGAGCTTAAAGCTTCTCTTCCATCGAACATTCTCGCTCTCCTTGAGGAGTTTAATGATGTGTTTCCCGATGACATACCACCAGGTCTACCCCCTATTTGTGGAATTGAGCATCAAATTGATCTTATTCCGGGGGCTACATTGCCTAATAGGCCTGCGTATCATATGAATCCCACTGAGACCCAAGAAGTCCAAACCCAAGTCCAAGAGCTGTTGGATAAGGGTTACATTCGAATTAGCTTAAGTCCTAGTGCTGTTCCTGTGTTATTAGTCCCTAAGAAATATGGTTCATGGAGAATGTGTGTAGATTGTAGAGCTATTAACAACATCACTATTAAATATCGTCACCCTATTCCTAGATTAGATGATATGCTAGATGAGTTACATGAAGCTTCTATGTTTTCTAAAATTAATCTTAGGAGTGGCTATCATCAAATTAGAATGAAAGAGGGTGATGAATGGAAAACAGCCTTTAAGACTAAGCTAGGCTTATATGAGTGGTGGTTGGTTATGCCTTTTGGTTTAACTAATGCTCCTAGCACTTTTATGCGCTTAATGAATCATGTGCTTCGAGATTTCATTGGAAAGTTTGTTGTTGTTTACTTTGATGATATTCTGATTTATAGCAAGTCTTCTAATGAACATGAATCACATCTTAGGGAAGTGCTTAAAACACTGAGAATTGAACGCTTGTATGCTAATTTAAAGAAGTGTGAATTATGTAATGAACAAGTGTCTTTTCTTGGATTTGTAGTAAGTTCGAATGGATTGCGTGTCGATGAAGCTAAGATCAAGGCGATCCAAGAGTGGCCAACACCCACCAACATCGGCCATGTGCGTAGCTTCCAAGGATTGGCGAGCTTCTATCGTCGATTCGTGCGAGATTTCAGCACCATCTCGGCACCCCTCACTAAGCTCACGAAAAAGAGGAGTGAATTCACATGGGGAGCAGCTCAGGAGGAAGCATTCAACACACTTAAGGACAAGCTCACTCACACACCTCTATTAGCTTTGCCGGACTTTACTCAGCCTTTTGAGGTAGAGTGTGATGCTAGCGGAGTTGGAATTTGTGGAGTCCTTATGCAGGGAGGTAAGGTTATTGCTTTCTTTTCTGAGAAGTTGAAAGATGCTTGTCTTAATTACTCTACCTATGATAAGGAATTTCTGCAACAAAGATCTAACGAACACTTAAAAAAATTGTAGCAATTTAGACAACAGCTAGAATAGGGTAGAATGAAAATCAAACATTGAGACCAGTTATGATAATCATAAAACATTATACGAAAAACTGACCTCCACTCTCCGTCATCATAGGGAGAGTATGTCTTAAGTACTCTAAACAAATCTACTAACAAATTGAAAAGTGATCCCTGACAAGTATAAAAAGTGAAAACTAACACACACAATATATATATATATATATATATATATATATATATATATATATATAAACTCATTATCGAAGGGGAAACAGGAAAATCAAGAAGATAGGAGGCAGGGCTCCCTCTTCCAAAACCTTCCTCTTCCAAAAAACCCTAGCCGCCACAAAAATAACTAGTCGCCGCCGCCTCGATGTGCGCCACCGCCGCCTCGATGTGAGCCGCCGCCGCTTCCGACTGGCTTCCCGGCCGACCTCGATCCTCCATCCCAACTCCCTCTAAAAACCTACCCCCTAAAAACACAACCCACAAAACCCAACGCCTTTGGATCCTCTTCCGTTGCACTTGCTTCGGTCGCCGCCGCCGCCGCCATGGGTGATTCGTCTCTCCGGTGGCCTGTGCAGCGGCCCACATGCACCCATCTCCCTCCCTGACCGACCACTGTTTAGATCCGGCCGTGGTGGTCACTAGCGGCGCCGAAGGGTTGAGCCTTCTCGACCTCCTGGCCGCTGGTGTCTCCACTTTCATCGGCTCTCCTCCTCAAAGTTTTCTCCACCAGCATCCATCTGCTATGTCCCCGCCGGCGTTCCCGGTCTCGGCGCCTCCCTCCCGCTTGACGTTGCTCTTCGCCTCCCCAGTCTTCCCCTCCGTCGATGTGCTGAGGTCGCTGCCCTTGTTGGTGGTCTTCTTTCAGCCTTCCTTTGAGTGGAAATCAAACACCCCCAAACCAAAAATTTATTTTTAAATCAAAATCTCTTTTACCCAATTTTCATTTACCCCAAACTTCTCAGCTGAAATCCCCTCCCAAAACCTTCAATGATCCGAGCCTTTGTCATAAAATTTCTCATTTGTTATCCACTTCCAACTCATCACCGTATTCGAAAGCATATCAACAGCCTTCTAAGATAAATTCAACTGGTGCATCGGCTTGCATGCAAGCCGTCTAAGCCACCGAATCAAAGCCACCGAACCACAGAGTATTAGCTTTAATTTTATTTTTTATTTATGTAATTGTAATCTTAGATTTTTAGATTTTTTTTCTTTTGACTGGCGACCCTCTGCGTAGGGTCTATCAAGCCATCTTTTGATGGCTTCAAGATCGCTTTGTCGATCTGCTTATTGCCTACTGTCAAAAAAAAAAACACACATAAAAAATATATAGTTCGAATTTGAGATTACCTATTAAAATCCTTAATGTTGAAGGTACGATTGCAATGGTTGAATAAGTTGAATTGAATGTTTGTGATGAGTTGTGACGGAAAAAAAAAATCAAAACTGTAATTTTTTTAGGGTAACAAAAAAAATTATAGTTTGAATTTGATATTACCTTCGAATTTGAGATTACCTATTAAAATTCTTGAGGTTGAAGGTCCGATTGCAAGGTTGAATAAGTTGAATTGAATGTTTGTGACGGGTTGCGACGAAAAAAAAAAAAGAAATCAAAACTATAATATTTTTAGGGACAAAAAATAGGAATGTGCAATTGGGTTGACGAAAAAAAAAATCAAAACTATAATATTTTTAGGGGAAAAAAATCGGAATGTACAATTGGGTTGACGAAAAAAAAAGAAATCAAAACTAATTGGGTTGCAGTAATTTCAACTGGGAAAGAAAAGGGTTATTGGGGCTACTGTACATTCGAAAAAAAATTGAAAGGAACATATGCCAGGGAGATTCGAACCTCCCACCAGTAGTATACAAGCGCATTCCATTGCCAGTTGATCTACCGCAGTAGCTTAATATTTAGTGAAATTTATATATACATATATATAGTATAACAGTATAACACCTATACGAGACCCCCAAAATTCCGAGGCCCTGTGCGATTGCACTCTTCGCACGAGCCTCGGGCCGACCCTGCCTCTTTGCATCCAATCCAAATGTTTTTTTATAGCCTTTTATATATTCATGTTCAATATTTTATTTGTGGGTTAGAGGTCGGAAATTTGACAATATTTTTGTCTCTCTTTTGTTTTAGCTAAAGTTCAACATTATGATGTAAATAAACTCAATAATTTCTCTATATTTGCATTTTTATTTTATGGGGTTGTTGGCTAATTCGAAAGCATGAAGTCCTTTGTTTTTCATATAGTTTTTCATATACTCAATAGGTAATTTTCATTTACTTTAATGGATGAAAATTTACTAATATATATATATATATATATATATATATATATATATATACACATATACATACATATATATGTGTGTGTAACTACAATTGTTTTTGTTAATTCTCATGGTTATATTTTTGTCTATATTTTGAACCACGTCTAAGTCACTTAAATGAAATTTAATTAATTCATTTTTATGTTATAATTTCTTTCACTTTCTTATAAGTAAAGTTAATCATATATATGATGGATTGATGGCCGATAATTGTTTTAAATAATACAAGGGATATTTGTAACTCCTAATCAATTAATTTAAGGGGTACCGATAAATGCAATTTAAGGGGTACCATTTTCATAATTAACCCTTTAACTTTTGTAATATTCGAAATTATAATTGAATTCGTTTATATGCTTTATGTATTGAACTTAATTAGCTTTTATATATACATTTGAAAACACGCAAATACCATCGAATTATAGTTTAATTTATGGGGTTGTTGGCTAATTCGAAAGCATGAAGTCCTTTGTTTTTCATATAGTTTTTCATATACTCAATAGGTAATTTTCATTTACTTTAATATGTGTGTGTGTATATACATATACAATGTTATACATACATATATATATGTGTGTGTAACTACAATTGTTTTTGTTGATTCTCATGGTTATATTTTTGTCTATATTTTGAACCACATCTAAGTCACTTACATGAAATTTAATTAATCCATTTTTATGTTATAATTTATTTCACTTTCTTATAAGTAAAGTTAATCATATATATGATGGCCGATAATTGTTTTAAATAATACAAGGGATATTTGTAACTCCTAATCAATTAATTTAAGGGGTACCGATAAATGCAATTTAAGGGGTACCATTTTCATAATTAACCCTTTAACTTTTGTAATATTCGAAATTATAATTGAATTCGTTTATATGCTTTATGTATTGAACTTAATTAGCTTTTATATATACATTTGAAAACACGCAAATACCATCGAATTATAGTTTAATTTATGGGGTTGTTGGCTAATTCGAAAGCATGAAGTCCTTTGTTTTTCATATAGTTTTTCATATACTCAATAGGTAATTTTCATTTACTTTAATATGTGTGTGTGTATATACATATACAATGTTATACATACATATATATATGTGTGTGTAACTACAATTGTTTTTGTTGATTCTCATGGTTATATTTTTGTCTATATTTTGAACCACATCTAAGTCACTTACATGAAATTTAATTAATCCATTTTTATGTTATAATTTATTTCACTTTCTTATAAGTAAAGTTAATCATATATATGATGGCCGATAATTGTTTTAAATAATACAAGGGATATTTGTAACTCCTAATCAATTAATTTAAGGGGTACCGATAAATGCAATTTAAGGGGTACCATTTTCACAATTAACCTTTTAACTTTTGTAATATTCGAAATTATAATTGAATTTGTTTATATGCTTTATGTATTGAACTTCATTAGCTTTTATATATAGATTTGAAAACACGCAAATACCATCGAATTATAGTTTAATAGGTGTAATATGATTTAAGACATTTTCAAGTCGTCCTTTATATATTTTTTTCCTTTTGTATCTATATACAGTTTATTTTCAGTAGATTATGGTATATTAATTTACATCCGTAATCTATAAAATTAAAGTTTACCTAACTTTCAATTTATTTCTCTATTAACTTTATAAATAGCTATTGTTGATATTTTATTCAACCAATTGATATCAATATGATTCATTTAGGCCGTGTTAGGTAAAAGTGTATTTGTTGGTAGTTGTAGATGTGCGGGTATATATGTCGATATTTGTGTATTTATTGGTAGAGGTTTAAGTAGCGGATAAGAGAGATTTATTTTGTTTTAAAATCTTGTAAAAAATCTTGTTAAGTGTTTGGTATTAGAAGATTTATAGATAGATATGAAGGGTGAAAAGACCAAAATGGGCTTTGAAAATAAAAAGGAAAAATAAAAGAAGTATGTGGGAGGTGTGACACGTGCCCACAAAAATTACTCCCAATTCCATTATATGAAATTGGGCAACAGTTCTAACCTAAATACAAATTGCTCCCCAAAAGAGAAGCCGACAGAAAGCTCAATATCGGAGGCGGCTACCACTGTGGAGGTGCTTGTTGCCCAGATTGAACCGGTGGAAGGGAGTTTCGTGGGCGCGTCCATCCATTCAGGTAATTGAAGCGTGAGCCTTGATTTTATTTTCGTATAGAGTAACCGATTGATGGCTAGATGTGTTCATATGTGTGTTCGTCTACTTGCTTTCGATTCATCTATTGTTTCTTTGAATTGCAAAAACCTAACGGTAGCAGTGTACTAGTTTTGCAAAGTAGAACAATTTCATAGTTTGGACTGCACCTATCGAATTCCACACTACTTTCTATTCCGCCCACTGTTGTAGCATCTACTTCTTTCACATGTTCTTGTTGTAGATACTTTGTTTGTATTGTGATATATATAAGGTGGTTCATTGCATTTTGGGACCGTTGTTTGTCCGGAGACAAAATTCTATTGTTAATCCTCTTTTAGCCTCCTAATCCCTTCTCACAAATACATTATTCAAGCTGTTGTTCATACATCTTTTTTCCCATTCCTTTCTCCTATAAAATATGTCATACATTCACCTTAGTGCATGAGTCTGCCCCACCATTTAGTAAAAAGTGTGCACTATAATTTGTAATTTGTTCAAATAAAATTGTAATGTTAAAAAAGGTGTATTTGGTCACCATATAATTTTCATAATTCTCAAAGCGTGTTCATCATGGTGTATATGAAGTAGTTAGTAATGTTTGTTGTTTTTATATAAGATTGAGTAGGCATTGATGGCTGAGGGTAGTAAGGCAATCAAGAAAGGCAAGGCATTCCCTTGGAATGAAAACGTAATGAGAACGTTCATGGATATGCTCATTGAATATCAATTGAAATACAATCGTGATCAAGCATTTAGTTGGGTTGATCTTACCACCGAATTCGAGGAAGCTACAAAGATGACATGTGGGGTGAACACTCTTAAAAATAAGCACGCTGGAATGAAGGAAAGGTGGGGAGAATGGAAAGAGTTGAAGATTGGATCCACCGGGTTAGGATGAGATCCGATAAAGAATCGTATAGATGCCCCGAGTGAGTGGTGGGACAAGAAAATACAGGTATTTAGGGTATCTAGAAGTTACTAAAGTGTGCTTTGATTGAGTTAGGAGGACAATACGTGTGTGTGATCATGATTTCATGTATTATGTTGTTGGATGTCAGGAGAATTCAGATTTCAAGAAATATCGTAAGAAGGGTATTGCTCCTGATATCGAGACTTTGTGGGATCCCATTTATGGGGGGGACGGTTGCGACAGGAAAGCATTGTGTAGCACCTTCCATGGATCCAGCTCGTTCAACAAACATAGATGACTCACAACACAACGATGACGAAGTCGATGGGTTAGGGGACGAAGGTGTTGAGTCTGAGTTTGATCAGACCTTCGGAGCCTAGGCTCAGCCTGATCCAAACCGCTTGCAAAACATTGTTCGAGGCTTGAGTAGCACTGAAACTGACCCCCCTCATTCCACCCCGGTTGCATCAGTTCAACGGGGAAAGAGAGGAGCTTCGTCATCAGCAAGCGCACTCGGACGGAAACGAAATCTGCGCCAATCTGTTGAGTCTACCCTCTATCAACAACAAATCACTCAAATACGTAAAGACCAGCAAAGAATGATGCCTATGTTAGAGGCAGATGCCTCTTCAACTCGAGCTTCGGCTGAGTCGAAGGATGATCCAAGCAAAGTGTTCACTGAAATTCAGAAGATGTTGGTTTTGGGATTACTTACCGAGGGAACACCTTTATGGTGTTATGCAGTCACCGTCATGGCATCAAAGCCTGAGCTACGGTCATATTTCCTGGCCATGGAACGCAATGAAGCAAGGCTATCTTGGCTTGAATGGTGTTTTAAATCTTTAGAGGGAGGTCAGAAGCCAATCTGCGTATGAAGTTTGTGTGAAATGTTAAGAGTGAATGCAAGTGTTCGTTAGTGATGTCAGGCTTGCTTTGTTACACTTGTCTTGTTTTGATGTTTGTATTATTTTGGCTTGTACTATTTTTTACATGTTTGTAGTGAACTTGTGTGGACCTCCGGCCAATATTTGCTATATTATATATGTTTGCCTGTCCTTCCATTTGTCCATCTTAAATCCTATAATGGAACCATACTCGCTAAATTGATGGTGCATATTAACAGATTGTCATGTATTGATTTCGCATATTGCATTCATAACTCTTGATGTCATTGTCAGGTCCATGGACATATTACAGCGTGCGCGGAGGCGCAGACGATTTATAATCACTCAAATGATGATGCAATCACAACAAACAATGTTGGCTGGCCATTACTACATGCATGTACACAAGGTCCCTTGCTACACAAGTCGGCAGAGTGGCATGTACTGGATGAATGAGGTGTTAGGTGGTAGTACTGAGGTTAGGTGTGTGGAAGCTTTTCGGATGGAAAGGCAAGTATTTAAGGACCTTTGCACTTTGTTGGTTGTCCATTATGGTCTAACATCATCATTGGAGATGTCTGTGGTGGAGAAGGTTGGGATCTCTCACATAATTGACGATATGAATCATATCGTCAATTATGTGAGAGATTCCAGAGGTCGAAACAAACCATTCATCACGCAATACACGATGTGCTCGAAGCTATAATCGGAAGGGAGTCTGGATTTAATGGCCTTGCTTGGGACATTATTAAGCCTCAGGACCACCAATTTCATGATATTCCTGAGAAGATAATGAATGACTCCCGATACAAGTCATACTTCAAGGTACTCATTCTTTTCTTATTCTGTGTTTGAAGTATGTTGTAGAGAATGCTAACTCACGCATCTGTTCTCATAGCCATATACTAATTGTTACTCTTATCAAGGGTTGCATTGAATGCATTGATGGTACACATGTTGAGGCATGTATACCGCGAGGCAAGCAAACGCCGTACCGGGGTCGAAAGGGGAATTGCACATTCAATGTCATGGAGGTTTGTGACTTTGACATGTATTTTACATTCGTTCCAACTGGGTGGGAAGGAAGTGCACATGATGCAAGAGTGTTTGATCACGCGGTTCACACACCCGCATTTCATTTTCCACATCCCCCCCAGGTACGTAACATCTTTTACCTTTGGGAACCCTTGTATTTGGAATCATCAACCGAAGTTACTATACTCACATTGGGTATAAAACACTTTTAGGTCGATACTATTTGGTGGACAAGGGATATCCTGAGAGGGAAGGGTACTTGGTGTCGTACTCAAAGACTCGTTATCACCTAGCACAGTTCATAGATGTTGCCCCTAGCGATGCACAAGAGGCGTTTAACCGAAAGCATTCGCCTCTTCGTAGTTGTATTGAGCGCTGCTTTGGGGTGTTAAAGAATAGGTGGCACATTTTGAAGACAATGAAGAGCTACTCCATAAATACACAGGTTGATATTATCCTTGCTTGCTTTGCCCTAAACAACTACATTCGGAAGGCTCGTGATGGACCAGGGGACGAAGAAAATTATGTGGTTGGCAGGGACGAGGAAGATGATGATGGGGATGATGAAGATGGCACAGAAGATGGGGATGATTCTGCAGAGGATCAAGAGGATATGAGTACCTCGGAATCTGAGGACGACAATCCCGACCCCTTTATTGAAGGCATGAAGGGACTTCGTGCACACATCGCGATGAAGATATGGACTGATCGTGGGCGAGGGTGAAAGGGCAAGATGTCATATTATTTGCTTTTGAATGGGTTGAAGAGCATGCTTTTGAGTCGGATAAGGAAACACTATCTACCATATAGTGTTGTTATGATATTCATATGATGCTTCATTTTGTCTAAACCTCAACCTTTGTGTCTACGTTTATGTATAATTAAACTAGATGGTTTTAAAACTTATTTAAACCTCAACCAGGGGCACTCACCAGCACCCGTAGCCTCTGTTATCGTAATGCTGTATTCATCTGATTTTTCCTCCTCAATCTCAGGTTTGTCCATCTTGCCACCGGATGTGGAACTAGAAACTGCCTGGCGTGTGAACATAGACAAACATATAATATTTGGTCTGTTGATACTTCAATCAAATGGTTGTGTTCTGAATTTTGCTGGTTGGAGATGCTTGAGAAAATTTTAATTCTAATCTAGCAAGTGACATAAACTCCAACTTTTTTTCTTCTGTCTAGTTATGTGGTTGCATCTTCCCTATTTGTGAGGGGTTGATATGGTTAGGAAAATGTGTACCTGCAGTGGCGATGTACCCTGAAACATAAAATGATTTCCATTTTGATGCAATTTTTTCCTATCATTGTTTCAGGCAAAGATGATGGATGTTGTTTGGGGAGAAACAGCTGGAGTGGATGGCCAATTGTGGCTGCTATGTCCTATGCTATTCATTTTGCAGGTATTAACATGATTTATGAGCTTGTATATGATCTGCTTACTACGCCGTTACCAGCTTCAATCAACATAAGATGTGTTCTCATGGAGTTTCTTGTATAGGGTTTTGAGGCATACGTTGGACTACAACTACTATGAACTTCAATCATTGGAGTTGTGTCTGAATGGCAGGTATGGAGGATGCATACTGATTTGCACTAATTTTTTCTAATGCTGAAATTTTAAACATTTACAGTATTTCCTTTCCTGCAGGTTACATTTTGTGGGCTTTTGCTTGTCCTAATGGCTGCTGGAAACTTTGCAAATACAGTGCAGACACTTATGACTAAATCTCGATTCAAAGCGAAGATGAAGAGAACTAAAAGCACACAAGATTTAGATTAGGGAATCTTTCTTCCTTTTTAGGTGTGAATTATGGTCTAGCCTAACCTGAGCAAATCCGGGTTAACCCATCTGATCCGACCTGTTTACGCGCAAATATGGACAATGAAATTATGTAAAATGGCTTATCTTCTTATTCATCAATGAAAGATGCAAGTTGATGTTTCGTTATATATAATTATATATAATGAAAGATGCAAATTTTTGATGAAGTATCTGCTAGTTCTTGTTCGCCTTCTGGTTTTCGTTTTCGCTCACAGTACAGCTTGTTGTTACACTAGCGTCACAAAGAGAAGCATCAGCATGTCATATCAAGGCACCGAAATATCATTCTCTTATCTCAATTGCTGGTTATGCATAATGTTTCCTAATGCAAAAACTTGGATGTGAGGTTTTAGATAAGCAATCAACTGTCATAGATTTGAATTTGATGGTCTCAAACTAATTTGGTCGGACACTATATCAGACCTTACTCCTAATCTTGTCATTCGGTATCCAAAATGAACACCGCAAATGGGGGCCATCGGTGTGGAAGCATCGAGCGAAGAAGTCTCCACCACAGGTTCGCACAACACTGCTGATCACTGCTAAACATCTTCGAACAGGCTGAAAAAGAGAAGCAGCTTGAGCTCGGATAAATTTCTTCCATGTCTTTAAGCAAAGTGTAAACTTACAGGCATAACATCCAAGAAGAAAAAACCAACAAGCCTAATTTAACAGTTCACATCGTTATTAATATTTATATAAGCAATCAACTGTCACAAATTTGAATTTGATGGCCACAAAACCAACTGGCTTCACCAATGTGTCATGGAAAATCCTGCTCAGCCTCTCAAGGTCCCTGATCATCCTGTTATGATGATGAATTATAGTCCTATCCATCGATTTAAGGCTCCTCACCAAAGCAAACGAACATTGCCACGCAGAGCACCACTTTAGGCTTGAAAAGGGGTGAGAATAGCTTCATCAATTATGTATTTCTTCACAAGTCAAAGTAGCTTAAACACTGGTTAAGGGAGACAACCATATAAACATTCTATATTATATAATCTTGCCAATTTCCTTATATTCCCAACAAGTACAGTCATGGTAGGCATGTCTTGACCACAAAATCATCCAAAAGATGGATGGATGGGCAATGACTTTTACAATAATCAAACTATATGCGATACCTACAAGTCGAGCCTAGGTTAACTTACAAAATGGTAGGCTTCTCACATATGCTACCTAATAACAAGCAGGTTACGGGTGACATGAGTTACAAAAGGTGTGTTTACTTCATATGGCATTCCCGTTAACTTCAAAATAGGGATTAACCTACAAATAGGGATTCGGTTGAATCAGTCTTCATCTCATCCTAGCGGAGATGATACTCCCGACAACACCAACGAGCGCTACAAATACGAAAAGTACCCAACGGGTTATGTGGAGTGACCTTAGGTGGGCATCGGTCCTCGCTCTTGAGGCTGCGAGGTCCACACCCATGCAAGAGTTGAAGACAGACAGTTCAGAAACCCGCTCAATTAAGGTCTCATTAAAGTCTGCAGTCGATCTCAATTCCTCATGGTCAGAAACGGCAGCCAATTTTAGCTCTTGGTTTCGGGCTTTCAACTGTCGAGCAACAGATTGGAGCGCAACTTCACGGGTCATCATTTTGCTAGAGGCCTCGTCAATGAGGTTGTTTTGTTCTTCGGAAATTATCTATGAACACAAATGAGGAGTCACACCTAGGAACAATGTTTTATTTTTGCTTTACAAACAAGAACAACCAATGTCAGCTAGATAGTTTACCTCGTTCGACCCGACTACCGGGCTCACTGGAGGGGTGGGTTGTGGATTGATTGGCCCATTAGTATACCAGTTTGCGGACATGATCGACTTACAAAAGACAACAACAATTGCTATAAGACATTAGAATCTCCATCAACACAAGTATGAGAACAACATTATATAACACTCTTTTTTCATGCTCATATAACACCCAACACAAGCTAACATAAATCAACACAAGCACATATCCATGCTAGCTTATTGACAGAAAGAACATGATGTCAAAGTAAAATGAAATATGGCGATGATTATACAGGTGACAAAATGAAGCCCAACCAATACATCTAACCCCCAAATTGATGTGAAACCCCAATACTCCTCTTTTTAAACTGGAGAACTCATATCTTCAATTTTCCCCCATATCCACACAATAGTCAGTGCCATACTGCCATTAACCCCCAAAATTAACAAATTCCCAATATGAACAGCATAATCGTGAAATTAAACTTTATTGGGCAACCTATATACCCGAAATCAACATCAACCAAAGATTTGGGACCCATCATCGCACAAGATGCAGATGACAAACAAATATCTGATGAACCCTAGTTCCAATTCGTTTTGTAGGTTTATGAACGACGGAGTATTCAACCTATGAAATTTTTAGAGGTTTTAGGGAAATCATCTTACTTGTGATGAAGAGGATGATTCGTGGTAGCCTCGTTCAATCTGTGTAATTGGGGGAATTTGCCAAGCTTTCCAATCGTCTTGATGAAAAGAAAAAGGAGATTAGTCATCATGTAAATGAGAAAGAGATATTTGTAGAGAAATAAAATAAAGGGTATTATAGGAAATATATTTCCCCAAATTCACACAATCCTGCTTGAGGAGGATGGTGATTTGTGCCCTTTCTAATCTTTTCAAATATGCATCTCCATCCTCATCTTTCTCCATAGCTTCTCCAACAAACGCTTCAAATTAAACAAAGATACTATCCCCTATCTAATGAAATACACACAAAGCTATAAGCAAACACACTCTTAGTTCACTAGAGAAGTTGAGGAGTAATATTTTTGCTCTTGGAGTATTGATTTTCAATTTTTCTTCTCAAATTTTGAATTTGATGATTAAGTTGTGTTAAATGGAAAGACTTCATATCTAAAATAAGAGTGCATTTTGATCTTTTTTAATGGTTATAAATTAAGTTGATATTTTTATTTTGAAAATTTATAGAATATTATTAGTTTTTCTAAATATCTTCCTATAAAAATCATAAGCATTAAATAATAAAAAAAAAAGAAAATACTTGCAATACAAGTTTCACCATATAAGAAATTTCTCGACCGAAGCAAATTGATATGCTTAATTTAAAAGAATATTATAAGTTAGGTGAATATATCTAAATATTTTTACCAATTGTAACTTATGCTAATAAAAATGAGTAATTAAAAAATTATGCTTAAAATTTGCTAGATAAGTTATTGATATTTCATTACCCTATTATATTCATGTCGTGTCAATTTTTGCGTCATTCACCAAGTATAATATTTTGATATAAAATCAGGTCCCGGGCGTAGCACGGGTCTGCTACCCTAGTATATATAAAAGATAAAGGTAGACTTTTAACGCTATAAAGAGTGAAATATTCTAATTAATAGAAAAACATGGAAATAGCTTAATTAATATAGAAAGCATGAAAAATCCTAATTTAGCTGGAATCTTGACGTCCTCTCTGGAGCCCCGACATCCTTCGCGCTTCGTCGATCTTCTCGGCCAATGCTCCTGCATTAGAGACGGTTGTTTTCTAATCGTCTAAAAAAAAGGGGATTTGGATTGGGATATCACGCGCATATGGTGAGAGAAAATGGTAGTTTTTATCTTTTTATATTAAAATTAATTAATTTTGGGAATTAATCTCGTCCTTCCACTTGCAATCAATCAACGACCTATATTTGTTAACACAAAACACATTAAGGGATGATTACACATGACCTAATCTCTCTCTATATTTATGTTATTCAAAATTACATATACTCTTAGATCATATTTTATAAATTAATTTATTTTCTCGCAAAACAACTCTATACATTTGATATAAGTTAATTAGGGGACAAAAATATATGAATGAGGAGATGTTCATAGTTACGCTAAAAAAGGAAGAAGTTCATAAAAATAAGAGTTTCAATTGAGAAGAAATATGTCCCGTACATAGCACGGACATGTTCACTAGTGTGGATACAAGATGAATTTCATCGAACCCCGAAATGACCGCTCTTTATTTATCAATTCAAGGACACTAGGGTGCAGTGCCAGTCAAATCTTTATTGTATCAAAAAATAAAAAAATAATTTTTTTATTTTACAAATCTACTAAACCCCACTAAATAACTCGTTTCATCCCTAGTTTTGCAGCTCCGCCGTCATAAAAGCTCTCTCCTCTACGATCTGAGAAGTCGACGGCCACCGTTCACCACCCTGCCACACACCATTCAACATCTCGACTTCCTTCATCAACTAATTGTCAAGGTGCGGTACTTGTAGTACTTGAACTGTTTTTGCGTATTACGGTTTGGGGAGGGTGCTATTAGCGTTTTTCTGGTTCGTAGCTTGGTAATTGTTGAGTGATGAACTGGAAAATGTTCCAAATTTGTTGTTCATTTGCAATATATGTTTTCAGATCTGTATATTAAGTTTGAGCCATGGATGTAGAGCTTTTGCAGATTATAGATTTTAGACCCTATCCATTGGAAGTAAATGCTTATCCTCAGAAATCGAAGTGACTTCTAATTTCTGTTTCCCCCCCTAAAACTAACATATCAATGCTAATATAACTTCCAGGATTTGAAGCCTAAATTTTGCAATCTTCTGAATTAGGGAGGAGATAGTGAGGGACCATGTTGGACATAAATCTCTTCAGGGAAGACAAGGGTGGCAACCCTGAGATCATTCGTGAGTCTCAGCGCCGTCGCTTTGCCAGCGTAGAAATTGTCGATGAAATCATCGCTCTCGACCAGGAATGGCGCAAACGTATGCTCTATCCAACCATTTTATTCATATCTGCTGTCTGAACTATATAATTAGTGCAATGTGATTTCCTTCAATTGATGCAGAGAGCTTATTTCTATTCAGCCTTTGTTGTCACCTTTACACATTTCTATGCTTGTTGACTTTCAATTTGTCCAATGAAACAATTGTTTGAATGTGGAGGGTATGATTAATCACTACCATTTTGCCGTTTTCACTATTTCTTTTATATTAACTGTGTTTTAGCTAATGTCAAGATCAAGCTGGCGGTTAGATCTAGGTTCTAAATGAGAGTTGTGGAATGTCAACTCATACTATGTATGCTTGACTTGAAAGAACAAATAACTCTTTTAAGTTCTTGTTTTTATCATTATTAGGTCAATTTGAAGTGGAATCTTTGCGTAAAGAATCCAATAACATCACTAAGGAATTTAAACAGCTGAAATTGGTAAATTTCTCCGATTCAGTCTTTCTTTTTCAGTTACATGGAAGTCTTGCTATGTATTCTTATCTTGAATTTCTGATTTGTTAAAAAAGTCTGGAGGTGATACAACTGAATTGACAAAAAGCAAAGAAGAAAACAAGCAGGCAATAGCCAAGAAAGAGGTCGAAGTCCAGGAAGTCAAGTCTCGCTTAGATGCCAAGTTGGAAACTGTTGGAAATCTTGTGCATGATTCAGTTCCTGTAAGCAATGATGAGGTATGCATTCTCATAAAAGAAACTTTGAGTAAGCTAACCTCAATATTGTTTTGGACAAGAGCAAGTGTCTAAATCATTTGGAATGCAAGTACTAATCATGTAAACGAACGTAAGTAAATTTATGCTTATCCTTCTAGGCCTTGGCATTTTCATATCACGGAATAACAATTTCGATAAATTGAATTGTCTGTCAAGGTCCACCAATTTGAAGTGGAAAAGAGTGACAAGTCTAGGATATTAGGACAGTCTTTCTTTCCCAGCCCTCGATAAAAGGAAACTAACAAGCCAAGGCATATCTATGTGCTATTGGGGTCTGTTAAGAATCTGTAAATTTTTAAATTTCCTGTTTATCATCTTTGACAAACAGATAGTTAAACTCTGCAGTAAATCAACCATGATAGTAATAGGTCTAACCACAACCCCCAACGCATTCACTGAAATGATTTTTTCTGGAAATATTTTGCTGGTTTCCCTTATCGCTTTGGGTTGGTGCATTTTATTATGTAGGAAAACAATGCAGTTATTAGAACATGGGGTGAAAAACGAACAGAGCCAAAATTAAAGAATCATGTTGAGCTTGTGGAGCTTCTTGGGATTGCAGACAACAAAAAGGGTAAGCAGAACTTTCTGCGTGTGAAATTTCGTGGCTTACTTCCTTCTTTGAACCAATCAGTGACAGATGTAGCTTTTATCTTTGTGTGCTTTCCTTCAACTTTATAGCTTACAAACTTTGTGTTACAAAGATGTCATGCAGTGGTTGACTTTAACGTTGTCCTTTATTTGAATAGGTGCAAATGTAGCAGGAGGTAGAGGCTTTTACTTGAAAGGGGATGGAGTGCTTTTAAATCAAGCATTGATTAATTTTGGTCTAGCATTTTTGGCGCAAAGAGGGTATACCCCATTGCATACGCCTTTCTTCATGCGAAAGGATATCATGGCCAAATGTGCCCAGCTGGCTCAATTTGACGAGGAGCTCTATAAGGTACTCCATGACTACCATTTGCCACTCTAAACTGTTTTTGCCTGTATAGGGTTTTAAGGAGGAGGGGTAACTAGCTGTATTCTCGTATTTGCAAATGCTGGATAAGGTATTATATGATATGGGTACGGATAAATTACGTTATCTTAGTATAACATGATGTCAACGTTAAAACTATTCATACTAGACCAATAATATTTGTGATGTGTCATTTCAGAGGTGCATTTTAAATCGCACTGACTATATGTCTACTTCAAATCGTGTGCTTTCTGCCTTGAGCATCTCTTGCTTCTATTTGCAAAATTTGTGCTGCCAGATATTTCTTAATTAACTTAATTTTGATTCTAACTACATCTATGCAGGTCATTGGTGAGGGAGATGACAAATATCTCATTGCTACAGCTGAGCAGCCGCTCTGTGCATATCATTTGGATGATTGGATACATCCTTCACAGTTACCGATAAGGTTGTAGTTATTGCTATTGCTTTTGGATGGTCTAGGCTGTTTGCATAACTTTAAATATCGTATTAAACAGATATGCTGGATATTCGTCTTGCTTTCGGAAAGAAGCTGGTTCGCATGGCCGAGATACCTTGGGAATTTTCCGAGTTCATCAATTTGAGAAAGTAGAGCAATTTTGCCTTACAACTCCCAATGGCAATGACTCTTGGGATATGCATGAAGAAATGCTTAAGAACTCAGAGGAGTTTTATCAGATGGTATGCTTAACAAATCCCACCAGTCACTATGAAGAAACACCTCCCAATGTTTCTGCTTGACTATTGATCTTGGAGTTTACTTCCAAATCTCCAAAAGCACTTGTTTTCTTTCTTATTCCCCTAGGAAATCAGTAGGAATTTTTGAAGTGCTTCTGGAATTGGTTGCAATTTATGGTATTTATTGATATTGCCTCTATAAAATAAATCATGTTACTTATTCTCTAGTTTGTTTGTACCATGCTGGTATTGTGACAATCTCTCCATGGATTCATGTAGTATCTGACCGATTCTATACATTATGTGGTCCTGGAATAGTAGGGAGGTTGATATTTTGGAGGATATTCTACTTTCAAATAGCACTGGATGAATCCATCTTATGATATACCAACTTTTGCTCGGTTATTTATGTGTGCATTCTTATTTATTCCACCGTTTTCATTAATATTTCTTTATTTTTACTCTGTTGCAGCTGAAGTTACCCTATCATGTAGTGTCTATTGTCTCTGGTGCGCTGAATGACGCAGCTGCAAAGAAGTATGATTTGGAAGCATGGTTCCCTGCATCCAGCACTTACAGAGAGCTGGTGTCCTGTTCAAACTGCACAGATTACCAGTCAAGAAGATTGGAAATTAGATTTGGCCAGAAAAAGGTAATGTGGCAATCCTTCTTTTCTTTTTCAGATTGGGTTTAATGAAAATGGAGTACTTGCTTTCTTGTTTTTTTTCCCCCATATTGTTGATGTCTATAATATGTGGAGAATTCTTTGAACCCTAGACTTGTTTCGGTCTTTTTATGCGCATAATACTTGTCACCACTCACCATATACCTAATACCTCCTCTCTTTATCACAATGTTTCTCTTTGCTCTGTTGCCGTTTTCTGTCCTTACTCAGCTGCATCTTTAGGTTTACAATTCAATGTTCCCTTTTTACTTTAGCTATAGGATAAGATAATTTTTCTCATCTTTTTGGTTTCTTTGGATATGAAGAAAAAACAGTTATTGGGTCCTCTTTATTGGTTGTGTACTTGTGTGTCATAAACTGATGGTGATGCAACTTCCTGTCATATTTTTTTTTGTTTGCAGGGCGATGAGCAAAGAAAACAATATGTTCACCTCCTGAATTCTACCCTTACAGCAACCGAAAGAACCATGTGCTGTATCCTAGAGAACTATCAGAGGGAAGATGGCGTTGAGATACCAGAAGTTCTACAGAATTACATGGGTGGAAAGACCTTCATACCTTTCCTACCCAAACCAGCAGCAGCAGAAGGAAAAGGGAAGAAATCCAAAGCATAGTTAACTTGCGCTATATAACTACCTTATTGTCCCAGTTATAACAAAATAGATGAAATCGTGGTGCAACTTGATCGGTATACAGTTGGGTGAGCTGGGAAATTACACCGGTTTGTGGTAGTGTTGTTTTGTTATATTTTGCCAACTTCCTTCCATACCATTTATACTTTTTGACATTTGAGTTGAGTTTTTTTGGATCCCAACTGCTACTGTTATTGACAGTTTGGTTTTAATGCTCCATTTTCTATCTTGCTGTTGATGATGGATTGATGGCTTGATGGATGTGTTCTTGTTATGATGAATACGGAGTAATGATGTATTTAGCGGTACTTTCCCCTAGGCCAAATTAGCCAAAGAAAACGTACGTGGCGAGGTAGAAAAAATGATAAAAATTATAAGCAAGTTAAAATTGAAAATTTGTACTCCCTCCGTTTCATAATACATGTCCTTTTGGTTTTTAGCACGTTTTTTAAGGAGTGAAAAACTCTATAAAATATTATTTATTTAATTAATATTTTTATATAATTTGATACTTATTAGTAACAAGTGTCAAATTATATAAAAAAATTAATTAAAAAATAATATTTTATAGAGTTTTTCACTTCTTAAAAAACGTACCAAAATATAAAAGGACATGTATTGTGGAACGGAGGTAGTATAAAATAAAGGTTGAAATATTATGAAATAATATTAATTCCGTATGGAGCGTACAAAAGTTTATTTGTAAAAAAAATAAAGTTTATTTGGTTATTATTATGAGTATTATAGTAATTTCAAACCAAATAAATTGAAAATACTAAAAAAAGCTATCACAAATAGCTTTTTTTTTAAAATACAATTTTTAATAAAAAAACATCCCTTTTAACCAGCCCCATACACAACTAAAATTTAAACGGAAATTTCGCCAGGTACTCATGGGGTATTGCAATTTTCGCGAGGTATACAACTCTTTTACATATTTCGCGTGGTACTCCTGTGGTTTTAATTCATTTCGCCTCGTGCCCTTTCCGGTTACATTTAACGTTTTTGTGTTCCTTCCGTTAAAAAAAATAAAAAAGAAAGAAATTAAATCCTGGGCGAAGGAGACTGGAGAGCGAAGGAGACCAGAGAGCGAAGGAGACCATCGGCCACCACCATCCCACCCAACTCCGGCGAGGCTCAGAGCCGCAGGCCACCCACCATATTTCGGCGAGGACTGTCTACAGAGCTCCTCCGCTGCTCATTGCGACGGTGCTGACGAGCGACGAGTCGAACGGTGAGATAAGGAGCGGGGGGCGGCTAGATGCTCGATAAGGAGGAGAGGGTGGTATTGACTGGTTAACGGCGACGTTAGAAGCTCCAATCAGGGGTGGATGACCGGATCTGTGTTCCTCTAGAAATACAAACCCTAGCCTGGAATCAATCCTCCATCTACTCGCTCCTCAGCAACCTAATTCATTTGCTTCCGATCAATTGAACCCTAATCCATCATCATTCGCAGATTCCTCGCCTCAATTCAAACTCCAATCCCCAATCTGGGCGGACAATGTGAAGAAGAAGATGAACCAGCCTTCGGTTGCAGGAGTACCGAGCCGGATCCGAGCAGCAGATCCGAGCAGCAGCAGCACCGCCGAGCAGCAGACCCGAGCCAGCCTCCTGTTCGAGCAGCGCTGGTGGTCTCCTTGCCCCTTCGCTCTCCAGTCTCCTTCGCTATCTCCCTATCTGTTCGAGCTAGGAATTAATTTCTTTTTTTTTTAACGGAAGAAACACAAAAACGTTAAATGTAACCGGAAAGGGCACGAGGCGAAATGAATTAAAACCACAGGGGTACCACGCGAAATATATAAAAGAGTTGTATACCTCGCAAAAATTGCAATACCCCAGAGGTACCTGAAGAAATTTCCGAAATTTAAACTTGCTAATTCAATTACTTTTTTTAGTAGTTAATAATGCATCCATACACAACTAAAATATTCTCTTTTAGTCTATTGTCCATTATTTTAGTTCTCCCGTTAGTCAATTTTGTCCTACTAAAATATCTAAAAATTAAGGGTAAATTGCACATAACCACCCGTATATTATGGTACTTTTTACATAACCACCCATAAAAACTTAAATTACAATAAACCACCCGTAAATTTGACTTTTTTTCATAAGACCACCCATACATTAAACCTCTATTTGTTTGGTTTAAAACGACTAAAATACCTGTAATTCAAGCTTATTTGTCTAAACTTTGTAAAGGAAAGATGTTGCATGTATATAAGTGTTTGAATTCCAATTATATTATGTTTATAACGCAAAATAGAATGGATTTCAAACTCAACCTAAATACACCAACCAATATATATCTAAATTGGATTTGCAATGTGAAGAGTCGAGACTTGCAATAGCTCCTAACAGTCTCCTTTCCTTCAAAATATTGAATAAGACAGGGCTAAGCTCTAAAATAAAACAAGATTATTTCTTTAAAAGAAGGGTAACCTACTTATACATACAATTTGACAAATTAGCCGAACATGAATAATTTTATTATAACTTATCCCTTTTTAAAAGGGTAAAAGTAAAACCGAATTATTTAACAAATAGGAAGCCTTATGAAAACAAATCATTGTATTAAATACAAATAAGCTTGAATTAAGGGTATTTTAATCTTTTTTAGACAAAATAAATAGAGGTTTAATGTGTGGGTGGTCTTATGAAAAGATCAGTAATATATGGGTGGTTTAATGTAATTTATTTTTTTATGGGTGGTTATGTGAAAAGTATCATAATTTACGGGTGGTTATGTGTAATTTACCCAAAAACTAAGGCACATTTTCATTGATTCTTCACACCATCTATTAATTTTGGCTATGATAATTTTAAGGAATTTCAAAGTGAATCACAAGATGCATGTCATTACGGAGATTTTGATATCTATTCACAATTTAAGTAGTAACTTTGGAACAAACAATGAAAAATTCGTGGATGAAGACGATCAGAGTAGTAACTTCGGAATAAGGAATGGTTTTGGAGAGAGTGATGTGAATTTTGCTAGAATATTAGATACGATTATGATTTTGATTTTTTAAGGAGTTTTTTTATTACTTCAAATGTAGTACTTTATGCAACTTTATATTTATTTACGAGATATGGTTTTGATGAAGATATAACAATAAAAAATTGAATGTGTTTTTATAAAGATATTATTTATGCAAAGATAATTCAAACATGTTAAATATTATAGCCATATCAAAAAACTCCTCAATATCTTTGCAACATTATAATTTTTAGTTTTGATCAAAATTATAATTAGATAGTTTATATATAAAAAATCAATGGATGTTTTGCATGGATATACCAAAACTTTGCCCACTTTGCAAAAATGACCCGGTCTTAAAAATTTTGTAAAGGAATGACATAATGTCATTCTTGCAAATTATTGGGCAAAGGTTAGAAAAGGTAGCCGGTTACACAATGGAAAAGGAGGGAAAAAATTGGACAGGTGTCGATTGGAGAGAGTGAGGGAGGTAATCATTTTGGGAAAAAAAAAATAAAAAAAGGAAGGGCTGCAGAGTTACAGTAAGTCTGTGAGAGAGGGAGGAGAGAGGGTGTGGAAGTATGGAATGACAAACATTAAATGCTAGGAGAGAGGGTGTCATTTTTTCACAAAAACAATTCTCGCCAAGGCAAAATGGAGGGAAAACACAGGGGGATTGTCAGAGGGAGTATAAAAGGAGATGGGGGAGCTCGCCAGGTGGACACAAAAAGTGCAAAACATCTGCTTCTTCTCTATGGCTGTCATTAACGTCTAGTTGGAAGGATAAAACCCAGAAATTCTGTTACTAGCCAGGCAAAAGGAAATTCTAGTCATCAACAGAATATATGTAGCCATAGACAGGGATACACGTGACATCTGCAAAATCCAGACCTCAACGAATATGGGTAAGTACGGTTTATGTTTTGTAAACACATGGGTATTACTTACTCTCGTTTGCAATGGTCGATGGGAGCATCTCGAAGGAGGATGGGTGTATCAAGGTCAAAACGCCCACAAAATAATGCTCATAGAGGAGACCATGTCGTTTGGGTCCGTCAAGAGTAAGATAATGGAGAAGCTCGCGGTTGACCCGAGGTGCTATGAGTTGGAGTTGAAATATCTACTCGATACGAAGACGGAGGGATGTTATCCGATTCAAGTGGATGATGAAAGTGATTGGAATGCTTTCAAGTACTGCAACTCAAGGGGTGGCGATGGCACATGGCCCCTTCCTTTGTACACATCGGTGAACGAAGGTGGAATCCAAAATGTAAGTCGCTCCATGGTTGGGAACATGGAACAACACATCAAATCACCAGGCAGAGACAACAGAACACTTGTGGTGGAAGAGGGTGATTTGGTTGATATGACAGTCGATGGGTCCAACTCGTATCTTCTTCTAAATTCGGATAACGGCTCGGATAGCACCATTGACGGCAAGGAAAATACTTTATCTGGCAAGGAAAATCACACTGCTGGCAAGGTCATCCTGACAGCTGGGAAAATCACACTGCGTATCAATCAGGGAAACTTTGAGGTTTTGGTCGTTTCTTTTGTGCATAACTTGGCATCCGGTGTCACATATGTACGGGTTTTTTTTACTATCTAGCCAATATAATATATTCCCTAGCCATTCTCATTAATTACTAAGCCGATAACTGGGAATCCCTGACCACATTTAAATGTCTCAGAAACTGTGAACCGTAAGAAAACCGTCGACAATGAGGCAACATTAACCATAGCCATCTAAAAAAAATATAACAAAGTCTCCAAAACCATACATATGTAGTCAACAACACAAGTTTCCAAATGTGGAAATGCTTAGAAGTTTTTTCAAGTCAACCAAACACAATGAACAACAAAATGTCCTAACAAAGAAAAATCCAAATACCGTTCACTACGAAATAACATCAGCACGCCCATCTTGGAGAACTGGTTCGACCTCCCTCTAAAATATTTTTCCGGAGGAAGGGCTAGAGTCGCCTGCACAAATATCACAAGAGAGTAACGAAGTAGACATCACGAACAAAAAAAAAAATGCACCAAATCTCTCTCAGAAGTGATAACAACTGATACCTTCTTGCTCGACGGCGTCGTGACCTTTTTTCCTTTCGCTTTTGTCATTGTGTCCTTAATCTGTCATTCAAATAACAACCATTTCAGCAATAATCATTGCCAGTACATACGAATGCCTAGCCAGTAAAAATAATGATTCTGCCAGAAATTTTAACATTATCCAAATGACAACACCACACAATTGCTTGGAAAAACCCATCAACAACTGAATATGATTGCTTTAAGAATCATATGCTGTTTTTGTTATTCAATATACAAGAGTAACGAAAAAAACATCATCAAATCACAACACCACACAAATGGTTTCAGGATCTTCGTTTTTGTAATTCAATATACGAGAGTAACGAACCTCAAAGAACATGTTGACCATACGAATCATATGCTGTTTTTGAGGTTCAATTGTTACATACCTCACCATTGATCTCATTTTATTAGGGGTGGGCACGGGACGGGACTCGTCCCGTGAAATTTTTTCGGGACGGGATCGGGACGGGATTGACATTTTTTTTCCGGGACGGGATGGTGTCTGGACGGGACGGGATCGGGACGGGACGGGCCTTGTCCCGCATATAAAAATAATTAAATATTATATAAATTTGCAAAGTGAAAAATGCTTTCATAATTCATTATTTAGTATAATATGTTGAATACGGTATTATTCTCAACTATATTATTCAATAATAATAATAATAATAATAATAATAATAATAATATTATTATTATTATTATTATTATTATTATAATACTATTATTAATTCATACAATGATTGTATAATTAATTATAATGTTCAACATATTTGGCTACATTATCTTACTGGATCATGACGGAAAAGAATTGAGACGAGATTTACCAATATTGTCTAATTATCGATTGATAGTTAGGAAGAATACCGTATTTAATTAGCTATTTGCCTCTTGTAACTCTAAATGGGCGAGATGTGTGTGTCGATCTGATGGGATCCTCTCCATCGACTCAGTCTGGAATTTCTGACTTTATGCCTGGTCGTGCTGTTGTTGATGCTGCTCGACGTAAGTGTGTCAAGTATCGAGATTTGTGTACGGCGGCTGGTTATGGTTTCCTACCCTTCTCATTCTCTTCATTGGGGGAGTTGGATACAGATGCGGTTGCATTGCTGAAGCGGATTCAGAAATTCTCGGTATCTCAGGATGCTGGGGCTCGTGCTGCATGTTATATTTTTACTAGACTTGGCTTTGTTATCGCTAAAGGAGTGGGTGCCCAAATAGTATCCCGGTTGCCCACTAATTTCTTGTAATCTGTTTTTATTATTATAATAATAAAAAATAATAATAATAATAATAATAATAAAAATAATAATAATCCCACGCTATAATTAAAAATAAAATAAAATAATATTACTTATTTTTATTTTTATTGTTATTATTATAAAATAATTATACTTTACAAGAAAAAAATATAATATGATATAATAATATAATAATAATAATAATAATAATAATAATAATAATTTTATTATAAATTAATTTTATTATTAAATTATATTATAATATTATATATTATTATTATTATTATTATTATTATAAATTGAAAATTATTATTATAGTTATAAATAATATTTGCTCAAAATAATAATATATTAATAATACTAATAATATATTATTATTATTCTATAATATTATATTATTATTATTATTATAAAAATTATTATTATTATTATTATTATATGCGGGACAGGACGGGATTTGCGGGATCCCACCGGGATCTTCCCGCGTTTCGTCCCGCATAATTTTTGCGGGACGGGATTCGCTATTTTGTCCTAAATCCCACCGGGATCGGGACGGGACCGGGACGGGATCGGGATTTGCGGGATTTGTGCCCACCCCTACATTTTATGCTACAAAATGCTAAATGTTGAATTTTTCTAATATAAATGTTTTTAAGGTTGTCTAAGTTGATGTCCGGATTTATTGATTGTAATTCTAATGCAAGCTTCTCCAAACAACACATCAACAACTTTTATGGATTATCAGTCAATAAACAAATCATATTAGTTTCCTCTACTTCCCCAAATCAAAGTCAACCCAGATTTTCCTATACCTAGCAATTCAATCGTTTCCGCTATCCACAAGAACGACTCCGCTCGCCATTGACGAGTTATCACATTCCCAATTTCATTCTTTCCTGGGGGTTGTCTAACCGTTTCTACCCTATTTGGACCTTCAATTTCATCCCCAACTTATCATCAATGGCAACTCTCCACCCCTATCCCCAAACCGCCCACCACACATACTGTTAGGGTTTCCCCTTCCCAAATTTTCAACCCCATTCACCCAATTCTTCCAAACGGCCCCAAATCGAATTTACATGCATTGAAACCCCCTAAATTCCATTAAAGGAGAAAACTTTGAGATAGAGAATGAGGGATTACCTCTCTTCAATGGAGGACTGGGCACCAGGGATGTTGTCTCTCTCCGATTTCGGGTCGTCCCTCCCTTCAATGGTGGTTTTCCCCTCTCTCTCGGTGTCGGCGTTGCAACAACCCTCTCTCTCGTTTCCGGCGTCGCATCCGTTGATATCTCCAAGCTTTGTCAATGGCGGTTTCCCCCACCAAGGCTTTTGAATTTCTACTTTCACAAATTGTGAGAGATGACCGTGATGGGACTTCTTCTTCCTATCCGTCTCAGTTTTCTCTTTCCAATGACCTGCGGTACCGGGTTCCCTCAACCGGTTACTTTTGCAAATTTATGGGCCTTTTTGACATTTATGCAAATTGGGCTGGGGGAGGGTTATTTTTGCCAAGGATCGGCTCAATTGGTATATCCACTACCATTCTCTCAAAATCAATTGTATGATTTATAAATTGACTAATTTGCATGGTTATACCAAAAAAGGATGGGGTGGGCAAAAATGTCACTGTTATACGATAATTTACAGAGGGAGAGAATTGTCACTTTTGCAAATAAAATTGTAACCCACCCAACCTTACCTGGTAAAAAAGAAGGAAGAAATGACGCTAAAGGATGATTTTCTCCTTCCCACCAAATTTGAAGGGGACCAAATGGGAGGGCGCCTAGTGGCGTTACTTAAAATTTAATTGTTTTAAACTAGTTTTCAACCATTTTTCATTTGTTAAAATTAAAAAATAAATTTATTTTTAAACTTAATTTAATTTTATCTATCTACAGACACCCACTTTATATATATTTTATGAAAAAAATATTTCAAAGTGAGATTATTTTCTGGACACAGAGAGAAAAACAAGACACCATAGAAAGGCCTTTGACCCTGAACAGACCGTAGGAATGCGTTTGCCTGACTGGTGAAGGAAAAACCGTACCACCTACAATATATTTCGTGACAGAAGAAGACTTAACCTTGCCAAAAAAAATTCTGAAAGCAAAATCTTTCGAAGGGTAAGTGTAGTGGACGTTGTCTGAAGCGTTCGTGGAATTTCGCCTATATATATTACCTCACTTATGACGACATAATGCTTTTTGAAATACCTGTAAGCCTTAGCCTAGGTTATGCACGTATGAGTTCCAGTGATGAGGGTTGTGAGTTTGACTCACGATGAATTAAGTTACTGTTCAATCGTCGTCTGCAGAGGAAGTTCGGCGGGGTTGTTATCCCAAGAAATGTAAACCGAGGGTCTTTAGAACTCAACTCCGGGGGTTTTAAGTCCGGTGGATAGTCAGAGCTCTTATGCTTTTCTATCTTTCGGATCGGACCCCTTACTCTGAGATCGGAGGGGGGTATTTATAGGAAAACCAAGCGAGCAGTTGGCTGACAACCTCGTGGTTCTATGTAGGACACATGTAGCACATGGCCACACGCTTAGGGACATAGGCAATACACGTGGAGCCTTTAGAGGCAAGGTGCTTGAGTCAGCGAGCTGCTTGCTAGGACTTCGGAGGTTTACGAGATATTTTGGAGAGTTCATTCTGATTCTTACACTGGGTTTGAGTCGCGAGGGAAATAAGGGTTAATAGATCTTGGGAGCGCTAAACCTAATTCTTTGGGTTCGGTTGGATACTTTGCTCGCGATGTGCTAAATGGCGGGACCAACAATCCTTTTGGGTTGGGTGACCCATTTATGACGTAATATTCCGTGTTTATTATATAGCCTATTTTCTATGGCATCGTCATATCTCCTCGTAACCGGATCGCGAATGACACTCTATTCGCGATTAGGTTTTGACAAGTACGATGCTCTCTGCCAAAGCTCTTAGTTTATTAGATGAACCTTACTTGGGCCTATCGTGCTCCTTTGGCCCATTGGGCTGGTTGGCCCCAAGGTACTTATAAGTGGGGTTTTTACCCTCGCTCATTCTCATTCCACATTTCTGAATTTCCAAAAAGGAGGGAAGAGAGAGGGATTTTCAAGGGTTTCTTGTGTTTTTCGAAGAACTGAGATCGGAGTTAGGTGGTGGTTCGCTCCCAGTTCCCTGAGTTTTTCAGTGTTTCCTTCTCGCAGTTGCTCAAGTAAGTTGTCTTTGATCTTTCTTTTGCCCTTTTTAATTTCCCAAGTTTGCGTCATCCTCTCGAGATTTTTAGGGTTAGTCGGAAAAACTGAAACCAGTGGCGGTTATGGGGTGACGATCGGGGTACGCCCTGGTGCTTCACCCCTGAATTTCCCCCTTGTCTCCTTAGTCGTAACTGACCTTTGTGGAGTAGCAGACAGGTAGTTAATAGTAATAGGGTGGAGTCGAGAGGGGGTAGTGTTGTATTTTGAGTTTTCCGGACGACCTCCGGCGGTCTTTTCGGACTTCGTGGAGTACCTTCGACGAAAAGGGGTGAAAGAAATCCTTTCGAATCCCCCCTTTTGTCCTTCTCAGGGGTGATTTCTCGAGAATCAAGAAATCTTTATGAGGGATATTGAAGGGCGCCTTTTAGCCGTCGTCCCGTGGGGGGGAAGATGTCTTTTCAACGTCCATTCGGGGGGGGGGGGGGGGGGAGGGGGGAGGGGGCGCGTGAGGCGCCAACATAAGCCTTTAAGAGGGCTTTTTGGCGCCAAATTTATTTACTCGTGATGTTGAAAAGGTAGTTTTCCCCTTGCTAATTTTTCCTTTTTCTTGCGTCTTTTCTAGGGGATTTTTCCTTTGTCTTTAGAATTAAGATGTCGCACGAGAGCGATAGCTAGAAACGTAATGTGAGCTATAAATATGAAGAAGTCAGTTCCTCGCATACCAGTTCCCATGCAGATGTTAGTTCGGAATCCGTGACGAGTCCGACTCCTCTTCCACCAAGTAACAAATTTCGCGAGGAGAAGAGAAAAAGGGCGAACCCCGGAGATGGTCCCCATGCAAAAAGGCGGAAAATGGCGGGAACCATTAAGCACCCTCTAAAAAGGGACAACCCCGAGTATTGCCATATCTCGGAGTCTATAAACGACCTGGGAAGGGGCGAGCCGTCTCACGTACCAAAAGAGTCTAAAAAACCCACCCGAGTGGTTTCGGGTCACTTCGCCCTACCTCCCTATGATCGAACGGAGGTTGGTAGCTGTAGTTTTTGTGAAAGTCATACTTTCGCTGCGCCCCCTCCTCCTCCAACAATATTCTTGGGTCGCGTAGTTCCAACCGTACCAAAAACGCTGGGTGAGGACTGAGGAGTCGATCTTAGATGTTAAGCACCTGGAAAAGGTGGCGAGGCTCTACCCATGCCCGGCTAGGGTGGAAATAGGTCTGGCCGTTTGTGGAAGTGGATGCTTGAATGAATATAAGGACCATCTTGTCGTTCATCTGGGCAGTTTGCTTCAAGGGTTCCGCCTCCCTCTCCTCCCGATGTATGTGGATTTTTTAGCTTATATAAACCAATGCTCTGCCCAGCTTGCTTTTAACGTATGGATGTATTTGGCGGTATATATCATGCGTTGTGCCGCCATTAAGCAAACTCCATCGTTAGATCATCTTTTCTCCGTTCTTTCCTTGAGGCACGGTGAGGGATTGGTGTCCGCCTCCCTGGCTGGGAAGATCGTCGAGAGGTTGTCTAGTAGCCCGAGATGGAGGAAAAAGTGGTTCCTCATTCGCGATCCGACCAAAACTATTTTGAACTTCGTGATTAAACCTGGCAAGTACGTCGCGCCTAGCGATAAGCATGATGCAGCAGATAGGTGGAGAGCTGAGTTTAAGAGGGGGGTTGCGGTTGTACGAGGTTATAGAAAGGTTGTGCCCCGGTTCGCTTAGAAATGGCTAAACTTAGTCTTCCACATCGGCCGGGTCGGTGTTTAGGAACCTCTTATTCTCAATCCTTTGGTGTTTGGACCGTGATTTTTCTTTCGTTCTGACTTGCTTTAATTTTTCCCGCAGATATGGTGGTTGACAAGTCGAAGGTTTTTGCGCCTGCGAAGAGGAAAAATGCCACGAGAGGTGGGTCATGACCGATTCTTACTATCACCCCGCGTCCGGGTGGTGGTCGTCAAAATGTTCCCCGCGAGTCTCCTATTGTAGCTACGAGTTCAAAAGGGAAAAAACCGGCCGAGGACTAGGAGAGTATTTCGTCCGATGACCAAGCGTTGGCCCATCGTTGGCAAAAGCGTCTAAAGGAGGGTACAGAGGGCACCACACGCCTAAACTCTGAGCCGGCTACTCGTACCGGGACACAAATGATGGCTTACCGGTTGCCTGGGTTTGACCCTATTGATATTAAGAAGTTGGATATCCCTCCGAAGAGTTGTTTGGCCGAAAGAGATTATCTTTATCATTTGACGGATGAAGAATTAGTTGAACATGGCCGGAAAAGAAGGGGCTGGGTAACCTTCGTCGCGACTTATGCCTTCATTTCTTCATTCTTCTTTTATTTAACTTATGCGTTTATTTTCATCCGTATGTTGCCGTAGGATAAACTGCAATGGTTTGAAATGGCCTTGCGTTTGAGAAACTATGGTGACAAAGTGAGGGAGTTGAGGACCAATGTGGCCACTCTGAAGACAAAGGTGGAAAAGTTGAAAGATGCGGAGCTCCGGGAGGTAACCATTGAGAGCCTCAATGATGCTTTGATAAAATCCCAGAAAGATGCAGAAGCCACGAAGAACGAGCTAGATCTGTCGCGTGTTGAACTTGCGAAAGTTCAAGAGGTGGGGGTCCGGCATGAACTAGAGGCCATGCGTTTGAAAAGTCATCTTAAAGAATAAAGATCTTGAGGGTGAATTGGGGGCGGTTCGCGAGGAGTTGGTTGGATTGAAGAGCCAGTTGGAGCGCTTTATTTCTGGGTATGAGGCTGTTCTTTCCAAGAAGTTGCTCCATGAGTTCATGCTTAGTGACGAGGGCCAGGGGTGGCTATCTGGTTTCCTGGGGGGTGCCGGTTGGGGTTGGCTTGATCATTACCTCGAGACGGATGGAGAGGATGTCCTTTATGACAAGGTCTCCGATGCGTGGATGGACGGGATCATGGGTGGGATCACTCAGAGTGTTAATCACTTTGCTTATCTCGGCGACGAGGTGATGATGTTTCCTCCCAGCTACGAGGATGAAGACCTGAAGCTTAAGGATCCTCAGCGTGAGTTGCCTCCCCCCCCCCCCCCCCCCCCCCCCCCCCGACGCTCCTATTAATGATGCAAGTATCCTTGACCCTCCGCTTGATGGTGAAAAAACCTCTGAGCCTGCTCATGTAGATCGCCCTCCTATTGATGTTTGACTTGACTGTTTATTCCATTCTCTGTAAAGGTATTTTGTTTGTGGGGAAGTTTGAAAACATTTCTACCCGTAGTGAGAGTCTCGTACTCTGCTGCGGTTTGTGTGTTTGTTTGACGAATATTTCCAATCCTATGGTAAGCGATGTCTGATCATGGTTTTTTGTGAATACTTTATCTTTGAACTTACCGTGGTTTTATTTATATCTTTGCCTGTTTTTCTTATTGGCTTGTTCTGCCGATTTTTCCATATGTTATGTTTACATCTTGACCTGTTTGTCTTGTCTACCGTTTTTATTCGCAAGGTAAATTCGCGATACCTTTATCCATCTCCTGTCGTTGATCGTTTTATGGAATAAATCGTGAAATGAAAAAAAGTAGGGTTCGCGTATTTATTAGTTGTTTATGCGAAATGATAGGCCTGACTTAAGAATTTCTTAGCGATGAAATATAACAGGAAATATCTTGGAGTATCTTTCTTGTAGTTATATTTCCCCGTAGCACATGTAGTCAAGCAGAATATCCCCATTCTCGTCGGGACCTGGTTGCTCTATTGCCACATCAAAGTGGGATTCTCCTTGGTTCTCAAATGTGAGGCAGCTCCCTATACTGAGGTTCGTAAGGTTCGCAAAAGATCGCCATCCTTCTAATAGGGAGAACCAGTCCCCCTCGTCTCGTTCGACTAAGATTAAAAATTCTTGGTTTGAGGGAGAACATAGGTAGATGTGGTTTGTTATTTCCTCCCCGAATTCGACAAAGATATATGGTAGCGGGAGCCTGTGTAAGTTGCCCTCGTGGTTGAACTGAGTGGTGGGCGGTTTGCTTATTATCCAATACCTACTGCCCTCGTGGTAGCACTAAGTGATAGGCAGTTTCCATTGATGTTTTTCTTTGTAGTTAGTATAAGAAGGTAGGAAACCCAAACCTTTTGTTGTAGTTGGCATATGATAATGATGCATGCGACGCCAGGTGACATTCCCGACACAGTTTTTCCTCACGTGAGGGGTTTCACTCGAGATATTGCCGTGGAGGGGCATTTATATAGGCCGGTAAGCTATATTTATGCGATTAGGTTTTTGGTAAATAAAGTGTTTCTGATGTGCTTGCTTTTGTTGCAGCCTTTACCCTCCATATACCGAGATTATGATTATGATGCCCTTGGAATCGTCCATTTATGGACGCGGTCGGATGAGGAATTTATGGTGAGGGTGGAAGCCTTAGGACCCAACAACTACTGGTTTACAACTAGGTGGCATGCGTTTGTTGTTTCGAATGAACTTCGAATTGGGACACGCCTGATTTTTGAATATGAAGGACACTCTTGCTTTGATGTTGTTGTTGTGAACCATGGTCCTGATCAAAATGGTGATGTGGACTTTTCAGTTCGGTGTTGAACGTTCCGTTTTTATTATGTTTGCTGTGGTTACATCGCTTTGTCGCCAACGGGTGGTTATGTTTTATGTATAATTATTTATTAAATTATCGTGGGGCTACTTGTTTTGGGCTTATCGTAAATTGTGGTCGATCCAATGAATAAGTAATTTCCAGTGTGACGCTTGTGATTAAAAAACTTTAATCTCAAGTGTGATATTCGCGATTAGAAGATTTCAATCTCCTGTGTGACATTCGCGATTAAAAGATTTCAATCTCCAGCGTGAGATTTTTGATTTAAAAGATTTCAATCTCCAGCGTGAGATTCTTGATTAAAAGACTTCAATCTCCAACACGAGATGCGCGACTAAAAGATTTTGATTTCTAGCATCCTTTTGTTCGTAAATAGAGAAACTTCGATCTCCAGCGTCCTTAGAAGTTGGGAAAAAAGAAATTAAGAGATATTCCTCGCGTGTTTTATGAAGAGATTTCGATCTCCAACGTCCTTAGAAGCTGAGGAGGAGGAAATCAAGAGGTCTTCCTTGCGTGATTCGCGAATGAAGAAACTTAAATCTCTAGCGTCCTTAGATGCTAGGAATTTTCCTTGAATTGTTGTACAAAGATTAATGACTAGTCGAATTTTAAAGAAGCTAATTTTCGATTGATAAGCCGAGCTTTTCTTAAGAAATTTAAAATGGAAGAACATTGCTCATCGAACTGGTTCCGAGATCTAATGGAAACCATTTGCCATTGTACTGTTGTAGTCGCTGTCGTAAACTTCGTCTTCTATGTAGCGGCCTTGCTTGTCGAAGAAATGGACTTCAAATCTTGCTTCTCCCAGGTGGGTAAATATTATTAATGTTTCCAGCTCTAGTCCGTGTGATTTGACAAAGTCCCTCTATCCACGTGCCACCCAGTGAGATCCGTAACTGCCTCCTACGATGTGGACAGGGAAATCTTTGACAACGCGAGTGGATAGAAAGATCTGTTCGGGAACATGGGGTTGGAAATGTCGACCGAACTCGTAAGGCAACATCAAGCGAATGTATTGATCGTCCCCTACTAAATAAATATCGAATATAAAGGGATTTTTGGGGTTTTGATTGCTGATGCTTGCTGCAATATTTGTGTTTTTTGCCGGAAGGACCGATAATGAGAAAGTTGTGCCGTTTAAGTTGTGAGGAAGAAGAGTTTTTATAGTGGCTTTGACTGATTTGAAAATGCTTTTGTGATAAATGACTATCTTTGGATTTGAAATGTGCCACTGTACTTGGTCTAGTTCTGAAGGGATTCTTTGTCACGTGTAGGACATGTAGAGTGTCTTGGGAAATCCTTCTCGCGGATTTTTTTGTTTAGTTTCTACGTGTGCAATAAATGCTTTAGATGATTTCCAAAGCATGTACCCCTTTTTCTGGGTATAAGAAGGCGTGGTTTTGTGTTGAAATCTTTGCAGTTACTGGGTTGCTTTTTTAAGCATTGGTGTTCTGGCAAAGGGATGGCGTCGCCCAATTCTAGGATGCGTGATTTTTTCCGTTGGGTTGATGAAGAGGAGAGGATGCATCGTCTTTTAAGTTTTACACATTCTTCGTGATTTATACTTTTTCTGGGGCCTGAACTGTTTATTAAGTGGCCATGCTCTTTTGTGTGCAGCCTCTTCCTGATGCTTTTGAGAGGATGTATGGTCATGTTGTAACTGACCATGTCAGTTTAGTTTCTACAAATGGTGAGATCTTTCGTGTTGAGATTTCCAAGGATTGCTCTGATCGTTGGTGGTTGGAATAGATTTGCGACCAACAACGGCGTTAAGGTTGGAACATCGGTGGTGCTCTTTCAATATGTGGAAGGACATTGCTTCAAAACCCTTGTTCTTTAAGATGAAGATGAGTAGAGCTTTTTGAGTGTTTTGTAATCTTAGTAGATATTTGTTTTTATGTTGTGCCTTTATTAACTTTAATCGCACGCTTTGGTATCTATAATTGCGAATATTTCTGTAATGATATCTTGATGCTTTGAATGATCCGGCCTGGGTTTTTTGCTTTGTCTTTTTTCGACTTGGATGTGACCTTTGCTAGTGTGATAAAGGCGCTCTGGATCGCAGAGTTGGGTTCTGCAATTTTTGCCACTTGTCTGTCATGCAATTGGTTTTGAAAATGTTGCTTTGGACCGATATTTGGTGATAAGACAACACTGCTTTGTTTTTTTTACTCGGCCATAAATAGCAGATGTTCGGACTGAAATTTACGACAGTTGTCCCTGGGCTTCGTTTAATTTAGCATTATTCTTGTAGTGAGGAATCATGACTTCCCCCCATCCTCGTCGTCGTGACTTTTTCCGTTCCATTGATTCTGAAGAAAAGATGGAATATTTGGTAACTTTCTTTACCCACCTTTTGTAATTTTTGTGCTTCTTTACTTGATATTCCGGTTTTGTGGCTTGCAGTTTTTTCCGGAATCATTTGGTGCTCAATATGCTCGCGAGGGATTGACTCCTGTGTGCTTGGTCTCTCCTACCGGGCGAGAGTTTCGAGTAAGGGTGTTTCGAGATAGTCAGGGTCATTATATCCTTACCGAAGGTTGGCGTGCTTTTGCTGTGGACAATAGTTTACGTGTCGGGGGGTCTCTTATTATCTTTGAGTATGAGGGGAGTAGTCGTTTTACAATAATTGTTCTAGAAGCGAATGAATGAGCTTGGCATGAGATTGTACTACGTAATCCCTTTTGATGTTTTGTTTGTATGTTGGCTTTTATACGCGTTATATCGAACTTGTTTTCAAGGTTTGTTTAAAAATTGGACTAGAATAGCTCCCGCATCCGATCTTAGCGGGCTGATTTAACGATTGTTTGATGTCATAATTTGAACAAACCTGAATCGCAAATAATAGCAGAGCAAAACATAATGTTTTTATTAATTCTCTAGATGATATGGAAACTTGTTGATGTAATTCGTAAACAGAGTGATGGCAGCTAAATTTACTTCTACGAGGTTCTACTTCAAAGGAAGAAAAACCTAGAAACTTTCTATGAGCATTCTCGATTTACCTCCTCTGAGGCCTGGCCGGGATGATCCGAGTTCTGCCCTGGCTCAAGCGGGATCCATTCGGAAGTGGACCTTCTGAGTGAGGAGGAGCCCATTCCACGTCTACTTCATCCCCTACCGCATCTAGGATATGAACCTCGAAATGAACCCCTCATTTGTGAATAAAGGTTACAGAGGAACCGACATTGATACTATGTGAGCAGGCAAAATCGTTCTATCCGCTGCCCAAGTAAGGAAGCCTATAATCTCCACGAGTAACTTCTATAGAAAAATCCTGCAAAATTCGGGTTGATAGAAGAATGTTCCTGAGAAGGTTTGGATGAAATTCATCTTCAAAACGCAATGGAAGGGACAAGCGATGTAACTGCTCTAGGAAACAGATGGGCTCAGAAAATGACCAAACCGCCTGGTTTGATGTAGTCATAAAGAGAGAGAAGATTGGAGTAAAGAAAGTAAGTAAATGAAAGCTCTATTGCCCATTTGACCATCCTTCCAGAAAGAGATGGTGAATGCAAGATCTGATAGAGCGGCAGCTCAGAGAGCACTTCAATGGTATGGGCCTGGAAGTAGGGCCTTAATCTTCGCGTTGCGAAAACCACAGACAGAGCCATCTTTTCTATAGGAGTATACCGGGATTCAGCGGGTAGCAACAAGCGACTGGCAAAGTAAATAGGAAACTTGGACTCCCTAGTAAGTATCGCGCTAATAGTGGTGGATCCGACAGCGAGGTATAACTGTAAAGTTTCGTGCTCGCGTGGAAAGTGTAAAGTGGGCAAAGCGGCTAGATAATCTTTCACGCTCTTGAAAGCTTTATCCAAAATGCTAGTCCACTCGGACGGACCTATCTTTTTTAGCTGCTCGAAAAAGGGCAGCGAGTTGTCGGCTAACCGCGAACAAAATCTGCTCAAGTAGTTGACCGACCCATTCAACTTTTGGATGTCGTTCAGCGTATTTGGAGGAGCCATGTCGATAATGGTTTGTACTTTTGAAGGATTAACATCTATTCCCCGATGGCTTATCATGAAAGCTAGGAATTTCCCGAAATTGACTCCAAAAACGCATTTTTCCGGATTCAGGCAGATGCAATTTCTTCTCAAAGTATCGATGGTTTCTTGCAAATCCTTGAAATGGTCCTCTATCGCAATGCTTCTGATCACAATATCATCAACGTAAACCGCAACATTTCTTCCGATCTGGGAAGCAAATACTTTCTCTATCATTCGCTGAAAAGTGGCTCCAGCGTTTTTGAGCCCAAATGGCATCACCTTATAACAAAAGGTTCCCTGGTTGGTGATGAAAGCGGTGATTTTTTCGTCGTGAGGACTCATCTTGATCTGGTTGTAACCGGAATATGCATCTAGAAAGCTTAGGGTGGCATGTCCTGCTGTGGTATCTACCAGCTCGTCGATGGACGGTAAAGGATAACTATCCTTTGGGCATGCCTTGTTCAAATCTTTGAAGTCTACGCACATCCTTCACTTGCCACCGCCTTTTCTGACTAATACCACATTTGGCAGCCAGGTTGAGTAATTAATTTTGCGAATAAACCCGGCTTGTAGAAGCTTGTGTACCTCTTGTCTTGCAGCTTTTGACTTTTCAACGGCCATTTTTCTTTTTCTTTGGCAGACTGGTTTTGCCTCGTGATTAAGTCTCAGGGGATGCTCCACGATCTCTCGGGGAAGCCCTTTTAAATCTTGTGGCGACCATGCGAAGACGTCTCGTGATCCTTGTAACAAATCCTTGAGGCAATCTAAAGCGGGGCCAGTCAAGTTGTGGCCGTGGTACATGATTTCAGACTTGTTTGGGAAAGGAAAGAAAGCGAATTTTTCTTCCACAATTTTGTCAGCAATTTTCTCTGGTCGAACCTCTAACTCCGCCTATTGTCATTCAGATGTTGCCTCCTGTTCACGCTCGTCGTGGGCTTCTTCTTTCAGAGATCCCCGAGCCCTTTCTTTAATCGCGAATATTCAATTATGGCCCTTCCTCAGCGAGGATAAGTATCAGACCCTACTTTCGGCTTGCTGTCCTCGCGCTTCGCCCACCTTTCCGTCAGCGCATGGAAACTTGACGCTAAAATGATATATAGAGGATGCTATTTGGAATTTGAATAGACTTACACGGGCCATGATGGCGTTGCTGATGGATGGTAGTCGGACCACTGCGAACTCAATCATGTGGGTTCTTCTATTCGGCGTGGTGCCTAGCGTCAGGGCTAACTCGATACTTCCAGCTACTTCAACCTCGTCTCCAGAAAAGGAGACTAGTTTTCCAAAGTAGCAACGTAGGGCGCTTTCGGCGATCCCGAGTTGCTCAAAGGCGTCCCAGTAGAGGACGTCTAAAGATGAACCTGTATCTATCATGACCCATTTGACGGTCTTGGTTCCTATCTATACATGGATGACCATGGGATCTGAGTGAGGTATTCTGAGATCGCGAGCATCACGGGTATCGGAGACAGAGAAACTCAGCGTAGCGTGAGCAGTGGATGCTTTTTTGACGCTGGCCTCCAACGGGGGGCGTCTAGCTTCTCTTTCATAGTTTTTCCTCTCTTGATTGCTGGTGCCAGATGTCGCGGGTCCTCCCACGATGGTGTTGATGCACCCATTCAGAGGAGGATGCTTCTGGCGATCCTAGTTGGAATGCTCATGTCGGTTAGACGAGGATCTTGCTGCAGGGGCATCTCTTGTGTCACTAGGACTCCTCTGCCTCTGTTTCTTCCTCCCCTGTTTTGGGGGTAAGTTCCCCTACCTCTTCCTTCAGTTGCATACTGGGGATTGTAGGGTCTTTGTAAAGACTCGGATTTTTAAATCCTAATTTTGCGGAAAAAGAAAATTAGAATGAATTTTAAAAGCGAAATTTAGCGGAAAACTCTATAGCTCGGACTTTAACTTCGTAAAGCGGATTTCCAACCTAAAACAAAATTTTGAAAACTAATTTGACGCGGTGACATCTACCTGGGATTTTAAAAATTATATTTTAGTGGAGTCGGGATAAGATCGAGAGAGCGGAACTTGAAGGACCAATCGTCTTAAATTCAAATCCCCGACTCGGAACCACAACTTCGTCAACTTCTTCCATTCTTATCTATTCCAAGTCATCCCCTCCTATTGGGGTAAAATTCTGTCTAAACCTCCCACCCTCGTTTCTTGAATCTCCCTTCATAGGAAACAAACAACAAATTTCAATCTTCAAAAAAATCAGATTGTTAACTCACTTTTACAGCCTATCACAAATCCATAGCACCACTCTCCTCCCTCCGTGTTCTTCCTTGTTCGGATAGCAGTAACCAATGTCTTGAATCTACAACCAAAAAAGGGGAGTAAAGCTGACCTTCTCTTTAACAAATCAGAAGAAGTCCCATTCTCCTATATTTCCCATTTCCATTTCAAAAAGGAAAGAAAATACCCCTATCTCCATTGGCTTTGACAGAGAGAAAGGAAATCATCTCCTCCTCCATCCTTTTCATTCGCACCACCTCCTCACCACCACACCTCACCGACCACCACATTGCCACCGCCGACACCTCCTGAGCACCCCTGCAATCCTTGTCCCTGCTTTCCCCGAGCGATGTCCCGAGCACCCCGCATCTCCTTCACTTCTGCCCGAGCAGCAGTCCTCAAACGTTCCCGGGTTGAGCACAAGCGAGCGCCCCGAAGGTCCCGCTGCCAGTTGCCGTGAGGAGCCGCCGTCGAGCCTCCTTCTCTCTTTTTCCCCTATTTCCGTCCAAAACATTCGGTGAGTTCTCTTCCCCTCCTCTCGGTCCAAAATTGACATAAAAGCTTCGTCTTTTGACCTCCAATTGCTGACCCAGGCGAGCTCGATCTATTCCGACACCGGCGAAGCCGAATCGAACTCCGACGAAGCTTTCCGGCGAGCCAACGACTTCGAATCCCTCGGTGAGCACCCTAGCCTCTCTTTCACTCCTTTTTCTCGAGTTTCTGTGTGCTTTTGTCCTTTTCTGGTTGATCTAATCGAACTGACCGGAGAGTGAGAGAGAGAGCGGGATCGCCGGAGAGCGAATGGCGAGAACGAGAGCGAGAGAGTGAGGGTGAGAGCGCGAGTTGTGCGAGAGGGTGAGGGCGTGGGAGGAGCGAGTCAAAGAAGAGAGGCAAGCCAGGCGAGGAAGAGGAAGGTAGGCCAGAGGACGAAGCTAAACCCCGGCGCCGGGGTTCCTCACTCGAACGGCAGAGGCGGAAGCAAAGGGTTGAAGAAGAATTCGCGGGCCCCGCCTCCATGTCATCGTCCACCTCAGCCATGGGGCCCTCTTTCTTTTAATTCTGTATCCGGTTTACAAATGAAGGAAGAAATAATTGGCCTTTGGGCCTAACTTTTATTGGGCCGGAATCTTCTCTTCAAAACAAATAAATATGGGCCTATGTTATTAGGTAGAAATCTGGTTTGGGGATTAACAAAACAAAAAGGGGCCTATTTCCATCAAATAAGTCCGGTTGGAATTTGCAAACAAAAAAAGGCTGATTTTGGAGGTTTATAAAAAATGGAAGGAGCCGGTTTGTAAATTTTACAAAATAAGGGTGGAATTGGTAATTTAAGAAGGATGATTCAATTATATGAAAATGGTTGGGATTTTAGAAATATTTTATGAAAATGTTTAAAAGTAAATGATATTTAAAATATTAGATAATATTATTTGAGTTAAAGTATAAAATATTATTATTAAGATTTAAGGATATAATATCATAGTGATTTAAGACAAATAAAATATTATGAGACTTGGAGATTTAAAAGGGCATTATCGAAATTTAAATCGAAAAAGGAATTTGACAAACACTTACCAGGATCGGAAATTCTAACTAGTAACTCGGCTTTTGAAACGGCTATCATGACTAACTTGAGAATTATGTGATCGATGAATAACTAGCATGTTGATACGATTGATTGACTAATAGCATGATTTGTGTGGATTAATGACATGAATGAATGACTAACGACATGATGAGGTGTCAGAATTACGCAACGTTTGACTTATGCCTTATGAGCTATGATGAATATGATGAACTTTGAGATAAATGGATATGCGGATTGATTATTGCGGAAATATGAATGTGGTTGAATGGAACGATGAGAATGATGTGGTCTTACGAAATGTGGCAATGAGATGAATGGTTGAACTTGATGGAATGATGATTGTGATATGGTTGCTATTCTCGTGAATGATGTATGCTTTGAGTGCTTGAATGATTAGACGTAGACTTATATATGTGTTCTGATATGTATCTAGGTGATCTTTAATCTATCGTAATGCTTGCCTTGCTGTTCTGCACCGTCAGGTGAGTTCCTATATGAGCTCACTCAGATTCAAAAAGAGATCTCCCTGCTTGTAGCCATGTGCATACTAGGTGCTTGCATTCATAATAAAGCATGTCATGTAGTATCATGCTAGGATTGCACTCATGATTGAGCATTCGTTTACTCATTGCTTTTGTAAACAGAACGGTCGTTATCTGTGAAGTAACTAGAGTCATTGCTAGGGTTATAGGACGACCTAGTCCCATCGGGTCCTGTCCTGAGTCAATCGAGTCATGAACTTCCTTATATTATGATATGCCTGCGGGCTTTATGGTGGAGCGGGTTAGGCATGCGTGCCGCCCGATTATAATGGAATGCATTCACGAGCTGGCCAGTCTCCGCCCTATCGGAAGGGGGTGGAGGTAGGAGAGGGATATACCACTTGGTATTCGGTGCTAAGGCCTTATTATATTTATGCACTTGATCTTAGGAGCATGTTAGTGTGTTAATATTTCGCCTTGCACCTAGAAGCATCTTTATTAGGACTAGCGTGTGTATGTGTCTGCTGGTTTGGGATTACTTTGCGTAGGGCTTCGATTTGACACTGCCCCACATACATATTTTTTAGGTTATCTTGCAGCATGATTGCTCTTTGCCTGTAATGTGGGAACTCTCTTGGGCGATTGCAAAGAAATGGTCTAACCTTAGATTTTGATAAATACGCTTATTGATTCGGTTTTGACCCGGCTCCGCCGTGGCATACTCTTGTATTACACCTTGATTCCACTATTTGCATGACTATTGGTTTTCCACGCTTAGACTTATGACAGGTGCAGGGGACTTCCCCGGGGATTCCAACGATCCCTTCGAATTTTGGGTATGAAATCCCACTTCAAAACGTTAGAGTAGAATTTCAAACCTTCAACCTGTACTCGGGGCGCAAGATCCTAACGAGGGGTTTCATCCCTCGAAACGTAACCCGGGAATCATAATCCCGGGCTGTTACAGTCTTAGTGGTGCATTAAGCGGCTTATATTGTCGGAGAGGGACCTCAAGAGGACGGTGTTGCTGCGACATTGCTAATGGCTTACCGGGATTGACTAGTGGGGTGCAAATTTGAAGGGGTGTCTCCTTTCGGGGAGGAGCCGGTGGAATTCCATAGACCGGGGGTGAGATATGGTCAGGATGAGCCATTATTACATTGGTTGGGGCCCCAAGTGGATTTGGTCCCGATCTCTGGTTGTATTACACTTCTTGGATTAGAGGGCGCGACAGGATGGTCGGATATTGCCATGAAGGATTACGAGGTTGCTGATCTCCAAAGTTTTCTCTCCCCTGCCGTTTGTTGGGAGGCCGGTGGTAAGATGTCTGATGGAACAATGGCTTATACTCAATATGTCGCGAGCTAGAGCCTTTGGCTTCCATAGCGTGTATCTGCTTGGTAACGAGTTCTCTCAAAACGTCATAGTTGGCCGGCTCTTTTCGAAATATGCAAATCTTGAAATCTCCTTCGGCCAAATTTCCTATTAGTATCATGCTTGCGGATTCGTGGTTGAACCTCGGGATTTGTACCACCATATTAGTGAATCTGCTGAAATTTTTTCCCAATGACTCCGCGCCTTGCTTAATGGAATTGAGGTCCAACATGGTTCTTTTTCTTGTCCGAGCGCTGCCGAAATGAGTGACGAATGTACCTGATAGTTGCGCAAAGTTATTGATGGATGATCGGGGAAGATTCGTGAACCATGTTAAAGCGACCCCACTCAGTGTGGATGGAAATAAGCGGCAATACATAGCATCATTGTCCTCGTTCATTCCCATTGCCGTGGTGAATTGGTTGATTTGATCGTTGGGATCGGTATCTCCTTTGTACTTGGCGATGGAGATGTCCCTCTACCTCTTGGGGACGGGTGCCTCGTGTATTTGTCTGCAAAAAGCCAAGGGAAAGGTTGGCTCACCTTTGCGAGTTTGCTCAGGTGCTTCAGGGGAGTTTGAACGCGAAGACACGTTATGGGACCTGCTAGAACGGTCGACCTTGTTGATATTTTCGGTGGGTTCTAGATCGGGGTTGAGAGGGCCACCAGCGGGGTTGGGGAAATGGTTGACCGTTATGGGCACTGGTCCTTGTTGTTGATGGTAAGTATGGGGATCGTGTTGATGTGGCACCCCGTTCGCCTGTTGGAAAGGCATATCTGATGTGATCACACCTATGATCAATCAAGAAGCAAGACATACCGAAGCTCCAAATGACACATCAAATGAGCAGCCTCTCGGATCCATCACTCGAGCTCGGGCAAGACGTCTTCAAGCTGACCTTCTTCAAGGACTCTTAACCATTTCCATAAACTATGAAGATCAAGGTCAAGCATTCACAAGTGCTACTCAATGATCAAGGAGAGTATGAATATGAGGAGGAGAGTCAAGAAGAACCAACCTTAGAAGATAAAGAAGAGGAGATTCATGTTAATGCTGCTGTTGGAGAGTGTTTTGTGGTAAAGAGATCATTGATCTCCAATGATGCTCCTTCCTTGCCCATGCAAAGAGAGACCCTCTTCCATACTCGATGCCTCATCAACGACAAGGTATGTAGTGTGATAGTTGATGGAGGATCTTGCTGCAATCTTATTGATCAAGAAGTTGTAGATAGGTTTAACCTCAAATGCAGCCCACATCCGCAACCATACACCTTGAATTGGCTGAATTCCAAGGCACCTCTAAGAGTAGACAAGCAAACCATGATTGCATTTGCAATTGGAGGGTATAAAGATGATTTCCTTTGTGATGTTCTTCCCATGACAACGTGTCACTTTCTTTTAGGGAGACCATGGCAATATGATAGTAGTGTCATCCACAATGGAGTCACCAATGAGCACACATTCCAAATGGAAGGTAAGAAAATTACACTTTATCCTATAGCCCCTCATGAGATTGTTGCTGACCATGTAGCTAACTTGGAGAGAAGAAAGCAAAAGAAGAAACTAGCTATTGGTACAAATATGGCTAGTTCTCAACAGATTCTCCTAGCGAAGGCGAAAGAAGTGAAGTATGCAATTCAGGGGAGTAAAACATGTTTTCTTGTACTTTTCAAAGATAATTTGTTTGTTTCTCAAGATTTGAATGATCTACCTCCACTTATTTCTACTTTGTTGCAGGAATTTGAAGATTTGTTCCAAGAAGAAATTCCCAATGGTCTTCCACCACTAAGGGGAATAGAGCATCAAACTGACTTCATTCTTGGAGCAACACTACCTAATAGGGCTGCATACCGCACTAATCCAGCCGAGACAAAGGAGCTTAAAAAACAAGTGCAAAAACTTATGGAGAAAGGCTATTTGCATGAGAGCCTAAGCCCATGTGCAGTCCCCGTCATCCTTGTGCCTAAGAAAGATGGAACATGGCGCATGTGTGTTGATTGTCGAGCCATCAACAACATCACCATCAAGTATAGGCACCCCATTCCACGCCTAGATGATATGCTTGATGAACTTCATGGATCCAACATGTTTTCTAAGATTGATTTGAAGAGTGGCTACCACCAGATCTGAATGAAGGAAGGAGACGAATGGAAAACAGCCTTCAAGATAAAATATGGTTTGTATGAGTGGTTAGTAATGCCCTTTGGTTTAACTAATGCTCCTAGTACTTTTATGCGCTTAATGAACCATGTTCTTAGAGCTTTCCTAGGTAAATTTGTGGTGGTTTACTTTGATGACATTCTGATTTATAGCCGCACATTACATGAGCATGTTGAGTATCTTAGGCTGATCTTAGGAGTTTTGAGGGAACAAAAATTATATGCTAACTTCAAGAAATGTTATTTTTGCTCGGATCATGTTGTTTTCCTTGGCTTTATTGTATGCAAGGCAGGATTGAAGGTTGATGAAGAAAAGGTCAAGGCCATCCAAGAGTGGCCTACTCCCACGACCATGACTCAAGTGAGGAGTTTTCTAGGGTTAGCGGGGTTCTACCGTAGATTTGTAAGGGATTTCAGCACATTGGCTTCTCCCTTGACCGAGCTCACCAAGAAGAATGTTCCATTCACATGGAATAAACCACAAGAACAAGCTTTTGAGATTCTCAAGGAGAAACTAACTCATGCACCTCTATTGGTCTTACCAGATTTCTCGAAGTCATTTGAGATAGAGTGTGATGCATCCGGCATTGGCCTTGGAAGAGTGTTGATGCAAGAAGGGCGCCCCATTGCATTCTTTAGTGAAAAATTGAGTGGTGCTGAGTTGAACTACCCTACCTATGACAAGGAGTTGTATGCTCTTGTTCCGTGTGCTCAAAACATGGCAACACTACCTCTTGCTTAAGGAGTTTGTCATCCATTCTGATCATGAGGCACTCAAGTTCTTAAGAGGCCAAAGCAAACTAAACAAGATACAGGCTAGGTGGGTTGAATTCATAGAAGCTTTCCCATATGTGATCAAGTACAAGAAGGGGAAAGACAATGTAGTGGCTGATGTACTCTCAAGGAGGTATTCTCTTCTCTCTACCCTAGATGCTAAAATGTTGGGCTTTGCTTTCATGCGTGAATTATATGCTAATGATGCTGATTTTGGTGAAATCTATCACATTTGCATGGATAAGGGTAGTAATGATCAGTTTTACATACATGATGGTTATCTCTTTAAGTATGAAAAGCTTTGCATCCCTAGTAGTTCTATTCATAGATTGCTTGTTCATGAGGCTCATGTAGGTGGTTTAATGGGACATTTTGGTGTTACCAAAACCTTGAATACTTTGAAGGAGCACTTCTTTTGGCCACGCATGCATAGGGATGTAGAAAAGTTTTGTGCTGCATGTACTACTTGTTTAAGTGCTAACTCGAAAATGAATCCCCATGGATTGTATACTCCCCTGCCTATTCCTCATGCTCCTTGGGAAGACATTTTCATGGACTTTGTATTGGGACTTCCTCGTTCCAAAAGGAGGAGAGACTCTATTTTTGTTGTGGTTGATCAGTTTTCTAAAATGGCTCATTTTATTGCATGTAATAAAACCGACAATGCTTCACATGTGGCTGATTTGTTCTTTAAAGAAGTTGTTAGATTGCATGTAATTCCTAAGACCATTGTCTCTGATCGTGATGCTAAGTTTCTTAGTTATTTTTGGAAAACACTTTGGTCTAGACTAGGAACTAAGTTACTTTTCTCTACTTCTTGTCATCCTCAAACGGATGGACAAACTGAAGTTGTGAATAGAACTCTTGGTGCTTTGCTTCGATCTTTGTTGAAAACTAACCTTCGTAGGTGGGAAGAATGTCTTGCTTTTGTTGAATTTGCCTACAATAGATCAGTCCACTCGGCCACCAAGAAGACACCATTTGAAGTTGTGTATGGAAAGAATCTTATCACTCCTCTTGACTTGGTTTCCCACTCCATGAAAGATCAAGAAAGTGTTGAAGAAGCAACCCAAGCTGAGCACATCAAGAGTTTACACGAGTCCACTCGTTTGCAACTTGAAAAGAGGACTGCGCAATATGTGCATCAAGCTAACAAAGGAAGAAAGAAAGTCATCTTTGAACCGGGTGATCTTGTATGGATTCACCTTAGAAAAGATCGATTTCCTACATTGAGAAATTCCAAGTTGAAGCCAAGAAGAGATGGTCCATTTCAAGTGCTTGAAAAGATCAACAACAATGCCTACAAAATTGAGCTTCCCGGTGAGTATGGTGTTCATGATGTGTTCAATGTTGCTGACTTGTTTCCTTTTGTTGTATGTGATGATGAACAAGATAACGGGTCTGATTCGAGGTCGAATCCTTTTCAAGGAAGGGAGGATGATGTGATCACACCTATGATCAATCAAGAAGCAAGACCTACCGAAGCTCTAAATGACACATCAAATGAGCAGCCTCTCGGATCCATCACTCGAGCTCGGGCAAGACGTCTTCAAGCTGACCTTCTTCATGGACTCTTAACCATTTCCATAAACTATGAAGATCAAGGTCAAGCATTCACAAGTTTACAACAAATTGAAGATCGCAACCCGCAGCCCAAGAAGCCCGGAAATGCGTCGGTTTCCGCTATTGATTATGGAGGCAAATCTGATCCAAATTCAAACTTCTCATGCATTTAAAGGCACATTGGGAAGAGAATACATCAAGGAATACATCCCCCATGCAGCTGGTGCTTTTGTGCAGAGAACAACTTCCAAGATTGCATTTAATGCAAGCCACCTTTTCCCAAGCATGCACAAGTTGTCCACAAACTTCCTCTATATTACTCAGCCCTTATGGCCATTAGGGGGCACGAAATTATCATTAAAAAACCAGGTTTATATCCTTTGTTTGAAGCTTGAAAACTTCATCTCCTTTGTGAGTAATATCGAAGGTCCGATCTTGTATTTTCGGTGCGTAATATCCATTTGTACTTGATCTTTATTCAAGAACTTGTGGTGAGTCATATCCACTTGTTTTTGTTCACCTATCCTTTATAAAATTCAGTTTATTTTCCCCCAAATCCGAGTTTTATCATTATCACAAAAATACCAAAAATATTCCACCGAAATCCATTTCTATCATCTATCTTCCACGTCCTGCTGGTTCGAGGCTTGTTCCGACTTACTTTGTACTGAGATTTAAGGATCCTCAAGGGGAAACTCATCAATACCATTCGCTTGTTGGTTGAAGTACATGCTTTGCGGGTAGCTCCCCACGAAGAATTGGTATGGGGGGTAGCCGCCCTCATGCCGTAGGGAGCGAACGGAGGGGGTTGCGCAGTGTCCCATGTCGGTTGTTGAAGGGCGCCCTCGTTGCCGCTGTGTAGGGCTTCCTCGTTGGGGATGGCGTTGAGGTTGATGCCGTTTGCTTCCTCGGTGTCATGGTGTTGTTGCCCAAATTCCTCTCCGAAGAGGGTAAAGTTCATTATTCATGTAAAAAAAAACATTAGTACATAAAAAGGGAAATCAACGCAATTGCCAACTTATATATCATTTATATAGAATAAAAAAGGATTGAAAGGTAAGAACGGACGAAATAAAAGAAATGAAAAGACAGTAATGTAAAGAAGCGTATTGCTACGCGGAACCTCTCGTCGTGAAAAGTTCCCACAGACGGCGCCAATGAAGCGTTCGTGGGATTTCGCCTATATATATTACCTCACTTGTGACGACATAATGCTTTTTGAAATACATGTAAGCCTTAGCCTAGGTTATGCGCTTATGAGTTCCAGTGATGAGGGTTGTGAGTTTGACTCGCGATGAATTAAGTTACTGTTCAATCGTCGTCTACAGCGGAAGTTCGACGGGGTTGTTATCCCAAGAAACGTTCTTCTCCGACCGAGGATCTTTAGAACTCAACTCCGAGGGTTTTAAGTTCGGTGGATAATCAGAGCTCTTATGCTTTTCTATCGATCGGATCAGACCCCTTACTCTGAGATCGGAGGGGGTATTTATAGGAAAACCAAGCGAGCAGCTGGCTGGAAACCTCGTGGTTCTATGTAGGACACGTGTAACGCATGCACACACGCTTAGGGACAGGCAATACACGTGGAGCCTTTAGAGGCGAGGTGCTTGAGCCAGCGAGCTACTTGCTAGGACTTCGGAGGTTTACGAGATATTTTGGAGAGTTCATTCTGATTCTCACACTGGGTTTGAGTCACGACGGAAATAAGGGTTAATAGATCTTGGGAGCGCTAAGCCTAATTCTTTGGGTTCGGTTGGATACTTTGCTCGCGATGTGCTAAATGGTGGGACCGACCATCCTTTTGCGTTGGGTGACCCATTTATGACGTAATATTCCGTGTTTATTATACAACCTATTTTCTATGGCATCCTCAGTGTCAATGTTCAAGAGATGGATCACCTCTGATTCATGAAGAACATGAAAGCATCTCAGTCCAAGTCATCAGCCAGAGATGATCCATTTGCTTGTTGTTGGACATCTTGACACTTTGTTACCATGGAATTTGTTGGATTTCGTCGTGGATTTTGCTCTCTTTTGTTGTTTTCATGACTGCAGTTTTTTGTTGGTTTTAGGACTCAACCCTACAACTTTTGTTGGTTTTAGAACTCGTATCTTTGTTTGCTTTAATCGTGGACTTTATGGATTTCCTAACAATCCATAGGCGTCAAAAAATTTTGTTTTTAGGACTTGTACCTTTATTTTCTTTAATATGAACTCCAGGGTCGGAGAATCATCACAACCCTTTCCATTGTACATCTCGGTGAACGGAATGGGAACCCAAATTGGGCCCTAGTCGATGGTGGTGGATTCGCCTCTAACAAACAAGTCACCCAAAGAAGGCCTATCAGGTGAGTTGGTGGGCGACATAAGGGAGGGTATGGTGGTAGATGCATCAACGTCTCTAGTTGATCTAAATACCGATTATGTACTGGAAAAGGTTGTGACTGACATGGAAAACAATGCATTTGGCATGGATATTAACACAACTGGAACGAAGAGACAAGCCCCTGGAACCTGGACCGCCACGAAAACCATTGAACAAGAGAGGACAACAAAAGTGTCTGACAAAGATCGTGGGAAATAGGTAATATGTCTCAATAGCGATGATGAGGAAACTATCTTTGGGGTTGGTCAGTGGGCACGAGGAGTTTACTTCCACTTGAGTAGCTCTTCAGATGAGGACAATGACACCCCCCACGAAATCAAATTGGAGGTTAGGGAGGCAACGTCATCCGGGGCTTGTTGTGAAATCTCATCCGATGATAAGATGTAGGAGGCCAAAGGGCTGGTTTTGAGGCCAATATGATTGTCTATGCATAGCATTGCAAGTTCTTAACAATTTCTTACGTTTCAGTCAACACGTTCTTCATACCACTAACGTCTATTTATGTGCCAGTATAGGTATATCCCCTGCCAATTCTTTTGACTCTGACAGATAAACCCAAGTCCGAATATAACAATTATCTTAACGTCTATCAAGACAGTCAACTACGTGCCACTTAATACGACCGTCGTGCCACTAACGTTTAGTTACGTGCAAATATATGAATATACCGTGCCAACTCCTATGAATCCGACTAAGACACATAAGTACAAATAGAACAAGTAAGGAAAGATCTGTACGAGTCATGAAATCAACTAAAGCCAATATACTCCTATAGTTATAAAAACAACAATAGGGAGTTTCTTACGAGTCCTAAAACCATCAAAAGCGAGCAAATGTACGAGTCCTAACACAACAAAAAACATACAGTCCTAAAACAAACAACAAACAAGCACATTTCCCCCAATGGGGCTATCCAAAAGCCTCTTTCAATCTGCAACGGCAAGGACATCATCCATATGGCGAAGGAGCCCACATTGGAGAAATGGTTGACCCTCCAAATCTTGGAGAAATGGTTAGCCCTCTTAATTTTGGAGAAAATGTTGGCCTTTCCAATCTTGCTAGGCGGCGTCGGCATGACCTTCCCTCCTTTAGTTCTAACCATGGCTCACTTATTTTTATACCTGAGATACAAGTGTGTACACTAAAGGTTACATGTTGATAAAACAAGTGCTAGTAATTACAAAATTTGTACTAGTAAAGAAAAACTACGTGATAGAAAAAATAACGTGTGTCAGTCATAGTCGACATAACTATGTCACCATCTCACCCAACTTTGCCATAAACCACCAATCTTTTTCTAGTTGGGTTAAACATAAAGCTCATTTAAATTCTTTTATTTTTTGAGGTTGAATTGCAACTTCTTTTTTTTTGTATTAAGAATTTTATGGGTTGTCTTTTCATTAACAAAAGATAGCTTATAAGCTTGAGTAAGCATTGAGGAAGCTTTAAAACGCAAAGAAAATAACGTTTTCCAAAATATACTCAAATTTATGCAAAATTGATATGTGTAGAGAAATATGAATATAGTATTGTGGTATTTTTTTATATATATTTTGAATGTCAAAAAGTACATATATCATATGTAAATTGGAGGACAATACCCGAGGCCCAGATGGCTATCCACCAGAATTTTATTGCAAATATTGGCACATTGTCAGGCTATCACTTTGTAAGGCGGTCAAGGCTTTTTTTTTCCATTCTGGAAACCTACTCTCAGAGATAAACGAAACATTCATAGCCCTCATCCCAAAAACAGAAAATCCAACCAACATAAACCATTATAGACCGATCAGTCTTTGCAACACAATCTATAAAGTAATCATACAAATACTAGCAAATAGAATTAAACCAATCCTCCTAAAAATTATTAGCCCTTTCCAAGGAGCTTTTGTGGAAGGATGGTCAATTCAAGATAATACATTAATTTCACATGAGATTTTTCATACCTTTCATAAACAAAAAGGTAAGAAAGGGTGGATGACTCTAAGACTAGATATGGAAAAAGTTTACGATAAAATTAATTGGAATTACATTGAAGTGGTTCTCACTAAATTCGGTTTTCATCCTAGGTGGATAAAATGGGTCATGACATGTATAACAATTGTAACATTTTCAGTCTTAGTCAATAATTGCATGGGTAAGCAATTTAATAGGCTATTCCACTCTTGCATCCATATGACTTCCTTCTTTATTTTCAATTGAACTTGCGTCTGGGCTGTCTGTAGGAATATCGGTGGGCGCCGGTTCTGGAGCGGCGAGCGCCAATAAGACAACCTACGTGGATTTTTTACAAGGTTTTTTTTAAACAGTGTCCTTAGGAAGAAAAAAATAAAGAGCTTGACCGAGTTCATACCCAACATCTTTTCCTCCATCACATTTTCTTCTGTGGTCGCTGGGGAACCCCGCGGGGATCCCCAATGGGGAGTATGAAATCCCCGTTTTGCTTAGATCTTACAAACATTTTAATAAATTTTATTTTATTTTTAAACTTCTATCTTACAATTTACATTTATAAGATATTATATGTAATATTCATATCATATATTTTTACATAAATTTAATAATATCTTATAGTTTTCTATTAAATAGGGGAAACCATGAATTTTAAATGGAAAACCCGACCGAAAAACCCGCGGGGAATATAAACGAAAAAAATTAAGCGGAGATGGAGATTCCCCGATGAAAACGGAGGACATTTTTTATCTCCGAACGTTGATGGGGACGAAAACGGGAGACTTTTAAAAAACGGGGACGGGGAGAGTGCTCCCTGCCCCGTTGCCATCTTAGTTTGTCCGGTACTCCGGTGTTAGAAATAGTTTCCGTTTTTTCTTTGACCATTTCGGGGAAAAAAAAAAAAAAATTCCAATAAACACCCCAACAGAACTCCCCACTCCCTCTCCCCTGAAACCATACCCAACACACCTCCAACCTCCCATTTGGTCACCCAATACAATAAACCTATTTAGTTGTTTCCTTCACCTTCTCCCTCACTCTTCCCTCTCTTTTTTCTACTCCTACCCCTTCATCTCACCTCACCTCTCCTCTCCTGACCAATCTAACAGCAATGGTCTCCTCCTCCTCCATTAACTTCTTCATTACTCCTCTTCTTCTTCTTCTCTGTCTCTTCACCTCCTTCCCACACCACTGTGTCTCCCTCAACCCCGACGGCACCCTCCTCCTCGCCTTCCGCTACTCCATCCTCAGCGACCCACTCTCCCTCCTCCTCAACTGGCGTTACTCCGACCTCAACCCCTGTTCCTGGTCTGGCGTCACCTGCGACCCCTCCCGCTCACGTGTCACCCGCCTTGACCTACCCAACGCCCACCTCCTCGGCTCTATTGCCCCCGAGCTCGGCCTCCTCGACCGCCTCCAGCGTCTCGACCTCTCCGGCAACTCCTTCTATGGCTCCCTCCCCAACTCCCTCTTCAATTCCTCCAATCTCCAGACCATCACCCTCGCCAATAACGCCCTCTCCGGCGTGGCTCCCTCGAGTCTCGCCGCCATGACCAGCCTCAGCTACTTGAACCTCTCCGGAAATCACTTCTCCGGTGATCTGCCGCGGGGACTTGCCTCTGTTGCGGTTCTGGATCTCTCCTCCAACCAATTCAGCGGCTCCTTGCCCGCCGATATTGGAGGGGCGAGTCTCAGGTATTTTAACGTTTCAAGCAACAAGCTTTCCGGTGGATTGCCGCCGGAATTGGGGACTCTGTGGCCAGAAAACGCTACTGTTGATTTGTCGTTCAACAACCTGACGGGTGAGATCCCGGAGGTGAAGGCCCTTGCGGCTCAGAAACCGGAGGCTTTCGCCGGGAATCCGGATTTATGCGGCAAGCCATTGAAGGACCTTTGTATGATTTCTTCCACATTGTCCACGGCGCCCAAGGTTTCGAGTTCGATTTCGCCGGCGATAGCGGTAATTCCGAGGACAGCTGGTTCAGACAATTCGTCGAACACCTCTTCTGCAACGCAAGTTGAGGGAGAAAGCCACGCCGGGCTGAGGCCGCTGACGATCGTGGGGATCACGGTGGCGGATTTGGCCGGAATTGGACTGCTGGGACTGTTGCTGATGTATCTATATCGATGGAGGAAGAGCAGAGCGCCGGTGGCGAAGAGCGGAGGCTGCGTCACAAAAGACCCCAACCAACAACAGGTGTCGGTGAATTTCAGCGCGACGCCGAGTCCGGCAACGGCGACAGGGTGCTTCTGCATCAAGGGCGCCGAAATGGAAGCGGCGACGGCGAAGACGAATGACGGGAGCGACGACAGCGGGGAGAGCGAGGCAGAGAGCGGCGGAGGTGTGGAGAGACTGGTGATGGTGGACGGGGAGACGGAGATGGAAATGGAGAGCCTGATGAAGGCGTCGGCGTACATATTGGGGGCGAGCGGGTCGAGCATCGTGTACAAGGCGGTGATGCAGGACGGGACGGCGGTGGCAGTGCGGCGGCTGGGAGAGGGCGGGGTGAGGGTGGAGAGAGAGGGGTTCGAGGGGCAGGTAAAGGCGTTGGGGAAGCTGAGACACCCCAACGTGGTGAGGGTGAGAGGCTTCTACTGGGGCTCCACCGAGAAGCTTGTCATCTCCGATTATGTCTCCAATGGCAGCTTGGCCTCCATTTCCGGTTACAGTAAGTCACCTTTTAATCTCTACTTTCTAATCTCTACTTTTGTTTTTTAATGTAAGTTTTTTTTAGGAAGGTTAAAATATCATAAAATATTATTTTTTAATAAAAATTTTAAAATAATTTCATACTTTTTAGTCACAAATATGAATTTATAAATTCAAATTTATTAAAAAATTAATATGTTATAGAGTTTAAGTGAAAAAAATCAAACAACTTTTATTATGAATGGGAGTATATATTTATCAGCTAGTCTAGTCTAATGTTATTTTAATACAGTAAGATATTTGGTAATTGTAGCAGATGAGACAACTAGTGCAAGTTAACACATACTCCGTAATAGAGGAGAAAAATAACAAATTTGTAAATATATGAATTAAAGCTTCAAAAAATTTAAAATGAATTAACGGTTGAAAATCATACCCAATAGGCCAATACTAGAAGTTAGCCCTTTTTAAGCCTAATTTTAAGTGATCTAACCACAATTAATGAAATGGGTTTGATTCAATTGCTTTCAATCGAAATAGTTTGTAGTGGAAGATGGACTTGAGCGAGTAGATGGTTTAGGGGTAGTTTTATGAATGTTTTTATTTCTATGTTGGCAACGTTAATGAAGTTTACTTTTAGTTTGGAATTGGTATTTTTAAATGACCGTTGATAAAAACTTGTTATTTTAAGAAAAAAAATTTCTTATAAAAAAATGTCAATTTAGATAATTTTGTGTCAAATTTTCAAAATTAGCTCTCTCATAATTAAAGAGATATTAATTGTAGTTTATAATAAAGTTTAAAAATAGAGTAATAATTAGATATATTATGTAAAATTTTAAAATAACATGTTTTAATTGACAGGGAGAGAGGGAGTAGATAGTATCTCTTGAATTTGTAAATAAAGAGCGGTCATATCCGGGGTTCGAACTGGGAACCTTCGGGTACTACCCGTAAGTCATTTCCAGTGAGTCATTCGGAAATGGTTTAGTAGATAGTATCTCATTTAGAGGGAAAGTGCACTTTTGGATTGGGTTAAAATTGGGCAAGTATATGGACTAATGTGGATGAGTATGACCTAGAAAGACCAAAACTTGTGGGATTTTCACATCCTAATTTTAAGGGCGTGCTTGGATTCCAATTGTATTATGCTTACCATGCAAATAGATAAGGTGGTGTTTGGTTACTGTAATTTTTACGGTGTTTAAATTAAGGGTGTATTTGGATTCCGCAATGTATTAATTATAACACAATTAGTTTATCTCGATTTATGTGATTATTTGGTTAAAAAAATTTTTTTACCTTGGTTTTTACACAATTTTTATATATAAAATCAAACGCTCGCATAAAACGAGGTAAAATAATTGCATTATAATTAAAATGTAATGTAATCCAAACACACCCTAAGTATTGCCGACATAAATGGCCCACCGTTTCAGCGTAAGTATAGTTTATGCTTGTTTTTTGGAAGTCTATGCATACTTTGTTATGATTTATAAACCCTTGAAGGCCGTGACATTCGTTTGAACTTTGAAGTGAATCATTATGTCTATGCACAACACTTAGGTTTTTACCTCCTCCTCTTTAGATGCAATAATTAATTAATTATAGTTACCTAATTTCGAATATTTAAAGTTTACCACATGCAAATTAAATTTAATCTATGAATTGAATATCCCTATTAGACATTAGTGGTTGTTTCAAAAACAAGCATATGAAACAAGCATATGAAGTGTAAAAAACGCTCTCTTTTGAGCAATGGAAAAAAAAACCCTTTTTAGGTTGAAGAACACCGCCACCATCAAACACTAGTCGATGGCCAGCTACGAACTCTGGTTCCGATGGATCCGACGAATCCGACTCCGACGTTGAGCACTGGTAAAAGCCCTCTTCTAGAGGCAAATTGAACCTCCTTCGGGAGCTCAAATCCACCCTTTGGGGTCGGTACTACTTCCCCCCTAAACCCTCCGCCTGCCGTGGTTTTTCCGGCGCCTGTTTCTTCACTCTGGGTCTTGGATCCGGTTTCTGTGGCTACGAATCCTATCCTCTACCCCCTCTTCTTCCCTTCTCGGTGGTCGCTCTGGTGGGTGCCGTTTTGGGTAGATTAGACTTGTCTCTCCTCTTTCCTTGGCAATCGATTCCTGAAGAATCCGAGTTCTTCTACCTTGCTTCGTCGAAGTCGGGCTATACCCAAGGGGTTCCTCTCTGCCTTGCTTCGTCGGCGCCGGGCTATTCCCGGGGGTTCCTCTCCTCTCCTTTCTTTCTCCTGGGTTAGGCTCGCTTCCGGCGACCTGCCCGGTTGCAATCGAAGTTTCTGCCGATGGGGTGGTGGGGCTGCTTGGTCTCCGCTTCACTCCCTTTCCTTCCCCGACGCCCCTTTACACCCTTCCTCTAGTGGCGACTGTGGGTTTCGGTCTTCACCAGGGGCTGGAACTGCCGACTTTCTTTGCCGGCTTCTTGCGCTTCCAACCCTAGGCGCGCCTGGTGCCTGGGATGTCTCTTCGTGGACCGGGTTATGTTTCTTTGGGCCTAAGGTTTTTGCCTTGGGTCCAAAGCTGGCCCGATCAAATAAGACTTAAATAAAATTTAAAATATTAAAATATTAAAATATTAAAAACATATATAATATCTATTAAAATAACTTGTGTAAATAAATTCTGGATTTTTCTAGCGCTCTTCGTACTCTCGCGGTCGTGCTTCACTTTCTCGGGTTGGTTGGAGTTATGTCGGTTGGATTCGTGGTTAGTTTCGGTTGAGAAGCAGTTCTGCGGCCCTGGTTGATCGAAGTGATCGTGTTGGTGGTGTTCGTGGTCTCCGAAAATCCTTCATCTAGGTGGAGGGAACGTCGTGTGATCCACACTTCCCCATGAGTCGTCTTTGCCCTACGTGGATTTCTGCTTTCCGTCTTCCGGCGGCGAGACATCGTGTCAGTTATGCTGTCCCATGCGCTCGCTATCCACTTCTCCTTGCCGGGTCTCCTTCTTCTCGCTGCTGTGTCCGCACACCGCTGGTGTGCTTAGGGTCTGGGGTTTTCCCGGTTTATTTTGTGTAGTTATTTTTGTTGTATTAGGGGTCTGTTTTCTGCTTTCTTGTTGTATGTTTAGACGGTCTGCCGTCTGCCGACTGCCGACTTTTGTCGGCCTCTCGAGATCCGGGCCTGTCCGGTCTCAAATTATTTCCTAATCAAAAATAAAATAAAAAATAGTGGTTGTTTCAATCCCAAGATCTTTTGGAGTCTAAAAAATGAAGATAGCTAGTCATATCTAGGAGCTAGGAATCAAAGGAAAACCCAACCCTACCTATATACACATACACCTCTTGATCATTATTGATCGATTTTGTTCATGCAGTGCTCCATCTCAATCTACCTATTATTGTAGATTCATCACATGATCTTGTCATTATCAAAGCATACAATATATATATATATATAGATGGGACACGTTCATGAAAACCACTATACTATATATATGTTTTATTTTTTTGTAATTTTGATAGTAGTAGGACCAACTACTTCCCTACATGGTGATGGTGGGCGCATTGCTTTGTAATTTGTTGTTGCTCTTATACATAGTTTTGGAGTTGGACCCAAAGAATTCAAACCGATCATTTTATGATCCTCCTTATCACTTGTAAACATCTTTTGTTCACTCCATTTTATTTTAACTTTGGCCATCTTTTGTCTACCCAGCTACGGGACAAGGCTGATCGACGGGTCCTTGATCAGTCCCATGCCCAATCTCCCATTTCCTTTGAAACTCTGTATTGGGATTTATCCTTTCCTTGGTTATGTGGGTCAGTATCCGAGAACATGTCGAAATTGTCGTAGCAATGGACCCTGGCCTTCATGATGGGAACCAAGCACTTAACCAACTTTGCAATCCTGTTATGCACTTTGAATAAACCTTAAATTGCAATCATGGGGTTTACCTTTCTTATTAATTAAGCATATATATACTGTCATTCGCTTGCTTTGTTGTCATCATTGAATTGTTTAGTACTAATAACTAGTTGAATTAATTGGTCCATCTTCTTATACAAGGAAATTAAAAAAGGTTAATGATTTCAATGCAATCTTACATTACGCTTCAAGTAAACATGATATAGTACACTTTGTTCCATGATTCTCTTATGACAACGCAAACATGTTATTGTTCGGTGGTTTTTGGCTATTGCAGAGAAAAATGGGTCGTCGCCGTCCCATTTATCACTTACAATTCGGATGAAGATCGCAAGAGGAGTCGCAAGAGGGCTGAACTACATCCATGACAAGAAGTTTGTGCATGGAAACCTCAAACCAAGCAACATTCTCCTGACATCAGAAATGGAACCCATCATTAGTGACCTAGGCATCAACTGGATCATCCACGGCTGCAAGGGAAGCGACTCAGGCCGCCAATTTGGCAGCAAGAGGTCGATATCGATGGCCCAATACGACATGGCACAGGAGCTCTCAGTCACCGGCAGCCCATACGTCAGCCCAATGCATCAAAGTGGCCTTACCAGCCGCCTGAGTTACTCAACAGCATCAAGGCCAGCACAAAGTGGGATGTCTACTCCTTTGGGGTCATCTTGTTGGAGATGTTGACAGGGAAGGTGTTCTTCGACCGAGAGCTGGGCCAGTGGACACCTGGCTCCGGGATTGAGGACAGGTACTGGGCGTTGCGGATGGCTGATGTCGCCATCAGGGCTGACGTCCAAGGCCGAGAGGAGGCCATGGTTGGAGTGTTCAAGCTGGGGTTTCAGTGTGCAAGCATGGTGCCACACAAGAGGCCCTCAATCAAAGAAGCCCTCCAAGTGCTTGATAAGCTCCCACTTTCTTCTTGTTAATTCATCCTACGTTTTGAATTTAATGTATCTTATTTCTTTTCTTCTTCTTTTTTTTAAAATTTTTTTTTATTGACCGCAAGATGTATTTTCTGACCAAATTGATTATTGTTTAGTGCAATGTCCTTGGCCACTTTTTGTATCATATATATCATATATATATGAAGACTAAATATATTGTGTATGAGAAATATTAATATTTTGCTTCATAATTTATAGTAAAAACACGTAGAAATAAATATCTCGTATATAAATGAAAAAGGAAAAATAGATAAAATAAAATAATAATATAAGATAGGGAGTAACGAGATAGACTAAATCTCATTAATCAAACTCTACTTTATTACTAAATATAATAGATCTATCTCCTAATTAAATGAAATAAGATTAATTATATAATTCTGTAACCATATCTAAAAGAAGTACGCAATACTAATATATATATAATTAACGAATGAGTCTAAGAAGTGGGAGGGGAGGGAGACGATCCAGAGGCGGAGTCGCAGACGTGCTTGACGATGCCTTGGAAGGGAGCGCTGTGGAAGTAAGGGAGGTAGGAGCAGGCGTCTCCCATCCCACTCAGGTGGCTGCAGCACATTCCTGCGTCGTAGCTGAAGGGGGAGCAGGCTGCCGCCCCGCTGTCGTGCACCGCCTGCATACACTTGGTCACGTCAGCGACCGGAGGGAGAGACGGAAAGTGAGGAGCAGGGACGCCGGAGGAGGGGCCGGGGGCTGATCCCCCATGGGGAGGGAAGGGGAAGATGGGGCGGTGCGGCGGGTAGACTGGGTGGGGATGGTAGTAGGGGTCAGGGATGTGTGGCGGCCACCAGAACGGCCAGGCGGTGGTGGACACCGCCAGGAGGAGGGCGACGGTGGCGAAGAGGAGGGTGGTTGGCTTCATATTTCGTTATTGGAGTGATGGAAGGCAGTTCTCAAAGGGATTAAGAGGTGAGAGTGATGATTGAGTGAGTTCGAGAGCTATTAAGTTTGAGGTATTTATAGATGTGGAGGGGATCGAAGAGAGATTCTATAAGAAATGGTTAAGATTTAACGGATTTGTGTTTTAGTTTCTTTGATTTTTTGGTTGTTGAAATCTTTATAAAATATTTAGAATATTATATTTATATTTATATCATTAATATCATTGTTGTTGGAGCGTTTTTGTTAGGGATCTGATCAAATTAATACGGTGAATGAAACCGGCCGATTTGATCTGATCTGATATATCAAAGTGGCGAAGATTTTACTGAAACTAATTGGTTTTTTTTTTTTCAATTTAACAAGTACACATAAATATTTACAAGTATGAGGATAATCGATAGTAATTGAATACTATGGATTATAGAGGGCTGAGGGAGAGGGGTATAAGGGGGCTCGAGTTCCAGTGAAAATGTAAAAACATAAATAAAAAAATATGTATTTTTGTATTATATTAATGAGTTAATTAATATGGATATGGGAGAATGATCGAGTGTTTGAGATATATATTTAAAGATAGATGGAAAAGGTTAGGCTCGCTCGATTAGATTGATATAGACCGGATTGTTGAACTCAGATCGATCAAATTTTAGAATTGTAATTAATTAGATATTATATATTTATTGTTTGTTACTTTCAATATGCATATACCCTATAAGTATATAAGGTAAAAAGCCTAATAAGCTTTAGATTCTAGAAAATCAATATTATAAAAAGAGAATTTAGGAGAGTAGTTCCTAAATAAGATCTTTAACTTCTCCCAAAAACCATTGATTTAGTTAGTTTAGTCAGGTAAATGGCCGAACTTATGAGTTCACCAACGGATTGATCGAGTATAATATTAGGTCAAGTGGTCAACGTTCCTTCTACACTACCAAAAACACAGTAAATAGCCACGGTCAAATAGCCACAAATTGGCCACGAATTGTCGTGGCTAAACGGTTTAGTCACGGGCATAGCCATGAATTTGACGTTCGTCGCCATTCGAGGCTATATGCCTCGACGCTAACAGCCACCGAAATAATATCCGTGGCTAATAGCCACGATCTGACAGTTCCGTGGCTATGTCCGTGGCAGGGTCATACCCGAGGAATTCGTGGCTATAGCCACGACATTAGCCACGAGCAGACCGTGGCTGATGTCGTGGCCTCGCACGTGGGAGTCTCCATTGAGGCACACCGACTGTCGTGGCTATGCCCGTGGCTAATGTCGTGGCCTGCATGTGGCTATGGTCGTGGCTACAATATATGCTCGTGGCTATGACCGTAGCTATTGTCTGTGGCTAATGCTTGTGGCACATCTCATTTAAATCTTTAAATATAATATAATTATTTAATAATGCTGGGCACATAAATATATCAAAATAATATATCATTTACATAATTTGTTCATTCTAAACACATCCAACACACAACCACGTGTTCAACCAACCAAAACACAAGCATAAATTCGACTATCCAAAACACAACTAAAACAATGATAGCTTCTTCTTGTAGTATGCCAACGCATTTCCTGTCTGCCCTATCCCGCCAATAGAGATGGAAAAAAGCATGAGGTGCTCACTTTAATGATTTCAATTGAAGAATATCCTCGATCAACATAGTCGTCCATGAATAAATTATTTGTATCTAGACACTACAATAAACAGAACAAAATAGTAGGGTTACAAACTAACGACTGGCAAAATGAGAAGATATACATGTAATATAAAAGATATACTCTCTTGCAAAACATAATTAACGGAAAAACAGTCATTGATCCTAAAATAGTCAAGTATGGATCCTCACTTCACTTCTGGCAGTGTATACTATGCAAGACAGAGGTCAAGAAAGGAAGAACATAATTATTAACCAATGCAACAGGAAAGTAAAATTTAAAAGAGCATTCTACATATATATATATATATATATCAACTATAAAACAAGTTTCGTTGACTCTTCTCATTAAAAGGTCAGTTTGGCATTATATTGGTGGGCTGAAATCTTCTTCACATACATAAAAAAAAAAGGGTTGGCAAATCATATTAACCCCACAATAATATACTCTGTATTACACGGTTCTTAGTCAATTAAATACTAATGATTGACCTCAGAAAAAATTCAACATTTGGATAAGGACAATTTAGAAAATTTTAGAGCTTACGAGTGTCTTATAAACTGTAAGCAATATCAAACATGAACAAACCTTAAATAATCATCTACTTCCGATATATGGTTAACAATAATAGAACGTGAAAAATTGGTTGGCATATAGAAAGAAAATAAAAGTAAACCTGATAACAAGGAAATTTAAATCGTCAAGTTGATAATCACGAAGCTTTCCACCCCTAACCATTCAGGCTGCTCATTAAGCTTCCTCAGACTTACTTCAACACAGGTGTTTATCCGTTTATAAGAAACAATCATATCAGTGCTACATATTAAATGTTGACCAAAGGGAAACTAAGTTGTAGAATAACAAGCTTCATCACATATATAATGAAAAGTTGAAAACAATAAAAATAATCTATACACTCAACCAGAAGTTAGAACAGCATAGATAGAATATACCCCGGCACGAAATCAGTTCGGTACCAGCAGAGCTTGGAGATCTTTCTCATATAAGGACTCTAGATCTTCACTCCAACCAGGTAATTTATTTATTATTAAATGAATAGAAGTCCTGCACTTTGTTACTTTAATTTATCTAGTATTCATATTTTTTAATAAATTTTCATTTTAAGAAATTGCTTAGCTGCGTCTATGAAACTCAACTACTTCCATCTAACACTTGGAAGCTTTGAGTTTTTTATTTCTTCCGTTTTCTACAATTCCAAACATATTGTACGAGTCACTGAGTTTGAGTTCTTTATTTCTTCCATTTTATACAATTCCAAACATACGTTCAGACGGTTCAGTGTGAAACGAAAATAGGCATGTATATGGAAACGAAATTTGTGAAAGGAAATCTCTGTAAAACAGAAATTAGTGAAACGAAATCAAAATTAGGTATATATTAAAAACCAGGAAATTGGAAAATAAACAAACAACAAAGGAAAGGGAAAACCATGGAGAATACCGAACATGGAGAAAAGCAGAGCGGGTTGGAAGGGGAGACAGCACAGGTGGAGGAGGCGGGGGAGATGGCGGCAGGCGGCGAAGGCGGTGTTGGAGCCGGCGGATCGGAGAGGATTAACAAAGAGAGACAAGTCAGAGAGAGATTACCGAACATGGAGAAAGACAAGAGAAAGAGGAAGCAGAAAACAAGCCAGGGAGAGAGATTACCGAACATAGAGATTCGAAGGAAGGAGGAAAGAGCACAGGAATGGTGGCAGCCATGGAAGCGGGAAGGCCGAGCACTGAGGGCGAGAGGGAGGACTGAGGGTGAGCGAGAGGGAGGAGCAGAGGTACGGTGGCAGCCATGGAAGCGGGAAGGCCGAGCGCGCAGAAGAGGAAGCGGCCATGGACTCTAATCAGCGAAGAGGGAGATAGGAAAGGGGAATTGGATTTTGCCTATGTGAAGCGGCGTTTTCACTTTTTAGGGTTAAAAGACCGCTTTAAATTTTGACCCAAAATTTTGGGGGGAAGTTTCTCGCTCAAAGATAAGTTAAGCGCTAAAAATAATTTCGACAGTGTGAATTATTTTTTTTCTCTTCACAATTTACGTCTATAAAATACAACTATTAATACAACTATTTATTATTAAATATTTATTTCAAATAATTTTTTATCAAAATTAATTAGATATCTGTATGTTTTTAGAAGATTTTACCCAACATCAATAAACTAGTTCACTATCTAATAAGATTTTATAAAATTCATATATAAGGTTTTATTAAACATTTATTAGTTACTTATATGAGTTTTCCTCAAAACATATTCTTATAGTATTCTAATAAGATTTTATTTGATATTATAAGGTGTTATTCAATATTTATTAGTTACTTATATGAGTTTTCCTCAAAACATACCCTGATAATATTCTAACAAGAATTTATTACTTAATATAAGGTCTTATTAAACATTTATTAGTCACTTATATGAATTTTCCTCAAAACATACTCTTATAGTATTCTAATAAGAATTTATTAGTTATTATAAGGTGTTATTAAACATTTATTAGTCACTTATATGAATTTTCCTCAAAACATACTCTTATAGTATTCTAATAAGAATTTATTAGTTATTATAAGGTGTTATTAAACATTTATTCGTTACTTATATTGTAAAGGCCCGGATTTTCAAATCTTAATTTTTAGAAAATTGAATTTAAATCGGATATTTTAAGGAACACTCGTCCTCAATTTAATCGAACTCGAAACTCTTAAAGCGGATTCCAACCAAATTTGAAATTTATGCAAAATAGATTTTTTTTTCCTTCCCGCTTTCATAAGTCGAGAATAGAAAAATGATGTTTGGATTTCATTATTTAATTCGAATTGGAAAATTTAAAACGTTAATCCGATCAAGTCGAAATAGGATCGAGTGAGCGGGTTTTGAGATATAATTTCGGGTATTTTAAAATTTGTTTGGGAGCCCTCTTTTCTCTTCCTTTCCCCCTCAATTTTTGTCTCTTCTTTCCTCTCACTGTCGATTGCAGCCTTGCAGAGGTGCATACCAACACCTCCCATTTTGTTTAATCAACACCCTCCTCCCTCCTTTCTTTTCCATGCTTGCTCCCCATTTTTGGAAGGTGCCAGCCTTCTCCCAGCTCATAGGCCTCTCTCCTCCTTGTTTTAAATCTGAAGACAACCCACATCCCTAGACACCCACAAAAACAAACCCTCCCATTGGAGCCCTGCCCGAATCGGTCTCGGCTCTTATCGGTCGGACACCACCCAAGCCACCGTCGTCGTTGTTAAGCCTCCACCGCCTCTCCTCCGTCACTACCACAGTTCACCTTCACCCTCCTCCTCGTCAATCGCAGCCACCGCCACCTCGTCGTCGTCGTCGATTGAGAAGCCGGAATCACCCCGCCCCGTCTGTCGAGAAAGGAAGAAGAAGAAAACAGCCAACGACCGAGCTCGAAGCCACCAGCAACCATTTCAGCACCTCCTTCGGTTTCCAGAAGGTATGAGGAGCAGCCAACGGCCGAGCAAACCTTCGTCGGAGCCGTTCCAGCCGCTCCTGTCCCTGTTTTTTCCGATTTCGAGGTCGTTCACGATTCCTTTTCGTTTCGTTTCATTTTTTTTCTCGAATTCGATGTAAAGGTCACGCCTTTAAGCCTCCTCTTCCCTTCCTAGGCCATCTCCGGCGACAAAGCGACTCCGACGAGGCCGAGCGAGCCCCAATCAAACTCCGACGAAGCGCATCGAATCACCGGCAAGTCTCGAGCCCTCGGTGAGCTTCTTCCCTCTTCTTCTTCTTTCTCCTTCTGTGTGTGCGTGTGTCGGGGTAAGGCAGCCGGCGAGCCACCCTCTCTTCCCTCTTTCCTTGCCGTTTGAAACCAGTGACTTTGGGAAGGAGGTGAATAGTAACTCGGGTTGGTTTTCTTTTTTCTTTTATTTGGGTCCGGTTCAGCTTATTTATTTTAATGTCCGGTTCGGTTTGCCTAATCAGATTGAGAAATGGGTTTTGGGCCTTTTGTATGGGCTGGGGCTGGGTCTTTGAGCTGGGCCGGATCCAAATCTCATTTTGGGTTTCTTCAGGCCTTGGGAGACTTTCATATTGGGCCTATTTTCTTCCGGGTATGGGCCGGATCCGAGTCTTGTGGGATTGGGCCTGTTTTTTGTTGTTGTTATGTTATTGTTAAGTTGTTGTTGAGTTATATATATTATATGTTATGTTTATATGTTGTGATTTCTATTATTGTTAGTCTATTAGAATATTATTATTATTATGTGAATTCTGGATTTTTATAATAAATATATATTTCTAGAAATTTTATGGATTATAAAAGTATTTGGTAATGATAATTTGGGATAAGTATTGTGTAATGATTTAGATATGCGATTTTTGGATTTTTGGAAATGAATTATTAATAAAGTAGTTGATGTTAAATAAATATATTGATGATAAATTATTTTAAAAGGAATTTTCAAGTTTCAGAATTGTATTTTATGGATTGTGTGTGGGAAACCAAAATGTCGGAATTCTTTCTATAATATGAATTGGAGAGATTGGTTTCAAGGTAAATGTTTAATGTCGGAATGTAATTATGTAACGACTATGAAAATGAACATGCCGGAATTGTGTTAATAAAATGATTTTGGTAGATGTTGATCGAAGCGGAAAGGTTTTGGAAAATGGTTTACTATCGATTGGTTTTGAGGATGTTTGGAACTTGGGTTTCGTGTGTATGAATGTTGGTCCGGTAGCTTATGAAAGTGGCTTGATTATAGGTGTGTATTGCTTTTGGATTGCTTTGGACTTGCATTTGGGCCATTGCTTGTGTTATCCTGTTGTTCTGCATCTTCAGGTAAGTTCCCTAGGGGCTTACTCAGGTCTGACATTCATGCCTGTTGTTGCATTTTATGTTAGGTGTTGCATATGCATAAAAGCATGTCATGTAGTATCCTGTTTAGGTTGCACTAATTGAATGAGCATCTGCTTACTTTATGCGTTTGAAACAGAACGGCCGTTATCTGTGATAGTCCTAGAGTCTTTGCTAGGGTCATAGGGTAGCCCAGCCTCATCGGGTACCCTGAGTCAATCGAGTCATGAACTTCCTTATATTATGAGATGCCTGCGGGCTTTATTGTGGAGCGGGTTAGGCATGCGTGCCGCCCGATTATGATGGAATGCATTCACGAGCTGGCCAGTCTCCGCCCTATCGGAAGGGGGTGGAGGTAGGAGAGGGATATGTCACTTGGCATTGTCTTGGGCCCTTTACAGTATTTTTACACATTATTATAACTAGGAGCATGCTAGTGTGTTCGACTTTCGTACTGCATTAGAGCATCTTTATTAGGTATAGCGCATACTATGTGGCCTCAACGAGGACTGCCGGTCCCGTATGAGTGGCTCGATCTGATTCCTTTCCCCGTTCTTTTTTTTAAGGTATCTTCTGCAGATTTTGAGTGCTCAATGTCTATATGACGGGGTTCCCTTTTGGCGAATCGAAGAACTTGGCTAATTCTCTAACTTGGTGTAAATGGTAATACTTCGCTTATGTTTTGGTTTTAACACGGCTCTGCCGTGACACTTTGTATCTTAACTTTGCTTCCGCCTTACTTTCATTCAAATTAAATTTCGTGACATAGTCTTAAGACAGGTTAAGGGTACCCAACGACCCTTCGAGGTTTTAGGGTTTGAAATCCCTTTTTCTACTAATCTTAAAATGAGTTTGAAACCTCGACCCGTACCTGGATTGCAAGATCCGAACAAGGGGTTTCATCCCTTGAAACGTAACCCGAAAATCATAATTCTGAGCCGTTACAAAGATGGTATCAGAGCTGAGGTTGTGCAATTCGGGTACACAAGGGTCGAGTGTATTTTTGAAAAACCGCCCATTAATTTCAAAGGAATTGGAAGTGTTTTGAAGGGGCAAAATGAACTTAAGATGCCTAACCTAAATTGGACTAAGTAATGAACTCGACTTGTAATAAAAGAGGAAAAACCGACCAAACGGGGACACGAGTGGGTAGTAAAGGCGCTAGACCACCCCTATTAGGTGTAGTTGGGAACGGTAGGCGAAATATCAGCTTGTTCTTTACAGATGGGCTGGGAGACTCAAAGGAGATCATTATGAGTGTTATTAACTGATTATGTGTTGAATGCTCTCTATGTTAGAGATCTAATTTGGATGCCTTAACTATTAAATGTGTCTTGACTAATCTGTGCAAACTGGGTAGTGGGAGTACCCCTATTTCTATATGGTCAACCTAGTTGTGTGTAATAGCCCCTTCTACTATGCTAAACCTTTGACGATCTTATCGAGTCTTTCTTCCGGATGTCAGTATCTTTCACGGGAATCGAGTTGGTTAAAACACATTGTGTCGGAATAATGTGTGTATATGAAGGTTGTCTGAGTGAGTATTGGAAGGTAGTTTTTGATGTCATTTTGAATCAAGAGTAAGGTGTTTATGGGGCTGTCATTCTCTATTCTTATGATGATCAACCAGTGTCTTCTTGTCACAAAGAGTCATACCAGAGTCCCACGGGAAAGAGGGGTGATAAGTCAGTCGGGAAAAGTCAATGGTTGCCCTTAGGGATCTCTGTACGGTTGTAATGATGACTCTCTCTGAGTTGCATGACATGATCTAATAGCCGCTTGCATATACCTTGCGAATGACCATTAGTATAGGCTGCTCATGCTATTACATATGTGATTGATTATATTGTTTAAGTCTCATGTTGTGACTTGCCTTCTATAATGATTGTATGTTGTTATAGCATGTACTTAGCCTATTGATCGTATGATTGATTGGAAGGATGAACCTTATGATGAGAACCTACATGATCGTTATTCCCTATTTGATTAGGTTTATGATAGTGTGATCAACTCCCCCTTGTATGAATGCTTGTAGATGATTGCCTTAGCATGCTGGGTGCTGACGTATCAATGCTTATTATCCTTTTGTGACAAGAATCCATAGTATGTCGTATGTTCTGTATTCGTCAGATTAATTAACGTTGGTTGTTTTGCAATTTGTATTGTTGCGTGATTACTTATGTTGGATGGAGAATATGTGGTATAATTGAGTCTTGAGAATTGCATGTTTTATCCTAGTATGTGTTGACTTGAGCTCATGCCCCTGTATTCTAGTCATATTGCCATTACTTCAACTCGTGTTATACATCGTAAAACCTTCCTGATGTCCTATATTGTTGGAATGTGATAGAATTGATTTCTTATGTGTCGCCATGATTAGTTGCATGCATGTATCGTATGTTATAATAAGCCTTTAGCATCATGTGGGATCCTTAATTGTGACTTTTGTGAATTTATATCTTGCCTACCTTATTGCGGATTTTGTCTTGAGCTAGGTCCCTAATAGTCCGATCCTCTCCCATTTTCCTATCATCTTAGATTGTTCTACCCATCCTAATTAGGTTGATGTTGAATTCGACGATCGATTCGCTTCCATGATGGTCTATCCTAGCATGCTTCCATGTCACCGCTCAGTAGTGTTTCCTCATTTACTCTATGTTATAACCTCGTGCTTAAATGAACATATGACTTGACACCTCGCATGATCACACACCACGTTATATTATGATTTCGCACACGCATGACACCTGAATGCTAGGATGAATCTAATTGCATTATCTTGATTATATTCAGGTATCGATATGTGCTAGCAGTATCTTATAGGGTTTATGAATTCCAATGTGGCTCCTTAGATGGTAACTTTTCGTACTTACTGCATTGCGTAAACATGCTTCATGAACCTTATGCTGAGCTCCCTTAGGCCACTCTTAACTATATCATGTCTCATCTTGTATCGCTAGCATCATGTAGGACATATGCTTTCTAAAGGTAACCCTTTGTCTGATTGCATGCCATTCTTGACTTACTATATCATCATGGTTGCCAGATGTGATAGATACTATCCTGCTCTTATGTGTTCTCGTATAGCATTAGGTCGGACTGTTACGATAACCTCATCATGATGCATTGACCTTGATTGTTGATATATATACCCCGCTAGTGCATTGCTCATATATGTGATATTTGCTCTGTTTGGTAAATCCTGCATATCTCGCTTAAGACTACTAGGCGTTATGGCTTTCATGAATCGATAAATCGTTAGCTCGTCTCACATGCATCAGTGTAGGACTTGATGGTGTCTTTTGGAATGAATACGCATGTTATTCCCCTTGAGATAGGTACATGTTAGTGTGGGTTATTGTAATTTATATGCTCCATGATGAATTTATGTTAGTTGTTGCGATTATAACCTAATAGACTTTCATAAGGGCATCGTTGCTATTCCCGGGTCGAAGTCTTGTCTTTAGTCTTGTCGTTCTTAGTCTTGGTCTATGTTCGGTTCCGAAAGGAACATTGGGTTGTCCGCTCTTGTCACTCCCCTATCTTTGCTAACTTGGCATCATGCGCGATACATTGGGTGAGCGATTGCTTGAAAGAGAAAGGAAGTTGCATAACGATAGAGCAGTGAGGCGGAAGTGTGGGCCCATAACCCACAAGCCTCATGATCGACGGTGTTGGTGGGACAAATATGTTTTGAGGATTGCGGCTATCGAGTACGATATGACTTGCAGGCGAGAGTGTCCTCCGTTTGAATTGCTAACTTTTCTGAATATGTTGATAACCATGTTGCAATGCTTTGATGGTGACGTTTATGTGTTGATGTGCTGACCTGGTAATAATTGTTGTCTGTTTGTCTGTTGTTTATGATGATATGATTCGGTGCCTTACAGTTCTAATGTACATGATGTCTTGATGCGTTGATGCTTGAGTTGCTAAGCATGATCTAAATTCGTTACCTATAAAATGTGAACTGCAAATGCTGAGAAACCTGAACTGTCTATTAGATAAGGTTATGATGAACTTGCTAGCTTGACTTGATTATGTGCACATATGGTGATTGGGAATAAGGATTGAGCATGGCGGTAAATTGAGATTTATCGACGCAGTTGCAATGTTCAATGCTGAACTAATGGTACTATTGATATAAATGCTAGTTGATATGATGTGGTCCTTATGTGTAATGATGTACATGATTGCTTCTTCTTTGAACTTGTGAGTGAGGGTTCTCTTGTGGAGTGGTTGATGAGTGGTAAAAGAATTCTAGTCAGTTAGGATGATCGATGGTATTACGAGGTAAGACGCGAGAGAGGGATCCATGTGGTTAGCAGGGTATGATGTTTGTGATGTCTTGAGTAGTATATGAAGTGTGGGGAATGACTTTTGAGAGTATTGAGGATATAGTATGAGAAGGTTCTCGAGTGTGAAGTTAGAGATAGGAGTTGAGTTCTTAGAGGTGGATGGTGTGTGGGAGTGGTTGATGAAATGAGGGATGAGATTGGAGTATCGAAATGAATTGGGATTTCTTCAGGGGATTTTGTCGGAGTTAGTGTTGTTGAGTCTAGAAGAGGATTAATCTTGGCTTGAGAGAAGAGATGGGTGAGTGGGGATTGTGTTTTATTTTGACTGGTATGATGTGAGGAATTTTCTTGATTTTGTGATTTATTTATATCTGCTGGCATGATGTTAGATAATGACCATGGTGGACCTGATATGGAATTACATGTTGATATGCAATATTAAAATCTAGCTGGTAGTGATAAGTGTTACCATGATATATTAATACTTTGATATCCTGTTATATTGGTTTGAAGCATGTTAGGACGTGTTGTGATATGATATATGAAGTAATGATGAGTATGAACTATGGGATAATGATGTGCTATTATGTGGAAGCATGATGTTTTATTATGTGGTAGTAAGCATGATGTATACTATATGGTTGACAAGCATGATTATTGGTTATGTAAATGATGAATAAGACTTGAAGTATGAATATGATTTGTATATATATGAGATAATGGTGCATGTCCGCCTGATGACTAAATGATCGTTATATGGTTTGTGACGAGTTAAGGTGATGTCTTTTAGGGCATATTGACTTTTGATGATCTAGATACTGCTTGATCTTCCTTTTTTATGAATCTTAATAGTGTGATCTGGTTGTGTTGATATGTTAACGTGATGAGTATGTTCTACTTGAGTTGCGATATCGATATGCGATTGTGAGATTTGATGTGTACTGACGTACTAACCCCATAACACATAACCCGTTTATTTTTGGACATGTGTGCTTACGTGATGAGTGATGAACATTTGATTATTCACTTGTGATGCCTTCAGTATGATATAGATATTTCTTATGATTCTTAGTATGTCGAGGCTTGTTGTTTCTTTGGTACTTAAGACTTGTTGGCATGTTTATGTTTATGTTAGAGAGTTATGTGATGGTTTGTGACTATGATAGGATGTGGGACTTACCATGTATGAGATGGCTTATGGTATTATGCTTATATAAGAGTTGAAGAAACTCTTGGTTACGGTACTTGTTGATTTATGAATGATGTTGCATGAACTGGAAACTAGGAAGAGAATATGGGATTAGCCCTTAGAGGTGGATGATTCCACCTCCGAGCTTTTAAATTTGATTGATTGTTATGCGGGAAACTGATTTGATTTTGGAGGTTTTTTGACGAAATTTGATCGAAAAGATTTTACTTGTTTTGGTGTAAAGTTGCTTGGTTAAACGTCTTATTAAAAGATTTTGAGCGGTTTGAAAAGGAATTACTTGGAATTTTAAAGAATAAACGTTACCGAGAATTTCAACGATTTTGAGGCCAATCTTTTTTTCAATTGCGGACTCGCCTTTGAAACTTTTTAAACCCGGGCAACTCTATGATACTTCACAAAGTTGATACATGCACTTTATGGGGGCGCTTGTAGGGTGCTTGCTAAGACCTAGTGATGATATTGTAGAGAGTTGTGGTACTTCCGAAAAGTCGAAGTGAGGATGTGATAGGGGCACTTATCGCATACTTGTCAAGGCCAATTGGAGATGTCACGACCATGACTAGGATGTTGTGAGAATCTCGGAAGACGCAACCGAGATGATTACAAGATTCTTGGACATGGTCCTTGGACTCATCAATTTCAAACTTCATCCCCTACTTTATTTTGGTTTTAGTCTCGGGGACGAGACTTGTTTTTAGAGGTGGATGATGTAAAGGCCCGGATTTTCAAATCTTAATTTTTAGAAAATTGAATTTAAATCGGATATTTTAAGGAACACTCGTCCTCAATTTAATCGAACTCGAAACTCTTAAAGCGGATTCCAACCATATTTGAAATTTATGCAAAATAGATTTTTTTTTTCCCTTCCCGCTTTCATAAGTCGAGAATAGAAAAATGATGTTTGGATTTCATTATTTAATTCGAATTGGAAAATTTAAAACGTTAATCCGATCAAGTCGGAATAGGATCGAGTGAGCGGGTTTTGAGATATAATTTCGGGTATTTTAAAATTTGTTTGGGAGCCCTCTTTTCTCTTCCTTTCCCCCTCAATTTTTGTCTCTTCTTCCCTCTCACTGTCGATTGCAGCCTTGCAGAGGTGCATACCAACACCTCCCATTTTGTTTAATCAAGACCCTCCTCCCTCCTTTCTTTTCCATGCTTGCTCCCCATTTTTGGAAGGTGCCAGCCTTCTCCCAGCTCATAGGCCTCTCTCCTCCTTGTTTTAAATCTGAAGACAACCCACATCCCTAGACACCCACAAACACAAACCCTCCCATTGGAGCCCTGCCCGAATCGGTCTCGGCTCTTATCGGTCGGACACCACCCAAGCCACCGTCGTCGTTGTTAAGCCTCCACCGCCTCTCCTCCGTCACTACCACAGTTCACCTTCACCCTCCTCCTCGTCAATCGCAGCCACCGCCACCTCGTCGTCGCCGTCGATTGAGAAGCCGGAATCACCCCGCCCCGTCTGTCGAGAAAGGAAGAAGAAGAAAACAGCCAACGGCCGAGCTCGAAGCCACCAGCAACCATTTTAGCACCTCCTTCGGTTTCCAGAAGGTAGGAGGAGCAGCCAACGGCCGAGCAAACCTTCGTTGGAGCCGTTCCAGCCGCTCCCGTCCCTGTTTTTCCGATTTCGAGGTCGTTCACGATTCCTTTTCGTTTCGTTTCATTTTTTTTCTCGAATTCGATGTAAAGGTCGTGCCTTTAAGCCTCATCTTCCCTTCCTAGGCCATCTCCGGCGACAAACCGACTCCGACGAGGCCGGGCGAGCCCCAATCAAACTCCGACGAAGCGCATCGAATCTCCGGCGAGTCTCGAGCCCTCGGTGAGCTTCTTCCCTCTTCTTCTTCTTTCTCCTTCTGTGTGTGCGTGTGTCGGGGTAAGGCCGCCGGCGAGCCACCCTCTCTTCCCTCTTTCCTTGCCGTTTGAAACCAGTGACTTTGGGAAGGAGGTGAACAGTAACTCGGGTTGGTTTTCTTTTTTCTTTTATTTGGGTCCGGTTCAGATTATTTATTTTAATGTCCGGTTCGGTTTGCCTAATTAGATTGAGAAATGGGTTTTGGGCCTTTTGTATGGGCTGGGGCTGGGTCTTTGAGCTGGGCCGGATCCAAATCTCATTTTGGGTTTCTTCAGGCCTTGGGAGACTTTCGGATTGGGCCTATTTTCTTCCGTGTATGGGCCGGATCCGAGTCTTGTGGGATTGGGCCTGTTTTTTGTTGTTGTTATGTTATTGTTAAGTTGTTGTTGAGTTATATATATTATATGTTATGTTTATATGTTGTGATTTCTATTATTGTTAGTCTATTAAAATAATATTATTATTATGTGAATTCTGGATTTTTATAATAAATATATATTTCTGGAAATTTTATGGATTATAAAAGTATTTGGTAATGATAATTTGGGATAAGTATTGTGTAATGATTTAGATATGCGATTTTTGGATTTTTGGAAATGAATTATTAATAAAGTAGTTGATGTTAATTAAATATATTGATGATAAATTATTTTAAAAGGAATTTTCAAGTTTCGGAATTGTATTTTATGGATTGTGTGTGGGAAACCAAAATGTCGGAATTCTTTCTATAATATGAATTTGAGAGATTGGTTTCAAGGTAAATGTTTAATGTCGGAATGTAATTATGTAACGGCTATGAAAATGAACATGCCGGAATTGTGTTAATAAAGTGATTTTGGTAGATGTTGATCGAAGCGGAAAGGTTTTGGAAAATGGTTTACTATCGATTGGTTTTGAGGATGTTTGGAACTTGGGTTTCGTGTGTATGAATGTTGGTCCGGTAGCTTATGAAAGTGGCTTGATTATAGGTGTGTATTGCTTTTGGATTGCTTTGGACTTGTATTTGGGCCATTGCTTGTATTATCCTGTTGTTCTGCATCTTCAGGTAAGTTCCCTAGGGGCTTACTCAGGTTGGACATTCATGCCTGTTGTTGCATTTTATGTTAGGTGTTGCATATGCATAAAAGCATGCCATGTAGTATCCTGTTTAGGTTGCACTAATTGAATGAGCATCTGCTTACTTTATGCGTTTGAAACAGAAAGGCCGTTATCTGTGATAGTCCTAGAGTCTTTGCTAGGGTCATAGGGTAGCCCAGCCTCATCGGGTACCCTGAGTCAATCGAGTCATGAACTTCCTTATATTATGAGATGCCTTCGGGCTTTATTGTGGAGCGGGTTAGGCATGCGTGCCGCCCGATTATGATGGAATGCATTCACGAGCTGGCCAGTCTCCGCCCTATCGGAAGGGGGTGGAGGTAGGAGAGGGATATGTCACTTGGCATTGTCTTGGGCCCTTTACAGTATTTTTACACATTATTATAACTAGGAGCATGCTAGTGTGTTCGACTTTCGTACTGCATTAGAGCATCTTTATTAGGTATAGCGCATACTATGTGGCCTCTGCGAGGACTGCCGGTCCCGCATGAGTGGCTCGATCTGATTCCTTTCCCCGTTCTTTTTTTTAAGGTATCTTCTGCAGATTTTGGGTGCTCAATGTCTATATGACGGGGTTCCCTTTTGGCGAATCGAAGAACTTGGCTAATTCTCTAACTTGGTGTAAATGGTAATACTTCGCTTATGTTTTGGTTTTAACACGGCTCTGCCGTGACACTTTGTATCTTAACTTTGCTTCCGCCTTACTTTCATTCGAATTAAATTTCGCGACATAGTCTTAAGACAGGTTAAGGGTACCCAACGACCCTTCGAGGTTTTAGGGTTTGAAATCCCTTTTTCTACTAATCTTAAAATGAGTTTAAAACCTCGACCCGTACCTGGATTGCAAGATCCGAACAAGGGGTTTCATCCCTTGAAACGTAACCCGGAAATCATAATTCTGGGCCGTTACATATATGAGATTTCCTGAAAACATATATACTCTAATAGTATTCTAATAAGAATTTATTAGTCAATATAAGGTTTTATTAAACATTTATTCGTTACTTATATGAGTGGTCCTCAAAACATACTTCTATAGTACTTTAATAAGAATTTATTACTTAATATATGGTCTTATTAGACATTTATTAGTCGCTTATATGAGTTTTCCTCAAAACATACTCTTATAGTATTCTAATAATAATTTATTAGTTATTATAAGGTATTATTAAACATTTATTCGTTACTTATATGAGATTTCCTGAAAACATACTCTAATAGTATTCTAATAAGAATTTATTAGTCAACATAAGGTTTTATTAAGCATTTGTTCATTACTTATATGAGATTTCCTCAACACATACTCTTATTGTATTCTAATAAGAATTTATTAGTCAATATAAGGTTTTATTAAAAATTTATTCGTTACTCATATTAGTTTTCCTCAAAACATACTCTTATAGTATTATAATAAGAATTTATTAGTCAACATAAAGTTTTATTAAACATTTGTTAGTTACTTATACGAGTTTTTCTCAAAGCATATTCTTATAGTATTCTAATAAGAATATAATAGTGAATATAATGTTTTATTGAACATTTGTTAGTTACTTAAATGAGTTTTCCTCAAAACATACTCTTATAGTATTTTAATAAGAATTTAGTAATCAATATAATGTTTTATTAAACATTTGTTCATTAATTATACGAGTTTTCTTAAAAAAACTACTCTTATTGTATTCTAATAAGAATTTAGTAGTCAAAATAAGGTTTTATTAAACATTTATTCGTTACTTATATTAGTTTTCCTCATGACATACTCTTATAGTATTTTAATAAGAATTTATTAGTCAACATAAGGTTTTATTAAACATTTGTTCATTCCTTATATGAGATTTCCTCAAAACATACTCTTATTGTATTCTAATAAGAATTTATTAGTTAATATAAGGTTATATTAAGCATTTGTTCATTACTTTTATGAGTTTTCCTCAAAACATACTCTTATAGTATTCTATTAAGAATTTAGGAGTTAAAATAAGGTTTTATTAAACATTTATTTGTTACGTATATGAGTTTTCCTCAAAACATACTCTTATAGTATTCTAATAAGAATTTATTAGTTAATATAAGGTTTTATCAAACATTTGTTAGTTACTTATATTATTTTTCCTCAAAACATAATCTTATAGTATTTTGATAAGAATTTAGTACGAGTAATCAATATAATGTTTTATTAAACATTTGTTCATTAGTTATATGTGTTTTCCTAAAAACAAATACTCTTATAGTATTCTAATAAGAATTTAGTAGTCAAAATAAGGTTTTATTAAACATTTATTCGTTAATGATATGAGTTTTCCTCAAAACATACTCTTATAATATTCTAATAAGAATTTATTAGTTAATATAAGGTTTTATTAAACATTTGTTAGTTATTTATATGAGTTTTCCTCAAAACAAACTCTTATAGTATTTTAATAAGAATTTAGTAATCAATATAATGTTTTATTAAACATTTGTTCATTAGTTATATGAGTTTTCCTAAAAAAATAATCTTATAGTATTCTAATAAGAATTTAGTAGTCAAAATAAGGTTTTATTAAATATTTATTGGTTACTTATATTAGTTTTCCTCAAAACATACTCTTATAGTATTATAATAAGAATTTAGTAGTTAATATAAGGTTTTATTAAATATTTATTCCTTAATTATACGATTTTCCCTCAAAATATTCACTTAGATTATTCGAATAAGAATTTATTGCATAATATAGAGTTCTATTCCACAATTATTAGCTACTTATATGATTTGTTTCTCAATATAAACTCTCATAATATTCTCATATGAATTTATTAGTTAATATAAGGTTTTATTCAACGATTATTAGTTACTTATATGATTTTTTTCCCTCAAAACACATTTTATTTTACAATTATTAGTTTTGTTTATATTCTAGTATTTATTTAGATATAAATACATAGATCATTAATGGGCCTATTGGCAAAATTTATAGCCGTATTTGGGCCCATAATAAATTAAAGCTAGACCTGTCAAAACACAACCCGACCCGGTGACCCGACCCGACAGACCCGAAAATTTTCCGACCCGAACCCGAAAATTTTGACCCGAAATTTTTTTTCGACCCGAACCCGAAAAACCCGAAATTTTTCGGGTAATCTGGGTTTCGACCCGTTGACCCGATTGACCCGGTAATTTTGACCCGATTTACCCGATTGACCCGATGACCCGATTGACCCGGTTGATTTATAATTATATATAATTATTTTTTATATATATAATTAAAATTTATCACAAAATTATCAAATAATGATTTTTTTAATTTAAAAAAGAAAAATTTGACAAACCCGAAATCGACCCGAAACCCGATCAAACCCGAGTTCGAGTCAACCCGAAAAACCCGAAACCCGTTTTACCCGAAACCCGTTTTATCCGAAACCCGAAGTGACCGGACCCGAAGCCGACCCGAATGACCCGTTTGACAGGTCTAATTAAAGCCCATTAGAAATTAAAGTATGTCATTTGAGGTTAACTGTAAATAGCCACGACATTAGCCACAGATATAACCGTGGCTATTAATTGGGCTTCTTAATACGTCGAGAGTTATTAATTGGGCTTACATATTCATTGGGCTTTGACTAGTACTAATGGGTTTGACCCTTTTTGGGCTTTAACTATCTAAAATTGGGTTTGACCATCTTTAGGCCATACCTTTTTTTTTTGTGAGATTTTTGGCTTAAAAATTGATATTTTCTTTCAAATTTATTTGCTTTAATTTGTGAATTTCCTTAATTCGGATACACCAAAGTGATAATGGGTGTCTCCATGTTAGCGTCGAATACAGCCACAGATAATCCAACAGTGGCTAAATTCGTGGCTGTTCACCTCCAACTCGGGTCATATATTGCTAATAGCCTTAGCCATGAGTACAACAATGGATATTATTCGTGGCTAAATTCGTGGCTACACGGACATGTCGGGTAAGACTCGCCAAAAATGGCGACGAAATCGGCCACCGAAAAGGTGACTGTGGCCAAAGTCGTGGCTAATAGCCATGATACCACCCACGACACTTATATTCGTGGCTAAAAACCCTGAAATTCCGGACACGAAATTATTTCTTCATCCCTAGCCACGGGCTTTGCCACGAATATTTTCATTCGACGCTATTATAGCTATGGCTTGTCAGGTCGTAGCTATAGTCGTGGCTATCAGCTACGGATTTGGCAACGACTTTACGACGTGACTAAAATTCCGTGGCTATTTCCTGTGTTTTTGGTAGTGTTAGCATTAGTTGAGTAATATCTTTTTTATAAAACCGTTCTCGTTTATTTTTAAAAACTATTAAGCCCGATTTTCGTGTGAATCATGCTTAAAAATAATGCCTTTCTACATGGCGACCTCCTTGAGAATGTTTACATGAAACTACCTCCAGGTTTTTGCAAAAAGGGGGAGATGAGAGTTTGCAAGTTACAAAAATCCCTTTACCGTCTCAGCAAGCTTCTCGTCAATGGTTTATAAGACTTTCCGGAGCTCTCGGTTTTCACCAATCATGGACTGATTATTTTCTTTTCATTCGCAAAACAAAAGGTAATTTACTCATTTTGTTAATTTATGTTGATGATGCTATTCTTGTCGGGACTAACTTGCATGAAATTGAACATACTAAGCGGCTCCTTGCTAGCCGTTTCAAACTTAAAGACCTTGGAACACTTCGATTCTTTCTTGGTCTTGATGTTTCTCGTTCCAAGACTGGCATTGTTCTCTCCCAGCGCAAATATGCCCTTGAGATACTAGAAGACGTTGGGTTTCTTGGTGCAAAACCGACCAAAACGCCACTCGACTCCAATGTTGCCTTGTCTATCCACCGATTGTGATCTCCTTCCGGATGCTTCCCAATATCTTCGTTTGGTCGGTTGCCTAATATATCTCACGATCACCCGACTAGACCTTATATATGATGTCCATGCCACATTCTCAACCAGTTTATGAGCCAACCACAACAACCCTATCTTGATGTGGCTCATCAGGTCCTCCGATATGTCAAAGGAACGCTAAGTCAAGGGTTGTTTTTCCCCGCCAATGGTCGCCTCCACCTCACCACAACTTGTGATGCCGATTGGGCTCGGTGTCGGGACACACGTCGCTCAATTACCGGATGCCGTATCTTTCTTGGTGGTGGACTCATCTCATGGAAGTCAAAGAAGCAGGGCACCGTATCTCAATCAAGTGTCGAAGTTGAATATCGCTCCATGGTCAGCTCATGTTATGAGCTTACATGGCTTTGATCAAAAGATCTCCAGTTCGATCATCCTCAAGCAACCACTCTTTTTAACCCGGTCTTCCACGAGCGAACGAAACATATTGAAATCGGTTGTCACGTCTTAGGAGAGAAGATTCAAAGGGGAAAGGTTCGCACTTTCCACGTCGCTATTGGTAACCAATCAGCCGACTTGTTCACGAAACCAGTTGGCTCCTCTCAGTTCTTCATCCTATTATCCAAGTTGGGTGTTGATCCCTTCCCTGTCAAATTTCTACAGAAGCATCCAAGTTGAGCAACTAACAATGAAATCGGATACGTCTCTGTTTATCTATCGCAGAGGCTCGGACTTGGCTTTCCTGCTGCTCTATGTCGACGACATCATTCTCACCGCCTCTTCTGATGCTCTTCGAACGTCCATAATCTCGCGGTTGAGTGCGGAATTCGCCATGTCTGATCTGGGTCCGCTGTCTTACTTCTTGGGAGTTGCTGTTCAGCGGCATGCGTCTGGTCTCTTTCTCTCACAGAGTAAGTATGCTGCTGAGATTGTTTCTCGGGCTACGATGGTCAACTGTAATCCCGTCGCCACCCCAGTCGATACATCCAACAAGCTCAGTGCTCATTCTGGTCCTTTGGTTGACGATCCGACATTGTATAGGAGCCTCGCTGGTGCTCTTCAGTATCTCACTTTCACCAGGCCTGATATCAGTTACGCCGTTCAGCAGATCTGCTTGTTCATGCATGCCCCTAGGGAACCTCACTATCAGGCTTTGAAGCGGATCATTCGGTACATCAGCGGCACCCTCGAGCTCGGCACCACCATCACTCCTTCCTCTAAGCTTGATCTTATGGCTTACAGTGATGCGGATTGGGGTGGTTGTCCAGACACACGTCGCTCCACGTCTGGTTACTGTGTCTTCCTCAATGACACTCTTGTGTCCTGGTCAGCTAAGCGTCAGTCCGTCGTGTCTCGCTCCAGCGCTGAAGCCGAATACAGGGGTGTTGCCAACGTTGTCTCCGAGTGCTCTTGGCTCCGCAATCTCCTGCTTGAGCTACGATGCCCCTTACAGAAGGCCACTCTGGTCTACACTGATAACGTCTCCGCCGTCTACCTGGCTAGCAACCCAGTCCAGCATTAACGCACGAAGCACATTGAGCTTGATCTCCACTTCGTCAGGGACAAGGTTGCCATTGGACATGTCCGCGTTCTACATGTCCTGTCCTCCTATCAGTACGCTGATATATTCACCAAGGGTTTACCTGGACAGTTGTTCATTGATTTTCGTTCCAGTCTCACTGTACGGACACCTCCCGTTTCAACTGCGGGGGTTTGATAGATTACATAGGTCTCATATTGTATGGTGGTCTAAAAGCCCGTTAAGGCCCAATACCTTTGTAACCTATATATATGTTATATCAATGAATGGAAACCCTCAGAGAGGACATTACAATCAATCTCATGATCTTACACTACCAAATAAAAAAGAAACAACTGAAATCGAAACAAAGGAGGCCCTAGTCGACATCCACAGTCAAACCATTAGCAAGCTGTAACCAAATGTTCCTGGGAATCATCAACCCATATAGATGGTAACTCTTAGCGAGTGGACAATCCACGCTGTCAGGAATAACCCATCCCGGAGGTGGCCAAAAGAGGCACTTGTTAGGCCACATTTCCGCCACCACACTCGCCGAGTTTAACCCATAAATTCCAATAAGTTCATCGAGTTGGGATGCTCTTTTGGATGGATGAGGAGCTTCTCGCCGGTGATAGGGTGAAAGAAGAACCATCGGTTGGGACCCACATCTTCGACTTGGATGATCCAACCAGGTTTTGTGGAGTTAATGGCGTGATCCAAAGGCGAGATGTGGAAGAATATCTTCTCAGAGATAGGGAGTTGAAGAGCCTGCATCGGAAGGCCGGAGAGAGGGAGGGAGGAGCGCCAGGCTGGACAAACTGCACGGAGGAGGAGATGATAAACTCCTGAATTCAGGGATTCGAGGGTTCGGATGAGGACACCTTTAGGCAAACCGCTCCAGTCTCTAAGAGACTCCATTGGTATTGATGTTAGCCGATCATCTACTTCTTCCAACTTCATTTTAATTCGATCGATTACAGTTTTTTTCTTTTTTTGTAGGTTACAACTTACAACTAAAGGGCAGTTATTAAGGGGGTTGCCTATTGAAATCATTTGAGGAAATTACAGTTTTTTTAAAAAAAATTTGGTTAGAACTCAAGGACCATCTGTTGTAATGCCTAAAAATGTCCCCAATACACAAGTTTATCATCTTTGATAGAATTGATGAAACCTTCGTTAGTTTGGTACAATGGATTCTTTGTCATTTCTTGATGATATTCATGAACTATGACGATAGAGAGGTAAAAATTATGCAATAACTCATGCTACTCTGTTTATAATAAAATAACCCTAAATCTATTAAGACATAAACTTGCAACTTTTAAGAATTTGAGGCTACCAAAATGAGAATGAAAATTTCTAGTTTATCTAGATGAGAGCTGTTAATTACCTATGAAAATCTCGAAATGTTTAGATTCTAGGTTATTCAAATCCACCCCTTATACTTATTATTTCAGAAGCAATCCCTTTGTAAAAAATTGAGCCACGTGTCCTCTCTGAGCAAAGGTAAGAAATACAGTTTTCACTTTCTTCCCCCACGTTCTATTACTTGCCAATACCAAAAACTGAAATTGAAATTCTAAACCACGTTTACTTTCTTCCTTACAACCATCTTCTTCCTCATAATAGCTTCCTTCTTCAATTCTCAGAATTGATAATTTTTTTGATCGTTGTCGTCGTTGAGGCGGGGCGCAATCGATCGGCGGTCGGAGAAGGGTGATTGGGGTGGCGATGCAGTCGGCGATGGCTAGATGCGCCTTTCTCTCTTAGTTGCACCGGTAATCTATTTTCTCTCTACTCTCTTCATTCTCCTAATTGTAAACCCTAAGTCAATTCCCTACTTCATTAAGAACCTCTTTGTGAATGGTTGCTTATTCTCGAAATCACACAAATTAAGCCAATGTTCGGGTTTTGTTAAAAAACAGTGTTGAACTATGGAATTTCTTTCAGATTACGCCGATTGATTCTCTACTCTCTTCATTCTCCCAATTGGTTCCTTTAGCTTATATTCTCGAAATCACACAACCATTAAAACAATTTCAAGTTCCAAGTATGACAAAACAATGCTGAACTTTATGATTTGTTGGTTGGTTAAGGTTTGTGTTTGATGTGGTGATCAGTCGGGATGGCTAAATTGGTGGCCGGAGGTGGCAATCAATTGCAATCAAATGTGGAATACGTCAAATCCAGGTAAAACGTCTTTGTTCTCCCCCTTGATTAATTTAGAGGATTTTGATTAATATATTGCACACAAGGTGTTCGATGAAATGCTTATAGGCTTATTTTGGGTTGATTCATCTAAATTTAGAAAACAAAAAAAGGGGAGCAAACAGTGTGTTAGTGCTAGGTACTTACCAGTCTTCAGGAAATTTTTGCAGCACCCCATCCAACGGTATTGGTCCAACTAGAAAATTTTATGATACATTGCTTCAAGTTCAAAATTAAATTCCAAATAAGGATTAGACTTGAATTACAATATAAAAGATTACATAACTTGCAAGTGCTAGACTCCTAGGTACTTACAACGTGACAAGTGAGTTGTGAACATATTCCTTTTGATTTCCTCTTTTATGAAATAAAAGAGGAATTTATCAATTTCATAGCAAAGAAATTCACATAAAGAGATCAATTCTTGTAAATTCTTTGTTAATTGGAATGAGGTGTTATTGTTTGCTTGTGATGTTGATATTTCTATATAACTTATTTATTATGCTTTGATTCCTTCATGCCTAAAATTGGAAATTGAAAATCGTTTTTATTAGAATAACTTGCTTGAATAAAATTTTCTCAAGTGTTGTGAATGTACTATAGAGAAGCAAATATCTAATCCTTTAGCAAATAGGTCAATCTGGATGGATGCTGAGGTAAAGATTTTAAAACGAATGATTAATGAATCTGATATAGACTCAAAGATCTCAGTGGCTTATCATGTGCTTTGTGTGGAAAATCCGCGCATATGCAAATTCAATTCATTTATATATACTTTGGGCTGATTATTCTTTCTCAATTAGGTTATTTATGCAAATCCAATTCTCCTTTCTTTTACTTTCTATGCTGTGTCACTATTTAATTTTTTGTTTTACAACCTTCAATTTGATGGAGAAATCAAATTCAATTTGTTTTATCCATCAGTTTTGAATATTGAATCAAATTCAATTTTTTGAAGTTAGTTATATAAACATCTGAAAAGAAATCGTCAAATAGAGGTTAACTTTGGAATATTTGGACTCTATGGTAACACGCAACACCTTAAAACCATCACAAAAATGAATCTATAATTTTACTCCAGAGGGTTTCACAACAACGGTGTGAAATATTTCATGGCCATGAAATGCAGTTTTGAATATTGAATAAAAATGAAGTTAATCCACCCATAATACTTATTAATTTAGAAGCGATGTCTTCAGTAAAAATTGAGCCACATGTCCATCTTTTCACAAAATAAGAAATTACGCTCATAGCTAGATTCCTAAACCATCGATAGAGCTAAAGTTTGGTGTTTGATTGGGTCGAAAAATAGGGTTATTTTGGATTTGAGCCTATAACGTTTTCTCATATTGGTGATTTCTTTACAATGAATCCCTCATAGTAATCAAGTCGTAGTTCTGATCAGATCTATTAAGGCGGTTTGTGAATTATTGGTGTCTAATTAGTTGCGAATCCGATGAGTATTGTTCTTTTGTGCTGATTTCATCAAATTTTAGGGGTTACTATTTTAGGGGGTTACTAATGCCAAAAATGTGATTATCCTAGACTTCTCCCTGGTCTCTTGTGGTTGTTCGGAATATTTAATTGCACTGAAATTTATATTAGCTTATATTCTGCATGGAGACTGAATTGCCAAACTTTATTCAGAGATATATTATATGTAAGGCCTTGATCATACTCCATGAATTTCTCTATTTTGATGTAGGTCTTAAATTTCTAGCAGCCCTGGAGTATAAGTTATTTGTGAGTTCAATATTTCTAACAATTCTTATTTATATTTTAAGGTATTGCTTATATTTTCTCTATTTTGATGCATGACTTATATTAGAAATCCTAGATGAGGGCAACTTTTGTTTCCCTTTGTCATTTCTAGAAAATATGTTAAAAAAGTAAGTCGGGCAAAGATAATTTTTAGGCAACAAGTAAGTTTTTTGCTCATGTTCTCATTTTACCCATCTTTCGATGTCTACATAATATCACCAATTCACTTATCCTTTTATGGATTTTTGGTATCCAGATAATGATATCATAGACAAGTCTGAGGTGCAATCTCCATGGCCCGCATTGCGTGCAATCTCCATGGCCCGCATTGCGATTCCGGTAGAGGTGAGGATACAATTTCATTTCATGATAAGATGAGGTCTCCTTTGGTTGAAATTGTTTTTTTCTATAAATGAAATTTTGGCTTTTAGTATGTATCAGTAATAATGATAAACTTGGCATAATGATATTTTGGAAATGAAGCTATTCGCATGTTCAAAAGAGTTCATCTCCTTCTATTTTATAATTGCTTTTCTTTTAATATGCTTGGAAGTGAAGATCATCCGGACATGGTAAGGTATATTGAATGTTTCTTCTATCTTCATCTTTGTTCGCTTGATGAATTCATTCATATATATCTACTGAGTACATAAGTACATTATCAGCTTCAAACCTTTCTCAATCTCTTGACAATAAGAATATTAGACGAGTTTTATGCATGATTTCAAGTTCCAAGTCATTAAAAGTTAGTTTTGTGGATTTTGTTTGATAAATGCTATAAAACTAATTTGAAATGACTAGGAACTCGAAATCGAGCTTGGTTGGCATCATATGATTTATTATGTTTATCACCACATATATTTAATAAAAAAAATCAACTTTTGTCAAGACTAGATCATTTTTCACAATGAAAAATTAAAGGTACATGTCATGATTGTTTCACAGCCATGAAATATTTCATTGTACCCCTATGAAACAACCTGCATTTCAATCAATTAATTTAAGTAATATGTTAGGGGTGTGTTTGTGGTCTGCAACTTTGACCATTGTATGTTGTTTACCACATAAATTTAATAAAAATTATCAGCTTTTGACAAGCTGTTGTCATTTTTCAACGTGAAAAATTAAAGTTATGTGTCAGGATTTTTTTACAACCATGATATATTTCACTGCACCCATATGAACCAATCTGCATTCAAAACAATTAGTTTTAGTAATATGTAACGGGTTTAAGTAATATGATAGGCAACATGTTGAATTTTATGGTGCTCTTAAACTCATTGGTGCATATATGGAAAGGGTTGAAACATGGATGTTTGATCCATGTGGAATGCTGGGTTTGAATTAGTTCGTTGATTGTGGTGCTGACTGTCGAGCTATTGATGGACAATTGATTTTAGTAAGGAATTTTGTCTTTGATGCAGGAGGTCAGGAGCTATAAATAAAAGTTGTTAATGTTGATGTTATGGTTTTGTTGAGAGTTAGGAAGGTTTCAACTGATATTTCATCGGAAATTATATGATGACAATCTTCAATTCTTGGATTCACTTTGTTGGAAAGATGAGGGAAGCAACCTCAGGTCTTCATACTGATTTTTATTGTCTAAAATGCTTGACGTTGTCATGAAGATGGTCCAATTTTTTATATATAGTTGCCTAGCTAAGTTGTCATGGGAAGTGCTTTCTATGGTTGTTGTCGATGATTTTCATCATAAAAAAGAAAGTGACAGGAAGTGATACTTCAAGAGATTGGGGTAAGTTTACAAGAGCAGTTATTGAATAGATGTTGGTATTGGGAAGTATTAATTGATTTTGTTTGTGATATTGGAGCATTTTCATATAAGGTAGGATAACTTGGGGCAAAATACTCAAGGGTTTACCAATTCATCACCGCCAATTGGCTTGTGATATTGGATAATTGTTGCTGATTTTGCTCAAGTTAAATGGCTCTCGTACGGTTGAACGTGATACTGCAAGCTTGTACAACTTGGGACATTGTCAGACTAACTGTTTTAGGAGAATAGATAACGACAAAGGCTAGCAAACAATTATGGAAATTGGGTCAACTTGCCTTCTTTCAACAGTTAAGTAAGGGTGAATTGATGAAGCAGGACATGAAGACTTAAGTAAGGGTCAACTTGCCTTCTTCCAAGAGTTAAGTAAGGATGGAAGACATTGTCAAACTGATTTTATTTTGAGTTTGTAGTATTTTTTTTAAAATTGTAAACAAAGCTTTGTAGACAAAGCTTTATGAGGGAGGGAGTTTTGTTAGGATATATGTGTATGGATTGGGTTAGAGATAAGTGAGCTAAGATCCATTGTATACGGGGCTAAGCCTATACAAGGCTTATAAGAGCCTCTCGGTTGCACCGATAATGATTATGAATGAATTACAAAACACTCCTATCTTCTTCCTCTCTTCTCTTTGAACTCCCATTCTCTTCCTCCTTATTCTAATTCTTCCATTACCGAGCTCCATAGCTCACCCTCCTATCAGACCTTTGGGTCCTAACAACCACATAGATTTAGTAAAAAAAAACATAAGCTTTTATCAAGTTGTGGATGATGGACATTCCATAAAGCTGATTCATCTGCTGATCGATGACTACCCTTTCTTTTTGAGTGATATCCATAATGTAATGATTGATTTGTAAAAAAGTCTAAAGGGCGTTAAGCTCGGCGAGGTGGGTTCGAAAGACAGAGAGTTGATGACCTACAAATTAAGTAGAGGAGTCAACCAAGGATAAACCGAGATCTTGCAAAACAACCATGTTTGTAACGTAACATATATATTATTGGTAAGGTTACTAGCTAACCCGAAAGGCCTAAAAAGGAGGCATTTGGTGTTTGATATGTGTAAATGTATTCTCTATTGGCTATGTGCATGCAATGTTCATTGCTCTTCTCTTTTGACTATTTATGCACAACGTGGGCATTTTATTTTCCTAAGTAATTTAATATGTAGTGATTTTTTTATTAAAAAAATTAAGATTGCTTACTCAAACCTTAGCTTAGGAGTGTTTGGTTGATGGTTATGCTCTCATTTCCATAGTCCTGTAAATGAGGAAAAGTCTAAAGGGGAAACTAAGAAGATCAACGAATATAAAGATGACACACAACCCTTTAATTACAAGTGTGCATTGTGTAATGTGTCTTAGACTCTTAGGTCATCAATCATGCTATAAAAATATTCACCCGTACAAGGTACGGGAAAAGTACTAGTTTTCTTTAATTCTCAACAAAATAAGATTATGTATTGATGATCACAATGATAGAATTTGACTAGGAAATAATATATGAAGAGTTGATTTGAAGAGGAAGAGAAACTCAAATGCTTATTCAAATGTGTATCAGGACTTATATTATAAGGTCCGTTCAATGGGTAATGCTATTTATAATAGGGTGTCACTATATACACCGCAAATCCGAATTAAGGATTTGCACGTCCTTAAGGACGTGTATGCACGTTCTTAAGGACGTGCAAGTCTGGGACGGTGCACGTCCACTAGCAGACCCTTTGCACGTCCTTAACAACGTGCATGCACGTCCTTAAGGACGTGCAATATATATGTTGGAATATTTTCCAACGGTGAGAAGTGTTGGAAATCTATCCAACGGTGAGAAGTGTTGGAAATCTATTTCCAAGGGTTAAGACCGCTGGGAGCTCGGGAGGATTTTAATGAACATTTCCAAGGATTTCCAAGTGTTGGAAATCTATCCAACGGTGAGAAGTGTTAAATATACATTAAAAACAAACAATTAATTAGTTCCGGAAGTTGCAGGTGAAAAAAATCCTGAGTTTGTTTTGATTGTGGTAGAACATGTACATATTCTAATTAATTATTTTTATTAAGCATCTAATATGTTATAGGTGTATATATATAGGGTAAGGTTCAGATGAAATGAAAAATAAGGTGAAGTGGTGAAATGAATGAATATGATGTCATATATAAATATCATGTTATTTTTAAATGAATATATGAATATTAGGTTCTTTGAATATGAATATAATGTAAAAATAAGTATACGGATATGATATTATTTATACTTACATAATATTAAATGAATATTAGGTTCTTTTAATATGAAGAGGTTGACGGTAAAAGATCGATTTTTAGAATTTCCAACGGTTGGTTCTTTCCAACACTTCAAATCATTGGAGATTGCCACGTTAAAAACCCTTGGAAAGATTTCCAAGGACGATTTTAGCAACGGTGGAATAAACGTTGGAATTTCCAAGGGCTTTAGCTAAAAACATTGGAAATTCCAACCTTCATCACCCTTGGAATAGCAACAGTGTGCACTATTGCACGTCCTTAAGGACGTGCAAGCACGTTTTAAAAAAAAAATAAAAACGTGCATGCACGTCCGGGCTCGGGTGGCTCTCACCCCACTTGCACGTCCTTAAGGACGTGGGGATTTGCGGTGTATATAGCCGAAACGTTATAATAAGGTCCGTTCAATGGGCAATGCAAAGAGCCCAATGGAACAGGACCTACAATTTTTTAGGGCCCCAAGTAAAACTTTATTAGGACTTATATTATTTAGGGTCCAAATAACCAAAATGTGATACTGGCTTAGTGGCAACTGGCCCAGGCTGATCCAGCACCTCCACACTATTTGCGTGGGGTTGAATATTTTTAATTAATTTTGGGCATTCTTATCAATTATTAACTATTTTTAATTAATTTTGGGCCTTCTTATCAACTAATTTTATTTGTTAATTTAATACATCCTCATGTTACATTATTTTTGGGGTCTTATACATGTTTGTGATTATTCTTAATAAATACTCCTCCTGGTAAAATAGTTATATTCGACTTTTTCATAGAGTTTAGAAAAAATAAAAACTCTATAAAATGTTGAATTTTAAATTATTTTTTTAATAATTTCATATATTTTTATAAGTTCTATAGTTTTTATATTTATAAAACTATATAAAAAAATCAAGTATTTTAATAAGGAGATAGTTTTGAACAGGGCCCTGAATATACATTGGACGGCCCTGTTTCTAATATTTCCGATGCATGAACCAAATTAGAAACATCTAGCTTATTTAAACATTGAAACATCAAAATATAAATTAGCAACTAAATTCTCGGTGATTCGATAGTCCAACAAGTTCATCGAGTTGGGATGCTCTTCTGGATAGATGAGGAGCTTCTCGCCGGTCATAACGTGAAAGAAGGACCATCTATTGGGACATGTTGGCCGATCATCTACAGATCTACTTCTTCCAACTTCATTTTCATTTTCATTAATTTGTGGATTTTTTTTTTCAAAATATTCATTAAAAAATAAAAAACTACGGATAAATTCACAGGTTGAAACTATTTACACAAATATTCATTTTTGTCAGATTTGGCAGAGAAACGCGGTGGTTTCGCGTTTTACTCGTAAAATCCAAATTTTAAAAGTGGAAGAAAACTGAAAAAAATTGCACTCACCAAATCCCTTAAGATAACACGGATCATTTGGATCTATCCTCGTCTAATCATGGCGTAATGAAAACAAAACCAACAGAGCGAGACGGAATAGAACTCAGATATGAGGTAACCCCAAGCTCAAATTAACAGATCAAGCTCTGATAGCATGTTGGAAACCAAATTCGATCTGTAATTTGGAAGGAAGAAGATGGAGGGAAGTTCGAATTTCTGTGATCTGAAATTCTCAAAATTCATTCATTTGCACAAGTGAGAGATTTACAAGGGTGAGTGGCTATTTATAACGAGCCCAGAATCAAGCAAAATTTGGGCCGGCCCATACAGAAATATAACCCACAACCAAATTATAACAAACTGAACACATATGCTAACAACAAGAACATCAAATTAAGAGCCTGGCCGAAGAGGATGAAGGAGGGGATTAGGACTGGAGAGATTTGGACTGATTTGAGAGCAGGTGATCATTCATAACTCATAAGAGGCGCGCGGGAAGGGGAAAGGAGGTCCGCCAGGCGCGCGTGGCACACGCCGCCAAATAGACGGCATTACTAAACAAAAATTTTAATTTTAATTTTTTTTTATTAGGAAAGAATTCGGGCGAGCGGGCTCTACCCGATGGCATCCTTGCGGATGAGGTCTAGAAGACCAGAATCGTTGTTAATATCGACACCCCAGGCAGAGTGGTAAAGGTGTGCAACCTTATCAGCCACTCTATTGCCTAATCGGGGAACATGAAAGAAAGAAACTTCTTTCAAAGTCGATAGTAGAAATTTAACATCTGATAAAATCAGTTCGATTTCCCAAGGACAGGCAGATGTTTTATTTAGGTGGTTTATGATTATCATGGAGTCACCTTCAATGTGGAGTTTATTGATACGGAGTTGTAGAGCCTTTTGGATTCCCAGTTTAAGAGCAAGCGCTTCCGCTTTCAAAGGACTTTGTTTGCCAAGTTTCTTATAACAGAAATGTATTGGATGTCCTTCCCAGTCTCGGATTACGGCTCCAGCCGAGCTATAATTGTTTGAAATTGTGGATCCATCAAATTTTAATTTGAAAGTACCCCTAGGGGGTTTTCGCCAAGTAATGTTATCATGCTTTCTTTTCGTCCTTGGATGCTTGGAGCTTCGGGTGTGTAATGGGAAATCCTCATCCAAGCTATACTCAATGTGAGCTGTTTTACTCCAATTTTCCTTATGGGTTTTAATGATACGTAATGAACTTTCTCTATGAGGTATGGGGACCTGTCTAAAAATAAATTGGTTTCGAATGTACCAAGCCGTCCACCAAGAAAAGGCAAGATCCACCTTGGCAATGGATGTAAGCTTGTTTCCGATGAATGAAAATATAGGATTTATCTCCCGTGAATGATTTATCATCATAGATAAAGTTGAGTTTACGTGTGTAGGTAAGCGAAAGAGAGGGCGCACATATGGGCATTCTAGTAAGAAGTGAACGTCATCTTCAACTGCACAGTTGCACAGTTGATAGGTGGAAGGTACAGAAGTCCCACGTTGAGCCAGCCTATAGGCAGTAGGGAGGCCGTTATGACAAACTTTCCATAGAATTTTTTTTATCTTAGGCGGAATATCCAAATTCCATATCCAGGCGTTATTGTCTATGCTCAGTGAGGATGGAGCTGTGATTAGCTTATATGCACTTGACGTGGTGAACCAACCAGCCCTATCAGGCCACCAGTATAAGCGATCCTCAAAGGGGGAAACGGGAAGTGGAATGTCCAGGATTTCTTTGACTACGTCATTTGGTAATGTATTGCTAAGTTTTTCCGTCCACCATCTACCACCTAAAATATAGTCACTGACAGTTTCTTCTATGTTGTTAATTTGGGGGCAATCATCCCTAGATAGCAGAGAGCTTGTTGTAATCCAATTATCCGTCCAAAATTTGATAGATGAACCATTTCCTACTGACCAAATAAGGCCAGTCTTAAATTTATCTATAAGAGTTGTCAGTTTGGCATATTGCCATGAAGAATCTCCACTTTTCACGTATTCAAGGATGTTAGCTAAACGAAGATACTTGTGTTTAATGAGAGACACCCAGACATTTTCTGGTTCAGCCAATATTTTCCAAAGTAGTTTCATTTGAAGGGCTTCATTCATCTCTTTCGATTTCCTAAGCCCGATTCCTCCATATTTTTTCGGCCTGCAAATCTTATCCCAGCTAATAAGCGGGCGGTGTTGTAGATCTTTATTCCAAAAGAACATTCTGTTAATCTGGTCAAGCTCTTTATGTATTGATGAGGGTAACAAAAAGTTCTGCATTGTATACAACGGTTTGGCCGATAAGTTTGTATTAATGAGGATTGCACACCCCTGTTGTGATAGAGCATTAGCTCGCCATTTACTTAGTTGCACTTTAGATTTACATATGATGTCTTCAAAAGTGTGTTTGTTTACTCTGCCGTTAATAATCGGACATTCAAGGTATTTTTCTAATGAGTTTTCATGTATAATACTTAAGCAACTGCTAAGTTCTAAGATCCTAGAGTTCGAAATGCCTTTTGTGGCTTGGAAGCTAGATTTATGATAATTGACTTCTTGTCCAGAAACTTTACAGTATGAATCAATTATATCCCTAACTTTCTGTCCCGCGGCAGCACTGCCTCTTGTGAAAATAATGATGTCGTCGGCAAAAGATAGGAAGGGGACCCTAGGTCCACTCCTACCGAAGGAAAATCCAATTTGACTGTTTTCCTCATTTGTTTCTGCTGAGAGTTTTCGAGCTAAAATTTCTACCCCTAAGATAAACAAGAAAGGAGATAGAGGATCCCCTTGACGTAGGCCACGAGAGGGAAAGAACATATCAGTAGGACCGTTGTTGACTAGTACAAAGAAGGAAACGGTCGTTACACATTCCATAATCCACGTAATGAAAGTAGGGTGGAACCCAAATTTTTCTAAAACCTTTCTTATGAAGTTCCAATCAACTCTATCGTACGCTTTCTCCATGTCAAGTTTTATTGCCAACCATCCCTCCCGACCCTTGCGCGATCTGAAGGAGTGGAAGATTTCGTGCGCTATTAGGACATTGTCTTGGATGACCCTGTCCGACACAAAGGCACCTTGTAGTGGGTGAATTAGTTTACCGATAATTGTTTTGATTCTTTCTGTCAAAATTTTTGAAATGATTTTGTATAAAGTAGAACATAAACTGATAGGGCGGTAGTGACTGGTATTTGTAGGGTTATCCCGCTTTGACAGTAGTGATATGAATGTATGGTTTATTTGTTTGAGCATTTTTCCAGAGTGGAAAAAACTTTTTACAGCTCTAATGATAGATAAGCCAACAATGTCCCAGTATTTCTTTTAGAATTCGGCTGTAAAACCATCTAGACCTGGGATTTGTTGTTGCCAAGGCTAAAAACAGCTGCCTTAATTTCATTATTAGATGGGTGTCGAATAAGGTAATTATTTTCGTCAGGGGTAATTGAAGGATGGATTAGATTTAACATTTCTTGTAGGAGTCTATCATCAGTCGGGTCCTTTTTGAATCTTTTTTCAAAATCACTCTTAATTTCATTTCTAATATTTTCTTCTCCTATTATCAAGGTTCCTTCAACAGAAGTTATATTGCGGATTTGTTTCCTACGTCTCCGACCTGAAGCAACCCGATGAAAATAAGTTGTCTTGGCTCTTTGGTTCCAAAAAGTTTTTTGGTGAAGAAGTAGTTTTTCCTTTTTAGTAATGAGAAGTTTTTCTCTATTGTTAGTTAACCTGTTGTTACCTCCCGAAACCGAAGCTTGAATCTTGAGAAGTTCAGTTTCCACCTCATTTAATTGGCGGAAAATATTTCCGAATGTTCGTTTATTCCATTCCTTAGCTTTTTTTCTTTAGAACTCTATGTTTGAACATAAGTTGATACATAGTCGAGCCCATACAATTTGCTCGCCAAGATTGTTTAACTATGTTTCTGAAATCCTTCCGCTGAAGCCAAGCATTCTCAAACTTAAAAGGAGGTGCTTTGAAAACCGAGCCACACTTAGGTTAGGGAATTTCTGAATGATCTGGTGATGAACAAGCACACGGTCAAGTTTTTCGCGACCGAAAGTAGGTAAATCCAGTAGAGCGCAGTCATATATATATATAGATTTTGTGTAAAATTCCCTATTTTTCTTTTTCTTTTTATTTAATTTTGTGTAAAATGTTCTTACATTTAATTTAGGTATTATATATATATATATATATATATATATATTAGAAAAGAAATTCATTTCGCTCAATAATAAAGATCCATTTGTTTGTTGAATATATATACTGCAGACGTGCTAAGTTGAAAACCACACAAAACGACGAGGCTCATGGTTCTAGTTGAAAACCATGAGCCTATGTTAACGATGTTTTGTTTATCTGGACATTTTCAAAGTTGTAAAAAAAGTAAGGTAACACACACAAAACGACGAGGAGGGAAAAAATATAATAATATATTTCATGTTGTATACTCGTATAATAGATAGAGTACACCAAACCCTAGGAAGCTACTTTATTTTAATTAAATATAACCTTCTCTAAGCCAGTAACATTTAATTTCTTAAGAACAAGTATAAGTCTAAGAAGTGGGAGGGGAGGGAGACGATCCAGAGGCGGAGTCGCAGACGTGCTTGACGATGCCTTGGAAGGGAGCGCTGTGGAAGTAAGGGAGGTAGGAGCAGGCGTCTCCCATCCCACTCAGGTGGCTGCAGCACATTCCTGCGTCGTAGCTGAAGGGGGAGCAGGCTGCCGCCCCGCTGTCGTGCACCGCCTGCATACACTTGGTCACGTCAGCGACCGGAGGGAGAGACGGAAAGTGAGGAGCAGGGACGCCGGAGGAGGGGCCGGGGGCTGATCCCCCATGGGGAGGGAAGGGGAAGATGGGGCGGTGCGGCGGGTAGACTGGGTGGGGATGGTAGTAGGGGTCAGGGATGTGTGGCGGCCACCAGAACGGCCAGGCGGTGGTGGACACCGCCAGGAGGAGGGCGACGGTGGCGAAGAGGAGGGTGGTTGGCTTCATATTTCGTTATTGGAGTGATGGAAGGCAGTTCTCAAAGGGATTAAGAGGTGAGAATGATGATTGAGTGAGTTCGAGAGCTATTAAGTTTGAGGTATTTATAGATGTGGAGGGGATCGAAGAGAGATTCTATAAGAAATGGTTAAGATTTAACGGATTTGTGTTTTAGTTTCTTTGATTTTTTGGTTGTTGAAATCTTTATAAAATATTTTGTTGTTGGAGCATTTTTGTTAGGGATCTGAATTAATATGGTCAATGGAGTATATATATTTACAAGTATGAGATTAATCGAAAATACTTGGATATTATGGATTATAGAGCAAGGGCGGAGGAAGATGGGGTATAAGGTAGTTCGAGTTCCCCTGGTTCGGATGAAAATGTAAAAAAAAAAAAAAATATATATGTATATTTTGTAATTTTTTATTATATTGGAGAGTAAATTGATATAGATAGGGGAGATAAGATCAAAACACAATCGTGTGTTTGAGGTATATATTTAGAGATAGATGGAGAAGGTTAAGGCTTGCTCGATCATATGAAGGATATTTAAGAATTGTTAGGATTTCAAATTTTCAATCATGATTGATATAGACTGGGGTGTTGAACTCAAATCGATCAAATTTTAGAATCTTAATTAATTAGATATTATATATTTATTGTTTGTTACTTTCAATATGCATGTTAATATTAATTTATTTATCCTTACCATATAATTAACAAGCCTAATTGGGAATATCTCTTATGAAATAAAACATTAGATTCTAGAAAATCAATATTAAAAAAAGACTAAAATAATTGAATTTATGAGTAATTCCTAAGATCTTTAACTAACGCCCAATAACCATTGATTTAGTTAGTTTAGTCAGGTAAAAATGACCGAACTTAAGAGTTCACCAACGGATTGATCGAGTATAATATTAGGTCAACGTTCCTTTTAACATTATTTCATATTTTTAGTTGAGTAATATCCTTTGCATTTAGTCTTATACGAAATTGTGATCTATATGCTTAATTATTTAGGTTATATATTAATAAATTATATTTATATTCAAAATAATGTACTGTTATTATGGCTTTAAAATGATGCACGGGATTTTTAAAGTTAATCGTACACTTATCTTATTTTTCCGGATATAAAGGCTTTTCTTAACTAGTAAAATGCCAAATTTTTTTCATAATACCACTTTTACCCTCCTTTTAATTTTGCCCTTCCGCTTTTTCCAGATCTGCTTCTCTCTGTCGGTTGCCGCTGGGAGGCTCTCTGCACGCCCGAGCTCGTCGTCCACCGCCGGCTCTCTGCAAGGTAAGGGATGGGGCCACCGCGAGGAACCCTTCCGGCAGATCCGTCGACATCGAGGAAGAAGAGGTAGAACAGAGGGTAGCCATGAGTGGTCGTTCATTCCCCTTGTTGTGTAGATCCGTCGAGGGAGGAGGGAAAGCGAACAGAGGGAAGCAACATCCGCTTCCATGGCTGCTCAGATCTGAAATGAAGGAAGGAGGGTATCGAGCTGAACAGGGAAGATGGATGGATCTGCAATGGCGATGCCATAACAATTGTTTGCCCGTGATTTCCTCCGCCAACGCTTGCGAAGGAGCCATCTGAGCTGATTGAATTAAAATTGAAGGAGGATTCTCTGGGCTGTGCACATTCAATTGTGGAAGGGGACTTTCCACTAATTAATAATTTAATACTACGTAGTTTGTAGAAGGGAATTAATGTGAGGGGTGGGTTGGGAACTTGGGGATAGTGCTACAGGGGATTAAAATTCATCTTTTTTTTTTTGGTGCTAATTAAATTCATCTTCTTATTTCTAATCCCGAATTGAATGCTTACAGTGTGTATGACTCTGTTTTTTATAGTGATGACAGTGTATATGATTATGTTTTTATTTTGGTTACAGCGTATATAACCCTCTTACTCGTTCATATATTAGAGGCGAACTATCACCACATGTATTTTGGCTTCTCATTAGCCTCTATAGGGTTTGTGTCTCCCTTGTCGTAGGATTTTCCTTTGATTACAGTGTCTTTGAGCCTTTTTTTCATAGTAGTGACAGTGTCTATAACCCTGTTTTTATTTTGGTTACAACGTCTATAAGGTTTTCCTTTGATTACAGTGTCTATGACCTTTTTTCCATAGTGATAATAATGTCTATGACTCTTTTACCCATTCATATATTGAAGGAGAACCGTCCACCTAATTTCTTTTGGCTTCTCATTAGCCCCTTTAGGGTTTGTGCTTACCTTGTCCTAGGGTTTTCCATTTGGTGACAACAATCATCTCTTATCGACGTACTGTACTTAACATTTTAGGGTTTATGGTTTAGGATTTAGGGTTTAGGGCCTTGGCCCTAAACCCTAAAGACTTAACCCTAAACCCTAAACCATACTGTACATCACATGTTCTTTTGGCTTCTCATTAGCCCTTTTAGGGTTTGTGCTTCCCTCTTCCTAGGGTTTTCCTTTTGGTTACAAGTGTCTATGACCTTATTTTAATAGTGGTTACAGTGTTTATAAAGTTGTTTTTATTTTGGTTATAGCGTCTATAGGGTTTTCCTTTTGATTACAGTGTCTATGACTTTGTTTTTATAGTGGTGACAGTGGCTATGACACTGTTTTTATTTTGATTACAGTGTCTATGACCCTCTTACCCATTCATGTATTAGAGGAGAACTGTCACCACATGAATATCGGCTTCTCATTCGCCCCTATAGGGTTTGTGCTTCCCTTTTCCTAGGGTTTTCCTTTGATTACAGTGTCTATGACCCTTTTTTCATAGTGGTGACAGTGTCTATAAAACTGTTTTTATTTTGGTCAACGTCTATAGGGTTTTTCTTTTGATTACAGTGTCTATGACTTTGTTTTTATAGTGGTGACAGTGGCTATGACACTGTTTTCATTTTTATTACAGTGTCTATGACCCTCTTACCCATTCATGTATTAGAGGAGAATTGTCATCACATTTATTTTGGCTTCTCATTAGTCCCTATATGGCTTGTTCTTTCTTTATGATATGATTTCCTTTTGATTACAGTGTCTATGACCATGTTTTTATAGTGGTGACAATATCTATGACTTTTTTTTTATAGTGGTTACAATAGTAGTTAAATTTTTAATTTTTTTTATTGTGGTGACACTAATTTAAAAAAAATCTAAAAAACTAGAAATTAGAAATTAGAGAATAACTGTCATCACATGTATTTTGACTTCTCATTAGCCCCTATAGGGTTTGTGTTTCCCATTTCATAGGGTTTTCCTTTGATTACAGTGTCTAAGACCCTTTTTTCATAGTGGTGACAGTGTCTATGGCCTTGATTTTATTTTGGTTACATCGTCTATGACCCTCTTAAGCTCTTAACCATTCATATATTAGAGGAGAACTGTCACCACTTATATTTTGACTTCTTATTAGCCTCTATAGGGTTTGTGCTCCCTCGTCCTAGGGTTTTCCTTTGGTTACAGTGTCTACGACTCTGTTTTGATTTTGATTACAGCGTCCATGTCTATGTTACCCATTCATATATTAGAGAACTGTCACCACATGAATATCGGCTTCTCATTAGCCCCTATAGGGTTTAAGCTTCCCTTTTCCAAGGGTTTTCCTTTGATTATAGTGTCTACGAACCTTTTTCAATAGTGGTGACATTGTCTATAAAGCTGTTTTTATTTTGGTTAAAGCGTCTATAGAGTTTTTCTTTTGATTACAGTGTCTATGCCTTTATTTTTATAGTGGTGACAGTGGCTATGACACTTTTTATTTTGATTACAGTGTCTATGACACTCTTACCCATTCATGTATTAGAGGAAAACTGTTGCCACATTTATTTTGGCTTTTCATTAGCCCCTATAGGGTTTGTGATTCATTTATGATATGATTTCCCTTTGATTACAGTGTCTATGACCATGTTTTTATAGTTGTGACAATATCTATGACTTTATTTTTTTTATAGTGGTTACAATAGTAGTTACATTTTTATTTATTTTTATTTTGGTGACACTAATTTTAAAAAATCTAAAAAACTAGAAATTAGAAATTAGAGAACAACTGTCACCACATGTAATTTGGCTTCTCATTAACCCTTATAGGGTTTGTGCTTCCCTTTTCCTAGGATTTTCTTTTGATTACAGTGTTTATGAATCTTTTTTCATAGTGGAGACAATGTCTATAAAGCTGTTTTTATTTTGGTTACATCGTCTATAGGGTTTTCCTTTTGATTACAATGTATTTGACCGTGTTTTTATAGTGGTTACAGTGTCTATGATCCTATTTTTATTTTGCTTACAGCATTTATGACCCTCTTAATCATTCATATGTTATAGGAGAACTGTCACCACATGCATTTTGGTTTCTCATTAGCCCCTATAAGATTTCCCTTTGATTACACTGTCTATTACCACGTTTTTATAGTGGTGACAATATCTATGACTTTATTTTTATTATGGTGACAATAGTAGTTACATTTTTAATTTTTTAACGGAGATTACGCGAATTAGAACAACTTCTATAATTGCGGGATAATTTATGAAATTTTAGAAATTAACACAGGGGCATATTTTATAAAAAACAGAAAGTCTGGGAGGTTTGGCGTAATTACTCTTCTTCTTCCCCCATTTCAAGCAGCTTCAACAGTGATTTTCAACGATCTTCCGACGGCTCGTTCTCCTTACACAGTGCTCCGTTTGACGCGTATGACCTATCAAACTGACGAGTGCAATATTTTGTCGAAGGGTGATCTTACACAACTCGACAAATGCTTGAACAAGGGCTGCTAAGCGGGTGTTTCACGAAGCTCCAAGGTGTCCAACAATGGTGGTTAGCGATTTTGTATAAATTTGAGAGGGGTTTTTGCACGAAAACCATCCTTGAGAGATGTAGAACGTGATTGAGCGGGTAGAAGGCTTGGATTTAGGGTCGAACGTGATTTAGGGTGCACGAGGAGATTCGATTCGGCCTTCAATGGAGGAGGGCTCGGTTATGAGGCTTGGAAGAGTGCGAAAGCAGCGGGGGCGGATGGCGCTCGTCGGCGGAGGCGGAGAGAGAGGGGCGGTCGACGGAAGGTGGTGTGCAGCGAGGAGGCGGGAGGTAGGAGAGGGGCGCTCATTTTTCTCCAAATTGGTTTTAATTTGGGGAATGAGGAAATAAAGGCAGGGGCAAAATTGGAAAAAATGGACACTTACCTAATATTGTAACCCTTGTGTCCTATGACTTAAAATTTGATCCATAAATGTCCACTTAGCAAAAAAACCCTTTAATTAAAGGGAAATTCCGTTTGGTGCCCCTGAGTTTTTTACAATTCCGGTTGGTGTCCCACACTTTTTTTTTGTCCGGATGGTACCCCTTAGTTTTGTCAAAAGTCCGGCTCATGCCCAAAACTCATAGTTTCTTCTTTTTAATAAATAAAATCACCCTTTATTTTTATTTTTTCATAAATATGCCCATTTACTTTTAACATCGAACAAACCTACTTATTATTTAACTAAATTCAACACAAAATTGACAAAACCACCTTTATTTTTTAAAATTAACAAAATCACACATTATTGCCAAAGTTTTAGGGAAAAATACCCATTCTTTCCAAAAATTTTTTGAAGAAAATCAACCATTATTTTTAACATTACACAAAATATCCGTTATATATTTTCATATTTTGTAAAAAATAAATCTCATTATTTGTCAAACATTGCATGTACATAATCACCCATTATTTACAATATTTTGCACAAAACCACTATCTTATTATGTGAACAAAAATAGTTAACCTATAAATTATAAAAAAAAAAAAAAATACTTCGTAAAACCATACTTTGTGTAAGACCACCCTTTATGCTTTAAAAAATGCACAAAACCACTTCTTGTGTAATAAAGGAAGGTGTTATTCCTTTCTTTTGGTTGGAATACATAAAACCTAATAAGATAAGAAATTATAATCGAGCATTTGGTTAAATTGATCAATCACATTTACAAATGTTTAAAGTTAGTGAGATATAAGTTAAATATTGTTTTGGGGTGTTAAATATTGTTTTTGCAAATAATGAGTGTTTTTCGTTTTTGCAAAGTATAGAAAAATAATAGATCTTTTGTACAATTTTAAAAATCATAGTGATTTTGTTCTATTTTTTTTTAAACAAGATTGATTTTGCAATAAAAATTTTGGAAATAATATGTGATTTTGTAAAATTTTAAAAAATAAAGTTGATTTTGTCACTTTTGTATTGAATTTTGTTAAATAATTAGTTTTGTTCAATGTTAAAAGTAAATGGGCATATTTTAAAAAAAATAAAAATAAAGGGTGGTTTTATTCGTTAAAAAGAAGAAACTATGAGTTTTGGGCATGGGCCGGACTTTTAACAAAACTCAGGGGTACCATCTGGACAAAAAAAAAGTGTGGAACACTAATAGGAATTGTCAAAAACTCAAGGACACCAAACAGAATGAGCAAAGAATACTCACCCTGTGGTCAGCCAAGTTGTCGCAAACATTCAAGGACTCAATTTCTCCGTATTTGGATAGCTCGGTGAAGAGATCTTCATAGAAATCCTATTTCACAAAATAAATCAGCTCAGTTCAAATGCAGAGCCAAGAATATATAATGCAGTGGATATGTAACAGTATTAATACAATAACTTGAATTGACCACATTAAAGATATCATCGTACATTCATCAAAGATGGTTAATCTCCACATCAAATAACTTGGAACCAATAAATTGGGAAGTCTAGTCTACTCGAATCAATCTAGTAACGGGACATTCATCGTCATAGAATCTTCAATTGTTTCCAAAACACCCTAACAATCTAACAGATTCAAAGTCATCTGACGGAAAATTCAGGTAAGGAGAAATTAGTCGGGCGATCAGTTTCCAGGCAGTTTCGGTGAATATAGAATCTAAGACAAAAGAAAGACCTCGAAATGCTCTTGAATTTTGCGAGGATCAATGCTTGCCCTAGGCGTCAACACCAGGAGTGATCATGTCGGGGCGCTGGTACATGTTGGAAAGCAAGAGTGTAGGAGTAACACTAGGCTTGGTATGGATCCGGGAACATCTATCGCCATGCCTGCAGGCTCCGATCTTGAAGTAGAAGGGGGAATTCACCCGGTCTTTCTCTGTTCCAAAGATCGAGGCCAAATGCTCCGCCATGGATGAAACTCTTTCCTACTCTCGCTCGCTCTTCGCCAAGGCCTAGATGTATACAGTCAAATTAAGCAACAAAATCAGTCTTTGAGGGATATCGAATGGAGGCAAAACCCTAGAAAATTGAATTTAAATGAAATTTGAATTAGGAATAAACATTTCTCTCTACAAGGACTTGTTCTTTCAACGATGGTTGCTTGAAGAATTCCAATCGAGTAGTGACGTGGTCGAGATACGGTGACGCTTGCATCTCCCTCGCTCTTCGCCGCTTGCAATTTGCGATGAGCTCTGTTACCTTGATCGACGACGAACGGAGGCGGCAAAGTTTCTCTTGATACCCAGCCCCGAATCCGGCCTTTTCCGCTTCCTTGTTTTGGTAGTTTCAGATCGTGGGAGGGAGGGGGAGAAAGAGAGAGAGAGAGAGAGAGAGAGAGAGAGAGAGAGAGAGAAAGAAAACCACTCGTTCAGTTTTTTCAGAAAGAAAAAGGGAGAGAAGAAAAGAAAGGAAAGAAAAAAAAAATAGGAAAATGTTCCACGTGGATACCTTCTCTGCCCTCTAAAAGTCTCAGCTTTAAGATACAAGAGGATCGTGTTTTAAATTTTTTTGTAAATGAAAATTTAATTATTTTACAATATTGATTTTATAAGAATTTTAAAACACCATTTATATATATAAAAAAATATTAATAATTTTCTAGAACATAAATACTTACAATTTTGATATTTTGAAAAAAATTTAATCTATAACTTCAACCTTGCCTCTGCACAACGTATTGATGACTTGTAAGCATGCTATATAAGGCTTCTTATTTCTTGTCTCAGCCAATGTAGCATACAGAGAGAGAACACAGAGACAACGTCGGGAGAGAGCGAAGGTTAAGGTTGTTGCGAGGGCCTGAAGCGCCACCGAGAGAGCTTGGGAGCTTTTCCCATGGTGTCTCAGGTAATGAGAAGGCGTTGGGCGCTCTGGTGTGAGAAAAGACAAGACAGAGAGAGAGAGAGAGAGAGAGAGAGAGAGAGAGAGAGAGAGGAACAAAGCGCCATATCTGTTGCGTGGAGAGCTCGAGAGCGAGAGTTTGGTGAGCGAGATCGTTCGGGGTCGAGCTATCTTTGGGACCTTTCATTGAGCGAGTTCCAAGGGGAGATAGGCACCAGCAGTTCGCCTTTCCAAGCAACGATGTTTGCAGAAGCAACAACACCCGGTCCAATTGATGAGAAAAAGACAACGAACAAACGAAAACCCGAGGAAGATCAAGAGATCTTGGCCTCGCACAGCAACCGAAAGACGACCAATCAAGCAGAAGTTTAGGGAACGACTAAACCAGTGGACGGCGACTTGGCGCAGCTCTAACGAGTCCATTGCAAGGCCTAAAATCAGGGAGTTCAATCCCTTCTCGTTTCATTTCTGCATCATTGTATGTGTGTATATTCGGTTCTTGAGTTTGTGTTGTTCTTGTTTAGATTGCTAGTTTTTGAATTGTTTGTATGCTTGGTTATTGCTTTAGAGCACAGTGGAATGCTCTCTTGAGCTGGGGATGTAGGAAACTTTTCCCAAACCTCGTAAATAAATCATCGTGTCCTATTCGTTCTGTTTGATCTAGATTCGGTCCGATGTATAACCAAGTCTGCGATGATTAACATTTGACATACGACTTGATTCACCTGTCTGGTACCTCGAACCAGGTTTTACAGATTCGTATCAGAGCCTTGGCTTGTTCTTGATTTCTGGCATGTTTCTTATTTGATTATGCTTGAAATATACTGTTGTTCATGTTCTTGTATGAGTTACTGCTTCCGCTGCATATTCTAAGTGTTCTTGCATGACTATGTTTCAAGAAAGATGGTTACTACTCTAGTTAGTTGCCTCATGATATGATTCCTTGTGCTTTCTTGAATTTCAGTTTTGTGTTCACTGATGATTGTAACTCTTGAATATGATATCTTCTAATCCTGGCTGGTTATTTGGTATTTCTTTCAACAATACACATGTACTATCTTGTGCCTTGATTTCTATATGAATTCTTGACTGTACATATGCATATAGGTTGAGATCTTAGTCAATTTTGTTGGATTGATATGTGCTTGTTTGAACTCCTTATGTATCACATGCTTGATTTGATGAATTTTGCGTCTTATGACAGAGTTTTCATCTATATTTAAAGCATCTATGTTCTGCATATTCATCTTATTTAAAAGTGTGTGTGCTTTACAGATTTCTCTTGTATATGATATCTTATGTTTGGGGTTCTTAATGTGAAGTTCTATGTGCTTCTTCTCCCCTATATTCAAGTCTTGAACATGTTATGCTAGTGTTTCAATTCCTACAGCTTTGTGCATAAGGATTACTTGCATTTCTGTATAACCCGTTCTTAGAGCTCTTTTATGAGCCTTGACTTGAGTTTCTGCTGAGATTTATCCTCTCTCCTGTTCTCTTACATCCCCTACCTTCATTATTTACAACCTTGTTTTGTGTTGCACACCCAACTTATTATCAGCTTTACATTCTCATTGAACTACTTGTTTTCTTGCATGATAAAGTGGATAATGGTTACTCCTAATCACAGTAATGTGTTATCCTAATTTTCTTGGCATATTAGGTTCTTGTGCATATTTGAATGTCCTTCTTTATCTTATATGATAGAGATATAGTTGACATATTCAAATTCTTGTCAAAACTGTTTGTTGGTTGTTTTGTTTGGGATTAAAATGAAGTTTTACATGTTGTCTATTCAAGTGTTTGTGATCATAGAAAATGAGTAACTTTCATAAGTTTCTTAAGTTTTTCTTTGTCTTGTGCATAACTTGATGTGGTCTACAACATTCATACTTCTTTCCCTTAGTTCTCTCTGCTGCCCCATGTTATCACTGTTGGTGTTGGATACATATGACTTTGTGATAGATACTTGGTGCACATCTACCTGGTTTCATGGCATATACATATAGTTCTTAATTACTCATGTTGGTAGTAGTTTTTCTTGCAATATTCAATGTTTGATTAACTGTTTATGGTGGTGTTCTGAATATGCACTTGCATGTCATGTATGTCTAGGACAGCTTCATGAGTTTCTCTCTATGTGTAAACCCGTTCCATGACCCTTAACATGTGATCCCCAGTTCTGATTATGTGTTTTGTCATATATGTGTGTCCCATTTGCTTGTGCACACATGATAAGATTTTGGTTACATTTCCTTCTCACTAGCATCGTTGTTTGATGTTTCTTGTTGGAAGCTATAAAATTTGTACATGTTATGCCCTTGTGAATGCATATCTTCATGTTTCTTTTTTTTTTTGTTCAAATTAGGATTAACTTGATATGTTCTTTCTCTATGTTGTGGGAACACTCTGCTGCATGTTACCTGCCTGACCGAGTAGACAGAAAACTTCTATCTTATTGGCCTACTGTAAGAAAGTGAGAATTAACTCAGTGTGTTAACTTCTGTGCAATGACAAAACAACACACAGTGCTAAGGAAACTGATGGTGAAACCTTGGGGGTTTGAGCCAGAAAGAGAAGGAAATTACATCAGATCAGGAACCACGATAGACATTGTGGGAGTTCTTCGAGATGAGAGCTTCATCGAAGTTGGCTGACTAGGAAATCATGAGGACGGCTATCCTTGGAGATGCTCGCTCCATCAAGCATCTGATTAAGGGAGAATCAAGGATTCCTCTTGTTTCTTTCTCCATTTTCAGTTTTCGTTTACATTTCTAAAATATCTAGCACTATCATGAGTTTATGTGATCTCTATTTCTTAAGTGATTTATGAGTTCCATGTGATCTCTGATTGGCCTTACTCTAAGATAGTTTTCTTGTTAATATCTCATCAGGTGTTATGTGTTTAAGTTTTAAGTAATTCCATGAGCATGATAAATTTTGTTGTCACCTTGTGTACTTGAATTTCTACTTGTGCTTGAATTACTCTTTTGAAGATCTATGCGATATGATATGCTTGACATAAACTAGGATTTTTAAATGCTTGTTTTATGGATTAACCCTGTTGTTTTTCCTTTAAGTTTAAGAGCATATAATCTGGAAGTTTATGGTCATGTGCAAATCCTGGTTTAGATGATTTTTGTGTGTTGTTCAGCATGTTTCTCTCCGTGATTAAATGATTTACATAATCCGCACTTCATTGTCAAAATCATGATTTTAGGATTTGTTGTCTGTGTGTTTTGAGTACTATTTTGTGACATATTACTTCCATGTGCTAATCATATATGTTGCATAAGTACTTGTATCTCCTTTTCTACTCCTTTTTGACATCCTCTATGCAACCTTTCTTAGATAAGATGAACAAGAAAGTTGTCTTTTTGTTTTGCAAGAAAGTTGTGCTTAAAGAAAGAGTGACCTTGTCACTTGTCAGCCAAGCAGCTAAGGGGTCCATGATGGCTCGGTGAAGCCTCCCCATCTGCAATATTCTTCAAGAAGTCAGAGGATAAATGGATATAAGAGAAAAACCAACCAGTGGACTACACCAACAAGAATAGAAGAAAATTGAAGTGAGGGAAATAAATGGCAACAACAAATATAGAGTTCATAAGCTCAGGGTGAGCATGGACTAGCTGCAAATCAGTTGTCATTACCATCAACAGTAAAAATTGTTGCACTCACCAAATTAAGGGGGCAAAGGTAAGTATTTCACTCCTAAATCTAAAAGGAAAGCTCTCGTGCTTTCACAAGCTCACTGAATTATGCTCTATCTCATGCTAGATATATGTTTGTCTTGCCATGAGTTTGCATGTGTTGTCGTACATGTCAAATGTATGATATTTCACATGCTTGAGCTCCTTTAGATCATAAAATACTTGCAAGTTCTTACTTTGTAATTTGGGTGAATAATCAATTTTAGAAACTGTTGGCTTCATATTTTGGCTTATTTTTTCTTCTTATCTTATTTTCTTCTTATGGGAATCATGTAGACTTTCCATTGTTTTTGTGTGGTGGTCTGATAGCGTGTTACTCATGCTATTTATCTGGTTGTGCACTACTCTATTCATTGGCTTATGTATGCATGTTCTCGAGTGTTTTTTGTTCACTTTCATGTCAACATGTTTTGCCTTGTTATTAAGTCTTTGATATGCCTATATGTCTAGGTTTGTAAGAGTAGTTTCTATGGGCCTATGTTTGCTTTAAATAGTTTGCTTACAGCTGTTATTCACTGTTTATATGTTTATCGGTTTTTACAAAGCTTGTGGTGTTGGCCTCGAGAGAGCATTATGTGATATTGTCTCTCCTGCGTCTCATTGACTAGAGGGACACATTCCCTTAGAGACTTTTGCGTCTTGTAGTCTATATGAGACATGCTTTCATGGTTACACATCTAGCTTGCCATAAATTTTCTATGCATCTGTTATATGCTGAATTTATGCTTCATATGCTAGCTTTTACTATGAAAAAGACCTGCTGAAATTCTTAATTTCTATCTCCTTTGTTATGCTTATTACTTGTTATTGCTAACCGTGTGTGGAGAAAGTGCAGGTACTGCAATGACGGACATCGTTCCACTGTGCAATTAGGTTTTCTTTCTCTTTACTGTTTTTCTTTCGTAAACTAGACTTAAGAGGGAAATTGTTGAGGTATTATAACTCTAGTTTACTGTTATATACATACATACATACATACATATATATATATATATATATAGGGCGGTTCATGGGTACTCATCCCTTATTGTGTAACATGAGAACACATCTGGACCGTTGATTGAATGAAATGGAAGACTGAGATTAATAGGCAATTTTGGCTTTTTTTAAATTTAAAAACAGTGGGACCCACGTCGTTTTTTTGCCCACTTGCTGAATGGAGGCGTGTGTGGTGCACTCTCTTCAAATTATTCGACAGTATATCTAGATTATTCGATCGTATCGTCTGATTATGCAATGGTATCGACAGATTATGCGATGGTATATGATTTTTTTTTCTTAATAGTATTACATGATCATTGACATCTTTAAATTCACCCATAAACAAATCCCACCAAATTATCCTATATACATATGAATAAAGTTATACATACAAACGAATAAACCTAAATTACAAAAATTATTCAATGGTATCGTTTGATTATTCGATGGTATCGCTCGATTATTCGATTATATCGCTTCATTATTGAATGGTTAAAGTCATTGTAACAAATAACTAAAAATTATTCAAGGACACAATTTCGATCAAATCAGGGCAAACAAATCTCCAATGAACTTCTCAAGAGTCAAAACCAAATCATTCAAATGAAATCCCAAAACTCTAATTCGTCAAAACACCAAGCACCCAATTCTAAATCGATAGAACATCAGAGAAAAAAAAAAAGAATCGGAGCAGAACCCGGCCGCCGAAGGCAGAAAAGGGGCAGCCATCCAACTCACTCAGGGAGACTTGATCAAAGGCCTCGGAAGGGACAAGGAGGCCGGATGTGTGTAGCCGGAGAGATGATGGATGTGTCGGGTGAGGCAGGGAGGCCGGAAGGAGTCCGATGCGGCCGGATCTGGGCTAGTGGTGGCCAGGGTGGTCGGATTTGGGGCTGTTGGTGGCGGCTGGGTGTGGTGGGGCTCGGATCTGGGCTAAGGGTGGCCGGATCTGGGCTTGTGGTTGCCGGAGGAAGGCCGGATCTTTGACTGGAGAGGCGCGACGGGGAGCGAGGAAGGAGAGCGAGATCTGGAGAGCGAGGGTTGAGGAAGGCCGGATCTGGAGTCCGATGGCTGTTGTAGCCTCGACCGCCTCTGCAACCGCCATACATATGTGTGTGTGTGTGTGTGTGTGTGTGTGTGTGTGTGTGTGTGTGTGTGTGTGTGTGTGTGTGTGTGTGTGTGTGTGTGTGTCTTCGGCCTTGCCTTTGCACAACATTTTGATGACTTGTAAGCATCATATATAAGGCTTCTTAGGGTTGCTGCGAGGGCCCGAAGCGTCGCCGAGAGAGCTTGGGAGCTTCTCCCAGGGCGTCTCCGCTGATGAGAAGGCGATGGGTGCTCTGGTGTGTGAGAAAAGACGAGACAGAGAGAGAGAGAGACAAGAACAAAGTGCCATATCTGCTGCGCGGAGAGCTCGAGAGCGAGAGTTTGGTGAGCGAGATCGTTCGGGGTCGAGTGATCTCCGGGATCTTTCCTTGAGCGAGTTCCATGGGGAGATAGGCACCAACAGTTCGCCTTTCCGAGTGATGATGTATGCAGAAGAAACAACACCAAGTCCAATCGATGAGCAAAAGACAACGAACAAATGGCAACCCGAGGAAGATCAAGAGATCTTGGCCTCGGACAACAACCAAAAGACGACGAATCAAGCAGAAGTTTAGGGGACGACTGAGCTAGTGGACGACAACTTGACGCAGCTCCGACGAGTCCACTGCTAGGCCTAAAATCAAGGAGTTCAATCCCTTCTCGTTTCATTTCTGCATCATTGTCTGTATGTATATTCAGTTCTTGAGTTTGTGTCGTTCTTGTTTAGATTTCTATTATTTGGATTGTTTGTATGCTTGGTTATTGCCTTAGAGCACAGTGGAACGCTCTCTTGACCCGGGGACATAGGGAACTTTTCCCGAACCTTGTAAAAAAAATCCTCGTGTCCTATTCAATCTGTTTGATCTAGATTCGGTTTGATCTAGAACCGAGTCTGCGATGATTAACATTTGACATACGACTTGATTGACATGTCCGGTAACATTTGACATACGACTTGATTGACATGTCCGGTACCATTTATAAAGGGGATCCCTTATATTCAGAGATCTACATTTGTTTGACCATAACACCCTTTTACCTTCCATATTTCCTATTTTACCTTTTCTTTTTAGGTAATAATTCGAATGGACTAATCATACTCGATAGCATCCTTGCGGATGAGGTCTTGAAGACTTGTATCAGAGTAAATGTCGAAGTCTCTGGAAGAGAGGCAAATGTGTGCAATTATCGGCCGCGCCACTCTATTTCCATTTCGAGGCACGTGAGAAAAGGAGACTTCTCTCACACTTGACGTCAATGTTTCGACATCGGACATCACTAGTTCAATTTCCCAAGGGCATGTAGAATTTATTTTTAAATGATTTATGATTATAAGGGGTCCCCTTTAATTTGTAACTTGTTTATACCCAACGCAAAAGTTTGGATTAATCCATTTCTTAATGTCAAGGCTTCAACTTTCAGCGAAGTCTGGTTACCAATTCTATCGTAGCCAATGTGGATCGTTCTTCCTTCCCAATCCCGAATGATGTAGCCAATTGACCTATCATTGTAATTAATTAAGTGCAGATCCATCAAATTTTAATTTAAATGTACCAACACGTGGTTTTCTCCACTTAACAACTTTTTGTCGTACTCTTGACTGTGTGTGGTTGGTAGCATTGTCATCCAGAGTACATTGAATATCATCCTCCTTTCCATATGCATAGAGGTTTTCTTCCGATTTTTCAAGTGAGTTGCAATGATATGTTTAATAGATTCCAGATTCGAAATAGGTTCATTTCTGAAAATTGTTTTATTTCTGATGTATCATATTGTTCACCAGGTTACCACTACTTTCTCTTTTTTAGATTTTATAAGATTTCTTCCAATTAATGATATGATCGATAGGAGAGAAATCTCTCGAATTAGCAATCAGATTGATTATCGCTTGGTTTGTACTCAAGGACAATTGAAGATGGATATTTGAAAACTTGCATATATTCCACAAAAACATATTGTGATGTGTTGGAACCTGTTAGGAACTTGTATAAGAGGGGAAATTGTACTGGAAAGATTCATTCATGATCAAATTACAGTTCGGAGTTCCTAACTAACTCTCTACCACTCTCACCTCATTCTTGATTCTCATACAACCCAACAACAAGAGCTAAACAAATTGGTATCAGTTAGCTTGAGATCTTCGGCGCGTTTCAGCAATGGCGGAAGGAACTCGTCTTAAATTGACGGAGAAGGTGGAATATCAGCTGAATCACCTTCAGCAATTCACAACGACAACACACGAGCGATTGATGGAGACGATGCAGAAGCAGGACGATCAGTGCAGGATTCTCCAAGATCAACAACAAGCGATTATCGCGATCAAGAAATCATCAGATGAATTGGTGGCACAAGTGGGAGAATGTATGCGAGTTTTCTCTCAGCAACCACCACCACGCAACAATGGCGGAGGAGTAGCCACGGATCAGCAGGTTAAGACGCCGCCGATGACCAATAAGGAAATTCCGGGAGACACCAACGCGTACAGACCTCCACCAATGCGCAATGATGGATTCATTGCAAATCAGAGCCGATTTCCGAAAGTCGACTTTCCCCAATTCGATGGGAAGAAACCCCGGAGCAGGGTTAGGAAATGTGAAAAGTTTTTTTCGCTATCATCACCCATTAGAAATGTACGAGCAACCCAACAACTCCTTTCAAGCTTTCTCTAAAATAGAGAAACCTAATAAAAAAGAAAAAAAATACCTATATTTAGAGGGGTATTAAATATCTTTAAAATTTAATTCTTTACATATCTCAATGGAAATTTAATTCTTCACTATATACCCTTCAAATTCGATTCATCAACCGATGCATCATTGAAGGTTCGAACTTCGTTTCAAGTTCAAATTGTGAATTAGTAATGTGATTATGTGAGTGATTTTTGTCACCGTTTGTTTTTTTATTTTTGTTTATTGTCATTGATTTCTCATTTTATGCTATTTACTTATTTTAACTCATGAAAATAATAAAGCTCAAGATCAATGATCTAATAATGAGTTATGAAACTTAAGATTATCTTGAAAGTTGAAATATAATGTCACTAGTGTAGGTCATCTCCCGTGCACGGATTAATACAATATTATAAATAATTTAGATAGATTCCAATAAATAAATAAATAATCTAAATATAAATAATTTTTTACCAAAAAATAATATAGATATAAATAAAATAACACTTATCAAATACTACATATTTATCCATTCCTCCCTCCGTTGCAAAATATAAGGTCTTTTACTATTTGAGTCATTTTTTAATGAGCTTAAAACTCTATGAAATATTAAAATTTTATTAAATTTTTTTACATAGTATTTTACATATTATTAATATGTATAATACTATGTAAATTTTTTTTAATATTTCATAGAGTTTTTAGCTCGACTCTAACCTGCATCCGTAACCCAACTTGACCCTAGCTTAACCTGCTTGACCCGGACCCGTCGGGTTTATGACCCACCAAGTCTCCTACCCGCCAAATCCGTCGGGTCACAAGTTGACCCGTGACCCGTGAACAAACCTATAGGGGAGGGCTATCCCCGCGCTCTATTTTTGGATAGCTCGTACTAGTATGTTATTTTACCCTGGTTTCCCGGGCTCTTTTCCACCAAAAAACCAATGAAGCGAAAAGTTGTAGGAAGTTTTCACATTTGAAATTCTGTTTGTTTGCTCGGCCAAAGAGCTTCGCAACAAGTTTAAAACCCATTTAAAGAAGAAAAAAGGAAGAAAAAAAAAATTGATCCAAGCAGTGGTGGAGTTAGGGGTGCTCGAGCACCCCTGTCTCGGGAAAAAAAATTTAATTTTTTTGCACATATTTAGTATTTTTAAAGTAATATAATATCTTTAAATAATATTTGAAATAAAAGTTATATTTAGGTGAAGTGGTAAGAGAAAAATAAAAAATTAAAGGTCTTAGGTTCAAATCTCACCCCTCTTATTCTATCATTAATTTCTCTTTATATATATATATATATTTTTTTTATATGGCCGGAAGTGTTGGATGAAATACAAGAAAGACAAACGCAATTGACCTGCGTTGAATCCTCCGCAACATATTTGGTGTTGACCATTCAACTTAGGAGTCCTTCGACTTCGAGCAGTTACAACTTACAGTTTGACGACTCAGCAGCTATCCATATATGATAAATCAACGGTCACCCGCTCCTCAAAATCCCCCTCGTGCTTCTAATTTAATCACATCCAATTACACCAATATTAACTGTCACCTTCCCCCCACAGGCCACAGCTTTTATTGACCGCCAATTCCCCAATTTCCCATATCTATATATACACACCAACCTTACCTTACCTTACTTACCTTGCCACCTGCAATCTCGAAATCAATCATTGTTTGAATCATTTCCATCTCTTGAGGAATTAATATTTAAAAGCCTTCCCCATCCCCCGTACGTGAAAATGGATGGCCGTGGAGGTGACGTTGCAGCGCCCAGAGTCAAAGTCATCGAGACCTCGTACGTCACGATTCCCGACCCTTCGCACTTCAAGACCATCGTCCAGAGCCTCACTGGCGCCGTCTTCTCTGGGGATGATGAGGAGATCAATCCGGTGGTGGAGAGGAAGAGGCCGTCCGTTGACCTTGACCGCCACGTCGGTGCTAGTAGTAAAGAAGAAGCTTTTGATAGCGCTGAGGGTAAGCGGCAACGTTGCGGCGGTGGAGCCTCGGAGTTGATGAATGTGGATTCATTCAAGGAGAAGCTTCAGAGGATGTTGGTGCCCGATTCGCCTCCGGTGGAGGATCAGTTGGAGTGGCTGTTTAATAACGACGATAGGCCACCGGAGCCATGACTTTAATTAGCTCCACCCTACCTCATCCTTCAATTTTTTTTTTTAATTTGACCTAAAAATGTCAAATTTTACATAACTTATGGTACGGTCTTAGAGCTTTTAGAGACCAAAAACTATCCACAGACGGTAACCATTGTTTAGTGTTTGTGGTTTTTTTCCCGCTCATTTTATTTAGCACATATAAATATACTTGTACTAAAAAATGTAAAAAAGCAATTATTTTTTGACCAATTTGCTAAACTAGACCAAAAAATGGGCCTAATTGCTAAACTAGACTAGTAGCCCAAAAATTGGCCCAAATTAACCTCTCTATCCCCATGCCAATTAAAGTGCCGGTTTTTTTTAACTGTTCATAACCGGTTGTAGTGGGTGAGTAATTGGGAAATTAAAAGGAGGAGGGAGGGAGGGAGACGGTTACATGTTCTCAAAACCAGTGGGAGGAGGCGACGAAGACAGATAGAGAGGAGGCGACAGACAGAGAGACGGAGAACCGGTTGAAGAAGAAGGCCACCAGTCACAACCAGGGAGGAGAAGGTTGAAGACCTTGACAAAGGTAAGCAACTTTGGAGTTTTTTCTTGAAGTTGCGAAATTGGGGTAATGGGGGTGTGGTTTTCTGAAGGATTTGAGACGAATTTGGGGTAGATGCATAGCAGTAGAGGAGGAATGAAGTAGGAGGGGTTAGGGGTGCCATTGTGAGTCGATTTTGCTGAGGCGGGTTCGATTAGGGTTTGAGGGTGTCGGGAAAAGAATTGGGGTAGCAGATTTCGTAGGACCGGGTAACGAAATTGGCACGATAAAATTGAACATCTGGTAAGCCGAGTGGGATGAAGGAATTTTTGGTTGATTGGTTTTTAATGTTGAAACCTTAAGCGCCCACCAAGTGTTTGATGAAATGCCTAAAAATAAGATGAATAAATGGTGATTTGGTTTTGGTGAATCTCATTGCCTATATGCTGTGTTGTTAAAGACGTAAAATGAAGAAAACAAGTAAGACATGTTGGTATGACAGAGTAGGTGTTTGCCTATATGTTTGAAACTTAATGTGTGAATTACTTGTTGGTTAAATGCCTAGATGTATGATGAATTGTTGGTCCTTTGCTGTTGGTGTTGGTGAATTACTTTGGCTATCTCTTGGGTTGGGAAAGAGGTAAAATGAACCAAACTTGCATGAAATTCGAAAATGGTAGGACAGAAAAATATAGCAGGGTTGGTAGGAAAATAATAATCTATTGGTAGGAAAAAAATACACTATTGGTAAGATAAAAGTTGGTGATCTGAATGTCTGAATGCATGTGTGTGGTGATTGTGTTGCAGGTAACCTTTGTGCAACAACCATAAAAAATGACAAAGGTCGGGAAGAGGAAAGTAAAGGTAGGACCAAGCAGCCAGGGGGTAAGGACACTGAGAAAGTTCCCTTGTTTTGGTAGTTATGCTTGGGAAAACAATTTCGAACCACTCAAGTGTTACATGTGTTGCAGGTTGTCTTAGCTGTGGCGGAGAAGGACCACTTCAGTGGCAGGGCGCTATCACATGGCAGTTTAGACCTCCTGGACGGTCTTGACTTAGCCATCGACCGTGATGATGTGAAGGCCCTGACGAAGAGCCAATTCGGAGGCATAGTGAGGATGGGGTCGAGGAACAAGTTCGCCGCACAGCTGGTGCACTTTTGCCTCCTGTGGCAGCTGAAGACCCGGAAGCAACACGAGACGTGGTACTCCATCCAGGGGCATCACGTGCGATTCTCGCTCCACGAGTTCGCGTTGATAACGGGGCTAAACTGCGCACCACCCCCTAGGGATGTGATGGAGGGGGATCACAAAGACGCCATATACCAACTGTTCAAGAAAGAGAAGGTAAGTCTGAAGGATTTGGAGAGAGCTTGGGAGCACGAAAAACAGACGGACTCGGGCTCCCTAATGAAGAAGTACAAGCTTGCCCTCCTAGTCATTGTGGAGGGCATTCTTTTCGGATTGGAGAAGAAGACACAAATTAGAGGGTGGGTGGTTAAGCTGCTGTTGGAGGACACGACGCGATTTCTGGAATTTCCTTGGGGACGCCTTGTCTACGAGAGGCTACACGAGAGCCTGGCCGAGACGTTGAAGGACTTGGTGGCTGCAAAAGCTCACCTGAAAGATAGGCCAACGTATGCGCTCTACGGGTTCCCCATGGCATTCCAGGTTAGTCAAGTTCTGAAAAAAGGCTCAACCCCTTTCCATTTCAGATTATGTGTGACTGTGTGGAATGCCAATAAGGCAATTATATCATGCCAATAATATATGTCTATCTTACCAGAGATATGAAGTTGACATGGAAACTGTGTATTTTTATCTTACCAAATCTATGAAGTTGTCATGCAAACTGTGCAATAATAGCTTACCCAAATTTATCATATTGTATTTGCAGTTGTGGGTGTACGAGACCTTCCCTGAGATTGGTAATCATTTTGGCCGCAACATCGACGACACCATCATCCCCAGGTGTTTGTGATGGGAAACGCCAAACTCGCACATACGATACGAGAATGTGAAGTCCTTCCTCAGCCTGGACGCCCCCACCAACGACCCAATTGATGAACACATTCTGCTGGCGACGCCAGAGCCCATCCTGCACCCCACCCATAAGGAAAAAGATGCGTACCCCCACTCATCGTACAAGAAAGACGCTCCAGACGTCTTCTTTGATCAGATTATGGGCGACCACATGAGGGCACGCAGAGGCAAGCGGAGAGGTGAGGATGCCACTGCTGGACCCAGTCAGGGCACCAGCCAGTCCGGGTCAGACGCGTCGAGCGTCGGTTTGGAGGCCCGGATTGTGGCTAAGGTTGAGGCTCTATTGAAGGGCATGATGGTAGAGATGGGGACCAGGTTCAGGGAGCTTGAGGAGAAGGTCACTGAAGTTTCGAGAGAATGCAAGCAGGTGTTATCAAAGAGGACCGGCAAGGAAAAGGTATGTGCTTCATTGTTCATCATATGTGCAGTTGGTAGGATAATATTTTTGTGTCGGTAAACCATTCTAAGCCTTATGGTATGATATACATGTATAATTGGTAGGATCCTGTTGATGTATTTGATGACGATGTTGAGAAGGTTGTTGAGAGAGACTTAGACAAGGTTGTGGCCGACGTGGTTGAAAAGGCTAAGAAGGTTGAGGAAAGGGCGGAGGAGAAGGAAGAGATGACTGCTGATGACCAGGGGTCGGTCAAGGAGGGACAGAACGTTGAGAATAACACGGCGGAGAAAGAAGAGCTGAACTCTGATCTGAAGGGGCAGGGCATGTGCACTGGTGAGGACGTTGAGGAAAAGGCAGTTGTAGAGAAGGCAAAGGAGGGTGACGAGGGCAAGGCCGATGGAGAGAAGGTGGTGCAGGCTGACGAACAGATTAAGAAGGGCAAGGAGCATGTAAAAGAAGCTGCAGGGGAGAGTGCCACGGGTGAGTCTGATGCGGACGATGGGAAGGAAAAGGTAAACCTTACTTATTGGTAGGATATTCTGACCCTGTTGGTAAGACAAAAGGTGAGTTTTGGTATGATAAAAAAGGCACTTGTATTTTGGTCAGATATAATAACCCAGTTGGTAGGATATACTTACCGTTTTGGTATAATATTGAATCTGTTTTGGTAGGATAATGAAAGTTGTTTGAACATAACTCGGGTGTGTTTTACTGTTAGGAGACAAAGTTGGAGCCTAGGAGAGGCAAGCGTGACCGGAAGATCACATCAAAGCTAGGGGACTGCGTGGTTACTCAACCCGCTAAGCGGGCCAAGAAGGGGGCACAGGCATCGTGTCCAACCATTGACGCATCTGCGGAGGGGATGGTCACTGATAAACAGAGAGACGACTTCTTGGCCTGGCTCCTGAAGTTCCCCGCGCAGGTTAAGGGCCCAGACGGGACCCAATTGAACAAGGAGTTCTTCAACAACCTAATATCACCCGGCGTATGGCTTTCCACCGAGGTACGCAAACTTGTGTTCTGTAACACATGTTTCCTTATTCACTTACGTCATGGGACAAGCCCTCACGGGAATCTGGAACGTACCTCTTAACGCAGCACCTCCAACAGTCACTGGTCTTAGTCCGGAAAGCATTGGACGCCCGACAGGGTGACAACAAGTCCGGTGTCGTCGTGGTGGACCCATACTGGCAGGAAGCCGTGGTGAAGCAGTTGGACACTGTTTCCGGCGATGTTAGCCGCATTAACCAGCGCAATGTGTCCAAGGTGCTTCTGAGGTACTTCTCGGGGACACTGCCGGACCCCCACGGGAGGACATGGTCGGTGCCCAACGCGAAGATATTAGCTCCTTGGTTGTACAAGGCGAAGCACTGGATTGGGCTCGTCATCGACCTCGTAAAGTGGAACATAGAAGTGCTCGACTGTGATTGGTACCAGATAAAGGAGAAGGATCTTCAAGCCCACCTCGAGCCTGTCGCGAACCTGATACCGGTGGTGATGTAATTTTCTGCCGAGCTCCGGGTCAGGCACACAGTGGATGTCCCCAACCCATTCACCATAACTCGAACCGCCAAGATCCCTAGGAACGAAACCTCGTAAGTTTCTCTTTACTATTGGGTTATGTACGTCTACTAATATTGGTAGGATACAATAGGCCTATTGGTAGGGTATATTACACTTAATGGTAGGATAAAATGACATAAGTGGTAAGACGTAAATAACTTATGCTGGTTGTTACTTCCTTCACGTGCAGAGGTGACTGTGGGGCATACGTTATCAGGACTATCCAGCTGGTGGCAGAGGGCGTGGAGACATTCGAGACCGTCAGCGACAAATATATTGCCCCCTACCGCCAGTACTTGGGGCTCTCCATCCAGCGCCACGAATTGTAGGTCTCTCCTGTTTGTAAAGACATTCTCTCATGGTTTGGAAACTTCTGTTCTGTTCTAAGTACACTTTTGGCTGTTTGGACACTTGTGTTAGTTTCGAAACTTATGTTGTTTGTAGTTTCAAAACTTATGTTGTTCCCGGTTGGTAGGAATCTTTGTGATTGTAATGGTTAAAACTGGTATTTATGGTTCACATTAATTAGTTTGCATGACTGTTATATGTTTGCATGACTGTTATAATTGGTAAGATTATACGACACTTTTGGCATGATATAACTAAACATTGTTGAGGATGTCAATTGCAGTTAAGTTGAGAATGAATTGGTAAGATAAAGAAAATGTGTTGGTCGGATAGGTTTTAACTATTGGGTAGATAAATAGAGCATAGTGGTAGGACGACATGAAAAATACTTAACAGATCCGATAATTCATGTGACTGTGCCCAAAACATGCGAAATCCCAAAGATTGCATCACAATTAGCCCCCTAGGAACACGAAAATACGAGACACGTGCAAAAAACATACTAGCAGAATCCAGACTCTAGTCGACGGCGATCAATGCCCAAAATAAACTCGTCAGCTGACTTGAGCGTCCACCAAACATACTGGCAGAATCCACACTCTGTTCTGTTCTAAGTACCCTACTATCGACGGCGCTTTGGACCCTTGTATTCGCCCTTCGACGGATAGCGCTTCGTCTTCGGCCTTCCCGGCGCACGCTTCACCACCGGGGGCAAGCAAATCCGGGCATCTATTTCAGCAGGCACCACCCATGTCTCACGAGGTGGCACTGGGTACACGACATTGACGTAGCAGCTGCACCATGCCTCAGCCCTGTATAGAGGATGGACGAGGGAGTATGGGTCGATCCGACGTACCTTCGCCGCGGCGAGGGCATGTGGACATGGAATCTGGTCAATTTCAAAGTGCTTACATGTGCAACTCCGAGCGGAAAGGTTGACCAGCCAGGCAGACAGCCCCTTACGTACGTCATACTCGTGTTCGCTCAAAGGCCTCACCTGAAGACATATAGCCTGCATGGCGTTTTTCCTCAAAACGGCGTCCACATGGTCGGTGACAACCTTCTCGGGATTAGAACTTAGCTCCCGGCGCTTCACGAACCACTCACCCACTTTGTCGAGTATGCTGTCCATCAGGAAGGTCACGGGCAGGTCACGAGGTTCAAGAAATACCGAGTTCAAGCACTCGGCATGGTTTGTGGTGGTGACGTTGAACCGATTGGCGGGATAGAAAGCCCGAGCCCAATTGGAGAACCCGGCCATCTTAATGTACTCAGAACCAGTGGGAGACTTCTCTGTGAAAGCTGTGAAGTGGCCATTGAACTCCGCAACGGTGTATGCGTTTACCATTAGGAAGAACAGATTTTGTAGCCCACCCGCCTTGTGATATGCCTTCACATTCTGAAATAGATGGTAAGTGCAGCGGCCATGCTTTGCGAAGTCGTAACTCGCTCGAATCCCCTTGGTGATGCTCATGTGCCTGTCGCTTACCCACACCACATTGGGCTCATCCGGAACCACGCGTTTCATTTGACGGAAAAAGAAACCCCAGGATGCGTCATTCTCCCCGTCGACAATGGCAAATGCAATGGGGTATATGTTGTGGTTTGGGTCTTGGGCAGTCACAAACATCAAGCAACCCCGATACTTCCCCTTCAAGAAACTTCCATCCACCGAGAATACCTGTCAATGTCACAGTTTAAACAGTCGGCTAACATAACACTATTGGTATGACAGAAGGAGACAGTTGGTAGGATACATGGAGACAGTTGGTATGATCGTAAAAGGTGGGATGGTCTGTGCCTATTGGTAATACATGAATTGGAATGACAAATATACACATATGGTAAGATGGTAGTTGCCATTTGGTAGGATTATAAAGTTGCGCGGGCGTACCTGTCTGAGGTGTGGGATGGCTGTCCGCCAAACACCCAAGCTTACGAACGCATACTTGAATTGCTGGTTATCATCACGGACTAATGTGGTTATGGTCCCGGGGTTTGCTCGCTCAAGCATGTAAAGGTATGAGGCCATCCGATCGTAGCTCGCTTCGTAGGTCCCGTGCAAGCCCTCCCTTGCGGCTCCCTGCGCCCTGCGTGCCTTCCAATAGCTGCAGTCCACGCCCAACCGAGACTTCATCATCGTACTGATCTGACGGGGAACCAGCTCCTTCCGTGACCCAGCAAAACTACAAAGACGCGAAGATAAGAGTTAAACCAAAAAAAATCCACCAACACAGTACATAGACGGGGAACAAGACGCCGGTTTAGAAACTTACTCGGACACCAAACTCTGCCCCATCAGCTTGTAATTGGCGTTGCGCTGGTAGTTGGTGGCGACACTAACCTTGCAACTGTGTGTGTCAACGAACTTACGAACCACCCACTTCTTAGTTTCCCGATACGTTGACGCCCGACAGTACCATGAGCAGTTCGGTTCGGGACAAACAACCACGTACGCCTTTGTTGTCGAACGCTTCACTTGGACCGCGAAGAACCCGCGCAAAGCTTCCCACTTCACTATAGACTGAATGGCAGCCTTCGTATCGAACATCTCCCCCTCACGTAACTCCTTCACACTCTCCCGAGGGTCTCCGACTAGAGGAATGAACCGAGCCACATCCTCTTCCACTTTCTCCAACGTCGGCAAAGGTTGTTTGTGTCCTTTGTACGCTCGCTCTATCTGACTCACCGCTGCCTCAGCCTCCTCATCCCATGATTCAGATATCTCGTTCGACCTTCCACCCTCCACTTTCACGGGGAAACCACAACCGATCATTTCATCGTCGGAGCTTCCTACGTCTATTATGTCCTCCATTCCGTGGGGGGGTTGGTCGTCCACATCATCATCGGTGTCCACGATCACCACTTGCTTTCCGCGTCGAATGGCATCGGACCTGCACACGTCACCACCCTTCTCTATTTCATCCTTTTCGTGAAGCTGTCCCACATCATCGCTCTGTCCTACCATTATGTTGTCATCCATCCTACCAACTCCGTCCTCCTGTCCAACCATTTTGTTGTCATCCATCCTACCAACTCCGTCTAAATCTATACCGCTCCCAGCAAGCTCATCCTGCATCCCACTGACGTTGTCCTTTGCAGTGGGACAACACTCTCCCTCCCCCGCTACACACTCATCACACAGGCAGGTGCCTCCAATTTTGCTGCTAAGGTCGTCCAACTTCCCTTTCTCCTCGATGGAGCCTCGAACCTTCTCATCCGCCCCTCCGCCTCCATCAAGACCATCCTCGAAGTCTTCCTGCGTGGTGGGAGGCCCGGTTAGGAGTATTTCCCCTGGGGTGGGAGACGACAGGTCCTCAGCCCATGAATCGGAGTTCTCCGACTCATGTTCTTTGGATGTTGTGGAAGGGGTTGTCGTTTTCATCCTTAAGGTGGCGTGCAGTGCGATTGGCCAGGCTCGTGCACCGGATTCAGTGTTGTAGAACTTGTAGGCTTCTAGGTCATCGTTGTCCTTGACCCGAATCGGAGTGGCCCGCCCCATCGAAGGAGGGAGGTAGGTGAACTCAATGTCGTACAATACCATGTCCACGTCGAATTTGGAAACAATTTTCTCCTTCAATTGGGCGTAACCAATATTCTGTGCCACCACCATTGCTGCAGTACGTGCCTCTCCCTTGAACACCAAGCTCCCACTCCCGGGAGCCCACCAACCGCCGCACACGACGTTCATACATACCCTATCACCTGGAATACGCCACGGGAATAGAGGATCAGCCTAGGGGGTAGTTCTGATATAGGAAAGAGGAACAACTACAAAGGAAATGTACAAGATGACTTACCCATCGCTGCCACTGCCACTCACAAGCTTGTTGCACTTTTTCTGGAATGGAAAGACAGTTGAACACTGTTAGTAGGCCAGAACTGTACTATTGGTAGGATGACAACTGTATCGTTTCCTCGGATACACGTGTGCCTTTTCCCCCGTCCTTTTCGCCTCTCTCATGCTCTGCCTCAGTTTTTGTAGGGCATTTTGGGGTGTTTGAGATCCTCCTCTCAAGCTTATATATGTGCTTGGGGAACACCCATCAATGCAATGATTGCATTTTCCCCTCATAAATGCTCCCCCCTTCCCCCAAATGAAGAACCCCGTTTTGGCGCCAAAATTACACTGACACCCCGCCAAAACAGGTTCGGTCAATCCGTTCCAAATTTCTCCAAATTTTCATGTATGGTAAGACATTATAATCTTATTGGTAGGATAACTATATGCTATTGGCTAGATAACTGTACCATATTGGTCAGACAGATGCTCTCCCTCTCCCTCCAATGAAGAACCCTGTTTTGGCGCCAAAATTACACGGACATCCCGCCAAAATCGCTATGGACATCCCCCTCCATATTATCTCCAAAATTTCAATGTCTGGTAGGATACGTTTGTCCTATCGGTAAGACACATGTATTCTATTGGTAAGATATTTGTCCTCTATTGGTAAGCCAACCGTTTCCAGTTCCAAAAATGAAGGTGATGCTTTGCCCTCAACTGGTAGGATACGTTTTTTTGCAGAGCATTTAATATGGAATGACACCCATCAATCAATATTATGTAAGGGTTGATTGACACCCTTAATTCAATCATTGAAATTTCCCCTCATAAATGCCCCCCCCCCCCCATTTTCCTCTTTTATTTGAGCCACACACCATGTCCACCACCTCCCCCTCCTGATTTCTGTTTGAGGAAATGATGGAGCTACAGTGCACCTCTCCCCTTCACCTGCTACCTCCACTGCCGGTTGGATTTTTGCATTTGCAAAAATACACCACTTTCTACCCCTAGCCAATTTTTTAGGTACATGTCTAGTTTAGCCAATAGGCCCATTTTTTGGTCTAATTACTACCATTTCCTCTTATTTTTTCTCGGTCAAAGGGTTCTGAAGCACTGGTTCACCAGGTTAATATATATAGGTCATTTTGCATAACTAGACAAAAAAATATAAAAACTTTGCACAAATAGCCATATGCCTTGATTATTTACATGGGGTAGAAAATGACCATTTTTTGCAAATAAAAAAGGTAACCGGGAGAGGGAGTTGCAGGTGAAGGGGTGGGACACTGCAGCTACACTGTAGCTGTCAGTGACATGTGGCACCAAAAGGCATCATCCGTTCATTTCAGAAAACTGTAGACTATCCATCTTACCAATAGAATTAATTTGTCCTACCAATAGGCTAAACCTGTCTTTCCATACCTGAAGATATTTTGGAAAGATTCATTGTAGCTGATTTGGCGGGCTGTTAGTGTAGTTTTGGCGCCAAAACAGGGTTCCTCCTTTGAGGAAAGGGGGGAGCATTTATGAGGGGAAAAAGCAATGATTGCATTGTTGTGTGTCCCCCAAGAACATATATAAGCTTGAGAGGAGGATCTAAAACACCATAACATGCTCTACAAAAAGTTAGGCAGAATATGAGAGAAGCGGAAAGAACGGGGAAAAAGTTACCCGTTCATTCCAGGAAACGATACAGTCCCCATCCTACCAATAGAATATTTCCGTCCTACCAATAGTTTACAACTGTCCTTTCATACCTGAAAAAGTGCAAGAAGTTTTTCCGATGACAGTGGCAGTGATGGGTAAGTGATCTTGTACCTATCCTTTGTAGTTGTTCCTTTTTCTTATAACAGAACTACCCCAAGGTGACGGTTTCACGAGATGAGTTGCAGAGAGTTTGTAATTTATACTCTCTTTTTTATCAATTGCATAACTTGCAAATTAAGTTTACAAATCCAAGCGCTATTTTTGCTTCCTGCGAAATTATCATTTCTTGATGCCTAGACGATCATAAGGACCCATTGAAAATAGTCTATTAGCTCAATTGGTAGAGCGTTGTGTTTGCACACAACGATGTGAGTTCGACTCTCACATAGGCTAATACGGAGTATGTGTGTTCATGAATCTCTCTAAACTTATACAATTATGAACCTGGCAGAAAATATATATATTAATGGTAGGACACATTTACGAACATGTTAGGACAAATTCATAAATCTCTCTGAACTTATACGATTATAAACATGACAGGAAATATATACATTGGTGATAGGACAAATCTGTGAACATGGTAAGACAAATTCATAAATCTCTCCAGACTAGGTTTTACTCAATTATGCATTTACATTTTTCTGAGATTCATGTGGAAGTAATTTTTTTTCATAAAGTCAATTATGCATTTACATTTTTCCAATAGTATAAATATAACGTACCATCAGTGTGCATCTATCCTACCATTAGTGTCAAGTTATACAGGAATTACTGGGTTTCCATTATGATCCTACCAATATCGTTGTTTTCTCCTACCATTAGTTTCCATCAATCCTATCATTCTGATCCTACTTATATCGTTGTTTTATCCTACCATTAGTTTTCATCTATCCTACCATGTTTCTGCATCTATCCTACCAATTTAAATAGCTTTCAAGGAAAATCAAGCTAGAAAGAATTTGTAAATTATGTTCCACAATTTTCATAAAAACAACCAATGGTAGAGGGTTTTCAGTCTATAACAGAAGATGAAGGAAACCTAAGTAACATTATATCCAAGGGTAGAGGCTCTAATTCAGTCGTTCTAGCATTGAATTAGATTGGATTCATGAATTTTGATTGATAGAAATTGGATTGAGATTAGGATTTATGGATTGGTAATTGAGATTGAGATTAGGGAATTCACGCCTTAATGATTACTAGTCCGGGATTTGTGGATTGGTCAATATTAATTCTACTTCTTTGTCAATAGTACAAATATATCTTACCATTCGTGTACATCTATCTTACCATTAGTGTCAAGTTATACACTTAGGAATTTCGGTGATTACATTTTTATCATACCAATATTGTATATTTATCCTACCAGGTTCACAAATTTGTCCTTCCACTAGTCTATATATTTCCTACCAAGATCATAATTTTATAAGTTCAGAGATATTCATAAATTTGCCCTACCAGATTCACAAATTTATCCTACCACTAGTGTATATATTTCCTACCATGTTCAATCGTATAAGTCCAGAGAGATATGAACACATACTCCGCATTAGCCTATGTGAGAGTCGAACTCACATCTTTGTGTGCAAACACAACGCTCTACCAATTGAGCTAATAGGCTATTTTCCATCCATCTTCACAATCTGAGATGTCTAAAAGGTGGCTTTCATCTTTTCAGAGAATCAACAAAACATGTGAGTTAGATTGTTTGTTAGTTTAATAAGATACCAGCTAGCAAATGACTTATGAGTAAGGTTTTATAGCTATATGTAGAACTAAAACACAGGAGAATAGTTTTATGAAGAAAATTCTAACAATCAACCAAAAATCCCATATTAAAACCCGAAACAAAAATCCCATATTAAAACCCGAAACAATCAACTTTTGAACTTCAAACTATGCTAATAGCAGACTCATAACAACAAAAATCCCATATTAAAACCCGAAACAAAAATACCATATGACCACACAAGCTGACCAGATTATTAGCACTTATCAGGGGACGACAAACATAAATATTATTGGGAAAATTACAAATTTACAATTTATCCCAATGTGACCAAAGAAAGGTACTAAAGGATTCTCCTTCCCTGTAATGTCAAACTAGGAAACAGATATTGTGTCGGCTCATACAAAGCGCTCATATTCAATAAGCAACGCATGTAATAAGTATTTCGACGCAGGACAATTTGGTATAGCTGCACTCCAATCCAAACATTCAACTACTTGAAACATATCCTAAATCACAACCTCAAAAGGTAAAATATGTTGCAGAACTAATAATTCTTTGCAAACAAACTACACAGAAATCCGCGACGGAGAAAACCACAACTGCTAAAGGGTTAACATGCACAACACTCGGAGTCAAAATCCATCGCAGAAATCCTCCGTAAATAAATCGTTTGCACAAAAAATGAAATACACAACAATGGATGAATCAATAACTTATCTAGATGTAGTAAGAGATGAGTGAGTACCATTTTCGAATCAGGTTCGGGTAAACCCTGCAATTCTCACGCGCAATTTCAAACCCTAAACTATCAAATTCCAACTCAATATCAAATCTTAACCCAAAAGCGAATCTAAATCCGTAAATAAAGAGTTTAGGGAGAAGATCTATACCAGAAGAGTTGCAAAACGAGGGATTGAAATCGAAAATAGAAGGGAACCTGATTCTTGTTACGCAACATCACAAGCTTGGAGACAACCCCGAACGCCTGAACAAGCTGAAGCAAATCATCCTAAGGAATTGAAAGCCGAATCCAACAGAAAAAGAGATCAAATTGAGGCCGGTAAGGGTAAATTCAATTCAATTCGCATTGATACGGAAACAGTGGGAGAAGAAAAAAGAAGTGACCTCAGAGATTTCGTGGCCGACATTCCGAAAGTGAATGACTTTGGAGGGCTCCGCCATAGCTTTTGAAGAAGCTCTACTATCGCACGAATCTAGCTCTGAGTTCGTGCGCCACATAGAGACGAGAACTAGGAAAGAGGGGGAGAGGAGTGTTTGCCCTAATTATGTGAAAACTGAATGGCCGATTTGTCTCTATCGTCGCCGCCTCACCCTCACCCACCGCCGTTCGCCCCAACCCCGACTTCTCTCGCTGGGATTGCCCCTGACGAACGCTGTCGAGAGGCGAGTGGACAACAGCGTCGAATTGCTCCTCCTTTCTCTCCTCAGGTTTTTCGTCTCTCTCGCTTCACTGTCGTGTATCGTCTCTCTCCCTCATCCTTTCACCTTCTACATCAGGTCATGAATAGTTCCAAATGACCGGTTGTTTTATTTGCAAGAAATAGCCCGGCCATTTTGGCCCATTTTTTCACCCTCTTGGCTATTTGTGCAAATAGGCCCAATTTTTGGTCTATTTAGTGCAATTTCCTCATATATATATATATATATAGAGAGAGAGAGAGAGAGAGAGAGAGAGAGAGAGAGAATGGGTAACTTGTGCACAAGGCTTAGGATGTGCATTGTGCACAAAATATTATTCGGTGAAATGTGAAACATTATTCAGTGAAATTTGAAGCATTATTCGGTGAAATGTGAGTATTGTTTAGGGGAATGTGAAACATTATTTGGTGAAATTTGAGTCATTCCATATAAATTGTAACTATTGTTTAGGGAATTGAGGTTTCTTTTATTTGAAATGGATAAATAAAAAAACTAAACATTATTCGGTAGAATGTTATAAATTATTCAGTGGAATTGGGAAGTTTTCATCTGAACTGAACGGAAAAAAAAAACATAACAGTGTTCGATAGAATGTTTCACATTTCACCGAATAATGTTTCACATTTCACCGAATAATATTTGTGCACAATGTACACCCTAAGGGGTGTGCACTCTGGAACCACTCCCTATATATATATGTGTGTGTGTGTGTGTATTTTCTTATTTATTGTTATTAAGAAATTAATTAATCCATATACATAGTTGTATTAGTTTTTGTGTTGTTAATTATCATCTTCTTACATATACACACTCCCTCCCATGTATAGTTGGGTCTTAAAATATTTGTCTCTTAATTCTTTTTTCACACGTTTTTTAAAAAATACAGTAGTATATTTTTTTAATTATCAAAAAGCCGTCAATATTCTCTTTATAAATAATAAAAAGATGAGTGACGAACCCCTCTCATAGAAATTCCATTTTGGTGGGAACCAGGTGGGGTCAGAGTCAGCTTGTCGATAAATCTGACTAACCAGCTTAAATATTAGGCCAGATGACAGGCCACACGTCACAACCTGAGTCAAAGTCACATGGTAGGCTGAGCTTTCCCTCCAACCTAAGGTTTCCCCCTACCTAAGCTTTACATGAGATAATTTACCTGCGTCGTGTAGTTGGAACGCAGTGGTTCGCAGTGGAGGTTACCTAGCTTGAGGGATGGCCTCTAAGTTTCTCATTGCGATTGTGACGCGAATATGACACTACAAAAAATAATGAAATTTGCCACCCTATCTAGCTTCGGCAGGAGGATTGTCATAGCAATTGATACCTTTTGCAACTGATGGTAGCTTCGGTAAAGGTTTCCCGTAGCTATGGAATTGATTTCGCCACCCTCGGTAGCATCGAAAAGATTTTCCATGGCCATTGATTTGGTTTTCATATTACTCAAATACTCTTTCGCTCACCCCAAACCCTATAACCACACATTTCGGCCCCTCAGATCTCAAACCTAGATCTCCCTTTCTCTCAGCCTCCACTCCCGATCTCAAATCCGGATCTCACCGTCGCCTGTCGCCGCCTAGAGATTTGGATATCGTCGGTCGACGGCGTCGCTCTTGGTCATTCGTCGTCATCCTCCGATTACCCCTTGTCGCTCCCGGTCACTCATCATCATCCTTCGGACACCCTTCGTCGATCCTCGACCTGATTTCAAGTATTCGTCTCTCGCCCTCTTTCGAAGCCTCCACTCCCGTTCTCAGATTTGAAAATCGCCCTCTCTCGCAACCTCAACTCTCAGATCTGGATCTCGCTGTCGCCAGTCGCCGCCTCTAGATTTGGATCTCGCTGGTCGAAAACGTCGCCCTCCACGCTCTTGGTCGCTCATCGTCATTCTCCGGTCACCACTCGTCGCTCATAGTCCTGACTTTAGGTATTCGTCTCTCCGGTCCCTCCTTATTGATTCAATCCCCATTTTGTTGATTATACAGTATTTCTGTGAGTAGATATATGTTCTATTGTTGTTGTTCACCGATATCACCAATCAAATTTGGTTTCTGAATACCATGTGTAAATAATCTTCTTTCAATCCGAGCTTCGGAATTTTTTTCACAATTACATGGTTCGTTGTAGGTAATTATGAGCTTTGATAGCCTAGATGGTGGAAATATTCACCAACTATCCGTTCAGTTGCAAATTATGAAAGCCGAAAAGGAAAGGAAACTGGGATAGTATAGTTTGAAAAAAGAGCTGATAGATACATAGTGCACTACTTTTTAGATGAATCTCTCATGAATCCTTTGACCAATATGAGGGAATGAAACCAAATTTTTTATGGAAAAAAGAAGGTATGAGATAAGAGGCTAGAGTTTTGGTTAATTGAAATTATTGAATACGATCAGGATAGATTCATTCTCCTGTCCATTTCCATTATGTTGAGCCAAATGGACCATAAGTGTTCTATATTATTTACAGCGCCATCTCCAATTATGATAATCCATGTGCCACCTTTACCTTGCAGCTTGATATTGATAACAATTTTTTTCCATCCAGGCTGATGTCTGCCAATTGCCATGCATACCAAGTATTAAAGAAAGGGGACCTAATTTTCATATAAGATGACATTTCCAATAATGAGGAGAACCCTAGACTCGGAGTCATCATTAACAGTCCTCATGAAGATGATGTCTACAAGGAAGTCCCTAAGGTTCTAATTTATTTTCCTTATGTCTGATATTTGATTGGCAAAAGTATTATGTATCCTTATTGAAGAAAATATTTTATGTATTTCCAATTCATGTGTGATTGTTTTCTGCCATGTAGGATTATACTGGAGAAAATGTGATTGTTAACAACTACTTGGCAGTGATGCTTGGTGATAAATCTGCTATAACTAGGGGGTACTGGTAGTGATAAGGTGGTTGATGGTGGCCCTGATGATCGTATCTTTATCTACTACACGAACCATGGTGGACCTGGTGTTCTTGGTTAGCTTCTTATATTTTGGGTCAAAATTTTGTAACATAAAATGAGAATCAAGAGTTAATTTAAAACCCGAGATTTGACTCAAAAGTTTTTGCTTGGAGAAATGCACTAAATATGGGATTGGGTATAAACAACCAAGTTCACTAGCAAAGTAGCAAGTTCTCTCTTGCCATTTCCTGTTCTTGAGTGTGTGTTTTTCCAAATCACTAGTAACCATTGTTGATACCCTGTAGATGTATTAAAATGCATATTGGAAAAAATAATAGGAATTAATCTTATCATTTTATCAAGCAAAAACTGGTTTGAAATGTGCTCTAGTTTAGACATGTATTATGCTTTGCTGGAAAATGTGAACTGTGTCATAAATCATAACAAGCATGCAATATGCTTCTTTTTCAGGAATGCTAACATCTTAATACCTCTATGCTGATGATCTGGTTGATACCTTGAAGAAGAAACATGCTACTGGAAGCTACAAGAGTTTGGTAAATTGACTTTTGAGCCATCTTCTTCTTCATGGTTCAGTTAGTATCGCCCAACAATTTTTTTTTGTTACACGCATTTGTAACCCCGACTTTTTAACCCTCTCTGACCCACACAACCATACCTAATCTTATTTCCTGTGGGAATAGTGAACAACGTAATTTGCAAATAGAAACCCTACACTAGCAGTATGAACTAGTAATCACATTACCTCTAGATTCATTTTAGCTTTCTGGTTTTACTTTAACGGCAATAGTTCAAATTTCTTATTCTTGTTGATTAGTTTTGATGGTGATCTCAATTGTGTTTGTCAGGTTAAGAGGAGGACTGCAAATGACAACTCTGCTTATGGATCTTATTTTGTGCAATTAGGGGATATAAGGCTTACTAAAGAACCACTCTTTTTGTACATGGGTATGGATCCTACTAATGAGAATTACACATTCAATAACGATAATGCTTTCCGCCCAGGATCATCATGTGCTACTAACCAACGTGATGATGTTCTTCTTCATTTCTGTGACAAGGGTCTTCTCACATATGATAATTTTCTTTATTTTGACTTTTTGTTTATTTAAGTCACCTTTCTCTGGGAGAAAGTGGGAGATTAGTATTTGAATATGATGGGTCAGTATTGGTAGGTCTTTGAACTTCATGATGTGATGATTGTTCAATCTTGGGTCTTTGAACTTCTCGCATTCTGGTGGCAAGCAGTCACTGTAGGACAAATTGGGCAAATTCTACTTGAGAAGAAAAATAAGAATGGGAGTTCAGTGATTCTGACATGTGTCGAGACAGGTGGATTGAGAAACGATCGGGTTCCATTTGCCAATGTGGAGCCAAGGGAGTATGCAGATAGATCCATAATTCAATGGAAGAGGGTTGCAGTTTACCATCATAGCTTGGGTAATGTTGTAATGACCGGCCTAAAGACAGCCCAAGTAAGATTATTTTTCGTTGTTTATTATAATAATTACTATTGCAAAGTTTATCTTTTACCTCATTATAAGACATCCATATATTGTCTTCTCTTGTTATTGCCAACCTTGTTGATAAAAATTATTTGCACACATTTTCCTGTTACGTTTTAGAGGGTGAATTGTTGATTAAAAATCTAAGCACTCTCTCATTTCTATAAATTATTTCCAGTTGTTACCAAACAAACCGATTTCTTAGTTTTTGTTCTGTCTTATTTTAACCCATGTATTGATTTATGGGTCAACCAAGATTCAGGATTTAAAATAATAGTGGTCTCCGGAAAATTGACATTTAGTTGCTAACTTGCTTACATTCTGTTATGACTTTAAAGGATATATTTTCACATGTTTTTTAAAAATTAATATATATTTTTTTATCAAAAAGATGTCAATATTCTCTTTATAAGTAATAAAAAGATGAGTGACGAATCCCTCTCCTAGAAATCCCATTTTGGTGGGATCTAGGTGGGGTCAGAGTCAGCTTGCCGATAAATCTGACTTACCAGCTGAAATATGTAGCCAGATGACAGGCCACGCGTCACAACCTGAGTCAAAGTCACATGGTAGGTTCCCTCCCACCTCAGGTTTCGCCCTACCTAAGCTTTACATGAGATAACTTACATGCGTTGTGTAGTTGGAACGCAGTGGAGGTTACCTAGCTTGAGGGATGACCTCTAAGTTTCTCATTCTGATTGTGACGCGAATATGATGAGAAGAGAAATCAATGGAGCGAGGGTTGTTGATTTCATGCATGATATCAAAAAAAGATTTGCGGATGATACATATACGGTATACCCAAGCGCTCTTTGCTCTTCTCTCTCTCTCTCTCAACTTCTCAACTTCAAAAAGCTCTTATTACATAGTCCGAGTTTGGGTTATATACTATCTTAGTTGTACGGAAAAGGAAGAGACATGTGTCCTCAAGGTGTCACCATGTGGAAGGCTCTTTCGAACCCGTGGGATGGCGGCATGTGTGACACGTGGTCATGGTGAGCTAAAACTCCACTTACACATCTTTATGCACTACTACATATTGGGTCATAGATGACATTTATAACATGGCGTTTCTTATAAAATGCCATTAAAAATACCTATAATGGCGTTTAAAAACAAAAATGTCATAAATATTAAGAATAAAATTTATTTATGGCGTTTTTAAACGCCTTAAAGTTAATGGCGTTTTCAAAACACCATTATAAATTGAAAATATTCTGAAGCACGTTTTATGACGTTTTTGTATCGCCGTTAAATCTACGACGTTTTTTAAACGTCATGGAATGTTGATAATGCATATCTTAGATAGGCATTATAGACATTTTTAGTTTAGTTAGGTTGCATTTTTTTCATACTTTGTCGCTAATTTGCATCTTGTGATTATTCTAGAAAAGTTCAGATTTTGCGCAAATTTGTGTTTATCTTGCAGATTGAATCGGAACACAATTGGGAGATGCGATATCTTGAAGAGAAATACAAGAAACATTGGAAAGGAAGAGAAGCAAGATAAGAGGAACACCTGCGAAGCTAAAGCAAGAAGAGCCGGCAACAGGATGACGCGGCCGCAGCATGCTTGCCGCGGCCGCAGCCAGGACCAATGCTACGGGCATGGAGAAAGTTGCTGATGCCGCGGCCGCAGCATGGGTCGTCAGCGCCTAGACGTTGCGTTTTGTTTTAAAAAACCCTAGTTGCTATTATTTTGTTTCATGGCCGACTTCGGGTTATTATAAGCCCGAGTTTATGTTATTTTTACACTACTATTCTATTCTTACGTTCATCGGAAAATTTAGAGATTGAGCGATGTTTTCCATGAGGAACTAAACTCATCTATTCTGCTTGCAATTTGAATCTTTATTTGGATTGATTGTGAGTTTCTAATTATCGTTCCTTGTTTCCTATATTTGAATGCTTCAACTTCTTTGTGCTTGATTGTTTATTGTTTTGTTCTATCTTGTCTGACCAACTTGTTAGACCAATTCAATTGCTAAGGTTTTGTAGATTCCTGATTGTGAACCTTAACCCAAATAGCAAACTTGTTCCTTTATGACTGATTGAACTAATTGAACAAGTAGGAAGTTGAATGTGTTGTTAAATCCCTCTTTAGGGACTGCAAATCCCTTGGCTAATCTCTGGTCTTAAAGCTATCAATTGGGTTAAATCTTTCTTTAGGAACTGTTCGATTGATAAGAGTTTCTAGGACTGATTGGACTAGTAACTATATTAGGTCGGGACAATTCAAGGGCATTCATAGGAAACTTAATAGGACGAGAAGAAGTTCCAAGGATCGCTTCAATCAAATAAAGTGGAAAATTGTAAGGAGAATTGCTTCTCCTAATTGTCTGAATTACAATCATTTACTCTTGCTTTCTTCAATCCGCTTTGATAAAAAGCGGAACTTTCACACATAAAAACCCTCCAATTTGGTTACTTTGATTGACACTTGAATCAAACTTGAATTTTAACTTTCCCTGTGGATCGACCTCTTACTTATAGCTATACTAGTTATAGGTTTGATTTTTCTTTGACGGGTCAACGATAGGTTTTCCCTCCGTCAAATGTGTTTTACTTATTTACCCTCATTCTAAGTCTAACCCTAGATCTACTCGAAGTCTCTACCCCTTTCTATTGTCGTCGTTTAATTTGGGGAGGTCAATTCTCCCTCTTTAGTACCGATATCTTCCTTCCTCTGATTCCATTGAGCCCGACGAACTCTCTCTCGTTTCCATGGAGGTCCGAAGCCACCGGCTCACCACCCTCTCATTCTCCCTCTATCTATGTTGCCTTTTCCTCTCTGAATTAGAACCTCACCCTTCCCAATTGTTGCAGCGAAGCCAGGAGGTCCTTGTTTGTCCACCACCTCCACCAGACCACACACGAGATTGATGCATCTCTTAAGTCGATGCAGGAACAACGCTACTGGATGACTAAAGCCCTAACTGAACTCATCCAAAATATGCTCTAGCTTGAATCCCCTGAGGTATCTCATCTCCCTCTTTCTCACATCCTCCAATTCTCCTTTCAATTTGTATCTTAATTGAATGATTAGGGTTCCCATCGATTTTTAGCTCAATTGTATGATTAGGGCTAGAGAAAAGGTCTTAGAGTTTAGGGTTAGAGAGAGATTTTGATCTTCGTTGTTTTTTATATTCCCAAAATTCCGATTTGAAGTGCTACTTTATGATGCAATTGTCGATTGATGTTGGGGCTGCTCCATTCTGGTTCACTAAACTAAACACCGTTTTGTCATTCTTCGAAATATGACTATATTGTGTGAAACAGGCAGCACAACCCCTGCAATCTGTTTCTATGCTAACAAGCAGAGAATTAGATACCTCGCCATATGGTATTTTAGACATTAATGTACGTTTTCTATTTTTGCTTGCTTTATATATTAAAATGTTCAATTTTTTTGTTTAATTACCATGTTTTCTTTTCTTGCGGTGTTATCATTTGATTAACTAGTTTAACTGTTTAAGTTTCTCTTTCTCATTTTTCCTTCAGATGTAGCTACAAAGTGTACAAAAGTTTTAGCATATAAGATGGTTAGAACCGATTCATTTGATCCTATTGGAAGGTTGCATGCTTGTATACAAATTAAGCCCTCTAGTCAGCTAGAAAGACTATCTCAATATGATAATGTGAGGTGATACTGTGTTATTTATCTTATTCGGCAGTTCTTAGTACATTACAATATAAGTGATTAATTGATTTTATGTGATATATTAAACTCGACTTCATGACATTTAGGATAGGTCTTTTATCCGGCAAAGAAGAAATCCAAAGGAAACCACATATCTTAGTAGCGGTCAAGAGCCACTTGATGAAATTGATCATAGGTGCCACTCTAGTGAGCTTTTGCTAAATAAAATCATTTATGGTTACAATCCTAGGTTGTATTATTATGTTTTGTGTTCTATTGCTAATTTGTCGTGCTTTAATTCTACAGGGTTATTAGACATTGTAAGAAACTGCACATATGTTGGGATGGAATTAAGATGATGTATTTGTACTGCTGCAGTTCAACACCCACCTATATCTTGTAAATGTTGTGAACTTAAGGTATGAAATGTTGTCTTTGATACAAGTGCTTTAAATTTATAATCCATTTATCTATATTAATCATATTACTCTGGATTTTTGGAAAAGAAACTGAATGTTTCTAATCTTTTCTGCATACGAAGTGCTTATACAAATAACCTCCTCTTATACCCATCCGATTCCTTTATTACCTCCTTTTTCTTTCCTGCATGCATCCATTTTTTTGTCATAAAATTTCATTTTCTTGGATTACTTGACTTCCATAGTTTATGTCCATTTTATTCTCTCTAACACATCCAATGCATTCATGTTGAACACGTTGCTTTTGAAAAATACACATATCTTTGTGTAAGGTGGAAACGAATGGCTCGTTTGATCGTTATTTGTGTTTTGAGATGCATTTGAAATTTAAATATAGCTACATTCTATTAATCTGAGTGGTTTATGGTAACTTAGTAAATTATGATTTATAAACTCATATCTCCGACATGTTTATACTTAAAACTCTTAATGAATAAACTCATATCTCCGATATGCTTGACAATGTCTATAAGGTGAGAATATGTAGTTTCATTTTCTGGATAGATATACTTCATTTTTTCATTGTGTAGGCTTTGCCCGCGAACATGGCTGCTATGTTTGTTGTTTACCATGGTCCTGAAGGTCTTAAAACTTCACACAGAGCTGGCCGGAGTGAATGAAACTTCGAATCAAATAGAGCATGAGAAAGCCTTGATAAACAGAATTCCAGCTTAGTAGTTCAAATGTTGAATCTCATACAAAGACAAATATTTACATTATTTTTTCATGGTTAGTAAAACAGAACTGAACTTTTGTATTAAGGTTTTGGCTTTGAGAGCCAAACAATGTTTTTTTCATATTTCGAGTAAAATATTCTTTTTTTTAAAATTATATATATTTTTTAAAATAAATAGAATTGCATGGCGTTTGAAAAATGTCATGAATTCTATGTTTTTTTTATGTTTTTGCCAAAAAAAGCATGGCGTTTTATAAATTCCATGGATGACCTTTTCTACGGCGTTTTTAAAACGTCATAAAATAGTGGGCAAAAGCATGACGTCACCTTCAACGGCGTTGAGGCATGACGTTTAAAAACGCCATGTTAAGGTTTCTATGGCGTTTTTCAAACGTCGTAGAAGGGTTTATTTGTACTAGTGATGTCTGTGGATGGTTTCTAGCCCTTCAGGCCTCGTCCGCCGATCGTCGCATCTGTCTTAAGCTTTCTTCAAGGGCGGAGCTCTACCGAGTTTGCTCTGGGGGCGACGCCTCAGGACTTTTCGTCCCCTTTGGGTTACATCATAGCTCCTCGAGTCGTGTACGGTTCTACAATCGGGCACAATCTGACACTTAATCCAAGAACCCGCTGTCACCTCACGTGGGTCAGGCCAGGTAGTTAGGCCGGATTTTGGTGCGCCTAAGGCCCATTTGGTCCACTTTGATCCATTTAGGAGAATTCGAAACGTCTATAAAAATCCTATAAGTAGGATTGGCCTCTTTCCTCATTTTTCACTTTTCACTTTTCACTTCTCACTTTTCACTTTGTCTTGCTCTGGCCTTGAGGCAATCTACCCTCTTCTTGGGTTTCCATTGCCACAACCTCTCTAGCTTCGGTTTTCTGGTTGAAGTTTTCAACCACTCCGCTTCCAATCTCATGTGAGTTTCTTCATTCTTTCCTGGTTGTTCTTAGTGTCCTTCAAGATGTTCTTGGTGTTCTTCTGGCTGTTCTTGGTGTTCTTAATAGTTTCGATTTTTACTTTGTGTAAATTTGAATATTTTGATCGAGCCAGCTCTGTAGATCTTAGATTTGATGTTTTTTTATACAATTTGATTCGCGTCTATAGGTCTGTCCGAGCACTTTTTAGCGTAGTCTTGTTAATTGAAGATGTCTAACTCTAGCAAAGAAGCTAACCATCTCGAACGAGATGAGGGGTTGCAACAGTCTTCCCCCACGGGATCCTATTGATGTGCGTCTATTTTGTCATGTTTTGCACTTACTTTTATTCTGATTTTTGTTCATATTTTATACTTTTGGGTTGATAAAGTATATAATTTGTGTAGTTTGTGTTTATTTGCATTATATGGAGGCATAATCTTTCATGAAATTAACATTTGATGAAAAGTTATTTGATGAAAATTAATCCAAATTCATATTAAGATCACTTCACTTCAATAATACAAATAAGGATTTACCTACTACTGTCGTAGAAGAATCATGCAAATAGGGATAGAAGATGAAATTGCAATAAAGATCATACCTTTGAAGCATAAACTCACATGGCTATCGTCGAGCTCACCCCGACCCTAGAAGTAGGGTGACTGCTCGCGCCTCATCATCATAACAAACATCAAATTCATAAGGAAAATAACTTGAATTCAACTAAAAATAGAAAGAGTACAAACCGAACAAAGCCAAAACACCTTCGCCTCCAACTTCTCTCTCTCTCTCTCTCTCTACTCTAAATAAAATTTATAAAAAAAGTTAATGGAATGATTATATACGGAGTATTTTTTTAAGTGAATTGTTTTATTAAAACTTATGCGCAAAGTTAAAAGCCCATATATTTTGAAACGGAGGGAGTAATATCTTATATTTATGACGTGAAGAAGTTTTTTTAACAAAAAAAATTGATACAAATGACATCGTCGCCACGAGCTAGTACATACTCAAGCAAAGCTCAATACCACGTAGATCCGTCCGCATATTTTTATTATCCAAAGTTAAATATTTTATATTTATGACCAGAAAGAGTTTTTTATATAATAAATCATTTTTCTTCCTTTTTTATTGGGGAAGGGATGAAAAAAATCATTTGGGAAGGAAACTGAACTATTGTAGAAAATAAAAAATTAATCAGTAAGGATTGAGAATAAAGTTAATGGAAAATAAGATGGTCAAATGAGGAAAAAAAAGAGTTTTGGGAAACCCCATGCTCTAAGACCTTGTGCAACAATGATTTGCACGAATCAACAATAGGAGACAATGAGCATATTTGCTGAGATAGAAGAAAGAGAAATGAAAGAATCGCATGGGAGGAGCATAGGGAAGAAGCGGTTCAAACCATTCTGGAATGGCGGAAAGGACTTGCGGGTAGTACCCAAAGGTCTCCGGTTCAAACCCCGGATGACCGCTCTTTATTTACCAATTCAAGAGGAAGCAGTTCAATTGTAGATGTTTCTTTTTTGTTTTTTTCTTGGTACAAAACAACATTGTTTTGGCCAAAAACGGTGAAAACAACGTCGTTTCATTGGCTTGGAAGCAGAAGTGGGGAACTGTGAGGCTGGTTTCCGTGTCATGTGTCAAGGGATTTAATTTAATTAAAATCCCATTTTGCCCATAAATAAAATTTTAAAAAATATATTTTTAAAGATGATTTAGTTTTAGACGAGAATTGCACTAACTCTACCCCTTCCCAAACCCTTTTGATTAGCTGGTCCCCCCTTGCAAAAGCCCCCCTAATCGAACTGACTCAAACGGGTCGGGCTGAAACCGACGGCTCGATTTTTTGGAAGGTGTGACCCGAAGCCCAACCGAAAAAACCGGAAAAACCGAATTGTCCAGTAGTGTATATTTTGCCGAAAAAGTACCCTGTAAATGTAATGGTGGAACAAAATCAAAGTGCCCAACCACATATATATCTCTTATCTCTCTCACAACACCACATAAACCCTAAATTTATCAGTAGCTGCTGTGCTGAGATTCGAGCTGGGGATCGGATCCAGCCATGGCGGAATCAGATCCCAAATGCAAGCAGATCTTCATCCTCTCAGGGCAGAGCAATATGGCCGGGAGGGGCGGCGTCTCGCGGTCCCAGGACAACCACAGGCACTGGGACGGCGTCGTCCCGCCGGAGTCCGAGCCCCACCCCTCGATCCGCCGCCTGAGCGCCGGGATCCAGTGGGAGGAGGCCAAGGAGCCGCTCCACTTCGACATCGACGCCTCCAAGACCTGCGGCGTGGGCCCCGGCATGGCGTTCGCCAACGCCGTCCTGGCGCACGTGGGCCCGGTGGTCGGCCTTGTGCCCTGCGCCATCGGCGGCACGGCGATCCGGGAGTGGGCGCGCGGACAGCACCTTTATGAGAACATGATAAGGAGATCGAAGGCGGCGGTTGAGAGCGGCGGTGTTGGGGCGGAGATCAGGGCAGTGCTGTGGTACCAGGGAGAGAGCGACACCGAGAAGGAGCACGATGCGGCGGCGTACAAGGCGAGGATGGAGAGGCTGATTTGCGATGTCAGGGAGGATCTCAGTTTGCCAAACCTTCCCTTCATTCAGGTCAATTTTTTTTTTTTTTATTAAACAAATTTTTTGGTGTTTTATTTTGTTATTTATAGAAAATTATCACATTTTTAATTGCATTGAAATTACTCATGTTTAGCCAATTTTTTGTATGTATGTAGTGCCCAAATTTGAAGTTTTTGAGGTTAAAATTTGGACTGAAACCATCTGAAATGATTTAAGAGATGTATGGAATAAAGAAAAAACATAGATTGGGTATTTTGATTCCTAATTAGAAGTCTCAGATTTTAAATTTGTGGAGTACCCAAAAAAACAGGAGAAAAGATTTTGTGTGAGTGATTGTGTTGAGGGGTGTTTCAGGTAGCAATTGCGTCGGGTACGAAGAAGTACTTGGAGAAGGTGAGGGAGGCGCAACTCGGGATCAAGATCCCGAATGTGGTATGTGTAGATGCTAAAGGGCTGGAGCTCAAAGAAGACAATCTTCACCTGACCACAGGATCCCAGGTTACATTGGGTCGAATGCTGGCTGACGCCTACCTCGCCCATTTCAATGGCGGTGAGGAGCCATTGGCTTCCTGGTTCAAGAAGCAACTACGCGCGCCAGTTGTTGGTTCTATCATCGGGGGCATTTTGATCATCTTCATCGTGTGTAATCTGCGTCGCTGATGTATTTGTTGGATTAGTTGTTATCTGCAAATTTGTAGTTTGCGGTTCCTTTGGGAGCGCATTGTTTGCTTGTCGAATTTGTTAAAACTTGAAACCAACCTGTTTGATGCAATATATAACAGACCTAAAGTGTAATGTCTATTTAACCTAAGTATTAGTCATAGGAAGATGGCCTTAGGCTTAGTTGAAGGGTAGAACAAAAGCTATGGAATATTGTATATACATACATATGCTATATACTTATACACACCTAAGCATATATTAGAAGTGTAGGATTCATTCCTATGCTCATATATGATTAGGGATATAATATAAGTATATAATGTATATATGCTCATATAGATGGAGAAGAGCGCCGGGAGTGTTATGTGACAAGAAAGTGTCGGCAAAACTGAAAGGGAAATTCTACAAGATGGTTGTTAGACCGGCCGTACTTAATGGCTATAAGTGTTGGCCTACAAGTGCAAGAACATAAACTGTCAGTGGCTGAGATGAGACTGTTGCGTTGGATGAGTGGACACACGAGACTCGACAAAATCAGAAACGAAGACATTAGGAGCAAGGTTGGAGTTGCGAGTATAGATTGTGTTGGTTTGGACATGTGCGTAGGAGACCGCCTTCGGCTACGGTTCGTAATTGCGAGAGTTTGGATCTTGGAGATATCCGTAGGGGGAGAGGTAGACTGAGAAAGTGCTAGATGGAGGTCATTCGGCATGATCTCAATCTTCTGAACTTGTCGGAAGATATGACTACGAATAGGGACCACTGGAGGAGGTGCATTCGGGCTGCTGATGTATGGAGTTCTGGGCCTTCATGTTTTGTCCTTTTGTCCGTGCTTTCTTTCCGTCTTCTTCTTTGCTTCTTTTCTGATTCTGTTGTTCCTTTGTGAGTTCTGCTCTCTTGTAGCTCTTATTCTCTTTTGTTCTGGGTCCATCGAAAACACTCTCTCGACTCGCTCGGGGAAATAGTACGTACATCCTGAAACCCCCCCCCCCAGACCCTCCTACTGCGGGATATACTGGGTTGTTGTTGTTGTTGTATATAATGTATATATGTAAGCTATGTTTGACTAGATCGGGGGGGGGGGGGGGGATGCTATATTTGCAGCTTGTCAATTTTGAGTGGGCCTAAAGCCTAATCCAGCTGAGCTTTGATATTTGCTTCAGCTTGCCGCTAGAAGCTCTTTACTTGGAACGTAGCGTTTCGACTTGTTCCAGCAAAGCTCTTGGTGATTCGATCTAGAGCAAATCTCTTATGAAGACTCTAGATCCAACCTGGGAGGAAAAAGAAGGTGTCTCGTCCTCAAGTTTGGCGAAGATCTTCTTCTCTGGTGTTCTTCGACGACGATCCGGCTCTGCTAGATCTAGAGATTTCCTTCCTTTATCTTGCTTCGCTTTACTTCTCTTGTACATGCATGCATAAATCTATGTTTATTGCCTTGTTTTTGCTTTAACTAGTGTCTAAAGCAACCTGTTCTGTAATTGGTTTTACCCCTTACTGGATTTCTGACCTTGAGCCGTTTGGATGAGGCTTCGTGGACATAGGCTCCGGCTGAACCACGTAAATCGTTTTGTGTTGGTTTTTCTCATTTTAGATCTGTTTGTTTTTCATTTTTCGAACCCCGATCTTGGCTTTCAAATTTCAATCTGTAAGGCTAAGCATAGCTGAGAATCACACAAAGCATATGGACGAGATCATTTTCACATGCCTCAAAGCAGAAGAAATTGTTGCATCTGCAATAAGAAAAGCGATTGGAGTAGTTAAAAGTGTTCCTTTGATAAAGAATACTCCGTATAAAGCATTTTTATAAAGACGAGTACTATTTACACGATTATTTTTTATCGTTTACACGGTTGGCAATCACGCATTGTGAGAGCGCGGATTTCCCGCACTCGCAATGCGCGATTGTGCTTTTAAAAAAAACTGCGCGTATGCAGATGTATTAATTTTTCTATGCAAATTAAGATAGATATATACCCGGAAGATAGATATCCACTTGATATCAATCCCGATCAAAAATAAATATGCAATTCCGATTGAAGATAGATAGTGTCCTAAAGATATCCCATTGATATTAATTTTGGAAAAAATTGATATGCGAATAAGGATATTTGAAGATATCGCGTCTTTAGAATATTTGAAGATAGATATATTTGGAGATAAGTGCGAATAGATATTTTTTTTTCCAAGAATACAAGACGACTATCTCTATATATACCATGTGTGTTTAGGACATAAATATCGACAATTTACAAGCGAATATTTCGAATATCCTAAATTTCTTCATATGTCGTCGTCAACTGAACATGATCTACCATTCAACCCATACAGTTACAACAATTCGCAAGAACTTCTAACTCATGTCGATGTAAGTCTAAGCACGGTTGTACCAAAATCTCATGTATATATCTTCCATGTTTCCAAATTGTTTGAATATATAGTAGTATATGACAATACTAGGGAAATTTATTTCACATCTCTATGTTTTAAATGTTTATTTCCAGTGTGTGTAGTATTTATGTATATACCACCAATATGTTTTGAATCGTAGGATCTCCCCGACTTTCCTCTAGAAGAGGGTATCGATTATTCAGATATGTTTCGGATGTATGGATATTTCTTTGACTCAAAGAACACAAAGGAGTGGACTTGTTTTATGGGTGGAATTTGAAATATGAAGTTAATAACTCGTAAGTCTTGGAAGAACAAGCGGAACATGTTAGGTGTCTTTCGTTCGATTTGCGAGTACTATGACTATCCTAGAGGCACGATCGATGAGGATAGGGATTTCCCACCATCATCAAACAGAGAAAAAGAATCGAAGAAAAACAGATGTACATTTGAGCTCAAGGGTCGTGAGTACGAGTCAGCTAAATGGAGAGTGTTTGTCATATGTGGTTCTCACAACCATAATTTTCTGGATAACTTTGACGGACATGCCTATGTCGTCGAAACCTTGACTGATAAGCAACATCATAAGGTACGACAAGGTGTCATGATTGGGTTAAAACCTCGGCTATTGTTGAGTATCCTTCAAGATGAAGATTCCAAATGTGTGATGAGTATTCGTCGAGCTAGTGTACAACTCTATTGAGAATATGAAGAGGGTAGAGGCGGAGGGTCGTGGGGTCATGGAGATATACAATATTAATTATTTTGAAGTTACCTTTATTGCACTGATTTTTATCATAACTTTTATTACTATTTTATAATATTAATTTGCTATATTATTAACAAACTCATAGGTTCGATGTGGAAATTGGTTCCCTGGAGAACGCGCCCGTCTTTTCCCACGCGCCCCTCTTTCTCTTCTCTTTCCTCCTGTACCGCCGCTGCCCTCCTCGGCCGCCTAGCCATGGAGCGGCGCTGCCGCTTCCTCTGGCTTCCTATCCGAGCCTTAATCCCGCACCTCCCTCCACCAAACTTAAATCCTCATGTAAATCTCAAGCTTACCCTAAAACTTCAAAAACCAAATCTTCAAACAAATTTCTCCAAACAATGGCTTTTAGCCTCCAAATTGATAGCCACCATGCCTCATCCGGCACATGCAACAAGTCTCGTGGGTGTAGCAGCCCGTTAGTGGCCTCGCCGAGGACGGTGGGTACCGATTTGGGCAAATCTAGCAAGGATTCCACCCTTAGCAGCATCCCTAGGGGGCGACTCCCACTATCAGTGATGGTGCGAGATCGACTCCTCATCAAGATGATAAATACTCAACCCCCTCAGAGTCCAGATCAGGCTATTCTCACCCTCCTCCAAATCTGGAAAAACAACACTCATAAAACCAAACCTTCAAATACAAAATTTCAGCACAAACCATTTATTTCGATCTACTGTTATCTCAAAACTTTCGCCTACAAACTCCCCTCTTTTCAGGTTCGAAGTCGAAAAAGAAACCAGGACACGCAGAGTACCAATGCAAATGTAGTTCTATCTCTGCAAACTGAGGTCAAGATGGGCGACAATCTATTTCTCAAGATCCTAAGGACAGATAAGTCTATCCCTAAATCTCTCTTCTGCTTAAATATTGTAATTTGCACATCTAAATATGCCTTAAGTATATATGCTCGATTGAATTTGACCCTTTTGCAAGCTCTGACTTCTCATTTGGATGGCCATATCTATGCTTTCTTTACTATGTTTAATGTTATTAGGGGGTTGTCTAGAGACTCTTGTGATAAAAAGCCTATGAGAATTAGATCTGCCTATGCTCTGGTTATCTTAATTGATGTGAACAATAAATTTAGGACTATTTCTCTTTCAAATTTGCTGGATCTTGGGATTAAAGCTCTTTCTAGATTAAACCATACCAGCCAGCCTTATGCCAGTTATGCTTTGTGTAGCGATTTTAGAGTTAATTTGAACTATACCTTGGTTGATTATGAGTGGTTGCTATGCTCTCTAAGTGTTTACTGGTGCCTCCCTTTGTTTTCCTTTTATGTTGGGAGCTCTATGGATTTTCTTATATCTATTAGTCATGATGCCAAGATCAGTGTTGCTATGCCCTCCTTGTTAGGTGTGGTTCTTTCTATCTTGCAGGTCGGTGTGATCGCTTGGTGTTCAGGTATGATTCTTCTTATCCCTTTCTCTCCAAAACTTCAATGAAGCCCCATTTCTGTTCTCTATGGAATGTTGGTGGCAAGTGACCCAACCTTTAAACATAAACATTCTCAATACAACCTTACTATAAACCTGTCTATACAAATACAAACAAACAACAATAGTCAGTACAAGGGTCATGGAGGAGTCATAGGTATTTCACTACTTTATGCTCAAACAAAAAATCTTAAGTTGAACCCCACTGAAATCCTTGGTGGAGAGCATAGCTACCTAGATCTCTATGCGGTTATAATCCCTAATGCTATCTTAGATTTTATCTATAACTATCATATATGCCATAGAATATACTATCACCTGATTTCTGGTAGGGAAGAACATACTCTAACATTCTGCAGGTATCAAGCAGAAAGATTAAGCAAGAGGAAGAACATCACCCAATGTATGATACTCCAAATCCTCATAAAAAACCTTAAGTCGATCCCCACCGGTGTCTCTGATTACCTAGTGGTTGTAGGCTGCCCCAACCCTACAAACAAACCTTCACAAAACAATCTTTATGCAAAATTTTGTTCCGTAAATCTCAAGTTCACAGAAGGCTCAACACCATTACAGCAAGAGCAACTACCAAGTGAAGCCAATCTGATGTTACATTATGAAGATGAAGGCAGAATCTCAACCATGACAAATGAGGAAAACAAGAATGCAGACGCTAGAGCGATTCTCCAGGATCTAAGTCTTAGAAAGATGATCTCTGGTCATTGTAATTACACTGAGCTCAAGCATTATTACATCACAAGCTGTAAAATTGGTGACTATGACAATCAATTGTATGATTAATATAGCATATTGGAATGTAAGGGGTACTAAAAGGTCACTCTTGTGGCAAGAGATCAATCATTTTAGATTTACAAATGACATTGATATCCTAGTCTTAACAGAAACAAAATCTCAGCAAGGCCCCACTGATGATCAAATCAAAACTTCAGGATTCCAAAAGGCTATCTATGTATCGGCTTCTGGTCACAAAGGAGGTATATGGATGCTTACAAAAATAAAAACAGAGGAGATGAGTCTTGTCCTTGAACTGCACCACCGAGCCATTCTTACCAAGGTAACCATTGAGAAGCATGACCTGTTTTACTCTTTATCTATGCCCCTTCTTCTAAAGGTGAAAAAGATGAATTCTGGCATGAAATGTATCAACTAATCTATAAATATAGGCTTCCGGTTCTGATTGTTGGTGACCTTAATGACATAGAAACTGATACAGACAAGGTTGGAGGCATCACTCCTAACATTAATAGATTTAGAAGAATCAGGAAAATTAAAGAAGAGATTGGATTACAAACCCTCCCCTTCTCAGGTTCACCCTTCACTTGGAGAAAGAGCAAAAAGTTGATTAACAACACCTATGAGCGCCTAGATAGAATTCTAGCTCACCAACATATCTTAAGCTGGTTCCCTAATCTCTGTACCAAACACCACCAATTCTCTAGCTCAGATCATGCTCCTATCTCTCTCCAATTAGGCTCTCAACTGAAAAGAAAAGGCTCTCCCTTTAGGTTCGAAATGGCTTGGACTTCTAATGATGCTCTTGAAAGCATGATCAAAAAAGTTTGGAGCTATAAGTTTAGAGGCTCATTAGGTTTCAAGCTCTTACAGAAACAGAAATTATTGAAACAAAACATCAAAAGATGGTGTAAAGCCAATCCTAATAATATCACAAAACAACTTTCTAAGGTAGATCTTCAAATTAAATCCCTCTAGGACAGATTGCCCTGGGGTGATATCTCAACCTCGGAAGGTCACAAACTGGCAAGATTAGAACACAAAAGATACAGACTACTTGATTACAATTATAAGTTTTGGAAACAACGAGCTAAAACTAAATATCTCCAACTTGGTGATAGAAATACAAAATACTTTCAAGTTACAGCTAGAATAAAAAACTTCAGAAGATCAACTACTTCCTTTACTACAAAGCAGAATGTGCTTCCAACAGACCAGGATTTGATCACAGATCACATTACTGAAGAAATGTCAGAAAGGTTCATAGGATCTAATCAAACCAATGTTTCTGCCAATCATGTTTGGAACATCCAACCCTAAGTTACAACTGAGGAAAATGTTAAACTCATCTCTCAACCTACTAATACAGAAATAAAAAATACTCTCTTTAGCATGGCAGATGACAAGTCACCGGGACCAGATGGCTATCCTCCTGAATTTTATAAACGTTATTGGAACATCATAGGACAATCCTATTGTAAGGCAGTCAAAGCTTTTTTCCACTCAGGTCAAATGTTATCTGAATTAAACCAAACTTTTATAGCATTAATACCAAAAGTTGAAAATCCCACCTCTATTAATCACTACATGCCTATTAGTCTCTGTAATACTGTCTATAAAGTTATCTCAAAAATAATCGCAAACCGCCTGAAGCCAATCCTTCCTAAGCTAATCAATCCTTTCCAAGGAGCATTTGTGGAGGGTAGATCAATTCAAGATAAAACCCTTATAGCTCATGAGATTTTCCATACATTTCATAAACAAAAAGGAAAAAAAGGACTCATGGCTCTTAAACTAGATATGAAAAAAGCTTATGATAAATTAAACTGGAACTATATTCAGGCAGTGCTGTTTAAATTTGGGTTTCATGAAACTGGGATTAGCTGGGTTATGAAATGCTTAACCACTACCTCCTTCTCTGTCTTGGTCAATAACACTCCTGGTCCTCAATTTAAACCTAATAGAGGAATCAGACAGGGTGATCCCCTAGCCCCCTACCTATTCGTACTAGTAATGGAAGGATTATCTAGGGAATTACATAAGGAAGCACTTCTTGAGGATGCTTTAATTGGCATTAAACTGGCTAAAAATGGCACTCACATACCTTTTTTAACCTTTACCGATGATACAATCATATTTGCAAAAGCAGCCCATACCAGCTTAAATACAATTCAGAACATATTAAATAACTTTTCAAACTTATCAAGCTTTACCATAAACTACAATAAGAGCTCACTGCAATGCTCTAAGAATGTTAATCCTAATTTGGCAAGGGATTTGGCAGCCCATATGGGTATCCCAGTCTCAAAAACTATTGAAAAATACCTTGGAATCCCTCTTGTCAATGGCAGAATAAAAAATAGTGTTTTTGATGAAGCAATCCAGAACATGAAAAAACAACTCTCAAAATGGAAAGCATCCACCCTTTCTCAAGCAGGCAGAATTGTTCTAATACAATCAAACTTAAGCTCCAAAACAAACTACTTAATGCAAAATTTCCTACTGCCCAAAGGAGTTCTTAACCAAATGGATCAAATCAACAGAAACTTTTTTTGGAATAAATCACCAGCAGATAAATACATCCCTCTAATTAGCTGGGATACCATTTGCAAAAGTAAATCGCTTGGAGGCCTAGGTCTTAAAAAAGCAGAAGAATTAAACATCACCCTTCAAATGAAACTTCTTTGGAAAATATACAAAAATGAAAATAGCATATGGGTACAAATCATAAAGGAAAAATACCTCCAACAAGAAAGCATAAGGAGCTTCAACAAAAAAGATGTTTCATGGCAATTCGGAAGGCTTCTCACCCTAAGGAAAAAATTTGAAGAAGGTCTCCTCTGGGTTGTTGGTAATGGTTCGGCTATAAACGTATGGGAAGACAGCTGGATCCCATCGATCAGCCTTAGAGACTATAGAGGTACAAATGATCCTAACATGACAGTTGAATCTCTTATCAATGACATGAAGCTATGGAAGGAAGATGTATTAAGACAGACCTTCCCCCAAGGAGTCATTGACAAGATTCTGCAATTAAAAATCCCCGAGTGGCAGGCTCAAGACAACCTGATTTGGAGTCCCGACCCAGCAGGTAAATTTACTATCAGGTCGGTGAAGAAAATCCTGGCTACGCAACCCCGAGATCATAACTCACAAAGCTGGATTTGGAAGCTTAAGGCCCCCCCTCGCATCAAAAACCTCCTATGGAAGATCAAGATTGATGGTCTTCCAACGACTGACAGACTTAATAGGTATGTTAACAGATTCCCTAGCCAATGCTCTCTTTGTGGTCATGCAAATGAAGATGCTGCTCATCTATTCACTAAGTGCACCTACACAAGGGAAGTCATAGCCCAATATGAGCAAAAATTAGGTATGTACTTCCAAAACCTTAATCTCCATGGCCCGCTTAGTGAAAATCTGTATAGAATCAATACGTCTAACACTAACTTTATTGATCTAGCTTTTATATGGCAGTCTATTTGGAATGTTAGGAATGACAAAATTTTCAGGTCTAAAGATTCGACTAGCACCTCTGTACTGATCCAGATGATAAACCAGAGCATTACCGATTGGACCAAGGAAGAACAACACAACACAAAGCAACAACCAAACGCTATAAGAAGGGTGAGAGCCAAATGGACCAGACCTCCTAGGACTATCTACAAGATTAATGTAGATGGTTCTTTTACCCAATCTGGAAAAAGCCAGACTGGGGGAATCATTCGTGATTCTGAAGGAAATATTATTGATATTTTTTCCAAAGAAGCTAATGTGGGATCAACAATCCAAAAAGAAGTCTCTGCCATGATTCTAGGTCTTCAAAGAGCAAGACAGAAGGGACTAAGGAAGATTATTCTTGAAATTGACAATCAGATTCTGGTCAAAGCAGCCAACAGAGAACAGTCGTCCAGATGGGAAATTCTACATCAGATTGAAGAAATCCAAAGGCTTACAACTGAATTCTTATCAGTGGAGATCCGACATATATTTAGAGAAGCAAACCATATTGCGGACTATATAGCCAAATCAGGTGTAATTTGTAACTTACCCTCTATTCCCTACCATAGGGATCTCTGTAAAATCATCCTTCAGGATGATCTGAGAGTTAGGTTGTTTTTTTAGCAACGGCTCCCAATGTTTGCCTACTGTAAAAAAAAAATTGCTATATTATTAAAATTAGATTTTTAAAAAATCGCACTATTGCGCGGGAATTGTACTAGTAATATCTTTTTTTTTAACTATATAATATTAATACAGTACTAATTAAGAAATTGCAACATGTTTAAAATTTTCCATTTTGGAGAAAAGTTCGGTGTTTTGCTCCAAAAAATTCCCTAAACCATTTTTAAAAATGAAAAACACAATGAAAGAGCAAATTTACAACAATCTTTAAATTTTAGAGAGAGATTTCCCCTTTCCCAAATCATTTTTCAAAGAAGACAATTAATCTTCACCTCACCACATGGGTCCAAGTACGTCACATTGTACCGTATGTTGGTTGATGCCTACCTAGCTCGCTCATTTCCACCCGTAGCGGCCCCTGGGTGTGGACGCGCTACACCCTGGTTCCTAGTGATCCAAGAGTCTCCCTTCGACCCAAGAGTCCCCGAAAATTTGGAGAAAAAAATAGCTTATTTATATATATGGTATTGTTTTAATAAGACCTCGTTTGGATAAACGTGGTAATTTGATTTCCTAGGAAGTTACTTCTCATGAAATAAACTTCCCATGAATTTTACATGAACTCAATTTCTATAATTTGTTTGGTTGAACGGTGAAATCTCATAGCAATTTATTTAAAATTACTCTTATTACCTTTATTTATTAACACGTCCTCCTTATTATAGGGATAAATTGGAAATTTTCTTAATCAAAATTAAAATAAAAATGAGATTTGGGAAAAAAAAAAGGGAAGTAATTCGGAAAAAAAAAAGGGGGAAGTAGATCTTAACCACCCCCTCATGGTAAGATGAATTCCACCATTTTTGAGGAATTTCAATTCCCATGAATTAGAATTCCTGTGTTTTTTAGTTTTACGTTTTTAATAACAAACACATGTATTGTCAATCACTTTTTGGGTTTATGTACTTCCCGGGAAGTAAATAGCTAACCAAACGAGCTCTAAGTAAAAACTAAGATAGATATTGAATTAATTAATTCACTTAGCTCATTTGGTGAATATGAAGCAAGGGAAATGAGACCAAAAGGTGGGGGTCGATCCCTACCTACCTCATTTTTTAAATAAAATTTCTCCTCCTTGGATCCGTTTGGATATCATGTTTATATTTTGTAAACTTTGTCTTCTGGTTTATAATGATACTTTATAGAATTGGCGTTTGGAATGCCAAAATTAAGCGACTAGTTTATTAGAATAAACTCTTATTCCAACCCAAAAATCACATCTCCAAACACATCTTTCCGACACAAAACTCGACACTGTCTCTCTTTATCTCTGGCTATTCAACTATTCATAATGAAATTTCCACTGATTCCGATGTTATTGACCACCGGTAGAAGAACAAGTTTGGAGATGGTGGCAGTGGAGGGAAAAAGATGGAGCATTTGAGAGGGAAATTGATGCGAATTAAGTGTTCTTGAACATAACTTGGGCGAGGCCGAGGAGGCAAAGGCTACCATATCTGGTGGCGATAATCTGAAGGCGGCAGGGGTTGACGACAAGGCTGCCCAAATTAGAGAGAGGAGGAGAAAGAAGGTCATCGACATTGCCAACCAATGCCACCAGAACGGCGGCGGGTGGATTACCAATACATTCGAGGCTATTAGGATTTGGGATTGGTGATTTCCGCCGACTAATAATACTCCCTCCGTTCTTTTATAAATGACTTTTTACTATTCATGTACGCTTTTTAAATTGATAAAAACTACATAAAATATTTTAAAATTTTTTTTTAATAATCTCATACTTTTTAGTAATAAGTATAATATTATTAGAAAATATTGAATAAAAAATTAATATTTTATTTATTTTTTACCTTTCTAAAAAAACGCACAGACTTGAAAAAGTCAAATATTAAGGAACGGAGGGAGTAATAGGAATAAGCCTCCCTCATCAGCACCGGAGATTCAGACGATGGTCGACGACACCAAAGGAGAGAGTAGCGGCAAATTGCGAGGCTACTGGTGGTGTCCATGGCTATGTGATGAGAGGGAGATGAAAAGGCAGGGTTTGGACAGATGCAAACCCATTTAAATCAATTTTTTTGAATAATTATATGATAATAAACCAACACTTATCCTTCGAATAAAACCTTATTAAAAATAAACTTTAATGACATTATAAGTTGGATATGCAAACGGAGCCTTAGTTTAGGATTTTGATTTTGTGTTAAACCAGATTTCAGATCTAAACCCTAGAACAGGTATAATGGAGAGCTAAGCACAGATAAACGAAAGCAAAAGAGAACACAGGGATTGGTGATGCAGTTCGGTTACCCTACTCTGCGGAGCCTCAAGAGGAAGAGACTCAAACCCATGAATCCACTAAGTATGATCGAATACAGGATATGGATACAGATGATAGACAAAATAGAAAGTAACCCTAGATCTAGCAGCTCAAGCAAGCAGGTAATCAAGGAGAAACTCGAAGAATAGGAACAGATACTCCCTTTCACTCCATCTGAGAAGACGAAGATGAACAGAAGCTGGTGAAGAGCCGAGGTTGAGCACCAAGCAGCTTCTCCTTCCTAAGTTGAGCTCAGACTCCTTGGATCACATCAAGAGCTTGAGAATCAAGCTCGTCGGGGTGTGGGCCAGCATGCGTCGCCGGATCGTCGAATCGCCTCTAAGCTTTCTTTCTCTCTATCTCTTTCTTTCAGAAGCGGAAGCGTTGGAATGAAGCTCTCAACCCTTTAGGGTTTCTAAAGACGAGGCTTTATACTCGAGCCCTAACGAAATGAAACGCAGCGTTTCAATCAAGTGAGGTCTCAGGCTTTAGCAAGCCGTTGGAAGCCTTCAGAAACGAATGGGCCGAGAGAGTAGAGAGTTGGGCCGAGACAACAGTAATGGGCTGACGTCTTTGGCTTCAGCTTTAGACATTCATCCATTTGATGTAGGCTTGGTGCCTTGGAGCCCTTGGGACTATCCGAGGTCTCTTCCACTTGACCAAAGCTTGAGCCACCTTAGATCTGGTCCTAGCTTTTAGCCTAACCATCCATGTATCCATAACCCCTAGTACATATGCATCTAGATTACATTAGGCATAACAATTTGCCCTCCTAATCTAGCCACCATATGTGGTATTCGATCATTTAAATGGGGAAACATAGGTTTAATTCTTCGATCCGTCTGTCGTCAGCTCGTGTACCTACATAGTTAGTGAACATCAAGTATATGAAGAAAGTTCCTGCAATAGTAGAACTTACTGGAAGGAACTATCTTCGTGCCAAAGTCAGTTGGATTAAGCTCTCCCTTGATGTTCTTGACGTCTAGGGCCTTGTCTTCGACCCTGTGCATGATGAAATGAAACCTAACATCTATGTGCTTGGTTTTCTCATGATACATAGGGTCTTTACACAGATACAAAGCACTTTGGCTATCCATGTTTATAACAGGTACAAATTTCTTTCTGAAAATCTCTCTAAGAATGCCTTTCAACCAGATAGCTTCCTTAGCAGCTTCAGTTGCTGCCATGTATTCGGCTTCAGTTGACTTCCAGGATATGCAGCTTCAGTGGTGGACTTCCTTGTATCCTTGTTGCTGGCATAGTCCGAGTCCACATACCCTTGGAGATCACCAGCATGTGCATAATCTGAGTACACAAGGCCAAGATGATTAGTGCCATTCAGATATTTGAGCAAATATTTCATAGCATTCCAGTGTGGCATGTCAGGATTGGACATGTATCTACTAAGAACACTAATGGAAAAAGCTAAATCAGGCCTAGTACATAGCATAGCATACATGATTGAACCAACAACAACATCATAGGGAACATCAGACATGTCTTTCTTTTCATGTTCAATTTTAGGGCATTGAGCCTTGCTCAGAACAAGGTGCCCTCCTAAGGGTATAGATGAAGATTTAGAATCAAGCATGCTAAACCTTTTGAGAACCTTTTCAATATAATCAACCTGGGAAAGCATAAGTTTCCTCTTGGGTCTATCCCTAAGTATCATGACCCCTAGAATTCTCTTGGCGTGGCCAAGGTCTTTCATATCAAAATGTTTCATTAAATTTCTTTTAGTGTCAGAAATGATTCTCATAGAAGCACAGACAAGAAGAATGTCATCCACATAAAGCAGAATAAACAAAGGAAATTTAGTAGTAACACCTTTGATATACAAGCAGGAATCATATTCACTTCTAATAAAATCAAGAGATCTCATGCAAGAGTCAAATTTTATGTTCCATTGTCTTGCAGACAGTTTTAGACAATAAATAGACTTTTTCAACAGACAGACATGATTTAGTTTGTTTTTATCAGTGAATCCCTTAGGTTGTCTCATGAAAATAGTTTCATCAAGATCACCATGAAGGAAAGCAGTCTTAACATCCATTTGTTCAAGTTCCCAATTAAAGACAGTAGCAATAGCAAGAAGTAATCTCAGCGTTTTATATTTAACAACCGGTGCAAATATGTCATTATAATTTAACCCTTCTCTTTGATTAAACCCTTTTGCTACAAGTCTAGCTTTATACTTAGGTGGTTCATCGGATTTTATCCTTTCTTTGACTTTAAAAACCCACTTACAGTCAATAGTTTTAGCATGCTCAGGTTTAGAAACAAGAATCCAAGTTTTATTTGCTTTCATAGACTCAAGTTTTTCTAGCATAACTTTAAACCATTTCACAGAATCAGAGGACCTCATAGCAGATTCAAAAGTCTCAGGAATAACATTTTTGACAATCTTAGAAGCAATATAAGCAAACTCAACAATATTAATATCATCTGTGTACCTTCTATTAGGAATTGTAGTTCTAGGACTCCTATCTCTAGCAAGTTGATAGTCATGCAGCACAGAGTTATCAACAATAGGCACAGATGAAGCAGAAGTGGAAGGAGAAGCATGCTCAGACATGGAAGGCCCAGAAGAAGAAGAACTGGAAGAATCAGAAGAAGATTGAGGGTTTAAAGGTACTCCCTGAGTTGTGTCTTCTTCATTTCCTTCAGGTTGTTGCTCTTCATCATGTTCTCCTCCTAATTGTTGTGTTTGCTGTAATGGAGCATCAGCTGGGATTGCTTGGTTTACAGGAGGAGATCTATAGTGAGTTGGGACATAGCCTATGTCAAACTCATCATCTCCTTCTTCAGAGGTTGTGGATGACAACAACTGGTCATCAGGTGCAAAGAACTTTGAGGTTTGATCAGAGTTACCTGTATTCTCATTTCTAGGTGTTAGAACACTTTTAAAATGAAATTCAGATTCATTGAAGGTAACATTTCGGGAAGACAATGACTTTATATCCTCCAGGTTGGATTAGGAGGATCTTATAACCCTTGACCCCTTCTGGGTACCCAAGCATGACACCTTTGAGGGCCCTAGGTTGCAACTTGCCTTGAGAAACATGTGCATAAGCTGTGCAACCAAAAGGTTTTAGGTATGTCAAGATGGGTTTGTTACCAACCCATAGCTCTTCTGGAGTTTTGAATCCAATTACAGAGAAGGGGGATCTGTTGATTAGATATGTTGCAGTGGAAACAGCTTCTCCCCAAAGAGTGTGCTTCATGCCTGCTATGAAGATAAGACATCTGGCCTTCTCTAACAGTGTCCTATTCATCCTCTCAGCAGTACCATTCTGCTGAGGGGTGCCAGGCACTGTGAGTTACCTTCTGATGCCATTCTCCCTGCAAAAATCATCAAAGGCAGTATTGCAAAACTCAAGTCCATTATCAGTTTTGAAGCATAGAAGTTTGTTACCAGTTTGAAGCTCCACTTTAGTTTTCCAGGTTTTGAAAGCCTGAAAAGCTTCATCTTTTATTTTTAGCAGAGTTAGCCATACTTTCCTGGAGAAGTGATCAATAAATGAAATGAAGTATCTCTTCCCACCAATTGTGTCCACCTGTGCAGGCCTCCATAAGTCTGAATGAACATACTCAAGAGGCTTGTTGGCAGTGTACAAGGACTTGGGGAATACCTGTTTAGTAGCCTTCCCAAAGACACAATTCTCACATAATGACAAGTCAGTAGGTTTTTCAGATAACAAACCATGCTTATGCAGATAATAAAGACCTTTGTTTCCAATATGACCTAGCCTAAAATGCCACAGCTTTGTTAAATGAGAAGTCATGTATGCAGAGTTGGCAAGAAGATTGCATTCATTTCCAGGAGTAATGACATGATATAAGCCTTTCTTTCTAATGGTCTTGACAATGCATTTTCCATTCCAGAGAACTCTTTTAATGCCATTACTAGTGGTGATGTCATAATTCATGTAATAAAAAATAGACTCAGACATGAGACTCCTCCTTAGTTCAGGCACCTACTTAACATCTTTAAGGGTGATAACATTCCCATCAAATATTTTCAGTGATACATCCTCCACCCCCTTGATGGCAAGAGAGTGGTGGTCACCAAGTTTGATCACCCCTCTCCTACTCTGATCAAGGTTATCAAAGCAACCTTTGACTGGGGTGGCATGTATGGTGCAGCCAGAGTCAAGAATCCAGGAGGATGGATCACTATCTTCTGAAATACACATGAAAAGTTCATTAGGATAGTTACCAACATCAGACTCAAGCAAAGAAACAGACATAGATTTCTTGAGTTTATTTTCATCAGCCCTCTTTTTCTTCCTGCAATCCTTTATCCAGTGTCCAAGGTGTCCACAATAATTGCACTTGGAATCCTTGGGTACCTTGGAACTGGATTCAGGATTAGAAGCATTTGAATTTTCATCTTCCTTTTTCTTTTTGTTTTTAGACTTATTGCCTTTAGGTTTGTTTGTTTTAGCAAACAAAACCTCAGATTTCTCAGAGGTGTCAGACTTGACACCATGCTTGGATTTGAACACTTTGAGCATCTCATTCTTCTAAGAGATAGTCTCCACTATGCGTTCCTTAGTGAGAGGCTCTCTTGAGAACTGAATGATATCCTTAAAATGATCAAACTGTGAGGGCAATGAGTTCAACAACAAAATGGCTTGATGAGAATTCTTAATGTTATCATCACATCTCTCTAGCTCTTGTGTCATTTTTAAAAACTTATCCAGATTATCATTTAATGTAATAGATGTGTCCATTTTAAAAGTGAAGAGCCTACAGAGTAGAGAGATGCGACTAGGAAGGGATTCAACAAGAAATAAGTCCTCCAGGGCTAACCAAAGGGCCCTGGGGTCATCTACCTTGACTACCTGTCTGGCCACATCGTCTGTGAGCCTGAGCATAATCTCGGCATGAGCTTGTTCTGAAACTTCTGGAGGAACTGGTGGTACTACAGGTGTGATGGGTGGTGTTTGTTGTACTGAAGAGTCTCCCAGTGGTGTGGAGGGTGGAGTGACCGGTGAAACAGCTCTCCAGCATTTTTCTTTGATCAAGATGGCTTTCATCTTGACCTGCCACATGACAAAATCTATCTTGCCATCAAATGGCTTGATTTTGACATAGGAATCTACCATGGTACCTGGGACAGAAAAGAAAAACAGGGTTAGTTTGTTCAACTGAAAGCTTAAGACAGTAAATAAGCTAACAGATACTGAAACTAACACATAAACACAGAGAAAACATTTTGAAAGACAGATATGTTTTGAAAACAGTGTGGTACGTCGGACGGGAGAGGAACAACGCCTGGCCAGTGGACACTATATGCGGCCTGCCCAATGTCCACGCCCCCGGATCTATTTCTCACGTCTACAGAGACGCGAGAAAGGAAGAAAAGGGACAATCAAGCTCTGATACCACTTTGTTAAAACCAGATTTCAGATCTAAACCCTAGAACAGGTATAATGGAGAGCTAAGCATAGATAAACGAAAGTAAGAGAGAACACAAGGACTAGTGAAGCAGTTCGGTTACCCTACTATGCGGAGCCTCAAGAGGGAGAGACTCAAACCCATGAATCCACTAAGTATGATTGAATACAGGACATGGATACAGATGATAGACAAACTAGAAAGTAACCCTAGACCTAGCGGCTCAAGCAAGCAGGTAATCAAGGAGAAACTCGAAGAATAGGAACAGATACTCCCTTTCACTCCATATGAGAAGACGAAGATGAACAGAAGCTGGTGAAGAGCCGAGGTTGAGCACCAAGCAGCTTCTCCTTTCTAATTTGAGCTCGGAGTCCTTGGATTACATTAAGAGCTTGAGAATCAAGCTCGTCGGAGTGTGGGACAGCAAGCGTTGTCGGATTGCCTCTAGGGTTTCTCTCTTTCTCTCTCTCTCTCTCTCTCTCTCTCTCTCTCTCTCTCTCTCTCTAAGAAGCGGAAGCGTTGGAATGAAGCTCTCAACCCTTTAGGGTTTCCAAAGATGAGGCTTTATACTCGAGCTCTAACTAAAGGAAACACAGCGTTTCAATCAAGTGAGGTCTCAGGCTTTAGCGAGCCGTTGGAAGCCTTCAGAAACGAATGGGCCGAGAGAGCTGAGAGTTGGGCCGAGGCAACAATAATGGGCTGACCTCTTTGGCTTCAACTTTAGACATCCATCCATTTGATGTGGGATTGGCGCCTTGGAGCCCTTGGGACTATCCGGGGTCTCTTCCACTTGACCAAAGCTTGAGCCACCTTAGATCTGGTCCTAGCTTCTAGCCTAACAATCCATGTATCCATAGACCCTAGTACATATGCATCTAGATTACATTAGGCATAACAATTTGGAAACCAATTGGTTTGATTATCAGAATCACTTTTGTGAAATTTTGATTAGGGATTGTAATTTTGAGAATCAATTTTTTGTTTTAATTATTGTGTATATGTGATTTTGATAATGAAATTTATTAATTGAATTTGGAGTTTGTGAATTGAATTTGATAAGCTTTATACAATATTTTTGTTTTCCTGTCCTACATATTCAACTCGCAATTTCTATAATGTCTTTGAGAACAAAAAGACATTACAAAGTTGACGAGTTTACATTCCTAATATGTAAAAACTTTGAATGTAGCATGATTGGATTTTAATAAGCTTACAATCTTAGATATGCAAAGGTCTGAAATTGCACCCCACCTTTTAGAGAGTCATGCGACCGCCATTGATTTCTAAATGGTGTCAGGAGCCCTCAACTTCCTGGTTTAAGAAACCACTTCGTCCTCTCCGTTGTTGCGGTATCTTGCGTCGGGGCATTTTCTACTCGTTTGTATACATTGTTGATGTATATTATTTAAGAATACGTCTTCCTCGTATCCATGGACTATTTACTTGATATGCTGTGATTTGCACATTTGTAACATTTGCGAGCATCGATTGCTTGTAGCATATTGCCAATTCAAACTATTTATTCAAATCACCAGCGTGTTTTGTGGATTATGATATTCATTTGTTGAGTGATCGTTTCCGTAAAGGTAGATTCACAATACATTTATCATCTTATTAAAAATGACAAGTGTGTGTAGGTTCGAGGTGATGAGTGATCTTATGAGCTATCTTGGAATGCCTGTCCTGCATAAGTGAGTGAACAAGGAAACGTTCGCTCCGTTGATCGATAAGGTTAGTGCCCGGCTTGCGACTTGGAAGGGCAAATATCTTAGCCTTGCAGGGAGAATCACACTTACTAAATATGTTCTATCTTCGATCCTTGTCTTTGCTATGTCTTCAGTTATGCTGCCTGCTAATACGTGTGAACAAATTGATAAAATTTGTAGGGGCTTTCTTTGGGGAAGCAGCGAGGAACGGAGACGGATACATCTTGTCAACTGGGACGTGGTGTGCAGCCCCAAGGAGCTCGGAGGGTTGGGCATTAGAGCCATGATGGATCTCAATTTGGCCACGACGGGTAAACTGATGTGGAGGTTTTTAACTAGCCAAGATGGTGATACTTGGAGCGACATCCTTCGGGCCAAGTATACATGCACCAGGGCGAGTGGCCTGACCGGCACATCCCATGTCTGGTCGAGCATGTTGTAGTGCTCGAATGGGGTTGTTGCTGCTGGGGTTTGATGGATTGTAGAAGATGGGAGGCTCGTTCGATTTTGGAGCGATAATTGGACGGGTGATGGACTATTACAGGATGTGGTTTGCGACCAACTGGATTACTCTGCCAATAGTCGTACGGTCCGGTCTTACTAGAGGGATCGTGAGGGTTGGGATTGGGAGTCTCTTCATTCACTCCTCCTGACCACTACTTTGATGAAGCTGGAGGCTATTGGTCTGGATGATTCTGCCATGTCGGAGGATTGCCTATGCTGGCAGGCGACTCCCGATGGGAATTATTCCATTAAATCGGCTTATGAGTTGATTCGGCGAACCCACGAGGTGAGCTTCAACGATGCACAAGTGTTTCGAAGGATCTGGGTGCCGAAGGTGTCGGAAAGAGTCCGGTGTTTCATTTGGTTGGTAATTAGAGGAGCCATTCTCACGAATGAGGAGAGGTGTCGACGCCATATCGCGACGGATCCAAGCTGTGGTGCGTGCCCAAACCATGCCGAGACCCTCAACCACTTGTTCAGGTGTTGCTACAAAATTGATGGGTTGTGGAAGGCATTCAGTAGGCCAACTAGCAGTCAGACTTTCCTTGAGAGTCCATTTGCCGCCTGAATTAGGGAGAATCTGCTAGTGACGTAGGGCTATTTCGACGAGGTTGATTGGGGTAGCATGTTCGCGATGTCGCTTTGGTGGATTTGGAGATGGAAAAATGACCGTGTGTTTAACGGTAAGGAGTGTATGGTGGATAAAGCACAGTTCGTTAAGACAAAAGCGCTCGAGTACGCCTCTGCTTGGAAACGCCTTGGTGTTAGGACAATTGTCGTCGAGAAGCACAAGGCGGAGATTAGGTGGGAGAGGTCAGTTGTTGGCTGGGTTAAGGTGAATACTAATGGGTCTGTTGCGACAGATGGGAGCTCTGGTGCGGGCAGAGTCCTGCGGGATGCTGATGGGCGCTAGCTAACCGGCTTTGTTCGACACATTGGTTGTTGTACGGTGTCGGTAGCTGAGCTTTGGGAGCTGTTGGATGGGCTCCGATTGGCATGGGAGGCATGATACAAGCAAGTGATTATCGAGTGTGTCTCCAAGACTGCAATCAATTTACTTCGGAAGGGCGTTGCGAGCCATCATCCCCTTTCTTGCCTGGTACAGCAGTGTCGGAGCTTGCTTAGTCGAGACTGGGAGGTCTAGTTGAGGCACGTCTTCAGGGAAGCGAACTCTATCGCTGACTCCCTCGGGCACTTGTCTATACTTATCCTATTGGTGTACATAGTATTTCAATTCCGCCTTTAGAGATTGATGTTATTGTGGATGAGGATGCTAGGGGAAGGGCTACTCCCCGTTTAGTGCCTGTGTAACCCGTTTGTTCTTTATAGATGAGAGCCTGCAACTCACGTTTTCCTACCAAAAAAAAATCATCTTATTAAAAATAAATAAATAAACAAATTGGTAGATGTTTGCTCAAGTGTCAAATTATTTTTGTAAGTTAGAACTTGGAACTTGGAAGCTAGGGGCCGGGTGTGATGAAATCTATCTATCTATTAATATTACTAATTCTGCTAGCATTTTGCTGACGTGTCACGCCCACAATTAAAGTTGATTTTTTTTATTCAAATGGTATTTTCTCATTAGTCAATATTATTGCTGAAATTATTTGTTTTCTATTTGACATATATTTGTTTCCTATTTTTCATACTAATATTATTTAAATTGATATGCTTATATCAATTTTTGATCTATTTTAAATATATTTATTTCCTTTTTTTCATAGAAAAGATTATGTAAATTGATACATCAGACTACAATTTTGGATATTATTATTTTGTGTGGTCTTTTATATCATTATTTCATTAATATCACGACTTTCTTTATACATTTCATTCATATCAATAATATTATATATTTCTTTTTAAAATTTACATTTATTATACAATATAGACATCTTAAGTTTTTATTGAATTTTTTTTAAATATTTTCGGAGAAAGAAGTAAAACATCACTAAATTTAAGAAGAAATTATTTTTGCACCTGTTAACCTTCAAAATTTAAGGAACATAATTATCCAAAATGAATATTTTAAATCTATACTTACTCTGCACATTCTACACGACATCTATGTAAATTTTTAACAAAAGATTTTTTAGAGATAAATTACATTTATTTTAAACATCTAAAATGACAATTTGGAATACAAAAAATAACATTTTAAGATCTACAAACAAAAATTGAAGAATTTTGAGAAAAGAAATTGTGAAATTTGCATATATTATCATTTCAAAATAAATAAATAAATAAATAAACACTCTTTTATGATTAATTTTGGGTGTTTGGCTTCAAACATTGAAGAAAAAAATATTCATCCCGAAAATGAATATATTAAATCTATATTTATTTTATACACCCTAGATTTCCTTTATTATAATTTCAATATTTTAAGACCTGCAATTTTTTTTATAAATTTTGTAAAAATAACTAATTTGTGAATATTTTATTTCAAAAGTTAATTATAAAAATCAATTAGAGCCAAAAAAGTTTTTTATTTTACAATTTACTTATTTTAAAAGTTAATTAAGACCTACGAGCATTACTTATTTTATATCTTAGATGAGGCGCCTTCGATTACATTTTTTACCATCTTACCTTTATTTTCTCTATTTATTCTCCCTCTTTCTAGCCATCTTTCTCATGAAAATAATGAATAAGTTACATATATACATAACTTCAAAAGTATTCTCAGAATCATGTGCTTATGATTTTTTTAATCATTATATGACATTTTATATTTTCCTTTTTAGTTTTATACTATTGATAATAATTATATATGTATTTCAAATTATAATAGGTGGCGTGTTGGAGTTTTATTACTACTTTACGTTATTAAATCATTTAAAAAATTAGATTGTATCTCTTTCCAACTAATTTATAAATTAAAAAAATAATTTATACATATTATTTTTGTTGTAAACAAGTATATATTAATATAATATTATATAGATATATAGAATGATGTTCAATTTGAAATGAATCAAAATCCCGTGCCTTGAAGGCACGGGTATTACACTAGTGACCATCTCCAATAGCTTCTCCAAAAATTTCTTCAAAATGGGGAATTAAGAGCAACTCCAAGAGCATCCCTATTTTGGAGAAAATTCTGAATTTGGGGAAATTTGGGCCATTTTCAGGTCCAACAGCTTCCCCAGCCCATTCTCCAAAATAGGGTGGGAATGAGAAAACTAGGGTAGCTTCCCCAAATGTGGAGCAGCGCTAAATTTTTTGGAGCAACCCTTTTTCCCACGTTCTTCCACTTTCAACTCTCAAAAACCGACTTTGAATTTGGATTGCTGCTCGACAAGTTGTCAAGAAAGAAGACGTTGCTTCTGCAGGTGAGCCTTCTTGAACTATTTTTCTCTTCTTCTACCACCTCTGTTGTGTCAATTAATCAAAGAACTTTTTTCATGCTCTGGTGAAATTTCAAAGTTAATTGAGCCTTCATTGTTAAGCAATTCAAAAACGTTTTTGAGAATTCAAAAATCATGGTGGTGAACAATAGTTGAGAATTCAAAAACCAAGCAATTCAGAACAGATTGGGATGCTCTTTTGAACAAAAACGTTAAGCATGATTATGCCTTATCAAAACGTTTACAGAAAATTCAGAGTCTTACTTTCATTATGTCCCAATCTGTGTGCTTTGTTGTTCACTGTTTGATGGTAATGTCACCTTTTTGCTCAATAAGAGCTAGCTACCAATTCTCTCTGAAATGGAACACCTTCTTCCTAACTGTGATATTTTAAAATGGATTGTTAAAAATGGCAAGGAAAGATGAAAGAACTCAAAGAAGTCCAGAGTCATCATTTTTCCCATCTCGCATTTTCTGTCTCTGTTAAATCATAAGGGATTAATGGTATTAGGTAGCTGCATGCCTGCATCAGTATAATGGATTATGTTTCAGTTTAAACCCGAGGCAATCTCTATTCTGAAGTTTAAAGTTCAGACACATTTTTTGGCATCTGATGACTGATGTTGTGACAATATTTCATTCTTCCTCGTGAGCAACATCTACTATAGATGCTGCACCTTACAGCTAGTATCTTGCGTTGCTCGTGTTTTATTCTGTAGAAACTTGGCAAACGTTACAATCTAACAGCTATTGGTAATGCTGGCAGCAAATTTCAAAGGATAAAAGCTTTCACATCACATCATCATAAAAAAATCAGAACTGATGGAAATATTTCAGCCTTGAAAGAGTACACCATCAACCAAGCAACGAATCTCAATCAACACAAAAAGAATGGAAAATGGTGGTTAATGGTTATATTGTTCTGATTTGTTAGAGAATGACAATCTGATTTTTTAAACAATCATATAAATCTCAATTTTAGAGAATGACAATCTGATTTTTTAGAGAATATGGAACTGATTGTTAGGTGTACTGATGCTGATGAATTTACAGCAGCTCTACAGTATTGCTGTTGGATTTATACGATCATATAAATCTCAATTTTAGAGAATGACAATCTGATTTTTAGGTGTGTTGTATTGTTGTTGAATTTACAGCAGCTGTGTATTGATTTTTAGGTGCACTTGCTGAGTTGCTGTGAATGTACAACAGTTTCTGTGTTTCTGTGTTGCTGTTTTCTGTAAACAAAACATTTATTCCATGCCATGACAAGATTCTTATGGTTATCACAAGTTAAACTAACCAATCTTTTGACAATGTGATTTTTTTTTCCTGTAGAATTTTTTTTTCCTCTAGCTGCTGCACTTGCTGAGTTGCTGTTAATGTACAGCAGTTTATGTGTTTCTGTGTTGATGTTTTCTGTAAAAAAAACAATTATTCCATGCCATGGAAAGATTCTTAGGGTTATCACAAGTTAAACTAACCAATCTTTTGACAATTTGATTTTTTTTTTCCTGCATAATTTTTTTCCATGCTATAGCTGCTGCACTTGTTGATTTGCTGTGAATTTACAGCAGATTATGTGTTGCTGTTTTCTGTAAAATGAAGGTGAAATTAAAATGGTGTACAGTAATTTTAAGAAACTTTGCATTGATTCCCCATTTTAGAAAAACATTTGGGGAAGCTGTTGGAGAAGCTCTAAAAGAGATATTCTCCAAATTATTTTTGCTCCACCTCCAAGAGCTTCTCCATTTCGACCATTTGGGGAATCATTTAGAGCATGTCCAACAGCTTCTCTAAAAAATTCTTCAAAATGGAGAATTAAAAATCACATATTCTGAACTTTTTTTGGCTGAATTCCAACAGATTCTCTATTATGGAGTTTACCCCAAAATATATAGAGTTTTCTCCAAATTTAGGGAATCATCTCCATTTCTTCTCCTCATTCTCTATTTTGGAGAATGTGATCCGTTGGACCGAAATCAACTTCAATATTCTCCAAAAACCCAATATGGAGAATCTGTTGGGGTTGCTCTTAGTTTTAGAGAATGCTGCAGATTTGGAGAAGCTTCTCCATTTCTTCTGCAGCTTCTCCATTTTGGAAAATGAAATGGAGAATCCATTGGACCTAAAATTCTCCAAAAACCCCCAAAATCCCTATTTTGAAGAAGCTGTTGGGAGCATCCCCAAGAGATTCTCCATCTTCATTTTTTGGAGAATGCTGGGATAGTTTTTGCTCCAAGAGCTTCCCCATTATATTCTCCAAAATAGATAATAGAGGGAAAATATAGAGGTCATTCCCTAAATTTGGAGCAAACTCTATATTTTTTGGGGTGAATTTTATAAGGGAGAAGCTGTTGAAATATGGCAAAAAAATATTCAGAATATTTGATTTCTCATTCTCTATTTTGGAGATTGTTTTATGAAAGCTCTTGGAAATGCTTTGTCTTGCTAAATTTAAAATGCATGCCCAATATGAGAAAGTGAAAGGTATAAAATAAAAAAACAGGAAATGATACTAAATACCACAATTTGAGAAAAGTTTGCAAAAATGCCACCGTTTTGGAAAATTTGCAAGAATGCCATTTTTTCCCAAAATTTGCAAAAATGCCAAGGTAAACCCTCCCCCAAAACTTGCTATCCTAGGTTATTATGCCCAAAAAAAAAAATTACAGGCATTGTCAAGGTTCCCAGATCTGAGTGGTTGCCGATGGTGTTCGCCCGGGGGCTTGGTGGAGGGGGTGTGTGGTGGTCGGTCTCGGCCTGGATCTGGCCGGAGGTGGGCTCTGGCGCTCTGGGCTGTTGTTGTTCTCTCTCCTCTCCCTTGCTCTTGCCTTTTTCTCAGATCTGGGCGTTGGTAAGGGTTTCTCCGCCGCCGCTTGTCCGAGGTTGATTGTCAGGCTGATAGGGGGTGGTCTTGGGTGTGAGCCAGGCGAGATGGGGCTAGTAATGTCGGCCTTCCTGGTTCGACGGATCGCTGCAGCGGGATGGCTATTCCTCGGCGGTGGTGTGGTGGGTGGAAGGCCGGCCCCAGGGTGAGGCCGGCGGCGGTGGAAGGCGCGGGCGCCGCTTGCTCTCTCGGTCTCTACTTCGTCTTCTTCGTCCCTGTTCTCTCTCACCTGCCGCTTGCTCTCTCTCTAAATCTTTCTTCGTCCCTGTTCGTCTTCTTCGTCCCTGGTTTGAGGTTCGAATTGGGTGACAGGGGTTTGACATTGGGTGACAAGGGTTTACATTTTGTAGAGAAGGGTTCTGAAATGGGGTGACAGGGGTTTGACATTGGGTGACAGGGGTTTACATTTTGTAGAGAAGGGTTCCGAAATGGGGTGACAGGGGTTTGACATTGGGTGACAGAGGTTTCCATTTTGGAGAGAAGGGTTCCGAAATTGGGTGACATGGGTTTCCATTTTGGAGAGAAGGGTTCCGAAATGGGGTGACAGGGGTTTGACATTGGGTGACAGGGGTTTCCATTTTGGAGATAAGGGTTCCGAAATTGGGTGACAAGGGTTTGACATTGGGTGACAGGGGTTTCCATTTTGGAGAGAAGGGTTCCGAAATTGGGTGACAGGGGTTTGACATTGGGTGACAGGGGTTTCCATTATGAAATTGGGTGACAGGGGTTTCCATTATGAAATTGGGTGACGAGGTGTGGAAATTGGGATATGTGGATGTCGTAGGTGGCCGATTGAAGGAGGTTTGAGGTATTGGTTATAGGCTTCCGATTCATAAGGGGTGACATGGGTTTCACGTTGAGTGACAGGGGTACAGTGACATGGGTTAGTCTGTTAGGTGACAGAGGGAGATGAATATAATTTGTAAACTGACTTTGTTCGTCTTTGTTCGTCTGATGGAAATTGCAGGAAACAAATGGTGAGGACAAAATACACAGAGGAAAGAGAGTGGCTGAGAGAGAAGATGGGTCAAATCGTGAGGAAGAAGAAAGGTAGGCCGTGAAGATAGATCTGGCAGCTAGGGCGGCGGCTGAGTTGAACTCCGGCCACCGCAGCCATCATCGGCGGGATACTGAGGAGGAGGAGCGGGGAGAAGCTTGTCGGAGCCTCCGGCGACGGAGTTTTGTCAGGTGCGACCTCATCGACTACGACGACGAAGACTACTTAGATGACGACGATGACGAGTTCGACGAGGATGACAATACCGACGCGGAGGATGGCGGCCGAAAGAGAGAGAAGAAGCTCAAGTTTGTGCTCAAGCTTCCGAATTGTTCCAGACTCTGAAGGTGAAGGGGACGAAGAGGATGAAGAAGAGGAGGAAGAAATTAGGGTTGTGAAAATCCCCTACCAAAACTCTCTTTCTCCTTTCTCTCTCTCTCTCCTTGTGACAACCTGCAACCTGTTTAGTCCTTCCCTATTTTTATTTGCAAAAATACCACCAATGGTAGTTGTGCAAATTTTCCAAAAAAGTGGTATTTTTACAAACCCACAAAAAAAGTTGTATAGTTGTGCAAATTGCCCATAAAAAAAAGAAAGAGCATTGAGTGGAAATTAAAATCATGAATAGTAGCTTGAAAATGGACTAGGTTCAATCTTTTGTTTGCCTATTGTCATTGCTTAGTAATATATGCACATTACGTTCTTCCATTCCATTTGTTTATCGTCATCATCCTCAGGCGTGGATTTTATGTTGGCTGATGCTAGCTTACTACTATTTTTTTACCCAAAACGATTACCACTACCAGTTACCACACAAGTCACAATTCACAACCCATAGCTTTAAAAAAAATAGTGAATATATATTGACAAGATAATAAAACGTTTCAATTGTAAAAAATATTTGCAAAATTTGACCGAAAATATCACATTGGAGGAGCAACTTCGAATTCGCAAATTGAGATTCAATTTACCATATTTTGTACTCCCTTCGTTTCAAAATAAAAGTCATTTGTCTTTTTCTGCACGTTTTTTTAATAGATAAAAACACTCTAAAATATTTTATTTTTTGATCAATTTTTTTTAATAATTTCATACTTAGTAGCCATAACTATAAACTTATCAAAAAAAAATCATTAGGAAAATAATATTTTATATAGTTTTTACCTCATAAAAACGCGTGTAAAAATGTTAAACGACTTTTATTTTGAAACGGATGGAGTATACAATAGTAATCGATAGGGGGGCTGAGTCACGTGCCCCCTCTCTCATTTGACGAACTACATAGGTGTACTCTCCTCGTTGATAATTTCGTTTTGATTTATACTATGTTTTAATTCGACATTTGAGTAAAAAGTTATGAATGTTTAAAAATTAAAGGTATATTAATCACAATACATTTTGTTTCAATAGACCATAATACCTTTATATATTTTACTTAGATTAATATTCTCAAACTATAATTCATATCGAGAGCTTCGAAATGAGAGATTATACTAATAATTTCGACAATTAGATAAAAAGTTACGCAAGTTTAAATTTTTTATATTTGGTTATACATTATTATATGTTATGAGTGCAACAAGTCATACTCTGTATTAAAAAGGGTTGTTATTCGAGCCAAACAAGTCTAGTATTGTTTGATTATATTTAGCTTATTTGGAAACAAATCATGCTCGAGTCGAACTTATATTTGAACTTGAACTCATACTCGGCTTGTTTCGTTAATGAACGGGCTTTGTAAGACTTTGAATGATATGATGAATGTATTTCTTGCTTTTTCCATTGATTGAATGATATACTTATACACATGATTGTCTTGCTCTCCAAGGATTAAGATAAACAAAGATAGACTTTTACAAAGATATGGTAAGATAGAATAAGGAAAGGATAAATTCTATCAAAGAATATAATTCTATCCTAATACCCCCCCACAAGCTCATGGAGGGTTCCGAACATGAAGCTTGGAACGAAGTGTCTGAAACCTGGCAGTGCCAACTGCTTTGGTGAAGATGTCTGCAATCTGATCCTGGGAGCGAACATGTCGGACAACGAGTGAACCATCTTCAACTTGCTCAAGAACAAAGTAGTAATCTATCTTGATATGCTTGGAACGTTGATGGAAGACTGGGTTAGCAGACATGTATGTAGCATTGAGGTTGTCGTAAAGTAAGATGGGAGGCCGAATAAGAGGAGCTCGGAGCAGGAGCAGCAGCTGCTGAAGCCATATCAACTCGGTAGCGGTGAATGCAATGGCGCGATACTCGGCCTCGGTGCTAGATTTAGCAACGACATTCTGCTTCTTGGAGGCCCAGCTGACGAGGTTGCCACCATAATAGACGGTGAAGCCATGCTGTGAACGACAATCATCACCATCAGAAGCCCAACCAGCGTCACAGAAGGCAACAAGTCGATGATCTAGAGCAAGACGAAGAGTCAAGCCTGACGAGAGAGATCCCTTTAGATAGCGGAGAATCCGTTTGACAGCCGACCAATGAGTGTCACTTGGTGACTGCATGAACTGACAAACTCTGTTGACGGCATAAGAGATCTCTGGGCGAGTGATGGTGACATACTGGAGAGCCCCCACAATGCTTCTGTATAGGAATGGATCAAGAAACGGATCACCGGCCTTGGTGAGACGAGAGGTCGGTTCTGCTGGAGAAGAGATGGGGCGGGCATCTTGCATCTTGCTGCGCAGAAGAAGATTCCAAATATACTTCTGATGAGACAGGAGGATAGTGTCCTTAGTGCGGGTCATCTCGATGCCAAGGAAGTAGTGAAGATCGCCAAGGTCACGGAGAGAGAATCCGCGATTGAGGAGGAGCACAAACTTGTCGATCTCAGCTGATACGGATCCAGTGATAATAAGATCATCAACATATACCAAAATATAGAGAACAGAGTTACCCTGGCGTCTGACAAACAGAGAAGTGTCGAACTTGCAGGCACAAAAACCATTCTGAAGGAGAAAGTGACGGACTTTGGTGAACCAAGCGCGGGGGGCTTGTTTAATTAAGCCATACAGAGCCTTGTGCAAGAGACAGACATCAGAGGGGCGAGAAGCATCGACAAAACCTGGGGGTTGAGCCATGAAGACCTGTTCTGATAGGTCTCCATTCAAGAAGGCGTTGTTGATGTCGACCTGGCAAAGTGACCAAGCATTGGTGAGAGCAAGGAAAAGAACAATCTTGATGGTAGCAGGCTTGACCACCGGACTGAATGTGTCAAAGTAGTCAACACCCTCTTCTTGATGAAATCCCTTGGCCACAAGGCGAGCCTTGTAGCGTTCAATGGAACCGTCGGCCCTGCACTTTATCCTGTAAACCCACTTACAAACAACAATGTTAGCTTGATTAGGACGAGGGACTAATGTCCAAGTCCCATTACGCAAAAGGGAATCATATTCAACTTGCATGGCATGTTGCCATTCGGGTGATATGGAGGCCTGAAGATATGTTTTGGGTTCATCATAAAGGTCATTTGTAGAGGGCAAGGGATGTTTTGTGGTGGTCAAGGCCTTGGGTTTGAGATCATTTGTCCTAGCTCGAGTGGTCATAGTATGACGTGAATCAACAGTTGGACGAAAATATGATGGAATAATGGGTTGTGGAGAAGGGGAAGACATACACGTGTCTGACGTGGACGAAGCCGAAGGAGCCTCCTCTAAAGGCGTTGAGATCGAGCCAGGGGAAGGGTGAGAGGCCGAAGAGCCATGTGTGGTAAGGGGAGTTGAGGGTTCAAGGGAGGCCACAGAAGGGGCTGGTGTCGCCATGGGTGAGACGGTGGCGGATGGGCTCGGCATTGGTGATGGCTGATCATCGGTCGATGTGGTCAGCGAGGGCGGCCAAGGGGATGCCGCTTGCTATAATAGGGATAGGGTTGGCATGGGGGGTGTCAGGTAGGGAGTCAGGAGAAGCCTTGGCATGATGTGGATATGGGAACATGGTCTCATCAAATATGACATGGCGAGCAATGTAGACTCGATTTGTAGGAACATGAAGACATATGTAACCTTTGTGGCGAGAACTGTACCCAATGAATATGCATGGTAATGAACGGAATTCGAGTTTGTTGGAGTTGTATGGGCGGAGGAAGGGGTAACATAGGGAGCCAAAGGTTTTGAGAAATTTATAATCTGGGATCTTGTCGTATAAAGCCTCAAAGGGAGATTTGTGATGCAAAATAGGGGTGAGGGTGCGATTATGTAGATAGAATGAGGTATGAAAGCCATGTTCCCAGAACTGGGAAGGGAGTTTGGCATGGGAGAGGATGGCAAGACCCTTTTCAACGATGGTTCGATGACGGCGTTCATCAACACCATTTTGGGATTGTGTATGAGGACAAGAGACACGATGAATGATGCCTTGGTATTGAAGAAAGGTAGACATATTTCTATACTCACCTCCCCAATCTGATTGAAATTGTTTGATTTTGGCTGAAAATTGCGTCTCAATCATCTTGTGAAATTGTTGAAAGTGGGCAAAAACTTGAGACTTTTGTGTGAGGAAATAGATCCAGACAAACTTCGTACAATCATCAACAAAAATCAAGAAATATGCATTACCATTAAATGAGGGAACGGGGGCAGGACCCCAAACATCTGAATAAACTAAATCAAAGGGAGACTGACTAGACTCATGCGGACTGTTGAGAGAGATTCAATGACTCTTCCCAAGCTAACAGGACTCACAAACACTTTTAAGATCATTTTTGGAAACTGGTAATTGAAATCTAGAAACAAGATGCCTGAAAACTGACTCATGGGGATAACCGAAGCGCTCATGCCATATTTGAAGAGTGGTCTTTTCTCCAAGGTAAACACGAGGTGGTTGAATGGTGGGCGATGATGGGTGTAGTTGGTAGAGGCCATTCTCAACGATTCCTTTGAGGAGGGCGCGTCCCTGCTTGTCCTTGACAAAACAACAAGTGGGAAAGAAAAACATGTAAGCATCATTATCTCGAGTTAATTGAGAAACACTAATGAGGTCTTTCTTGATATTGGGAACAAACAGAACATTGTGTAATTGAACCAGTCGGGGGTAGGCAGGCAACGATGATGAACCCAAATGTGTAATAGGAAGAGACATACCATTGCCTACTTGCAAACCTTCATTGCCGGTGTAATCAGAGTGAACGGATAAATTGCCAAAGTCAGAGGTAACATGGTTGGTTGCGCCAGAGTCGAAATACCAATTAGGATCAACCAAAGTGGAGGGAGGATGACCTATTTGATATGCCTGACACTGCGGAGGAGCCGACTGCTGCTGCGGGTACTGATGCGAGAAGCCGCGACCTTCACCTCTGCCAGAGCCAGTTCGGCCACCACGGTGGCCGGAACTGGTGTTGGTGGGCGGAAATTCGCTGGTGTTGAGGCGATTCCAACAGTTGACTACTTCATGGCCTTGCCGATTGCAGATCTGACAAGTAGGGCGAGGGCAAGATGAATCTAAATACGTGGTGTCTGAGCGAGAGGACTGCGATGACTTGGTTCCACGACTGGCGACATTGGCAGAGAGGGAAGCGTCGGGGGCAGGATCAAGAGAAGCGGCGATGCGCTCCTCCTCTCGCATAAGAAGTCCGAGAAGCTGATCGGATGTGATCGGCTCTGTCTGCATATTGTAAGTAGTGAGAAAAGCCGCATAAGAGTTGTCCAGGTCATTGAGGACGCATTCGATGAAATCGGAGTCAGGCACGATGTAGGAGCATTCGGCCAAGGCATCCGAGAAACCCCGTTTCTTCTCAACATAATCAAGGATACTTAAAGTTCCTTTCTTGAGATTCTGCATTTGTTGCTTGAGGTGCATCGGGCGCACCCTTTTTTGAGCAAAGAACATCCGTTCAAGGATGCCCCATGCTTCATGAGTCATCTAAGCACGAGCGACGTGAGCCATAAGAGAGGATGTGAGGGTGGTGCGCACCCATAGAAGGATCAATCGGTCCTTTTTCTTCCATTTAGCGAAAGCTGGGTTCGGCGGGGGAGGGTTGTTGGATCCAGACGGCGCCGAGAGGGTTGCTGAAGGCTGGGAACTGGCGGCCAGAAAGTCCTCGATGTCGAAAGCTTCGAGAGCCGACTTGATTGTATGCCGCCAAAGCGTGTAATTGGTCCGATCAAGACGGGCGTTGAGGTTTGGAAACTGCAGAGCGGGCATGGGGCCGGATCCTGTAGCCGCAAAGAGAAGATTTCCGGCATTCTTGTGTCCGGACTGGTCGATGGGAGATCCACCGGGAGGAATCTTGTCGAAAGGGGTACCATTGTCGGATTCGGTCGACATTGAATAGCGGAAGAGAGATTTGGATTGGGAGGATCAAAACTAGGCTGATATCATGTAAGACTTTGAATGATATGATGAATGTATTTCTTGCTTTTTCCATTGATTGAATGATATACTTATACACATGATTGCCTTGCTCTCCAAGGATTAAGATAAACAAAGATAGACTTTTACAAAGATATGGTAAGATAGAATAAGGAAATGATAAATTCTATCTAAGAATATAATTCTATCCTAATAGGCTTGAGCTGAGTTTTTTCCCCCCAAGTATTATGCAACTTTACTTGCTCATGACATAGTAACTTAAAAAAATTGTAAATTTCACAAAATTCATGCTATTTTTGAGTTTCAATTGAGTCGAGACGAGCTTTGAATCGAGCATAAAAATGTGTTCATAATTAACACATTTTGTAAAGGATGCTTGAGCAGCTTTTATTGAGCAAAACTCGAGCAAAGCTCTAGCTAGTGTTTATTATATTGCGTTTCCTATACTTATTAAGTTCGTTTTTTTTCGAATATTTCATTTTTTTAGGTGCGAAAAAAATGATAGTGTTTTATCATAAACCGATGACATTTTTTTTAAAATAACATCATTTATTATTGTATTATATATAATTCTTTATGGCAATTTAATCAAAAACTATATTGTACATGTATAGTTGTGCCCCCTCCGAATTTTTTCTGGCTCTGCCACTGTCGATAAGAATTGCTAATTAATTTGTCTAACCGTGTTCTTCTGTACATAACATTCAAATTAAAGCTTTTCACCGTGTTTATCATCTTTTAGGCCGGGTTTAAGAAGGAGCTCCATAGGAGAAGATCTTTGGCAGACAAAGATTTCAACAACTCGACCACTCATGCCACTAGTTCTCATCACCAACTTAAGCCACCAGCCTCATCACCGACGTCGATCACATGCTACAAGTCGACTATCTAAATCCATATAGAAGACTCAGTATGAATCTCAAATTAATCGACAATTCTAGACAAATCTCAAATTAATTTGTCTACCTATGCCTCGACTACCGCAACAGTGTGGGTTGCCCTTCCACTCCCCTCTAGATCTCTCCATGACGGCCTTCAGAGACTTCACCTCCATCTGTAACCCCTCCTTTAATTTGTTCACATGGACATGACTCTCGTCTCCAGGCCGAGTACTTACTCCAACAAAACCCAACAAAGATGGTGTAATGGGTAAAATCTGCACCATAGATCTCGAGGAGGATCGGCGAGATACAATCCTGCAAGATCAAACAAGAACGAGGTCGGGGCGGGGCTTGTCTCCTCAGAGCAGCCTCCGACGCTCAAGTCAGATAGTGTCGGCCGAAAGAAGCCCCTCAAACCCTAGTAGTTCACCTGAATATATAATGAGGATTTAGGGTTTGTGATTGGGGTTTACCTTGTAAGGACGATTATGCCCCTTGATCTTTTATCGAATTACTTTTGCTATATCAATTGCCCCTCGGGTTTCCTTATCACGATCTAGTGATGAGGGAAGACGAATAACACGAGTAATGCTTGCCCCTTGTCTTCGTTGTATCCTGCAAGCTTTAACATTCTCAACCGAACAACACGATATAATGTAGTTGATGACATTCTTGCTTAAATTTTATTTATGATTGACAAGCTGATTGTTTTCATTGAGGTTGAGCATTTCGCTTTAAATGAAATTCTTATTGCTTGATTTCGAGTTTTGCTGGCCCTTAACGGCGTTGTTATGGCTTAGAATTAGCTTTAGGTGGTCTTAAGTGACGATTCTTTGGCCTTGAGTGGCGCTCTATTGGCCTGAAATTGGCGATCTTTTGGCCTTAAGTGGCGTTCTCGTTGCCTGAAATCGGCTTTCTGTTGGCCTTAAGTGGCGTTCTCGTGGCCTGAAATCGGCTTTTTATTGGCCTTAAGTGGCGTTCTCGTGGCCTGAAATCGGCTTTCTATTGGCCTTAAGTGGCGTTGTCGTGGCCTGAAATCGGCTTTCTGTTGGCCATGAGTGGCGATCTTTGGCCATGAGTGGCGATTAGTTGGCCATGAGTGGCGATTCGTTGGCCATGAATGGCGATTCGTTGGCCATGAGTGGCGATTCGTTGGCCATGAGTGGCGATCTATTGGCCTTGATTGGCGTTATATTGGCCTTGATTGGTGATCCGTTGGCCATGAGTGGCGATCTATTGGCCTTGAGCGGTTGTTTTGGCCTTAAGTGGCTATTGGCCGTAAATGGCAATTTTCGGTGGCCGTAAGTGGCGATTTCTGTTTCCTTATTGACATCGGGTGTTTGACTTGTGCTATTCATGGTATTTCTTTCTCGTTTGCGCCCACTTGAAAGCATTATTCTTGTACAAAAGTTAGTCATTAACGAAGAATAATACGTGTAAAACTAATTAAGTAGATATAGGAAGCGTAAAACATTGTGTATTAAAAATCATATTTATTAAGAGGGGGAGAAGGGTTTGGAGCACTTTCTGATTTTGAAACATCCAACTTTAATGTTTTGAGATCCTGCCCCTTGTCATCCATACTCGGTGTTTAGAACAAAAATCTTCAATCCTGAAATTGTCAGCCATTCTACGTAATTATTCTGAAAATACGGGCTGACCTGTAGTATACGGGAACTCTGGACCGGTTTCATAGTTTCTGAGAAGTTCGGGCCGGTTTTGTGATTAGTTGAAGGTTGAAAGTTGAAACACAACCCTCGTCGTCTTCATTGTTAGGTCAAGTTCTCGGATGAGGTGCGGCGGCCATGGCGGAGGCCTAATAGGGCCCCGAGTCTGCCGAGATGCCCCTGGCGATCACGGCGAGCGCTCCTTCTCATCCTCACGCTTCATAGCCTAGACCCTCTCGTCGCTCGTCGTTACGGGAGTTGGTTCTCGTCGCGTCGCTGCGGGAGTTGGTTATGGCGGTCGGAGGCGGTGGTGCAGCAAGGCATCAGGCGTGGGCTGGAGACGGAGGAGTCCGAATCGGCGGCTAGGTGCCATCCCCACACCGGATCCATTCGAAATCGGACAGAGGGAGACGGAAGAGGCCGGAATCGCCGGCCAGATGCGATCCCTATACCGGATCCCTTCGAAATCGGACAGAGGGAGACGGAGGAGGGCGGAATTGGCGGCCAGCATCGCCGCTAGGGTTCTGGCCATGAGCAGGCTTGGATCTGGTCAGCCGCAATGCCAGACCGACGTCACCGCCGCTAGGGTTTGTGGGCGAAGGCGGGAGAAGGGCGATCGAGCAGGGTACTCTTGTGGATCTGCCATCTCCTCTCCATTCGCCGATCCTCGATCTTCGTCGCTAGCTCTCTCACAGCGCTGCCGGAGAAGACGTTTGGAGCCGCCTCAGGCCACGATTCGTCTCTCCCTTCTCAACCCGGCAGTGCCCTCTCCTCTTCCCATCACCGATCAATGTGTTTTTTTTTTCCCGATTGGGAGATCCGATCTCCATGGCTTTTTGATTGAATTCCCCACGGACGGCGCCAAATGTAATAGGTAAAATCTGCACCATAGATCTTGAGGAGGATCGGCGAGATACAATCCTGCAAGATCAAACAAGAACGAGGTCGGGGCGGGGCTTGTCTCCCCAGAGCAGCCTCCGACGCTCAAGTCAGATAGTGTCGGCCGAAAGAAGCCCCTCAAACCCTAGTAGTTCACCCGAATATATAATGAGGATTTAGGGTTTGTGATTGGGGTTTACCTTGTAAGGACGATTATGCCCCTTGATCTTTATCGAATTACTTTTGCTATATCAGATGGTAAGGGTACGGTAGAGGCGTAGAGCGGAGACGTGTTGTCGAGACGTATTTTTTCCAGAGACGTAGTTTCCTTTTCTGAATCTCACAAACCCTATGGAGAACTAACTCTCCGTTGTTGCACTTGGTTCTTTGAAGCCTTCGATTGATTTGGTTGTGAGTATTCTACTCTTGTTCGCCCTTTGTTAATTGTTTCGATCTCCTGAGCTTATTGCTTGATTGCTTATTATTGGTTAATCTGGATTGATCACCTAGGTTTATCGATACTAGTCATATTGCTAGGGTTTCCAATTCCAGGTTTGGGGTTGTAGATTCATTGTAGCAAACCCAATCGTCATACGCAGGTTGCTTGTGGTAGATTGTGAAGGAGATTCGATTACAGGCTATTTTAACGGGTTGTTAGAATCGCTTGTGGCTCATTATAATTCATGTTTGAATGCTATCGCTTTATTATTCGGTGAAGGTTTTCCCTTGTAATTTGGTGATAAGTGCTTTTAGGACTGGTAGGACTAAAAGCTATTACACGATCTGAATTGAGAACAATTACTGGACATTAGAACTTGAGACTCATAGAATGCGATGATGAACCGTCTCAATTGTTGTGCGGATAATTACCTGGTGTGATACTTTTCCATCATATATTCGCAACCTCTTATTGCAACTTGTTCTGTCATTATCGCCTACACACAAAACTCCCCCTTGAATTGGTTACTTTTGGGTAATAATACTTGCTCTTACAATTGATTCTGTTTCCCTGTGGGTTCGACCCTAACTTACCTACTATACTTGTTATAGTTTGCATCTTAGGAATTTACTTTGATTTGGCATAACGACTTTAGGCCTGTCAAATTTGGCGCCGTTGCCGGGGAAACGGATTATCTTTGTTCTTGTTTGTCTTATTACCTGTTTGGGTGCGAACCTCTTGCATGGTTCGCACTCGTGCTACTGATCCCCATCTTGTTGATTTTGATTGGGAGATTGACAGGACATACCACCACCGTCTTAGAGAACAACACCAACATTCCCAACAACCCGATCCAATGGCTGGAAATGTAAATCAGACGCTGCGACAGCTGACAGCATCAAACATCACACAGCAGGCACCTGTTGTGACAATCCCTGCTCTAGGGGATGACAACCATTTTGAGCTAAAGTCTGGGCTGATTCATCAACTGCCCAAATACCATGGATTGGCTGAAGAAGACCCCATCAAGCACATGGGGAAGTTTCATAATGTGTGCATGAGCATGAAACCAGCCAATATATCCGAAGCACAGATAAAGATGAGAGCTTTTGGGTTCATGCTGGTCGATGCTGCGGATGACTGGTACTACAGTCTTCCTACAGGGAGCATCGATACTTGGCCTAAGCTCCACAAGGCCTTCCTAGAGAAATTCTTCCCTGCTAAGAAGGAGAACACCTTGAAGAAGGCAATCAGCAATATAGAACAGGAAGATGATGAAACCCTCTATGATTACAATGAAAGGTTCAAGAAGCTTTGCGCTAATTGCCCTTTCCAGGGCTACAGCACGAAGGACCTAGTCCTATACATCTATGGGGGACTGCTGGAATCTGATAGAAGGATGATTGATGCCGCCTGCGGAGGAAATATTCTGAATGCCACGCCAGAGGGAGCCATGGAGAAGATTCAGGAAATGGCTGAGGGGACTAGAAATTTCGGGAAATCCACCAGAAAGAAAGGGGTCAACTCGGTAGACTCTAACCAAGCCAAGGATATTGCTGAATTGAAGGATATGGTTAGGAGGCTCACTCTGCAAGGGACTCCTCAACAAATCAAGGCTTGTGGAATCTGCAATGATAACTTCCACCCAACTGATGCGTGCCCTACACTCCAGGAAGACACCGCTGAAGTAAGTGCTATAGGTGGAAATGGACCTCAGAGACCCAGACATGACCCCTACTCAAACTCCTACAACCCAGGGTGGCGGGATCACCCAAATTTCAGATGGAGGGATCCACCAAACCAATCACAACAGCAACAACCACCTCCCTACAATCAGAGGCAGCAGGGTCACGCTCCCTCTACTGAGTCCATGCTCAATACCCTGACACAGCACTTTACTGCGCATGTTCAGACAACTGAATCGAGCATAAAAGATATACAGAAACAAATGGGGCAAATGGCTGAAGCAATCACGAGAATAGAGGCAAAGACGTCAGGGGGTCTACCATCTCAAACGGTGGTCAATCCAAAGGAAAACGTCAGTGCTATAACTCTTCGGAATGGAAAAGAGCTGAAAAGTCAGGAAGATGAGGAGAAAAGCACGCCGGGGTCTGGCGCGCCCACGTCGAGAGATGACGCGCCCGCTCCGGAGTCTGACGCGCCCACGTCGAGTCCGATCTCGCCTGAATCTGAGCCCTATGTCGATACATACGTCCGACCGGATTTTCCCCCTCTCGGGTCGGAGAAACCAAAACCTCCGTTCCCTGAGGCACTCAAAGAGAGGAGGATAATCGATGATTCAGAGCTCTTCGAGACATTTAGCAAGTGTCAGGTGAACATTCCTCTGCTGAAAATTATAAAAACTGTGCCCAAGTACGCCAAGTTCTTGAAAGAGCTTTGCACGGTGAAGAGAAATCAGAAGCTGAAAGGAAAAAAGAAAGTGAAAGTAAGTGAGCAAGTCTCCGCTATGTTTCAGAGGAGAATGCCGAAAAAGTGCCCTGATCCAGGTATGGTTACTATCCCTTGTGTCATTGGAGATGTAAAATTTGATAGAGCTATGCTTGATTTGGGTGCTTCCATAAATGTGCTTCCTTATTCACTTTACAAATCGCTAGATTTAGGACCTTTGCATGAAACTGGAGTTATTGTGCAACTAGCTGACAGGTCTAATAAATACCCTAAAGGAGTAGTAGAAGACGTTTTGGTCATGGTCGATAAACTGATTTTTCCTGCAGATTTCTTTGTCCTGGATATGGAACATGATAAGCATGATGCGCCTATTCTGTTAGGTAGACCTTTTATTAAAACAGCTAGGACAAAAATTGATTGTGTTTCTGAGACACTAACAATGGAATTTGATGGAGAAAAGGTTGAATTCGATTTATACAAGGCTATAAAACATCCTGTTGATGACCATTCTCTGTGCTCTATTGATGTGATTGAACCATTAGCTCAAGATCTATTTGATATTTCTAGGGAAGATGAGTTGCAGTCAATTATTGAGAATGCTATTGACGACTCCTATACAGATTTTTCAAGTACACCTAACATGCAGGAATTAGTAGCCCAGATGGATGTAGAAGGTAAGTCCCCTACTCTTTTGGGCATTGGCCCCAATCTACTGACTCCAAGCGAAGTGCTTGTTCCATCTGTTGTGCAGGCACCTGAAATTGAACTCAAACAACTCCCTAGTCATCTCAAGTATGCTTTCCTAGGAGTTGATGACACTTTACCAGTTATTGTGTCGAGTAAGCTTTCAGCAGAACAGGAAGAAAAGTTAGTGGAGGTTCTAAAGGAATACAAAACTGCGCTGGGGTGGACCATCGCTGACATCAAGGGAATTAGTCCATCTACATGCATGCACAGGATCCTGTTGGAGGATGGAGCTAAGCCATCATGCCAACCACAGAGAAGGCTCAATCCTCCCATGATGGATGTGTTGAAGAAGGAAGTGCTGAAATTGCTATCAGCAAACATGATTTTCCCAATTTCTGACAGTCAATGGGTAAGTCCTACACAAGTTGTCCCTAAGAAAGGAGGGATTACAGTCGTGGAGAATCAACAAGGTGAGTTGGTCCCTACCCGGACACAAACAGGTTGGAGGGTATGCATAGACTATCGCAAGCTGAATACAGTAACCAGGAAGGATCACTTCCCCCTCCCCTTTATTGATCAGATGCTAGAACGCCTTGCTGGGCGCCCCTATTATTGTTTTTTGGATGGATATTCTGGATATTTTTAGGTGGCCATAGCGCCAGAGGACCAGGAGAAGACTACATTTACATGTCCTTTCGGTACTTTTGCATATCGCAGAATGCCATTTGGACTATGTAACGCACCCGGGACATTTCAACGATGTATGGTTAGTATCTTCTCTGAGTACATTGAGAATTTCATTGAAGTATTCATGGATGATTTCACAGTACATGGGGATAGCTTTGATACTTGTTTGAGCCATTTGGCACTAGTGTTAAAAAGATGTGTTGAAACTAATCTGGTTTTGAACTCTGAAAAGTGTCATTTTATGGTAGAACAGGGAATTGTTTTAGGTCACATAGTCTCTGCAAAGGGTATTGAGGTCGATAAGGCGAAGATTGATGTAATTCAATCTTTGCCTTATCCTACTAATGTGCGCGAAGTTCGTTCTTTCCTAGGCCATGCAGGTTTTTATCGCAGGTTTATCAAAGACTTTTCAAAGATATCCTCACCCTTGTGCGAGCTTATGAAGAAAGATGTGACCTTTGTACTCACACAAGAGTGCAAAGAGGCGTTCGACCAGCTGAAAGGACGCCTCACTAGTGCACCAATCATTCAGGCACCAGACTGGTCTCGCCCATTTGAGATCATGTGTGACGCGAGCGACTATGCAGTGGGAGCAGTGCTAGGCCAAAAAGAGGGAAGAGCCTCTCATGTGATCCATTATGCTTCCATGACTCTGAATGGAGCGCAGCGCAACTACTCCACCACTGAAAAAGAAATGCTAGCCGTGGTGTTTGCACTAGAGAAGTTTCGACAGTATCTGCTTGGGGTTAAAGTGATTATCTACACAGATCACGCAGCCCTCCGTTACTTGATGACAAAGAAAGAGACAAAGCCAAGATTAATTCGATGGGTTCTTTTGCTCAGCGAATTTGATGTGGAGATTAAGGATAAGAAAGGAGCGGAGAATCTGGTGGCTGACCACTTAAGCAGATTGGTGAATGAGGAGGACAAGCCGGAGTCACAGAAACCCATTTTAGGCACGTTTCCGGATGACACATTATGCAGAATCGAGCACAAAAGCACGCCGGAGTCTGGCGCGCCCACGTTAACAGTTGACGCGCCCGCGTCGTCCCCTGACGCGCCCATGCTATTGCTTCTCAGCCCATCTCAGTCCGTTCTAGGACTTCATTCTGTAAACCCTTGGTACCGGGACATTGTGAACTACTTAGTTTGTGGGGAATTTCCTCCGGATCATACCAAGGCCCAGACGGAGAAGATTCGAAGAGAAGCAAACCACTATGTTTGGGATGACCCATACCTTTGGAAACATTGTGCTGATCAGGTAATTCGTCGTTGTCTTCCAGATAATGAGGTACGATCTGTTCTTGAATTTTGTCATTCTCAAGCATGTGGGGGACATTTTGGTGCCAATAAAACTGCTAGAAAAATGCTTGAATCTGGATTTTATTGGCCACATATTTTTAAAGATGCTTATTCTTTCTGCAAGGCATGTGATAGGTGTCAAAGAATGGGGAATATCTCTCAAAGAAATGAAATACAACAATCACCGATGATTTTTTGCGAAATCTTCGATGTTTGGGGCATTGACTTTATGGGACCTTTTCCTAGTTCTTATGGGAACTTGTATATTTTACTTGCGGTGGACTACGTTTCCAAGTGGGTGAAAGCGAAGGCCACCAGAACTGATGACTCTAAAGTTGTGGCAGGGTTCTTGAAAAGCAATATTTTTGCCAGGCATGGTATCCCTAGAGCGCTGATTAGTGACAGGGGTACCCATTTCTGCAACAAAACTGTGACTGCTGTGCTGAAGAAATATCATGTCACACATAGAGTTTCCACCGCATACCATCCACAGACGAATGGCCAAGCAGAGGTGTCCAATAGAGAGATCAAAGCCATTCTCGAGAAGACTGTGAATCCTAACAGGAAGGATTGGAGTTTGAGACTTGATGATGCGTTGTGGGCTTATCGCACTGCTTACAAAACTCCAATTGGGATGTCTCCTTTCAGACTTGTCTATGGTAAAGCATGTCATCTTCCTGTTGAGCTGGAGCACAAGGCTTGGTGGGCAGTGAAACAATGCAATATGCAGAGTGACGGGGTTGGAGAACACAGGAAGCTACAGTTAGGCGAGCTCGAGGAGTTACGGTTGGACGCCTATGATAATGCGGCAATCTACAAGGCGAAGACCAAGGCATGGCATGACAAGCACATCCATAGGAAGGACTTTAAAGCTGGTGACAAAGTCCTACTCTTTCAGTCTCGCCTGAAACTCTTCGCTGGGAAGCTCAGGTCAAAGTGGGGGGGACCATACATTGTTGCTGAAGTTTTCCCACATGGAGCTGTAGAGTTATATGACCCGAATAGCCACAAGAAGTTTAAGGTAAATGGTCAAAGGCTTAAGACATACTATGAAGGGTTCCCAAAGGAGGCTATGGATGAGTTAGCTTTGGAGGAGCCAAATGCAGAGCTAGAATAATCGAAAAGGCTTAGTCGAGCCAGCGACATGAAACAAAGGCGCTGCTTGGGAGGCAACCCAAGGTATTGCATTCTTTCCCTTAACTCGATTTTATTGTAACTTGTAGGTAATAAAGACGGAGTTTCTAGCGACGAATTGCACCCGCATTTCGGACCCACTGCTTCCGCAGTGTTAATTTTCGTCCAAAAAAAAAAAAAAAAAAAAAAAAAAAAAAAAAAAAGGGCCACGGGCTGGAAAACCCGCTTCGGGCCAGCCCGCCATTTTCAAGCCCCATCATCACTACCCATCACCATCCCCTCAAATACCACCAAAACCCTACATCCCCCACACTCTCTCACCTTCCCCACACCCTCTCCTCTCACACCCAATCTCCTCCACACTCCACTCAAACACCCCCCACCAGGGTCCCCACACCCCGTCCCCCTCCCTTCCTTCAGCTCTCGGCACTGAGACATCGACGACCGCGTCCGACGAGTTTGGAGGTCTGCAGAAATCGCCGACGCGGCCGCGCCACCCCCAACGCGCCCGCGCCTGTCAGAGAAACCCACCAAAAGGCTGACACACCTGATGCGGCCGCGCTGCTACCCGACGCGCCCGCGCTGCTAACCGACGCGCCCGCTCTGCTCGCCAACGTGCCCGCGTCTGCCCCCTGCGCCGAACCTCATCTGTTCGTTGTGAGTTCCTTCCGCTGTCCTTATTTCGATTCCGATTTAGTCGTATTATCTATCGAGTATGAGTTCATCGGAGGAAGAGGCGAGTAGATCTGATAATGGGTTAGAATTGTCTGAAGAGGAGTGGGCTATTTATAATAAGGTCAGCTGTGTCAGTTCTACCAAATATTTGCATAGAGAGACCCTTTAGAGACTTCAGATGCTAGATTGTATGCAGAAGTGTCTAGCTCACGCTGGTATTAGTGACTTTTTGGAGTTGAGAGCTGTAGGATACCCGGAACTGTGCAAGCAGTTCCTCGCGACATATCAGCTGTACCTTGGAGATAACAGAATTAGAGGGGTTGCTTTCAGATACAATGGCACTACCTACCGGGCTTCTGCAGCAAGGTTGCGAGCTGCTTTGGGGGTCACTAACGCCCCAACTGATGGATGGGTGACAGCCGCGACCGACCCAGACCTAGTTGCATTCTTTAGAGCGGTGTCTGGAGAAGAATTCTTAACCAGTAACGAGTACAACAGCAGGATTACTCATCCTGTCTTCCGTATGTTGTGCAAGATCGTCTCTGGGACATATTATGGGCTGATCACAGATACCAAGCTTTCCATGACACACCTGAGGTTTGCTTACAGCGCTGTGCCTACTGCAGATTATACGCCTGACTGGGTTCGGCTCTTCTTCGATGGGCTCGACAAGGTCAGAAAGGATCGCAGTGCCGTTGGACCAGAAATGGTCCAGAGCGGACTTATTACTCGGGTAGCCATTGCTGCAGGCGTTGGGCAAAATGGTTTGCAGGCACTAGAGGAGCAGGTCATAGCGAGGACCTATACAGAGGAGTATCTGCGAAGGTGTTTGATGCTTGATACTGCACCGGATGGGGGAGCCATTTGGTGTACAGGCAAGAAGAAAGAGCATCAGTTCAGGCTCCCTAAGCCCCTTCCTTGGTCTGAGATTTGGACGGATTGGTATATTGAGGCTGATTATTTTCCGACGTCAGTTCTAGGTAGACGGCGTCGCCTTGAGGTGGGTAGCAGTAGTGGCACAGCTGGAGCTGCCACGGATGAGGATGCGCCTGTGGCTCCGCAGGCGTTTGTTCAGACAGATACACAGGGTTTCGCACAGAACCCACAGCAGGAGATGCCTGCTTATCAGACCCCCTCTCACGGTTGGGATTCTCAACCGACATATTAGAGCCAGCAGGATTCACATCAATGGGCCCCTTGGCCCCCACAAGCTTTTCAGGATGCCCATCAGCAGCCTCACCAGTGGGGCTACCTGGTTGATCAGATTGGCCTTCTGCGCCAAGACGTGGGGAGTTTGACGACAGTGACGAACCAGATTCTCCACCAGCAGGCCGACATCCTAGAAGGCTTTGGCGAGTTCAGAGAGATGAGGGAAGAGCTTCGCCGCATGCGAGAGGATTACTCTCGCCACTATCCACCCCCTCAGTGAGTCCTTCTGGTCCCTTCCTCCCTACTTATTTCTGTCTTCTTTCACATTGAGGACAATGCTTCATTCAAGTATGGGGGAGGGAAAGGACTTACATATCTTGTACATATTTCATTTCCGCATTATTTGTGTACAGATTCTGCACTTGTTATTCTGAAAAAAAAAAAAAAAAACAGAAAAAAAAAAGAAAAAAAAAAGAAAAAAGAAAGCAATCAAAATCCTGGGATGAGTTGAAAACCCGAAAGGGCGACTCAGGCAAAAAGCAGGTAGTCTGGCGAGCCTTAGGCTTTGGCAATATGAGACTTGAGGAAAGTGAGAATGTTTATGTGAGTACCATCTTTGAAAAAAAAAATGAGTGGCTTGGTGAAAACCCGAAAGGGCGCCTTGGCAAGATGAGCGTTTACTTTGAGTGTTTAGGATTGATCTCTTGGTGAAGGCGACATAAGAAGTGGAGTGATAAGGAGGTTTTCGGGTAGGCCACTGGGAGCTATAAGGTGTAGATGGTTGAGATACAATTGTAAGTCTCATTTCCTATTTTGATTGTCTTTTGTGCTGATTGTTGAGATGGTGGAAACTACTAGTACTTAGTGTTCATTTTCCTTGTACTGTCTGTGAACCTTTGAGATTTATGGTGAGAGTAGGCTTAGCTTCTATGCTTACTCGGGACGAGTAAAGGTTTAAGTATGGGGGAATTTGACATGCGATATATTCTATAGCGCATTTAGTAGTTTTTGTCATCATTTACATGTCATTGTGAGAGATATTTGTATGAACTTGGTGATTCAGAACCTGTTAAAGAAGTTGAAGAAATCATAGGATCATGCAAGTTACAGAAGAGTTGAAGTGAAGAAGTTCGGAAGCAGCTGGAAGCTGGTGACCTTGGCGCAGCCGCGCTGCTACTGGCGCGCCCACGCTGCTACTGACGCGCCCGCGTCAGTCCCTGGAGACGGATTCCTATCCGAGTTTCCCCTATCTTATTAGTTTTAATATTATATTTTTTATATTTTTTTACGGGATGTTAAACCCGATTTTATTAGTTTATATTATTGCCGAGAAGGCAGCAGTTGGGGGGAGGTTATTTTTTCCAGAGACGTAGTTTCCTTTTCTGAATCTCACAAACCCTATGGAGAACTAACTCTCCGTTGTTGCACTTGGTTCTTTGAAGCCTTCGATTGATTTGGTTGTGAGTATTCTACTCTTGTTCGCCCTTTGTTAATTGTTTCGATCTCCTGAGCTTATTGCTTGATTGCTTATTATTGGTTAATCTGGATTGATCACCTAGGTTTATCGATACTAGTCATATTGCTAGGGTTTCCAATTCCAGGTTTGGGGTTGTAGATTCATTGTAGCAAACCCAATCGTCATACGCAGGTTGCTTGTGGTAGATTGTGAAGGAGATTCGATTACAGGCTATTTTAACGGGTTGTTAGAATCGCTTGTGGCTCATTATAATTCATGTTTGAATGCTATCGCTTTATTATTCGGTGAAGGTTTTCCCTTGTAATTTGGTGATAAGTGCTTTTAGGACTGGTAGGACTAAAAGCTATTACACGATCTGAATTGAGAACAATTACTGGACATTAGAACTTGAGACTCATAGAATGCGATGATGAACCGTCTCAATTGTTGTGCGGATAATTACCTGGTGTGATACTTTTCCATCATATATTCGCAACCTCTTATTGCAACTTGTTCTGTCATTATCGCCTACACACAAAACTCCCCCTTGAATTGGTTACTTTTGGGTAATAATACTTGCTCTTACAATTGATTCTGTTTCCCTGTGGGTTCGACCCTAACTTACCTACTATACTTGTTATAGTTTGCATCTTAGGAATTTACTTTGATTTGGCATAACGACTTTAGGCCTGTCAGCATTCAACACTCTCTTTGATTGTCCTTTGCAAGGCTAAATTCTCTATGTTTTTAATATGCTTGAAATGATGCAACAAAGTTATCTTCATTTCATATAATAAGTGTTTTAGACATGTATAATGTCGTAGCCAAAAGGGGACAATGGTTGTTTCAAAAACTAATGAAGGGGGTCTAAGTTATCAACCCTAACATTGAACATCGAGCTTGTTCCAACAGCTGGTCAAGCGGATTGAGGACTAAAACTTAAAAGAACGACTCCTAATTGATTACAAAACAAACACCGACGAGCACACAACTACTGAGTTTCGGCCACCCATGGAGCCGAGGACCTAACTTCTTCCACGGTTTGACCTTGTGCAGGGATGTTTGGCTCATTTGGTTTCGACCTCTTTGATCTTCTTTCAACTCGGATGCCTTTTTGTGCCTTCACTTCATTTGCAGTTGGTCCACCTTTACACGTCTTCACATTATGTCCATATGCCTGGTACAACAAAGTAGGTTAATACATCGCACATAAATATCAATGTGAGACAATGACTACTATATTTCCTCGAGCATCCAATACCTGACATCTTCCACATCGCACTAGGCGAGATCTTTTGCCTGCTGGTGCTTCCCCCTCTTGTCGCCGTCTTGTTTTCGCCGGTCTCCCAATTCTCCTTCTCATGGTAGGTGGTTGTACTCTCGGTAGATCAAAAGAGGGCCATTGTTCTTCGTCCGGGACCGACCTAAAAAGACGCATAGATGAGATAGTTTCTGGTTGAAATAAAGATTCCTAATCGATTAACAAAGTTTTGAAAACATATTACCTATAATTAGCAGAATAGGTTTGTTTGTAAACTCTTATGGAATACCAATTTGATACATAATGCTCCGGATGACCCTTACTTTCAATTATAGCTCTCACTGCATGCTGACATGGGATTCCTCTGATTTGCCATTCACCACAACCACATGTACAAGCTTTGATGTCAACTGCCAATGCCGACGAACCCTCTGTCACTTCGTATTCAGTGGGTGAAGCCTTGAAAATCTGTCATGAAGATGACTTCGTCAATGAGTGAATCGATGTCAGAAGGTGGTATGAGTTTTGAGAGTTACCTGCAATGCTCGTGCTGCTGTGACCGCCTTTGCCAGTCTCTTGTTTGCGTAGTCTGTAATACCGTTGACTGCCAACTTCTTCGCATCCTCTTGCCTCTTGCAATGTCTAACCATCATGGTTCGCCTAATACCTAAATATCATTTCCAGCGTGTATTTAACTCGAAATCAGTCCAACAGTGGCAACCATGACCAACGGAAATTTAACTCGAAATCATTCACATTGGAAATTAAATTGCAGAAAGTGAATGTACCTTCAAGCAAAGATAATACGGGAAGACATCGATCCGCTCCTAGTGTCAAATTGAAAGACTCCACAAAGTTGCTTGAGTTATGAGGAGCATGCAAACTTGGATCATATCGAAACCTCGCCCATGTATGAAATTCACCCAAGTCTTTGAGCCAGTTTAGAGCATCTGTCCCAACTACCCTTTCGACCTTCTCCATTGATTTCTTAAATTTGTGTTCCGAGAACGCCTTGCAACATTCCCAAAACACTCCCTTCACAGGCAAACCTGGAAACTTCTTCTTGAAGTTGGTCAAGAGGTGTGTGCAACAGTACCGTCGTCCCGCAGTTGGCCACACTTCTGCAAGGGCCGGTTCAACCCCCTACGTTGGAAAAATCCAATTATTTCTTTGTATGTGAAACAAATACATAACAACAATTGAATAAAACGTATAGCATTGTACTATACCTTTTGTCTATCCGATATGATACACAGTTGGCCCTATCGGCAGGCCTCAAGACCTCTCTCAAGTGGTAGAAAAAAGAGGACCAAGTTCTCTTACTTTCATTCTCATACACCCCATAAGCTAGTGGAAATATCTCATTCTCCCCGTCAACAGCAACTACAGCCAGAACGACACCACCATACTTCCCCTTCAGATGACATCCATCAACACCAATCAACCCCCTACAACCGTGGATGACTCCCTCAATCATTGGCTTCATAGCTATGAACACATTCTTAAATTGCAATGGCCTTTCGGGATCATTTTCAGCGTGTCCCCATACAATATGCGCCCTAGAGCCCGGGTTAGATGATTTCACCACTTCACAATAACCCGACAAACTACCAAACGACGCATCAGGCTTCCCGTTAATTATTGCCAAGGCAAGCGTCCTTGCTTTGTACAACGAAGTTGACTTCATGTTTATCCCATACCTAGTCATCAACAGGGATTGCATTGTTGGTCCTTTGATATCATCATCCGCTCTCACATGGTCAATCAACTTCTTCGCAGCCCATTCTGGAGTTGCCATTGAGTTGAATTTTGTGAGTTTAAGGCAACTATGAGTATCCGTTAGTGACTTAATTGCCCAAGTCATACCATCCACAAGTCTTGATGCATGAATTCTCCATCCACATTCTGATTGTCCACAGACGGCGGTGTAACGAATCTGATCTGCTTTGACTACCACAACAGAGAACCCCTCTTGGACACAATAATCTCGCAACACATTTGTAAATGCTTCCTTGTCCAAAAAAAGCATCCACACCTTCAATTTTATATTCCCAATGCTAGTATCACCATACAACTCCCCATTATCATAAATCCTATCGAAATAATCATCCGTCTCACTGTCATTACCTCCAATATCAGCAGTACCACCACACTCATAAGTAGAGGCCGAAACAAGTGCATTATCATTAGTAGGAGTAGGCATATTACCATCATTGGCCGTCAGAACAACATTATCTACATCATCATTAACAAAATCAGCATCAACCAAATCAATCTCAGGGGATATGGCCTCAACTACAACCTCCTTTGTCCTACTAGCTTCACCCAAAGTAGGTTCACTACGTGTAGACTGACTTCGAGATTTCGATACAAAAGTCCCCTTCCTTCTTGCGGTAGTAGCAGGAACCTTCTTACTATAAGCGGTTTGACTTCCATAACTCGACCTCTCTACCGGCTTTTTTGACTCAATCAATCCCCTTGCTAATTCTAGATTCCTACATGGAGAGTCACTGGATCCAATAGCTAGTTTAATCAACCTCTTCTCACTAAAAAGAGTCATCATCTTAACAACATCTTCATCACTCTCTAATCGAAAATTTTGACAATCATGGGCATACCATAAAGACAGGTTCTCAGGAAGAATCATTCCATTTTTTTCAGCCCCCTCTAGCATTTCAACAAACATATCTAACACACTACACTTATCGGGATCATCCACCTCAAATTCAACATATTCTCGATGAATATAACGCATTTGTATCACTATCTTATCTCCCATCCTATATAGAATAACCAAATCACAAATAAAATATCAAACTTACCACTCAAATTGTAGAAACAAATTCACAACTTTAGTTTAGTTACACTGTATTGTTTGTTTAAAGTGAAATTCAAAGTGAAATCCCTAATATGTAGAGAATTGCTTCAATCCCTAATATGTACTGGTGGTGCTAAATGGAATGCACAAAATCGGTTGAAATTACCTTCAATCGGTAGAAATTAAGAGGCGTCGAAGCAAGGGCGTCTGGAGCGAGGTCGGGAGCAGCAGCAGTTCTGGTGCAACAGGGCACGCGAGCATCGGCGGTGGCGGTTGCTGTGGCCGGCGGCGCCAGTTCAGTGTGGTGGCGCAGCGGCGGCGGCGGTTCAGTGCGGTTGGCGAGGCTCTTCCCTCTCCGGTTCCCTTCTCTCCTCTCCTCTCTTCAGTTCCCCGTGCGTGCAAGACGGTAGGAGCGACTAGAGCTAAGTAATTTAACGGTGGTTTTTGAAATCTGTCAGATTTAACCCATTAGGGGCACGGTGCGAAATTGTACAAACCTCAGGGGTATCGTGCGAATTTAGCAAAACTTCTATACACCGTGCGAAATACGCAATACCACAGGGGTACCAGACGAAATTTCCGATTTTTTAATTTATGTTCTTTTATTCTAATTGTAGATTTCACAAATTAAAAAGATTTATTCATCGAATCTATCCAATCAATTCAAACAACATGTTAGTTTTTCATGTTCTTTTAATTTGATTTCATTATTATGCATTATATATCAACGTTTTTATTTTGAGCATTAGTTTTAAATTTTAAATTTATGTTCTTTTAATTTCTTTCTATATTATTATCTTTTTTATTTTGATGTAAGTAACTTTTAAGTTTTTCAATTATATGACAACTTATATTTTCTTTTTTAGTTTTATCCTATGGCAATAATTATATATGTATAATGTATTTCAAATTATATTAAGTGGTGTGTTTGAGTTTTATTACTACTTTACCTTACTAAATTATTTTTAGGTTTATATGGTATCTCATACTTTATACATATTTTGTTGTAAACAAGTATATAAATAAATATATAGAGTAATTTTCAAATTAAAATAGATCAAAATTCTGTGTTAGTGCCCGTACCTTGAAGACACGGACACTACTAGTGTAGTGCCGCACTACACTAATAACTGCCTAAATTTCTAAAATGACGCGTTTTAATCAACAGATAAAGTAATGTTTTAAACAACACGGAGTACGTAGTATTTTACTCTTGGGGGCTTTTAGTCAACTGAAAAAGGTAATTGTAAAAAAAATAGAAAATTTTCAGGCGTGAACCCACTCTCTGGCACATTCCCTCATTTCCCGCGCAGATTCTTGGCGCGTGTACCCCAAACCTGACAGTAGGCCACGCGCCCCACCCACCTCCCTTTCCCCATAATAAAGCCCTTCACCCCCTTTCCTCCTCCCTCACTTGCTCCAAATTCTCCTGGCGGCGCACTCACCATCCCACTCCAAAACCTCTTCCCATTTCTCAATTTCCGATCCACCAATTCAGCATCAATGGCAGCTTCCTCTGCTTCGTCCTCCGCCCTATTCGCCTCCAATCTCAAGCAAAACCCGACCTCCACCGCCTCCCTCGCCGGATCTCCCAGGCTTTCACTCTCATCGAAAAACTCCATCTCCCCAACCCTCTCCCTCCTCTCCCACACCAACCGCCGCCTCGCTCACCTCAGCCTCTCCGCCTCCGTAAATCGCCGAAGCTCCCTCGTCGTCGCCGCGGCGGCCTCGCTCGACGCTAAGCCTACCGTCCTCGTTGCCGAGAAGCTTGGCGAGGCGGGGCTCGCGCTTCTCAAGACCTTCGCGAACGTCGATTGCTCCTACAACCTCAGCCCCGAAGAGCTCTGCACCAAGATCTCGCTCTGCGACGCGTTGATTGTTCGCAGCGCGACGAAGGTGACTCGTGAGGTGTTCGAGTCCTCTGGCGGGAGGTTGAAGGTGGTTGGGAGGGCTGGGGTTGGGATCGATAATGTAGATCTGGCTGCCGCCACTGAGCACGGGTGTTTGGTCGTCAACGCGCCGACTGCCAACACTGTTGCGGCGGCTGAGCACGGAATTGCACTCCTTACGGCAATGTCGAGGAACGTTGCTCAGGCTGATGCATCTATTAAGGCTGGTGAGCGTTCCTTTTCATCTTGGCATTTTGTCGAACACTTGGCGTCTTTGAAAGTTATCTGTTTCCATTTCTCTTTCCGTTGGGCCACGTTAAAGTTTTGGTTGCATTTTGGTTGATCCTTCATTGTCTCATCTCTAATTTGTTCTCTTGCTTCTAAGATTTGGTTGGATCTGTCTTTTCATTGTACTTGGTAGTTGATACTAGCAGATCTTGTTGGTATATCATTCCCTATTTGTGATTCAACTGCAAATCCCCTTTAAGAGGGTAGAAACGGGTGTAGAAAGTGATTATCTTAGACCTAATGTAGATGGATGATCTTTAAGATTGAATTTTCCGAGGGTTTTAGGAGGGTTTTATACTTAATCAACCTTCGAAGGGAAGAATTTGATGAATCTGAATTTGCATATACAGGGGAGTGGAAGAGGAACAAATATGTGGGAGTATCCCTAGTAGGAAAGACTCTTGCTGTTCTGGGGTTCGGGAAGGTGGGAACAGAGGTAGCTAGGCGTGCTAAGGGGCTTGGGATGCACATTATTGCACACGATCCATATGCTCCAGCTGACCGTGCTCGTGCCATTGGAGTTGAACTTGTCTCATTCGAAGATGTGCTTGCCAAGGCAGACTTCATCTCCCTTCACATGCCCTTAACTCCTTCCACCAATAAAATGCTGAACGATGAGACTTTTGCAAAGATGAAGAAAGGAGTTCGTATTATTAATGTTGCTCGTGGTGGTGTGATTGATGAAGAAGCTCTTGTGAGGGCACTCGACAGTGGCATCGTCGCACAGGTGTCAGCCTTCGTTGTATTTCAAACCTGAAACTGGCTTCTTTTTTTTAAATCATTATCCTCGTGATTTTGACACAGTTAATTGAAATTATCTTGCAGGCAGCTCTTGATGTTTTCACAGTAGAGCCACCATCTAAGGATAGCAAGCTTGTGCAGCATGAGAGAGTAACAGTGACCCCTCATCTTGGAGCAAGTACCATGGAAGCTCAGGTAAGTTGCCATTTCACATTGATATGACTTATGTGTTCTTTAGCGGTATGCTGTTGCCATCTGTTATTCTGTTGCTTGACAAGTAGTTTGATTCTTGTCAATTGTCATGTAGGAAGGAGTTGCCATTGAAATTGCTGAAGCGGTTGTTGGTGCCTTGAAGGGTGAACTTGCATCAACTGCTGTGAATGCTCCCATGGTTCCTGCTGAGGTATGTGTAGTAGTAATTCCTGGTCTTGCATGAACCGTTTGAGTAAGATTGTCTACCAATTTTTATTCAAAAAAAAAGATTGTCTACCAATTTCTGCTCTACTTGAGTCTCTTGCATCAGTCATATAAAATCACATGTTAGTTTAACATACAATCTGCAAGTTTTTTTTTTTTTTATCTTTTTCTAAACATATGCCCTTTGCAATCTATCTTGGGTGATTGTTTGTGAATAAAAAGATTTGTTTATTTAATTTTGAAATCTATTGGTCAATCAAAGTGGATTAATGCAAATGAAATTTGAAATGATTATGCCTTTAGACGTAGGATAGAAAAATCGTTTCTTATTATTGCAAGCCTGCTGTTTAAAGCATCGCAGCAACTTGAATAAGCTGCTGTACTGTTGTGTATTGATATCCCAGCATGTTTTAGTGGGTGATAATGATATTGTCCCTGCAAGTGATCACGCCAGACATCTTAATATGAATTGGATTGAAGCTCTTGCACATTGGCTTTGGGAACGATATCGGTATCGTGGTACTGAATTTTCTTGAATGAAGATAACTTTGACCTTAATTTAATAGATAATGGCATTCGGTTCTCACTGGATGTGCTAACAATATGCTTTTCATGGTTATTAGTGTTAATATCCTTGTATTTGAAATATCTTTCTTCGAGCTGGTTCTTCAGACACTGCAGCCTTGTAACTCCCTTTTTCAATGCAGGTCCTAAATGAGCTGAAACCGTTTGTCGAACTGGCTGAAAAACTGGGCAGGCTAGCCGTGCAACTGGTTGCAGGAGGAAGCGGTGTAAAATCCGTCAAAGTTACTTATGCTTCTGCAAGAGCTCCTGATGATCTCGACACCAGGGTGCTCCGAGCCATGATCACAAAGGGTCTGATAGAGCCCATATCCAACACATTCGTGAACCTGGTGAACGCAGACTTCACCGCCAAGCAGAGGGGCCTCAGAATAGCAGAGGAACGCCTCATCCTCAATGGCTCGCCTGAGAACCCACTCGAGTCCATCCAGGTGCAGCTTGCAAATGTGGAATCCAAGTTCGCCAGTGCAATGTCAGAATCCGGAGAGGTCCGGCTTGAGGGACGTGTCAAGGACGGAATCCCCCACCTGACGAAGGTAGGATCCTTCGAGGTTGACGTCTCCCTGGAAGGCAGCATCATCCTCTGCAGGCAGGTTGACCAACCGGGCATGATTGGAAAGGTTGGAAGCGTTCTCGGGGAGGAAAACGTGAACGTGAGCTTCATGAGTGTCGGAAGACTTGCCCCGAGGACCCACGCTGTGATGGCCATCGGAGTAGATGAGCAGCCGAGCACTCAAACTTTGAAGAGAATCGGAGATATTCCGGCTGTGGAAGAGCTTGTTTTCCTCAAGCTGTAGAACGGTACGCCCCTTGATGAATGGTCAGTTGTGTCATGAACCAAATTTTGCCATGGAATCGGATGTTGTGAGTCGTTTTTGGTTTTAAGAATGTTTTTCCCTCTGTATTAAGTGTGGTGAGTAACTGAGTATCAGTCGTATGAATTACTTGTGCCCGGAATTAAACGATGGTATAAGTTACTACCAATTAGGCAGTTACAATACCCGCATACCCGATACAGGCTGAGAAAAAAGATAATTAGGACCATCATGTTTATCGCCCTCATCTGAGATAATAAATTTTGACTGAATGTTTTGGGTGGCATTTTTTTTTATCCATGTAAACTCAATTGTTAATAACATTCGCATTCGTGAAACCCACTCGGATTCCTTTAACTCCACTTTTTATATTTTTCTCTTTAAAAAACTCAATACAAATTTTCACTCACATCCCTAAAACCCTTTAAAACCACATTTTATCTTTTTACCGGGATCCGCCTCTTTTTTTACTCTCACTCTCTCTCCTCATGTTGGCCCACCTCCTCTCCATTTTTTTTCTCTCCCTTGGTTTTTAAAGATTTATTAGTAGGAAACCTTTCACATTATTCCTAAACTACTCCCCCATCTTCTTCAATTTTTTAATAATTGATTTCTTATTTTTAGAGCACCCACAATGGGAGTGTTTAAGCATCAATATAAGAAATTTAATAATAAAATAACAAGAAGAATGCACATTTTATTAGGGAATGATTTGATAGGTTTCTAAGCAACAAACCCTTAAAAACTTAAAAAGTAAAAGAGATGGGGTCATTTGGGCAAGAATGAGGAAAGAGAAAGAGATAGATGATAGCAACAAGGATCGTCTAGTCCGCAATCGTAGTCCATACCGTAGTCCAAATTATCTCATTGGCTAAATTGAAATTTCTAATGATTTTCTTATTTAAGTGTTTGTACCTTATAATTTATTTTAATGTTTATCGGCCAATGAAATTAAAGGGACCATCAAAATGGACTACGGTGTTGGACTAGACGATTTTCACCGGATAGTGGTGGGGTTAGGTGGTGGACCCAATTTTATTTTTATATTACTTAGTTTTTAATAAGGTGGGTAGTAGGGATGTGAGGTTAAATTTTGATGGGGTTTCTAAGGAGAAAAAAAATGAAAAGGAAAGTTAAGGAACCCACTATAGGTTTCACGGATGCGGATGCTCTTAATGTCAATAAGGTTTGAAAGTTGAAATTACATTGTTTATATCAAAGAATAAGAGAAATGAATGAATACTGCATTTTATCGGCATGTAAAGTTAGTTTTCATAAATCTATATATCTTGACCCTTTTTTTAGAAATCACAAAGGGTGCTTTTGTTTTTTGGAAACACTCTTTGGGGAAACGTTATCTTTTAGAGAGCTCTAAACCTTCTTCTCCCGTAGCCCAAACCTTCTTTTAGAGTCTACAACCCACCTCCACCTCCTCGACGTGAATAACCTGCTTCCAGCCCCTAGTCACCCCGTCTCCTTCTCGATCGGTGCGCTAATCACTCTCATTCGACGTCGGTTGGGTTGTCCCCTGTTCTCGACATCTTCAATATCCATGGTCCTCTCGAGATCTTTCTCCTCTTCAGGTCTTTTTGGCAAGCCCTTTCAATCCCCTTGTTGAATCCATGCGGGCCATACGACGTGAGGGGTCCACACGTCCAAGCGCATCATGCGCACCCAAGCCGAGCACACAAGACCAGCAGAGTTCATCCTAAAATCAATTGACAATAGGAGGAGTGATCCACTGACTTATATGCAAGGTCTGGGGTTCCGTATTTTTCGATGTGGGACAATCATCCACACATCACAACACGCTCCCTCAAGTGCAAATGTCTGGCCTCGCAATATATGTCAGTTGCACTTCGACAATTCAACATGGTATCAGAGCGGTGCGATCCGGGACCTAGGTCAATCTATCTAATAGGCTAGCTGCGATTTGGGCCTCCCTCTCTCTAGATTGGAGAGAGCGTTTTTCACCTAGCAGTTTTTTTTAGAGGGAATATAAAAAATGTGACTTTTTTTATTAGGAAAAAATTCGGGCAAGCGAGCTCTACCCGGCAGGATCCTTACAGATGAGGTCTAGGAGAACAGAATCGTTGTAGATATCGACACCCCAGACAGAGTGGCAAAAGTGTGTAACCTTATCCGCCACTCTATTGCCTAACCGAGGAACATGAAGAAAAGACACTTCTTTCACAGTCGATAAGAGGAGTTGAACATCTCATAATATTAGTTCGATTTCCCACGGACATTTAGCTCTGTTTTTTAGGTGGTTTATGATTATTAAGAAATCACATTCAATGTGGATTTTGTCGATACGGAGTTGTCGAACATGTTGGATTCCCAATTTAAGAGCAAGAGCTTTCGCTCTCAAAGGACTTTGTTTACCAAGTTTTTTTTATAGGAAATGTGTATAGGACGTCCTTTCCAGTCCCGGATTACGGTACGGCTCCAGCCGAGCTTTCATTATTTGCTATTGTGGATCAATCAAAATTTAGCTTGAGGGTTCCCCTCAGGGGTTTGCGCCATGTAGTTTTGGAATGCTTTACTTTCTTCCTCGGGTGATTGGAGTGTCGTGCGTGTAGGGGGGAGTCCTCATCTAAATTATACTCTAATCGGGAAGTTTCGGACTAATTCTTCTTATGAGTTTTAATAATTCATAAAGCACAATCCCTGTGAGGTACATGGACTTGTCTAAACACATACACATTGGTTCCGAATGTACCAGGCCATCCATCAAGATAACTCAAGCCAAAACATGATTGGTGGAAAGGAGATGATTAAGAAGAGACTGACATGTAAGCAGAAAATATTATGTGTTTAAGAGTATATATAGATATAAATATCGATAGTTAAAAATTCTCCTTTTTCTCAACATCAACCAACTTTTTTTTTGTTTTTTTTTCACGATTTCTGTTTAGCGCAGGGTTAAATTTCCATTTAGCATATTATCGTATGGTTGCAATGCAACCACATGTTTTTTAAAAATCACAAACTGATCGCAATGACTAGTGGTCATACTTGTTGCAATGACCAACGACCATACTGGTCGCAAAGACCAGCGGCCATATTGGTCGCAATGATCACTCCGTCTTCTACCTCCGATCTACAATTTCACCCCTTTCTCCCCAACCGCTCATAACGCAAAATTACGACTTTTGTATATGTAGATTTGTCGAATACATACCTATATACTACTATTTTGAGCACAATTATACAAAATTGAAAACATATTTGAAGTCCTAAAATCAAATCATCCAACATTCCAAAACCTTATCCAAACCATCGAAATCACAATGAATATGTGAAAAACGTATATTAACTTCAAGAGATTTTCGATTTGGGTGCGTTTACTTGAAGAAAAGAAGATGGATTTGGATGAATTTGTGGGATTTGGGGCTGTGACTCTGTGAGAAAAGAAGGGAAAAAGAAAAGAGAGAATGGCGTGAGGTGGGGCGGGGGATAAGGGTGTAATTTAATTCTATTAAAGGGGTATTTTTGTCATATTGTAAATGTAATATTACCTTGGAAGAGAGGTGGAATTTTTTTTTTTTGGTGGGGAGGGTTTACGAGTTACCACTCTATTGATAGGGGAGCATGACGCTGCTTTCCAAGGGTTGTGGAGTCTTCGTTTAGTTGTTTATTTGATTTTTTGTTATATCATGATGGTCAGTCCGTTTGACGATCTTTCGTTCTCTCAATGGTAATTCGAATTCCTAACCTATAGAGTTAATTCATCTAAACCAAGTACTATAAAAACTAATTAAAATGATGCAAAAAAACCTCTTTTATTTTTTTAATAAAAAAGACCCCTCTCACATTACCAAATACTTTCACAAGCTTTTTGAGGAAACGAAAGTGTTCTTCGTGCCCCACAAAGGTGACAAAGTGACTAATAATGTAGCACATCTTAGCCGCTCTACTAGTAGGGTCTATATTGCAACTAACAAAGAGCTCATCGATCTGATCCGTTAGAATTCTCACGAAGGTAACAGAGTGACTAATAATATAGCACACCTTAGTCGCTATATTAGTAGGGTCTATTACAACTAACAAAGATCTCCTCAATTTTATCCATTAGAATCCTATCGGGTAGGATGAATTATCAACCGAATTCTTAACTAATACTCCACCCGTTTCAAAATAAAAATCATTTGACTTTTTCACACGCATTTTGAGGAGGTAAAAACTATATAAAATATTATTTTTTTAATGAATCGTTTTCGATGAACTTATATTTAGGAGTTAGGACTACTAAGTACTCCATCCGTTGCAAAATATAAGGGCGTTGACTATTTGACACGCTTGTTAATATATACTCCCTCCGTCCAAGAATACATGGCCTTTTAGGCTCATGCACGCTAATTAAGGAACCTATTTTGCATCTTAAATCTCATCCTTATTATTAGAGGTTAAAATAGTAATTGGAAGTTCAAGAGTTTTCTTTAAGTTTTCCAAGAGTTTTATTTAATTTTAACAAGTAAAAAAGTAGTAATTTTAGAGGTAATAATTACCTATACATCTAAAAGATCATGTATTTTTGACAAAGTTTCAAGGCTTAAAAAGCCATGTATTCTTGGACGGAAGGAGTATAATACTATGTAAAAATATTTAATATTTCATGGAGTTTTTAGCTCATTAAAAAACGTGTCAAATAGTCAACGCCCTTATATTTTGCAACGGAGATAGTATAAAATTATTAAAAAAATTGATCAAGTAATTTCACTATTCAAGTAATTTCACTATCTAACAGCAGAGGTTGATGTAGTGCATACTTTACAATGCCCTTATACTTGAATAAAATTATTATATTCAAGCAATTTCACTATCTAACAGCAGATAGTATAAAATTATTATATTTTGCAACGCCCTTATACTTGAATAGTGCATACTTTACACTATTCAAGTAATTTCACTATCTAACAACAGAGGTTGATGTAGTGCAAATAAGCATGTATTTCATTCATTTGTTGTACGAATTCTCCAAAATTTAGAAATGTTATGTGTCGGTTCGGTCTAATTTATCCTATGCCGTGTTTGTGTTTTCCTGACTGAAGTACTTGGGTATAAATAGTCAAAAGATATGTAGGCAGAGACTTCACATTAATAAGCAACATCAAGAATAGAAAGATACCATCTCATTTTCGAATAAGTTATATAGTTGCACAAGCACATATTCCTTTGTATTTTCTATTTTAGTGGAGTAATTGTTTATGCATTTTGACAGGCTGCTGCTGCTTTTTCTCGGACTTGGAAGGGCAATATGCAGAATATGTTTGGCTATGCATTATCGGTCTATTGTGTATACAAAATGATTAAGGTATGGAATATTATGTGTTCTTCTTTATTGCTTTCCCTTCCATCCTTATTAATAACTATGTGTATGTTTGGCTATGCACCTGAAGTTCCCAACTTCCCCTACTAACTCCAATGAACAATCTCAACTAAAAGCTGACTTATTTGGGCTTATGATAGAAAAGTAAAAGTAATAGAGAAAAGGGTAATCTCTCTTTCACTTGGTTTTTGTATCTTTTTCGGATTTAACTTGTTCCTGGATGTTGAATGCAATATTGTTTCTGGATGGTGGTCCTGATCTTATTTGATGTTGAATGCAATATCCTTCCATTCAAGGAGAGAAATGGGTTAACCCTCTCCTTGCATCCATAGATTCCATATCCTGTGTCCTTACCCTACTCTATTTTTTTCTGCTACATAATGAAAGATCTATTTTTTTGCTTCTGATGCAAATTCAGGTTTTTGATTCACAAATTGAACTATGAAATCCATGAAATACTTTCTTATTGGCATGTTGGTTGTGTAATTTTGCTGTTAGTTGCTTTGAAGTGAACAAATGTTGTTGGCTCTTGAAAGGGGCATTTTGGTTGTGTATTTTTTGTAGCTTGGATGTACTACTACAACTGTTGTGCAACTCTAAGAGAGAGTTGTGAAACTACTGAATCCAAGGCACTCAGAAAGCTGTCTTCTAGCAGCACTAGGGAAAATAAAAGAATTGGCGAAGGCTCAATTCTGAAGCGAAAATTGTGCATTGATGCAAAGTTGGTATGAATTTAGATTTGTTAGGCCAAATTCATAAGTTGCTTGATGGATCTGTGCGCATCTTTTCACGAAGTGGGGATGAAACTACATCAAAATTTCCTGATGTGGTGCATATTATTCAAGATGCATGTAAAGTTTCTACAATTTCTTTTATACTGGATGCGGAGGTAATAATACGTCACTGGCCATTATTTGTCTGCATTTTAAATTTAACATGATGGAGGGTCTTTGAGGCAGCCTTTCTGTAACTGCTATTGCGGGGAAATGTTGCTTGCATCTGACCCTTGCGGCCTTGCTGGTGGAATGGCTTTTGACATTAGTTATGGTTTCACCTTTAGTTTAATTTTGTATTAAAACATGAATGAATAAAATCAAAGCGATGGTTGAGGTCGGTATATTGGTATATGATTGTGTTTTAAAGTTTATTATGACTAACATGGCTCCTTGATTCCGGTGATAAGGCACAGCCGGATCCTTTGAAATTAGCCAGTGGAAGTGATGACTGCACCGTGCGAATTTGGAGCATCAACGAGGCAATCTCTATCTCTGCCTTCTCTCTCTTACAGTCATTGACATTGCATTTTTGTGCATCTGAATTTCTTTAATATTTCTCTAGTGCACATTGAATATTCATATATCCTATTTTGAGAACAAATCATTCCGTTCCCCATACCATAGCTGATGATGTCCTGCGCAGATGCTAGTTTGGTCAAGAATTTCTGCATTCCATCAGTATTGAGCCAAATAAAATTGTTAGTTTTATCTGAAAATGATTAGATAGGGATTTAGTACCAAGATGACTGCCATGATGATCTCTTTGTATCAAATAATGCAACTGAAACAGAAGTTACTCATATGTAAATGGAAAAAAGTTCAGTAAAAGAACCATTGTAAAGTGTAAACCCTTCACTATCAGCAATTTTCTTCCAAGTACTTCACAATTGCAACTGAAGCTTAGAAATTCTTCTCCATCCAACAAACATTCCTGCCCACATTAACCACTAACTATAAGACTGGTTCTGTTGAAAGTATACCTCAGATGCCTTTCGTTGGATATGTAGAGTATGTGGTGGATGTAACCATGACATTGGATATGGAAACTATCTGGGGTGCATGGGGACGTACTTCCATCCAGAGTGCTTTAGGTGTCGTGGATGTAGTTACCCGATCACTGAATATGAGGTAGTCCAAAAGCTCATATATCTTATTTCACTTCTTATGCACATCACCAACACTTTTGTATTGTCTTGATCTCTCTGTCAATCTACTCTTACTGTCATTTTTTGTTGATTCAAGTTCTCTTTGTCAGGGAGGGATCCGTACCACAAATCCTGTTTCAGAGAGTTGTCACACCCTAAATGTGAAGTGTGTCACCAATTTGTAAGGAAATATGCAATTGCACTTGTATATTCTACAACATGTTCTCGCCAATCAGTTTTTTATATGTAATTTCTACATTAACAGCTGGACATATTTTTATCCTTGGATTTCAGATTCCAACAAATTCAGCCGGTTTGATTGAGTAAAGATGCCATCCATTTTGGTCACAGAAATATTGCCCTTCACACGAGTATGATAATACTGTTCGCTGCTGTAGCTGTGAGCGGCTGGAGGTACTTGCTGATGATCATTAAATCTTCAGCTGTTTTTAACCACTTTTACTGATTGTGCAATTGAAAGAGAGAGTTGTGCAACTCCAAGAGAGAGTTGTGCATCTGTGTATAGTGTGTGCACTGTGATGAGAAGATCTAATATTTTTCTTTGCATCTCATATTGATGGATACCTCACATTTAGTCATTGAAAATTTAGTAGATAGTTGTTTCAACAAGTTTTAGGCTTGAGTACATGTTTCATCTCACTATCTTAATATCATCTAGTTGAAACTTTTGCTCAAGGCTAAAACGACATGTTGATGAAATGCCCCAGTAGGCTGGGTGCCTCTATGGAGCCGAACAAGATCTGTGGGAAAAGAGCATGACAATTAGTGAAAGAGCTTGCATCTCCGGAGCCAGCCAACTCACTTGATTTAACGTCATAATCGAATTCTTTAGTGTCGGTATGTCTGTCTTCTTTTTTAGTGCTACCTCATAATCGAATTCTTTTGTATGTATAGTGTGTGTGTGTGTGTGTGTGTGTGTGTGTGTGTGTGTGTGTGTGTGTGTGTGTGTGTGAGAATATGTGTGAACTGCTGGCTGTTTGTAGCTTCTTTTGATATGAATTTGAAGTGATCAAGTCTTCTTAAAACTTTAAATGAATTCATGTCTATTTTGCATATTCATGTCTATTTTTAAATATGATTTTAGCTCATTGTTTTGGTCTTTTGTTGGAGATCAGGGATTGCCCTTTTGGCGATGGAGCCTTGCTGGCTAATGCCGGTAAGATGGAGACAATGCGATCCCTTTGGATGTCATCGTGCCTCGTGAGTTACCAAGCATGTAAGTTACTCGGTCAGAAGCACCCGAAATTGAATGTTGAGGTCATTGATGAGAGAGGGCCTCCAGATTCTAGGTCAGACGAGTGTGCTGTGGAGAACCTTTGTATATACAGGTCGCTTGCAGGACCCAGGTCAGATGCACCCGGATTTGTTTGGACAACAAACCTCAAAGAGCCTCTCGCTGATGCTGAGTCATAGAAACATAGTTTGGGGAGCCTAGCGAGTTCCCTCTTGTATTTGCTGGTTATGAGCTCCATAAATACTTGATTGATAATCAAGTTTCGGTATCTGTTTTGTAATTTGTAATTTCTGTAGCTCATCGTTCATTCTTTGTAATTCAAGTGAACCCTCAGATTCTTAGTTTGAGTTGTAAATAAAATTGCAGGGATTGGGATAAGGATCTTGAATTCAATCTATTGATGTTTCTAGTTTAAACTAAACCTCCATTTGCTCTCCAACATTTCTGGTATCAAAACTAGTGTAGAATCATTCATTCAGTATCTTCCAGTGCTTTACTAAAGGTTCCAAGGGGGAAAGGCATTACTGTACACATTTGTGATACACCTCACAAAGGACATTAAAGTTTAAACCTTTAAGAGTTATTCGACGAAATTTAAAAAATCAAATCTAATTGGGAGTTAATGCAGTAGTACCAGTATTTTTTCTTAATAAAGGAAAACATTGAGTAACTTGAAAGCCATATATTGGATTTTGGACACTGATTGTTGTGTACCTTTTGGTGATACTTTATAAAATCTGAAAGTTTGTTTCTGCTGTCCTGTGCATATTCACTCTAGTTTGCTTCTTGGAAATTCAGCTCACCCAAAGTCTTTTTAATTTGCACAATCTGAAAATTGTGCAAATTTTCAAATTTGTGATGGGATGGAAAAAAGAAAAAAAAACTTTAAAAAAGTGATAGCGTGCAAAAAAATTATTTAAAAAAAGTGCTGACACAAATAGAATAAAAAGTGCACAAATTAGAATAAAAAGCGCACGAATAATATTATAAAGTAAAAAAAAATTGTTATCCATGTAAAAAAAATTTAAAAAAAAACTAGATTTGGATCATATTTGTGAAATTGTTATCCAGGCTTTATGGAATTGTTCGACATCATCTGATCGGCTTATGATTCATTTGTCATGTGCTTCTTCGATTCTTTGTGAAATTGTTATCCATGCTTGTGCAACTCTAAAAAAAAGTGTTGACATGGGAAAAAAAGTGATGACACGGAAAAAAGTGCAACTCTCAACTAGACTTGGATCATATTTGCACAATTTACGGTTATATTTGCACATCGTACTCTTATATTTGCACGACAAAATGTTTAAAAAAAAAGATTTGATTCATATTTGCACAACTTACGGTTATATTTGCACAACATGCTCTTATTTTTGCTCAACAATTCTTTATTTTTGCACAACAATCGAGACTTGTGAAATTGTGTCTCCACATAATCTTATTTTTTGTAAATATAATTTTATACTTTTTTAATAGATTATTGCACAACACGGTCTTATTTTTGCTCATCAATAGAGGAAAATTGCACAACATGGGGAATTGGTGAAATTTCACTCAACATCATCTTATTTTTGCTCAACTATATGTTATTTTTGCACAACAATCGAGACTTGTGAATTTGTTTTCAACATGATCTTATTTTCTCTCAATATAATTTTATAGTTGCTCAATAGATTATTGCACAACATGATCTTATTTTTGCTCATTAATAGACTATGATTGCACAACAAGGGGGATTGTTGGAATTTTGCTCAACTTGATCTTATTTTTGCTCAACAATAGTTTCAACATGATCTTATTTTTTCTCAAATAATTTCATACTTTCTCAATAAATTATTGCACAACATGCTCTTATTTTTGCTCATCAATACTTTATTTTTGCACGACATTTGAGACTTGGGAAATTGTGTCTCAACGTGATCTTACTTTTCGTAAATATAATTTTATACTTTTTTAATAGATAATTGCACAACATTGTCTTATTTTTGCTCATCAATAGACAATAATTGCACAACATGGGAGATTGATGAAATTTTGCTCAACATCATCTTATTTTTGTTCAACTATAGGTTATTTTTGCACAAAAATCGAGACTTGTGAATTTGTTTTCAACATGATCTTATTTTCTCTCAATATAGTTTCATACTTTGTCAATAAATTATTGCACAACATGCTCTTATTTTTGCTCATCAATACTTTATTTTTGCACAACTAGTGGTGAAAATTAGTGCTGACACTGATATTAGTTACAATCGAGTTTATCTTCCTAAGTAATAACTTTGTAGTTCGATATATATTTTTTCCGTGTCAGCACTTTTTTTTTTCTTAATGTCAGCACATTTTTTAGAGTTGCACAACCGTATTTTAGAGTTGCACAACTTTAGTTTAGATTTGCACAACTGTATTTTAGATTTGCACAATTGTATTTTATTTGTGTCAGCACCTCCAAGAAACACTTTTCATTCTATTTGTCTCCAATTCAAGTGGCTCAATTCTTCAACCAATGTTTACACAACCAACAACACGATAGCCTATACGAGATTTGAACCCGTATCTTTGTGTTTGTACACAACGCTCTACCGATTTGAGCTAATAGGCTTCACAAAATAATAAAATAAGACGGGTGGAGATTTATTACCAATATATGCTGACACACCAGTGATTCAATTTGCAATAACAAAGTCACTCAAAATCAAGAGCTTAAATATAGGAGATGATGCACTACCTCATTCGTTTCTGATCCGGCAGCAATGTAGCCATCCGACACCGATAGCCCCACAAAATTCTAGAACAGAATGAAATTGCCCATCACTCCATCTTCTTAGTTACTCTACAGTACACAGTAGAAACTAAAAATTTTGGAGGAAAGGAATACCTTCACATGTACATGGCCGGTAAATGTCTGCAAAGGGCTCTGAAGAATCCTAGATGTGGTCGTCGTCAAATCCCAAAGCTTGATTGTGTTATCCGTTGATGCAGATAGTTATAGGATGTCTGGGAAGATGTACTTGCAAAAAGCATTACCAATTACCAATAATTAGAGATGCATTTGAGCATTTCAAATAAATCATTTGAACATATATACTCTTTAAAGAAAACCTTCTTGCCTAGTGAACTATCGGATTGTATTTGTAGGTCCTATCCATCCAAATTCTTGCAACTGGGAAAATCAATTTATGCTCTTCTTTCAGCTCAACCGCAGCTTTTCAACTGTAAAATATTCATGTCCCAAAAACCGTCTTAAGCATCAAAGGTAAATTTGTCTAAAAAGGTTGAAAATCTCATTACAAAGTTAAAAGCTCAATTGTTTAGAGCCGTACCTATATTTGTCAGTGTCCCCTTGGTACCTCCAAGCCATCTTTAGCTACCTGGGTTGCAACCATGAGCAAAAAAAAAAAAACTTTTCTGGTTGTCTCTGCAATTTTCGGGAGGTTGCTGCAGGAGAGGATTTATATTCGCACACATAATTGATCACCCTCGCCGATTGGCTCCAGCACCTGCCTTCCGGTAAAGAAGAAGCCGGCGAATTCCGACGTAATCGGGATCAGAATCGGTGGCCAGAGGTTGAAGCAAACAACTGATCAACAAACCTCAAATTTGTAGCGATAAGAGCAAGAACAGCGGTAAGAGCGTTGAACGCCAATTCGGCGGTAAGAGCGTTCAACGCCAAATCGGTGGCCAGGAGAGAAGCAATCTATCAATCGATCTTCGATCGATCGATTAATAAGGAGCTCAAAAATCTCGGCGATGCTTCCGCTCCCTCACTGAGCGTCGCTCGCTCGCTCACCAATGGTCTGCGACGCCGAGAAAACAGATGAGATTTCTAAACCCTAGGAAACTCACCGGTTCGAGTTTCTTATCAATCGATCGCGATTGATAAGGAAGAAAGGAGGAAGATGGACGGAATTGCTACAGATTCGGCGCCGAAGCCATAGATCTCGACCTCCTCTTCATATCTCGCCCCGCGCAATAGATCTGTCAAATTGCTTCTTGCTCCGCTTCATCGATCGTTCGCTCTCGGATCTCCGAGGAAGGCACGGATCCGAGGAACGGGAAGAGGAAGACGGAGATCGGAGGAGGAGATGCGCGGAGGAGAGAGCGTCTGGAGATTGAGAGCTGGAGGAGAGAGAGAAAGGCGATTGGGAGAGAGGGTGACGTCTTTTATTTAGGACATTTTACAAAAATATCACAAAACGTTGATATTTCACAAAATAAGACCATTTTCGTGGCTATTTTGCAAAATCCCCCTTAACAAAATTCACAGCCCATGTATTTTGTTTTCATTTTTCGAATTGAGCGATTTCTTAGAATAAATCCATCAGGATTCAGGAGAGATTTCTCACCGTCAGATTTGTTAATCAAACAGTACCAAATCAATAAACGGATGATGATGATCATCATCATGAAAGACGGACGGTCCATATTTCATTTCGAGTGACCCCACCGTCCCCACTGCACCTTCGCAAGTCTCCCATCTCTCTCCTCAACCCAAGGATCCCTTTTGCTAGTTCTCTCCTTCTGCAAGCGCTTACTTTGGAAACTCTCCCTCTTCATCGCTTCCCAAATCTCGAGATTTCGGAGTACTATACCTAGAAAGGTTCTATTCTCCTGATCGAATTCCTTTTGTTTTTACACGATTATTGCTGTTTCAGGTTAGGTATTAACTTACTTGGGTGCATCGGAAACCCCTGAATTGTTGATTTGTTTGACTGAATTAGGTTACTTTAGATCATCGTGTTTATGATTCTATTGCTAAATTTACCCGATTGCACTCTTCTAACTTGGAGTGATTGTTTCCCCCTTTTGTCGTTCCATCATAGGTCTAGGGTTTTGCTGTCTTTGGTTATTCAATGAAAATTGGCGTTTTATGAATCAGCCGTCTTGCATACGGGGTAGTTTGGATGCATTGTTTTGTGTTAATGGATTGGTTGTTGCATTTATCATTTGCACTGTAATGAGCATAAAGGAATTAGGACAGACTACTGATGCTGTTTTTCATGTGCCAAAAGACATTTTTATCCGACTAGTGTGGAAACAGGTTCTTCCTGCTATCAGGATATACTATCTTTATTTTGCATGTAGTTGATTTTGTCGAAATCCTAATTTGGTACTTTGGAATCTCACAGCTAGCTGTGTCACGAAGAATGAAATTACCTTTTGTTTTGAACTTAATTTCCACGTTTTCAAACGCAACATAAGCAGTACCATAATGATGCAATATTTTCTTTGAACTCCATTTTAGATTTCAAGTGTAGTGAATGCTTAACGGTAAAGGCAACATAAAAGAAAAGTAATCTTATTTAGTCTCAACCTTTCGCTCATATGATATGAAAGTAGTGCCCTACTGTTCCAGAAAGCATTCTACATCTATTTAGTAACTTCCTTGGTACTTAGTTGGCCGACAGTATGGTAGCATGGTGCTCATAAGTATGTGAAATTATCTTTATTTTGTATCTTTTGATATTGTAATTTCATGAGACTAAGATCTTTACATATTTAGGTTCGGAGTTCCTGAGATAAAAGGTAGCTGGCAAAATGAATGATGGGTCTGCGGATTCATCAAAAATAGAAAGAGACCCAGATGCAGTTCCAGATAATTCTGCACCAGATATCCGAAGTGATGAACCATCTAAGCCATCCACATCTGGCATATCATTATGGGCAAAGAGTTTGAAAATTCCCAAGTCGTCGGCCGGAGGAGAGGATGAACCAAGTTCTGCCAAATCAACCTTTGCTAGGCTTACAAGTGGGATTGCCCTGCATTTATCTCCTAGAGGTCAAACTTCTGAACAAGGATCTGATGGGGCGTCACCGCAATCAAACATTATTGGAAACCTCACTAACAGAATAGTTGATTCATCTAAGAGTGCTGTAAAGGCCGTGACTGTCAAGGCTAGGCATGTTGTCTCCCAAAACAAAAGAAGATATCAGGTGACTAATTTTTTCTTGTTCAAGTTTAATGATATTATCGGATCTCAAAACTCATCAAGTCAATGTATGTTTTGCCTTTTATTTTCTTCTTTTTAAATTTTTTTTTATCCTCTATGTATTGTCCTGTTGTTATGTGTTAAATATAACCCTATATGACTTCTTGGCTTGTTTGTGCATGCAAAACTTTCATCAAATTGGCTGACCTTTGAAATTCTACAGTTATTGCGTAATATTTCTAATTGATATCAACTCTGCAGGAAGATGGATTTGATTTGGATATGACATATATTACAGAGAATATAATCGCAATGGGATTCCCTGCCGGTGATATTAGTTCAGGTTTTTTTGGATATGTTGAGGTAATCAGTTGAAATTGATTTAACAGCTGTTTCAATTGGGCAGGTTATTTGTTCTCTGACTTCTCTCATATGTTGAAATAATGAAGTCACCATGTGATGTAGGGAATCTATCGAAACCATATGGAAGAAGTGATCAGATTCTTTGAAACTCGTCATAAGGTGATCTTATTATATGTTATATACTGTTCTTGAAAATATTAGCTAGATGGATACTCTTTTAATGTGATCTGAAGGGGATAGTAATATGAATGGCAAAGTTATGGTATTAAGAATTTGTTTCTCTATAGCCATTGTGGGTTTCATGTGAAAGCATCCCTGTCCGGATTGCAAGCTCTGTAAGTAAGCATGCTAATCACTGGTTAATTATCTGTGTTGAACTAAGACAATTGAAACTATTGAAATGTGTTGTAACATGATTAACTACGAGTTCATTGTGGAGGTTGTATACTTTACCCCTTTTTCTGTAAACTTATCTTCAGTCTCAAGTTTTTGACGAGGATAGAAGATACTTTGAAAATGACGTGATGATGTCTATCATTCTTGTTCTTTGTAAATTTTATCCTGTTTATAATCATAAATTTCTGATCATACATTGACATTTTGTCCAGGTAGCTGTTTAGCTGAGATTTGACACTTCAGTTGATGTTTATATGCAGGGAAAATACAAAGTATACAACCTTTGTTCTGAAAGATTATATGATGCTTCGCTGTTTGAAGGAAAGGTATATAATTGTTTTTACAATGGTATATAATTGTTGAAATGTAAATGATTGCTATTATTTTCAAGAGATAAATATAATGATTTGATTTGGGATTTACCCTCATTGTACTACTAGAAACATGTGTCTCTTCGGAGACATATGATAAAATTGGAACTACTAGAAACATGTGTAATAATTCCTAGTATTACCCTCATTGTACCAGTAGAAACATATGTGTAATTAGTAATTATTCCTAGTATGTAACATTACATAGAATAGATACATGTATGTTTCTACTTTGTATTTACACATAAACATAACGGCTCATCAGTCATCATAACACACTCTTATGTTTTCCTTCCAAAACTATCCTAGTAGCACCACTGCATTTGATGTTCTCAACGATGAGTGTCTGGTAGCAGTTTTTTAATCGGTAGAAGTTTTTTATTTCACTCTAAGAAATGTCTTGAAAATTTTATGATCCGTTTAAGATGCATGAGTAGATGAAACTAGACCTCCTTCATTTGTTGACGCATTTGTATCACTTTTTTATAATTATTGTGACCCAGGTGGCTTGCTTCCCATTTGATGACCACAACTGCCCCCCACTTCATCTAATAAAAGCATTTTGTCTAAGTGCTTACTCCTGGTTGAAGGAAGATATTGAGAATGTTGTGGTTGTGCATTGTAAAGCTGGTATGGCTAGGACAGGGTTAATGATTACAAGTCTTCTTTTGTACTTAAAGGTGAGATCCCAACTATATTCCTGCATTGATCAGGATTCAGAATTGTTTCCTTAAATCCATCAAGTTTCATCTTTCTGTATTGCTGTAATTTTTAATTACTGAAATATGTTATTCATTGCAGTTCTTTCCAACAGCCGAAGAGTCCATTGATTACTACAATCAGAAAAGATGTTATGATGCCAAGGCCCTGGTTTTGCCAAGTCAAATTGTTAGTGCACAATAAAATATCGCTTTCTTTTGTAAATCGATTATAGTTTTAAGTTTTTATTTAATTTGACGATTTGCCTTTTCTTGTGATTCTCTAGAGGTATGTCAAGTATTTTGAACGAATATTGACATATTTCAACGGTGACAACCAACCTGGAAGGAGGTATAACTTGTTTCCAAATGTGCCTTGATCTTCTCTTTGGATGTACACTCTGCATATTTTTTACGCGTGCAATGATAAATTTTTAGGTGCATGCTTCGGGGATTTCGGTTTCATCGTTGCCCTTATTGGATCAGGCCTCATATAAGTATCTGTAATCATAATGGTATGATTATAATCTTTCATTCTGCTTACTTTATTGCTGTGATGGCTAGCTTATGGGTGTGGTTTCCTCTCTCTTGGTTCCTTATAAGCATAATTGTGTAGATCTTTTGTCCAGTGAATTGACAAACCTTTGCCTTACACTATCATCTTTAATAATCTTTACATGTTATCATGGTTCTGGCTAATCAAAACAGTGAGACTGAACTCTCACATATGATTAGTTTCTCTTCAACAATGTTTGTTTCGGTTTAATGAATTTAGCTGATTCCTATATACATCGTCTGGATTAATCACACATTTAGTTGAATCTTGTGGACATGCTTTTCTTAACAGACATGAATAGTTGTACCTGGCCACTGACTGAATTTGTTTACGCCTTTTTTGATGTTATTGGAGCAGTTAACCAATTATCTGCGCTTTCTGCCTTGGCATATGATATACCCTACCATTCGTTTTTTTCTTTATCTTGAAAGACTTCAAATAGAGATTTGTTTATCTGCAGGTGTTCTTTTCTCTACTAAAAACCATCCTAGAACCAAGGATCAGTCAGTACGTATCTCATTTAGCAGTTTAGGAACCGTTGTCCATCTTGTCAGGTTAAATTATGATTTATTTGCTGTTGCTAATCTGCGTTTATTCACTCATGAATATAGGCGGAGGAGTTTTGGTTTAGTGCTCCAACAAAGAAAGGGATCATGGTTTTTGCTTTGCCAGGGGAACCTGGTCTTACTGAACTCTCAGGGGATTTCAAAGTCCATTTCCATGACCGCCAGGGCGATTTTTACTTGTATGGATATAATAAAATCATAAATCTTCTGTACCTCCACTTATGCTTTTGGGAGAACTAAATTGTGTTTTCTTTGAATATTTTTAGCTGGTTGAACACCACAATGATAGAGAACAGGAAGATTCTGAACACAAGTGATATCGATGGGTTTGACAAGGTAAGAAGTCTATTATTTATGACAAACATTCTTCTTGCTGAAAACCAAACCGGGAAATTTTGGATCCTCTCTCATCCTCATACTGCTTCCATGGGTTCTGCAGAGGAAGCTACCTTCGCCAGGTTTTCAGGTTGAGGTCGTGCTGGTAGATTACGATGGCCCTTCCCCACCAGCACCTCCACCTCCAGCAACTGATTCCGAAGCTTCGACCGATAAAGTAGACGAACAAGGGGTGACTGATGCTGGCCAAGTTGTTGATGAATCCCCTACTCCCAATCCTGATCAACATTCTGAAAGCCAAGATAAAGATGATGTCTTTTCTGACGGCGAGGTAGAGGAAGGAGGCACTACCAAAAGCAGACGAACCCAAGAAGCAATTTCTTCAGTTGAAGCTTATAAACCAGCTCCTCCGGCCACTTCCGGACAGGTAGAACATGTGACACAGAAGACTGAACAAATCTCTATAGGGAAGGAAAGCTCTCCGACTGCTAACCCAGCAGGTGACCAGAAAAATGATACTGTGTCTAGCTCAGGGCTTCAGGCTCCTGATTCCGGAGCAAGCAGTGAGTTCAAGGTCGTCTCTGCTGATGCTTCCGTCTTCACATTTGGAGATGAAGAGGACTACGAAAGCGACTGAACTAAAAGGGGAAAACAATTGGCTTTGACCCTCCCACAATTTCAAGTACACTTCATATAAAGAGTGAAAACAAGATGATGTTAAATTCATTTTCTGTGCTTGTTCTTCATTTTCGCAATCAGTGACCTGTTCATTGTTGTTGGCTGCATATTATTGCACAATCGAAATGTATGGCTTGCCGTCCCTATGAACAAAGCAACAATATTTGTTTTCAGAACATTCCAAGTTGAACAATGTACATAAACTTTGAAATTGTGTGCAGCTGTTGCTAAGCTATTTGTCTTGCAAGTTATGTTTCCCAGATTCGAAACATTTAATTTGTGAATGAAACTATCGAATCACAAAGCAATTTGAACTGCTAATTCCTGTATTCTTTCCCCATCTCCATTTAATCACCTTCCCGAATTCCCCCAAAATCATCTGTATTGATTAAACTGAAAGCGTTGACCCTCCAAAAAACAAACTCAAACAACCAACCTTTGCGCGTTCTAATTCCTCCTCGAAACCCCCATCCACAACCACAAGAAGAAAACCAGTTGCGATTCACGTTTACTATTTTTGATCTTCTTCTTGTTTGAATTTCTATGTCGACTTCTTGCATCCAAAACCAATTGCTCGAAGTTACAGGTTCCTAAGCACCCCTCATATTTGAATCCCAACTTTGTAGCATCAATATTTATTTATTACAGTAAAAAGATTATCTAAAATCTAAAATGAAGGAAGGACAAAATAAGGAGGAGAGTTCACATCTGTGCAGGGTGTTATGAGGAAAGAAGCAGTGGTATGAACAGATTAATTAAGCAACTGTTAAGCTCAATCAAAATCTGTTTCATTTTATTACAAGTTCCTATCAAAATCTGTTGCTTTTTTTTTTTTTTTTTATCAAGGTAACATTTCGAGATCTCATTCAACACCACTGTATGAGAAATCGAGAGACGGAAAGGAAACGGCCGATGGACTAACCGTCAATCCGTTGCATTTATATATATATATATATAGGGAAGTTTTAAAATGTAAAAACTCCTTAACGTGTAAAATCCGCTTAACGTGTAAAATTTGGGTTTAGGGGGGGGGGGGGGGGGGGGCGCGCCGGAATTTCAGTTAAAAAAACCGGGTTGAACCGGAAAAAAAAAAAACACAGAAGAAAACCGGTCCCTTCCAAAAAACGCTAGTGCGTTCGCGTGAAAACAGATTTCGATTGAGGAGAAGCTTCACCTTCTCGCCGGCGATTACAATCAAACAAATTGAATTGCAGAAACCTGCAATCAGCAAAAGGATTCAACGAAGATCAGCCGAATATCCTGAACGAAGCAACAACAACAGCATCAGAGGAAGAAATTTTCAGAGAAAGGTGCACAATATTTCCATTCTTATTATAGATTCAAATTCGCATTCGTTACGGTATCAATCTGTCCAAACTTCATATAATTTGTCCTAATTTCGGATTCGTTCTTAAAAAGGTGCAGAATATCAGTGTAATTTGTGTAAACAAATCCCAGATTTGTAGTAAAAATAAAATTATAGGCTAAAACGAACCTAGGGTTTGAAGTTTGCAAAACAAAAAATGGCCGTCAATTACCATACATTAGCACTTAGAAAATGCAAAAATTGAATAGAAAACACTGTTAATATACAATTCGATCCTCATTTGCATGAAATTTATATTAATAAAACCTCAAAGAACTGATATATGAGAGTTTGCTGTCTGATCTTAATATTCAGTATAAAATGTTGGTTTAGCACTTATGTAATTATAAATTGCACTGTTGATAGATTGATGGCAATGGTTACAAAAATTCAATTTATCTAATAAATTTTTCAATGTTGGTTTAACAGAAAATATGGAGTCTGTACCAGAGTCACATAATGAAAACATAGAATCCTCAGCTGCTTCGACTACTGCAATCGTTTGTGCAACACCAATCAGCATTGATGCAGGGTCTGAAGTGAATATCAATAATCTGATAGTGCAACATCAGCTCCCATACCGGGTGTTTGTGACACCAAACAACACGAGATATTGGATACCGATTTGCAGTGAAGAGTTAGAGCCAAAGGAAGGGAAAGTGGTCCAGACATTGAATGAAGCTGTGAAGGCATATAAAGATTATGCATATAAAGCTGGATTTGATGTAAGACATGAGACCACAGTTAATGCTAACGAGGTAAAACAACTGAAGTACTTATACTGCAATAGAGAAAGATACTCGAAAGGTAAACAGTCAAAGAAGCTAAGAAAAAGATTATCTATAAGAGTTGGTTGTACTGCTAAGATAATATATAAATATATACCTGAACAAGGATATGTGGTGACAAAATTTGAGGAGAAGCACACACATCCTTTCATTGATGAGATATGCAGGGTATACATGAAGAGTAATAGGAGGATGCAAAGTTACCATCAAAAATTTGTACTGCACTGTGCAAAACAAAGAGTTGGACTAGCAAAGGCATACAGATTATATAAAGAAATGGTGGGAGGATATAGCAATGTGGGTCCATCAGTGATTGATTTCACAAATCACAGAAGAGATCTTTTGGCTTATTTCAAAGGATCTGATGCACAAGTTGTTATTGACAGATTCTTCCATAAGCAAGAAATATGCAGTGCATATTTCAAAGGATTTGATGTCGATGAAGACAATCAGTTGAACATATTGTTCTGGTGTGATGCAGTAAGCAGAAAAAACTTCTCATTATTTGGAGATGTTATTTCATTTGATTCAACGTACAACACAAACAGGTATTAGACATTATTCATATTGAATATTTAGATACATCATATGTGTAAGCACTGTCATAGATTTTAGTTATAAAACAGACAAAATACAGATTGCCTGATTTATTCACAAATATGGTAACAAGACTGCACAGATAGAATGTATAGATGCACAAAATCATGTATATTAAGCACTGCAAGATCGACTAAGTGCACAACTACACAGCCTAGTGATCTTTTATTTATATACATCTGTAATAACAACTTTATACATGTTTCTTTTGAAATTATTCTAATTTTCACAAGTGTCTTATATTAAAGGTACAAAATGGTGTTCAGTCTCTTCACAGCATATGACCACCATAAATCATTGGTGCTGCTAGCATCAGGGCTTTTGAGGAATGAGAATGTAGAGTCATATGTGTGGTTGTTTGAGCACTTCAAAAAAGCAATGGGTGGGAGTCCTAGAATTTTCACAATAGACCAGGATCCTTCGATGAAGATTGTTGTTCAAACTGTATTTCTAGAGACTAGACACAGATTATGCATGTGGGATATCAGGGACAAGCTATCTCAGAAAATAGACAACTCAATGAATGGATACTTCAAATTCAGTGACAAGTTGAGGAGTATTGTATGGAACAGGGAGAGTACGCCAGAAGAATTTGAAAAGGACTGGAATGCCTTGATGGAAGAGTATGGAATGACAAGTCACTCGTGATTAAGTGAACTGTTTAGAATGAGAGACAAGTGGATCCCTGCATATTTTCAGAATGTGAAGCTTAGTGGATTGATTAAAACAACATCCATTTCAGAGAGCATGAACAGCTTCTTCCGTAAGTTCTCCAACTGCACTGCAAATTTAATTGAGTTTATGTTGTATTATGAAAGCGGAATTGAAAATCAAAGGCATATTCAAGGGAAGAAGAACTATGACTCTGAAATACTGGAACCAATTCTGATTTCGCCCCTTCCTCTAGAAAAGCATGCATCCAGATTATACACAATAAAAATGTGGGGGAAATTTCAAGAGGAATTGAAAGGAGCATTGTACAACTGCAGAGTGACAAATGTGACAGAGATTTATGAGTTGGAGATATATACTCTAAAGGAAAACAACAAGATATACACTGTTGAGCACAAACTTGAAGATCGTGATTGCTGCTATTCTTGTAACTTGTTCAACATGTTAGGATATCCATACCAACATATATTAACTGTTTTGAAGGATATACAACTTGAGAAGTTGCCAGAAACACTACTGCTTACTCGTTGGACCAAAGCAGCAAATTTGAGTAATGTTTTCACTTTGGATGATGTTGTGGTCAGACAGTCAAGTGCAAAGCAAGAACAAAAACTCATGTTGACAAATATGTTAGCTGAATTTCATGCTTGTGTGGAGTTAGTTAAGGACAATAGTGATCAGATTAAGCACTTAACATCTGCATTAACAAATGCAAAAAGGGAGCTCCAACAAAGTGCACAAACATCAACATCTTCAACAGCTTCAAAGTCTGGTATGTATGATGGGTTTGATGCAGAAACCCAAGATTACTGATTGCTTATTTAAACCCTTTTATACAAAAAAATAAATAAAATAGTCCATAATTATATATTCAAAGTATACTAATTTTAATAAGTTTGTTAACTTGAAGCTATGTTTGAAGAGTTTGCTGGAGTAAGCCTCTCGAAGAATGTGGTAATAAGAGACCCAAAACAAGCAAAGACAAAAGGCAGTGGGAAGAGGCTTAAAGACGGGAAGGAAACAACAATTCAAACACAGAAAAAGGGGAAGAGAATGCAAAGGCTCGGATTTTTAAATCTTAATTTCTCGGAAAAAAAAAATCAAAATGAATCGAAATTTGGAATTTAAAGGAAAAACTCATTAAATCGGATTTTATTTATGCATTTAGATTTCCGAGAGTGAAAATAATACTAATAATAATATAATAAAATAAATTAGATCGATTCCGTCTTTCACCTCGGATATTCAATTTCCGACTCGGGACCACAATTCCGTCCTCTTCTCCCATCCTTATCAAATTCCAAGCCATCCCTCTTATTTGGGGTAAAATTCTATCTATCCTTTCACTCTCTCCCTTCTTTGACCGCCTCCTCTGAATTCTTCTGCAATGTCAGACAAAACAACAAGGTCCCCTCCCTTTGCCTTGTTCGACTCACCTTGTGCTCCAGCTGTGGCACTAGCAACTCCCTCGTCCCAAAGCACCTACACCAGGCTAATCCCCTCCCCCTTTTGTTTCCAAAGCAACTCCCTCATCCCATTCTCAGATTGAAGGCAACCCAAACTTTCCCCATTTTTTCTTCAACCCCACAAACCCCATCTGTTCTCCCCCTTGCACTCTATTGCAGCCGGAGAAAATCCAAAACAACACCCAGCTTCCCTTGGTTCTTCGGTTCAAACCCAAACACATATACCCCCCCCCCCCCACCCCCCCCCCCCATTTTCATTTCATTCCACACCTTCACATCTCCAACAGCCCAGCCACCAGTCACCGTCACCTCCCAATTCCGTCAAAGCCGAGCGCCCCTGCTTTCCCCGAGAACCTCGAGCACCCACGACCCCGCTTCTGAGCAACCAAACTGAGCACCCAAGCCCTTTTCTTTCGTCCTTTCGCAGCGAGCAGCAGCTCAGGTGCTCCCCAACTCCTCCCTCGACATCGACGAGCAGCCAGCGCCGCCAGGGAGCCATCACCGTCGCTGAACCCAAGCCGCTTTCCCTGGTTTCGATCCGAAAACCCTCCGGTAAGGTACCTCTTCCCTTTTCCGATCGAAAAGTCTTGTAAAGCCCTGCCTTATCACCCCTCATCTTCGATCTAGGCCGAGAAACGCAGCCCTGAGCCTCCGGCGAGCTCAGTCGCGCACCGACGAGATTTTCCGGCGAGTCGACGCCCTTGGTGAGCCTCCTTCCCTCCTCTTTCTTTTTTCCTTTCCTGTTCATGTGTGTATCGATGTCGGGTGGTCGGTTAGGTGCTCGGAGTTGCCCATTGTCACCGTCGAGCTTCAAAAGCTCCCTCCTTTCCTTCACTTTTCTCGAACACAGGGGTTGAGGATGGAGGAATAGTAGTCATTCCATCTCTAAGCATGGGGCCCACTTCATTTTCCCATTTCGGATTTCCAAATTGAAGAGAGGAATGGGCCTATTTTTTCTAAAGTGGCATTGGGCCTATTTTTACAAAATGAATCCAGTTTGTGTTTAACAAAGAGGGTCCGGTTTAGGTAAAATAAAATGGTTGGGTTATTTCGTTAAAATAATATACATTGAGAGTATTTGGAAATAAATAAATAATGACCTTGTAAAATATGGAGATTTAAGGTGTATTATTGGACAATATAATATTATAAGACTTGGAGATTTAGAAATATATTATTGGATTTAAATCGAAAAAAAAATAAAGAAATTTGACGAATGTTTTCAAGGATTGGATTTTCTAACTAATTGACTCGGATTTCGAACGGTTTTCGGAACTAACTTGGGAATTATGTGATCAATGACTAACTACCATGATGATATGATTGATTGACTAATAGCATGATTTGTGTGGATTAATGGCATGATGAAATGATAGAGTATGTTATCGTCTGATTATGCCTTATGAACTATGATGAATATGACAAACTTTGAGATATATGATCAAGCATATATATGATATATTATGAGCATACGGAATGTGGCAATATGATGAGTGATCGAACTTGATGGAGCGATGATGACGGTGTGATTAATTCTATTGAATGATGTGTGCCTTGAGTGCTCGAATGATTAGACGTAGACTTATATATGTGTTCTGATATGTATCTAGGTGATGCTTTGTGATTATAATCGATGTATGTCAGACCTTCTATTATGCTGTTCTGCATAGCCAGGTGAGTTCCTATATGAGCTCACTCAGATTCGAAAAGAGATCTTCTTGCTTGTAGCCATGTGCATACTAGGTGCTTGCATTCATAATAAAGCATGTCATGTAGTATCCTGCTAGGATTGCACTCATGATTGAGCATTCGTTTACTCATTGCTTTTGTAAACAGAACGGCCGTTATCTGTGAAGTAACTAGAGTCATTGCTAGGGTTATAGGACGACCTAGTCTCATCGGGTCCCGTCCTGAGTCAATCGAGTCATGAACTTCCTTATATTATGAGATGCATGCGGGCTTTATTGTGGATACGGGTTGGGCATGCGTGCCACCCGATTATATGGAATGCATTCACGAGCTGGCTAGTCTCCGCCCTATCGGAAGGGGGTGGAGGTAGGAGAGGGATATACCACTTGGTATTCGGTGCTAAGGCCTTATTATATTTATGCACTTGATCTTAGGACCATGCTAATGTGTTAATATTCCGCCTTGCATCTAGAAGCATCTTTATTAAGACTAGCGTGTGTATATGTCTCCTTGTTTGGGATTATATTGCGTAGGGCTTCGATCTGACACCGCCCCGCATACATTTTTTTTTTAGGTTTGTTTTGCAACATGGTTATTCCTTGTTTCCGTGACGTGGGAACTCTCTTGGGCGATCTCAAAGAAATGGTTTAACTCCACTAACACTGTATATTAAATTTTGATAAATACGCTTATTGATTTGGTTTTGACTCGGCTCTGCCGTGTCACCCTCTTGTATTACACCTTGATTCTACTATTTGCATGTTTGTTGGTTTTTCACGCTTAGACTTATGACAGGTACATGGGACTTCCCCGGGGATTCCAACAATCCCTTCGAATTTTGGGTATGAAATCCCACTTTAAAATGTTAGGATAGAATTTCAAACCTTCAACCTGTACTCGGGGCGCAAGATCCTAACGAGGGGTTTCATCCCTCGAAACGTAACCCGGGAATCATAATCCCGGGCCGTTACAAAGAATATGCTCAATCTGCCTTGAATATGCACCTCACAACAGCAGGACATGTCCATTAAGGGAAACATAATAGGAATAATAAGCACAATTTGTGTAACGGCCCGGGATTATGATTCCCGAGTTACGTTTCGAGGGATGAAACCCCTCGTTAGGATCTTGCGCCCCAAGTACAGGTTGAAGGTTTGAAATTCTATCCTAACATTTTGAAATGGGATTTCACACCCAAAATTCGAAGGGATCGTTGGAATCCCCGGGGAAGTCCCCTGTAAATGTCATAAGTCTAAGCGTGGAAAACCAACAATCATGCAAATAGTAGAATCAAGGTGTAATACAAGAGGGTGCCACGGCAGAGCCGGGTCAAAACCAAATCAATAACCGTATTTATCAAAATCTAAGGTTAGACCATTTCTTTGCAATCGCCCAAGAGAGTTCCCACGTTACAAAAGCAAGGAACAATCATGTTGCAAAACAAACCTAAAAAAATGTATGCGGGGCGGTGTCAGATCGAAGCCCTACGCAATGTAATCCCAAACAGGCAGACACATACATACGCTAGTCCTAATAAAGATGCTTCTAGATGCAAGGCGTAATATTAACACACTAGCATGGTCCTAAGATCAAGTGCATAAATATAATAAGGCCTTAGCACTGAATACCAAGTGGTATATCCCTCTCCTACCTCCACCCCCTTCCGTAGGGCGGAGACTGGCCAGCTCGTGAATGCATTCCATTATCATCAGGTGGCACGCATGCTCAACCCATATCCACAATAAAGCCCGCATGCATCTCATAATGTAAGGAAGTTCATGACTCGATTGACTCAGGACGGGACCCGATGAGACTAGGTCGTCCTATAACCCTAGCAATGACTCTAGTTACTTCACAGATAACGACCGTTCTGTTTACAAAAGCAATGAGTAAACGAATGCTCAATCATGAATGTAATCCTAGCAGGATACTACATGGCATGCTTTATTATGAATGCAAGCACCTAGTATGCACATGGCTACAAGTAGGGAGATCTCTTTTTCGAATCTGAGTGAGCTCATATAGGAACTCACCTGGCTATGCAGAACAACATAATAGAAGATCCGGCATACATCATTCATAATCAGAAAGTATCACCGAGGTGTTTAGATTCGGATGTGAGGTTCGCCGGAGATGCTCGGAGCTTCGTTCGGCTGCGACGGGGCCGATTCTCGCCGGAATCTTGGATATGCGAGACAGGGGAGGCTGGTGCTGACGCGCCTTCATCGGGCTCGTCGGCATCGAGGAAGACGATGGAGGTGTGGTTGCTTCTGCTAAACGAGAAGGGGGAGAAACAAGGCTAATGTTCAGTCCAAACAAGGAGGAGGAGAGTGTTGGGAGGCCCCGGTCTTGAATAGGACAGGGGTGCTCGACGGGTGGAGTGGTGGCCGGAGGTGATGGTGTGGTGGAGGTGTGCTCAGGCTGGCGGTGCTCAGGTGGCTACAAGGTGTTCTGTGGCTTCGTTCCTCAATGAAGAAAGGCGGGAGAGGAGAGGATTGTGTTTGGGTTTTGTGGGTTGTTTGGATAAGGAATGAGATTGAAAAGGGGATTGCTGAGAGTCCTTGAATTAAAAGGAAAACGGTGAGGGAGTAACAACTGGAGAAGGATTGTTTTTGAAATTGAATGAAGAGAATGAGGATGGGGGATCTTCTACAGATTGTGGCGTGGGTTTCTCTGGTCCAAATGTAGAGAGAGAGAGAGAGAGAGAGAGAGAGAGAGTCAAAGTGCTGCATTTTGAGGAGGAGGGAGCAGGTTGCTTGGCATCATGCTACAAATGGAGGGTCAACAGTGTGAGGAAGAGAAAGAGAAAGGTGGATGTTATACCAAAATAGTTTGCTCTATTGAATTTCGGAACTGGGAAGGGGAGAAAAGACAAAGGGAGGTGGTCCCAAAAATAAGCTTTGAATACCCGAGATAAATACTGAAACCCGCTCTCTCGATCAGTTAGAATTTCAAAATTTTGAGCAAGGATGTCGCCATTCCAAGTTAGTTTTTAAAATTTTATGTTAGGCTGGAATTCCGTTTCATGAATTTTAAAATCCGAGTTAGCGAGTTTTTCGTTAAATTCCACTTTTGAATTTTTTTTTTTTTTGAAAAATTAGGATTTAAAAATCCGAGCCTTTACAATTTGTAATGGAAATTTATAAATGCACTTTAGTATTAGAAAAATGGTATACTTTTAGTTTTTTTATTCACAGATACTATGTACCAACTTTTTTATTATGTTCATTACTATCTCGGTTTTGTGTTAGGATAATATTTGATTGTGCAGTACAATCTCTTTTTATATTTTCCTTAGTAATATAAACAATAATCATTTTAAAGGAAAAAGGAGAAAAATCCCAAGTTGCAAATTGATACGTACAGGGTAGAACCTACTATTAATTATGACTTGCTTTGCAAGATTGTGAAAAATCTTGGACAAAGTGAGATTCAGGTAATGATGGAAGATCCATTTCCATAGCCTCAACTACAAACATCTAATCAACAAATAAGTACTCGTACTTCTTACTTAATGTGCAATCAGAAAACATCAAGAAAAGAAGAAAACCAACAGTATGAAAGGGGATTGTTTCAAAACAACCTTATACCAAACACAGTTACTATAGGACTAAATAATTTATAAAATTTATAAAAAAAAATAAATATAACAAGAACAAATTAAATAAATGTCTTTTTTTTAAAAAAAAAACGTGAAGATTCAAGGAGAAATATAAAATAAAATAATGAAGTCTACAAATAAAATACTGTATGAAAATAATTATTGCAGTTATGGGAAGTTGGGAAGAATTAAACATTTCAAAGGGTAATCATTACAGTTATAGGAAGTTGGGCCGGGTAAATGTCTTTGGAAAACCGCCAGTTGGATAAGGCCAATCAAATGATGGGAGATGAAGAGCCAAAACCGCCTATATAAACACAGATCCTCCATCATAACACATCACACAAACTGCCTGAAAAAAAGAAGTCTTTTTCTCTTACACATAAAAAAACAGAGAAATCCCAAATTCAAAAAGATAAGAAGGAAGGATTCAACTCTTTTGTGTTTGCCGAAGAGTTCTACAAGATCAACAATGAGATAGACAAGTACTTGTACCCAGGGTACCACATGAATCTCTTGGAGGAAGCTGCAGAGACAAACACGGAGGCCATAAGGAAGGACCTTCTGGAGGCCGCCGAGAAGCATCAGATCTTCCTATCTTCCCTCACCCAGGAGAAAAATGCAAATGCCTACAAGATATTGGAGGCAACTGAAAATGGGGAGGAAGAAACCCTGGAGACGGTAAGTTATCAAAACTTTAAATAGTTTGATTTAAAATAAGATCGCAAGATTATTTAACTTTTAAGTATAAATATTTATGTAGTTCCAAAAGAAACAAGTGCAAGTGGAGGAAGAACTGGCCCAGTACAGGGAATACGTGACTGACTGCATCAGGGAGGTCTTTGAGGAAGAAGACAAGAGGAGGAGGAAGATTGCAAACTTCCTTGGAAGATAAGCAGTCAAGTGCAGGAAGTAGAAGAAGTTGAAGATTACAGACTTTACTTTTGAATTATTAATTATATATTTTATATGAAATGTCTGTATTTCTTCTTAATTTGAAGTCTTTAAGTTTAAAACAATGGTATTTTGAGTTTCAAAAACAACTAGTACGATCCCCGCGCGCAATGGCGCGATTTTTTTTATAAATAATATTTAGATATAGATAACTCATAGATATTATATTTAATTCAATATTTTTAACTAAACCCATTGATTAGTAAATGTGTTAAAAATAATAGAAAAAAAAAATACACTCGGGTTAAAGAGATAAAGAGAAAAATAAATAATAAATAGTGAAAGATAAAAGTTTTGAATTAATCCCATTGGTTAAAAAATGTAACATCAAATAATATTGGGTAATTAATATTAGAATATTTTTCAAAAAAAATAATATTAGAAAGTATAGTTACCATAATAAAATGATATTCTGTAAATAACATTTCCACAAATAACTTTGAACATGGAGAGGACATGTGACAAAAATGATTTAGTTAAGCCCAATAGTATATAGATATAGTCTTATAGATAGTTAGTAAATGAATTTTAGTTAAGCTCAATAGTTATATTAGATTGAATTCAATGTTTTGAATTAAGCCTAATAGTTAGTAAGATTAAAGAAAAAATAGAGAATTAAAAAAAAAGAATTAAAAAAAAAGGATTAAAGAGAAAAAAGAAAATTATAATTGGTCAAAACCCCTAAAATATCTCTAATGTTGACACCTCAGCATGAACTCTTCTAAATTAAGAGTTTATATAGATTATGCAGTTGTAATTATGAACATCTATTTATAATATATGTATTGCAGTATATTTGCCTATGTGATTGAATGGAACAGGTAGGTATTTGAAGATGAAGAAAAGAGGAGGAAGATAACTGCATACGTTCTTAGAAGATAAGCAATCAAGAGCAAGGAGGCAGGAGGAGATTCAGAAGAAATCATATTTTACTTGTGAATAGTTACTGTACTTTTGATTTTTGTAATATTGTAGATTTCAGTCTATTTGACATGTAACTGACTTAAATTAAATGTAATCTTAGTTAATATTATAAATATAAACTATGATTTATTTCCACAATATATTGATGTCTATGCACAATAAGTTGTTAGGATTGCACAGAACAATATTACAAATGCACAATACAAGTTTACAGGTGCACAATAACAGAATAATAATTGGACTTAAATGTGATTTTTAAACTATATAAAAACCACACAAAGAACAATAGATTGACAAAACCAACAAAAAATATAAATAATAATATATTCAAAGGCAAGTAAATATGTAAATAACATTATATTTAAATATGCACAATAAAGTGTTATAGTTGCACAAAACGATGTTGTGGTTGCACATTATCTAGAATGCATTTTAACACTGCACATAATAGATTTGTAATTGCACAAAAAGGGGATAATAATGCACTAAAAGACAAGTAAAAGGAAATTATACTTAAGTGTGAATTCTTAATTCTATAAATTGCATACAAAGTAAAATAAAATTACTAGAACTCAAAAAAATTAAAAAAAAAATAGAGTTAAAGAAAATTAGGTAATTAAAAACACAATGTTAAATAAATAAAAAAACACTTGTTAACTTTGCACAAGAAGGCTGTATAATTGCACAAAATAACAATATGAGTGCACATATAATATTGGGTACCTTTATAACTGCACATAATACAAATATAATTGCACAAAAAAGAGATGCTTTTGCACTATTGCAGACGAAAAAGTAATTTAGGCTGAAATGTCAATTTTAAACTAATATAAAACGCACACAAAGTAAAATATATTCACAAAAATCAAAAATAAAAAATAAATTAAAATAAAATAAAAAATAAGAATCTAGAATGATATAAGAAAGCAAACAGAGAAAGAGACGTCAACATAAAAGCAGGAATAGATAGGCATCTCGGTTATAAAAAATATAGCATCCTATTGCATATGCACAATAGGGTATTAAGGGTGCACAAAATTATATTATAATTGCACATATTAATATTATGCCAGCACATGACTATATAATAATGTCACAACATAAAGAAATATGTACACGATTAAAATAAAATATAAAACGCATAAAGATTCGAATTCACACATTAAAAAAACACAACAATATATATAATACCAACATCACCAAGCGTACACACATAGAGTAAAATAGACAAAGATAACCCAAAAAGGGAATCATAAAGGGTTATACATTACAACACATGTAGGACACAAAATTTGTATACCCTCAAAAGTACGAATTGCCCGGCAAAATACTAGTGTTTGTTAACTACTCTTTCCTACCCAATCAATCCAACCGCAATTTCAGAGCATGAACACCTTTTAAGATCAAGGATGTATGTGCCTTAGCTTGAACTGAAATTTCAGATCGAATCTCGTTCACATCAGAACAAATGATGTCAGTCATGTACTTCACACGCAACTTTGAGATGTTCTTGTCAGTCCCGTGATCAAAACTACACTTGAATCCCTTCTCCAATCCGACAAATGCCTCCATATGGCGCATCATGCAAACACCAGAATGGGGGATTTTTTCTGCACCAGCCCAAGGGAGATAAATGTGTGATTGAGCACAAAGAGAAACTAACTCTGCTTTCTTCGAACATCCTTTAGACTTCAAATAATCAATCAACATACTATGCTGCAAGAGAAGATAAGTAAGAGAAGAGATTACTACAAATGACAAACTAAAATTAAAATTAACAAAAGAAAAAGAATAATAATAATAATATAAAAGGACAGATAAGTATGAAAACTAACCAAAGTACCGACTGTATATAGAAAGATGGAAGAATCATTTAGATCAGTCCTTGACACATCCAGGATTTGAACAGATTTCATCTTCAGATTAAAGACAACCATGGAATACATTTTCACATGATGAACACCAAATACAAACTATACCAAAAAATAAAAAGAACAAGTCAACAACAAATAAATGAAGGAAGATAAAGAAGAAGGTAGATTAAATAAAAAGAATTAAAAAGTATACAAGAAAATAGAAACTCAAATACCATATCAACATCTTTCAACACAATGTGAGAAGCAACAACAAGTTCAGAATCAAGACGGATAGTAAATTTTGCAAGACGGTCATTAAAGTCATCTCGAGGAGGGACTGGAGCAAATTGCTGGAAAAAAAATAAAAAATATAGAACAAGGAAATAAACATAGGTAGAATGGTTACAAAATAGAAACAAATGATAGGTAAAATAAAAAAGAAAAATATAACGTATAGAAGCCTGAAGTGATAAAAAAAGCCTTGATGGAGAAACAACACTTCTGTATTGTTCTTTGTAATTAAGGACAGAAGCCCATGCAGTCACAACAGAGAAAGCCACTTCAAAATCTTCTTCAAGGGATTTAAAATCAGCTCTAATAACTGCAACAGACGAATTCTTAAAAGGCGAAACTAATTAAAATAACCCAACCTTTAAGAGGGTGTTAAAAATATATCCCAACCTTTCAAAAGTAAGATAAATATCCCGACCTTTATAAGTGATGGTAATATAATATCCCATAATTTTCTCCCCCACAAAAATGATTAGTTTCGCCCCTAAACATTCAATTTAATACGTATTTAATTTAAATTATTCAATTTAATACGTATTTATTGATTATAATTAAATTTAATCAAAAAAAAAATAAAACAAGTAAATATTTAAAATATAATTTTCAATATCTTGATTGTGTAAAATATCATTCAAGTTTATTAGATTAAATTAGATTGGTTTTTAAGTTTATCTTAATTTTTATTTATTTTGGATTTAAGAAAAAAATAAACAATTTACATTCTTTTATATTTTTGTAATAATAATAATTTACTTCTCATATATATATGAACACCATTGAATAATCTAAAGAATTAAATTTTCATTTCAATTTTGTAGTAACATAAAGTTTATAATTGACAAAATATTCTTCAGTTTTAATAAATTAAATCACTAGATAATCATTTACTAATTGAAAATATGATATTTTGCTTTACATTTTTTTTATTTGGCTTGTTATAGATATTATTGATTTAAAAAAAGATATAAAAAGTTAGGAAGAAATTAAATCTAAAACTACAAAAGTTTATTTAATAAACTTTTAAACTCATTTAATTTAATTTTATATGTTTTATTTGAATTGAAAATATATGAGTAATACAATACAAACAATAAGAATTTTATTGGAAAGAAATCATTAGGATATTATATTACCATCACTTATAAAGGTCGGGATATTTTTCTTACATTTGAAAGGTGGGGATATATTTTTAACACTCTCTCAAAGGTTGGGTTATTTTAATTAGTTTCGCCTTCTTAAAAAGAACTTCACTGCAATAGGCAAAGAACAAATTATAAAAAAATAAATATAACTCAAATAATCTTAAATATACTAAAATAAATAAAGTAAAAAAAGAAAAAACAAAGAAAAAGGGAAAAAAAAGACTTATACATCAGAAGCTGATTTCTTAGACAAATATGCACAAATGCAACGCTCAATGTCAGACACACGCTCATTCACATCAACAACCCTAGAATAGTAAGGACTCTTCAAGGAATCAGCAGGTTTTGAAACCCTCTTACCCTCAACATCTTTCTCATTTTGATCAGCAGGACAACCCCTAGTAGACCTACGTAAAGGCATGACAACAGGAGAATTTTGCTTCTTTTTATACACTTTAGGGGTTGCACATTGAATGTCAGTTGATGTTGATATACCTAAAGAAGAAGCAGCATCTCCCCCAGAATATTCTTTGGCAATATTGACAACAGAGGAAGGAACACCAGGGACACCCACAACAACAGACGGTGCATCTCTAATATCTTTTTGTGCATCAGCATTGGACTTGGGTGCAGGTACAAAACCCTTTTGTGCAGACTGATCAGACTTGTTAAAATCTTTGGCAATTGCTTCTTCAGAAGATTTTTTTTGAGATTGGAAAGCAGGATCAGAACCAAATATATCAAACGATGGCTCAACGGGAAGATTCATAGGCATAGTCCCCTTACCCTTAAAGACTGCAGAATCAACCTTCTTTCCAGCATCACATTCACTCTCAAAACAAACACCACCAAGCCCACCCCCAAATACATTACCAACTGAACAAAAAGGTTGATCAGTCTGACCAGACGATTTCATATTACATTTATTAATGTAAGCTAACTCAATCTGTGTAAGAGCATCCAAAAACACAGGATCTGACCATAAAGGATCTTGGGATGAAATCCAATCAGAAGCAGGGGAGTTGCCCATATTAGAATGGTCTGCGGGAGCAGAAGCACCCTTATCACCCTCAAACTCCAAACCCATCAGCTTCTTTGCAGCATTACTAAGGGTTTTAACCATTTAATTTTCTTTAAATTCAGGAGGAATTTTATCAGCCAAATCAACAAACTCAGATATGGAAGTAGCAAGAGCAGCAATTTTTTGAGCAAAGGATTGAATAAAATTCTACAAGGGGAAGAAAACACACAAACACACACACAAACAAAGATAACCAAAATCAAACAAAACACCATCAATATTATAAAAAAATATACAAAAAATAAAGAATAGCAGAAACCTCAATAGGAGATGGTTTTTTTCCAGAAACTTGTGGATTGTCAGTAGGAGCAACTGAAGGGGCAGCACATGGAGATTTAGGGTTATATACAGGAACAGATTGACGTTCCTCAATTCTGCCACGTCCAAAGCCTCCGCTGGAAAGATCATCGTCTTCGCGCTGACGAAGCATAGGTGATGTCAACCTCATAAAAACAGGGAAAGACCGAGTTACTCTCCTCGACGAAGTACTTGAGAATAACTTTACCCTATCAATATAAAACAGCTAACAAACACAACTAAACAATAACAACAAACCCATAAGAAAACAAATTATAATAAATACAAGAGATGATGATATAATAACAAAACATAAAAGTATAAAATGCAAATGAGAAGGTGAAAAAAAGAAAAACAAATACTCACAATGAGGAACAGAATAGGACCTCTAAACTGACTGGTTTTGTTCTTGTCCCAAATTTGCTTGGAATCCACTAAGCTTTCAAGAACAAAAGCACACCAATTCAATTCTTTGAAGTCCTCAGTCCCAGAAAAGACTTTAATCAAATTGTGATTAACATTGCCATTTTGGATACTGTCCACAAGCAATGAATCAAATAACACAGCAAAGTTGAGGACAAATTTATCACCAACATCGGCATCAACAACCATATGATCAATAAGAACAGAAGGATTAATGGAATCACCAGCAGAAAACAAACTCTTCCACTTCGTAAGAACATCTTACTTCTCTTTAGAAGTTTTCCTACATATCAAATTCTTGCCCATAGGCAAGCCTAATGTAATATGGACATCAAGCTCAGTAATATCTAATCTACTTCCATCAGCCAATACCAAGCAACATCGGTTGGCATCAAACTGCTCGACCAACCAATGACAAAGACAAAGAGAAAGATACTGAATTTCCAAATCCAATAAAGAACCAAAACCTATCCGCTTGATACACTCCTTTTGTTTATCATTAAATCTACCCAATGCACACACAAACGCACGAGGATTTGACCTTGTTTTCAAAGATGTGTATTGATTAGCCCTTCTAACCCTCGACTTCTTAACAAAAACAGCACCAGCCCCAACATCTTGGGGGGCAGTTGTGGTTTGTAGGGGCACATCAGAGGCTAAAGATTGAACATTAGTCCCTTCAGATTGCAAATTTTCTCCAACAGTTGGTTGCCCTTCATTCTTAATAGGAACATCAGCTGCTACAGGGACATCAGCAGTCACATTATGCTGGGGATTAGTAGACAAAAAGTCAGTACTGGGGCCTGAGGAAACATCTTTGGATAAACAACCTTCACTATTATCAACTTCCCTTGATTTACGTATTAGAGGCACATTATCTTCTGATTCAACATCAGGTGACACCCCTTCCCCATCGGATACAGAAAACCCAGGGGAATCCCGTGCCAAATCAATAGCTTTAGGTACAGAGCGAGGGGGCCGAGATTTCTTAATACGTTTTGAACGATAAGCAACAACAGCTAGAGCTTCACCATCAACTTTGGACGTTGTTCTTTTCCCTATAAGGAATAAAAAAAAGAAAAATATAAACAGACAAAAAATACTAACGACAAGTAAATTGAGCATAATTAGCAATAAATATATAAAATCTACAAAGAAGAATAAATGAACACCAGAAACAAACATAAACCGAACAACAAACAAAGTATAAACACAAATACACAATGAATATTAAAAATAGCAAACACTTATGATCATAAACGATTATAAAACAAAAAGTATGATAACAAAAAACACATAAATCACAGAAATAACGAAACGAAACAGCTTGAATAAGAAAAGGAACAAAACAATTACATAAATAAAAGCAATGAGGCGAAAAATCGCTGAATATAAGGGCAAAACATAAAAACGCACAAGTTTGAAGTAAATAGAAACCCTAACAAACAGGACAACTTAAATAGGAGCGAATAACAACGAATCAATGCGCGTACCTACTGATGAACTTGACATAGTGAAACGACGACACCAAAGACACCGAAAAAAGCTCGCCGGAGATCAAAGACACAGAAGAACGATAAAGCGAACGAGAGAGAGAAAGGAAGAACAGAGCTGAAGAGATGATCTAAACGCAAGAGAAAGAGATGAAACGGACTTAAAAAACATAGAGCCCAACGCTAAACAGGCCCAGCGTTTCAAAAAAACACTAATCCGAGCCCAGTTATGTTAATTAAGGGAATTTTACACGTTAAGCTGATTTTACACAATACGGAGTTTTTACATTTGAAGTAAACCCTATATATATATATATATATAGGGAAGCTTTAAAATGTAAAAACTCCTTAACGTGTAAAATCCGCTTAACGTGTAAAATTTATTTTTGTAAGGAATTACCACGCGCGCTCCACGTACAACGTACAACGGCTTCTCTCGGCCTCCCGCTGCCCCGCACCCACCCCACGTCGAGCCACCTCCGGCCACCAGCGCATGGCCGCGCTCGAGCCCACCCCTGGGCGCACCCCCCGAGCCTTGACTAGGCTTGGTTCGAGCCAACTGCTGCCCAAGCGAGCCCAGTCGAAGCCCCACGTCGTTCTTCTCTCATCGGCCTCCCACGCCACCCACGAGCCACCTCCGGCCACCAGCCCCCACCTGCTCGAACCCCCTCCCTCAGGCGCACCCCCCGAGACCGGAACCCCCATGGTTCGAGCCCAGCCGAGCCCACACCGAGCCCATCTTCCCCAACAGCGCTAATCGGTGCTTTTGGCTCGGAATACCTTTGAAATCCCGATTTTGCTCCTTATTTCCACTCGAATTTGGTATGATTTCTAACCCTAAACTTGTTTATTACAACTATTTAGATTGTTTGAATGATTTAGGTTGAGATTGAAAACCTAGGGTTTGATTTAGAAGCTGAATTTGGGGCTTTTTGCCAAAAGCCAAATTGATTGAAATTGATGATATGGTTGTGTTGTTGGGTTGATTTTGAGCTAATTTCATGTTCATATCATTGTCAAACTGTTTGTGAATCATGAGCTAACTGAATTTTAGAATTTTAGATTGCGATATGTTTTAAAATTTGGGGCTTTTTGCCAAAAGCCAAATTGATTGAAATTGATGATATGGTTGTGTTGTTGGGTTGATTTGGAGCTAATTTCATGTTCATAGCATTGTCAAATTGTTTTTGAATCATGGGCTAACTGAATTTTAGAATTTTATTGCAATATGCTTTAGGTTGATTAGATTCTTCTATTTTAGCATGAAAATCATAATTTAGCATATTAGCTCAATTGCTAGAGCAATGTGCATTTGCACAAAGATGTGGGTTCAAATCCCACATAGGTTACATAATAGACAAGTGCGCAACAATCGCAAATTGTTAATCATGCACATTATAATCTTAGTTATGCACAATTGTATCCTACTTTTGCACAATTGTATCTTAATTTTGCACAATTGTAGTTTAAATTTGCACAATTGTATCCTACTTTTGCACACTTGTATTCTAAATGTGCACATTACAATTTTATTTTCACACTTTATGTTCTTATATTTGCACTTGAAAGTTGCACAAAAGCACTTTAAAATTGCACAAATGCACTTTAAAGTTGCACAAATGCACTTCACAGTTGCACAAATGCACTACACAGTTGCACAAATGCACTTGACAGTTGCACAAATTGACAGGCCTCTTGTCGTTATGCCAAATCAAAGTAAATTCCTAAGGTGCAAACTATAACAAGTATAGTAGGTAAGTTAGGGTCGAACCCACAGGGAAACATAATCAATTGTAAGAGCAAGTATTATTACCCAAAAGTAACCAATTCAAGGGGGAGTTTTGTGTGTAAGCAGTAGTGACAGAACAAGTTGCAAATAGAGGTTGCGAATATATGATGGAAAAGTATTACACCAGGTAATTATCCGCACAACAATTGAGATGGTTTATCATCGAATTCTATAAATCTCAAGTTCTAATGTCCAGTAATTGTTCTCAATTCAGATCGTGTAATAGCTTTTAGTCCTACCAGTCCTAAAAGCGCTTATCACCAAATTACAAGGGGAAACCTTCACCGAATAATAAAGCAATAGCATTCAAACATGAATTATAATGAGATACAAGCGATTATAACAACCCGTTAAAATAGCCTGTAATCGAATCTCCTTCACAATCTAACACAAGCAACCTACTTATGACGATTGTGTTCGCTACAATAGGTCTACAACCCCAAACCTGGAATTGGAAACCCTAGCAATATGACTAGTATCGATAAACCTAGGTGATCAATCCAGATTAACCAATAATAAGCAATCAAGCAATAAGCTCAAGAGATCGAAACAATTAACAAAGGACGAACTAGAGTAGAATACTCACAACCAATTCAATCGAGGGCTTCAAAGAACCAAGTGTAACAAAGGAGAGTTAGTTCTCCATAGGGTTTGTGAGATGAAAAAGGGAAAAAATACGTCTCTGGAAAATAACCTAATCAAACTAAAATTGCCCCCCCTTCCAAAATAATATATCCTAATTAAAGGGTTTTTAAAATCCCGTAAAAATATAAATTAACAACTAATATAATAGGGGAAAATCGGATAAGAATCCGTCTCCAGGGACTGACGCGGGCGCGCCATGTAGCAGCGCGGGCGCGTCAGTGAATGTTTGCTACTTCTTCTCTCTGGGGCAACGACGCAGGTACTCCCTCCTAGCAGCGCGGGCGCGTTAGTAGCAGCGCGGCCGCGCCAAGCTCGCCTGATTCCAGCTGCTTTCGAATTTCTTCACTTCAACTCTTCTATAACTTGCATGATCCTATGATTTCTTCAACTTCTTCAACAAGTTCCGAATCACCAAGTTCATACAAATATCCCTCACAATGACATGTAAATGATGACAAAAACTACTAAATGTGCTATAGAATATATCGCATATCACAAATGCACTACACAGTTTCACTTTATGTTCTTATATTTGCACATTACGATTTTATTTTTGCACTTTATACTCTTATTCATGAAGAGAAACATCGAACTTCTAAGCGATAAACATATATAGTTGCACAAATGCACTTCACAGTTGCACAAATGCACTTCACAGTTGCGCAAATACAATTCACAGTTGCACAAATGCACTTCGCAGTTGCACTTTATGTTCTTATATTTGCACATTACGATTTTATTTTTTGCACTTTATACTCTTATTCATGAAGAGAAACATCGTACTTCTAAGCGATAAACATATATAGCCTATGCGGGGTTTGAACCCGCATCTTTGTGCGTAGGCACAATGCTCTACCATTTTGAGCTAATAGGCTTTGTGTTTGGCATGTTTGGAAAATTTTGACTGAACATTGACGAACCTAAGCTCTCTAGTAGGAGCCAGGAGGGTGAGGAAGGGAGCCATCCCACGAGATTCCTAAGTAGTGATGGCCTTCATCTTGCTGCGAGCACCATACACGAGCATAGACACAGAGAAATATAGAAGAGACCACCTTCTTCCCTTGAACATCAGGTAGAGAAACCTGATCCAAACTTTGCTCTAGCTCCATTCGGAACTCCGCATTTCTAAACATATACCCAGTCATTAAGTTGTTGTACATGAGCTGTGCAAGATTTTCAGCAACCTGAAACAAATGGGATATTTACTATTGCTCAGAGAAGTATCATGCATGCATCCAGCTACAGTTGCTGGACGCAGAAGCATCTAAGATTTGTGGAGGAAAAGTAACTTACAGTAGTGACTGTTACGGCAAAAAATTGTGGAGGTAAAGTACCGATCATATTGGTAACTGTTTGGCGCATTGCATCGACCACCTAACAGACCACACAAACACAACATGAAGAAGATCACTCTGAAAACCAAATAGAGAATCACTTGATGAAAACTAAACAACCTAAAAAAGACTACAGACCTGCTGAGGGGCTCTCTTTATAAACAATTCCATGAAATCTGGCTGCACATTTTTTACATATTCCAATAAAATATCCCTCCGGCTTTTTGGCTGTCAAAGAAACAAGAATTAAATGATAGAACGATTCAGTTTTGCCAACTTATGATTCAGGAGTCCATATAAGAAAACATGACATCCTACATGATCCCTGCATATCAGCTCCGGGTTTGTAATATGTTAAACCAACAACAGTCAACTAACCCACACACTTATAGAAACATGAGGCAATCCATAAATGTTGCAGTAGAGTGTTTATTCATCGTTCTGTAGTAATGCATCTGAAGGCATGTTTCTTCTCCCTAATTTAGCATCACTCTAGAAAGGAAAATATAAACAGAAGTTTGGTGAAGTAGCATGTTGTCCACAAGAAAACATGGTTGACAAAACATAGCAAATTTGTAATAGCTACCTTCTTCTTTACTCACGTGAAACAACCACAATGTCACAAATTATTTAAATAGGACATAGAAGTTAGTAATGGAACTACTGACAATATTCAAAGATGTATGGAAACTTACATTAGGCATTCCACGAAGAGAAATCTTTGACTGCCCATAAAAGTAGCCAATACCACCAAGCAAATTCCCGAAGGCAGCCTTACCAACTAGCATGGCCTCAGAGCCAACCTGAAATTAAAAATTCAAAAACATAAATAACTAGTCTCTTAAGGGTGATGGAGAGAAAAGGAATCTAATAATCACCAAGTTGAGATTTGTAATTTATACCACAAGTATATGCATCCTGAAATCTGAATCAAGCCTTTCCTCATTACCTTGTAATCAAGCTTTGGTTCACTAGCTTTTCTGATTCAGATATCAGGAGGCTACAAAGACCATTCTTACAGTACTTCAAAAATCATTTAAAAGAGAAAAATAGAAGAAAGCAAAAAATCACTACAGTTTAGAAAACAACAAACTCTTCTGTGGAACACAAGGATGACAGCTGGTGGCAAGTCTAGAAGTAACATCATGATCACATCATTCAGAAACCAAACAATAATATTAGAAGAATGTGCAAGTAAAAGAAGCATCTTCAGCAAATCTAGAAATTGCACAAGGAAATATAAGAGTTCTCATAACTGATTACCTTGCCATTCAGATTGAAACATCTTTCAAATTTGTCATCAAACTCATTCTGCTTCTCTACATGTCGATCGGTGAGAGATTGTCCTGAATGATACAATAAATCATAGTTAAGCTTTTTTTACATCATTAAGCTCACAAATCGCCAATGCAAAATCACATGTTTATTCAGTTTCGTTTCCTAACTGGGGGTCTCAGCTTATAACAGACAAGTAGAGTGCGTGAACTGAAGAACATACATATAATATTTTTAGCAAAGTTTATGGAAATCAAATCCTTACTATTTTCTCCTGGAATGTAGTGCACTGATAATCAGAAGAACGAATGTATTAATCTGATTATCATCAAAGGCAAAGAATCAAACACTGCATTCAGAAATTAATTGACTGATAATCAAGGGAAGAAAATGGTTTAGAGTAAAAAAGCAACAACTGTACAGACAAATGCTTTGTGCATAGATAAATAAAAAATGCATCAATACCAAATTATGAACTTTTGAATCAAGATTTGCAGTTTGAAATCCATCCAATACCCAGGCTCTAGTCTTTATCACCCAGGACCTTCAATGAACCCTTCCAAATCCAACGAAATTCGGTTATGTGAACTCCAACACACACAATCACATAACATAATCCCTAATTTCACATCACATGGCAACAAATTCAAGGAAATTTTAACCAAAAATTCACAAACACAGCAGATACGAGAACAAATTCGGACCCGGGAACCACGGGTACACTCGCAAAAACCCTATTCTGACAAAAGTGGAAGGAGAGAGAAGAGGACAAATACCTGGTGGAATGCTGCTGGTCGGCGAACGTGGTTGATGATTTGAGTCTGTTCCGCCGACACCGACTCCCTCCTCGCCGCCCTCTCCACATCCGCCCCTCATCACAACCCCATCTTCATCGACCGGCACCGCGACCCCAACATCTTCTCCGTCCTACTCCTTTCGCTCCTCCACGTGGCTGCCTTCTTCGGAGTCGAATCCTCTTTTCGCCAAGCCCTCGCCGCTCCTTCTCCAAGGGCGGACGGCAATCTCTCAGGGAGCTCTTGGATTTGGATGAGTTGAGGACGGAAAAAAGAGGGAATGAGAGAGGAACGGTTTAGGGTTTAATCCGAGAAACCGGTTCAGTTTTTTTTTTTTTTAAATACCACCCGCGTGTCCGGTTTTGCACTAAACCCAACATTTTACACGATAAGCATATTTTACACTTTAAGGACTTTTTACATTTGAAGTAAACCCTATATATATATATAGGGTTTACTTCAAATGTAAAAACTCCTTATTGTGTAAAATCAGTTTAACGTGTAAAATTCCCTTAATTAACATAACTGGGCTCGGATTAGTGTTTTTTTGAAACGCTGGGCCTGTTTTGCGTTGGGCTCTATGTTTTTTTAAGTCCATTTCATCTCTTTCTCTTGCGTTTAGATCATCTCTTCAGCTCTGTTCTCCCTATATATATATATAGGGAAGCTTTAAAATGTAAAATATCCTTAACGTGTAAAATTTGCTTAACGTGTAAAATCTTCAAATCAACACAAACATACGCGCGCAACCCCCGAGCCCTCGGACTCCCGCACCCGCACCCACCTCGAGCCACCTCTGGCCACCAGCGACCAGCCGCCCTCGAGCCCTGGACTGGCCTGGTTCGAGCCCATACGCGCCCACCCGGACCATTCGAAGCCTCATGTCGCAACTTCGCTCGTCGGCCTCCCACGCCACCCACGAGCCACCTCCGGCCACCAGCCCCCACCTGCTCGAACCCCCTCCCTCAGGCGCACCCCCCGAGACCGGAACCCCCATGGTCCGAGCCCAGCCGAGCCCACACCGAGCCCATCTCTCCCAACAGCGCTAATCGGTGCTTTTGGCTCGGAATACCTTCGAAATCCCGATTTTGCTCCTTGTTTCAACTCGAATTTGGTATGATTTCTAACCCTAAACTTGTTTATTACATCTATTTAGATTGTTTGAATGATTTAGGTTGAGATTGAAAACCTAGGGTTTGATTTAAGAGCGGAAATTGGGGCTTTTTTCCAAAAGCCAAATTGATTGAAATTGATGATATGGTTGTGTTGTTGGGTTGATTTTGAGCTAATTTCATGTTCATATCATTGTCAAATTGTTTATGGATCATGAGCTAATTGAATTTTAGAATTTTAGAATGCGATATGTTTTAGAATTTGGGGCTTTTTGCCAAAAGCCAAATTGATTGAAATTGATGATATGGTTGTGTTGTTGGGTTGATTTTGAGCTAATTTCATGTTCATATCATTGTCAAATTATTTATGAATCATGAGCTAATTGAATTTTAGAATTTTATATTGCGATATGTTTTAGAATTTGGGGCTTTTTGCCAAAAGCAAAATTGACTGAAATTGATGATATGGTTGTGTTGTTGGGTTGATTTGGAGCTAATTTCATGTTCATAGCATTGTCAAATTGTTTATGGATCATGATCTAATTGAAGTTTGGAATTTTATATTGCGATATGCTTTAGAATTTGGGTTTTTTTGCCAACGGCCAAATTGACTGAAATTGATGCTATGGTTGTGTTGTTGGGTTGATTTGTAGCTAATTTCATGTTTATAGCATTGTCAAATTGTTTGTGAATCATGAGCTAATTGAATTTTATAATTTTATTGCAATATGCTTTAGGTCGATTAGGTTCTTCTATTTTAGCATAAAAATCATAATTTAGCCTATTAGCTCAATTGGTAGAGCAATGTGCGTTTGCACAAAAGATGTGGGTTCAAATCCCACATAGGTTATATAATAGACAAGAGCGCAACAATCGCAAATTGTTAATCATGTACATTATAATCTATGTTATGCACTTTTTAACCTTAATTATGCACATTTTAATCTTATTTATGCACTTTAATTTTAAAAGCTTATACGTAAAAAAATCGATTTCAAACTTACATCTATCAAACTAAATTATCCGAGAGGTGAACCCAAACTCTCAGAAGTATAAAAAAACAAAATTAAAACATCGATTTCAAAAGCACATCTTTTGTCTTATTAATGCACATTGTGATCTTACATTTGCACAATTGTATTCTTAATCTGCACAATTGTATCTTACTTTTGCACAATTGTATCTTACTTTTGCACAATTGTAGTTTAAATTTGCACAATTGCACAATTAAAGTTGCACAAATGCACTTTACAGTTGCACAAATGCACTTTACAGTTGCACAAATGCACTTCACAGTTGCACAAATGCACTCCACAGTTCCACAAATGCACTTCACAGTTGCACAAAAGGTATCGAAAACGGGAAAAAGTGCATTTACCCATAAAATTAGACATATTTACCAATTTACCCATAAATTAAACATATTTCAATTATAAATTTTTATAATTGAAATAGGCACATTTACCTATTTACCCCATAATGAATTATTTGTCTGCACAAATAAAACTTATATTTGCACAATAAGATGTTATATGTGCACAAAAGCAAGTTATACTTGCACAGCAGAAAATGTTACCACGAAAAAATAAATCTGAAAAAAAAAAAAAAAAAATCGGGTCTGGGAAGGGGGGGCACACGCATGGGCAGGAGGGGCAGACATTCTACTAATGAAATTAGGCCCATTAGTAATTAAATTAGGCCCATTAGCTAATTTTACGCGATAAGCAAATTTTACACGTTAAGGAGTTTTTACATTTGAAGTAAACCCTATATATATATATAGGGACGGAGCCAGAAATTTATCAAAGGGGGGGGCGAAGTTTTATACAAATTGTTGATTTACTATTCGATAGATTTTTTTATAGTATGTTAACGAACCAAAACTATGATATTTTAGATTAAATGATGATATTTTAGTTTAAACATACATTTTTTTAGTACAAAACACAATGTTTTTTTTTTCAAAATGGGGATGTTTTGATTTAAAATTGTATTAGTAGGTGGTTTATATTTTTTTTCTCTTTAAACGATAAAACGATGTCGTTTTAATTGATAACAATATTTTTTTTTAACTAAAAATATATCGTTTGTAACCTACAAAGTCAATATGTTGTTGTTCTCTTAGCATGCAATAACGTGTAACACGATATACAAACTTTAAACTTGCATAACTTCTTATATAATTATCGAATTTAGTAATATAACCTCTTGTTTCGAAGCTCTTTAGTTGAATTATATTGCCAAAATACCAAATTAAGTAAAATATAAATGAATCATGCTTTATTAAAAGATATTTAAAATAATTAATTTGTATTTAACTTTCAAACGGTCATAACTTTTTACTCGTTTATCGGATTCAGTCTTATAATATATTAAAACGAAGCTATCGACGCGTAGAACAAATATAGGTGATTCGTCGGATGAAGGGGGGGGGGGGGCGTATGCTCCCGCTTGCCCACACCTAGATCCGTCTATGTATATATATATATATATATTAGGCCTGTCAATCGGGTCACTTGAGTCATTTGGCTCCTGGGTAAATCGGGTTATCGGTCATTCCGGGTCGAGTGAAACCGGGTTTGTCCCGAGTTCTGGTCGACCTAATGGGTCACTCAAACTTTTAAAGACTTTTTAAAAATATTATCAAAATGAAATTGTAATCTAAATATGTCAAATTAAATAAAATAATAATATTATAATTAAATTTATAAATATAATAATAATAATAATAATATATTAATATTTTAAGCATTAAAAAATCATATTTATAAAAATAAGTGTTCTAAAAATACTATAATTATAAAATATATACGTTATTTAACTCATGAGAAGTTGAGAACACAATTGCATGATGAATCCGTGTGGGGTTAATCTGATGCATGTGTAGCTCTGTGGGGTCTACATAGTGTTGACTCACGGGTCGATTTTAACCCAACAATTCATTGAGTCTCAACCCTAAAAGTCCCAGGTCATTCAGATTTGGGTCGATATTGGGTCCCATGTCTAAAATAATGGGTACAAACCCTCAAAATTACTGGGCGTACGAGTCGGGTCATGTTTTGACAAATCTAATATATACACACGCGCGCACACACATCAAGAAATTTGAGATTTCTAGCTATATTCTGACACAAAATATCAATTATGTATTACTAGAAATGACTCGTCATAATGGATCATTGTCTAGGACGACAAATTTACAACAACTACTGATTTTTGTCATAGTTAGGGTAGTGATGTTATTTTAAATGTTGTGATACACGATAAGTTTGATGGTCATTAAGATTATTCAATTGAAATATGGGAAAAGGATGAGGGAAAGGTTGAGGTTACAATTATTAAATAGGTTGATAAAGTGATATACATATTTCCATTGTGAACTTCATGTAACTCGACATGTGCTTAATGTGCTATGTCAGATGGTTAGAGATATTGGGGGGCTAAGTGGGACTAGACATATGCCAATTAAGGAGATAATGACCATATATTTTAGCATTTTGGCTCATCACAAGAAGATTAGAACGTTGTCCTGAAATTGAATGAGCATTTAGTAAAAAGATTCACGACTAATCTACCTGTCTATTTTCTTTTTGTAACTCCAATAATATAATTATATGCACCTCCCCACCAAAAAAAATAAAGGATTTCTTTTATTCTGTTTTTAGAATTGTTTAGGAGTGTGTGTGTGTGTGTGTGTGTGTGTGTGTGTGTGTGTGTGTGTGTGTGTGTGTGTGTGTGTGTGTGTGTGTGTGTGTGTGTGTGTGTGTGTGTGTGTGTGTGTGTGTGTGTGTGTGTGTGTGTGTGTGTGTGTGTGTGTGTGTGTGTGTGTGTGTGTGTGTGTGTGTGTGTGTGTGTGTGTGTGTGTGTGTGTGTGTGTGTGTGTGTGTGTGTGTGTGTGTGTGTGTGTGTGTGTGTGTGTGTGTGTGTGTGTGTGTGTGTGTGTGTGTGTGTGTGTGTGTGTGTGTGTGTGTGTGTGTGATTTTTATGGATATATTAAGTGTTTCAGTTTGCACACCTAACATGAAATTTTCTTATGTGTTAATGGGATGGGAAGGATCTGCACAAGATGTTACAAATAAGTAATAGCTCGTAACAAAATATCTTTTGTGTGTGTGTGCTCTTCGAAATGCTATCTCTAGGCTAGATGGATTAAGAGCTCCAAAAGATAATTACTATTAAAGCAAGTAATTTTGCAACTAAATACTTATTACAAATAAGTAATAGCTCGTAACAAAATATCTTTTGTTATAATGAAGATTGTTATTATTTAGCGGATGATGGAAATGCCAATCGTGAAGGATTTCTTGCACCTTATAGAGACAACGTTATCATCTCAAGTAATGGGGTAATCATCAACCACGTAGTTCCAAAGAATACTTCAATATGAAACATGCTAGAGGTAGAAATATGGTTGAGAGAATATATGAGGTATTTGAAGGAAAATGGGCTATACTTAGAAGCCCTTCGTACTTTCCACTCAAAATTCAAGGTTGCATCATACTAGCTTATTGTTTACTTCACAACCTAATTAGAAGATTGAAGCCTACTTGTACCAAAGATAAGGATGATGATGGGGATATATGGCAGATATGACGAAGATGATGAAGATAACGAAGATGAGGAAGAGTCATCATTAGAGGACGAGGAAGGGGATTGAAGGTAGTGATAGGGGGGAGAAGAGGAAGAGAAATGGAATTCATTACAAACATTGGAATTTCAGATCAGTGGACTAATTCATAAACACATTAGTACAAGAGATGTTCAATAGTTGGAGATCTAGAGTTGCTGGACATGTTTAGCCCTAGAATGATGCAACTCAATGTGTTAAGATATATATATGGGTTGGTTATCGTGTACACATAAATTATTCGTTTATTTGTTCATGATTATTCGTCTATTTTCACATGATTATTCGTCTATAATTATATAATTATTCATCCGTACAAAAAGTGAAAAAATTGTACATTTTATTCTAACGAATATTCACCCAATGCCACCGAATAATCTATCAATACCAACGAAAAAAATAGAAGTTATTTTTAATCTCATCCGTTGATTTTCTTAGTTCAATGACCCAGCATATTTGTTAACACAATACACAATAAAGGTTGTGTACATTTGATTTATTGTGTGTGTGCATACATACATACATACATACATACATACATACATACATACATACATACATACATACTTGAAATCAATTACTCCGGTTGGAAGCTTACTTGAAATCAATTACTCCGGTTTTTACTATTTCAGTTTACCTTCTCTAAAAAGGAGATACCGGACATAAAATAAATTTATTGTGTATTATTTCAGCTTATTTTTACTAACATAGTGAATGTGATACTAAAATTTATTAACTATATCAATTTATTTTTAGTAACACGCATTTTTAGAAGCACATATGTGGTTCAACATGAATAAATAAAATATGAATTGTTTATTATTTCAATTTCAAGTTACTTGATTATGGAAGGCATTATTCGGGAAAGAGGTAAAAATAAGAGGTTTTGTTCTGCAGAAGAGGATGATACACTATTCCAATCCTTATTGGAGGTGTCCCGTAATCATAAAGGGAAGAGTGAGAATGGGTTCAAGTCCGGGTACATGAATCATTTGGAGGAAATGCTTTTAGCTAAGCTTCCCGAGTGTGGTTTAAAGGCCAAGCCTCATACTGAATCAAGGTTAAAACATTGGTCAGAGAAGTATTCTGCAATGGCTGAGATGTTAAGCACTTTAGGGTTTGGTTGGAATGCTGAGAAAAACTTGTTGTAAGTAGAAAGAAGTGTTTTTGAGGAATGGATCAAGTTATATTCTTAGCAGTTTTTTTAAAAAATTCTTAACACTTCTTTTTATTTTCACCGTCAAGCTGAAATCTGTTACTCAAAATCGGGTAAATATCTTGCTTGTTTGGATTGATGTGTGTTTTCTATCGATTGCATACACATTAATTATCATTGCATATTCATAAGAAGGCAAAAGATCTATATGGAATTCTATTTCCATTTTATGACTTGCTTGCTGAAGTTTATAGAAAAGATAAAGCAAAGGGAGAAGGAAGTGAGTCTTTTGCACGTGTTGTTCAGAACATGGATGATGAGGTGACAGAGTCTGTTATAATTGATAGTGATGATGATTTTGATGATGACAGTGAATCTGGTGCAAGTGCTGCAAGCGGGTCAAGGAAGAGGAATGCACTTCCATCTCAAGTAAGCTGGTTTGCAAAGAAACAAAAGGTGTTGAAGAATAAAATTGGAGATTTGGCTTCATCTCTAGACTCAGTTAGCACATCATTAGGAAAATTCGGAGAGATGAACTAGTTTAGTTGCAACGGCCCAAGTTTGGACAAATGAAGAGATGATCAGTGAAAGAAAAGACTTGTAATTGAGAGCGATAATATTCTAGGAGAAGTGCTTAAATTGGACGTACTTTCCCCATAAGATGCATTAGAGGTAAACTATCATTATAATTATTCTTTATAAATTTTATAGCTTAAATCATTTATTTATTGTTATAACCAAAATGCATTTGGAATATGTAGGTGGTGCCAACGTTGATGGGAGAGGAACACAAACTTCATTTGTTCTCTCAAGAAAATAATATTTTGAGGAAGTATATGCGATTGATTTCCTCAAGAAGAGGAACTAACATAGGTATATAGATCCACTCAAGAGACAAATTTAACTCTCAAATCCTTGAATTTATTTCAATTATGTTACATATTCATGGTAGGAGATAAATTAAAAAAATTACTTAGCCATTTAATGTTGAAGCATACAAAAAAAATACAAGAGTTTTATTGATTATTTTGTTTCCTTTTCCTAAGTAACCAAACACTTATAGAAAGGCAACGAGAAAAGCAATAGTTCAGATGTTAAACAAATAAAGAATAACAATCCAAACTTTAACGATTTATGTTTCATTTGGCAAAATATATGGAAAGCCAGGAATACCATAATTTTCAAAAACAACAATAAAAACAACCTTGATAAAAATATCTCTGCTTTCCATATAATACAGAAAACCCTAACTAATATAAAAGACTGGAAAGAAGATAAAAATATGGAAGCACCAACACAAAGGAAGAAGGAAGGCCGACATATTAAATGGAAAAAACCACCAAAGGAGGTTTACAAAATAAATGTCGATGGATCAGTTAAAAGTAATGGAGATTGCAAAATTGGAGGTATAGTTAGGGATTGGAATGGAAACTTAATTGAAAATTTCCAACAACAGGTTCCAAAGGGATCAGTACTCTTAACTAAATCCCTTGCGTTTTGTTTGTGGTTAGAGTTAGCCCGCACTAGAGGATGAAAGCGAGTGATAATTGAAGGAGATAGCCTTATGGTGGCCAATGCAATCAATGATCCTACCAAAGTTCCATGGGAGATCCTTAGAGTTATTGAGAAGATCGGAAGACTCCGTGCAACATTCACATCAGCAACTTTCTGCCACTGCTTTAGAGAAGCAAATTCAGCAGCTGATCTTATCACTAGATGTGATTCTATATGTAACTTGTATACCTTCCCTTTGAACAGGGAGCTAACTACCATTATTCGAAAGGATGATCAAGGATGATCTTTCTGCGTAAAGACGTCCTAATTATTGCCTACTGTATAAAAAAAACAAAAAAAAAACAAATTTCATATTAACCTTTTCCTTTTCCTTTCTATTCTCTTAAAATGACTCATTTCATTTCCTTTCTCATTCTCTGAACAAATGAGCCCTAACAAGTGCTCGTTTGGATGAACACTAGAACTACACTTCTTAAGAGTTTAATTCATGGGAAAGTAAGTTTCTAGGAATTGAACTTCCTGTAATTTAAGAAAACATGTTTGGATAAATTTAACTTCCTGTAAATTAAAATCTTGCGTTTTGTTTGGTTGAATATAAACTTTCTTGAAAATTTGTATAAATTTACTTTTGTAAGCCTTATTAATAAAAACTATTTATTTAAATTATGTGTAAATACTTAATTTGTGATTTAAAAGGAAAAAGAAAAGATTTTTTTTGAAATAAATAAAAATGGTGGATTTCAACTTACCCATCCCCACATAGTAATTTCAATTCCTCCATTTTGGTGGAATTGGAATTCCCAGGAATTCTGTTTTATGAGTTTTATTTTAAAAAACAAAATTTTAATCCAAACATATGTATTGAAATCTAATTCCTGGCATAGGTTATTTCTATTTCTAGGGTTTTTAATATAATCCATAAGAGTACTAACTAAGCAGTCTAAACAAACATACAAATGAGGGATTGGGTTAAATGATTCCTTTCTATAGTTTTTTTATACCAAAACAAACAACCCATTAAATAGGCGAAACTAATAAAAATAACATAACCTTTAAGAGGGTGTTAAAAATATATCTTCACCATTTAAATGTAAGATAAATATCCCAAGCTTTATAGGTGATGTTAAAATAATGGAAAAACAACCAAAAATAATCTCACCTATCATCATTCAACCAAAAATAATCCAACCTTTAAAAATTACTAATGAGTAGCCCAACTATTCCCCAATATACCAAAAACAATACAACTTGATTTCAGTTTTTAATTTTAATTCTTAAATACCCAAAACTTTCAAAAACCCAAAACTTACCCTCTTGATAGCATGCATTTAGGTAGGCATAATAGGTTGCATTTAGCTTAGTTATGATGCATATCATGCATGGTTTAAGTATGATTTGCATATTAGTTCTCTATGTTGTCGAAGTCGGAATCTACACGCCTTTATTGATTATTTCAGGTAATGGTAGATCCGAGGAGGAGACATGAGTTGATAACGCATTGGATGAGAATGTCTAGTTGATCGAAGAAGCTTACATGAAGATCTCAAGAGGTCCTGAGAAGAAGAAGCGAGCCTAAACGAAGAACAAGTCTGCAGAAGTTGTCGCCAGACATGCTGAACTTGTTTTGCACTTTCTGGAGGCCTCGGTTGTTCGATTGACTATTATGACCATGCGTTGGAAAGCTCTTTCAGAGAGCTACAACTTTTCTGTAGAGAAGAAGAGCAAATTCGAGACGGATTTTCCGGGAAAGACCGATGCAGCGGCCGCAGCATGTATGTCGCGCCCGCCACTAGGGCCGATGCAGCAGGGCTGTGAGGAAATGCTGATGCTGTGGCCGCAGCATCCATGCGGCGGCCGCCACATTTGCCGTCAGCGATTATGCACTGCGTTTTGATTAATGAAAAACCCTAGATCTATTTGTTTATTTTGTGGCCGACTTTGGATGTTTTAAAAGGCCAAGTTTTATGTTATTTTCAGACTTCTATTCTATTCATTCATCAGACACTTTAGAGATTTGAGCGATGTCTTCCATGAGGAACTAAACTCATTTATTCTGCCTGCAATTTGAAGCTTTATTTGGATTGATTGTGAGTTTCTAATTCTCATTCCTCGTTTCCTATATTTAAATGCTTCAACTTCTTTGTGCTTTATTGTTTATTGATTTGTTCTATCTTGTCTGGCCAACTTGTTAGATCAATTCAATTGCTAAGGTTTTGTAGATTCCTGATTGCGAACCTTAACCTAAGTAGCAAACTTGTTCCTTTAGGGCCGATTGAACTAATTGAATGAGTAGGAAATTGGATGTGTTGTTAAATCCCTCTTTAGGGACTGCAAATATCTTGGCTAATCTTTGGACTTAAAGCTATCAATTGGGTTAAATCCTTCTTTAGGGACTGTTCGATTGATAAGGGTTGCCAGGACTGATTGGACTAGTAACTATATTAGGTCGGGACAAGGGCATTCATAGGAAACTTAATAGGACGAGAAATAGTTACAAGGATCGCTTCAACCAAATAAAGTGGAAAATTGTAGGTAGAATTGCTTCTCCTAATTGTCTGAAATACAACTATTTACTTTTGTTTGTTTCAATCCGCTTTGATAAAAGGCGGAACTTTCACACTCAAAAACCCCCCTCTTTGGTTACTTAATTGGCATCTAAATCACACTTGAATAGTAATTTTCCTGTGGGATCGACCTCTTGCTTATTGCTATACTAGTTATAGGTTTGAGTTTACTTTGACGGGATCAACGACATGTTTCCCCTCCGTCACCTCTCCCCCAACAATGAGATGGAAATTAAAAAGAAGGATTGACAGACCTCTTTGTTAATCAATCACCACCAACCATCTACAGAATGCGCCCTGGTTCTCTTTCAAACCTAGATCGGAGATCCATAAAATGCCTTGAAGAAAAAAAGACGATAGAAGCTGTTTAATTTCAGACCAGATCTTCAACCCAAATTGTGCCTCTCTTCCATATCTTCAACGTCGGTTTGACCATCACCAACATCGATTAGCATATCGATTTCAACTTAATTTGACAGCGACAATCTCTCAATTTTTTTCACAAATCATTCATCAGAGGCTGAGATTGAGGGAGATTCTTATTTAATTTGATTCGATTTCTTCTTAAGAAATTAATTATGATTTCGAAGGGCAAATAGTCGGTGACGGAGTTGTCGTCATGTTCTTCCTATAAGCCTTTCAATCTCGTAGGCTTGGCAGTTGAAACGTACTGCGTCAATTGTCGGTCACGGAGTTGGCGTCATGTTCAGAGATCTCCTCTGCTGGGGTCAAAGCAACGGAAAGGCTGGCGAAGGTGGAGGCTAGGGTGGGTGAAGAGGGTGATCAAGTTGCAGCTGCGAGGTGATGGGTTTGGGGATGGGAGGGTTTGAGGAAGAGGGTGTTTTGTGCATTTTTAAAAATTTAGAATGCTTTTGAATTAAAATTCTGGACTGAAATGAAGTTGTACTATTTTCGGTATATAGCGTAATGGTTGGGCTACTAATTGGTGTTTTTTAAAGATTGAATTATTTTTGGTTGAAGGATGAAAATTGGAATTATTTTTGAGAAATTTTAGTGAAATATCACCTTTTGCTAATTTAATTAGATAATTAGCATCTCTTAATTTTTTATTGGCCGTTGGAGCGCCCTTTTAATTATTTTTAGCCGCATAGGCTCCTTCCTCGTAAGTCACATAAACCCACGCCAAACAAAGAGAAATGAAAAGAGAAAGAGGAGAGAGAGCGAGCACCACAAACCCTAGCCGCCATGAACCCTGCCACCACCAAACCGACCACACCGAGCCCAGACTCCATCAACTCAGTCACCAAGGTCCCAATCTCCATCAACCCAGCCACCCAGATCTCGGAGGCGATCGTGCAGCTGTTGCATCTCTTGCGAAATCCCCAAAAATCTCGGATCTGATTTCTAGATCTAAACTCCAAAACCAAAACAAAAGCCAGATCCTTGATACATCTAAAAAGTTCCGCCCAAATACCTCAAATACTACGTTCAGACCCCGGAAATTGAGAAAGAAGGGGCGAATTAAGAGGGAAAAGAAGACGAATGTCCCAAATCGGAGTTCCGACGACGGGAGCCTCGAAGTCCGGTTGGCGGAAGGCTGGTCAGATCTCAAAATAAGAAAGATTGATTCGCTGCTGCTGCGTGAAACAGCTGTCGGCGCAGCCGCTGCTGGTCAACTCCGGCGAATCCTTCCCGCCCTTTCGGGTTACTGGAGGTGGAGGCCGATGGCCTTGTTGCTGGTTGTTGATGGGTCTGCTGCTCGCCTGCTTCCACTCTTCACACCAAGGTGCTCTCTACCCAGTCTACTCTCTTTGTTTAAAATTTCTGCTGATAACTAGATATCAAATTGTGAAGTCTTGAATTGGATGTGTAACAAGATCCGTTTTCGTGAATTTACTGCTATTGAACCCACACCTAGTCATATGCATCATCTACCGTTCTCCCCACCCTTGAATTTCCCCTTATTCTTGCGATTTCTTGCATATTGAATGATAAAAAATCAAAAGCGATTCTACTATTGCAAATCGTTGGAAAAATCCCTGATTATGTATGCGCCTTTTGGATCCCTAGAGACTTGTTGGAGGATATTGCAATTTCTTGCGACTGTTGTTTGTTTTGTGCACCCCAGGCTAGTCGATTTCTCTTGAATCGTTCTGACTTTAGGTTTAGACTCAAGATGAAAAGTTGTTTTGATTTGAATGCACCATCTACTGAGAACCGAAAATCGAATCAGACGGTGAAAATTGACCCTATGAACCCAACTGAAACGAAAAATTAGGGATTGGCTTTAGAATTGATGGTTTTCAGTAGTTTGATGAGAATAAAATTTGGAAGCTCAATTTATATTGATGGTTTTCAATAGTTTGATGATTGATATGTCTATCTTACTACTAAAGCATTAGAAAGAAGTGCTTGACTCCTCCTTGAAGTACAATCCCGACGAGGAGAGTGTGTGCGGAGCCATCAAGGTGGCCTTATGGTGTATTCAGGAAGACATGGCTATGAGGCCGTCTATGTCGAAAGTGGCCCAGATGCTTGAAGGGATATCTCCTGTTCCTCAGCCTCCAACATCGTCTTTGACAGGCTCTCGCCTTTATGCTAGCTTCTTTAAGTCGATCAGTGACGAACGGAACTGGCACTTTCACGTCTTCTGGGCCTTCGGATTGCAACAACGACATTTACCATCGGCTGTTAGGCTCTCAAGTCCACAATTACCTTCACCGAAGAGGGTTTCTTAGGATATATGATTCTAGGAAAGATTCAGGATGTGCACAATGTCCTATCTTTTTCGAATGTATATAATGTCGTATGTGTTTAGATCACCGAAATTTTGTATCAATACCATATGTGCTTTCATTGCTTGTATTCTCTTATGCCACAGTGCATACCTCACAAATCAAATGATGAGAGTTAATTGCATCCTGATATGTATATGATGGATTGAGGAGCTACTTCCATTCCAAATTTCCCATCCACATCGCACTAAATAGATTACTCCATATATTTTGATAAAAAAGTTATTGATATCCAATCGACTAGATTAAACCACTTAGCTAAGTGGCATCACAATAAACAAAAAATATTATCAATAAAAATGTCATCAAGAAAACATGTCATCACAAATTATTGATATTAATGAAGTGTAATCACAAACGTCATCAATGAATAAAAAGGTAATAAAAATGCCATCACAAGTGATCGCATCAATGAAGTGTAATAAAAAACGTGTCATCAGTGAATAAAAGTAGAATCGATGAAAATAAATCGATATATAATTGATTAAATTAAAAAAAAGGTGGCATTAAACGATTTGATTAAAAAAGTGGCATCAAATAATTACATTAGAAAAATGACATCAAAACACAACTTTGAAAAAGTTGCATCACATTAAAGAAAAAAAATATCATCAAAACATTACCTTGAAAAAATATGGCATCACGAAAACATTACCTTGAAAAAATATGGCATCACGGTAAAAAAAAATCATCAACAAAATGACATAAAAAAGTGTCATCAGTAGTCAACAGTAAAAAAAAAGGGCAACTATGGTCCACGTGACATCACAGTAAACAAAAAATGTCATCAATGTTTGAAAAAAATGGCATTAAAAAAGTGTCATCAAACCATTTCATTAGAAAATTGACATCAAATCGAAAATAAAGTGTAATAAAAAATGGCATCAAAGTGGCAAAAAATGGCATCATGGTAAAAAATGACATCGAAAAAATGACATAAAAAAAAGTGGCATCATTGGTATAAAAATAAAAAAAATCTGAAAGAGTCGATCAACGGTCAACGCTGACCGGTCAACGGTCAAACTGGTTGACCGTTGACTTTAATAGTCAATTTGGAAAGGGTGCTAGTTTAGCTAATTAATTTTATTTGAATGCTAGTTAGCTAATTAGATATTCATAATGTGTTAGTTGCCAAAATAACCCATTATTTTTTTGCTATTTTTCTTAAAATAATATTACAACAATTTTATCACTAAAAGAAATGATGACATGACACATACAAGGCAAAAAAAATAAATAACAAAATGAAACTTTAAAATATCAGCATATTAATATGATTTAATTTGTTAAACCATGGATTTTTTAGATTAAAAAAAGAAGCAAAACCCGATTTTCTTAAACCACATTTATTTGGATTGCAATATTGTAATTTTTTTAAATTAATCTCACTCACATCAACCTTTAATATTATATAATTTTTTAAAAGAAAACCGGGTTTTGATTTTTAGAAATATCCAATGTTTAAAAAAAAACATATTAATATGCTAATTTTTTAAAGTTTAATTTTGTTATAAAATTTTGTTTTCCGTGTATGTGCCATATCATTGTTTTTTTAAGATAGAATTGTTGTGATATTATTTTAACATTACCTATAAAGGTTGAGATATTTATCTTATATTTGAAAGATTAAGATATATTTTTAACAACTCTTTAAAGTTTGGATAATTTTAATTAATTTATTCAAATATAAGGGATGGAAAACGAAACAAAATTTATCTTTCTAGATTGGATTAGATAGATTTTTGTAAAATCTGGTCACACTTCCAAGTTAGATAGTTTTATCTCTATTTTCTCCCTTTTTTTTTTTTTTTAACAGGAAAGAATTCGAATTCCCCAACAACAACGTAAATCTGGGAAAACGAGAGGTCGAGGAAAATCGGCAGACGGACTGACCGTCGTGATACAACCAGAAAAACAACAACAAAAAGAAAACCCGAATACAGACGATCTCTATTTTCTCCCTTTAGATGTAGGAATTCCCAAAGATGTTTATTTCTTGCTTATCACTTTGGGTAATACCATCTGATCTTCTTAAGAGAGAGAAAATAAATTCAAAGAAATAAAAAAAAAATTGCTTATCGTGTGATTAAACTAATTTTTACTAGTTGGATAAATCATGAGTAAAGTAAAACGCAATAATTCCAACTAAACCTTCGACTTTATATACGAAGACCTTTTTTTCTACGGAGGCCGTGAAAAAGAAGCAGCAATCTTGTTCTTTTCTGCTACCACTCCAAAGTCTCACCATGGCTCTCCGACTGTTCCTCTTCGCCGTCCTCCTCTCCGCCGCAGCCGCAGCAACCGCATCCGCCTCCACATCCGTCGCCGCCTACCCCTCCGGATACGGCGAGGAATCATGCGCCCCATCCGCCGGCGAGAAGCTGGTGCCGACGAGGAGAGAGGTGTACGCGGACGGTCGGATTTACGATATTAGCCACCGCTATACCCCGGATATGCCGTCCTTTGACTCCGATGAGGGGCTAGGTCAGTTCCTATGGCTTCCACATAGTATTAAGAACGGTTCCCTTGCTAACAACTCCGAGATGAAGCTCCCGACTCACTCCGGTACTCATGTCGACGCCCCTGGCCACGTTTATGACCACTACTTCGACGCTGGATTCGATGTTGATACTCTTGATCTCTACGTTCTCAACGGTACGCCGATCTTTATAGACTGTGTTGTTGTTTGTTCTCGTCATCTCTTTGCGATTGTTAATTTTGTGGAGTAAAGATGCGATTTGGTGATGTTGGAGTGCTGATTATTTGTATTTTGAGTGAAACAGGTCCGGCTCTGTTGGTGGATGTGCCCAGGGATAAGAACATAACTGGTATCAGTTGATTCGCTTTCTTTATTCTGATTGCTTTCGTTTCTAATAAATCCAGCAGTTGTGTATCACTAAATTATGTAAGCTATGAATTGAACTATGTATAGCTGAAATAGGGAAGGGAATCAAATCTAATAGTGCTTAATTGATGTTGAAGAAAGGTCCTGATTGGAGGATGAATTTATGATAAAGCAATTGATTTTCCTTCGTATCCCTCACCCCCAAGGTGTTGGTAATCAATAAAAATTTTAAAAAAAAAATTTGTATCTACTATCTCTGTTTTTCTTTTGAGATATCAGCGAGTCATCTTATTACTCTGATTGACTGTTATTGTGCTTCAAACAGCTGATGTGATGAAGTCCTTGAATATTCCGAGGGGAGTTCGCCGTGTGCTCTTTAGAACCTTGAACACTGACAGGTGAGCAAACATCTTATTTTCTATCCAATTCTCTGGTAATTGAACTTAAGTTATATGTGTGTCCTGAGTCCTCATGTTTTTTTTATTGGACGATCGTTGTAGTTGGTTTTACAAGTTGGATTTGTTCAATTTTCTATATTTCTGAGTTCTCTAATGGCAGAGTGGTGTTTCCATTAGAGGTACTGTAATGCAGTATTTGTGAAGCAGTTACTCGGGATTTTGTAATTGGCTGTCCTTGAGTGTCTGATACACGTAATTGTTAAAGGTTGAATCTGTGAGCCAAATTGTTACCTAGTTATGAATTGTTTAAGACCCTAGTTGTGCATTTGTTCTGGGTTTAAAACCCTTTCATGTGGATGTGAATACCTTTCCTTGACTTCTCAAATGAGAAAACTTACTTTTGTTGTTTTTGAAACACACAAAGTGCTTTTCTTGGTAGATACAAACCAACAAGTGAATATGGTTAGTTACATGTTGGAGTTCACAATTTTGTATGATAACCTTTTGTGGGCCTTTGGTTTTTAAGAAAGTTGAATAATTGATTAATATCATAAGGCCATCTTACTTGAAAACCAATCCAAGCTACTCAAATCCCTGGAGTGTCAATCTGAACCCAAATTCATAGATATGCTACTAAAACATCAAGATTATGATCACTTAATTATATTATCAGTCGGTTTCATGATGTTGCTTGATCATATAAGTGTGTTTAATTATTAGTCAGTTTCATGATTGCTTGACTGTATATGCTGAGTTTTAGTAATATTTATATTTTCTTTGTTTTTGTTATACAATAATCATGTAAATGTAAATTTGAAAGCCTAAAAGACGCATATCACCTGTTTGTAGTTTGTGACTTGTAGCTAACATTGACCTTGCCTTTTCATTTTGTTCTTGTTTGGTAATGGTCTCACCTTCTACATCCAGGAAATCTATTTCATGTTTGATTTAAAAGGACTGATATTCATATCACCTTCTTGTTTGGTAATGTATCTTTTAGGCGTCTTATGTTCAAGAAAGAGTTTGACACAAGCTATGTGGGCTTCATGAAGGATGGGGCACAATGGTTGGTAGATAACACAGACATCAAGCTTGTTGGTAAGTAATGGTAGCAATAGCTACTAATTTTTCTTCCTTATTCTAAGATTTTTATTTCTTGAGGACTTGATACGATAGATGTTTTTTCCTCCTATAATAACCAGTGTGGCCCAAACATTTCCTTTTATTGCATGTTTAGGTTGATTGGCTCTGGATGTTTATGGGATACTTTGAGAATTAGGACTTGCATGTTTGTCTTAAATTTGATATTGAATCTGTTGACGTTTCATCTGTCTCATTTTAGTATATTATTCCTTATCTAGCGAGCACAGTTGGTATGGCACTCTACAACTTTCTTACTTGATGCTTTTTTTATTATTTGGAGGGACAACTGTGACACTTGGTCCTTAGTTTATGATTCTGATTTCAAACTTCTCCTTTCTATGTCTGCCCATTATTTATTCTGAGTTACTAACTAATTGAATGACTATTTAACTGTAGGGATTGACTATCTATCAGTTGCTGCATATGATGATTTGTTACCCTCCCACTATGTTTTCCTTAAAGACAGGGTGAGTCTCTTGTTTTATAGTTTGCATGATTACTTCTCATTGTTTTGCCTTACACAAATTATGGAGAAAAATCTCCTTTTTGTTGGTACTTTATACCTTTAGATATTTGTACTGAATGCTATGTCCTTTATTTCAAGTATGGTATTGTTTAGGATGTCCATGTACAGTCAACTGCAGTGTAGCTTGCCTGTTTGTGATTTGGCAAATATTAACCCATACATTTGATAATACATACGAGAATTACTTCCACCGAGGTTCAACTCTTTTGTTTGGTTGAAATCGAGAATCATAATACATACGAAAATTCTTTTTAACTGTTTGCAGTTTCTCCACCCTTGTCAATCCTGAATTATATAGAGTATGTTAAAAGTGCTATTCCTGTTGAGTTCGGAAATATGATAGTAATATCCATTCTAACATCTTCAAGGCTCTTTGTGTTGAAATCAACAGCTTCGCTATGTTATTATATTATGCTGAATTTCCATCAATGGTGTTAAAACTGTTGGCTCTGTTTGGCCTAAATTATCTCTCTGCACTTGTCCAAGAAATAAATTATGGATAACAGTCATTTAAGTGTTATGATTTCTTTCTGTTTTTTTACTTGAGCAAGTTTTCTATGTTCTGTTGATGAATATATATCTTGTTTGCAATTTGAAACGTATACTAACAAATTCTTGCAACTCAGGAAGTCATTCTTGTGGAGGCTCTAAAGTTGGATGATGTCCCTGCTGGAATTTACGATGTTCACTGCTTACACTTGAGATTGCTTGGTGCCGAGGGAGCTCCTATTAGATGCATTCTCATTGACTCATAATCTTATCGTAAGTGTATAACCTCACAAAAGAACATAGTCATTCTCGTGGAGACTCTAAAAGTTGGATGAATTTTTGTTTGAAGCAAAATCCTTCTCTTTCGTACTTGCCCAAGCCTTTTACATGGCTCGCAATCAATTCAATTGTGAAACTTCTGAATCGTTATTCTTTTTGTCTGTATCGTGCAGGAATCACAGTTTGTGCCTGAGACACCCTTTCTTACAGGCAGGTTGCTTCACTGTCGCAAACTGGTAATGCACAGATTACTTGGGGGCAGTTGTAGTCTCCATAGAAAAATAATGTCGGATGATTTGTTCATCCTATTAGTGATCAGAAACAATTAGCTAGGCAGTCTTTATATTTGGGTTTTCTTCTCAATCGGTGACGTTCTATTTCCTTCCTTGTAATATATATGTTTTTGATTAGCTGAACAAGATAATTTTACATTCAAGTTGCAAAAGAAATAAATTATGTTTTGTACATTTCCTCATTGATGCTTGACGTTGGTGATTGTTTCATCATATATATGACATTCCTGATTTGGTGGAGGTGAGGGAGTAGGTGGGCTAGGGAAAGAGATGGGCTCTAGGGGAGAGGTTGTGGGAGGAGGATGGATTGAAGAGTTTGAGGGGATTAAATTTTGAAATGGATTGGGTTTCAACAAAGGTAGCGTGCTGGGAGGTGTAAATCCTATAGGTTTGAGGATCTAAACAATGATAGGCACTTTGGGTTAGAGAATATCCGACAAATACACACGCAGTGGACCTTGGATCCATTTTAGTTTTGGTGTATGGTCTTAAAAGAGGAAAACATAAGCATCCAAAACACTTTAATTTTTGATAATTCGGTACAGTTCCAAATATAGTTAAAAACGGTGATTTATTTTGAAGAGTGGAAGTTGGCATTCTATTGTTCCAAAAGGTGAAATCGCTCACCCCGGGCGCCCCTCACCCCCAGCCCAAAGGAGATTGTGAGAGGAGGTAAATCATGGTGACTCAACGGATTACAGAGGTCAAGACCAGTGCTCACTGCGCACAAGGAGCCCCCTCATTTGAGAGATTGCTCCCACACTGCCGCTGGTGAGACTCGATCCTTGGTCTCTTGTTCCAAATGTCACCCCTGTGACAAGGAAGTTGGCATTCTATTGATTAGATATACCGCAGTTTGGAAGGCGAGAGGCCAAAATTTGTGGGGCATGTGAGGGTGAGATAGAAGAGATTGTGTTGCGGGGTGTGATGAGGTGAGGTGAGATGGGATATCCCATTTGATGACAAAAAAGATTTTAGGGAAATAAATTTGCCGCCATTGTCAGAGTAAAAGGTTTTGATTTTTGTATTGAATTTATTTTTCACAAGGGCCTTGAATGCAACAAATGTTTGATGGGTGTCAGATTTATGTTTAAGGAGATAAAACCATATGTATTTTGTAAAGTGATCCACAAAAATAATATAGTATTTGAAACCATCAAACGATAAAATTGGGCAAGTCCAAACATCGGAAAAGATAATAATATCCAAAGGGGGTGTCGACACAATAGTCGATTTGTGGAAAGGAAGCTTATGAGCTTTGTTTGTCGAGCATGCAGTACAAAAATCAGAACTAGAATCTAAAGAATGAATTGACTCAATAAATTCAAGAAGACAGAACGTCGAGGGTGATGGGTGACCCAACCGGTGAATCACTGGTTGGGTGATTCTTGAGAGGTCCTCTAAGAAGGATGTTTCCCAAGTATAGATCCTTCACAACAAAGGAAGTGGATGAGAAGGAAATCTCAACATTATTTTGAGCAGTAAACTGAGAGACGGATAAAACATTTTTAGCAATATTCGGAACATGTAAAACATCATTAATTTTAAAGTGTTTGGATGCAACATGTAAGGAAGAATTGGCAATGTGAGAGATATAAAGACCATTGGCATTACCAACTTGGAGCTCATCAGTACCATCGTACGGGTAGTGTTGGGCGAGGTTATCCAAGTCGTTGATGACGTGGTGAGTTGCACCACTATCAACCAACCACTGTTGGTTGGAATTAGAGACCTGGAGGGAACTAGTGTTGGCTTGAGGGTGTTGGGTTGAGTTCGGGGAAAGGTTGGGGTTAGGGATTGGATAGTTAGCGGGGGGACGAAGGTGCGGAGCAACCTGACAGAAGCCAGGACATGGCCCTACGTTCTGCACCACTGACAACGGCAAGGAAAGGTCTAGGCGGCGGGTGCGGCTGCGATGATGGATGGGAGAAGGGTGCTCAAGTCTGAGGCGACACAAGCGGTTGCGAGGGGACTGGCCCAGTGTGTGGCTTACCCTTGCCTTTGGAGGGAGGTCTGTATGACGATTGGACCGTCATCGGCTACATCGCCGTGGCTGAAAAGAATATTATATAAAATATTCTTTTTTGATAGGCTTAGAGTTACATGTCGTAAGGAATCACCAATCATAAAAATATCATGTTAAAAAAGATAGGGTAGTCTAGTAAATTCACATCGCAAGGCATTTACGCGCACTCCCGCTGCTGCATAAAATCGAGCGCTCCCTCTCTCTCTCTAATCCGCCATTAGAGACGAAACCTTCGAGAGTGGTTTTCGCACAGAGAGAGAAACAATGGAAGGCGCATCATACCAGAGGTTCCCTACCATCAAAATCCGGGAGATGCGAGATGACTACATGAAGTTCGAGCTCCGCGGTTCAGACGCCAGCATTGCCAACGCCCTCCGCCGCGTCATGATCGCCGAAGTTCCCACCGTCGCCATCGACCTCGTCGAAATCGAGGTCAACTCCTCCGTCCTCAACGACGAGTTCCTCGCCCACCGTCTCGGCCTCATCCCTCTCACCAGCGACCGCGCCATGGCCATGCGCTTCTCCCGCGACTGCGACAGTTGCGACGGTGACGGCCAGTGCGAGTACTGCTCTGTTGAGTTCCATCTTCGGGCCACTTGTGTCACCGACCAGGCTCTGGAAGTCACTAGCAAAGATTTGATTAGTTCTGATCCTACTGTTGTGCCTGTGGATTTCTCCGATTCCGCTGCTGACGATTCTCCTGATTCTAGGTTTTCTCTCTCGTCCCTGCTCTTTCGCGTTTGATGTTTTTGTAAAATTGTTGAACTAGTTAGGGTTTCCGGAACATGCAATGGTTAATTTGTTATTCCTTTGGCTTCATTGCCTGGTTACTCTTGATTAGGGTTTTGGGGGTTTTCTGTTTTTGCGTGCTAGACTTTGGAAGATCCTCCCTTTCATAGGGATATCATTTCTGCTGGTTGTTGTGGTTTTAAGTTTCATTCTTGATTCTTGATGCTGGTTTGCCACTTGAAATGTTGTTCGTTCCAAATTATAGGTTTAATTACCACTGCTTCTGCTTTCCTCGATAAGGAAACATGAAGGGAGCAAACTTTTTGAAATTGGAAGATGAATGGGGATCATATCTCTCATTGTCATGGTGGTTATTTTCAAAGAATCAATACCATTGTTTTTTTCTTTTTTTTTGAGGCAGAATTGATTCATTATTTGAAAATCAGTTTCTGAACGAACCAAGTTGCTCCATTGGACTACTAGATACCTTTTTTCTGAAGCTTTCATTATTCGAAATTCAGTTTTTGAACGAACCAAGCTTCCTTAGACTACTAGATACCTCTGTCCTTGATTGCATTTTTTATAATCAATGGAATGTCCATGTATTTATCTGCCTTCACCATAATAAAAATGTATCTTCCACTTGTTTATACCTTTTCTCAAATACCTTCCAATTCCAATCTGTTGTTTTGACTGCTTTCACTAGACATTTCTTTGTTAGTACTTAGCACTGACGTATTTGAGAACATCCTATGCAAGATAAGAAATAGCAATGCACTAAACTCGATAACTTGAGTGTAGTGTGATTATCTTTCCTGAAGCCAAATTATTTGTTTTAGTTTTGATATATATAGCTGTGGCTGATCTGGGATATCTATTACTGATTTACTGTAGAGGAATTATCATTGTGAAGTTGCGCCGTGGTCAAGAACTGGTTCTCAGGGCAATTGCAAGAAAAGGTATTGGCAAAGACCATGCCAAGTGGTCTCCTGCAGCAACTGTCAGCTTCATTTATGAGCCAGAAATTCATATCAATGAAGATTTGATGGAGACCTTGACACTTGAGGAGAAAAAAAGTTGGGTTGATAGCAGTCCTACCAAAGTGTTTGACATTGACCCTGTCACTCAACAGGTTTCGTTCCTTTCTCTGTTTCCATATGTCACCCCTATAATTCGCTCCCTTCTTCAACATAAAAGGACACCTATAATTTTATGATCTCTTTGAACTTGATTTCATCAATTTCTGGTTGGGCCATATACATGTTTTCGGATCTTAACACACTCTTTGTCTCATCAGTTCAACAACACTTCATTTTCCCACTAGATCACAGGATTCTAAAATCTAAACACTCATTCCTTACTCTAATTATCTTAAAAATTCCAATAAATTACATACGCTAGAGGCGTCAATGATAAAGGGAAAAAATTGAAATGCAAAAACTTTTGGGGGAATAAAACAACTCACACAAACTGTTCTGTGAGTGTTTCTGTGATTCAGTTATCTAGCTCGTCATTCATATAACAGTCAACTGTACATGTATGCTTGATCAATATCTTGTGGAATGGAAATCTTATTTGCCTTTTCACAATGTTTATGTACCAGCCTCTCTGATAATTTGGAATTTTGGATATTTGACTTTGTTTTCGGTCTGTTTCTTCTGGATTCTATGGATGAGAATTGTAGGTTGTCTGCTACATAATATTGCTACTTGCAACTCATCTAGATTTATCAGGGCCAATGCTCATGTATTTGCTCTCTGGATTTTGTCAATTCAGGTCGTTGTAGTTGATCCTGAGGCTTATACATATGATGATGAGGTGCTTAAAAAGGCTGAATCAATGGGGAAACCAGGGCTTGTTGAGATCTATCAAAAAGAAGACAGCTTTATATTTACCGTTGAATCTACTGGTGCTGTGAAGGCCTCCCAGTTGGTTTTGAGTGCTATCGAAATCCTTAAGCAAAAACTGGATGCAGTTCGCTTGTCTGAAGATATTGTTGAAGCAGATGATTTCGGTGAATTGGGTGCACACATGCGTGGAGGGTGATTAGTTAGTGTTTTCTCATCATCATGTGTAATGTTGCAACAACTTCATTTTGCTAGGAATTTACTTCTAACTGAACTAAACATTGTCCAGGCTCTAGGTGCAAATGTGCAATTGCTGGTCTTTGGCTTTAACTTGATCCACTCCAGTTGCAGATGAATTCGATAGGTTAGACTGAATGCTGTTTGAATCAATTAGTCCTATATATATGCCTGATATTATCCTATGCTCTTGTTCCTTCTCCCTATTGAATTTATTGGTCGACAAATTGCTGGTGCTTTTCTGTTCCTTAAATTTACCATATCCAGTTTTCACTGCTGGGTACTACTTGCTATTTAGCCTAGCAAACTTCCTTGCTGCAGTTGATGTTAAGACAACTGAAGTTCTATGTTTTGAACCATGTAATGGTTATTTTGATAGTGCATTAGATGAGTTGTGTCTTATCTCATCCCTTGTGTCGTGGACACGGAGAATGAAACCAAAAGTTCACTTGCTGTCTCTTTGGAGTGTCTGTTGGAGTAACTGTTTTGCTATCTCCTCAACCAGCTTGGCCATACATGAAGCTTTCATGTTATAACTTGTGACAATTTTTTAGCATTTCATGAAATTGTCATTTTTTTTTTGGGTAGGGAGAAAGTGTCAATTGTTAGTCAATCTTCCAGCCCCTTGTTTTCGGTTTGCATCCTGGGCCGATTGGGAATTGCCCTCAGCCAACCCAGCCCCATTTCAGGATTGCCAATCTTTCTCGTCTGCATTCCAAATGCTTGCATTTTACCCTTGATTAAACATCTCTGTTATTTTTACCCTTGATTAAACATCTCTGTTATTTTACTTGCAAGCTACAAACCTTTTATGAATCTGCATTCCTCTTATTACTGAATTGCTTATCATCCGATTCCTTTTTGGTGTTATTTGTCTCGCAGTCGCACTTGTATGTTTGTTATCAGATTTTGAATACACTTGTGCCAGACCTCTGATTTGCATAGTCTCTGATGATACATTGCCCGTAATCTGGAGTGATACCAGAGGTTTTGTAAGTTATAACTTTACACTGATGAATGTTGAGATTTGAGTTATCAGTATAGGTTTTGTTTGGCTAGTCTATGGGACTCTGTGGCTCTCTCTTTACATGCTATCATTTTCTCCCTGACCATCTAAAGTGACTCTTGAGGCCCTTAGTTTTGGCGCCCTTCACCTGAGCACTGTCATCTTAGCTACACGGGGCGAGCTCTGTTTGGCCCTTCGAACACAACAAGGGTTTTTCCTTTTATTTTCTCGCAATGAGTAGCCGTGGCTGTATACAACAAGTAGGGAATCAGCCATTTTTAGGACCACCTGAAACCACCACTCTTTTAAGGGACACCCAAGTTGAAATGCCTATCTGTCGCAAAGACAGTAGGTTTTTGCAGTAAACCTTTGTGCAAACCTGGAATAACCTGATTCCTAAAACTCAAACTTAGGGTTGTTAAAGACCTTTACACAAATCAAGGGCATCAAATAGATGATCCAATCTACCCTAATAAGTATTCATCGTTTGTTGTTCGACATGGTGCGATTTTGAAATGCGTGTGGCACCATCACCATCAGCATCATCAATCTGCTCTTATCACCTGGCATTGAAAGCATTATTGATGACACGCAGAAGATTCACGTGAGCTTCGAGATAGCAATGGTTGTAGTTTTCTTTAGAAGCTTTGATTCCAATAACCTTGTAATATATGCAAATTAGATGAATCATTTATTTAGCATGTGAAACCCTAATTTGGATTTTGGCCAAGTCATTCAACTTAGCTCTTCAGTCTACATTTATTTATTACCTACCTCTGTTGCCACATTATGCAGTTAGATCCCCACACGCTGATGTATGGATGAATGTATGATCTCATATGCAAATACATCATCATGGATTCATTGACGCTTGTACAGATGCTGGGGAGTTGGGGTTGCAGATTAATACATGAATTGCCATGAATGCCATTGGTGTGTAAATGCTGTGGAGCCAAGCTCCAATATCCTGTTATGTTTCAGTATATGTCTGTAACTCGCAAATTGACCATGAAAAAACAGGATTGAAAAACGTTATGGTCATGTATCCGAGTCTTGAATTCCAAGAACGGGATACACTGGGTTTAAACTTAATTAGATCGATGATGATGTATCCGATTGTTGAAATGTTGGTCATCTTAGATCACAACGATAACCTATAGATAATCGAATGAAGACGGATATGTTGGACCATTGTAGAGTTGAATGCTAGCTGAGTCGGAAACTGAGCTATAGTGTCCTCGGTCTACTGATAGAAGAGCATTTAGTTGGGGTTGGGGTTGGGGAGGGAAGGGCCGGGTATGCACATTAAAGGAACTCACGGTGAGGGTGTGGGCATGGAATTGGAGGGATCAGACCCACCTCTGTACGTTGAGGAACCCAGATGATATCAATGACAGATCTCCCCCTCTGATTTACCCTCTGCTTAGTGCTTACTGTCATTTCTGGATTTCAACTTCAAAACTAAAATCAAATGCAAGAAAGTGAGCTATATGTGGATCTTCATTTCCACTTATTATATTGTGTTTTAGCATTTTAAATCACTTACAGTTTCTATTCAAATTTAATAATTTGATCAAAAATTAACTCAAGTCATGTGTCGTTTAAGGAATCTGCAATTCCCGCTCGGGAATTACTCAAATGGGGCTCGGTTAAGATGAGTATCAATATTTTTGTTAAAGAGTAGCAACGGAATAAATGTGAGGAGGTCAAATTAGTAATCAATTTAGATATAGAACGTTAATTAATGGGCCATAGAAAATGAAATAAAATCATACAACTGAGAGTATTTAAGTTTTATACTACTCACTAGTGTCACATCTCATCTCAGGCACGAAAATATATTAATACAATCTTCTAAAATTATATATATATATATATATATATATTATATATATATAAAAGAAATCTATTACAAATATAACAAACATAATAAATATGAGAAATTAAACTAATAACGATTAAAATGGGGTTGAGGTGGTGTGTACGGGACGACTCTGTGATCGAGAAGGAGCTTCCTAGAGGTTTGTCTTCACCACCCACAGGTTTCCAAATGTATCACTGGCCAATGGTGTTGTTTTTGGATGATGTTTGGCTTCGCCGTAGTCTACGTCCGCAACTTGATAGATTTAGTTTTGCCTAGTTTCGTTTTGTTGTAGGGTGCGCTTTCACTTGTTGTTTTGCACCGTTTATGTTTACGATTGTATGTTTTGACGGTTTTCCGCCGACTTGTCGACCATCGAGATTGAGGTATGTCCGATCTCGAATTCTTACCTAATAAAAAAAATGTGCGAAAAATATTAAATAAAAATAATATAGATATAAAAAAGTATTAAATAAAAATAATATAGATATAAATAAAATAACATTTATCAAATAATTAATTTTGATATAAATAATTATTTCCACTAAAAATTTATCTAGATATAAATAAAATAACTCCTATTAAATAATTTTTTGCTAAGTATGACTATGAAATGCGGAGTGGCTTTTATTTATATTTTTATCAATTAACTAATATATATATATATATATATATATATATATATATATTAATTTTGATATATCTATATATATAGAGAGGTTGTGCCTTATGATAACTTTCTATAAATTATAACAACATACGGAGTATTATTTTAGTAATTTTTAAACTGGAATTTTTTTTCTAAAATTAACCACAACACGTAAGACAAGATGTTATACATTGATGTTCATATATGTGTATATATATAGATAGATCTTAGTCTTTAATATCTTTTTTCATATAATAACTAGTCTAAATATTTTATTCGCTTCATGTGATTGGATCGAAATTTTTGGCATTTAAAAGGATGGTAATGGACTAATTAATTGGCATGGACAGAGTAGAGTTGCCCTTTTGGTGTAGAATATAAAGAGTATAGTGGAGTAAGTGAGAGTGAAGAGTTGATTAAAAGCCATTATGTTGTGCCCTCTTTTTCCCTTTTGCACTTTGAATAAATCACACTTCCATCCTTCCTATCTATCTATACAACCAAAACTAAACCAAACCAAAGCAAGCCTTGTGCTTCAGTGGTTGTGTTGTGCAGCAGCAGGTAGGTAGCTCAACCATAAATATAAAGCAGGCTAGAGATCAACACACATCTTCAAGGCCTATGATTTCTTGTCCCCCCAATTTCATTTTCTTTATTTTTCCCCCTTTTTCTTTTTCCTTTTTAATTTTAATCTTTTTTACTTTTTGTTCTTGGGGTTGTAATTTTTATATCACAAAAATTTCGAGCTTTATACTGGCAATTTGACCAATTTAGGTTTGGACTATACACTTCAATTGGGTTTCTAAATCGGTTTGTTCTCCCTATCTAACTAATATTGTTCCAAATCCCTTACCACACCTTATAAATTTGTTTACTAATTAAAGCTGTCATCACTGTAATACCCTTATACTCAACATTTATGATTCACAACAAATAATCCAACCTTTGTATTTATTGTTTGAGCTAGCTTACTTCATTAAATGATTTATTTTTTGTTGACGAGAAAAGCCATCATTTAGTGGTAAATTCTGGTCACTTTCCAATCGGCAAGAGTTATGCACCAGATAAATTAATTTGTGCTTACCGATTTAACCCATTGGTAAGACAAACTTTGAATTTTAACCCAAGTAAAGATGCGGATGCATAAACCGAACCCTGGACCTGTTAACCCCTGTCCTTACTCCACACCACTAATGGGACAAAACATATTTATTTTCATTTATACAGTATTAGGTAGTTTTGAATAGTTCACTATGAATATGCAGGAGTCATGATAATGCGACTAATTATTTGAGACATGAAAATCCGATGATCCATTTTCCATTATTGTTGGGACTCTCATAAAAAATAAATTATTATTGAAGGTACAAAACTCTATAATTTCATCAAAAAAGTCTCTATAATTTCTCTTGGTGTTTTATAATTTCTTATATGTTCAGGCCTACGCCTTCTCTTACGCTCCGACTGATGTGCATCACGCATTCTCTTTTATGCAGCTGACACCTCCTGACTCCGTTTGGTACATGGACACTGACGCGACCTCCCATATGACGAACTCCTCAGGTACTCTCTCTTCTCTTTCTTTTAAGGGTTCTGCATATTCTATTATCGTCGGCAACGGTGGTCGCCTTACTAATTCGGATATTGGCCACGCCACATTACGAACCCCAACCAACCCTTTACACCTCAACAATGTCCTCATTGCCCCCAAACTTGTCATAAACCTTATCTTTGTCCGTCGGTTCACCACTGACAATAATGTTTCTCTTGTGTTTAATCCGTTTGATTTCTCTGTGAAGGATCTTACTACGGGGGTTACTCGCCTGAGATGTAACAGCACCGAGGAGCTCTATCCGGTGTCGTCGCCCTCACCATCCCGTCCGTCGTGTCCAGTCGCCCTCTCGGCATCACCTCCTCTCATCCTCCAAATCTGAATGACCCACAAAAAAAAAAAATCAAAACCCATAAAATCGAAAAACCCAAAAATAGCCGGTTGATGGTGCTTAGATCTACGACTCCTCGGTCTAGATCCGGCGTCACCACCACCAAAATCGATCTCCCCATGACCGGATGTCTCAAATTCCCATCGTTTGAAGCTAGCTCCCTCAACTGCTTGAACGATGCGGCCCCCTCCATTGGGGGAGGGGGGGGGGGGGGCAGGGGCGGAAATCTTCCTCCCTTATCTCCATTGAATCGGCGTTGTCATTCCAGCATCCGCCTCATCGATCCAACCCTCCATGGCTTTTGATTTGTCTCCTGAGATCAATGCTTGCATGAATCCAGAATTGGCTCATGAGATCAATGCTTGCATGAATCTGTCTTTCATGCCTATAACTTATCTCATGAGATCACTGCTTGCATCAATCTGAGTGATACTAAACTGTGGCATACTAGATTAGTTCATATAGGCAATAAGGGTCTCCATTATCTGTTTAAGCATGACTCATTGAATCATAAACCTTCTGATTTGCCTCTGTGGGAAAATTGTGTGTTTGGGAAAAAAATCCAGAATTGACTTTAAGAAATCTAAGTATGTATCTCTTAGGCAACTAGAGTATGTACACGCAGATCTATGGGGACCTGCCCAAGTGGACACTATAGGTGATAGGAAGTACTTCCTATTACTTATAGACCACTATTCCAGGAAGGTTTGGCTGTACCTCTTGAGGGCCAAGAATAAAACTTTTGATTTCTTTAAGTTTTGGAAAACTAAAGTTGAAGGTGAGTGTGATTTTAAACTTAAATATCTTAGAACTGATAATGGCCTTGAGTTTTGTAACCATGAATTTGATACTTTCTGTCATCAAAATGGGATCAAAAGGCACCTCATTGTGCCAGGCACCCCTCAGCAGAATGGTAGTGCTGAGAGGATGATCAGGACCCTACTTGAAAAGGCAAGGTGTATGCTCATTAGTGCTGGGATGAAACACTCCCTTTTGGGTGAGGTAGTTACAACTGCTTCATGCCTAATAAACAAACCACCCTCTGCAGCTATTGGCTTTAAAACTCCATAGAAGCTGTGGTGTGGTAAGAAGCTTGAACTAGAACACTTTAGACCTTTTGGAAGCACTGTTTTTGCCCACGTGAGTGATGGAAAACTGAATCCAAGAGCTCTTAAGTGTGTTATGTTGGGTTATCCAGAGGGTGGAAAAGGTTATAAGCTATTGGTTATACAACTTGGAAGTTACAAAGGTATAACGAGTAGAAATGTAACCGTTAATGAGAATGATTGCCATTTTATAAATGTGCTAACATCTTCTGTTGAGAGTACAGGTATCCCTGAAGCAAATGAAAATCAATTCTACATCCCCTGTGAGAATGGTGATAGCTTTGGAGGTGACAACTCCTTGATCAACTTCATTTTTGCCCTGATAACTCCTTGATCAACTTCATTTTGAAGCTCTTGAGCTCTGGTGGAAGATTTGGTTATGCCATGAAGCTGGTAAGCATGTCCATCTTTTTCGCTTCCATATCCATCTTCTTCGCTCCCATGTATGTCCATCTTCTTCGCTTCCACTTCCATCTGTTTCATTCTCTCATACCCTTGCCGCTTCTCTCTCTTGCGAGTCTCCTTAGCTATCTGCAGCTCATAGAATTGCCTGAACTTTTCAACTTTCTCTTGCTCTAGTGGGTCATAATCTGTTGAACATTTGCTTGATCGGACCACATAGCTTCCTTGCCCTTTTTAGACTTCTTGATTCCCATCAGACACTCTATAAGACTTATAGTGAAGGAACTCGTAGGAGTATCTGAACTTGGGGTATCCCCTCCACCAGACTCTCGAGATCTTTTGGACATTCCACTGCTTGCATTGCATCGATTGATTTTTCCTAAGTAATCGACACTCCACTTGGGATCATCACGCAATACTTGCCATGCATGTTCTACTTTGAATTGTTTCCCATCACCCTTAGAGACATAAAGTTCACGTGCCCTCATGAGCACATCGTTATCTGACTCACCAGATGCTCTCATACGAGTTGCGTCTTGAAAAGACCAGCAAACTTAGACACATTAAGATTTATTTTTTGCCATCGTGCCTTACATTTCAATATTTCTCTTTTAACTTGGTGTGGTTTCCTCTACTCCTCATAGAAAGCTCAAATCCTAGTCCAAAATGCTTGCGAGTCTTGGTCTGTGTTGGTGATCGCGTCAGTGGAGATGTTAATGAAAGCGCTAACCAGGAGGTTATCGTCTTCCACACTCCAATAGGAGGTTATCATCTTCCACACTCCTGTTGGGGGATCGCCAATACCTGGTTGGGTGCTATATGTTGGGACCGACTGGGAGTGTTTTGCTTTTTCAATTCCGTCAGTATTTGGGTATAATTTTCTGTGTTTGAAGATAGAACTTGTGAGTAATATGTCAGATCGTATTTAGAAGAAAGTGGCATATTACCCAAGCTAGAGAAGAAGACATTATCATAAGGATTTGGGGTTGATCCATGATGGAGAAGATGGTGGAGAAAAGAAATAGTGTGTGTTATGGTGTTGTTAAAGGTATGTATTTATAGTCAAAACTACTCATATCAACTTCCACGTGTAAAAAAATATTTTTTAATAATTATTTATTTTATATCTTGCATTGTTTATTATTTCAAATTATTCCAAAATTATACTTCAATTTTTAGGATTTTATTTTGCATACTTATATCAAAGAGAAATAATTTTTAAAAAAAATACTCCCTCCGTTCCTTAATATTTGACCTTTTTAAATCTGCACGTTTTTTTAGAAAGATAAAAATATATAAAATATTAATTTTTTATTCAATCTTTTTTAATAATATTATACTTATTACTAATAAGTATGAGATTATTAAATAAATATATTTTTTTATATAATTTTTATCACCTTAAAAAACGTGCATGAATAGTAAAAAAACCAAATAAAAAGAAATGGAGGGAGTATACTCAAACGTATTCAAAATTGATGTCTACATGTAGATAAAAATGAATCTGGTATTGTGGTATTTGTTTTTTACATTTTTTTTTACCGAAAACTTGATTTTAATGTGTAAAACTTAAATTTTCCCACCCTAATCTCATCCGTCCAGCATAGGACACATGTCTTGCATCTAGGAGCCTCTCATGCATCTGAATCAGGGATTGACACGTGTCCATATCGGCACCTGCAAGAAGCCTGTTGCAGGAGCTGTATGCGTAGTGCTTCAACTCTTTCACCCGATGGAGCGACGTCGTTTTGCGCCTCTCTATCCGAAAAATCAAAGTGTTGTCCACCTGGCCTGACACGGTTTGAAAGCAATTTGCCTAGTATCAATGAGGGATGGAAATGGATTGGGTTATGGGTGGATGTACCTATTTCATCACCCGATCCATTAAGAAATTTCCTCCACCCGATCCACCCATCATCCACTAACTCTTGTATCCATATTCGATTCATACATCATCCGCGGGTTATTAGGTGGATCGAGTGAAATATATGGATGAGAAATTTCATGTAAATGTCCACCGTAATTTTCAAAATGGAAATAAAACTTAATAAAAAAATAAAATTTTAATATATTAAATTTAAAATACTCATCATTCATAACTTACAAAAAAAAAATCAAACTATCAAATAAAGTTACATATAGTATATAAGTTGCGTTAAATATATGATAAAATTTCATATAATAAACAATTTGAGTGGATCGGGTGGGTGGATCGGGTGATGGATCAGGTGGTGGATTAGACACCCCTTCATCTATATCCGATCTGATCTATCATCCACTTATTTACCCATTTATTCGGGTTTTCACCCACATATTCGGGGTGGATTAATGAATGGATCGAGCCTCCGCGGGTTGATTTCTATATCTAGTATCAATACTATTTAACTATCGGTCTAGTATCAATTTTTCCACTGTTCTAATTTAATATTGTAAAAACTCCTAGCATTTCCAACATTAAATGCCCCGATAAAATTGCTCTTACAAACTCAATAAATCAGTGTCAAGATCTTGTATTTGGCATATAATAGCTGAGCTTTTCGGAATGGCTCACCGGAAAGGACTTGTGGGTAATACTCATAGGTCCCCGGTTCGAACCCCGGAATGACCACTCTTTATTTACCAATTCAAGGCATATAATACCCACTTTCTAACCGTACTAAATACTAATGCTTTGAGCGTCTAATAATTATCTTATCCTTGTGATTAGTGTTTCAATTGGTGAGATTACTGTACTGGTTTGATTACTTTCCAAGCTCTTTAAAAAAAACTACTCTTCCTAGATACTATCATGATTGTACGTAATTCGGTACCGTACCGGTGCTAAAATATTGTGACGACACGTCCAACTACTCTTTGACCATATACTCCGTAAAAGATAATAACACTTGTATCAAATCAAATATGAAGAATAAAACAACAAGAAATGGAAATGGTAATCTGTCATTCCATTCACAAATTTGGGTGATATAACTCAAATAAGTCACCCCCTTAGGTTTATGTTCCCTCCGATCATAAACCTAACACAATATAAGAATTAGGTCGGGTCGGCCGAAGTAGAGGTTCTTCCTAACGCATCCTTGTGGATGAGAACACGAAGTTCTGGATCATCATAGCAGCCGTCGGCAAGGGATGCATGTGCACTACAAGCGAGATAGTCAGCCACAACATTTGATTCCCTGAAAATATGACGAATAACTACATAAGAGAAGAACGAATGACGAAATATCTAAAAGAATATCCGATTGTACGTAGTAGCTCGATATGCCAAGGGCACTTCCAATCCCCCAGCGGAGCTTTAATAACCAGTAGGTTATCTCCCTTGATAAGGAGGTTTTGAATGTTGAGTTGTTTTGCCAGCAAAATTCTCATCTTGAGCCCGAGATTTTCGACATAAGCAACTGAGACATTGATACAAGTATTCATTCCCAAAGTCACGACGCACAGCACCCAGACGGTCTCGAATAACAAAACCATACGACACATGTATTTTAAGGAGTTAAACTATATACAATATCGAGTTTTTTATTGATTTTTTTTACAATTTAATACCTATTATTTGATTAATAAATTCTAAATTGTAAAAAAAAAATTTAAAATTTTTTTTATGTAGCTTTGAACTCATTAAAATACATGTAAAAAGTAAAATGTCTTATATTATAGATTGGAGGGAGTATCTTTTTTTTTTTCAAAATTATCATAAAAAAAAATTATATATGTGCTATATTAAAAAATAATTTTATGATTCAAATAATTAAAGAGCACCCACTTTAAATTAGAATAAAAATAATTAATATCGTACTCCGTATATGACTAATAATCATAAATACTTACCATACTGAATTACTGATCCTTTTAGCCTAGTATGAGCCAATCCATGCCAAAATATTACCAAACACTTGAACAAAGCTATGTAGGATATATTATCCGGGACGATAGGGGTCAGGTCTCTGCCCTAGGGGGGAGAATAATTGGGCTGCACACACCATTAATGTCCGAGGCACTAGCTTTAAGAGAAGGAATCATTAGGGCCCGTGAAATGAGGATACCTAGACTTGTCATTGAAGGCGACTCGCTTATATTCATTGATCATTTAAAATCAAAAACAAAATGTCCATGGGAAATTGAGCTAATTATGTCTGATATTAGCTCTCTCATCTCTGGGTTTTACGAAGTGTCGTTCTCCCACGTCCTTCGTAGTGGTAACGTTGTAGCAGATAAGGTTGCAGACCTTGCTCTTGTTGCCCCCCCCCCCCCACACACCATCACCACCACTTTTCACATAGATCTAGGTCTTGCTGACCTCATCCGCAAGGATGCTATTGGGTAATTTTATATTCCCGAATTCTTACCCAATCAAAAAATAAATAAATTACCAAACACTTGAAATCAGAACTTCAACTGAACTGTAAATATATATAAATCTTTCAAAGGAGGAAAGGGAAACCCCGAGAAGGGCCCCCAAGTTACAAAAAGAAGTGATTCAAAACGAAGGAATCGCTTGTAAAAGTGATACCCTTTACATGATAAGATGCTAATTCAAACCAAACACTTCCTATTCCTTATTCCATTGAAAGCATAACACCAAATAGCACTCCAATCCCCTTACTAACCTTTGCGGATGATACGATAATCTCTGCAAATGCTTCGTACAAAAGTCTAGACACAATTAAAAATATGCGCGCTCAATCAGTTCTCCAACATGGTAGGCCTAACAATCAATTACCCGAAGAGTTCGATTCAAATCTCAAGGAATGTCAGTCAGGCTAAGGTGATGAGCTTAGCCCAACAAATGAATATTTCAATGGCTAGAGGCATGAAAAAAATACTTGGGTATTCCCATTGTGAATGAGAGAGTTAAAAATGAAGTATTTGAAGAGGCACTTCAAAACCTCAAAAAAACAACTTCCGAGATGGAAATCCTAATCAATATCCCAAGCAGGGAGAACTGCACTAATCAAAGCTAACCTCAGTTCAAAAACAAACTATTTAATGCAAAGCTTTTTATTACCAAAAGGAATTCTAACAAAGATTGACTAGATAAATAAGAATTTTATCTGGAATAAGACTCAAACGCAAAATTACCCGGCGACCCCTCATTAGCTGAGACAAGATCCGTGCCCCAAAAAATAATGGTGGTCTCGACATCAGGAAAGCGGAGGAGCAAAATATAGCTCTTTAAATGAAACTACTCTGGAATATGAAGGTCTCAACGCTAATTACACCAGATACGGAATGGAATGTGGGTTTGCTCAACATGCAGTTTCTTCTAATAATCGTTCAACAAATCACCCAGGTCTCTATCCCCAATTGGGAGTCCACAGACAAACTAATTTGGAAGTTTGATAAGGATGAGGTATAAACTATGAAATCTTGTAACGATAAATCTACAATCATAAATCCAAACAATATTGATCCCTGATGCGGGACGAACGTCTTTGGCACTTTCGCCCTTTATCAAATAGTAATAATATCCAAACTCAAACACAAAACCAATAGATTAGGCAATCAATCACTTGATAAACCAAATAACTACTAGTATGGTGATGAAGTCAGGTGTCGAACCCACAGGGAAAAACGATTTGCTATTCAATAACTCTAAGCAAAGACTCTTATGACAAAGCAATAATTTGTAGCAAATAACTAAAATGTAAAAGTGACCAGATTTATGATTGCAAAGTAGATTGATATCAAAGTAGAAAGAACATTTCACTTGTAATTATCTGACAATGGTTGGAATTCATGGTCCTCGGATTGATCTATTAATTATTCATATTCATAGGTCTACTTGACTAAAGTTAAGAGATCCGTAGAGATTCACTCATCTTATTCAATATCACTAAAGAATAGCATTAAGGACTCAAGTAATCAAGACCAATCGACACATTGACTCAATGTAATTAAGACTAATAGGTGCAAACCGAACTCAGCCTTAATCAAATATCCTCAACATAGATCAATTGAAATGATCCACGAAAAAGGCAAAGAAACTTCACTATCTCAATACCTTTGCTTGCTATCAAGAAAACAACAACGAATTCATAGCTAAGATGCAATTTCTAACATGGTGATCAATCATTGAAATGAACAGAAATATAATCAATAAGCACAAGATGATAACGAAGAATAGAAATAACTAAATAGAATCAAATTCTCACAATCCAAACAACCATGTCTTCAAATCACATGCGAAATTATGAGTTTAGCAACTCATAGGCCAATTCTCTCTCTCTCTCTCATTGTGTTCATAGTCTCACACACACTAGCCACCACCCACGACGAATAGAATGAAAATAACCTAATAAAGACCCTCTAAGAGTCGGCCAAACCCTAGTGGAAATAGGAATAAAATAATAGGAAATAATGTTTTCGGATCCAAAATCGCAATTGCTGGAAATCGGCCTACGGCGGGCGCCGCCTATGCAGTGTTCGACTTTTCTCAATTGACTTCAATAATCTCCAATGTCGTGCTTTTTTGCTCCTTTCTAGCTTCCTTCTTAGCCTCCATATGCTCCAAAACATATCTCTTAAGCTCTTCCAAAGTCCATTCAAGCTCGGAATGTATTTCTGCATAATAAACACTAAAAAGGTGTAGATTCCGAACTCGAATACTTTACAAGCAATATACGAAACTAGACTTAAACAATAGCAAAAACACTACCTAATTGCAATAAGAAATACCTATAATGCTTATATGAAATATGCATTATCAATACCACATGGAACTGGAAACTACAATTGCCGCCGAGAACCCAAAACTTTATATGGAAAATTGCTACTGATAGTCTTGCAACAAATGAAAGCCTAAATAGATTCTTCAACAGAGTCCCCTCTCAGTGTTGTCTTTGTAACGTGGAGGATGAAGATACAGACCACCTACTTCTTAATGCCCTATCTAAAAAATGATTGTAACTAAATATGAGCAACTAAGCGGGGATAGATTTTATGGCTTTAGAGACCCCGTGGCATCCACTACCAATATAGAACACATAAGAAGAAATAACACTCATTTTGAGCACCTTTGTATAGTCTGGCAACATATATGGGAATTTCTCAATTCCGTCATTTTCAAGGGAAGCATACCAGAAAACTTTGAGGCAACTGTGAGGAAAGCTATTCACAACACACTTGAATGGGAAAAACTTCAAAATGAAAACAAGAAACCAAAATGCAAGAGGAGCAGAAACACAAAAACGAGCAAAGCCCCTAATGTCCGTCTACAAAATCAATGTAGATGGGTCGGTCAAACCGTCGGGTGAATGCCATATTGGGGGTATTGTCAGAGATTGCAATGGACATGTAATGGATATTTTTCATGATAAAGTTCCTAGGGGATCTGTAATCCAAACAGAATCCCTTGTTTTCTGCAAAGGGTTAGAAATAGCCCGCACTAGAGGATGGAATAAGGTCATCATCGAAGGAGATAGTCTGAGAGTCGTCAAAGAAATTGGAGACCAGAAGTCAGCCCCTTGGGAGATTCTAAGAGTAATCAAGAAAATCCAGATGCTTTAGAAAAGATTTATTACTGCAAGAGCTCCGCATTGCTACTGAGAAGCCAACTACGACGCTAATTATATAGCTAAAAATAGTTTCAATTGTAATAATGCTAGCTTCCCTTTCAATAAGGACCTCTGTAACATTATCCGCCAGGATGATCAAGAATGATATTTATTTAAAGACATTCTAATGGTTGCCTACTGTAAAAATAATAATAATAATAATAATTTAAAACACGGATTGGCATAAATCCAACAATGCATAATATCATGTGGGAAAAATGCAATTATTTAGAATACATTATATATAAATAAGAAAAATGCAATTGTTTAGAACTAAATAACAACCCATTGGTAGTGAATGTTGTTATGCTATGGAAATTTAATGTATTAGCAATAGAAAAAGAACTCCATAGTGAAGGAGTTTTCTCGCATATCGTGTCTTACAGAATTTGAGCAGTAGTGAATAGAATGAAAATAAAACAAAACATATGAACGATACAACATCGATATTTGCCTCAACTGGTCCTTTGAAATGTAAAGGCTCGGATTTTTAAATCCTAATTTTCGGAAAAAGGAAATTAAAAATGAATTTAAATCGGACATTTCAAGAAAATTAAAACTCGTTAAATCGGATTCAAAACTCATGGAATGGATTTCCGACCTAAAATAAAATTTGGAAAACTAACTTGATATGGCGACATCCTTCCTCGGATTTTCAAAAATATAATTGAACAAGAGAGCGAAAATTGGGAATCTAACATCAGGAAACTAACTTTCGGGACTAACTTCGGAATTCGAACTCGCAACGTCGAATGAAGATTCTCACTCACCCTCTCCCCAACCCTAGCCGACCCACCTACACACCAGTCTAGCCTTGTTGGAGCCAAGTTACATTTGAATTCAAAGGAAGAAGATTATTTACCTTAATTGGGTGAGATATCCACATTTGGACTTTCTCATTCCCTTCCCTTGCCCCCACTTCTTTAGGAAGTAGACAAATGTCATGCTTATCCTCTCTTCCATCCAAATCAGCCATATCTCTTCAAAAATCCAAAGCTTTGACTCACCTCTCCTCATTCCAACATTAAGCCCTAAACACTAACCTTATCTAAAGGTGAGAAACCTGGGAGAAACCACAACACAAACCCTAAACACATTCTTCCTCTTTTCTTTTCCCCATTGCCGCCACCACCCCCCACCATCTCAGTCCCCATCACCCCCACTTCCAGCCACCTCCGGCACCACACAAGCACCACCATCGATACTCCCTTCTCCTATTTTTCTACTTTTGTCGCAAGACCCAAACACAACCCACCCCTCCATATTTTATCCTACTCTTCCAAGGAGCCTCCAAAAGCATCCTCCACCACCCCCGGAGCCAGGAAGCGCGAGTCGAGCCGCCCAAAAGCCCCAATGTCACCACCACCTCCATTTTCGGTCCTAAGAAGTGAGCTTCGTTTTCTTCTCCCTTTCACCTCCAAACCTTCAAAGGTTCCTCCTTTAACCTTGCTAGCATCTTCCCAGCTCACTCAACAAGAAGATCCGGCTGAGACAAGCCTGAAAATCGCCTCCCGAGCCATCCTGAAGAAGAAAAGAAGATAAAGAAGAAGTTTGGGTGAGCAATCCCTTTTTTCCTCGATTTTTACATATCACAAGGTCATTAAATGCAATAAGAACTACCTATAATGCCTATATAAAATATGAGCATGATGAGATGATGATTGATTATTGATGCATATATATATATATATATATATATATATATATATATATATATATATATATATATATATATATATATATGATGAGATTGCTATGCTATAACACCGTGTTGGCCAAGCTCCACCCTAACGGAATGGGGGTAGAGGTAGGAGAATGATATGTCACTTGTCATTCTTTGGGCCATTTATTTTTATATCGCATATTATATCTTGATAAGTATGACTTGCGTGTTTAAATTTCGTTATGCATTAGAAACATCTTTATTATAGGAATAGTTTTGTAAGGAGGAAATCGAGTTTAAAATATAATGAAATAGATCAAACCAGATTCGTGCCCACGCAAATAATTACAAGACCTCCTCCTGGTGTAGCAGCGGGAAGTCAGGATCGATCCTCAAGGAAGCGTGTCAGCGGATATCAGGTAGCAGCAAATCTCACAGGCAGAAAATCAAACAGACAGACTGAAATAACAGATAAAAGCAGAAAAGAAAGCAAAGCATAGAAAACTGGTCGATATCGACTACAGTTACTTGATATCGAGTAAGGAAATCGACCAACAGTGTTCAAAATTGACTTGCAGAAACTAAAACCAAACAAAGTAACTCGACCTCGACAAATCAACTCGATATCGACCAAAGTCCTCGATGTCGACCAAACTTCTCGAAATCGAGTAACTCAGAAAATAAAATTGCAATCTTTTCGTAACACAGAACACGATTTTCGATGAAATAAATCAATAAACTAAAGACTTCCAAGATCAGGGTTTCAACACCACAACGATAACCATGCAAAATAACACATAAAGGCATAAAAGATCATGCTTTTCATCAAATAACTTTCGTTATTAACAAATAGGAAGATAGAGGCTTTCGCATAAACCCTAATTGTCACTAGCCCTTTTCGTATAATTAACCCAAGTTGTATTAAGATCACTTTCGCTTCAACTTTCGCAAAAGAATCATGCTTATAGGGATAGACGAATTGCATAAAAAGATCAAACCTTTACCGCATCACCTCACATGGCTACCGTCGGGCTCACCCCGACCCTAGAAGTGGGTGGACTACTCGCTCTTCATCATCAATAAACTCATCAAAGATTTCAAGAAAATAAATTGCATTAAAAATAAACCAAAGAAAGCTTACAACCGATCGAAGACAAACCGTCTCTCAACACCTTCTCTCCTCTCGCCGCAAGCTCTCTCTCCTCTCTCTGTAACTAATTGTAACTGAAATTGAATGAATAGAAATCAGCCCTATAGGCTTTATTTATAGCCTTCATTCCCTCTCTAATTAGGAAAGAAAACTATATCTAAATCTATATCTATCTATATCTAAAGATTAAAAAATGGAAATAAATAAATAAATCTCTAAAGAAATTATATCTAAAGTAGGTAAATATGTTCTCCAACTTGATAGCACTTGATAAATCTTGATGGAATTTGATCTCGAAAATATCTTCATTGGATTCGGGATAGAATCTTAACAAGACTCGGATTACTCGATTTCGGCTTCTATGGTCCAACTCGATATCGAGTAGTTTTCTCGATATCGACCAACTTTTCTCCGTCTTCAACTTCTTCGTCGATCTCGGTTCCAGGAAGGCATATCGACTTGTTTTTTACTCGATATCGAGTAGAGGTCCTCGATATCAACTTGTATGTTCAGCTCCCAGCTTCTTGAGTCGATGTCTGGTCTCAAGCTCGATATGTGGTACTCGATATCGAGTACAGTAACTCGATATCGACTTAACTTCTCGATTTTTCTCGATTCTTGTCAACTTTGGTGGAAATCGATTTCTTGTACTCGATATCGACTAAGGGTGCTCGATATCGACCAAGTGTTGTCGAGTAAATTTCCTTCTTTCCAGCTTGATTTGTCCTGGTTCCGCTGCTCCTTGACCTCGGACTTCCGTAGTTGACTTCGAGCTTTTCTCCTTTTCTCAGAACTGCTATAAATTGCTTTGATTTCTGCGAAATTAAACAGAAACTGGTGTAGATTCCATAATTTGACAAATAAGCATAAACTACATAGATTATGTACTATTCTAACCCAAATGTATGAAATGCATGCAGAAAACGATATAAAAGATAGTATAAAACATGGCGAATTAGGCTCACATCAAATAGTGTATGTGTACGTACTTGTGGGACCCATAATGCGATCGGGCCTCGGTCTGATCCTTTCCCCGCATATTGTTTTTTGGTTTGTTTTGCAAATTTGCTTGTTCGGTGCTTCTATGACAGGGGATTTCACATGCGATTGCGAATAACGGACTAAACCCGCTAATCTTGGCTTAAGAACTTTTAATATTATGTTTTCGTGGTTTTGGTTTTGACATAGCCTTGTCGTGGCAAGTTGTGCTTTATATTTTGCTTGCGTATTTTCCATTCAAAATGAATTTCAGTGAATTAGTCATTAGGATAGGTTAAGGGTGCCCAACGACTCTTCGATTGTTTTGGGGTTTGAAATCCCCGCTTTAAATACTAATTCTTTGAGGTTTGAATCCTCGACCCGTACCTAGATTGCAAGATTCAAACTAAGGTATCCAACCTTCGAAATGTAACCTGAGTATTTATATTCGGGCCGTTACAACTGCCTATATTTGCCGCTTGAAGTACCGAAAGTTAAAACTATGGCAAATTTCTACATCCCATCAATGATTTTGTCGTCTACGGTAAAAGGAAAGAAGATGATGAAGGAAAATAAGGACACTACAGTTGAATCATCCCCAATCATTCTAGAACCTGTCCAGAAGAGGCTGCACAATCTTGAAGAATGGAGTAAAAAGATCTCCTTAGAGATAAGGGAAGTCCATATGGATCAAACTAGGTTGCTTGCAGTTGCAGCCACAAATATCAAAATGGACAAGTTACTCCAATTATTGACCTCACCGGAGTGAATTTCGGAGCCGCACTCGCCTCTGGACAAATGAATCACTTAGTCACTCGTACTCTCCCCTTGAGTCTTTTTATTTTATTTTCATTTTCATTTTTATTCTTTTCATTCATTGGGGACAATGAAAAGTTTAAGTGTGGGAGGGTGGGGTGGGGGGGGGGGGGGGGGGAGGGGGCGAGAGTTTATCTTAAGTCTAGATTTTCATTTTTATTTTTGCATATTAGAGCATATTTAAATTATTTTTGCATATTATTAAGAAAATCAAAAGAAAAAAAAATGAAAAATGTCAAAAATAACAAAAAATTTCATGCATATTTGCATTTAATTGTGTCACTATTCAAATACCCATCTATCTTAGTTCTTGAAATATTTTTATAAGATTTTGATAATTTAAGTTCCATAACTATTTTGGATTGATTAGCCTTTAAAATTTGGTTTTTAAGTGAAACATATTAAGTGGACATAATTGAGCATGTATGATCTAAGTTCCTAGGCATGATTGAAATCCAACAAAAACTTATCCCAATGAGTATTTTTGGTCTTATAGGGATATTATATTTATTCCTTTTACTTTTGATTGTGTGATTTACTCTTCTTCTGCTTAAATCTCTTAGTATTGGCATAATTATTTATTATTGAGGCCCTCTATAATACATGTTCATTACCTATAAGTTTCATATGATTGAGGCACCTTTTTAGCCATATCTATTCATATCTACCATACGTTATACCTTTGCTTGAAGCCAATTTGGGTCTTAGCCTATTTCTTTTGAAAACTCCACAAAAATATATGTTATCCCAAGCTGATAATGAGCCTAACTCCCCCCCCCCCCCCCCCCTCCCCTTGGGAACTAGGATTAGAGTTGTTGATAGATTTATCATTTGGAAAAAGAAAGAAATGGTAGTAGCTTATGCATATTGTTAAAGTGCTTCAAAAAGAGATGTAATGTTATGTGTTTTATTTTCTCACATATTGTGCTTCATAGGCGTCTCTAAAGAAAAAAAATCAAGAAAAGAAAAAAATAGAACATTATTTTTAGCGTGGAGTATAGCCAAAATAAGGTAACCTTCTTGACAATAAAGAGCCTAGTTCATGTTATATATTTGTGAGAGTTGTATAGATTGCATCATATGAAAGCTTGTTCATTTTTTAGTTTGTTTGGTTTATGTTTGGGATTATATGGATATCTTAGTTTCCGGAATGGAAAGCAACACATAGCCAAATATATTCCTTGCCCTTATTACCATACCAAGCCCCATTAAAAACCCGTCGAATGGAGTCTTCTTTGAAGTCTTCCATTGAGAGAAAGTCCTCATGATGTTGCTTAACTGTTTTGAAGTATTGGGTGGAGGTAATGCTATATAAATGTCAATGCTTAAGATGATTTTTGTGTAATGAATTGTGTTGAGAGTTGTTCTTAATGCATAAACACATGAGAGCAAGTGAAACATATTTCCCATGTAAGGTTGGATGAATAAGCATACGGGCTACTTAATCACACATATACATGCTAGGACGTTTTTCTACTTTACCATTGTTTGCATTTACTTGAGATGTTGTTTTTAAAAAAGAAGGGTAATTCATGAAGGATTATGTTTGTGGGATACAATGATTATGTTTTGAAATGATTTTGCTCGAGGACTAGCAAAAGGTAAGTGTAGGGGATTTGATAATGCATGATTTTTATAGGCATTCTAAGTCATTCTTAAGTCATTTAAGTTGCATTTAGTTAGATTTTTAGCATAAAGTACGATCATTGCCTTGAAAGTTGCAAAGTTCGGAATCTATGCATTTTATACCTATCTATGCAGATTTCTAAGGATCGAGCTAAAAGAGACAGAGGAAAGCTATGATATGAAGCTTACGAAGCATCAGGACGAGTCAAGGAAGAAGACGGAAGGATAAACGAGCAAGACAAGACAAGAAGAAGAGAAGAGAGGTCACTACAAGAGCGGTGCCCGCGGCCAAGGGACCGGCCCGCGACTTTCAGCACTCAATCTAGGCTTCCACGGACTACAGTGGATCGGCGCCCGTCGATGCAGATTCTGCAGATCTTCTCCGAGGGCGAATCTGCCCCATTGGTCTTTTCTTCTACCTTAAGAACTCCGACTCCTACGTCTCCTATGCCTATAAATAAAGCTCTCCTTAGCCCTCACAACACAAAATCTCACACACCACTCACACACATCTTCTTCTTTTTTTCCCCCTTTTTCGCTATTTCTGTAAGCCATGCTTAATTGGCTAAACCTTTAATAGTTTTGCTTATATTTTATGCATTGGTAATTAGAGACATGTGATGGTTGTTTGAATACTATTTTATACTTATTATTTGGTTTATGAATATGGGGTTATTCATTACTCTTGCTCTTTATATGTTAAGTTGTTTACTTGTCTTAATTGGCCACTAAGATAGATAATCAACATGCTAACAGATTATAGTTAAATTCGCTACTGTGGGCGTTAATCCGACATAGTACTAATAATAGCAAACATATCTTGATGAATAGGTTGGGATTCATGAATATGAAAGATTGATGACAAATAGATTATTGTTATTCTTAGCGGATGCGATAGCTGGGTTGACAACCAAGTGACACGTCGAATATGCGAAAATTACATGAATTATGTGCTTATGTGATTAGGGAATTATTTCTTCTCGAACCCCATGTAAGAGTTTAGGGAATTGATAGTGATCAAATCAGGACTCATCTGAGTAATATAACTAGGTACATCGGGATGCGTCATGTCAGATGATAGAGAAGATGAATCGTCTGATTGATTCTCCGTGACAAAGAATAATATTTTAGTCAGTAAAAATATTAAATCATATATTACAATCTCCATGTTTCAGAGATTACATGAGTTGGTGGGTAATCAATGTCGTAGTTGCCCCTCTTGGAGTAATGTTGTTGAGCATACCAATGATCTGGGGGACAAACCATAGGGAGAGTATGAATGATGTACCATTCCATGTACTTTGACTTAGTGTCCCATGGTGCTCTCATTGGAGGACCCATGGTCTCAAGTGGGATGCAGTGGAGTTGATGACGCAATGCCCACGAGGTGTTCGGGTACTGAACAAGGTAACATGTGTTATCACCCAATCTATATGCATGTGTCGGTTCAATCATAGGTTGCGGAATACCCTGTACATGTCCAAACTGACGGGACACTCTATATGGCATATATGCTTCTGTTATGTCCAAACAAGATAGAGTTCCATGGAACAAAGATACTCTCAACTCGCTACCATAGAAATGCATGCCCATTCCATAAGGCTAGAAAACAATCTTTATCGACCATTTTTATCATAGATATTAGCATCTGGATTGAAAATGAAATAATTTGTACTAAAATAGAAGTGAGCTAAATTGACCTCAAACGGGTGTATTCTGCCCAAGTCACGCCTGTATCCAAACAATGTATCAATCTTGTTATACGAGGTAGCATTTGTCATCCACCACATAGCCAAGGGCTCACGACGCCTATATTCCATGTTCCTTTATGGGTGGAACTGGGGGAAATGCTCATAGATCCAGGCCTAATATATACAAATATCAATATAAATATATATTCTCTTATTCGAACTTGAAAAGGGAGGTAGTTTAAGTAACTGCATTTAATTCATATGTTGTCATGTTATCTATAATCAAAGTGGTAGTTGCCCCTCTTGGAGTAATGTTGTTGAGCATACCAATGATCTGGGGAACAAACCATAGGGAGAGTATGAATGAGGTACCATTCCATGTACTCTGACTTAGTGTCCCATGGTGCTCTCATTGGAGGACCCATGGTCTCAAGTGGGATGCGGTGGAGTTGATGATGCAATGCCCACGAGGTGTTCGGGTACTGAACAAGGTAACATGTGTTATCACCCAATCTATATGCACGTGTCGGTTCAATCATAGGTTGCGGAATACCCTGTACACGTCCAAACTGACGGGACACTCTATATGGCATATATGCTTCTGTTATGTCCAAACAAGATAGAGTTCCATGGAACAAAGATACTCTCAACTCGCTACCATAGAAATCCATGCTCATTTCATAAGGCTGGAAAACAATCTGTATCGACCATTTTTATCATAGATATTAGCATCTGAATTGAAAATGACATAATATGTACTAAAATAGAAGTGAGCTAAATTGACCTCAAATGGGTGCATTCTATCCAAGTCGCGCCTGTATCCAAACAATGCATCAATCTTGTTGTACGTGGTAGCATTTTTCATCCACCACATAGCCAAGGGCTCACGACGCCTATATTCCATGTTCCTTTGTGGTTGGAATTGGGGGAAAAGCTCATAGATCCAGCCCTAATATATATAAATATCAACATAAATATATATACATTCTCTTATTCGAAATTGGAAAGGGAGGTAGTTTAAGTAACTGCATTTAATTCATATGTTGTCATGTTACCTATAACAATGTTGTAGATCCACAAAATTGTTTGCATTCTTGACGTGAAGCTTGCCCGAGCCTTATGTAAGGGTAGCTAATGTAGCCGCACCCCATGCATCGCTATGCGCCTTCTTCACCTCACGAAGGAAAGGGAATGATTTCTGTTTTGCTCTGTCTACTGTCTTATCAACAAAAATGGTCGCGGACACCAAATACAACAGATAAGGAACTGCATGATCCTCAACGTGGGTTAGTTCCTGTTCGGCGCCTTGTAAAGTGGAGAACTTGATGTTGTGACTATCCATCTCTTTCTTCATTTCACCCACATCCAAATGTAGGAATTAGGTTAAGTCCTCCCTTTCCTAATGTGCGGTCAATTTTGCCATCTTCCCGCTTGGCTCGATGGACTCGCCATCAGTACTTAATTCGAGTATCATCCTCACATCTGCAGTATTATTGTCATTTCCCTCCAAGAGAAGTGAAATGAGTTAGTCTCGGGATGCCAGTGCTCAGCAAATGCACTAGGAGGGGCTCATCAATGTGTTTGTGCACACATTGCCTCAAGTGTGCTAATATGCTTTGCTTGACCGAATTCCACCACCTACCTTCTCCCTCTCATACCCATGACTTTATTGGATCGATTTTATAATGGATCTTCAATACCCTATGGTCATGATGCTCGATCTGTACAACAATTATAAATCGCACGATATATCATTCAACTAAGTATTGAAATAAATTTCAACGTGGAAGCTTGTTGCCAGAGGAAACCGAGATTGCAAATAGAATGTAAATAAAATAAGTAAACCAATTCCGTTCCGAGCAAATAATGTTCAAGACTCCCTCCCGATGTAGCAAAGGAAGTCAGGATCGATCCTCGAGGAAGCGAGTCAGCGGATCTCAGGTAGCGGATATCTCACGTCGGATTTCGACCTCAGGAGATTCACTCGATATCGACCAAATCCAGTCGATTTTGGGTTCTGCAGTCGTCAGGCAAATTTCGACCAGGTCACTCGATATCGACCTCTTAGCTCGATATCGACCAGTCTTCGAAATCGACATGTACCTGCAGAAACACAAACAAGCAGCGATCTTTCTGGGTCGAGTATTAGAAGTCGATATCGACCAATGTTGGTCGAAATCGAGTAGGTAACAGAAAACGAAACAAAAGCCAAAGTTCGCAGATCTCGAAATAAACAGTGTAAAAGAAAACATCCAAGATGGGGGTTTGCAACAACGATAACCAAACATGCATAAGACAAGATAAAGAGAAATAATCATGCAATCACATTAAAGGAACAAGCTTTCTCATTTTCCAACAATTAGACAACTCTTTCAAGAAACCCTAATTGTATCTACCAATTTTATGTTTATAATCCAAGTTGTTAACCTGAATCTCTATTGAATAGGTAATAAACATATAAAAGGCAGTGGATGATCAAAACACAATAAAGGTCGAATCTTTACCTCAAACATGCTTGGTTATCCTCAGACTCACCCCAACCCTAGAAGTGGGTGGACTACTCCTCTACTCCTCTCGGCCTCTCTCTCTCTCTCTCTCTCTCTCTCTCTCTCTTGTGTTCCCTCTAGCTTGGAATGAATAAAAACTAGCCACATATGCTTTATTTATAGGCTTTAATCCTTGCTATCCAAGAAAATAAATCTTTATCTAGTCCTAAAGATATAATTTGATAAAAGAAATATTAATCCTAAAAGGAAAATATCTAAATCTTCATGTAGTGGATAAATCCTTCCTTCCATAGATAGATCTTGATAGAATTGGACGGATCCGGCCTTGCTTCGTGCCCAAGTAATTCTCACATGTTCGGATTGGCCCAACGGACTCGCGGCCCAAAAATCGTTTGGTCGACGTCAAGGAAGTTGGTCGACGTCGAGTAAGCTTCTCAATCTCGGCTTCTCTTTGGTAGGGTTCTTGGTCTTGTCGATGTCGAGGAAGTTTTGGTCGACGTCGAGTAGATGTGTCAGCTCTCAGCATTCTGCTCTGCTCTTGAAACTCACTTTCCCGAGTCCTCATTCGTCGGATTGACGCATATGAGTATGCGTTGGAAAGCTCTTTTCGAAGGCTACAACTCTCATGAAGACATCAAAGCCTGATTCAGAATGATGGATGTCGAAATATGGCATTTTCTCCGGCGGGACCATCCTTAGCTTCTTCATGAGTTTCCTTTAAGCTCCAAAGTGCCTCCGATTTCTGCGAAATTAAACAGAAACTAGTGTAGACTCCATACGTTGGCAAATAAGCATACACTACACAAATTCACTATATTCCCAACCCAGAATACATATGACGATAAAATAAGGAGCTGAAATAAATATAAAAACATGGACATCAAAGCTACACTTTAACGTTAAACCGATATTTACAAATAACTCACCGTGGCATTCGCCCACAAAAAGCAAGCTATGTGGGTGTCATACGATATCAACAATTCATGTATATGTGGCCCACCTGGTCTTGGTCCATTCAGTTGGGGCACATACCGATCGTGTCGAGTGCTGATCACCACCTTTTCTTTGCCTTTTTCTTTTCTTCTATCCCTAGCTTATTCTCTCTCAATGGTAAGTGGAAATGTGTTGTCTCCATCCAAGGTCGTGTCTGTAGATGACTCAGCATGATGATTTTCATTTGCTTGAGGCATGAGAGGATTTTGATTTGCTTGAGGCATGGAAGCGTCGGGGTTCATCCTAGCTCTTCGAGCTGAGACGTTTAGATGTTCACGAGCCCTTTTAACCATCAACATTCATAAAAAAAACGATTGAATGAATGCCATAAAATGGATACCATAAAGCTCTACTGAATTCCAATTCAAATTTACTAAATGAATCCAAAGGAAAAATGAAAACATAGCGGGTCGAACCATTTTACACTTAACTACTTGTTAAATACAAATTAATAGAAAGACGCCCATTAAATAATTTTTGTTAACAAATCACCACCCGTTATCTATTTCTATTAGTTTTTTTTATCAAATATATTTTACTAATTTTTTAAAAAACTCGATGTATATATCAATAAATTCTCCTATTTTCTTCCTAAAAATGGTTATAAATTGTGAAAATATTTTATAATCTAATTTTTAATCAAAACTAAAATAAGTTTACAAGTCATTAGCATTGTTTAAATTTGACAATATTTTATACTAATAATAAGTGGAAATGTGTTGTCTCCATCCAAGGTCGTGTCTGTAAATGACTCAGCATGATGATTTTGATTTGCTTGAGGCATGAGAGGATTTTGATTTGCTTGAGACATGGAAGCCTCGGGGCTCATCCTAGCTCTTCGAGCTGAGACGTTTATATGTTCACGAGCCCTTTTAACCATCAACATTCATAAAAAAAACGATTGAATGAATGCCATAAAATGAATACCATAAAGCCCTATTGAATTCCAATTCAAATTTACTAAATGAATCCAAAGGAAAAATGAAAACATAGCGGGTCGAACCATTTTACACTTAACTACTTGTTAAATACAAATTAATAGAAAGACGCCCATTAAATGATTTTTGTTAACAAATCACCACCCGTTATCTATTTCTATTAGTTTTTTTTTTATCAAATATATTTTAAAATATATTTTACTAATTTTTTAAAAAACTTGATGTATATATCAATAAATTCTCCTATTTTCTTCCTAAAAATGGTTATAAATTGTGGAAATATTTTATAATCTAATTTTTAATCAAAACTAAAATAAGTTTACAACTCATTAGCATTGTTTAAATTTGACAATATTTTATACTAATAATTAATGTCTCATTTTCTTTCATTTGTAAAAACTTACACTAGCCATGAGCCCCATACCAGCCTAAAGGGGGTGCTCGACGCCTACTATTTAAGCTCCGAGAGCTCGAACGACTCATGGGCCCTCTCGGGTGGTGCTTCGTCCACCTCACCATCTGTTTCGTCTTCGCCGGATCAGCGGACACCGAAGAAGAAGAGGGTGGAAGAGCTACCGGAGCTTTGTAGTTTGATTGGCTATGTTGTAGCCATTTCAATTGTTAGGCCACGTGTGCGGCCTAGCTGGTCGAACTATCGACCCATTGGTTTGGGGGTTGGGAAATCCCATCCCAAACCCTTACTCGGGGGGCTATGGGTTGGCGGGTTTATGTGACTCGACGGATCGACGGGTCGGTGGGGCCCGTTGGGTCGTGCAAATAGCTGAGTTTGGTTGGGTTGTCAGGTCCACTCACCAAGTTTGTGGTTTTTGTTAAAAAAATTGTTGGATTTGTAAAAAAAAAACATGTTCCATTTATGTAATTGTCCTAAAGTTGTAGAATAATTTTGCCAAAACTTTTGAAATTAGGTTTGGGAAAAATAGAATGATGGGCTTGAACCAGTTTTCTGGTTGCCTACGTTTCTTCTCGAGGAAGATAAATCAAGGCCCACGTTGACTAATGATTGGCCTCATTCTCGAACAAAGTCGAGCTTCCATCTTGGTGTTGCATCTTGATATGTCGTGTGTATTTTCCAAATCCACCCCATGTCGGATGCTTGAAAGTCGCGGAACAAAAGTTGCATTTTGCAACACAACTTCCGTCAGTTCTTTTCGGAACCTTGATAAACCAAACTTTAAACACCACGCTTCCGAGGTTGGGCACATCTCTCGATCCGCTTGGACGGCTTTCAAAGGACCCAACTCTAGTTTTTGATTCCATATCGCTTCTTTGGGCTCGGTATGATTGATCGATCAAAATTTAGTACCACTTCAAACTCTTGTGGAAATTATATAAACCACCTAAGACAACTAAGCCCCTGACTGGAATTGATATCCTGATATGGGATATGGGTATGGATATCGCTGGTATCCAAATCCCTGTTTGTTATACGGGTATATCGATATCAAATTGATATCCTCGTATACTGTTGTTGTAGGAGGATGGTCAAGTATGAAATAAATATAGAATAAAGATCAGACTGACTTCCCTGTCTCAGCAAATAAATACAAGACTTCCTCCCGTTGTAGTAGAAGGTTGTCAGGATCGAATCCACGAGGAAGCACGTCAGCAGTTCTTAGGTAGCAACAGATCTCACAGACAAGCAACAGAAAGACAGAAATAAAAGCAGAAAAGACAAAGCAAAACAGAAACAAAAGCAAAGACAGAAAATAGCGAAAGAAAGCAAAGAACAAAACAAAAATAGAAGTACTCGATCTCGACTACTACCTACTCGAGATCGACAACAGCAAGTCGACAGAAACTGAAAAATCGACAACAAAAGCAGAAACTCTACTCGACCTAGACAAGACCGTACTCGAGATCGACTAAGGCCTACTCGATCTCGACGAGCTCCTCCTCTGTATCGACTGGAAAGACAGAAAGTGTAAATTGCAAATTTCGAACCCAAAACTCAGATTTCTGACGAAATAAATTCAATATATAAAAGACTTCCAAGACCAGGGTATCAACACCACAACGATAACCATGCAAAGTAACACATAAAGGCATAAAAGATCATGCTTTCCATCAAAATAACTTTCGTTATCAACAAATAGGCATATAGAGGCTTTCGCATAAACCCTAATTGTTACTAACCCTTTTCACATAATTAACCCAAGTTGTATTAAGATCACTTTCGCTTCAATAATAGAAACAAGGATCACCTTCAACTCTCGCAAAAGAATCATGCTTATAGGGATAGAAGACGAATTGCAAAAAAAAGATCTGACCTTTATTGCATTATCTCACATGGCCACTGTCGGGCTAACCCCAGCCCCAGAAGTGGGTGGACTACTCACGCCTCATCTCAATAGCAGACATTGATGTATAAAAAGAAACTTGCATTAAACTATATTCAAAGCCTTTACAATCCCGGCAATCAACTTTTGCAGAATGCCAAAACCCTAAAAACTTTAGAACTCCTAAAACTTCTCTGTGGAACTACTTCTCTCTCTCTGAAATTGAATATGTGATGGAATCCATGAAAAACCAGCCCCTAGGGATTTATTTATAGCCTTCTATTCCTTGCTAATCAAGGATAGAATCTTCTATCTATATCTAAAATTATATCTACTTGCTAAAAGATAAATAAATGCAATTAGGAATTAAATCTAAAAAGGAAAAGATAAATCTAAACTAGGTAAGATGTCTTCATGTTGATAGATCTCCCTTCCATGGATAGATGATGATAGATTTCGGCCTTCTCGACTTCCTTTGTGCCCAAGGAATCCCAGCTCGACTCGGACTGCTCACGGCGATGCGTTTCCAGAACCTGGTCTACTCGACATCGACAAGGGCTCGTCGACATCGACTAGGATTCGTCGTCGACTGATCTTCTCGGGTGACTCTGCTCGACAAGCTCGGATCTGGGCTCCTGGGCGTCGTCGATCTCGACTAATCTTCCTCGAGATCGAGTAGGGTGTGCGGCCTGGTGTGATCGAGCAGCTTCTCCTCGGCATGGACTCGGACTGGCGTCAGGGTTTACTCGAGCTCGACAAGGATCTCCTCGAGATCGAGTAGAGCTGCTCGGCATCTTCGTCCTCGGCTTCTCGATCAGCTCCTCTTCTCGACTCCGGGTGTGGCGTCTAGGCTTTGTCGATCTCGACCAATGGTACTCGAGATCGAGTAGGGTTCCGGAGTCAGGTTGCCTCGGACTTGGTTTCCTCGACCAGGCTTTGTCGACCAAGTCTGCTCGGGCTCTCTACTCGAGATCGAGTAAGGTGTACTCGACATAGAGTAGCTCTGGCTTCAGCTCGGTTTGTCCTGGTTTTGTACTCTCGGATTCTGGACTTCTGTAGTTGTTTTCCGAGCTTTTCTGACCTTCCTTAGAGTTGTTGTAAAATGCCTCGAATTCTGCGAATTTAAACAGAAACTGGTGTAGATTCCATAATTTGGCAAATAAACATAAACTACATAGATTCTGTACTATTCTAACCCAAATGAATGAAATGTATGCAGAAATCGGTATAAAAGTTACTGTAAAGCATGGCAAATTAGGCTCACAACAAACACCCCATACTTAAGCTTGTTTGTCCTCAAGCAATACCTTTAATTGTCATTCAGGGGAAGAATTCAAAACTCTCAACATATCAGATTCATTGTCATATAACCCAGCAGTCAATTACCATTCTCGAAAAGGTACTAGTGTCACAAATCCATGCATGTGCAATTATGCAAAAGCAACATCTACTCACAAAAGGAGGGTTATGAAAAAACAATTTTATATGTGACACAGCAACAATAATCAAGAGGATTTTAATTAAGCTCAAATAAGGAGTAGATTGGTAAAAGGCTAAAGGTGGGCAATTTTTGGCAATGTGGTGCTAATGATCCGGGGAAATGGAGTATTTCCAAACTTGAATTTCCACATTCCTTTTCCATAAGATTCATCACCTTTCATAATGCTTTTTTCAATAATAATGCTTTTACCTCTCTGACCTCAACATTGCCTTCTCGCGAGTCGCAAACATTACATGGGTGTCATGAATGGCCCTGGATACTTAGTGCTTTGGACTCCTCACAATGTGTCCCATCTCTCCAAACTATTATCTCAGAGAGCAGGGTCAATCTACCTTTATCTCGTGAGGTGATTGGATTTTCTTTCACTCATTAAATTTTCCATATATTTCAAACAATTTCCTTCCAAACTCCAATAATGATAATAATCACAACACAAACACCATATGATAATCTCCATAATGTAACATCATTCTCAACATAATCCCCGGATAAGGTAAAGAATGGCAAATATTTAGGTCATGTGGAGCAATATTTGAAATAAGGCATAATATGGCTTTTGTGATGCATAAGCATAGGTAAGGCTAGGAATATAAACAATGAGCATTATATGGACATATAAAGTCCTCCATCATCTTATCATGCAACATATCAAAAGCAACTTCAAATTTTACCTCCTTTCATGGTTTTCATAAAAATATGCACTTCATTATGACTTCCCTTTACTAGGCAATTTCATGCTATATCTCTAATGAATCTAATTTTGCATCATCGAGTCCAATATAAGCTTCCATGACATTATTCAAAAAAATTCAATGGGGGTCATTTTTCTCAAATTTTGGAAAACATGCATATATAAGCACATAAATCAATAATGAATTCCAAAATAGCCATGTAGCAATCCAAAGAAATAAATTCTAAATATGCACAAATAATGTCAAATATGGCAAATATGCACAAAGTAAGCCCTTCCCCCACCCCATACTTAAACATTACAGTGTCCTCACTGTATAAAAACAAGGGTAAAGAAAGAAACTCACTAGACAGGTGTGCAGAACCTCTTAAATTTCGAATGGAAGCACCTCCTGGGCCGAGTATGAATATTGATTGGTTCTATCCATGGACCTGAAAAGTATGAAAGATATATACCCACAAAAGAAAAAAAAAATGTTCAAAACCAAAAACAAGCAAAAAAAAAAAAAAAAAAAAAACAATGTCCCAAAGAATGTCCTAAAAAAGTCTATGTACAAGCTCTAGATTTTATAGTCGCTAGGCCGACTTTTCCATTTAGCTCAAGGTGGCATTTGCAGGGCCCATGTAGCTTGGGCTTCAAATAAGACTCCATTCTTGTCCATCAGCTGTAATCCTCCAGAATGGATCTTGTTCACCACGAAAGGCCCCATCCGCTTCTTGTTGAATTTATTGGGAAACCAATGATCCTTTGATTTAGAGACATAGAGCTTGTCTCCAATTTCATACTCCTTGGGCTCATCATTGGAAATCGTGCATAATCGCACATACCAAGGCAAACCTCTCCCATGTATAGATAGATCTTTAATGGAAATAGGAGAAGAAAGATCCATGCCTTGGCTTACCTTTGCAGAGACAGAATTGGGGACCACAGTGTTTGGTCGATCTCGACTAGGGCTAGTCGATCTCGACGAGTCTGCAGGTTCTGGTGGTGGGCTACTCGCAGATGCAGGAGTCGACGAAGAGGAGGGCTTGTCGACATCGAGTGGCCTACTCGATCTCAAGTAGGATTCTACTCCTCGAGGCTTCAGTGTCGAGGAAACATGGGCTGGTGGAGCCGGGTGGTGGTCGATCTCGAGTAGCGTACTCGATGTCGACGAGGATTCAGGCTCTGGATTCGTCAGCGTCGAGGAAGGCGAAGTCGAGGCAGCTGAGTGGTGGTCGATCTCGAGTAGCGTACTCGATGTCGAGTAGCCCTCAGCTTCTGTATTGCTGCTCGATGACGCTGGTGCTGGTGGAGGCTTCTGTTTCTTGTCGAGATTGACTAGGGTCCTTGATGTTGAGGAGTCTTGGTCGATCTTGACCCCATACTTAGTTCCTGTCAAGGCATCCGAAAAATAATTAGTCCATAACGACGTACCTTGGTTTGTGTCGATTGGATTTTCTGCGTCCTCTTTTAGGATTGCCATGATCTCCTTCACCTGGGCCTCCATGTCCCTTTTTTCCAGCTCCTCAGGGGTCATATTTCTGACCTTGGGTTCCCCGCAGGTGATGTAGCCAGCTGAGATAGATTTCACCTCTTCCATTGGACATGTATGCCTTTCAGTTTTATTAAAGGAATACTCAATTACCTCATCGCTGATGTTGAAGGTGAGCACTCCTTTCCTTACGCTTATGTTGGCATCCACCGTTGCCAAGAAGGGTCTCCCTAGAATAATTGGACAAGCAGGATCTTCTTGCATATCAATAACTAGGAAATCAGCAGGGACAAAGAATTTACCTATTTGTACTGGCACATTGTCCACCATGCCTGTTGGAATGACCACCGTGTTGTTGGCCATATAAAGTCTAGCATCCACAGGCTCTAGGGCACCTATCTTAATCTTGGACCAAATTTTTAAAGGCATTATACTCACACTAGCTCCAAGATCACATAAAGCATTAATTTTATATGGACCAAATCCAATGGTTATAGCAAACTTACCTGGATCTGACCTCTTCTCCAGTATGTCCAAATGGCTGCATTCCTCTGTAATTTCAGCCATCGATCGCTTTTTGCTCAGTATCTCCTTCAGGAACTTGACATAGGATGGCATTTCATTGAGAGCTTCTGTGAAGGGGATGGTGACGTTGAGTTTCTGAAGCATCTTGATGAAACGCTGGAATTTCTTTTCTGCCGAGTCCTTTGGAGATTTTGTGGGGAAAGGCAGCTTCTTTTTCTGATTCGGAGCCAGAACAGATGTCGGAGGTGCTGCAGGCTGCTCGACCTCGGGTTGGGTGTCCTCGATATCGACTACACCCTTGTCGATCTCGACCAGGTTGGGTGATGTCGAGTTGATGTGCAGTGCAGAAGAGGGCTTTTGCGGTTTCTCATCGAGATCGAGTAGACCTTCCTCGATATCGACTACAGTGTTGTCGATGTCGAGTTTCTGTTCTTCGTTGTGCTGCTGCTTTCCGACCTCTGGCTCTTGCAGTTGATGGCCGCTTCTGAGTTTTACAGCAGCGATGTGTCCAGTCTTTCCCTTAGGATTTGGTTCTGAAGATCCAGGGAGCGCACCTGACTGTCTGGGGATTCCCGCTGCTAGCTGACCAATCTGTGTATCAACTGATTTTCGCCATATATCAATTTCCCCAAGCCTAGAGTTGACACCTTGCATTTGAGTGTAGACGGAGTTAAAGGACTGCCTAGTTTCTGAGTGATTTCTTCGTATTTTTTCCAGGATTGTCTGTATATCATCCTTTTTCTGGTCCCTTTCCGAATGTCCTGGAGCTCTGTAGGGCGGGGGGTTCCTAGGGACACCTTGGTTCCATTGTGGTTGCTGAAACCTTTGGTCCCCCATGTAGCAATTGGGACCCCCTGCGTAAGCTACCTCCTCGTGGTGCTCTGCCAGCTTGACTTTCTCTGTGTGTGGGCACTCAGGAGTGGTGTGCCGTTGCGATCCGCATTCAATGCAAGGCTGGTTGACAGAAAGATACTTCACTTGCTTAAGGAGCTTCTTGTTCTGATCTCTGTAGTACTGTTCCCTTACATCCGGATCAATCTCCTTAGGAGGCTCATAGAGGGGCATGGATGGTGCTGGCCTGGCGTAGGGGTTCTCTTCATAAGTTGCAGTAGACCCATACTTCTTGTCGTAGTTGGTGAGTTTCTCTAGCACACCCCATGCGTCACTTGGCGGCATTGTCAGATACTCATAGCGAGTATAATAGTTGATTCTGTCCTTAGTGACTTGATCAAGAGAGTTGAAGAAGATCTCCTGAATGACGTAGGGTGACTGTCCGTGAGTAGGGCAAGATCGCAGCAATTTTTTGTAGCGCTCTCATGCCTTTGCCAGCGGTTCCCCTTGCTTCTGTTTGAAGGCGGTGATTTTCTGGCGGAGATGTGCTGTTTTGGCGGGTGGGAAGAATTTGTTCAGAAACTCTTGCTCTACTTGGGCCCATGTTGTCAGGGATCTTGGTTTCAGCCCTTCAAGCCACTTCAGTGCAAGTCCAGCGAGAGACCAGCGAAAAGCCTTCATCTTGACATATTCCAAAGTTGTACCTTCAGCAAGAGTACGGCACATGTCAGAAAAGTTTGTAATATGTTCAAGAGGACACTCATTAAATCTACCAAAAAAAGCATTATTTTTAAGCTCTATAAGAAATTGAGTGCGAATTTCAAAAGAGTTTTCAGGGATAACAATCGCCGATTCAGGCACGACGAGAGTTGGGTGCATATAGTCCTCTGCCGTGGTTGGATATTGGGCAAGCTCAGCCTCTGCTTGCTCCCTTGCTGCTTTCTCAGTGGCGATAGCAGCATCTTTAGCAGCCAATTCCCTTGTAAGCCTTGCAATCAGCTGTTCATGTGTCTCTGCAGCTGCCATGGCTCTTTGTAGTTTAGCTCTGATGTGAAAAAGGCGTTCCGGTTCGTCTAAGGCATCAAAATCAGGTGTTTGACCAGAACGACGCATACACCTGCAAAGTAACTCAAAGAGAACGTGAGTTTCAACTACCTAAGGCGCGAATGATTGCTTCCCCGGCAACGGCGCCATTTTTGTTGTTGCAGGAGGATAGTAAAGTATGAAATAAATATAGAATAAAGATCAGACTGACTTCCCTGTCTCAGCAAATAAATACAAGACTTCCTCCCGTTGTAGTAGAAGGTTGTCAGGATCGAATCCACGAGGAAGCACGTCAGCAGTTCTTAGGTAGCAACAGATCTCACAGACAAGCAACAGAAAGACAGAAATAAAAGCAGAAAAGACAAAGCAAAACAGAAACAAAATCAAAGACAGAAAATAGCGAAAGAAAGCAAAGAAAAAAGCAAAAATAGAAGTACTCGATCTCGACTACTACCTACTTGAGATCGACAACAGCAAGTCGACAGAAACTGAAAAATCGACAACAAAAGCAGAAACTCTACTCGACCTAGACAAGACTGTACTCGAGATCGACTAAGGCCTACTCGATCTCGACGAGCTCCTCTTCTGTATCGACTGGAAAGACAGAAAGTGTAAATTGCAAATTTCGAACCCAAAACTCAGATTTCTGACGAAATAAATTCAATATATAAAAGACTTCCAAGACCAGGGTATCAACACCACAACGATAACCATGCAAAGTAACACATAAAGGCATAAAAGATCATGCTTTCCATCAAAATAACTTTCGTTATCAACAAATAGGCATATAGAGGCTTTCGCATAAACCCTAATTGTTACTAACCCTTTTCACATAATTAACCCAAGTTGTATTAAGATCACTTTCGCTTCAATAATACAAACAAGGATCACCTTCAACTCTCGCAAAAGAATCATGCTTATAGGGATAGAAGACGAATTGCAAAAAAAAAGATCTGACCTTTATTGCATTATCTCACATGGCCACCGTCGGGCTCACTCCAGCCCCAGAAGTGGGTGGACTACTCACGCCTCATCTCCATAGCAGACATTGATGTATAAAAAGAAACTTGCATTAAACTATATTCAAAGCCTTTACAATCCCGGCAATCAACTTTTGCAGAATGCCAAAACCCTAAAAACTTTAGAACTCCTAAAACTTCTCTGTGGAACTACTTCTCTCTCTCTGAAATTGAATATGTGATGGAATCCATGAAAAACCAGCCCTTAGGGATTTATTTATAGCCTTCTATTCCTTGCTAATCAAGGATAGAATCTTCTATCTATATCTAAAATTATATCTACTTGCTAAAAGATAAATAAATGCAATTAGGAATTAAATCTAAAAAGGAAAAGATAAATCTAAACTAGGTAAGATGTCTTCATGTTGATAGATCTCCCTTCCATGGATAGATGGTGATAGATTTCGGCCTTCTCGACTTCCTTTGTGCCCAAGGAATCCCAGCTCGACTCGGACTGCTCACGGCGATGCGTTTCCAGAACCTGGTCTACTCGACATCGACAAGGGCTCGTCGACATCGACTAGGATTCGTCGTCGACTGATCTTCTCGGGTGACTCTGCTCGACAAGCTCGGATCTAGGCTCCTGGGTGTCGTCGATCTCGACTAATCTTCCTCGAGATCGAGTAGGGTGTGCGGCCTGGTGTGATCGAGCAGCTTCTCCTCGGCATGGACTCGGACTGACGTCAGGGTTTACTCGAGCTCGACAAGGATCTCCTCGAGATCGAGTAGAGCTGCTCGGCATCTTCGTCCTCGGCTTCTCGATCAGCTCCTCTTCTCGACTTCGGGTGTGGCGTCTAGGCTTTGTCGATCTCGACCAGTGGTACACGAGATCGAGTAGGGTTCCGGAGTCAGGTTGCCTCGGACTTGGTTTCCTCGACCAGGCTTTGTCGACCAAGTCTGCTCGGGCTCTCTACTCGAGATCGAGTAAGGTGTACTCGACATAGAGTAGCTCTGGCTTTAGATCGGTTTGTCCTGGTTTTGTACTCTCGGATTCTGGACTTCTGTAGTTGTTTTCCGAGCTTTTCTGACCTTCCTTAGAGTTGTTGTAAAATGCCTCGAATTCTGCGAATTTAAACAGAAACTGGTGTAGATTCCATAATTTGGCAAATAAACATAAACTACATAGATTCTGTACTATTCTAACCCAAATGAATGAAATGTATGCAGAAATCGGTATAAAAGTTACTGTAAAGCATGGCAAATTAGGCTCACAACATATACCCATCCCTTTGTAAAAATCCCCCATTTCATATACCCAAAAAAAAATGAGATATGGATTCTTCTATCTCAACATCGCTTCTTCTTCTTCCTCGCTCTTCTTCTTCGTTCTATTGCTACTGCTTCTTTTCTTCGCTCTTCTACACCATAGTTGAAATTCCAACCTAACTTAAGCAAAGAAGCACATCGTCGACTTTGGAATGGGTACCAATTGCAGAAGAGTCGGAGATTGTCCCCCTACTGTTTGTCCCCAGAGCAAAGAAGAGCCGGAGAGAAGAACAACAGAGCAAAGAAGCCCATCGTTGAAGAAAAGAACTAGAGGTTCGAGAAATGAAGACGGACTGGGGCAGGAGGAATTATACACTATATCTGATATGAAATATTTGATTTTTATTATTTCTTGTCATTTTTAATAAAATGTAATAATATATAAATATAAAAGTTGATTTAAAAATGAAAGATTAAGTGATTGTAATTATAAAATGTAATAAATTAGAATCTCTATAAAAAAAATTAATCATAAATCAACCGGGTAAATCGGATAAATGGGGTCAAAATTACCGGGTCAATCGGATCACCAGGTTGAAACCCAGATTACGCAGAAAATTTCCGGTTTTTCGGATTCCTATTGGAAAAAATTCCGGGTCAAAATTTCTGGATTCGGGTCGAAAAATTACCGAGCGTTCGGGTCGGGTTGTGTTTTGACAGGTCTAGTAAACGGGGATATTAGATATCGGATATCAGATTTGATATCCATATCTCTGATATCGATATCTCATACTCATACCCGATATCTCATATCAGGATATCAATACCAAACAGGGGCTAAAAGTATTTATTCCGGTGTGAAAATTCTAGGGCTGGGGAAAATTTCCCACGAAAACCGTACCAACACGTACCAACCGAACCAATTGTCAGAAGTCGGTACGGTAATGGTAATCGAAACGGAAAAGTTGGGATTACCATTACCAACCGATTTGCAATTGGTTGGTACGGTAATTATCAACCAACAACTACCAATATACATTTAGGTATTTTTTTTAATTATATTTTAATTGTTGTAAGATTACATTAAGTTGGAGTATTTTTTTTGGGTTATAAGACTTGTTGTTTTTATTCAAGTTAATAAGTACTTCGTATTTCCTATTTCTTTTTTATTTGTTATTTTATTTTTGGTACTGGTATTACCTATTAACTTGATTTCTTTTTATATTTGTTATTTTTATAAATTGTTTTTAATCAAGGGAGGAATACTAGCTCGGCTTCGGTTCAGACTAAAACCTAAATTTTATTCGGAAGCTATTGGACATGTTATTTTAAATATTATCGGGACAATTTAAGTCTTTATATTACTTTTGTGCTTAAATGTATGAACAATTTACGTATTTATGTTGTTGCTACTTATAAATTTTAAATTTTATTTAAGTTGTATTGTCTTTGATTATTTGTATGTTTTTTTCACCAACACCCAAAACATGATAAAATACCATTACCAACACGTACCAACCAACTTAATTGATAACCAATTAAGTTGGTACAACCCCTTCGGTGGTTGGTAATGGTTTGGATTTTAGGATTACTAATTATAATTGGTTGGTACGTGATAACGACAAAAATTAATTGGTATTATATCAATTCCACCCCTAGAAAATACTCAATGGGCAATGGCTAGTTTTTTTTACCGTTGGTTTGCAGCGTTTTTTTTTAAAGGCCGATCTAGCAGGTCGGCGGGTTCCGAGTAGATTGACCCTAAACCAAACCCGCCTAACCGCCGAACCCGGCGATCCGAGCCAACCGGGTCAACGACTATGGGTTACAGTTTACCTGTAATTTTGTATTTAGAGAGTGGTTAAACTTTAAATGTAAATATTCAAAAATATAAGCTCATTGCAATCTCGTTCCAGGTATAACAACTGAGACCCCAAACTAGGTGAAAAGATTTAAAAACAAGTACTGAAAATATTACCCCATGATAGTTAATAAACTCACGTTAATTAATTATATTAATTAGCAAGTAGAATACTTAAATTACACCATATGATCCACATTTATATTATATATACCTCTTATATATTAAACTAGATAACCAGAATGAACAAAATTTTGCCAAGTCTCCAACTTACGAATCTCCCTCACTACCATAATATATATAAAAATATATTATGACCCTCCCCATAATTAATTAATATCTTTTCCAAAGGTGTAATGGAAATACTATGAAGAAAGCAAGAAGCTCCTCCAATACCAAATGTCTAACAATTGAAATGGCTACAACATAGCCAATCACACTACAAAGCTCCGGCAGCTCTTCCACCCTCTTCTTCTTCGGGCACCGCTGATCCGGCGAAGACGAAACAGATGGTGAGGTGGACGAAGCACCACCCGAGAGGGCCCATGAGTCGTTCGAGCTCTCGGAGCTTAAATAGTAGGCGTCGAGCACCCCCTTTGGGCTGCTAGGGGGCTCATGGCTGGGCTCGCGGTCTCGCTTGTTCCCTAAGCCTAGAGGATTCGCCTGGTCCCGGTTTTCCGACACCGTTACTATCAGATCATAGCAATGCTTCACATCCTCCTGTTTCACATGAAATATTGTTTAGTACTCTCTCCGGTCGGAAAATAAACGATGTTTGACTTTTGTGCATATAGTTTTAAGAGTATGAGATAAGCTATGTTGAGATTATTTGTATCAAAATGTGTTACTATGTGCAAAGATTGTAAGTAGGAAATCTAATGAACTTAAAATCCCTTCCTACCAATTGATTTTTTTTGTTGGTATTCTTGTTACAATATTTGATTTGATAATATTTAATTTAATTTTGTTTAAGGACAAATTTTATTTTTTTATTATAAAATTAATCGATCAATCAAGCGATCAATAATCACACATTAGCGTTATAAGTCAATTCTACAGTATTTCTACTAAATTCACTAATTTAGCTTTTTGATAAAGTTGACCTATTTCTAATTTCCTTTTTAGTTTTTCTTTGAAACTAAAATATATGATTACCATAATTAATCTGAAAAATTCCCACCAAAAAAATAATTAATCTGAAAAATGAGATCTGATGGATTAATTTATAGATGAAGTCAATTTTATTTGGTAAAGTTGTTTTTAATACCCAATTCCAAAAACACATTAATATTACTGTAATAAAGAAGATATAAAATGTATACCTTGCTGATGTTAATAAGAACAGCGAGAAGCTGATTCTTGGAGTCGAGAGGATTAAAATGGTCGAGCTGGTCGATCACGTTCAACATTGTCGCAGCGGCAACCACTGAAGGAAGATAAGCCAAGAACCTCGAGTCTGCAAAACCACCCACAGCAACAACAATGTGTGATTATTTCATTCCAGATTTCCGTTGAAAATGCAGATTAATTAATGCTTCAGAATAAACTGTTGTGACATCAGAGAGATAAATAGCTAAATTTGTTCTGATCGAAAGTGCCGGTTCGCCCAGCAGCAGATCAGAGAGTAATTAAAGAGGGCATTGACTGTGAACAACAGATATCCAGATCCGTTTCATATTGAATGCCGAATTGATTGCTCACCGGCGACGATGGAGAGGAGGAGCTGCTCGCAGCGCCGGTGGAACTCCGACTGGAGGTAGGTTTTCAGGCCGAGTCGACTGATTATGTGGTCGAGGAAAGAAATCGGCGTCACCGGATTCATCCTCCAGTCGAGCGTGGAGAGGACCATTAGCTCCATCTTCTGGATCGTCTTGGCGTTAAACACGTACTTCGTGCCCTCCACCTGTTCGACGAAATGCCACAGAGAGAAACCACAGCAATTTGATTAGAATTCAGAACCACCGTTTGTAAAGTTTGAATCTTTTTTGGGTGTTTCATTGTTTCGAGAAGACGTACTTGAAGATCTATGAGAAGAGGGACGTGAATCTCTTCGAATTTGGCAGCCAGAGAGAGGCAGGTGACAGCTGCAAGCTGGATCATCCATGGCTTGTCCTCCTGGTGAAGATGGGGGCTTTTGCGAAGGAGCCTGTCAAGGTAGTTGACAGAGAGAATGGCTGTGAGAGTGGAGAAGCCATAGCAAGATTTCACCTTTAACATCCACTCCACAGCTTCTCTCCAAGCAATGGAGAAAAACACAGAACCAGGTACATTGAGATCCGTTTGATGCTCCTTGGTAAACAGAGAGATGAGCTCTCCATCTTCCATGAACAGGTCCCTTTCCAACACTAAAAGGGGAGAAAGAGATGGGCTTTGGGATCCATCTTCATCCTCCAGCTCTTCCTCTACACAGTACAGATCATCCAACACAGAAGAAGAAGAGGAAGAAGAAGAAGAAGAAGAGGAATGGGTATAGCGGTGGTACGCCATTGATAGTAACTATCTCAGTCAAAGGGGGAGGAAGAAGGAGGAGTTTATTTCATTAAAGAAGGCATTGAAGGTTCTGGGTTTGTCTTTTAGAGGGGGCGCAGAGAGGGAAATGGGGAGGGAGAGAAATCACGCTTGTGCTTATTTTATACACAGCTTTGGTAAATTTAGTCCTGATTTATGCTTTCTGAAGGGGAGCGATGGTGGGTGCCATTCTTTTTTTTTTTTTTTAATCTTTAAAATAAAATCAGGGAGGGGGGTGGCTTTTGTTCTTTAGTTGTGGACCTTTGGATTGCTGAGCTTCAATGGCGGGCAATAGTCCTATGGAGTGGCACGCAGAACGAAACGCACAGACGCACAGAGAGAGAGAGAGAGAGGGGTGAGTGAGGGTGGTTGGATGAAGGCTTTGATGGATGTAAGAGATATACATAAATACAGCAAGTGTAGAGTAGGCGTAGCACTTGCCAGCGCCCCTGCCTTTTGTCTTTAGGTTAACGGGAGCTCTTCATGTAGCAATTAGCTTTTCCAAAGATTGAAATCGCTCGTCCCGAGTGAAAAAAAATAAATTATGGTGATTCAATCGATTACAGAGGTCAAGATCAGTGTTCACTGCGCACAAGGAGTTTTTTATGTGAGAATTTGCTCCCACACTATTGCTGGTGAAACTCGATCATTGGTCTCTTTTTCTAAATGTCACATTGATATATCAATTAGCGGTTTGGCTCGTGGACGAGTTCTTTGGCATCGTGTTTAACGTTTTAACAAGCGACTGAGTACATGTTGTCCTGAATGGTACGTGTATGGGGCGCAAGAACCCGATTGAAACTTATCAATTTTGTTAGAGTACATATCTTCTGTAATCTTTTTGTAATATTTGTTATTATCTTGAGTCGATTTGGTGTATCACAAATTGGCCCAAATCTTCTCTACCTCATGTATATTTATACGCTTTACCTCTATGAATGAAATCAACACATTCAATTCTCATATTGCTTATCTTACAAATTTCAACCGGTTTTTTGTACAACTAAATCTCACATAATGCACGAGTTTGTGTATTATGAGAAATTATTTCAGATTTTAAATGATAAACTTGTTTTCGAAGATTATTGGGGTTTATTTGGTATGAAAAGACATAACTATCCTTAATTACAATCAAATAAACCTCAATTTTTACAAATAAACTCTTTTTCTTATCTTATACGGAATTTATATTATTTTATAACATTTCAACCCCTACTTCACAAAGTTTAAGTTTATAAATTTCATAAACCTCGTCTCATACGAATAAATATATAATTGAAATTATAAAAGTGACACAAATCAAACTTAGGTCTAGTCCTAAAATGATCAAGAAGAATCTGTACTAAAATCTTACTATATATGGTAGCACTATTTATTAAGAAAATAATCTCAAACTCTTCAACCTCTTCACATCTACCATACAATTTTTATCTAGTCAATGTTTGAACACGTGCTTTTTCGCTACATCTTTTTGCCTTTATACACAAGGGAAATTCTACATTTACAAGACTCAGTAACTCGAGTAGCTCAACCATGATGCAATCTCACCTTCCCTGGCCATGGGGTAGACCGATCCACTTCAAAACAATACTTCGTGCCTCTCGAATGGCTAGGCAACTAAATCACAAAATGCCCCCAGTTTCTTCTTCCAACCTGCATAATGGACACTCAACTATATATGCTTAACAATTCTTCTCGCTTCAAGTTTTTTCCCTGTCGCGACCCAAACCACGAACGTTCGTTAGGTTTGTCACTATTACGGTTAAAGACTTAAAGGTGATTGGATCCTGTAGGTTAAGACGCTGTAGGAGAGTCATGTACGGGCTCAACAAATAAATTCAGTGGGATTTTATATCAAACCCAATTGATAATGAAAAGAGTAGCTTATTAAGTTATATATATATCGGTTAACACATCTTACTACTCCAACAGTAACTTGAGATAGTTAATAACATTAAATTGTAATTCACTCATCTATTAATAAAACAAAGCGATTTGTTAAATACCAGAAAATCTCCCGGAATAAAATCATCAGTGCTAATACAGGTGGTATTGCTCTATTTGCCGTATTTTATTTTTGTTCTTTATACAAGATAAAAAAAAAAAAATCGAGCCCGAACCGGTTGGGTGGTAGTATCCGGTTCAGGGTAAAGGACCGGAGTGGATAAAGGGTTGAATTTGGGGAGAGTATTGTAATTTGAAATAGCAAAAAAAGAAAGTACGTAGTCGCAGTGTCCTGAGAATGTAAGTGGTCAATGGAGAGTTTGACCGAGTGGTTGCCGTTGTTTGTCATCTACTGCGTTTTCCAAAACATCACCAAAGCAAAAGTGGTAAAGAAAAAAAGCAAAGTAAAATAAAATTAGAATAAAAAGAGTCGCCGTGATGCTTTGGGACTTAACTACGTATTTCGATGTATTTTCATTTGCGACAAAATTATTACTACACTACAATATGGTTATTAATTTTTGGGGAATAATAAAATAAATTAATTTCATTGTAAATTTAATGGATGCTAAAATTAGAGGTTCAATGTCTTGAAACTCTAATAAATAAATAACGGTAGGCCTGAAGTAACATGATAAATTTTAAACAATAAAAAATGCTGCTATATATAATAGTGTAAATTAGTACATTCTTTTTCTTGATACCCCGGAATTCATTATTAAAAATCAACAAATTATGATCAAATTATTTTTAGATGCAGAAAATATTAGCAATAAAGATGAGGTTGTTACATTAATATTAATTTTTATTTTTGGATCTTTTCCATTAGATTCGATATCTAATTCACAATTTCACACACCATTGAATTTGGATGTGGCATAGTTTTAAAATGAGAAATGTTTTTTTTTAATAACTACAACACTTCTTAGATGAAAAGGATTAACATGTTCGTTTCAGATTCCATGGAATTAACTTGGTCTAGATTTTAAGCTACTTTCATAATAGGAATGGATAACTCATAATAATTAAACTACAAGATAGATAACAAGAGATTTCTATTACTGAAACAAGTAACTAGATTTATAATACCCCCGTTCGGTAAAACATGTCACTTACTATTCACGGACGTTTTTTAAAGAGATAAAACTATATAAAATATCTAATTTTTTTAATAACTTTTTTAACAATTTCGTACTTATTATTAATAAGTACAAATTTTTAAAAAAATATATAAAAAAATAAATATTTTATATAGTTTTTATTTTCTAAAAAAGCGTGCGTAAATAATAAGTGACATATTTTTCCGAACGGACGTAGTAGGATATAAATTGAGTCAGAAAAATTCACTTAATTTTTTTTTAAATGTGTGAATTTTTTCCACTTGTTTATATTGAAGGGAGAAAAGGAAAAAAGAAAGGAAAGAAGAGAAAAGAAAAGGGAGAAAAAGTAAAGTAAAGGTAATTTAATCCACTTGTAAATATATCAATGGCATATGCCAAGTTAAACTTGTAATTTCTAATTATCATTGTTTCACAAACTTAAGTGAATAGAAATTACAAGTTGATTATTATTTATAAGTGTGTATTTCAAAGTATAATTAGTTATCATTGTTTCCTTTAGGAATATGAAATTCAACATTTTTCTACTGAATCTTATTTTTCAATTATGACTTCTGACTTTCTGAGGTCAAAATTTATCAAATTCGATAGGAAACATAATTAACATCAATAGTTTAACCTTCTTCTCTTTTGTGTACGGCGCCAGTGTGTATTTCAAAGTATAATTAGTTAACAGATAGATCAAAAAAAAATAATGTATAATTAGTTGCCGACTAGCAGTATATATATAGTACGGAGTATTAAGATATAGTACATGTTATACAAGCATATACAATGGAATAAACGCATGCTCGATTGCTAGTTGTCAACTCCGTGCTGTGTACGCACACTGTCGAATTGTTAAATACTCTACATACTTACATACTAGTGTGCGTAGTGTTTATCGGGGTGGGTGAGACTCCTTCGGAATGGCTCATCGGAAAGGACTTGCGGATAATAGTTATAGGTCCCCGGTTCGAACCCCAGAATGACCGCTCTTTATTTACCAATTCAAGGGTGGGTGAGACTCGGACCCAAAACAATATATCAATTTCATTTATCTAATATCTAATATCTAATACTCTTTCTGTTAATTAAAACATGACGTTTTACTATTCATGTACGCTTTTTGAGTTGTTAAAAACTATATAAAATATTAACTTTTTTAATATATTTTTTAATAAGTTCATACTTGTTACTATTAAGTATGAATTTATAAAAACAAATTTTAAAAAAAGTTAATATTTCATATAGTTTTTTATCATTCTGAAAAAGCGTGCATAAATAGTAAGTGATAAGTTTTAATTAACAGAGGGAGTATAATCTATATCTATCTATATAAAATATTAAAGCAGAGCCCCGAGACGGTCCCTGTTACATCTGATCTGATATTGCTGATTTGCCTACTTTGTATGATTACCAGCTTACTAGGGATAGAGAACCTAGCTAGGACCATTATACCAAATAGGAAGTATAGCTATATTTTTTAGTATGCCTTTCTTTCTGCTGAGCATGTTAGGAACCCCACTACTCCAAACTCATATGAGTCAGCCATAAAAAGTGACCACACTAAGCAATGGTTAGAGGCAATGAGAGAGGAGATGGGATCAATATACACCAACCAGAGTTGGTCATTGGTCCCTCGTCCCTCGAAAACCCATCTTATAGATTCTAAATGGATCTATAGGATAAAAGAAGGACTCAAGCCTATTGATCATCCGAGGTCCAAACCAAGGCTTGTAGCCAAAGGGTTTTCTCAGATATAGGGGATAGACTATAATGATATCTTTCCACCCGTAGTTAAGTACAAGACCATGAGATTTATGCTTTCTATGTGTGCTGTCTTTGATTGGGAATTAGAACAAATGGATTTGAAAACTGCTTTTTTACACGATACTTTAGATGAAACCATATACATGAAACAACCCAAAGGCTTCATTGATAAAAGCCAACCTGATCATGTCTGCTTATTAAAAAGTTACATTTATGGGTTGAAGCAATCCTCAAGACAATGGAACCTGGAACCTTAAGTCTGACACATTGATTAGGAAATTAGGATTTCATAGAAGCAGTTATGATACATGCCTTTATTTCAAGTATATTACTTCTAAGACTCCTTTATATATATGTGTTACTATATGTTGATGATATCTTGCTTATAAGTAGCTCTATATATTGCTCATTAGTAATGTCAAAAGGGCTTGAAGAAATACTTCAACATGAAAGATCTAGGTAGCGCCAAGAAGATCTGTGTCAATATAATTAGAGACCGACCTAATAAATATATAGTTATGGTTATCTCAAGATGACTATATCCTTAAAGTGTGGAAGAGATTGATTCAACATGGTTAACTCTAAACCTACCTTCATACCCTTAGAAAAGCACCTAGAGCTTTCCAAACAAAGTTGTCCAACCAAACCTGAGGATATCAAAGAAATGGATAGGGTCCCATATGATGTAGCTGTAGGATCCGTGATGTATGCTATGATGTGTACCCACCCTGACCTAGCCTTTGCTATCAGTGCCTAAGCCATTTCATGTCTAATCCTGATAATGATCATTGGACTGCTATAAAATACTTGCTTCATTATCTGTCTGGCTCTAGAGATCCATGCTTGCATTATGGATTGCATAGTCCTATTCATCAATTGCATATTTGCATGGATTTTTTGATTCTGATTACGCCAGTAACAAAGACAACCAAAAGTCTACCACTGCCAATTACTATACATGGGCAGGGAACTGTGTTTCATGGAAATCGCAACAGCAATCTGTGGTAGCTCTATCTTCAACCGAAGCTGAATATATGCTACAGAAGCAGCAAAGGAAGCTATTTGGCTCGAAGGTATTTTATCAGAGGTTCTCGGAAAGACCTTGAAACATGTTCTTCAGATTGACAGTCAGAGTGCTTTATATCTTTGTAAAGACCCAATGTATCACGAATCAGGAACGGACCTAGGGGTGGGCTATGCTTTTTTGCAGCCCACCCTAAAAATATAGAACTTATATAAGTAGGAGTACCATGCATCACAATGTCTTTGTTGTTCAGTTGGTTGGCTATAGAGTCCAATGGGTATATAAAAGTAAATCAACTTGGGTTTGATTCCTCACACTTAATCTGTTGCCCATATATTTTATTTTTCATCCGAACTTGCTTTTGCCAAAGCGTGTTTCCCTTGTGAGAGTCCAATCCATAGGTTTTTATTGTTTTTTTATTTTTCTCTTCATTAGTTTGTTTTTATCTTGGTATTTATATGTGTTATATATGTGATATTAATAATTCTTAAAAAATTATTCATTGTATATATTTTATTTTTTTCTTTATTAGTTTTTTTTCTAAGTGTGTATATATGTGGTATATATATACATGTGATATTAATATAACTCTTAAAATTTTTATCATTGTATAAGACGATTTTAGCCTACCCCGATTTTCATTCCTGGTTCCGTGTCTGTCACGAACGCACAAAACATATTGATGTGCGATTCCAACTTGTGAGAAACATGGTAGCGGCAAACCAGCTAGACGTTAAGAAGATCAAAGGCGACGTCAACCCTGGAGACTTTGAAACAAAAGTATCGGCTAACAAATTTATATTTTGCAGGGATTATCTCCATCTTGGAGATCCACCATGACGAACAGGTATTGATCCAATGAGGACTTGAGGGTCGAAGACAGGAGCAAAGTCCACTAGTGTTGAATCTGGAATACGAAAGCTTAGAACCTAGATTAGGAGGGCAAATTGTAATGTCAACTTAGTCATGGTTCTAGGTCTTTAGGGGCTTTGATTAACTATAGTCTAGTCTAGGGGCTTATTATAATTTATACTTGCATATATTATACTCTCCCATACAATAATATGTTATACATTAGAATTGCAAGTAACATACTTGTGATCATGTATAATATATAGTTATTGTTTGAAACAACGACTCTCCCCTACACACACTGACAGAGGGAAAACTTGTCGTTGATCCGTCAAAGAAAACTCAAACCTATAACTAGTATAGCAATAAGCAAGAGGTCGATCCACATGGAAATTTGTAATTCAAGTATGATTCAAGTGTCAATTAAGTAACCAGAGAGGGGGTTTTTTGAGTGTGAAAGTTCCGCCTTTTATCAAAGCGGATTGATGAAAGCAAAGTAAATGAATTTGGTTTAGACAATTATGAGAAGCAATTCTACCTACAATTTTCCACTTTATTTGGTTGAAGCGATTCTTGTAACTTCTTCTCGTTCTATTAAGTTTCCTATGAATGCCCTTGTCCCGACCTAATATAGTTACTAGTCCAATCAGTCCTAGAAACCCTTATCAATCGAACATTCCCTAAAGAAGGATTTAACCCAATTGATAGCTTTAAGTCCAGAGATTAGCCAAGGTATTTGCAGTCCCTAAAGAGGGATTCAACAACACATCCAACTTCCTACTTATCCAATTAGTTCAATCAGCCCTAAAGGGACAAGTTTGCTACTTAGGTTAAGTTTCACAATCAGGAATCTACAAAACCTTAGCAATTTAATTGATCTAACAAGTTCATCAGGAAAGATAGTACAAATCAATAAACAATCAAGCACGAAGAAGTTGAAGCATTCAAATATAGGAAACAAGGAACGAGAATTAGAAACTCAGAATCAATCCAAATAAAGCTTCAAATTGTAGGCAGAATAGATGAGTTTAGTTCCTCATGGAAGACATCGCTCAAATCTCTCAATTGTCTGATGAACGTAGAATAGAATAGAATTAGTTTGAAATAAACAATAATCGGCCTATAAGAAGTCTAAGTCGGCCATAAAACCAAACAACATAAAACTAGGGTTTAATTAATCGAAATGGCGTCGCGCTGTCGACCCATGCTGCTGCCGTGGCATCCTGTTGTCGCCGGCTCGTCTTGCTCGAATCCGCGAGCAGCTCCGGGTATCCTTGCTTCTCTTCCTTCCTTGCTTCTTTCCAATGTCTTCTTGTATTCCTCTTCAAGATATTGCATCTCCCAAATGTGTTCAGATTCAATCTGCCATATAAACACAAATTTGCGCAGAATCCGAACTCTTCCAGAATATTCCCAAGATGCAAATTAACTACAAAGTATGAATGAAATGCAACCTAACTAAACTAAAAAATGTCTATAATGCCTATCTAAGATATGCATTATCACACACACATAGGGGAGAGTTCAAGCGAGAAGTGTACAGTAAAAAAAAAGAGGCAGGTGGATGACAGGGCGTACAACTAATTACCCTAAAACTCCTCTGTGCATTGGATTTGACCACCCTCTCCTCTCCCATGGCGCACTACTCAGAGAAGGTGCTCGATATGAGCGCGAGTGGAGCAGGAGTCGTAGTCGTCCCCGGCATTGACGATCGAGGAATCGGAGGTTCCAAACTCGTCGAGCGGAGTAGGAGAGCCTTACGGGGCCTTCTCGACCACCTCCATCATCGCCGCCGAGCTCGTCACCTCCTGTCCGTCCTCACCGATCGAACCCCCGTTTGGACCACCAACCCCATCACCACCTCGGGCTCCCTCTCTGTTGCCTCCTCCGGCCAGCTCCTGCTCCGAGCCACCCCGGCGGTAGAAACCTCTGGCCTAACTCCTCCTCAGCGGTGGGATCCTCCAACATCAATGCCCTCCACCCGTCAGTCCTCGACAATCTGCAATTCGTCTATTTGCAATTCGGCAACCTGCAATTCCATGAATTCGAGCGTGAGAACCTAAAGACGACGGCTTCAATGGTGTGTAGGAGCTGCAGTTCCATGAATTCGAGCATGTTGTTCCTTCCTTGTAGGCATCTCTATTGTTGTACATTCTGTGAAGCTTTTATATGTGCTTGTCCTATCTGTAACTCTGCAAAGAAAGGCACCATTGAAGCCCACATTTCCCAGATAAGGAGGAAGAGAACAAGAACAACAAACTGCTCTGCATCCTCTTCTTTAATTTTTTTTTATTTCTTTAATTATTTTTTTGGTTCCTGGTGAAAAAGAAAGGTTCTTTACTGTAGTAGATTAGAGATAGGGAGAACAAATTTGTCTAGACTTGGTCTGATAGTAAATGAACAGAGGCAATTCCAATGCAAAAGTGATAGTGGTTCACCCTTTTACTCTCAATGGTTCAGCTCTTTTACTCTTAGTGGTTCAACTCTTTTACTCTCAATGTTTTAGGGTTTTATACCAAATGGTTCATGGTTTTATAATAAGTGTTTCAGGATTTCAAACCAAGTGGTTTAGGGTTTTAAATCAAGTGGTTCAAGATTTTTATACCAAGTGGTTCAATGTTTTAAACCAAGTGGTTCAGGGGTTTATACCAAGTGGTTCAGAGCTTTTATACCAAGCGGTTCAAGATTTTCAACCAGGTGGTTCAGAGTTTTAAACCAAGTGGTTCAAGATTTTTAATACCAAGTGGTTCAGCACATATAAATAGAAGTGGTCCACGAATTGAAGTAAATAGTATTAGTTCATGAAAATTTTTATTTAAAAAAATAAACAAACAAATAATTAAAAATTAAGCATCAAGAGAAAATAACAGAAGAATGAAAACTTCATGAACCACTTCTTTATAACTTAATGAACCACTTCATGATAACTTCATTAACCAATTCTTGATAACTTAATGAACCACTTCTTGATAGCTTTATTAATCACTTCTTTATAGTTTGTTGTGAGCCTAATTTGTCATGTTTTACCTTAACTTTTATATCGATTTCGGCATGCATTTCATACATTTGGGCTTGAAAAAGTATATAATCTATGTAGTTTATGTTTATTTGCAGTATATGGAGGCCTACACAAGTTTTTGTTATATTTCGCAGAAATCGGGCGCACTTTGGAGCTTAAAGGAAAGTCATGAAGAAGCTAAGGATGGTGCAGCTGGAGAAAAGCCCACTTTTCACCATTCATCATTCTGAATCAAGTTCTGAGGTCTTCATGAGAGTTGTAACCCTCGAAAAGAGATTTCCAACGCATACTCATTTGCGTCAATCCGACAAACGACGACTCGGGAAAGTGCGTTTCAAGAACAGAGCAGAATGCTGAGAGCTAACAATTCTACTCGACGTCGACCACTTCTAGTCGAAGTCGAGTACATCCCGAGCCAGAATTTCACACGAAGTCGAACAGAGCCACTCGAGGAGCCCAGAGCTACTCGACGTTGAGTACACCTACTCGAAGTCGAGTACACATGTCGAGTTCAAAAGGTGCCCGAGCTCGAGTGCAACCCAGGAGGAAAAGTTCCAGTCGACGTCGACTAACTCTAGTCAAAGTCGAGTACAATCCAGACAAGTCCGAGTCCAAGATCGAGTTGTGCTGAGAAGATAGAATTGCTTGCAAGAGAAGATATGTGGAATTCTATTGACTGAGGAAAAACCCGAAATAATCAATAATCAATAAAAGTGTGTAGATTCCGACTCCACCAACATAGAGAGCAAATATGCACATTGTACTTAATCCATGCATAAAATGCATCTTAACTAAACTAAATGAAACATATTATGCCTACCTAAATGCATGCTATCATCTAACCATCCACATCAAGATCTATCAAGTCAAGAAGGATTTATCCATAATAGTCATAGTTTCCTTTTAGATATATTTCCTTTATTTCCAATTTTAATCTTTAAGTATTTAAATAGATAGATATATATATAGATAGAGTTTCTTTCCTAATTATATAGGGAATGAAGCCTATAAATAGAGTCTTAGGGGCTGAGTTTTATTCATTCAATTCCAATTCAATTTCATACACAATTCATAGCATAGAGAGAGAGAGCTTGTGGCGAGAGGAGAGAAGGAGTTGAGAGACGAGTTGTCTTCGATCGGTTGTAAGCTTTCTTTTATTTTATTTAATGCAATTTAGTTCTCTTTTATTATTGATGTCTTTCTTGATGATGAAGAGCGAGTAGTCACCCAATTTCTAGGGTCGGGGTGAGCCCGACGGTACCCATGTGAGGTGATGCGGTAAAGGTACAATCTTTTGATGCGAGTTCGTCTTCTATCCCTATGAGCATGATTCTTTTGCGAAAGTTGAAGGTGATCCTTGTTTGTATTATTGAAGTGAAAGTGATCTTAATGCAACTCGGATTAATTATGTGAAAAAGGGTTAGTAACAATTAGGGTTTATGCGAAAGCCTCTATCTTCCTATTTGTTAATAACGAAAGTTATTTGATGAAAAACATCATCTTTTATGCCTTTATGTGTTATTTTACATGGTTATCGTTGTGGCGTTGAAACCCTGATCTTTGAAGTATTTTTAGTTTATTGATTTATTTCACCAATTTCGTGTTTGTCTTCGTTTTTATGCAATTCAAAGTTTTGGTTTTTTTACTTCTGTGTTACTCGAGATCGACTTGTTTTACTTGAAATTGATTGCTACAGTAGTCGACGTCGAGTAGGGTTAGTCGACGTCGACCAGCTTTCTGGTTTCTCTTTGCGTTTCTGTGTTTCTATTTCTGTTTTACTCGACAGCCTAGTCGAAGTCAAGTATCTTACTCGAAGTCGAGTACGCTTCTGGTCGATTTTATGCTGAGTTTTGGAACTGAAAAGGTGGGCGCTGACACGCTTCCTCGTGGATCGATCCTGACTGCCTTCTACTACAACGAGAGGAAGTCTTGTATTTATTTGATGAGACAGAGAGTCAGTTTGATATTCATATTTTATATTTATTTTCATACTTGACCATCCTCCTGTAACAACAATACAACATAGTTGATATTTAACTTTTGCGTGAAACCACCCCTTAAAATGAAAATTGCAGAAAATCACCCTTTAAAACTGTTTTCTTTGCAAAGTCACACCCATCACCCAATTTTTGTTAATTAAATGTTAAAGTGTGTGGAAATTTAATTATATCCCTTATTATTATTATTATTATTATTATTATTTTACTCATTTCAATTGATATTAGTTGATATTTAACTTTTTGACATATTTTTCAAAAGCAAAAAACACTACTATAAATATAAAAAAATGCTTTTTTAAAAATAATTTCATACTTACAAAAAAAACTCTATAAAAAACTGATGTGTAATTTATGTTTTATACATATAAAAAAAACGTGTAATACTAGGGCTACTTGAAGAAAATAATTTTTTTAAAAAAATAATGTTTCATATAGTTTTTATTATTCTAAAAATGTATGTGGAATAGTGAACATATTTTTAAAATAATAAAAACTATATAACATATCATTTTTAAAAAAATATATTTTCTTTGAGTAACCCTTTAGTAATATACACTTTTTAAAATATATAAAACATCAATCATATCTATTTTTTTATAGAGTTTTTTTTACTAATAAGTGTGAAATTATATTTAAAAAATGATATTTTATTAAAAAAATTACTTTTGAAAAACATGTTAAAAGGTAAAAATTAATTAATACCGATTGGGTAAAGTAAAATAATAATAAAAACAAGGGATATAATTGATTTTCATGCACTTTAACATTTAATTAACAAAAATTGGGTGATGGGTGTGACTTTGCAAAGAAAACAGTTTTAAATGGTGGTTTTCTGCAATTTTCGTTTTAAGGGGTGGTTTCTTCAATTTGGCATATATATATATATATATATAGTTTCAACCTTTTAAATTGTAAAACGTCATTTAAAAAAAAAAATAGGTAAGTCGTTGTTCAAAACAATGACTTACTTATTATATATTTTTTCAAATAGCGAATTTACCCCAATTTGGCTAAATCGAAAAATACTTTCATATTTTGGCTAATCCCCAATTTTTTTTTTCGATTTTCGACTAGTTTCAAATAAAAATTCTAATAAATGTCTCAACTTGATGCATGATCTAATAAAAAAAATTTAATGTGGTATTTTGGCAATAAATGTCATAATTCAATTTTAGATGTGAAAATTTTGAAAATCAATGTTAAATTATCCTAATATGGAATGAGAACATTCTCTCTCTTTTTTTATGTAAGTTTTTTTCACAATAAATGTCATATCAACCTCTTTCACTAACAACATTCGTATTTATCTCATAATATTAAATTTATATTTTATTTCTCAGTGATTTTCAACCAAACATATATATATATATATATATATATATATATATATATATATATCTAAAATCACAAAAGCTTAATTCGTGAAAATTATACTTCTTTCTCACTTCACATAAAGTACACTTCATAATATCAATCAAACCAGCACTAAAATAAGTTGAGAGAGAGAGAGAGAGAGAGAATGAATTGTGAAATGGCTTAGTTGATGATGAAACACTAGTGCCAGTTGCCACCATTGTAGAGAACTACTAGAAAGTAGTTGGATATTGTCTTTCCTTACTGTGCTGCATTTGCATTTCATGGGACCCCAATGTAAGATCTTGTCGTTGTGGGGAATGTCACTTCAAACCATACCTATATTTGTTCTCATGCCCCAATTTTTGTTCCTAATATGGATTCAAACTTGGAATTCATTTCAAATTTCTTGATTTAAACTTTACCATTTTAGCTATCAAGTAACGTACTCTCGCAAGTTACCGATTTAACTTTACCGGAACAAGACCCATTAATTAGACTTAGACACTCCAAACATTCAAAATGTGGTATTAATAGGTATTTATAAAGAGGGTGGGTGTTGAGAGAATGAAAAATGTGAAGAGATTAAAAGAGTCTCACATTGAAAATATGAAAGATCAAATCATAATATATAAGCTAGTGGGTTACTCATCATTTTGTCAATTGGTTTTAGGATGGAACTCCGCTCGACTTATGTGCTAGGCTATTAGCGCATGGACGCACGTGTGCAGACGACCCCGATCTTGGGACAATGCGAATTCCATATTTGATTTGAAGTTATATTGCAAGTTCCGTTTCTAATAATAGAATTGATGTGTGGATCATTTCCAACTTAATTATTTAGTAATTTAACTCAAGCAAATTTGATTATGAGAAAGTAAAATGTAGCATATGGTAGGGGATGTTAAAAGTCAAAGGCAGAACAAAATGATGGACCCCTATGAGCAAGAACAAATAAGATGGATTTCTTCACCACTCTCCAATGCCAAGTATTCAATATTTAGAAAAAAAAGTGTTGCCTTTTGGGCAACCACTCACTTGAAAAAACACACAATTCGGTGGGAGTGGAATTAGTACAATTTCTGATCATTGCCATCACCATTTTTTTCAAATTATTTGCCTCTCTAAGTCCGGGTTGATTGACTTTTCCATCAATGTCTACCTCATAGCTCACGGGCTTTATCAGTAGTCCCCATGGCCATGGCCATGAGGGCATCATCTGCCTTCGTAAACCGACTTTCGGGTTCATAAGTTCCTCTTTCACCTATATAGAGGCGTGATGAGAGAATGTTTAACCTCAGTTTTGGGGGGTAAAACTTTGCTCCATAGCCAATTTCAATGTTTTCAATTGGTTATGAATCCGAGCTTCTTGAACAAGACCTTCTAACACATGACATGCTCCACTTTAGGCCCTTTCTCTGTCTCACTTGGTGTAGTGTAATCCACAGAAGCTACTTCATGTGTCCATGCAGAAGATAGTTTAGCAGAGAGTATACAAATCCTTTCCAGAACTCAAATAGCAACATATACATGTCCATGCAGAAGATCGATTTATCCGTTTTAAAGGCCAACGACACATAAACGGAGTGAGTGAAACAACATATACACGCCAGTGAAGATCATCCAACATTACCGGTGAAAACCAAAGCTAGATCAATGAAATTGCATACTTGCATTGTACATGTTCAAGATGAGCAAACACCTTCCTGCACAATTGATGCTTCCTTTATCTTAGTAAGGCGGTGTGGGGTACAATCCATAGGAGCCTGTTCAAGAAGCATCATATAGAGATCAACATAAACCAATGAAAGGCACATTTGGAATCATGTCACTCGTAATCAGTTACCCGATTCCCACAATGTAAACGATAGTAGCATAAGACATATATAAATCGAGAAAGTTAAGCCAATTACCTGGAGCACCATAAGGAGAAGCATGTGGAGGTGGAGGTGGAGGGTATGTAGTTGTCGGGTATCCTTCAGGCGGAGGGTATAGTGAACGACCAGGAGGAGGTGGATACGGAGCTGCCGAGTATGGTTGATGGGGAGGGGGACAGGAAGGATAGGGTGCATAAGCCATCGAAGGTGGGTATGCTGCACTCTGAGGTGGATACGAGGATGGGAAGGCCGGGTTTGTGTAGGGAGGAATTGATGCTGGTGGGGGCACCGAGTATGGAGGGACTTGAGAATGGCATGGTGCACCGTAAGGTGGGGCAGACGAGCCATAACCTACTGCTGGTGCCTGGGATGTTCATAAAAAAAGTGCTGGTTATACTAGGGCCTCCTGAGTTCGGGAAATGCTAGAAGTAGAACTGAACTTACATTGGGTTGTGCAAAATGCATTATCAATTTTACTTCTCCGGAGAATCTGAGGCAAAAATTGAGGAGTGTTAGTGGACTAAATTATGATTTAGGACCTAATCTACAAGAAATTCATGCCCCTAAAAAATTCCTGGTTTTCTAGTTAGTTACTCAAGGCAACACATATACAGAATCAATTGACAGAGAGTGATGGACAACGAAGTGAATGCCACAAGTTAATATACTGACAATTAAGAAAGAGTTTGGGACCATAATATCATAGTAACAAATAGATCTTGAAAAGAGCAGGCAATCTCTTTATAGCTATGCTGTATAGGAAAGTTAAGCAGGAAAGGATAGCTTGATCATATCACATGGCTATAGGTTAAGATGCAAGACAGAATCACTTTATGTTACAAGGAAGCACTTCGTCGGCCCAAGCATTCTGGATGGACATTATTAGATCATATCATATAGTCATAGGTCAAGATGCAAGAAGGTATCACTACATGTTTCAAGGAAACACTTCGCCGAGCCCAGCATTCCAAATGGACATTTATTATGAATCAATTATGTTTACAGTCTAACGGACTTCTAGAAAATTTTGCATCTCCGAAAGTCCTCATAGGCACCAATATGAAACAAGTATCAAATCGGATAGCTAAGAATCATTAGCAGAGCTCTCAATTTCCAAGATCTCAGAACACAACATCACTTTTGAAGCAGCTACAAGAACTACTAAACCAAAAGAATATATGCAATCAGATTACACTTCCATATCAACCAGAAACTTGTGACATGAGGCATCACATACTGATGCTTAACCAGAAAAAGACTATAATCAAGTTTCTAAACAGCAAAGTTGAGGAGACGACCTTGATACCGGAAAAAAGGATAATGGAATTGTAATTCACAAACTAATCTAACTAAAAGCAATACATTCGCAGTTGACGCACCTTCCACTTTTTGAATGAATAGGCCAACATTTATCATCGTAGCCCCGAGCAAGAACATCCTGAAGCTGAATCCTGAAAAACCAAGGAGGAGGATAAAGAAACAATTGCACCGAGATTTTGCATTCAGAATGAGAAAATGCAAATCTGAGAGTCATGGGAGAGAGGAAATTACTTTCCACTGCCAATGAAGTCGTCGCTGCTTAGGGTATTGCTGTTCCAAACCATAACATTGATCTCTCTCAACCCCTGGATCAGCGTGAACATGAACTTCTCTTGAAACACAGGGGTTTTACCACCATCTGCCAAATCAAACAAGCAATTCAGCATCCCAGAAAATCAAACCCCTAAAAATCAGATCCAGGAGTGAGCAGATATGAAACCGGAAGAGGAACCTGTGCAAGTACGAGTTCGGAATTTGGTGCTCCCGTATTCAAGGCAAACATAGGGGTCTTGCCTTGAAATCCATTCCGTGTCCTTCAATTTGGCGCACTCAACAACTGTACACCAAGAAGAAATCAGGAAATTTTTGAGAAACTAGAATTAATTAAACCTAGGGTTTCAAATATAATAAAGGGTGCTTAGGAACCTGTAACTTCCAGCAATTGGTTTTGGATGCAAGAAGTCGACATAGAAATTCAAACAAGAAGAAGATCCAAAATAGTAAACTTGAATCGCAACTGGATTTCTTCTTGTGGTTGTTGATGGGGGTTTTTGAGGAGGAATTAGATCTGCATTATAAAAACAACTCAACCCTCCGAAAACAACGCAAAGGTTAGTTGTTTGGTTTTTTTTTTGGAGGTCAACGCTTTTTCGAAGTATCTAAGTCAACGACCAACTGTCGAACAATTACAATTACGTTATGGATGGCGATGAAATAACGGAGGGCCAAATCAAATTAAGTATCCAACTCCAACCTATCATCGCCTTTGAGTTTAATGTAATGTCAGTACGAACCAAGTCACCAACTACTACCTACCAATTTACATCTCCCTTAATCGGACTCCATTTTCGATCCGAAAATTTAATGTGACATTAATGATTTTTTTATGGAAAAATGCACAAAAATAACACTTTTGGTAAAAAATAATACCAACTTTAAAATTGGATTTAGCAGAGTGTATACAAATCCTTTTCAGAACTCAAATAGTAACATATACATGTGAAGATCGTTTTAAAGGCCAACGACACATAAACGAAGTGAGTGAAACAACATATACAAGCCAATGAAGATAATCCAACATTCCTGGTGAAAACCAAAGCTAAATCAATGAAATTTCATACTTGCATTGTATTGTACATGTTCAAGATGAGCAAACGCCTTCCTCCACAATTGACGCTTCCTTTATCTTAGTAAGGCGGTGTGGGGTACAATCCATAGTAGCCTGTTCAAGAAGCATCATATAATAGAGATCAATATAAACCAATGAAAGACACATTTGGAATCATGCGACTCGTAATCAGTTACCCGATTCCCACAATGTAAACGATAGTAGCATAATACATATATAAGCCAATTACCTGGAGCACCATAAGGAGAAGCATATGGAGGGTAAAGTGAACGACTAGGAGGAGGTGGATACGGAGCTGCCGAGTATGCTTGATGGGGAGGGGGACAAGAAGGATAGGGTGTATAAGCCATCGAAGGTGGGTATGCTGCACTCTGAGGCGGATATGAGGGTAGGAAGGCCGGGTTTGTGTATGGAGGAATAGATGCCGGTGGGGCTTGAGAATGGCATGGTGCACTGTAAGGCGGGGCAGACGAGCCATAACCTACTGCTGGTGCCTGGAATGACCATAAAAAAAAAAAAGTGTTGGTTATACACTTATACTAGGACCTGTTGAGTTGGAGAAATGATATATAGAAGTAGAACTGAACTTACATTGGATGGTGCAAAGTGCATTATCAATTTTACTTCTCCAGCGAATCTGAGGCAAAAAATGAGGAGAGTTAGCGGACTACATTATGATTTAGGACCTAATCTACAAGAAATACAAGGCCCTTACAAATTCCTGGCCCAACACATACACAGAATCAATTGAAAAGGGCAGGCATTCGCTTTATGGCTATGCTGTATATATAGGAAAGTTAAGCAGGAAAGGACAGCTTCATCATATCACATGGCTATTGGCTATAGGTTTAAGATGCACGATGGAATCACTTTATATAACAAGGAAGCACTTGGTCGGCACAAGCATTCCGGAGGGACATTGTTAGATCATATCATATGGTTATAGGTCAAGATGCAAAAAGGTATTACTACATGTTTTAAGGAAACACTTGGTCGACCCAGCATTCCAACTGGACATTTATTATGAATCAATGATGTTTACAGTCAAATGCCCTCCTAGAAAATTTTGCATCTCTGAAAATCACTTTTGAAGCAGCTACAAGCAGGGCCGGCCATGGGGGAGGACAAGGTGGGCGACTGCTCTGGGCCTCCGATTTTACGGGGCCTCATTTTTTTACTAATTTTAGTATATATAATAAAACATTTTAAAAATTAACACAAGTGTTAATTCAAATGTTTTCTTACAATCACGGGTTCGAATCCCAGATTTAGCACAACTCTTAATATTCTAACCTTTTTTTGCCTCAATAAATTTCATAAAGTCATAGAGTATCAAATTATTAATTCAAATTTAAATAAAGCTAATCTTTTAATTTTATTTTATAATTATGTCAATCATGAACAATTTTAGTTTTATTAACATCGACATTCAAGAAAAAAAGATTCATATGGTCATAGCTATATTTATATTAATTGAATTGAATGAAATAACATGTTTCAAGGAGTTTTAGAATATATATATATATATATGATGGATCAAATGTTAACAAGTCTTATTGTGTTTTGTGTTAACAAATCTGAGCCCTTAATTGATTGAAAAATGATGGCCTAGATTATCTCAAAATTTAAATCAATTTTTAATTTATCAAGATGGACCCCACTAAAAAATTACATTACTCTCAATGATTTGGAGCGTGCGTTTCAATCCCTTTTATAGTCTACCTCTACCCTAATTAATTGACCGATCAAAACCTCCTCCTTGCTCTATAACCCTACGAGCCGGCGATCGACGACTTCTTCAATGGATAGAGGCGGTTGGGGGTGAGCCTGGTAGGATGGTGATGAGCTGGCGGCGGAAGGTAGACGACGACAGATCTTGTTGTAGGTGACGATGGAGGCGAGGCTGGGAGGGATGATCGATGGCGGTTGAGGGAGGGACGAAACCGTAAGATCTGGGCAGTGGTGGTGGCCATGGAGAACAATGGAGGCGAGGATGGTTCGAATATCTACGACTCCGGTCGCGTCTGGCTCAAAGAGGCGAGGATGCGTCTCGTCGAAGGGCCGGCAAGGGAAGATGGCAACGATCTTGCAAGGCGAATCTCTAGGTCCAATTTAGTTTCGAAGCTCTTCGATTTCTCGTTTCCTTTAATGAATTGCTTAGATCTGAGGTTTACACTTATCAGTTCTCACCGGCCTCTTTAGTGAATTTGGAATTTCTTACCATTAATCAATTTTCTAGCATTAATATAGGATTTCCCTTGCTCCATTGTTGGATGCATAGTGTTTGATTTGAGAGATTTATTTTTATAGGGCTGCTTCTTGTTCTAATTTCTATGTGAATAGCTACAAAATTGAATCTGTAATTCCTTTGTTCATTAATGCAACTTTTAGGAATTCGCAGTTCATTTGAAAGTGTCTAGCTGTTTTGTTTGGAGTTGTTGATCTGATTCGTTGTTTGGTTGTGCAATGGAATTCATATGATTGTTTCACGTTCAGAGTCACTATTCGACAACTTTATAGTTTCTATTCGGTGATAATAAGCAATTATTCGGTGGAATTCATATGATCGTTCTATTAATTTCATGTTCAGAGTCACTATTCGACAAGTTCATAGTTTCTATTAGGTGATAATAAGGAATTATTCGGTGATAATAAGGAATTATATGTGGTTAATTAGAGGTGGAAATCAAGAATTACATTTATATATTCTTTTAACCTAGCGAATAATTACTATCAACTTGGTGAATAATTACTATCAGCCTAGCGAATAGTTGAAAAATTGACCAACTTCTTTGTCATTATCTAAATGATAACTCCATTTACAGACGAATAATAACGATCAATTTAGTGAATAATTACTATTATCCTAGCGAATAGTTGCAAAATTAATCATCTCTTTTGCTATTATCTAAACGATAACTACTCTTTACACACGAATAATAAGTATAAGTTAGCGAATAATTAATATCACCTTATCGAATATTTCAAATAGTACACCATGCAAAAAAACAACGTTGCCCTACCAAAAAAACGTTACGCCACAAAGTGCAAGCAAAATCTGGAAGTTTAGAGTCATTATTCGTTGATAATCTGGAATTATTCGGTAATTTGTTTGTCATTATTCATCGAACACACAATGGAAGCAAAATCTCTTCATCCCAAAAAAAAACGTTACCTAAAAAAAACCAACCCACACCCTTCCTCTACAGCACGTTGGCTATAAAAGTGGTGGGGTCTACTTTTTTTTTAAAAATAAAAAGAAAAAGTATCAATTAATCTCACCCATCCATTTCTAATCAATCAAAGGTCCAGATTTGTTAAAACAAAACACAATAAGAGATATTAACACATGACCCAACCTCTCTCTCTGTATATATATATATATATATATATATATATATATATATATATATATATATATATATATATATATATATATATAAACACTAGGGTTTTGTGTTTAAAAAACAAATAACACAAATTTAAACGTGCAGTATATAAATTATTTTTAATATTGTATAACTATAAATTTTATAGAGCAAAAGATTGATAAATATAGCTTACGTACATAATCTGTACTATGGATTAAAACAATTTGTATAAAATTTTTAATATAAATTTTATCGGTGATTTTCTTAAAAATTCTTATTTTAAAGTTTTTTTTTTAATTTTCCTTAAAAATCAACAAAAATAACCTAAATTCTTTTAACATACTCAACTTAAGATATAAAAAAATTTAAAAATTATATATAAAATTTATAATTTATAAAATTATAACCCGGTCCTCCAAAATTGATTGGACGGCCCTAGCTACAAGAACAACTAAACCGAAAGAATATATGTAATCAGATTAGATTACACTTCCATATCAACCAAAAACTTGTGAAACTAGGCATCACATACTATACTGATACTTCACCAGAAAAAGACTATAATCAAATTTCTAAGCAACAAAGGTGAGGAACCGACGATCCTGATACCGGGAAAAAGGTAATTCACAAACTAATCAAACTAAAAGCAATACATTAGCAGTTGACGCACCTTCCACTTTTTGAATGAATAGGCCAACATTTATCATCATAACCCCGAGCAAGAACATCCTGAAGCTGAATCCTGAAAAACGAGGAGGAGGATAAAGAAACAATAGCACCGAGATTTTGCAATCAGAATGAGAAAATGCAAATCTGTGAGTCTTGGGAGTGAGGCAATTTACTTTCCACTGCCAATGAAGTCGTCGCTTCTTAGGGTATTGCTGTTCCAAACCATAACATTGATCTCTCTCAACCCCTCGATCAGCGTGAACATGAACTTCTCTTGAAACAAAGGGGTTTTACCGCCATCTACCAAATCAAACAAGCGATTAAGTATCCCAGAAAATCAAACCCCTAAAAATCAGATCCAGGACTGAGCAGATATGAAACCGGAAAAGGAACCTGTGCAAGTACGAGTTCGGAATTTGGTGCTCCCGTATTCAAGCCAAACGTAGGGGTCTTGCCTTGAAATCTATTCCGTATCCTTCAATTTGGCGCACTCAACAACTGTAAACCAAGAAGAAATTAGGAAAATTTTGAGAAACTCAAATTATTCAAATATGAGGGGTGCTTAGGAACCTGTAACTTCGAGCAATTGGTTTTGGATGCAATAAATCGACATAGAAATTCAAACAAGAAGAAGATCCAAAATAGTAAACGTGAATCGCAACTGGTTTTCTTTTTGTGGTTTAGAGGAGGAATTAGAACTGCAGTATATATTATTTATAAAAACAATGCAACCCTCCGAAAAACGCGCAAAGGTTGGTCGTTTGAGTTTGTTTTTGGGGTCAACGCTTTTTCAAAGTTCTAAGTCAACGATTACAATTTATGAAGGGCGAATTGGCAATGAAATAACGGAGGCCAAATCAAATTAAGTATCCAACCTATCATCGCCTTTGAGTTTAATGTAATGTCGGTACGAACCAAGTCACCCACTACTAGTACTACTACATCTTTTTGGAACAAGATTTACATCCCAGTTTTTGTTTTTTGTTTAATTAGAACACATCCCAGTTTTTGTAATTACCTCTTTTAATACAAATGGGCTCATTTGTTAAACTAGACCAAAAAAGGGGTTTAATTGCTAAACTAGACCATTAGCCTAAACATTGGCCCAAACTAACCTCTCTACCCCCATGCCAAATTAACTGCTGGTTTTTTGTAACTGTACACAATCGGCTGTAGAGGGTGAGGATTTGTGAAAATAAAACGAGGAGGGAGGGAGAGAGACGGTTACATTTTCTGAAAGCAACAGACAGAGAGACGGAAAACCGAAAGGAGGAGGCGACAGACAGGGCAACAGACAGAGAGACGGAGAACCGGTTGAAGAAGAAGGCCACCAGTCACCGCCAGGGAGGAAGGAGAAGGTTGAAGACAAAGACAAAGGTAAGCAACTGTGGAGTTTTTTGTTTGAGTTGCGAAATTGGGGTAATGAGGGTGCGGTTTTGTGAAGGATTTGAGACGAATTTGGGGTAAATGCCTAGCAGTAGATGAGGAATGAAGTAGGAGGGGTTAAGGGTGCCATTGTGAGTCGATTTTGGGGAGGTGGGTGCGATTAGGGTTTGTAGGTGTCGGGAAAAGGATGGGTAAGGGTTAGGTGATGTTGGGTAAGAAATTGGGGACAAAAGGGCAAGGAGGGGGTCGGATGGGTAGGGAATCCACAAGATTGGGGGTAATCGGTAGGATATATGTGCACATGTGGTAGGACAGATTATCGAAGGTTGTGTCTGAATTTGTGGTAGCAGATTTCGTAGGACCGGGTAACGAAATTGGCAGGATAAAATTGAACATCTAGCATGCCGAGTGGGGTGAAGGAATTTTTGGTTGATTGATTTTTTAGTGTTTGTTGATAGGTTTTTTAGTGGTGAAACCGTACGTGCCCACCAAGTGTTTGATGAAATGCTTAAAAATATGATGAATAAATGGTGATTTGGTTTTGGTTAATCTCCTTGCCTATATGATGTGTTGTGAAAGAGGTAAAATGAACCAAACGTGTGAAATGCGAAATTGGTAGGACAGAAGAGGATATCAGCAATGATAGGATAGGAAAATGAAGTTGGTAGAATAAATTAACACTGTTGGTATGTATGACAGATTATGTGACCTGAATTTCTAATTTTATATTTGGTGATTGTGTAGCAGGTACCCCCGCTTTAAACATCATATAAAAATTATAAAATGCCGAAGTCAGGGAACAAGAAAGAACGTGCAGGACCAAGTAGCCAGGGGGTAAGGAAACTGAGATAGTTACATGGTTGTGGTTGTAAAGGTTGGGAAAAAATGTCAAAACCTAAGATTCTTACATGTGTGTGCAGGTTGTCCTTGCTGTTCCAGAGAAACACCACTTCTCAGGGAAGGCGCTGTCCCATGCAAATTTCGAGTTGTTGGAAGGAATCAACCTCACCATTGACCGGGAGGATTACAAAGCCCTGGGCAAGAGCCAGTTTGGTGGTGTTGTGAAGATGGGGCCGAGAAACAAATTCTCTGCACAGTTGGTGCACTACTGCCTTCTCCACCAACTGAAGACTCGGAAGACACATGAGACGTGGTACTCCCTCTAGGGGCATCACGTTCGATTCTCTCTTCATGAGTTCGCGATCATGACGGGCCTTAACTGCTCACCACCCCCTAGTGATGTCATGGAGGGGGACCACAAGGAGTGCATTTACCGGTTATTTAAGAAGAAGAGGGTGACGTTGAAGGATTTGGAAAGTGCTTGGGCCCACGAAAAAGAGTCGGATGCGGGGTCCCTCATGAAAAAGTACAAGCTTGCCCTACTCGTCATAGTGGAGGGCGTTCTGTTTGGGTTGGAGAAGAAGACACAAATAAGGGGGTGGGTTGTGAAGCTGCTGCTTGAGGACACAAACCGTTTTATGGAGTTCCCTTGGGGAAGGCTAGTGTACGAGAGGCTACATGAAAGCCTCAATGGCACATTGAAAGACATGGTGGCTGCAAAGAGTCACTTGAAAAACAGGCCGACCTACGCACTGTACGGGTTCCCTATGGCCTTCCAGGTTACTGAAGTCTTACAAAATGTTATAATCCTTTGTCAATTGTGAAAATGTGTTGGTGTGGCATGCCAAAAGGATATTTGTATCCTACCAATGGGGTATCAATATCCTACCAAATGGATATTTATATCTTACCAATGGGGAATGAATATCCTACCAAAGGGAAAAATCGATCTTACCAAATAGCTTAATTTGTCTTGAAAACTGTGTTCTGATATCTTACCATATTATATATGCAGTTGTGGGTATACGAGACCTTCCCTAAGATTGGGAATCATTTCGGGCGCAACATCGACGACATCATCATCCCGAGGTGTCTGAGATGGGAAATGCCAAACTCCCACATCCGATACGAGAACGTGAAGTACTTCCTGAGCCTGGACGCCCCCGCCGACGACCCAATAGATGAACACGTTCTGCTAGCGAAGCCAGAGCCGATCTTGCACCCTACCCACAAGGAGAAAGATGCGTACCCCCACTCATCGTACAAGAAAGACGCTCCAGACATCTTCTTTGATCAGATTGTGGGCGACCACATGAGGGCCCGCAGAGAGAAGCGGCGACAGGAGGATGCCACTGCTGGACCCAGTCAGGGAACCAGCCAGTCCGGGTCAGATGCGTCGAGCGTCGGTTTGGAGGCCCGGATTGTGGCAAAGGTTGAGGCTCTCTTCAAGGGTATGATGGTGGAGATGGGGACTAGGTTCAGGGAGCTCGAGGAGAAGGTGACTGAAGTTTCTAGAGAATGCAAGAAGGCGTTATCAGAGAGGGCCGAAAAGGGAAAGATATGTGCTTCATTGTACATTATATGTGCAATTGGTAGGATAATGTTTTTGTGTTGGTATACCATATTAAGCGAAATGGTATGACATATATGTGCAAATGGTAGGATATTGTTGATGTCTTGGCTTTCCCATAAATTGCGACTCAATGACTGCATCTCCTTGCAGGACTACGTGTGTTTGGATGAGGATGTTGTTGAGAAGGATGTTGAGAAAGATTTGGACAAGGTTGTGGAGGATGTGGTTGACAAGGTTGAGAAAGATTTGGACAAGGACGGTGACAAGGTTGAGGAAAAGGTTCAGGATAACACGGCGGAGAAAGAAGAGCTGAACTCCGATCTTAAGGGGCAGGGCATGTGCACTGATGACGAGGTTAAGGACAAGGTTGAGGAGGAGGCAAAGAAGGGTGATCAGGACAAGGACGAGGGAGAGAAGGTGGTGAAGGCTGAGGATCAGATTAAGAAGAGAGACATGGGTGGGGACGTGAAGGGCAAGGAGGCTGTAAAACAAGCTACAGGGGAGGGTTCCAAGGGTGAGTCTGATGCAGAGGATGCGGAGGACAAGGTAAACCTTACTTGTTGGTAGGATAGTCTGACCCTTTTGGTAAGATAAATGTAGCTTGTTGGTATGATATAAAATGCAGTTGTTTTATGTCCGATAGAATAACCCAGTTGGTAGGATATATTTACCCTTTTGGTAGACGTTTGAATCTGTTTTGGTAGGATAATGACAGATGTTTGAAAATAACTCGGGTGTGTTTGATTGTTAGAAGATGAAGATGGAGCCGAGGAGAGGCAAGCGTGATCGGAAGCTCACAGTGAAATTAGGGGACTGCGTGGTGACTCAACTACAGAAGTTCAAGGCTGGAAAAGCTCGGAAATCAACTACAGAAGTCCAAGGTCAAAGGGCTATAGAGCCAGGACGAATCAAGCTGGAAACCAGACTTTACTCGATATCGAATTATTTTAGTCGATATCGACAAAGATGTCCGAGCACATGCCTGGTCGAGTAGAGCTGATCGAGGAGCTGAGAGCCAGAGCCAACCCGACTCCACAAGCCTACTCGATATCGAGTAGTTTACTCGATATCGACAACACCTTGATGCCATGTCCGGAGTCGAGGAAACCACACCAAGTCGAGAAGCCGAGGATTGGACACACCGAGAACCAGTTACTCGATATCGACGAAACTTGTCGATATCGACAACCTCGGCATCACCTGTGCAAGCCAGTATCGGGGAAGAGTACTCGACCAAGCCCAGCAACACAAAGTCGACACAACTTTACTCGATATCGATGAAACCTGTCGATATCGATGACCCCAGATCACCTGACCGAGCCGGATCTAGCAGCAGCAACCCGAGATGCCGAGCCTAGACAAGTCGACGACACATTTTTACTCGATATCGAGTAGTTCTTGTCGATATCGAGGAGATCTTTATGGAGACGCGTTACGCGGTTTTGCTGTCCAACGCGGTTTGACTTTTCTTGGAGCCGAAGGAGTCCGAGTTTGCCGAGATCTATCCACATCTATCAAGGCATATCAAGATCTATCAACACATGGAAGATTTACCTACTTTAGATATAATTTCCCTTTTGGATTTAATTATTTATTCCATTTATTTATCTTAAAGCAAGTAGATAATTAGATTTAGATATAGATAGACTTTCTTACCTAGAATACCTAGGGAATGAAGGCTATAAATAAAGCCTTAGGGGCTGGTTTTTAATCATTCAATTTCAGAGACAAGTAGTTACACATAGAGAGAGAAGGAGAAGAGGTTGTAAGTTTGAGTTTATTTAATGCAAGTTAGTTCTTTTTCATCAAAGATGTCTGCGATTGCAATGAAGAGCGAGTAGTCCACCCACTTCTAGGGCTGGGGTGAGCCCGACGGTAGCCATGTAAGGTGATGCGGTAAAGGTACAATCTTTTTATGCAATTCGTCTTCTATCCCTATGAGCATGATTCTTTTGCGAGAGTTGAAGGTGATCCTTGTTTGTGTTATTGAAGCGAAAGTGATCTTAATGCAACTTGGATTAATTACGTGAAAAAGGGTTAGTAACAATTAGGGTTTATGTGAAAGTCTCTATATGCCTATTTGTTAATAACGAAAGTTATTTGATGAAAAGCATGATCTTTTATGCCTTTATGTGTTATTTTGCATGGTCATCGTTGTGGTGTTGATACCCTGGCTTTGGAAGTTTTTTTTAGTATATTGATTTATTTCGTCGGAAATCTGAGTTCTATGTTCGAAGTTTGCGATTTAAAGTTTCTGTGCTTGTCGATCTCGGGAAAGATTTCGTCGATATCGAGTTGGCTTTACTCGATATCGAGGAAGGTTTTACTCGACACTGTGTTTGCTGAGTCTGCTGTCTGTTGTCGATTTCTGTTTCTGTTGTCGACATAGATTTAGTCGATATCGACATAGCTTTTGTCGATATCGAGTTAATTCTGATGCTTTACTTTATTTTCTGCTTTGCTTTGTTATTTCTGTCTTTCTGCTTTTCTGTCTGTGAGATTTACAGCTACTTGAGATCCGCTGACACGCTTCCTCGAGGATCGATCCTGACTTCCCACTACTGCATAGGGAGGGAGTCTTGTAATCATTTGCGTGGGCAACATCTGGTTTGATTTATTTTATTATATTTTAAACTCGATTTCCTCCTACAACAAATTGGCGTTGTTGCCGGTGAAGCAATCATTCGCGCCTTAGATAGTCAGATCTCACTTTTCTTTTGAGTTACTTTACAGGTATATGCGTCGTTCTGGTCAAACACCTGAGTTTGACGCCTTAGATGAGCCGGAACACCTTATACACATCCAAGCTAAACTGAAAAGAGCCATGGCAGCTGCAGAGACACAAGAACAGCTGATTGAGAGGCTTACAAGGGAACTAGCCACCAGGGATGCTGCTCTCGCCACTAAGAGAGCAAGAAGGGAACAAGAAGCTGAGCGTGCAAGGCATTTGGAAGATGAGCTTGCCCAATATCCTACCACTGCAGAGGATTATATGCACCCGACGCTCGTCGTGCCTGAATCGGCTATTCTAATCCCTCAAAATAACTATGAAATTCCCACTCATTTCTTAATAGAAATTAAACATAATGCATTTCATGGTAGATTTAATGAATGCCCTCTTCAGCACATTACCAACTTTACTGACATGTGTCGTACTCTTGCTGAAGGTACCACCTTGGAGTACACCTTGATGAAAGCTTTCCGCTGGTCTCTCGCTGGTCCCGTATTAAAATGGCTGGAAGGACTGAAACCACGATCTCTCACGACATGGGCTCAAGTGAAGCAGGAATTTCTCAACAAATTCTTTCCTCCTGCCAAGACAGCGCTCCTTCGCCAAAAGATCACATCTTTCAAACAGCAGCATGGAGAGACGCTATCAAAGGCATGAGAACGCTATAAGGATCTACTGCGATCATGCCCTACACATGGACAGCAACCCTGCGTAGTTCAAGAGATCTTCTTCAATTCTCTAACTTGACAATGCCGCATGCTGACGCATGGGCTGCTCTCGACAAGCTGACCAATTATGACAACAAGTATGGGACTCTAATCAACTATGAGGAGAACCCCTACGCCAAGCCAGCACCATCCATGCCCCTCTATGAGCCCCATAAGGAGATTGATCCAGATGTAAGGGAGCAATACTACAGAGATCAAAATAAGAAGCTCCTCAAACAAGTAAATTTTCTGTCTGTCAACCGGCCCTGCATCGAATGCGGATCACATAGGCACATCACTACTGAGTGCCCACACACAGAGCAAGTCAGGCTGGCAGAATACCATGAAGAGGCAGCTTACGCAGGGGGTCCCAATCGCTATATGGGGGACCAAAGGTTCTAGCAACCACAATGGAACCAAGGTGCCCCTAGGAATCCCCCACCCTACAGAGCTCCAGGACATCCGGAAAGGGACCAGAAGAGGGATGATCTATAGACAATCCTAGAGAAGATGCGGAGGAACCATTCAGACACCAAGCAGTCCTTCAAATCAGTCTATACTCAGATACAAGGTGTCAACTCTAGGCTTGGGGAAATCGATTTATGGAGAAAGTCAATGGAAACACAGATGAGCCAGCTAGCAGCAGGCATCCCCCGACAGTCAGGAATGCTCCCAGGATCTTCATAATCAAATCCCAAGGGAAAGACCGGATACATCACTGATGTGAAACTTAGAAGCGGCCATCAACTACAAGAGCTAGTGGTCGGAAAGCAGCAGGACGGAGAAGCTGAGAAACAGCTCGATATCGACCATCAGCATGTCGATATCGACCAGCATTTAGTTGATATCGAGCAAGGTCAACTCGATATCGAGGAACAAATAGGCAACCCTTCGTCTGCATAGCACAACAACTCAAAATCGACTACAGTAGTCGGTATCGAGAAAGATAAAGTCGATATCGAGGAGATCCCAATCGATATTGACTCTTCTGCAGCAAAACCGACATCTGTTCTAGCTCTGAATCAGAAAAAGATGCTGCCCTTCCCAACAAAATCTCCAAAGGACCCAGCAGAGAAGAAGTTTCAGCGCTTCATCAAGATGCTTCAGAAGCTCAATGTCACCATTCCCTTCACAGAAGCTCTCAATGAAATGCCATCCTATGTCAAGTTCCTGAAGGAGATTCTAAGCAAGAAGAGATCAATGGCTGAGATTACAGAGGAGTGCAGCCATATGGACATCCTTGAGAAGAGGCCAGATCCAGGTAAGTTTGCTATAATCATTGGATTTGGTTAATATAAATTTAATGATTTATGTGATCTTGGAGCTAGTGTGAGTATAATGCCTTTAACAATTTGGTCCAAGATTAAGATAGGTGCCCTAGAGCATGTGGATGCTAAGCTGTATATGGCCAACAACACGGTGGTCATTCCAACAGGCATGGTGGACAATGTGCCAGTACAAGTAGGTAAATTCTTTGTCCCTGCTGATTTCTTAGTTATTGATATGGCAGAGGACCCTGCTTGTCCAATTATTCTAGGAAGGCCCTTCTTGGCGACGGTGGATGCCAACATAAGCGTGAGGAAAGGAGTGCTCACTTTCAACATCAGCGACGAGGTAATTGAGTATTCCTTTAATAAAACTAAAAGGCATACAGGTCCAATGGAAGAAGTAAAGTCTATATCAGCTGGCTACATTACTTGTGGGGAGCCTAAGGTAAGAAATATGACTCCTAGCTGAAGAGCTAGAAAAGAGGGATATGGAAGCCCAAGTGGAGAAAATCATGGCCATCCTGAAGGACACAGAGAATCCACTCGACACAAACCAAGGTATGTCGATTTGGAATAACTATTTTTTGGATACCTTGACAAGATGCAAGTATGGGGTCGAAATCAGACAAAATTCCTCGACATTGAGTAATTTAGTCGACATCAACAAAATTCAGAAGCCTCCACCAACACCAGCGTCGTCGAGCAGCTAATCTGAAGCTCAAAACTCCTCGATATCGAGTAAGCTACTCAATATCGACCAAAATCCGGCCGCCTCGACTTCGCCTTCCTCGACCAGCAACCCACTGGCGCCAGACGGCAACTCGATATCGATAACCCTAGTCGATATCGACCAAACCATATCTTCCTCGACTCCAGAATCCTCGAGCAGTCCACCACCAGAAGCAGACAACTTGTCGATATCGAGGACTATTCATCGAGATCGACCAAACACAGTGGCTCCCGAAACCGTTTCTGCGAAGGTAAGCCAATGTATGGATCTTTCTTCTCCTATTTCCATTAAAGATCTATCTATACATGGGAGAGGTTTGCCTTGGTATGTGCGCTTATGTAGGATTTCCATTGATGAGCCTAAGGAGTATGAAGTTGGAGACAAGCTATATGTTTCCAAATCCAAAGATCATTGGTTTCCCAACAAATTCAACAAGAAAAGGATGGGACCTTTTGTGGTGAACAAGATCCATTCTGGAGGATTACAGTTGATGGACAAGAATGGAGTCCTATTTGAAGCCCAAGGTCCATGGGCCCTGTAGATGCCACCTTAAGCTTAAATGGAGAAAGTCGGCCTAGCGAATATAAAATCTAGAGCTTGTACATAGACATTTACTTTTTGGGACTTTTGGACTTTGTTGCTTTTTGTTTGTTTTTTGTTTTGAACTTTTTGGTTTTTCTATTGTGGGTATATGTCTTCTATATTTTTCAGGTCCATGGGATAGAAGCAAGCTAAATCGGACTCGGCCCAAGCATCTACCATTCGATATTAAGAAGTCCTGCACACCTGTCTAGTGAGTTTCTTTCTTTACCCTTGTTTTTATACAGCGAGGACACTGTAATGTTTAAGTATGGGGTGGGGGAAGGGCTTACTTTGTGCATATTTGACATTTTTTGTGCATTTTTAAAGTTTATTTCTCGAATTGCTTATACATGGCTATTTTGGAATTCATTATTGATATTTATGTGCTTATATGCAAGATACATTTTTTCCAAAATTTTGATAAAAATGACCCCCATTGAAATTTTTTGATAAATGTCATGGAAGTTTAATATTGAACTCGACGATGCAAAATTAGATTCATTAGAGATATAACATGAAATTGCCTAGTAAAGGGAAGTCACAATGAAGTGCATTATTTCTTGAAAACCATGAAAAGAGGTAAAATTTGATGTTGCTTTTGACATGTTGCATGATAAGAGGATGGAGGACTTTATATTTCCATATAATGCTCATTGTTTAAATTCCAAGCCTTACCTATGCTTATATGCATCACAAAAAGCCATATTATGCCTTATTTCAATTATTGCTCTACATGATCTAAATATTGCCCATTCTTTACCTTATCCGGGGATTATGTTGAGAATGATGTTACATTATGGAGATTATTATATGGTGTTTGTGTTATCATTATGGGAGTTTGGTAGGAAAATATTTGAAAAAAATATGGAAAATTTAATGAGCGAGAAAAAATCCAATCACCTCAGGAGATAAAGGTAGATTGACCCTGCTCGCTGAGATAATAGTTTAGCGAGATGGGACACATTGTGAGGAGTCCAAAGCACTAAGTATCCGGGGCCATTCATGACACCCATGTTTGCGACTCGCGAGAAGGCAGTGCTGAGGTCAGAGAGGTAAAAACATTATTATTGAAAAAAATATTATGAAAGGTGATGAATCGTATGAAAAAAGGAGTGTGGTGTAAAAAGTTTGGAAATACTCCATTTTCCCGAATCGTTAGCACCACATGGCCAAAAACTGCCCACCTTTAGCCTTTTATCAATCTACTTCTTATTTGAGCTTAAATTAAAGTCCTCTTGATTATTAATGCTTTGTCACACATAAATTGTTTTGCATAACCCTCCTTTTGTGAGTAGATGTTGCTTTTTATTGGACATGCATGAATCTGTGACACTAGTACCTTTTCGAGGATGGTAATTAATTGCAGGGACATATGAGAATGAATCTAAGATGTTGAGAGTTTTGATTCCTTCCCCTGAATGGCAAATAAAAGTATTGCTTGAGGATAAGCAAGCTTAAGTATGGGGTGTTTGTTGTGAGCTGAATCTGCCATGTTTTACAGTTACTTTTATGTCGTTTTCTGCATACATTTCATGCATTTGGGCTAAAATAGTACATAATCTATGTAGTTTCTATTTATTTGCCAAATTATGGAATCTACACCAGTTTCTGTTTGAATTCGCAAAATTCAAGGCAATTTACAGCAGTTCTGAGAAAGGTTGGAAAAGCTCGGAAATCAACTACAGAAGTCCAAGGTCAAAGGGCTACATGCCTGGTCGAATAGAGCTGATCGAGGAGCTGAGAGCCAAAGCCAACCCGACTCCACAAGCCTACTCGATATCGAGTAGTTTACTCGATATCGACAACACCTTGATGCCATGTCCGAAGTCGAGGAAACCACACCAAGTCGAGAAGCCGAGGACTGGACACGCCGAGAACCAGTTACTCGATATCGACGAAACTTGTCGATATCGACAACCTCGGCATCAACTGTGCAAGCCAGTATCGAGGAAGAGTACTCGACCAAGCCCAGCAACACAAAATCGACACAACTTTACTCGATATCGACGAAACCTGTCAATATCGAGGACCCCAGATCACCTGACCGAGCCGGATCTAGCAGCAGCAACCCGAGATGTCGAGCCTAGACAAGTCGACGACACATTTTTACTCGATATCGAGTAGTTCTTGTCGATATCGAGGAGATCTTTCTGGAGACACGTTACGCGGTTTTGCTGTCCGACGCGGTTTGGCTTTGCTTGGAGCCGAAGGAGTCCGAGTTTGCCGAGATCTATCCACATCTATCAAGGCATATCAAGATCTATCAACACATGGAAGATTTACCTACTTTAGATATAATTTCCCTTTTGGATTTAATTATTTATTCCATTTATTTATCTTAAAGCAAGTAGATAATTAGATTTAGATATAGATAGACTTTCTTACCTAGAATAGCTAGGGAATGAAGGCTATAAATAAAGCCTTAGGGGATGGTTTTTAATCATTCAATTTCAGAGACAAGTAGTTACACATAGAGAGAGAAGGAGAAGAGGTTGTAAGTTTGAGTTTATTTAATGCAAGTTAGTTCTTTTTCATCAAAGATGTCTGCGATTGCAATGAAGAGCGAGTAGTCCACCCACTTCTAGGGCTGGGGTTAGCCCGACGGTAGCCATGTAAGGTGATGCGGTAAAGGTACAATCTTTTTATGCAATTCGTCTTCTATCCCTTTGAGCATGATTCTTTTGCGAGAGTTGAAGGTGATCCTTATTTGTGTTATTGAAGCGAAAGTGATCTTAATGCAACTTGGATTAATTAAGTGAAAAAGGGTTAGTAACAATTAGGGTTTATGCGAAAGCCTCTATATGCCTATTTGTTAATAACGAAAGTTATTTGATGGAAAGCCTCTATATGCCTCTATATGTGTTATTTTGCATGGTCATCGCTGTGGTGTTGATACCCTGGCTTTGGAAGTTTTTTTTAGTATATTGATTTATTTTGTCGGAAATCTGGGTTCTGTGTTCGAAGTTTGCAATTTAAAGTTTCTGTGCTTGTCGATCTCGGGAAAGTTTTCGTCGATATCGAGTTGGCTTTACTCGATATCGAGGAAGGTTTTACTCGACACTGTGTTTGCTGAGTCTGCTGTCTGTTGTCGATTTCTGTTTCTGTTGTCGACATAGATTTAGTCGATATCGACATAGCTGTTGTCGATATCGACATAGCTGTTGTCAATATCGAGTTAATTCTGCTGCTTTACTTTATTTTCTGCTTTGCTTTGTTATTTTTGTCTTTCTGCTTTTGTCTGTGAGATTTACAGCTACCTGAGATCCGCTGACATGCTTCCTCGAGGATCGATCCTGACTTCCCACTACTGCATAGGGAGGGAGTCTTGTAATCATGTGCGTGGGCAAAATCTGGTTTGATTTATTTTATTATATTTTAAACTCGATTTCCTCCTACTACAATGCACAGAGAGACGACTTCTTGGCCTGGCTCGAGAAGTTCCCGGCGTAGGTGAAGGGCTCAGATGGGACCCAATTGAACAAGGACTTCTTCAACAACCTCATCTCACCCGGCGTATGGATATCCACCGAGGTACGCAAACTTTTGTTCTCTACCGTATGTTTCCTTATTCACTTACGTCATGGGACCAGCGCTCATGGGAATTTGGAATGTACCTCTTAACACAGCACATCCAGCAGTCCTTGGTCCTGGTCCGGAAGGTATTGGACGCTCGGGAGGGTGACAACAAGTCGGGTGTCGTCGTGCTCGACGCATACTGGCAGGATGCCGTGGTGAAGCAGTTGGACGCTGTTTCGGGCGATGTGAGCCGCATTACCCCTCGCAATGTGTCGAAGGCGCTGCTGAGGTACTTCTCGGGGACACTGCCGGACAACCACGGGAGGACATGGTTGGTGGCGAACGCAAAGATATTAGCGCCTTGGAATTACAAGGCCAAGCACTGGATTGGCCTCGTCATCGACCTTGTGAAGTGGAACATAGAAGTCCTCGACAGTGACTAGTACCAGATCAAGGACAATGAGCTTCAAACCCACCTCGAGCCTGTTGCAAAGCTGATCCCGATGGTCATGCAATTTTCTGTGGAGCTCCGTGCCAGGCACACCGTCGATGTCCCTAACCCCTTCACCATTTCCCGAACGGCCAAGATCCCCAGGAACGAAACCTCGTAAGTTTCTCTTAACTCTTGGGTTATGTATGGCTCCTAATATTGGTAAGATATAAGTGGCCTATTGGTAGGATATATTCCAACCATTGGTATTATAAAATGACTGAAAAGGTAAGATGTAAATAATTGATGTTGTTTGTTAATTCCTTCATGTGCAGCGGTGACTGTGGGGCATACGTGATCAGGACTTTGCAGCTGGTTGCAGAGGGCGTACAAACCTTCGAGAGCGTCAACGACAATTATATTGCTCCATACCGCCAGTACTTGGGCCTCTCGATACAGCGCCACGCTTTGTAGGTCTCTCCCTAACATATGGTCGTCCGTCGTATTTGGCTTTTGGTTTGTTAAGACATTATCTCATGGTTTCCTATGTGGTTGGATTGTGATGTTCTTTGTTTGGATGTTGTTGGAAAACTTATGTTGTTTCAAAACTTATGTTGTTGGTTGTAATGTCTTTTGTTAACAGTTGGTAGGATGTGTTGTGATTGTAATGGTTTAAACACGTATTTATAGTTCGCGTATATTAGTTTCTGCTTACACCCACTATTGATTATTTTATTTTTTGTGCTACTTTTATGTTTGCATGAATGTTATAATTGGTAAAATTATACGAAAATATTGGGCAGATACCAAGACACTTTTGGCGAGATATAAACTTAAATTTGGCAGGATGTCACTTGCAGTTAAGTTGAGAAGGAATTGATAAGATAACATAACAGTAATGGTCGGATCAGTATAAACTATTTGGTAGACACATAGAAGATAGTGGTAGGACGACATGAGAAATACTTAATAGATCCGATAATTCATGTGACTGTGGCCAAAACATGCCAAACCCCCAAGCTTGCATCACAATTAGCCCCCTAGGAACCCGAAAATACGAGACACGTGGAATAAAATTACTGGAAAAATCCACACTCAAGTCGACGGCGCTCAATGCCCAAAATAACTCTGTCGGCTGACTTGAGCGTTCACCAAACAACACTAAGGTCGACGGCGCTTTGGCCCCCTGTATTCGCCCTTCGAAAGATAGCGCTTCGTCTTGGGCATTCCCGGCGCACGCTTGTTGTACTTTTCCTGGAATGGAAAGATAGTTGAACACTATTGGTAGGCCAGAACTGTACTATTGGTAGGATGACAACTGTATCGTTTCCTCGGATGCACGTGTGGCTTTTCCCCCGTCCTTTCCACCTCTCTCCTGCTCCGCCTCACTTTTTGCAGGACATGTTAGGGTGTTTGAGATCCTCATCTCAAGCTTATATATGTGCTTGGGGAACACCCATCAATGCAATGATTGCATTTTCCCCTCATAAATGCTCCCCCTTTCCCCCAATGAAGAACCCCGTTTTGGCGTCAAAATTACACTGACAACCCGCCAAAACAGCTACGGTCAATCCGTTCCAAATTTCTCCAAATTTTCAGGTATGGTAAGACATTTTAAGCCTATTGGTGAGATAACTATATGCTATTGGTTAGATAATTGTACCATATTGGTCAGACAGATGCTCTCCCACTTCCCCCAATGAAGAACCCTGTTTTGGCGCCAAAATTACACGGACATCCCGCCAAAATCGCTACGGACAATCCCCTCCATATTATCTCCAAAATTTCCATGTATGGTATGACAAGTTTGGCCTATTGGTAAGACATATGGCTTATATTGGTAAGACAGATGTGTTCCCTTGGTAATCCAAATGTGTCCAGTTCCCAGAAATGAAGGTGATGCTTTACCCTCACCTTTCCACTCGTCTCCTATGTTGACTCCTTTTTTTTAGAGCATTTAATAAGGAATGACACCCATCAATCAAGATTTTCTATGGGTTGATTGAGACCCTTAATTCAATCATTGAAATTTCCCCTCATAAATGCCCCCCCTATTTTCCTACTTTATTGGAGCCACACCCTATGTCCAGCACCTCCCCCTCCTGATTTCTCTTTTTTCAAAAGATGTAGCTACAGTGCTCAACTCCCCTTCACCTGCTACCTCCATTGCCGGTGGTATTTTTGCATTTGCAAAAATACACCACTTTCTACCCCTAGCCAATTTTTTGGGTACATGTCTATTTTAGCAAAAATGCCCATTTTTTGGTCTAATCACTACCCTTTCCTCATACAAATTATCTACTCTGTATTATTTATATATGGTCAATAGTTTTATTTGAATATAACAAAAATTAGAGAAACCCCAATTCTAGAGAGAAGGGCTCTGCCTTCTCTCTAGAATTTTTGCCCAAAAACCCTCATCCTAAACTAGAAATTTGGCAAAATTTCTAGTGAAAATCCGATCTATCCATATCTCCCTTGTCTCTGATCTTTGTTTACGCAGGGTCACTTCAGTGGCTCTCAATGTCCGTTCAATCCTGTCTATCTCCTAGGGGTTTGTTGTCGCTGGCGTCCTCCCCGTCGATTCTGCCCGTGTCCTCTCCGTCGGTGCCGCCCCTTCTCCTCCTCTGGTTCAACTCGCCTCTTGCCGTTTGGTGCTTGTTTCCATCGGCGATTGTGGTGTGCCGGGGTTCTAGTGGTGTTCGGGTGGGCTGCTCCGCCTTTCTCCGTCTCCCCTGTCCCTGGTTGTCTCTAGTTGGCAGTGTCTACAACAGCAAGGTCCGGCCTTGGGGCTTCCGGTTGAGCAAGCAATTGGTGCCCCTTCGGGCCCATGGTCTTGGTCCTTCGGGCCCAAGGTTGTAAGCCCGGTCGAGTATGGAAGAAAATAGTAAAAAAAGGCCAGTTCAGTGTTCATTTGTCTCATGGGCCCGAGTGGCCCGAAGTTTGGGCCCGGTCTTTACCTTTGGGCCTAAAGCTTATCCTTTGGCCCAAAGCAAGGAGGAAAAAAAAAGAGAAAAAAAAAGAGATTATTCTTGATTTGATCGGTTGTGTTTGGCGGGTTGATGAGCTGCTTGATGTTGAGGTTGTATGGCTCTCGAGGCTAGCTGTTTTCTGAGTGGTGTTTCTTCTTATGTGTCGACACGCGAGAGGTCGTGGACGTGATCGAAACCTAAAGGCTCGTTGACAGAGTCCAAATATGAGGTTTCCACTTAGTTCCCTAGGGATTCCCTGCGTGCCTCTACCAACTGACGGATGAGTTGCTGCACACTGCTCCTGCTCGCTTATCATTTATGCTAGTCTTAGCCTATAACTTCACCCTTGTATTTTGGTGTTTCTGCCTTTTTGTTGTTTGATGTCTTCAACATATTTGACGGTTTGTCCGTCACCGATTTATTCGGCCTCTCAACCCTCCGGACCTATCCGGTGGGTCGAATTTTTTCTCAATAAAAAAAAAGTTTTAGTTGAATATATATATATATATATATATAGAGAGAGAGAGAGAGAGAGAGATTGGATCAAAGTTAAAATTGTCTTAGGGTGTAAAATTCTCTTAATGAGTTTAATTATAATTAAATGAGCCTAATTTTATGAGTAAATGAGTCAATGGACCTAATTTATAAGTAAATGTCATAATTTAATTAGCAAAATGTCAACTAAATGTGCCCACCTTGCCCCATGTGTGTGCCCCCTCTGCCCTTGTGCCTCCTTCTCGGGTTAAATTTTTTTTTCTTCACGCCAACCCTTTTTTTTTTGTCGGCAATATTTATTGTGCAAATATTCCTTGATGTTGAGCACATATAACATTATGTTGTGCAAATATAACTTTATATTGTGCAAATATAATAATTTCTTTTTGTTGAAAATAATGTTGTTTCTTAAGTCCCATATAGCTTGTCATATGAAACAAAGGTCTTCAAAATATATATTTTCATTTTTTATTGACATAAGGTCTTCTAGGAACGAATGTGTTGGTCTTTTTTTTTTTGGGAAATAATTCAAAGACCGGACAGACCTGGCGCCTCGAGAGACCGACCAAGTCGATAGACGGCGAACCGTCAAAACCTACAACACAAACCTAAAACACAATAAACAAAAAAGGGTGCATTACAAACGATGGGAACCACACCAATACAGTCGAACATGCGATCATAATCCGACCATGCTGGGGACAACATAGAGTAAGTGATGACGCCAAGCACCACCGATCAGTGACACCACTGCCCAGCGGTACTTCAGGAGTCCCTGTGGGAAGTGAAGACAATCCTCTAAGAAAATTTCCAAATCGCGAAGTCTCCTCGATACACACAGCCACGACCCTAGCCAAACCCCACGCCGGATGCCAGAGCCCCAGCTCAGAAGAGGAACACCAAGCAAAACCAAACTCGCAGCCGAGAACCACCTATGTAAGACGCACCAAAGGCCCTTCCGGGATTTAATCGAGCCCTTACGGGATTTAGTTTCCACCTTAAAAGGCGGGTTTACTTAAAGGATGAAAAATATATAAATCCAACCATACAAATAAGTATATGTGCATATTTATATATAAACTCCATCTCGATTTCCCCTTTTTTTTTAGGCTAATTGTACAGAAGCGACCAGAAGCCAGCCGGAGGAACCCGCCATCGACGCTGATGGAAGGGGGCAAGCAAGGTCGGGAGTGGGGTAACGATGTCCAAGGATGAAGACAAGCTTGGAGTCAGAGCGTCGAAGACAGGTCGACAGAGCACCGAAATCCAAGACAAAGGAGAACCCGAAGCAGCGCCAATCGAATGCCATGAGGCACCAAGGGAACCAGGATGAGCGAACCAGAAGTAAGGGAATCAGATACAGGACGACAAAGCCTGAGACCGGAGGAACCAGAAGAAGATCGACACTCCGCTAACTTGGCTAACGACTTTTTTGAATCTATGTTTATCAATTTGGTTTTGACCCGGCCTCGCCGTGGCAAGTTGTACTTTACTTCCGCTTTCTGCTTTTCCTTAAAAGAATTTCTGCGACTTATGCTTTTAGGACAGGTTAAGGGTACCCAACGACCCTTCGACTGTTTCGGGATTCGAAATCCCCCCTTTACAAATACTAATCTTTTGGGGTTTGAAACCTCGACCTGTACTTGAATTGCAAGATCCGAACGAAGGTATCCAACCTTCGAAACATAGTTACAGTTTGGATTTCCCTTAGGTTACTGCAGAAATCAGAATGGGGAGGAAAGGAGAAGTGGGTTTGAATTGAAAATGAAAAAGAGGAAGGAACTGGGGTTGAATCCAAATAAAATAAGGTCGAGTGTTTGGGTTTTGCCATATGAATCAGAAGGGAGTAGGGGAGGACACCAAAGGAAGGGAATGCAGTTGTGTTTGCAATTGTAAGTGAAGGGGGACGAGGGTCTGCAGGCTGGTGAAATCAGACAAAAGAGAGGGAGGAGAGTTGGTATCTGCAATGTCATGGGATTTGTTTGGAACCTTACCAAAAATGGAGGAGCAAGAGTGTGAGGGGTAGAGAAACGAGAGGTTGTTGCTGAACCAAAACCGAAAACCAGTTAGAGAAGGAGGAAGAGAGTGGTCCCAAAGGGGAATAAAAAACATCCGAATCAAAGGAATCCCGAAACTCGCTCTCTCGACCTTGTTCCGAATCGATCCAAATAAAAATGAAATTTTAAAATCCGAAATAATAATGAATTCGAATAACATTTTCAAAAGTCTTTGTCTAAGAAAGCGGAAATAAAACCCGGTATTATTCCAATTTAAAAAAAATCATGCCAGAATTTGCTTCAAAAGAATTAGACTGAACTAAATTGCTCGAGGACGGAGATTTTCGAAAATACACTTATACTTCTAATTATTACTAATATCTCTCTAATCATTCCAAGTACTTTATTTTTTTCACTTTATCAAAAATTATAACTAATATCTATATAATCATTACATAGGCAATTTTAAAAACTGAAGATCAAAATACTTAAAATGTTATTTTTTCTACCAAGATTTTCCGTCTAAAACAACATATTTTTTAATAGATGAAGTATTATTTAAATAACAAATTTAAGATTTTTTCAATATATTTTTTAAAAAAGTTTATTTACCATCTATATACATATACTAAAACCGATGCATTGTTGCCTGCGTGGCGGCTTATGAGTGAATCTGCTTACGTGGCGGCACGTGAGTACATCTCACAAAACCTTCTCCCGTAAAAAAGGAAATCTAATAAAAATAATAAGATAGTTCTAATCTATATAATTAAAAATAATTATTTTATTTTACCATTAACTCATGTAATTGAATAGATGGAATATCTTATAAAAGAGTCAATATTATATAAGGAAATTGTAAAGACCGGGGAATTTTATAATATTAAATTATTAAAATAGTGATTTATAATCATTCCGCTTTCTAAGATTTGAGAGATTTGGAATTTCCGTCCTTAAGCTATTGGGTTTACTCTAAAATCCTTCTAAACAAGTTCCGGCATTATTTAGATGAAGATTTAAAATATGTTTTATTCCGCTTCGATCTGCAAAAACTTAAAACAATATTTGGAGTTCTTCATTAAATTCGGATTTGGGAATTCGAAAATCTTTTGAGTTGAGTCAAGTTTCGAGATATTTGTTCGGGTATTCAAAATATCTCTTAAAGGACCACTTGTGTCTTTGTTTTCTTCTCTCCCTCCTTGAAGCTACAACAGCATTGGCAACAGAAATCTCCAGCTCACCCCCTTCTGAAATTGGACAAACAAACACCCACCTTTCCTCCTTCCTCCTCACTATGCTTTTCCCATTCTTGGCAAAGTGCCAAGAGATCTTTTGCCTGGAGTTCCCACGCCAAGTCCTCCCCTCCTCCATTCCCAAAACCCACAAATCAATCCTCTCTCTCTTGTTCCATTATCTGAAGAATCAGTGAGCCACCCTTCCATCGCCGATTGCAAATCTCCACCTCCTTGCTTCCACCTCCGATTGGGCAAGCCACCAGACCTTCCCTGAGCCGCATCCGAGCACCGGCCAAGCGCAGCTCCTCCGCCTCTCGTCGTCGCCGACCACCACCCGAGGCCGCAGCCTCCGCTTCTGTTTCCTCGTCACCATAAGAAACATCAAGCCCGCCCACTTTACTCTTCCTCCTTCCCGTCTCTGTCGGCCAAATTGGTAATCCTTCTCTTTCTCCCTCTCTTTCACTCGCGTTTTGTTCTCTTTGACTTGAGTGATGTCGGATTTCTGTGTCGGTCCGGGTGGGAGAGTCTTGGCCGGAAAGGAGCCGCCGGAAGGCCGAGCTTTCCTTCTCCTTCCTCCTCCGCTTCTTTTCCGTTCTGGCGTTTGTACTCTGTTCGTTCAAAGGAAGGGGATAACCCTATCCTTCCTTTCTTTGTGGGCTGGGCCGGATCCAGGTGGCTTTCGGGTTATATCATTTTTGAATCCGGGTTCCAGATTTTTTGAGGGATCCGGGTTGGGCCTTTCTTTGATTCCGGGTCGGGCTGAACGATTGGGCCGGGTTTCTTCTTCTTTCTTTTTTTCTTCTTCCGGGTCGGATCTGGGCTTGAGAGGGATTTCAGGTTGGGCTAAGCTATTGGTTTGGGCCTCTTCTTCTTTCAGAATTTTGGGGTTTGTTTTGTTGGGATAATTGTTTTATTGTTTTATGGTTTCTTGGTTATCCGATTACTATTTATTTAATTATTCTGATTTAATTGTTATGTATTAATCATACCTTTATTTAATGATTAAATGTTAGAAATATTTAATAAAAATAGTTGATGTTCATGAGATTTATATTTATTAATGATAGATTATTTAAAAAGGTCTTCAAGTTTCAAAAATATCTCTTAAGTGATTTATTGTTTGAAATCCAAATTGACGGAATATTTTGATAAAACAAGATATTGGGTTGACTTAGAAAATTTGATACTTCCTCTTGATTTGGACAAGCATGATTTGAGAAATTATTTTGAATATGAGTTTACTTAAATTGAGATTTAAGAGTTTGAGAAATGAGTTGGAGATATTGTTGGTATGTTTTATCAATGGTTTTGATTGAAAGAATGCTTTTGGTTGATGTTGATCAAATCGGAAAGGGTTTTATAAAAATGGTTTTATCGTCGATTAGTTTTGAGGATATGGAGAACTTGGGTTTAGGTGTGTAAGAATGTTGGTTCGGTAGATTATGGAAATGTCTTGATGATAGGTGTATATTGCTTTTGGATTGCTTTGGACTTGCATTTGGGCCCTTGCTTGTATTATCCTGTTGTTCTGCATCTTCAGGTAAGTTCCCTATGGGGCTTACTCAGGTTGGACATTCATGCCTGTTGTTGCATTTTATGTTAGGTGTTGCATATGCATAAAAGCATGACATGTAGTATCCTGTTTAGGTTGCACTAATTGAATGAGCATCTGCTTACTTTATGCGTTTGAAATAGAACGGTCGTTATCTGTGATAGTCCTAGAGTCTTTGCTACGGTCATAGGGTAGCCCAGCCTCATTGGGTACCCTGAGTCAATCGAGTCATGAACTTCCTTATATTATGAGATGCATGTGGGCTTTATTGTGGAGCGGGTTGGGCGTGCGTGCCGCCCGATTATAATGGAATGCATTCACGAGCTAGCCAGTCTCCGCCCTATCGGAAGGGGGTGGAGGTAGGAGAGGGATATGCCACTTGGCATTGTCTTGGTCCCTTTACAGTATTTTTACACATTATTATAACTAGGAGCATGCTAGTGTGTTTGACTTTCGTACTGCATTAGAGCATCTTTATTAGGGATAGCACATACTATGTGGCCTCAACGAGGACTGTCGATCCCGCATGAGTGGCTCGATCTGACTCCTTTCACCGTTCTTTTTGTAAAGACATTTTCTGCAGATTTTGAGTGCTCGATGTCTATATGACGGGGTTCCCTTTTGACAAATTGAAGAATCTGGCTAATATCCTAACTTAGTAAAATGGTAATTACACACTCATAATTTGGTTTTGACCGGCTCTGCCGTGGCACTTGTATCTTTACTTTACTTCCGCTATACTTTCGTTTGAAATGGATTCCGCGACGTAGTCTTAGGACAGGTTAAGGGTACCCAACGACCCTTCGAGGTTTTTAGGGTTTGAAATCCCTCTTTCAACTAATCTTAAAATGAGTTTGAAACCTCGACCCGTACCTGGATTGCAAGATCCGAACAAGGGGTTTTATCCCTTGAAACGTAACCCGGAAATCATAATTATGGGCCGTTACAAAGATGGTATCAGAGCTGAGGTTGTGCAATTCGGGTACGCAAGGGTCGAGTGTTTGTTTTGGAAAACCGCCCATGAATTTCAAAGGATTTGAAAGGATTTTAAGAAGGGCAAAATGAACTTAAGATGCCTAACCGAAATTGAACTAAGTAATGAACTTGACTTGTAATGAAAGGGGAAAATCAACCAAACGGGGATGCGAGTGGGTAGTAAAGGCGCTAGACCACCCCTATTGGGTGTAGTTGAGAACGGTAGGTAAAATATCAGCTTGTTCTTTACAGATGGGTTGGGAGACTCCAAGGAGATCATTATGAGTGTTATTAACTGATTCTGTGCTGAATGCTTGCTATGTTAGAGATCTGATTTGGATGCCTTAACTATGAAATGTGTAATTGACTTATCTGTGCAAACGGGATAGTGGGATTACCCTTAGTTCTGTATGGTTAAACCCTTTCGGTTCTATAGAATCTTTCTCTTGGATGTCAGTGTCCTTCACGGGGAATCGGGTTGGTAAACACATTGCGTCGGGAAATCATGTATGGATATTAAGGTTATCTGGGTGAATATTGGAAGTTCTTGATGTCACTTTGAGTCAAAAGTAAAGTGTTTTGGGTGCTGTCTTTCCTTATTCTTATGATTACCAATGAGTATCTTCTTGCCATTGAGAGTTGTATCGGAATCCCACTGGAAAGAGGGGTGATAAGTCGGTCGGGAAAAGTCAATGATTGCCCTTAGGGATCTCTGTCCGGTTGTAATGGTGACTCTCTCTGAATTACATGACATGATTTTGTAATCTCCCGCATGTACATTGTCAATGATCATTAGTAAGAAGCTGCTCATGTTATGCCTTGCCTTCTGTCATGATTTTATTGTTTAAGCTAATGTTGTGGTTAGTTACCTTGCTCAAGTCTCGCGTTGTGTCTTGCCTTATATCATGATTGTTTGCTGTTATAGCATGTTTACTTGGCCTACAGATCGCATGATTGATTGGAAGCATGAATCATATGATATGTACCTGCATGATCGTTATTTCCTCCTGGATTAGGTTCATGATAGTGTGATCAACTCCTTTTTGCAGGAATGTTTGTAGATTATCGCTTTAGCATGTTGGATGACGACATGTCGATGCTTATTATCCTTTTTGTGACAAGAATTCATATCATGCCCATCTATTTTGTATTTGCCAGATTAGCTATTGCTGATTATTTTGCACATAATATTGTTGTGTGTTACTTGTATTGAATGGAGAATATGTGGTAAAATTGAGTATTGGAAAATGCATGTTTCATCCCAGTATGTGTTGATATGCACTCATGCCCCGTATTCTAATCATATTGCCCATTACTTAGACTCGTATTATGCATCATTTAACTTTTCTCACGCTTCTATATCGTGGAATATGATTGAGTGATTTCTTACGCGTCGTCATGATTAGTTGCATTAATGTATCGTACGTTATATTGAGCTTTTAGCATCATATAGGATCCTCGGTTGTGACTTGTGCGAACTTGTATCTTGCCTACGTTGTTGCTGATTTTCTCTTGAGTTAGGTCCCTGATAGTGTGATTCTCCTCTTTCATATCATCTTAGGTGTTTTACTCATGATTAGACTGATGTTGAATTCGATGAGCGACTTGCTTTTCGTGATGATTATCTTAGCATGCTTACATGTTACCTCTCGGTGGTGTTCCCTATTACTCTATTTTATCATCTCGCACTTGCATGAATGTAAGACTTGGCACATTGCATGATCACACACCACGCTATACCATGATTTTACATACGCATAACACATTAATGTTAGGATAAATCTGGTCGAATTACCTTGATTGTGCTCGTGTTCGATATATGCCAGTAGTGTCCTATAGGACTTATGATTTCCAATATGACCCGCTAAATAATCACATGTTGTACTTGTTCTATGATGTGATAACTATCGTATCATTACATGTGTTCTATGATGGTTCATTCCTAGAATGATTATGATTTGTCGCTCGTGATGTCATTATTGTTACTATGTGATTTTCCTCTTGCTATCCTAAATATTATGTTGAACTCTTTAACTGACTCATGACTATGCTTGTATCACATCATGTATCGCTAGCATCATGTAGGACCTATACTTTCTAAATGTATCTCGACATACGATTACATGCCATTCTTAACCTATAATATGATCATTGTGTCAGATGTGATAATTACTATGCCCCTCTTATGTGTTCCCTCTATGACGTTTAGTCTCACTATTATGATATACCTTGCCATGCTTGACCTCATATGTTGATACGTATACCATGCTTGTGCATTCGTTCATATATATAACACTTGTCATTCTCATTAAATTTCACATGAACTCGGACCCTGTATGATCATTACTAGCTTTGCATAACTTGTTTGAAGTTGCTAAGCCTATTCGTTTCGTGGAATAATATGCTACTAGCTTGTCTCACATGCATGTTGTAGTATTCGATTGTGCCTTTGAAAATGAATACGAACGTTGTCCCCCTTGAGATAGGTACATGTTAGCGTGGATTTATGCAATTGATATATTCCATGATGAATTTGTGTTACTTGTCGCGATTATAACCTAATAGACTTTCATAAGGGCATCGTTGCTATTCACGGGTCGAAGTCTTGTCCTTAGTCTTATCGTTCTTAGCCTTGGTCTATGTTTGGTTCCGAAAGGAACATTGGGTTGTCCGCTTTTGTCACTCCCCTATCTTTGCTAACTTGGAGTCATGCGTGATACATTGGGTGAGCGACTGCTTGAAGGAGAAAGGAAGTTGCATAGCGATAGAGCAGTGTGGCGAAAGCGTGGGCCCATAACCCACAAGCCTCATGATCGACGGTGTTGGTGGGACAGGTATTTTTCGAGGATTGCAGCTATCGAGTACGATACGACTTGTAGGCGGGAGTCTCCTCCGTTTGAATTGCTAACCTTTCTGAATATGTTGATAACTATGTTGCACTGCTTGATAGTGACATTTATGTATTGATGTGCTGACTTGGTAATAATTGTTATCTGATTGCCTATTGTTTACGATGATATGATTCGGTGCCTTACAGTTCTAATGTACATGATGTCTTGATGCGTTGATGCTTGAGTTGCTAGGCATGATCTAAATTCGTTACCTATAAAATGTGAACTGCAAATGCTGGGAAACCTGAATTGTCTATCAGATAAGATTATGATGAAACTTGCTAGCTTGACTTGATTATGTGTATATATGATGATTTGTAATAATGATTGAGCATGACGGCAAATTGAGATTTATCGACGCAGTTGCAATGTTTAATGTCCATGATTGCTTCTTCTTTGAACTTGTGGGTGAGGGTTCTCTTGTGGAGTGGTTGATGAGTGGTAAAAGAATTCTAGGTGGTTAGAATGATCGATAGTATTACGAGGTAAGACGCGAGAGAGGGATCCATGTGGTTAGCAGAGTATGATGCTTGTGATATCTTGAGTAGTATATGAAGTGTGGGGAATGAATTTTTGAGAGTATTGAGGATATAGTATGAGAGGGTTCTCGGGTGTGAAGTTAGAGATAGGAGTTGGGTTCTTAGAGGTGGATGGTGTGTGATAGTGCTTGATGGAATGAGGGGTGAGATTGGAGTATCGAAATGAATTGGGATTTTTTTCAGGGGATTTTGGCGGAGTTAGTGTTGTTGAGTCTAAAAGAGGATTAATCTTGGCTTGAGAGTGGAGATGGGTGAGTGGGAATTGTGTTTTATTTTGACTGGTATGATGTGAGGAATTTTCTTGATTTTGTGATTTATTTATATCTGCTAACATGATGTTAGATAACGACCATGATGAACCTGATATGGAATTACATGTTGATATGCAATATTAAAATCTAGTTGGCAGTGACAAGTATTACCATGATATATTAATACTTTGATATCCTGTTATAGTGGTTTAGAAGCATGTTAGGACGTGTCGTGATATGATATATGAAGTAATGATGAGTATGAACTATGGGATAATGATGTGCTATTATGTGGAAGCATGATGTTTTATTATGTGGTAGTAAGCATGATGTGTACTATATGGTTGACAAGCATGATTATTGGTTATGTAAATGATGAATATGACTTGAAGTATGATCATGATTGGTATATATGAGAAAATGGTGCATGATTTCTAAATGATTATCATTCGATATTATGATGAGTTAAGGTGATGTCTTTCAGAGCATGCTGACATTTTGGTGATTTATATACTGCTTGATCTTCCTTTTTCTGAATCTTAATAGCATGCCTTTGTTGTGTTGGTATGTTAACGTGATGAATCTGCCCTACTTGTGTTGCAATATCGATATGCGATTGTGAGATTTGATGTGTACTGACGTACTAACTCCATAACACCTAACCCCTTGATTTCTGGACATGTGTGCTTACGTGATGAGTGATGAACATTCGATTATGCACTTGTGATGCCTTCAATATGATATAAGCTATATCTTATGATTCGTAATACGTTGAGGCTTGTTGTTTCTTTGGTACTTGAGACTTGTTGGCATGTTTATGTTTATGTTATACGGTTATGTGTTGGTTTGTAACTATGAGATGATGTGGGCCTGTGGGGCTTTCCATGTGTGAGATGACTTATGGTATTATGTTTATATAAGAGTTGATGTGACTTTTGGTTATGGTACTTGTTGAGTTGTGAATGATATTTCATGATCTGGAAACTAGGAAGAGAATATGGGATTAGCCCTTAGAGGTGGATGATTCCACCTCCGAACTCCTGAATTTGATTGATTTCTACGCGGAAAACTGATTTGGGTTTCGAGGATTTTGACGAAATTCTAATCAAATGGATTTTACTTGTTTTGGGTAAAGTTGCTTGGTTAAACGTCTTATTTGAAGATTTTGAGCGGTTTGAAAAGGAATTACTTGGAATTTTAAAGAATAAACGTTACCGAGGATTTCAACGATTTTGAGGTTAATCTTTTTTTCAATTGCGGAATCCCTTCTGAAACTTTTCAACCCGGGTTTATACTCTAACGTCTCACGAAGTGGATACATGCATTTTATAAGGGCGCATATAGAATGCTTGCTAAGACCTAGTAGGGGCGCTATGGTTGCTTTCAAGTTATGATATAACCGAAAGGTCAAGGTAAGGGTGTGGTAGGGGCCCAAATCGCATACTTCCTATGACCAATTGAGAATATTATGATCACGTCATGGGTACTGTAAGAACCTCATACGGGCCCTTATGAGGTGCTTACGGGGCCAATGATATGATCCTTGGACTCACCAATTTCAAACTCCATCCCCTTGTTTTAAAATGATTTTAGTCTCGGGGACGAGACTTGTTTTTAGAGGTGGATGATGTAAAGACCGGGGAATTTTATAATATTAAATTATTAAAATAGTGATTTATAATCATTCCGCTTTCTAAGATTTGAGAGATTTGGAATTTCCGTCCTTAAGCTATTGGTTTTACTCTAAAATCCTTCTAAACAAGTTCCGGCATTATTTAGTTGAAGATTTAAAATATGTTTTATTCCGCTTCGATCTGCAAAAACTTAAAACAATATTTGGAGTTCTTCATTAAATTCGGAATTGGGAATTTGAAAATCTTTTGAGTTGAGTCAAGTTTCGAGATATTTGTTCGGGTATTCAAAATATCTCTTAGAGGACCACTTGTGTCTTTGTTTTCTTCCCTCCCTCCTTGAAGCTACAACAGCATTGGCAACAGAAATCTCCAGCTCACCCCCTTCTGAAATTGGACAAACAAACACCCACCTTTCCTCCTTCCTCCTCACTATGCTTTTCCCATTCTTGGCAAAGTGCCAAGAGATCTTTTTCCTGGAGTTCCCACGCCAAGTCCTCCCCTCCTCCATTCCCAAAACCCACAAATCAATCCTCTCTCTCTCTCTTGTTCCATTATCTGAAGAATCAGTGAGCCACCTTTCCATCGCCGATTGCAAACCTCCACCTCCTTGCTTCCACCTCCGATTGGGCAAGCCACCAGAGCTTCCCTGAGCCGCATCCGAGCACCGGCCAAGCGCAGCTCCTCCGCCTCTCGTCGTCGCCGACCACCACCCGAGGCCGCAACCTCCGCTTCTGTTTCCTCGTCGTCGTAAGAAACATCAAGCCCGCTCACTTTACTCTTCCTCCTTCCCGTCTCTATCGGCCAAATTGGCCAGCCAGCAGCTCCTCCTTCCTCCGACATCTGCAGCAGGAGAAGAAGACGCCCGAGCGCCGCCTAGGAGCCGCCACCGTCGCCCTCGTCCTCTTTCCCCTGCTCTCACGTGCAAAACTCGGTAACAGCCTTGTCTTTCCCTCTTTTGATTCGAAACTCTGCAAAGCTTCACCTTTATTCTATTTCCTTCCATCCCAGATCCAGATTTCTCGATTCTGACTCCGATGAAGTTCAATCGTGCCTCCGACGAAGGTTCTCCGGCGAGAACTCCGAGCTTGGTAATCCTTCTCTTTCTCCCTCTCTTTCACTCGCGTTTTGTTCTCTTTGACATAAGTGATGTCGGATTTCTGTGTCGATCCGGGTGGGAGAGTCTTGGCCGAAAAGGAGCCGCCGTAAGGCCGAGCTTTCCTTCTCCTTCCTCCTCCGCTTCTTTTCCGTTCTGGCGTCAGTACTCTGTTCGTTCAAAGGAAGGGGATAACCCTATCCTTCCTTTCTTTGTGGGCTAGGCCGGATCCGGGTGGCTTCCGGGTTATATCATTTTTGAATCCGGATTCCAGATTTTGTGAGGGATCCGGGTTGGGCCTTTCTTTGATTCCGGATCGGGCTAAACGATTGGGCCGGGTTTCTTCTTCTTTCTTTTCTTCTTCTTCCGGGTCGGATCTGGGCTTGAGAGGGATTTCGGGTTGGGCTAAGCTATTGGTTTGAGCCTCTTCTTCTTTCAGAATTTTGGGGTTTGTTTTGTTGGGATAATTGTTTTATTGTTTTATGGTTTCTTGGTTATCCGATTACAATTTATTTAATTATTCTGATTTAATTGTTATGTATTAATCATACCTTTATTTAATGATTAAATGTTAGAAATATTTAATAAAAATAGTTGATGTTCATGAGATTTATATTTATTAATGATAGATTATTTAAAAAGGTCTTCAAGTTTCAGAAATATCTCTTAAGTGATTTATTGTTTGAAATCCAAATTGCCGGAATATTTTGATAAAACAAGATATTGGGTTGACTTAGAAAATTTGATACTTCCTCTTGATTTGGACAAGCATGATTTGAGAAATTATTTTGAATATGAGTTTACTTAAATTGAGATTTAAGAGTTTGAGAAATGAGTTGGAGATATTGTTGGTATGTTTTATCAGTGGTTTTGATTGGAAGAATGCTTTTGGTCGATGTTGATCAAATCGGAAAGGGTTTTATAAAAATGGTTTTATCGTCGATTAGTTTTGAGGATATGGAGAACTTGGGTTTAGGTGTGTAAGAATGTTGGTTCGGTAGCTTATGGCAATGTCTTGATGATAGGTGTATATTGCTTTTGGATTGCTTTGGACTTGCATTTGGGCCCTTGCTTGTATTATCCTGTTGTTCTGCATCTTCAGGTAAGTTCCCTATGAGGCTTACTCAGGTTGGACATTCATGCCTGTTGTTGCATTTTATGTTAGGTGTTGCATATGCATAAAAGCATGCCATGTAGTATCCTATTTAGGTTGCACTAATTGAATGAGCATCTGCTTACTTTATGCGTTTGAAACAGAACGACCGTTATCTGTGATAATCCTAGAGTCTTTGCTAGGGTCATAGGGTAGCCCAGCCTCATTGGGTACCCTGAGTCAATCGAGTCATGAACTTCCTTATATTATGAGATGCCTGTGGGCTTTATTGTGGAGCGGGTTGGGCATGCGTGCCGCCCTATTATAATGGAATGCATTCACGAGCTGGCCAGTCTCCGCCCTATCGGAAGAGGGTGGAGATAGGAGAGGGATATGCCACTTGGCATTGTCTTGGTCCCTTTACAGTATTTTTACACATTATTATAACTAGGAGCATGCTAGTGTGTTTGACTTTCGTACTGCATTAGAGCATCTTTATTAGGTATAACACATACTATGTGGCCTCAGCGAGGACTGCCGGTCCCGCATGAGTGGCTCGATCTGACTCCTTTCACCGTTTTTTTTAAAGGCATTTTCTGCAGATTTTGAGTGCTCGATGTCTATATGACGGGGTTCCCTTTTGACGAATTGAAGAATCTAGCTAATATCCTAACTTAGTAAAATGGTAATTACACACTCATAATTTGGTTTTGACCGGCTCTGCCGTGGCACTTGTATCTTTACTTTACTTCCGCTATACTTTCGTTTGAAATGGATTCCACGACATAGTCTTAGGACAAGTTAAGGGTACCCAACGGCCCTTCGAGGTTTTTAGGGTTTGAAATCCCTCTTTCTACTAATCTTAAAATGAGTTTGAAACCTCGACCCGTACTTGGATTGCAAGATCCGAACAAGGGGTTTTATCCCTTGAAACGTAACCCGGAAATCATAATTCTGGGCTGTTACAGAAATAACTATATCAATATAATTAAACGCGCTAATAGTAATAAATTTGGCATATACCGATATAAATAACCTATCCAATGGACGGTTTATATATAAATTACACCATATGGACGGGACCTAAAAAAGACATAAGGTTCACCCAATTGCCATATAGACGAATTTTATGGCGGGTCTTGGTGACCTTGAAGGCCTTGGTGGAGGGATGAGGTAAGGGGTTTAGGCGGGAGTCTAGGCAGGCCTTGGAGGGTTTTTTTAGAACAGTGATCATAATTACCAAAAATATTAATAAATACATAGTAGTAAATATTTGATAAGTGTTATCGATTATTTTTGGTGGAAAGAATTAATTATTTCATAGTTATTTTATTTATATATATACTATTTTTCAAGAGAATGAGTTATTTAGATCTAGATTAATTTTAATCTTATATTTTCAGTTATTAGTTTAATTATCATAATGTAATTCATATTTATTTATTTATTTTCATATTTATAATATGATTTTTTTTTATAAATAATAACTATAATTTTATAATATTGTGTTAAAATATTCCTGTGCATGAGACATGGCATACACTAGTACATATGTACAAAAAGAAGCGAACTCCATAATTATTTTTAGCTCCACCGACTCTAAAATAATCAGTCGTTAGAATTTGTAGAACTTTCAAAGGAAGTTGTTCAAGAAATTATCGATTGAATTGTAGCAGGAAGATTTAGAAATTTCAAATTTCATCACCACTTATCATTGATCACACGTCTTGGAATATTGGTATGCAATACATGCCATACCAAATCTAAATCAACTCCTACATTTATACTCCAATGATTCCTTTAATTGGAAACGTACAGTGGCGAAGAAATTTGTACGTTACATGTTTTAAAAAAATGAAATCCAATGGATATTATCAAAGACCATGACTGATGTCGTGTGCACAGGCGCATATATATGCGCTAGTAGCCTAACACATAAGCCAAGTGATGTTCCATTCACATCTCTCAAAACGCTCCCAAGTGATGTTCCATTCACATCCCTCAAAACGCCTCGGCAAGTGCAACTAGAAATGACTCATCTAGTTGACACTTAGACAACTGGTAACCCATACCAGGATCGAAAGACGGGTCGTTAGGCTAACTGGTCGTGTGCATAGGCGCACATGCGCTAGTAGCCTAACACACTAGCCGAGTGAGGTTCCATTATAAAATCAATTGGTGTTAGAAGGAGTAACCAATTGACTTATATATTAAGACTCGTTATGTTCAACTTTTGATGTGGGACTCTTTATGGTCTCATTCACATCTCTCAACAAGTATGATGTTGAAGTTGATTGAGATTTGGCATGGCATGCCATCCATACCAATAAATGACGATTAGGAGTGTTATTCGAGCCGAACATGACATGTTCAAGCTTGGTTTGTTTGTTAAACGAGGTTGAGCTTAGCCGAGCCCAATTTTTAAACGACTTTTTTTTTTTTATCAAGCTTGACTTGTTTAGAAAATGAACGAACTCGAGCTTCACTTTTTTTGAGTTTTAAGGAATTATACTAGGTCATATTATATTAATTTAAAAGAAATTTTATAGAATTCGAGCTATTCGAGTTTAAATCGAACGAGCCGAGCTTATAACCGAGTTCAAAATCCCATCCAGACTCGATTTGTTTAGGTAAGTGAATAAGGTCGATTCGAACTTTTTTCGAGTATATCTCGAACAAGCTCGGACTATTCCGTTCATATAAAACCTCTAATGGTGACGAGTGATCATGGCTGCATTGTCCATTTGCTTCACGCGGCGTAGGCGATTTCCATTTGCTTGACTGGGCAACGAACGAGGTTTATCATTCCAGCAAAGGACAAATCACGCGGCCCCTGTGCTTGTATCAACTACATCCAATTGTTCTTAAGCAATTTGAACTCATCCAACTTTATTCAGATATTATTCCTGACTTCTTAAAACTTTTGAACTTTCAAAATTTTCAACATCTAAGATGGTGGCAATTTTTTTTATAGGAAAAATGACTCTTAAAAATTTTCATCAATTTGGGGGGTGGGGTACATGAAAGATGGTGACAAATTATTTTTCCTAAGAAAAATACTCCGTATAACAATAACAATATTATCAATTTATCCCGTCTAGGTATGGTTTGGACTCTGATGGGATCAAGTTGTACGTACTCTTTGTTTGCAAAATTTCTTGCTCCCAAAAGGTATTCTCAATCAAATTGATCAGATCAATAGGAACTTCTTCAGGAACAAATCTCAATCTGACAAATACACCCCTCTCATCAGTTGAGATCAAATCTGTAAACGAAAATCTCAGGGTGACATGGGACTTAGAAAAGTGGAAGATCTTAATATTTGCTTGCAGATGAAGCTTGACATGCGATATATTCTATAGCGCATTTAGTAGTTTTTGTCATCATTTACATGTCATTGTGAGAGATATTTGTATGAACTTGGTGATTCAAAACCTGTTGAAGAAGTTGAAGAAATCATAGGATCATGCAAGTTACAGAAGAGTTGAAGTGAAGAAGTTCGGAAGCAGCTGGAAGCTGGTGAGCATGGCGCGGCCGCGCTGCTACTGGCGCGCCCACGCTGCTACTGGCGCGCCCACGCTGCTAGGAGAACGTGCCCGCGTCGATGCACCAGATGGAAGTAGCAAGACGAAACACTGGCGCGCCCGCGCCGCTACTGACGCGCCCGCGTCAGTCCCTGGAGACGGATTCTTATCCGATCTTTCCCGATCTTATTAGTTTTAATATTATATTTTTACGGGATTTTAAACCCTTTAAGTAGGATATATATTATTTCCGAACGGAAGTTTTAGTGATTATGAGGTTATTTTCCAGAGACGTAGTTTCTTTTTCTTCATCTCACAAACCCTATGGAGAACTAACTCTCCGTTGTTGCACTTGGTTCTTTGAAGCCTTCGATTGATTTGGTTGTGAGTATTCTACTCTTGTTCGTCCTTTGTTAATTGTTTCGATCTCCTGAGCTTATTGCTTGATTGCTTATTATTGGTTAATCTGGATTGATCACCTAGGTTTATCGATACTAGTCATATTGCTAGGGTTTCCAATTCCAGGTTTGGGGTTGTAGATTCATTGTAGCAAACCCAATCGTCATACGCAGGTTGCTTGTGGTAGATTGTGAAGGAGATTCGATTACAGGCTATTTTAACGGGTTGTTAGAATCGCTTGTGTCTCATTATAATTCATGTTTGAATGCTATCGCTTTATTATTCGGTGAAGGTTTTCCCTTGTAATTTGGTGATAAGTGCTTTTAGGACTGGTAGGACTAAAAGCTATTACACGATCTGAATTGAGAACAATTACTGGACATTAGAACTTGAGACTCATAGAATGCGATGATGAACCATCTCAATTGTTGTGCGGATAATTACCTGGTGTGATACTTTTCCATCATATATTCGCAACCTCTTATTGCAACTTGTTCTGTCATTATCGCCTACACACAAAACTCCCCCTTGAATTGGTTACTTTTGGGTAATAATACTTGCTCTTACAATTGATTCTGTCTCCCTGTGGGTTCGACCCTAACTTACCTACTATACTTGTTATAGTTTGCATCTTAGGAATTTACTTTGATTTGGCATAACGACTTTAGGCCTGTCAAATTTGCCAGGCATGGTATCCCTAGAGCGCTGATTAGTGACAGGGGTACCCATTTCTGCAACAAAACTGTGACTGCTGTGCTGAAGAAATATCATGTCACACATAGAGTTTCCACCGCATACCATCCACAGACGAATGGCCAAGCAGAGGTGTCCAATAGAGAGATCAAAGCCATTCTCGAGAAGACTGTGAATCCTAACAGGAAGGATTGGAGTTTGAGACTTGATGATGCGTTGTGGGCTTATCGCACTGCTTACAAAACTCCAATTGGGATGTCTCCTTTCAGACTTGTCTATGGTAAAGCATGTCATCTTCCTGTTGAGCTGGAGCACAAGGCTTGGTGGGCAGTGAAACAATGCAATATGCAGAGTGACGGGGTTGGAGAACACAGGAAGCTACAGTTAGGCGAGCTCGAGGAGTTACGGTTGGACGCCTATGATAATGCGGCAATCTACAAGGCGAAGACCAAGGCATGGCATGACAAGCACATCCATAGGAAGGACTTTAAAGCTGGTGACAAAGTCCTACTCTTTCAGTCTCGCCTGAAACTCTTCGCTGGGAAGCTCAGGTCAAAGTGGGGGGGACCATACATTGTTGCTGAAGTTTTCCCACATGGAGCTGTAGAGTTATATGACCCGAATAGCCACAAGAAGTTTAAGGTAAATGGTCAAAGGCTTAAGACATACTATGAAGGGTTCCCAAAGGAGGCTATGGATGAGTTAGCTTTGGAGGAGCCAAATGCAGAGTTAGAATAATCGAAAAGGCTTAGTCGAGCCAGCGACATGAAACAAAGGCGCTGCTTGGGAGGCAACCCAAGGTATTGCATTCTTTCCCTTAACTCGATTTTATTGTAACTTGTAGGTAATAAAGACGGAGTTTCTAGCGACGAATTGCACCCGCATTTCGGACCCACTGCTTCCGCAGTGTTAATTTTCGTCCAAAAAAAAAAAAAAAGGCCACGGGCTGGAAAACCCGCTTCGGGCCAGCCCGCCATTTTCAAGCCCCATCATCACTACCCATCACCATCCCCTCAAATACCACCAAAACCCTACATCCCCCACACTCTCTCACCTTCCCCACACCCTCTCCTCTCACACCTAATCTCCTCCATACTCCACTCAAACACCCCCCACCAGGGTCCCCACACCCCGTCCCCCTCCCTTCCTTCAGCTCTCGGCACTAAGACATCGACGATCGCGTCCGACAAGTTTGGAGGTCTGCAGAAATCGCCGACGCGGCCGCGCCACCCCCAACGCGCCCGCGCCTGTCAGAGAAACCCACCAAAAGGCTGACACACCTGACGCGGCCGCGCTGCTACCCGACGCGCCCGCGCTGCTACCCGACGCACCCGCGCTGCTAACCAACGTGCCCGCGTCTGCCCCCTGCGCCGAACCTCATCTGTTCGTTGTGAGTTCCTTCCGCTGTCCTTATTTCGATTCCGATTTAGTCGTATTATCTATCGAGTATGAGTTCATCGGAGGAAAAGGCGAGTAGATCTGATAATGGGTTAGAATTGTCTGAAGAGGAGTGGGCTATTTATAATAAGGTCAGCTGTGTCAGTTCTACCAAATATTTGCATAGAGAGACCCTTCAGAGACTTCAGATGCTAGATTGTATGCAGAAGTGTCTAGCTCACGCTGGTATTAGTGACTTTTTGGAGTTGAGAGCTGTAGGATACCCGGAACTGTGCAAGCAGTTCCTCGCGACATATCAGCTGTACCTTGGAGATAACAGAATTAGAGGGGTTGCTTTCAGATACAATGGCACTACCTACCGGGCTTCTGCAGCAAGGTTGCGAGCCGCTTTGGGGGTCACTAACGCCCCAACTGATGGATGGGTGACAGCCGCGACCGACCCAGACCTAGTTGCATTCTTTAGAGCGGTGTCTGGAGAAGAATTCTTAACCAGTAACGAGTACAACAGCAGGATTACTCATCCTGTCTTCCGTATGTTGTGCAAGATCGTCTCTGGGACATATTATGGGCTGATCACAGATACCAAGCTTTCCATGACACACCTGAGGTTTGCCTACAGCGCTATGCCTACTGCAGATTATACGCCTGACTGGGTTCGGCTCTTCTTCGATGGGCTCGACAAGGTCAGAAAGGATCGCAGTGCCGTTGGACCAGAAACGGTCCAGAGCGGACTTATTACTCGGGTAGCCATTGCTGCAGGCGTTGGGCAAAATGGTTTGCAGGCACTAGAGGAGCAGGTCATAGCGAGGACCTATACAGAGGAGTATCTGCGAAGGTGTTTGATGCTTGATACTGCACCGGATGGGGGAGCCATTTGGTGTACAGGCAAGAAGAAAGAGCATCAGTTCAGGCTCCCTAAGCCCCTTCCTTGGTCTGAGACTTGGACGGATTGGTATATTGAGGCTGATTATTTTCCGACGTCAGTTCTAGGTAGACGGCGTCGCCTTGAGGTGGGTAGCAGTAGTGGCACAGCTGGAGCTGCCACGGATGAGGATGCGCCTGCGGCTCCGCAGGCGTTTGTTCAAACAGATACACAGGGTTTCGCACAGAACCCACAGCAGGAGATGCCTGCTTATCAGACCCCCTCTCACGGTTGGGATTCTCAACCGACATATCAGAGCCAGCAGGATTCACATCAGTGGGCCCCTTGGCCCCCACAAGCTTTTCAGGATGCCCATCAGCAGCCTCACCAGTGGGGCTACCTGGTTGATCAGATTGGCCTTCTGCGCCAAGACGTGGGGAGTTTGACGACAGTGACGAACCAGATTCTCCACCAGCAGGCCGACATCCTAGAAGGCTTTGGCGAGTTCAGAGAGATGAGGGAAGAGCTGCGCCGCATGCGAGAGGATTACTCTCGCCACTATCCACCCCCTTAGTGAGTCCTTCTGGTCCCTTCCTCCCTACTTATTTCTGTCTTCTTTCACATTGAGAACAATGCTTCATTCAAGTATGGGGGAGGGAAAGGATTTACATATCTTGTACATATTTCATTTCCGCATTATTTTTGTACAGATTCTGCACTTGTTATTCAAAAAAAAAAAAAAAAAAAAGCAATCAAAATCCTGGGATGAGTTGAAAACCCGAAAGGGCGACTCAGGCAAAAAGCAGGTAGTCTGGCGAGCCTTAGGCTTTGGCAATATGAGACTTGAGGAAAGTGAGAATGTTTATGTGAGTACCATCTTTGAAAAAAAAAAATGAGTGGCTTGGTGAAAACCCGAAAGGGCGCCTTCGCAAGATGAGCGTTTACTTTGAGTGTTTAGGATTGATCTCTTGGTGAAGGCGACATAAGAAGTGGAGTGATAAGGAGGTTTTCGGGTAGGCCACTGGGAGCTATAAGGTGTAGATGGTTGAGATACAATTGTAAGTCTCATTTCCTATTTTGATTGTCTTTTGTGCTGATTGTTGAGATGGTGGACTCTACTAGTACTTAGTGTTCATTTTCCTTGGACTGTCTGTGAACCTTTGAGATTTATGGTGAGAGTAGGCTTAGCTTCTATGCTTACTCGGGACGAGTAAAGGTTTAAGTATGGGGGAATTTGACATGCGATATATTCTATAGCGCATTTAGTAGTTTTTGTCATCATTTACATGTCATTGTGAGAGATATTTGTATGAACTTGGTGATTCAGAACCTGTTGAAGAAGTTGAAGAAATCATAGGATCATGCAAGTTACAGAAGAGTTGAAGTGAAGAAGTTCGGAAGCAGCTGGAAGCTGGTGAGCTTGGCGCGGCCGCGCTGCTACTGGCGCGCCCACGCTGCTACTGGCGCGCCCACGCTGCTAGGAGAACGTGCCCGCGTCGATGCACCAGATGGAAGTAGCAAGACGAAACACTGGCGCGCCCGCGCCGCTACTGACGCGCCCGCGTCAGTCCCTGGAGACGGATTCTTATCCGATCTTTCCCGATCTTATTAGTTTTAATATTATATTTTTACGGGATTTTAAACCCTTTAAGTAGGATATATATTATTTCCGAACGGAAGTTTTAGTGATTATGAGGTTATTTTCCAGAGACGTAGTTTCTTTTTCTTCATCTCACAAACCCTATGGAGAACTAACTCTCCGTTGTTGCACTTGGTTCTTTGAAGCCTTCGATTGATTTGGTTGTGAGTATTCTACTCTTGTTCGTCCTTTGTTAATTGTTTCGATCTCCTGAGCTTATTGCTTGATTGCTTATTATTGGTTAATCTGGATTGATCACCTAGGTTTATCGATACTAGTCATATTGCTAGGGTTTCCAATTCCAGGTTTGGGGTTGTAGATTCATTGTAGCAAACCCAATCGTCATACGCAGGTTGCTTGTGGTAGATTGTGAAGGAGATTCGATTACAGGCTATTTTAACGGGTTGTTAGAATCGCTTGTGTCTCATTATAATTCATGTTTGAATGCTATCGCTTTATTATTCGGTGAAGGTTTTCCCTTGTAATTTGGTGATAAGTGCTTTTAGGACTGGTAGGACTAAAAGCTATTACACGATCTGAATTGAGAACAATTACTGGACATTAGAACTTGAGACTCATAGAATGCGATGATGAACCATCTCAATTGTTGTGCGGATAATTACCTGGTGTGATACTTTTCCATCATATATTCGCAACCTCTTATTGCAACTTGTTCTGTCATTATCGCCTACACACAAAACTCCCCCTTGAATTGGTTACTTTTGGGTAATAATACTTGCTCTTACAATTGATTCTGTCTCCCTGTGGGTTCGACCCTAACTTACCTACTATACTTGTTATAGTTTGCATCTTAGGAATTTACTTTGATTTGGCATAACGACTTTAGGCCTGTCAAAGCTCTTATGGAAAATATATAACAACGAGGATAGTATTTGGGTGAGAATAATTAAAGAAAACTCCGTGGCAATTTGGTAGGCTTCTCTCACTTAGACAAAATATTGAAGAAGGTATTCTCTGGCTAGTGGGAGACGGCTCAAAAATAAATGTTTGGAATGACCCTTGGATTCTGGCACTCGGGCTAAAAAATTACATGGGTTCTAGTGATCCATATATGAAGGTTAAAGCTTTTATCACTAATAAAAAACGTTGGAATGAAGATCTCCTAAGACAACTATTTCCTCCAGATGTAATTCAAGAGATTCAAGCCATTAGAATTTCGGCTAGCCAGGTCTAGGACAAGATGATCTGGAAGCCTGATGGAGCCGGGAACTTCACCACCAAATCAGCAAGGAACATACTAGTATCACCATCAACTGAACTAGACGCACACACTTGGATATGGAAGCTAAAACTACCCCCCAGAATTAAAATTTTCCTATGGAAATTAAGGATAGATGGGCTTCCCACGGCTGCTCGTCTTAATAGATATGTCAACAGGGTTCCAAGCCAGTGCTCGCTTTGCAATCAGGTTGAGGAGGATGCAACCCATCTCTTCACAAAATGCAGTTTTACTAGAGAAGTAATAGCCCAATATGAGCAACAAACTGGTACCTTTTTTCCTGATCTAATTAGTACAGATCTGCTCTATATTAATCTAGATCGCATTAAAAAGGCAAATCAAAAATTTGAAGATCTTGTATGTATTTGGCAAATTATATGGGAAACTAGAAATGAGCTTATTTTTAGGCAAAAGCAACCAAATGACATAGCCCAAATTATTCTGAGAATAAGACAGGTTCTTCATGATTGGGAAGAAGGAATTGGACGTCCTCCTAAGGCCAATAGAGTTAAAAATAGAAGGGCTACTGCCAAGTGGTGTAGATCACCCAGAACTATTTACAAAATTAATGTAGATGGTTCTATCAATCTTTCTGGCAAGTGCAAGATCGGAGGGATAATTAGGGATTCTGATGGCCATATTACTGATATTTTTTACAAAGAAGTTAGTGAAGAGTCAGTCATTCAAACGAAGGCTTCAGCAGTCTTGTTTGGACTACAAAGAGCTAAGGAAAAGGGCATTACGAAGATCATTCTAGAAAGTGACAACCAAGTTCTGATTAAGTCTTTAAAGCATCAGCAACAACCTAGGTGGGAAGTTATGAGACAACTTGAAGACATTACCAAGCTTCTATCGGAATTTGCAATAGCAGAAATCCACCATGTCTACAGAGAGTCCAATATGTCGGATGATTATATAGCTAGGAAAGGAATTATCTGTAATTTGCAGTCCATCCCCAACCATAGGGACTTTTGTAACATCATCCTTCAGGATGATCCTGGAATTTTGCTACTGTATCAGTAGCAGCTCCTAATGTTTGCCTACTGTAAAAAAAAATTGTACGTACTCTTTCTCTTATTATGTCAAGAGAGTATTTTATAGTGGCCCAGACACCGACATAGACGCATAGCAAACCAAAGAGATAAGTATAACAAACGATATACTAAATGAGATTAGAAAAAGACATGGTGTAAGAACGGGGGAGAAATGATATCATCTATGTCAATCCTCTGAGGCTCAATCTAACCCTCTTTGGCATGAATTATGCTCCTTCACTGCACCCTATCCCTAACCATACTCTCGTTAAGGCGTTCAAATAAAAGGGAAAAATCTTTTCTAATCACATCCCTCTAACTTTTCTTTAGTCTCCCTCTACTCCGTCATACTCTATCAATCTCCAAACTGTCGCACACCTACGCATTGGTGCACTCAGATCTCTCCTCTTCTAATGACCAAACAAACGAAGCCTTGACTGCCGTAACTCATATCGGATACTGCTTACTCCTACCTTATCACGGATAACCTCATTCCTGATCTTGTCGAGTCCAGTAAATCCACCCATCCATCTGATCATCCTCATCTCTTCATCGCTTTAAACCATTCTAAAATTATCATACGATGATCCATTCATAGTTTGGGAGATTACAAATGCAAATTAGGTAAACCATTATTTTTGACTAGTTCTTCCACATTCTCCTTCACGTGGGATTGGACTCATATATGATTATCTATAATAATTTTCACAATTATGAACATTATCGTAACAACGGCCGCGCACACCGTATCCTCTTTCTGTTCCGTGCCAAAGGTAACAATATATTGCATTTGGTAATAAGAGAGGTTGTTATGAACCATAGGTCATTTAGCTATTTACTTTTTTGAGTTCTACTATAACTATGTAGTTAAGAATAAGATATTTATAGAGTCTTCAGGCTCTTATGAACTAATTTTATTGGTTTCACACAATTTAATGAGAATGTGTTTCAAACTCTTCTCTCAAATCATCATTTGTCAAGTTAAATTCACAATATATATATATATATATATATATATATATATATATATATATATATATATATATATATATATATATATATTGTAAATTTAACGCAAAGTTTAATGAAAAGTTTATTTCTTTCGGCACGCGCCGAAAGAAATAGCGGGGTTTAGTTGGTTTCGGGGTTCAGGAATAGCGGAAATGGAGAACATGGAGAAATCTCATCTTCAAGATTCTGAGAAGTTGGAATTAGCTTATGAGGTCTTCACGAGAATCGTAGTGCTTGGAAAGAGCTTTCCAACGCATATTCATATGCGTCAATCAGACGAAGGATGACTCCAGTAAGTGCATACCAAGTTTAGTTTGCCAAAGCTGTCTACTGCATAAGCGGCGTCCGCCGTCCTCGTCGGATCCGGATTTGCGATACGCGGCCCAAATCTATCTTTATGAGAACTTTTATCTATTTTTCCTAGGGTTTTGGTCGATGAAAGGATGCTATATTAGGTCATATTTCAGTAGGTTTGAGGATACAATAAATTCATTCATTCCATTCCCCATAAACTCATTACAATGAGAGGATTTAACTTTAGGGATTTAAGGCACGTTATGCTTGCCTAGAATTCTTGTGGTTTTGCTATGATTCAAGACTTGGTTGGTTGATTGTGAGACTTTATTTCTATCTATTCTATGTTTGATTGATTCAATATCTTTGTTCTTACAATTGATTGATTGCATGTATTCTCTCTTGATTAGGTACCTTGACGGAATTCGCTCTCTTGCTAAAGATTTGATTAACCTTTGCAATTTAGTTGAATCAGTAGCACAACATAGCCAATCGACCCCCTTAAAGCATCGATTGGGTTTGTAGGGGATATTGACAATTATACTTTATTAATTGCATCAATTAGGGTTAGAGAGTTGCGCCTTTATCTTTGCTTGTTTATGTTATTAACATTGTTTAATTGCTTAGGGTTGGAGTAATCAAACATTAGATGAATCAAATAAGAATAAGTATGATGTGATCCGAGCTCTTTCGACACATGCTCGGTGTTTTACTCATAACAGGAGCTATATTTGTCCGATGGAGGTGTGTAAGTACTTGTTGGAAAGATAATTAATTCGAAGGGTTACATCTTTTATGAAGACCAAAGTGCCGAAATCATCCAAGAACAGGTCCGAAATTGGCAATAATTCAAGAGTCCGAAATCTGGACAGTTTTCCTAATGCATTGAATGAAGTCGGAATTGATGAGATGTATCGAAGGGTCTTCATTCAATGGAACTTGATGGTTTTCTACACTTTATGAGGACAACCAACCCTTCATTTTCCACCATGAGGATGGCCACGTTTCTCCATCAATTCCGAGAAACTTTTCATCTTTTCCGTCTTTAATTTGTTGTTTTAATTGTTGCTTGTTTTATGGCTATAAAATGCCTCAACATTTGTCATGAAAAATAGGATTTGAGTTGATAATTTTTGGAAAAATTGTGTGTTTGGTTGATTTGGTGAGATGCCATTTTGACACCCCATTCCGGAGTGATAGGCCGAGGAATGGTCCCGTTTGTGTAACTCTTTCCGGTGAGATGCTTGTTATAGTTGTTCAAACAAAGGCTTGATTGCTCGGGAGTGAGATGTCGACGAGTGAGAGGGCGAGTTTGGTAAGTCGATGGGTGAGATGCTCATAGATTTATCCATTCATATCTTGTTTTTATCTTTCCATAAATCTAGAAAAAATCCAATTAAAAGAGTCGCATGTGTCAAATTTTGTTTTCGTGCTCGGTTGAAGCTTTGAAACTTGTTAGATCGATCCACGGGTCGTATCAAAGTAGAATACAATCAAGGATCAATGACCTAACCAATGTTGCGAATTGTATGTGAAACTACACGCCTATCTTGTGTCTTCTCTTTGTTCACATTCATATCTTTATCTTTGTTTATTTGTATTGTTTGTCTTCATTCATAGTTCTATTCCATCTTTAGTGTCATAATTGGTAAATACACATTGCACTGAGCTACTTGTTTCTCTGTGGCTTCGACCCCTTACTTATCTGCTATACTAGGTTGCTAGTTTAGTTTATTAGTTTGAGTTATTTCTTTGGCGAGATGAAATCTAACGACGTTTCCCTTCCGTCACTTATTTATATTTTTTTAATTGTTAAAATTCTATTAGAATATTATATAAAATGAGTGGTAAAATTGTAATTTATCAAATTTAACCTATATTTGGAAGAAATGTATTCGGGGGGTGGTTAATTGATGAATAAAGAGTAGTTTTCTAGAAATATCAATTAAAGAGATGATTTATGACAAATGGATAGGAATGGGCTCGGGACGGGATGGGGGTCGTCTCACGTCCCGTCCCGCGTAATTTTTGTGAGACGGGACCATGACGGAATTTTCTTCTTTTTTTTTCCGATCCTGCACGGGCCTTATCCCTCACGGGACCGAGACGAAACGGGCTTTGTCCCTCAAAAAAATAAAATTAAATACTCTAATATTTTTAAATTTCTAAAGACATAAAACACCTATAAATTTATACATTAATGTTTTTATATTTTATAGCTTCTTATATATGTACAAACGTTATATATATTGTGTACATACAGTATTATATATATAGACACTGCATACGTTCGCTGATTCACATTGTATATACACACGGTGTGTGTGTATTTTATTTTATTTATTTTTTTACAGTAGGCAATAAATTGGATGTACTAACGACATCCATGATCATCTCGCAAGATAATGTTCTGGAACTCACAAAAACAAGAACTCAAAATAAAATTACAATTCAATTGAGATTTAGCTAGAAAATTAGTTGCACCATTTGCCTCTCTGTAACAATGCTGAATTGTGACGCTCTCAAACTCTTTGCTTAACGAATGGATCTCTTGGATTATTTGAGCGACCTCCCATGATATATTGTTCACTTGATTGATGGCATTGACGATGATTGCACAATCAATTTCAACTATTACTCTTCGAATCCCCATCTCCGCTGCCAGCCTTATACCTGTATAAACTGCAAAAGCAATCCATAACGGAAGGAGCAGGAGAACATTGTCAGGAGGGCATTTCCAAATCAATTTATCAGGAGGTCTAACACGTTTAGGTAACTTCGTTTTTACCTGTTGTTTATTCCAACATTAGATTTTGTCTATAGTTTGAGTTAGAGCATAGATAATACCTGTATCCGAAGTATTGCGAAAAATAATTCTATTTCTGAACTCCCAAACAGAGTGCCATAAAGGACATAAGTCTGTAAAATCTATATTAAGAGTCCTAGTATTTAAAATATTTTCCGAAACATTACTTGTTAAATTTGGAATATTATAACATTTTCCCAACTTAACACCTAGATTTTGAATAAGGGATCTTGTGATCCGACAATTAAACAATAAATGATTTGTATCTTCTGTATCAAAATTACAAAGAGAGCAAGTACTAGGAACTCTATTTATGTATCTATTTAGACGGGCCGTGGTAGGAAAGATATCTAAAATAATTTTCCAAATAAAATTTTTAATATTCGGAGGAATATTAAGTTTCCAAATCTTGTTTGCTGGAATTTTCTTAGTATTCCCTGTATTACAAATAGAAGATGTGGATTTAACAGAGAATTTTCCATTACTACTATAAATCCAAATTAACATGTCTGGAATATTAATTACTGGAATATGGATACTAGTAATAGCTTGAACAATATGATAGGGGAATATACTATTTAATTTATCAATATCCCAAGAGTTGGTATTTGTAAATAAATCACAAACTTTTAAGTTACGATTACGACCATTCCGAAAGTTTTGAAGATATTTCGCATTTACCCAAATGTCAGACCATACATTTATGGTTTTCCCATTACCTACTAGCCAGAGTAGACCTTTAGAGAAAAGATCTCTGACATTAAGAAGCCTGCCAAACTGCCAAGAAGTTTTGAATCTGCCTCTTTCCATTAGAGATTCTGTCGAGAGATATTTATCCGTAATAACCTTTGACCAAATATTATCAGGATTAGCCATAATTCGCCAAAGAAGTTTCATTTGCATACCAATATTAATTTGCTCAGCTGATTTAAAACCTAACCCACCATCCTTTTTAGGAGTACACAGATGTTCCCAGCTGATTAGAGGATGATAGTTATCTGATTGAATTTTATTCCAAAAGAAATTTTTGTTGATCTGATCAATCTTTTGTAGAACTCCTTTTGGAAGAAGAAATGATTGCATTAAATAATTTGTTTTAGAATTTAGGTTTGCCTGAATTAGAACCGATCTACCAGCTTGAGAGAGAGTATTAGATTTCCACTTTGACAACTGCTTTTTAAGGCTACTTATCGCCTCATCAAACAAGACGTTACAAACCCTACCACTAATAAGTGGTATACCAAGGTATTTTTCCATTGATTTTGTAACTTGAATATTTAGCTGTTGAGCAAAAGACTGGGCTTTACTGAAAGGAATATTTTTAGAAACTTGTAAAGAACTTTTATTATAATTTATATAGTTAATCCAGACATATTTGAGAAAGTATTCAGAAGATTTCTAATCGTATGAAGACTTAAATCATCAGTGCGTCCAAAAATTAAAGTGTCATCTGCAAAGGAAAGGAATGGAATAGGATCACTGTTATTTGTAAGTTTGATTCCAACCAAAGGGTCACATTCCAAAGATTCATGTTGCAACATTTAGGGGTGTGCAGAAAAACCCGACACGACAGATACAACACGAAAACACGACAACACGACACGAAAAAACACAAAACCAAAGAAACACGATACGATAATGACACGAACCGCTAAAACACGATATTAAACGGTTCGTGTTCGGATATGGCATATCCCCTTGTCGGATACCCGACACGAACTGTTTAATTTTTTTTTTTTTAAATTTATAGGTAAGGTGATATAATACTAATATAAAGACAATCCCTTAAGTATCAATAACGCCAGCTAGCCCAGATGGTTTTGGCCCAAGTGAATTTGAATGTGGTCCGCTAAACCCAGGTTCGAATCCGGAAGGTAAGATTTTTTTAACTCTTCCTTCTTCTTTTTTTGGGTATATAAACTATAAAGGTCTTTTAACTTCTTTTAAAAAAAAACCTAGCCGCACTTTCGTGCTTGGCAATAGGTTATTTTTTAAGGGGTGGAGATTATTTTTAAGGGATTATACGAGGTGGATATTATTGTGTGGGTTATGGGGATGGAAGAGGTTGAGATTTTTTTGACAAAATAATCCCGGTAAGGTGTTTGGTGGGTAAAGGGTTATTTTAAGGTTATTTGTTACAAAATTACAAAATTACCCCTCCCTTCTTCTTCCTCCCCATTCCAAATTCCAGATCTGTGTCCAACGACGCCGCTCCGCCGCCTCCTCTCCAAGGGCTCTTCACCTCCGTTCGCCCTCACCGTCTCTTGCCGCTCCAATGTTCCCCCTTCCTCCGCCACGCTCCCATGGAAGACCAAGCCCCAAGCCCGAGCCTTCTTCCTCACTCTCCCGACCGCCATAGAAGACCAGGCCCGAGCTCCCATGGCGCCGAATTTGAGTCCCATGGCGAAGAAGAGGAGCACCAGCCCCGGATCTCGCCCAGATCTGCCTCCATCTGCCTCCATCTCTCGCCCAGATCTCGCCCTTCAAGCTCCCATGGCCAACCCGGATCTCCCTCCGACGCCATGGACAAGGGGCAAGATAGTCAAGAAAGGGATTGTTGGAGAGCACAACCCCGACAATCCTTATGGAGGAGGGTTGGATTATTGGCCTTTGGCAACCCCGATTAATCCCCATCCCCTAAATTCCCAACCCCATTCAACCTCTGGCCAAACAGGTGCCTTGAATTGTTGTTTTTTTAAAAAAACCCCAAGAACCCCCTAAAAGCTCCTGCCGAGCGCGCCCTATATCCTCTCTCTCTCTCTCACACACATCCTCTCCAAATCTCTGATTTATTTTTCAATCTCTCTCCCTCTCATATTTCTCAAGTCTCACTGCTTATCTCATCTATCTCCGGTGGCTCGATGAGGCGGGGACGAAGACAACGGCGGAGGCGGCGATGAGGCGGCAAGTAGCTACCTCTAATCGAAACAGAGACGGCGACAGAAGGACAAGGCGAAGAGGGCCAGAGGCGGCTCGTGTCGGCGACGGCGAGGCGGCTCACGACGACCCCGATTAGGGCTTCAATTTCAGATCTAGGCTCGATATGTATGTTTGATTGTTGTTGTTCACTGTTTGACAAAATAAGTTCTCAGATCTATTTTTTTTTTTGGTCAAATAAGTTTTCAGATCTATAGCATCTACTGATTGAACCAATTTTCTACCAATTTTGTTTGTAAACTTCAGTCTATGGGACGAAATTGATTTGGACTTTATCTTTGAACAATCTTTAATTGATTTGTGTAGCCACACGCATAGTCAGGCACACAGCCTAGAGGAAAAAAAAAAGCTAATGGTTCGTGTTGGATAACACGGGTATCCGACACGGATCCGAATAGCTTTACCGTGTCGGATACCCGGTTCATAACGGTTCGTGCACGGTTCGCTCTTTTCATGCTAAACGGTTTCGGGTATCCGACACGATTATCCGGTTCGGGTCGGATACCCGATAATGCCCACCCCTAGCAACATTCTCCCTAATAGTTCCATAACCAATACAAAAATATATGGAGCAAGAGGATCACCCTGTCGAATTCCCCTATAAGTATGAAATGTACGACCCGACAAATTATTAACTAAAACTGAGAAACTAGTTTTAGTTAGACAGGTCATAACCCAATTAATCCAGCTGGAATCAAAACCAAATTTGTTTAGAATAATACGAATAAAACTCCAACTTATTTTGTCATAAGCTTTCTCCATATCTAGCTTTAAAGCCATCCACCCAAGTTTACCTTTTTTTTTATGAAAAGAGTGGAAAACCTCATGAGCTATTAGAATGTTATCCTGAACATTTCTACCTTGAACAAAAGCTCCTTGAAATGGATTAATAATACGTGGTAAAATAGGCTTCAAACGATTAGCCAATAGTTTCGAGATAACCTTATAAATAGTATTACACAGACTAATCGGACGGTAGTGGTTAATGTTACTAGGTGTATCGATTTTTGGAATAAGTGCAATAAAAGTTGAATTTACTTCATTGAGTAGACCAGAATGAAAGAAAGATTGAACAGCTTTGCAAACTAATTTACCGACAATTTCCCAGTATTTTTTTATAGAACTCTGGTGGAAACCCATCACTCCATCAGGACCTGGAGACTTGTCATCTGTCATTGAGAATAGGGTATCCTTAATTTCTTTATCTGAAAAAGGTTGTGTTAAAATTCTGTTTTCAGATTCAGTAATGGTCTGATCAATTAAATTTAGGAAATATGGATTACTACTAATCGGTGCATTATTATAAATGAATCTTTCAGCCAATTCAGTCGTAATTTCATCTCTAATTTGATCCTCATCCTCAATCAATAAACCATGTTTATTTGTAAAATTACGAGTGATATTTTTAGAATTTCTTATTTTAGATATTGATTGGTAGTATTTGGTATTTCTGTCTCCAAATCTTAGAAAATTTGATTTAGCTCGTTGTTTCCAAAAAGTATTATTAAAGTCCATGAGAGCTTCACGCTTACTTAACAATCTATTACGTTTATTGTTTATTGTATCGTTTGAATTTCCACTAATTTGTTGTGTTTGAAGTAACAACAGCTGATTTTCAATATCCGTTAACTGTCGAAAATTATTATTTGGGTGAGACTTACACCAGATCTTTGTATTTTTTTAAGAAGTTTCTGTTTTTGTAATAGTGTAAACATAAACGACCCATGAAGCTTATTATGCCAAGTTGATTTAACTAATGTGTTATAGTTATCATTACTAGTCCAAGACATTTCAAATTTAAACGGGGAACCAACCCTAATTTTCGTACTTCCTATAGACATAGACATTAAAGAATGATCAGAAGTCGTAAAAGGATTATTGTGTACTGATAAGTTAGGAACAGTGTTAAGATATATGTATGAACCATTACTCTATCTAATCATTCATAAATGCTATCAATAGGATTTTGACTCTTCCTCCACGTAATTGGACTACTTGTACAAGGGATCGTATGAACATCTAATTCTTCCATAATCTGTTGAATTCACAGAAATCTATTAGCCTCCGGAGTTAGTCCTCCAATTTTGTCATAACCTGATTCGATTTCATTGAAGTCTCCCATTATCAAACATGGGAGAGATTGGTTATGGATGACAACGAATAACTCATTCCAGAACCTATTTTTATCTATTTGATTCGAAGGAGCATAAATGAAAGTAATAATAAAACTAAGGTTATCAATTTTAACCCGGTAAATAATGTACTTATCTGACGCTGAGATTTGTTGAAACGATTCAGTAAATTTAGAAGTCTTAAGTAAAATCCATAAACCTGCTTTTGTTCCTATTGAGGCAATATGATGAGCATTATTAAAACCTGCTCTAATATAAAGGGATTGAGTTGGCGGCTCAGTTGACTTGGTTTCTACAAGGACTAAAATATCCAGTTTATTTCTTTTTTTTGAATATAAGTTAGGTTTTGTCATATGTTAGATTTGCTGACACCCCTGATATTCCAATACGCGATGTTCGTCATTTAATAAAATATTTTATACATATCAGCTTTGTGAGCATTTCTAAAGCATATAACATGACTAACAACATTGAGTAACCATGATCGGATCTATTAGGATATTTTGAATATTGAAAAACGCAGCTGTTCAGAACTTGACAGAATAACCCCAACTGTTTCTTAAGATGGAAATCAACATATATAAATATAAATAGGAGGGGTGTTACTGTTAACCCATCACACTTGCCGTTAAGCACCTTAATGTCACACACCTTAATATTGAAATCAACCACAAGTGATTTACACCTATTGAACCGATTAAGACAAGAGCAAACATATGCTCCCAGAAATTCAAAACCACAGTACCCTGTTGTTAAGCAAATCGAGAGGGGTGTGTGTGTGTGTATTGACACTGTAAATATATACTCCGAATATTAACACTGCATATATATACATTTAGACACTCTGCATATATACACATTAAGACACTGCATACATGATGGTACTCTATATACTATACAAAAATATTTATGTATATACTGTATAATATATTAATATAAAAAATATATAATATAATATAATATAATTGATAGAGTTTATTTTAGTCATGTTTTAAGTATAGGTTTGCATATTAATTTAGATCATATCTTACATATTTTATAGTTAATTTGTGTTATTTGATTTTCAGAGTCTATACTAGTACTTTTATATATTTCAGGTATTTTCAGACTTGATCGTATGAATTTAGAGATTGGGATCATGTATTTATAAATTATAAACAAGATAACCGAGTTACTCATGATGATGAGCGGCTGATGAATTCATGTGGAAAGCGGAGGAAGGTTCACGGCTGCAATTGCCTAGTTTTACCGTTACTTCATTAGATTACATTAGATAGTTTAGATTAATTATTAATATATTAATATTATACATTAGATAGATTAGATTAATATATTAATATTATATATAGATTTGATAAATTACGTTTTACCGTTACTTCATTAGATTACATTAGATAGATTAGGTTTAGGAGTATATACTATGGGTGGGCAAGGGACGGGACTGAGCCGGGACGGGACTCGTCTCGCGAAATTTTTACGGGACAGGATTGACACTTTTTTTTCGAGACGGGATGGTGTCTGGACGGGACGGGATCGGGATGGGACGGGCCTTGTCCCGCAAATAAAAATAATAAAATATTATATAAATTTGAAAAGTGAAAAATGCTTTCATAATTCATTAATTTGTATATGTTGAATACGGTATTCTTCTCAACTATATTATTCAATACTCCGTAATAATAATAATAATAATACTAATAATAATAATAATAATATTATTATTATTATTATTATAATACTATTATTTATTTATACACTAATTATATAATTAATTATAATGTTCAACATATGTGGCTACATTATCTTACTAGATCAAGACGGAAAGGGATTGAGACGAGATTCACCAGATATTGTCTCATTATCGATTGATAGTAGGGAAGAATACCGTATTTAGCTATTTGCCTCTTGTAGCTCTAAATGGATCGGGATTTGCGGGATTTGTGCCCACCCCTAATATATACACATTCATTCATACATCATACGGGAGGTTGATAGTAGGAGTCCGAACGTGACAGCCGCCGACTACCATTTCCAATCGTAAACCCTAATTATGTTTTGTTTTGTTTTATTGAGATCTAAACTTTCTTCGTTCTATCTACGATTTGAAGCTTTGTTTGGATTGATTGTGAGTTTCTAATTCCCGTTCCTCAATTCCTATATTTGAATGTTTCGACTTCTTTGTGCTTGAATGTTTGATTGTTTTATTTTATCTTGCTTGATCAACTTGGTAGAATCAATTCAATTGCTAGGGTTTTGTAGATTCCCGGTTGCGAACCTTAACCCAAGTAGCAAACTTGTTCTTTTAGGGCTGGTTGAACTAATTGAATGAGTAGGAAGTTGGATGTGTTGTTAAATCCCTCTTTAGGGACTGCAAATACCTTGGCTAATCTTTGGACTTAAAGCTATCAATTGGGTTAAATCCTTCTTTAGGGACTCTTCGATTGATAAGGGTTGCTAGGACTGGTTGGACTAGTAACTATATTAGGTCGGGACAAGGGCATTCATAGGAAACTTAAAAGGACGAGAGGAAGTTATAATATCAATTCAACTAAATAAAGTGGATAGTTGTAGGTAGAGCGATCTTCTCTAAATTGTTTTGCATCATTTGTTTTTTTTTTATTTTGTTTTGTTTTCAATCTCAATCAATCAAAAACCCCGTTTCCTATTAATTGGTAAATAAACTTAACTTAGGAATAACTTGATTTTCTGTGGGATCGACTCGTGCTTACCACATTACATTAGTTAGGTAGGTTCGAATTTATTTTGATACGGTTTACGCGACTAAAAACCGTCCATCAATAATATATATGTGGGACGGGACGAGATGGGATTTGCGGGATGAAGAATCTCCGTCCCGCGTAATTTTTTTAAAATCCCGCCGAAATCAGAACGGAATCGGAACGGGTCCAAGATTTGCAGAATTTGAGTCCACCCCTACAAATGAGTACATTTAGGCCGTGTTCGGCAAGAGATTATAGGGGATTGTTGGTTTTTTTTAAAAAAACAACAACCCAAACAGGGGCATTTGGCAAGGGAAGGTAGGAGGTTGGAGGTGATGGAGGTTGAGGTTATATGGGGATTGTGGAGGCCGAGAATCCCAACCCGTCAAATGAAGGTTGTTGAGGTTATCTAAAACAACAACCCCGCAGATGACATTGGTGCCCCCTAGACATTGGCGAATCGACAGAGAAGGTCCCAAATTCGCAACCCTTCTCGAGTGGCTAGTGGAGCACCATCGACGGCGATTCGTCGGACCTCCCCTGCAATAGCAATGCTTCTGGGCTCAGAGGAGTCGGACTCGGCGAGGTTGAAGAGTGCGTAGTTGAAGAGAGAAGGGGAGATGGCCGGAAATCGCAGCGGAGGGAGGGGGAAGGAGGAGCGGCAGGAGACGGTGAGGGCGATAACGACGGAGAGGAGGGGGATGGTGAAGAGAGGGCGGGCGGAGGTGAAGAGAACTCCCGGGGAGAAGGTTGTGGCGAGGCGTCGGGGGGAGGATAGGGCAAGCTCGGCGTGGTTTGAGATCTGGAAATCGGGGATGTAGAAGAAGAAAGAGGTAGGAGGTCAGGGTAATTTTGTCATTTTGTACAAAATAAAAAAAATAATCTTCTACCTATCAAACACCTTACCAGGATTATTTATAAAAAAAAATCTCCACCTTTTCCATCCTCATAACCCACACAATAATCTCCACCCCATATAATCCCTTAAAAATAATCTCCACCACTTAAAAAATAACACATTGCCAAACACACCCTTAAATACTACCAGGTTTCTGCAATTTGGCCTTTGGGATAATTCACTTTTGGGCCCAAGATTAAGAATTCGGTTCCTCTCCTTATATTAGGAGACCTAATAAGTTAATCTTCACCCTTCAAAAAATTTAACGGCTAAGATTTTACAATCTCTTCAATTTTTTTTTAGTTAAAAAAAACCCCTACCGCCCATTCTATTCTTCCCCCATCCGTGGATTCCCAGCCAACCACCGTGCATCCATTCTCAGGCGCCGCTGCATTCGAATCCGCCATTGAAGCCTGATCTAGCATCAACCTCATCGGCCAGATTTTTCATACCACCAAGCAAACCCTAAGCATCATTGACTCCAACTCCATCCTCTTTACAATCTCACCAAAAACATCTTCTTCATCCTCTTCATCCGACTCGCAATTCGAGACGGCCTTCATCGATAGGGATCCCGAATCATTTTTCGTCTTCCTCTCCCTCTTCCGAACCGGCAATTTCCCGTCTTCCAAGGCCAAGTCTTTTGATCTATATGATATAATTTTTTAGGTACAATTTTACGGGATTGCATCTCTTTTGATCGATTCCCTCTCGAATCCGTCTCAATTTGGCGCCTTTGATGTCCTTAATTCGGCTGCTTAACGGAAGAGACACTCCCTCGGTGATAGGGCTGATCAACCGGTCTGGACCGGACCGGACCGGACCAGACATTCCGGTCCCGGTCCGATCCGATGGACCGGAATTTTTTGAAACTTGGACCGCGGATCGGACCGGGACCGATAAATATGGTCCCGGTCTTTCCGGTCCGCGGACCATAAAGACCGTTTGGACCGTTTGTACCACAACGTTTTACAGGAGCTGTTTTTACAGTAGCCGTTTGAACCGATAAATATGACAGCAGAGGGCCAGAGGCTGCTGTATTTTACAATTTACAATAGCTGTTTACAGCAGCCCCTTGAACCTATTTACAGCAGCCCCTTCAAACTGTTTACAGCAGCCCTTGAACCTGTATTTTACAATTTACAGTAGCTGTTTACAGCAGCCCCTTGAAACTATTTACAGCAGCCCCTTGAAACCTGTTTACAGCAGCCCTTGAACCTGTTTACAGCAACCCTTGAACCTGTTTACACTTTACAGCAACCCTTGAACTTTCGTTCAATTTTATAGCAGCTGTTTAGAGCTACAGCAGCCCCAACCGGTATCATCAGATAACTCCGTAGTCTGTCCATACGTATCTATTTAAACAAATAAGAGATTACCATGAAATCATTCTATGCTACAAATTTAATACATTCAAAACAAAAATAATCCCTCTCACTTACGTTGCATGAATGTTTTGAAGAAATTTCCATGGATATCGAATTACTCATAATTCTGTTAAAAACAAAAAAAACAAAAAACAAGTTTTTTAATCTCAAACAAAAAACAAGTTCTTTAATCTCATTCATAGTTACATGATTATTACCCAAATTGAATAATTGATTGATTCAAAAATCAAAACAAGTGCTTTAATCTCATACATTCAAAACAAGTGCTTTAATCTCATTTCTCTAAACCCCACCTTTAAAATCGCATCTAGATCTAAATATTACAAAATACAAATTGAAATTTCTTAACCCTAGACTTAAAATTGGGGGAAGATTCTTCAATGTTAGGCTAGAATATGTACAATTTCTCAAAATCTATACTAAAATCAACATTAATAGGTCAAAATATATAAAAAATCCTAGATCTACAATTGAAATGATGGGTCGGGAAGACTTACTGTGAGGAGACTAGGAGAGTGAGGAGAGTAGACTGTAGAGCCCGCCGAGGTCCGAGGTCCGAGAGCTGAGCCGCCAAGAGCCGAGGTCTGAGAGCCCGCCGAGAGCCGAGGTCTGAGTCGTCTGAGACTTCTGAACTGGACGCTGGAGACTGGAGCGTGGAGACTACTGGAGAGAAATGAAGAAAGTGCGGCGCTCCATCGAAAATAGGGTTTAGTGGTTTACGTTTTTGGTATTTTTTTTTTTTTAATAAAACAGGTTCCAGTCCAATTCCGGTCCGGACCGGAATTTCCGGTCTAGTCCCGGGTTTGGACCGGAACCCGAATTTGGCAAAATGTTGGACCGCGGACCAGATCGTAATGTTCCGGTCCGATCCAAAGACCGTAAATTCCGGTCTGGTCCCGGTCCGATTCCGGTCCGATCCATTTTTTGCCCAGCCCTACTCGGTGATCACTACGACGCCGTTGGGCTCCCTCCACGTCGCCCATGACAGCAAGCTTACCTCCTTTGATCGGTCGCTCTGACGGAAATCAACGATTCTCACACAGTTCACCACCATCGATTACCTCCTTTGATTGTTCGCTCCGACGGAAATTGACGATTCTCACACAGTTTACCACCATCGATTCGCTACCTGTGCTGGAAATTGGAACTGTAGGTTTTTTTTAAGGAGTTGTGGGGAGGAGAAGATAACGGAAGATTTTTTTTTTGTAAATTAAAGAGATATAATCTTGGCCGTTAAATTTTTTGGAGGTTGAAGATTAACTTACGGAAATTTCACGAGGTACCCCTGAGGTAAGGCTTAATTCATGGGGTGTACAACTGTTTGACATATTTCATTTGGTACCCCTTAGTTTATGCTCTTTTTCGCCTCATACCCTTCTCGGTTAGATTTAACAGAGGTTCCGTTAGTTTCTTAAAAATAAACCTTCTGCCCCTTTGGCTGCTTAGCCTCTCATCCTCTCATGTTTGGAAACCCAATCCCCTCTTCCATTTATATCTCTAGCCAGATCTAAAGAGCTGTGAACCTCGTTCCTTCCATGGCTTCTCTCATCCCCTCCCTCTCTCTCACCAGGGCTTACGCTATCTCTAACCCGTGAGCGCCACACACCCATCTCCATCTTCCAAATCCAGAAGCTAAACATCAACCATGGCTCTTCACACCCGCACTACGCCTCTCTCAAATCTTGACCCCTCGATCTCCTCGCCACTAGACTTAGAAAAGGATAAACATCGCCTTTGTTCTCTTCATCCTCTCGCCGACTCGACCTCTCGACACCGGATTTGAGGCTGCCGCTCCGCGCTTCTTCTATGTCGACTCCTCCCCATCCCGTCTTGCTCTTCATCCTCCGACTCAAATAAGCCCAAGAACGAGGTTGAACTCCACACCCACTCAATGTTGCTGCCGGTGCGAAGACGAAGTGATGGCAGAGGCTATGCCGATGACAAAGATGGAGACTCGTTGATGCAGGCTCTTCGGAGGCTCTTCTTGCATTAATTCATCCTCCATTTCCATCATCAATTTTGAACAAACTTGCAGGGGAGTCCTGTTTTGCTCAAATTGACAAAGAGGGAAAAAGGGGCGCCCTCTTTTCCTGTCTTTGTTCCTGTTATGCTGTAATGGGTAAAATCTGCACCATAGATCTTGAGGAGGATCGGCGAGATGCAATCCTGCAAGATCAACCAAAAATGAGGTCGGGGCGGGGCTTGTCTCCCCAGAGCAGCCTCCGACGCTCAAGTCAGAATGTGTCGGCCGATAGAAGCCTCTGCTAACCCTAGTAATCGATCATATATATAATGAGAGTTAGGGTTTGCGATTAGGGTTTACCATATAAATGACGATTATGCCCCTGGATCTTTTGTTGAATTACTTTTGCTATATCAATTGCCCCTCGGGTTTCCTTATCACGATCTAGTGATGAGGGAAGACGAATAACACGAGTAATGCTTGCCCCTTGTCTTCGTTGTATCCTGCAAGCTTTAGCATTCTCAACCGAACAACACGATATAATGTAGTTGATGACATTCTTGCTTAAATTATATTTATGATTGACAAGCTGATTGTTTTCATTGAGGTTGAGCATTTCGCTTTAAATGAAATTCTTATTGCTTGATTTCGAGTTTTGCTGGCCCTTAACGGCGTTGTTATGGCTTAGAATTAGCTTTAGGTGGTCTTAAGTGACGTTTTCGTTGGCCATGAGTGGCGCTCTCTAGCCATGAGTGGCGATTCGTTGGCCATGAGTGGCGATCCGTTGGCCATGAGTGGCGTTCTATTGGCCTTGATTGGCGATCTGTTGGCCTTGATTGGCGATCCGTTGGCCATGAGTGGCGTTCTATTGGCCTTGATTGGCAATCTGTTGGCCTTGATTGGCGATCCGTTGGCCATGAGTGGCGTTATATTAACCTTGAGTGGCGATTCGTTGGCCATGAGTGGCGATCCGTTGGCCATGAGTGGCGTTCTATTGACCTTGATTGGCGATCTGTTGGCCTTGATTAGCGATCCGGTGGCCATGAGTGGCGATCATTTGGCCTTGAGTGGCGATTCGTTGGCCATGAGTGGCGATCCGTTAGCCATGAGTGGCGTTCTATTGGCTTTGATTGGCGATCTGTAATTGTTTTTTATGGTTCTGATATAATGTTATTCTATATATAGATGCACATATAAGCATTTCAAGAATCGATATGTCACCGATGCAATCAACCATGCAATATGATTAACTAAATAGCAAACTTGTCATCACAACTAGAAATAAATAGAGAACTTAGCTTTTAGGTCTCTTATGCTGGACCGGTCGGGCCTGATTCGTTACACTTCCAAGTGAGGTGCCTTGCATTATGGGAGTTGCGCCCTTTTCCGCAATTATCTTAAATGTATAGGCTGAGCTGCAATTTCCAAAAACTTCGGACCGATTTTGTAATTAATACAAACCTTCAACAAAACAAAACAGTCCGTCTTCTTCACTAGGTTTTTTGCAGGGGCGGCGGCGCTGGATCTCGAAGCTAATTTCGAGCCTTCTCTCCAGATCCGAAGGCAGCACCTCCACCGTCACTTCAACGGCAAGCGTCGATGGCGGGCGAGAGCTGATCTCGAAGCTACATCCTCGGCCATCATCCCGTCTCTGGAACTGATCTCGACGACGGCGAAGGGCTCTGCGGGCGTGCCTGGCACATCGGCACTTTGTGTGTGCTGTGCTGGGCATCCATGTCGTCTTCGGTGCAAGGATGCTTGGTAGCAGCGGCTATGTTTGTAAGTACTGGATCTGGATGTGCTTTCGGTGCGATCCCAAACCCGATCCAATCGGAGTCGCACCAAGAGCGACAGAGGAGGCCGAAGTAGATGGCTATGGTGGCGACAGAGGCTTGACGGAGGATCCCGTGGTGGTTGCGGTGGTGACTGCTACTCTTGCAGATCCGGGCGGCTTCTCGATGCGAAACTGCAAGGCAGGCCGGATCCGGATTTCGGAGATCGAGGATATCCTTCCGGGAGACCAGAATCGATCCGACGATTCTGGACAGCCTTCACATCATCATTTGGGTGCGGCGGAGGACGTCGTGTTGGCTGCGGTGACCGTTGCTGCTCCTGCAGATCCACCGCTTTATACAGCCTCACCTACGATCGATCTTTGTTGCTTTTTTCGTTGAGAGATCCGATCTTATGGCTTTTTGATCGAATTCCCACAGACGGCGCCAAATGTAATGGGTAAAATCTGCACCATAGATCTTGAGGAGGATCGGCGAGATGCAATCCTGCAAGATCAACCAAGAACGAGGTCGGGGCGGGGCTTGTCTCCCTAGAGCAGTCTCCGACGCTCAAGTCAGAATGTGTCGGCTGATAGAAGCCTTTGCTAACCCTAGTAATCGATCATATATATAATGAGAGTTAGGGTTTGCGATTAGGGTTTACCATATAAATGATGATTATGTCCCTGGATCTTTTGTTGAATTACTTTTGCTATATCATATGCCCCCTCTCAGATCTTGATACACCTTCTCAACTCTTGTAATCATTACTTTTGGTAATTGTGATTTGCACTGGATTTGTGAAATTTGAATTGTGAAAATTGATCGATTATCAGTTTTATTCATCGCTTAGCTTAGGGTTTATCAAGTAGATTGGGTTTGTTCGGTTATGCTTGCCTCTGTTTTTTCAATTTGATTAAAAAATGATTTTCTTTTTTTAAAAAAAAAAAAAACTAACGGAGTGTTGAATATTTAACGTGAAGGGTATGAGGCAAAAAAAATATAAACTGAGGGGTAACACATGAAATATGTCAAATAGTTGTACACCCTGTGAATTAAGCTTTAATTGAGGGATACCTCGTGAAATTTCCGATTAACTTATTAGGTCTCCTAATATAATTCGAGGATCTGGAATTGCAAGGTTAATGGCCACAAAGAAGTGAATCCGCGGTTGCACATGAAATGAAATCTGAACTATCAAATAAATCTAATCAACGGTGTACAACAAACCAAACAAATTTCACACGGACCACCTTTAATCACCGTCCGATCTGATTCCCCAATTAAAATTTCAGATCCAACGCGCGCCATCACTCCCACCAAAATTTCAAATCTCCGCGTATTTAAAACCCTAATTCCCTTCTCCTCCCTCAAAACCTCTCAATTGAAACCCGTCTCCCTCAAATCGTGCTTTCAATCTCGCCGTTCAGCCTCCAAACGATGTCGGGCCGTGGAAAGGGAGGGAAGGGGCTGGGAAAGGGAGGAGCGAAACGACACCGCAAGGTGCTGAGGGACAACATCCAGGGTATAACGAAGCCCGCCATTAGGAGGCTCGCGAGGAGAGGAGGTGTCAAGAGGATCAGCGGCCTCATCTACGAGGAAACCAGAGGCGTCCTCAAGATCTTCCTTGAGAACGTGATTCGTGATGCTGTGACCTACACCGAGCACGCCCGGAGGAAGACCGTCACTGCCATGGACGTTGTCTACGCTCTCAAGAGGCAAGGCAGGACCCTCTACGGTTTCGGAGGCTAATTGGATCGATCTATTGGGGGTGCATTGGGGCTTTTTCTGGGCAGATCTTGTTGATAGGGTTTGTGGTTGAGGAATCGAATGTATGTCTGAGTTTCATGTTAAATTGGATGATTTTGTTATGAAATGGTATACATTTTGACTTGGTTTATCTTCAAATCCGAAGCAGTTTTGCTAAATTTGTTGTCTTGATTCCTAATTTTTGGAAGAACAAATGCAGTTTTTGTTAAAGATTTGTGCTTTATGCAACAAGTAGTACGTACTGTATATATAAAAGCAACATGCATATTATTTCATAAATACACGCTCTTATGGAAGCTTATAAAGGGGTAACAGTAATGATCTATGGTTAACAAACCAACACACGACCACCACAAGATTGGTAACACACAATCTGCCACTAAGTTACATGTACTCATGACATTATTTAAGAGGAACGGAGCAACGAGGAAGCTAGTATTAAGCAAGGTGATGGATATGATTAGAGGTTGATAGTAACTCAGAAGTAACAGAAGCAGGCACGACCGCTGCCATCAAGCTGGCATTCGCCCCCTTTGGCATGCTCCTTTTTCATGCAGGTACGCTCGCAGTTGGAGTCGCTAATGCAGGAACCTCTCCACTTCTTCTGGCTGTAGCATTTCTTCAGCGTTCCGCTGGCCTTGCTATCTCTGCAGTTGCACAAACGTCACCACCAAATTAATACATGATTTATGAGTCATATATTATGTAACTAAAGTTTCTGATGTGAGGTTGTTGATCGAGTTATATAGGTCATAAGTTTTGTTGTTCTCTATGTAGGTGATTTTGGACCATATTAGAGACTTGAGAAATTTGTACTCAATATTGTTAGTTTTGTAGAAGGAAAATGTAACAGAAGATCAATCAAAGTGAACAAGATCGGCCATAGCCAGTGAAGCTCTCATTCTTGAGTGGAAAATGTCGAAAATCTGTTACAAAATGTTACCTTGCAAGTAGCTGGAAGAAGTACTTATACAGAAGGGAAATAAGGATGGGTTTGGGCCGGCCCATACCTTTATTCTAACTATCAGAAAATGAAATGTATGAATATCTCCAATCTCCATATATGTCCCCCCCCCCCCCCCCTCTCAAGTTGGTGGTGAAACTAGACCCAACTTGAAAATGAGAGGTTGAATAGCCCTTTGCAAAAATGTCTTCTCCGTAAAAAAAAATTAGTTAAATGTCAAAAAGCAAAATTTATTTGTAAAAATAAGTTAAATAACAAGTCATCCTTACTCATTATAGTGAGTTAAAATTTTTGGAGGGAGTTTGAAATTTTGGAGGTGTATTTGGGCGGGATTTTAGACAAAGCAAAGGAGGGAGAGAGAGAGCGAGAGATAGTTCACAACAGCCGAACGGGAGAAGGAAGAAGGGTAAGTGGAGGCCTGAGACTGACGATGGCGGGGTGGAGGGTGGCGGTCGTGGTGGCTCTTCCTCTTCTCTTTCTTTTTTTTTTTTGGATTTTGTGAAAGAGGAAATGAAAATGTGTGAAGGTCGGTCGGATTTGTGGAGATGGAGGGAGATTTGTGGAGGAAGGGTGGTACCGTGGTAGAGATGGATGGAGGGGGTTCACTCCGGTCACGATGACTTTTTACCTCACCGGACACCAAGGTGAGGCGGAGGGTTGAACATGGGTTAGTCATATTGGCTAAGAGATCGTAGTCAGTGGCTAGACAACATTAGTTACTTGCTAGTAAGCGTAAATCGTAACTTTTTTTTAGGCTAAGTATTATTTCGAAATATTTTTTTTTATAAACATATATAAAATGGGTGTCTATAGATAGATAAAATTAAATTAAGTTAAAAAATAATTTTTTTATTTTAACAAATAAAAATGACTGAAAATTAGTTTAAAACACTTTAAACTTAAGTTTATCACTTGTCACCATCTCATTTGCCTTATCTCCCCACAAATCTTTTTTTTTTTTTGGCAAGTAACCTGCTATCGGCCTATCGGGTGAGGGGAATTTGCAAATCTAACATTTTGACACCCTCTGGCAAATTATACCCCATTGACATTTTTGCAAAGTTAATTTGTTTTTTGTATATCTATGTAACTTGGCCTAAATTTTAAAATATATTTCTAAATTACTCCGTAGAATTCTTATGCAATGATCGATGGCCAGGGGAAAAAAAACAGTTATAATTAAGGCGAAGGATAAAAAGAAGTGGCAGTATGAATGGACAAAGAAGGGTTCGGCCCACGACGTGGTTAAGCTAGTAACTCTATATGAACAGATGTGGGCCATGTGGAACACTACTACTACTACCAGTAGTACTGTATTATTATTGTTCTCAAACAAAAGGGTCGGCCCACTTCCTTATTACGAGGTAACCACCACCGACACTCTGCTTTTAACTCGCATCTCCTCTTTACGACTGCCAGTAAGGCTGCATTCAAAGTAAAGCCCTCCGTACTCTACATTTACATATATAAACAAAAAAAAAAACGCGATTTTCAATTTTAAAGAAAAGGAACTTATCACAATGCCGATAGATCGAAAGATCAAATAAATAAATCGGTGACGACTGACGGGGGAGATACCGTTCTTAATTGCAATAGAGTTGTGTAATAAACTAGGCTTTAGCATATTTAGATAAATCAATCTATGATCTAGTTATCTCTTCCTGCTGAAGTTGAGCTAAGTTGATTATTTTATATTCATTAGAGAGCTCCCTAGGAGCTTCTCCTTCCATCATTTCATTAATTTTTTCACTTTTTATCGACTCTTTTCATAATCTACATCTTCTTTAAGCTTTTCTTCTATTATCTCTACTATTCTTTTGTTATTTCTTAGGGTTAGATCTACTGCTTCATCTTCTGATAGCTTGATGTAATCCAAACTAACTAGGGCTTCTGCAAGTCTATTGTTCGTCTTGTTTTTGTATTCATTAACATAATGGCTGGAGTCTCCGCATGCCCAACATTTGCAGTTTTTCTTTTCGTTATGACAGAACGAGGCTTTCTTGAAAAATCTTCTATTTTTTGAAAATGGTTTTTTATAAAAAAAAATTATAGTATTTTTCACCTCTTTGTCTATTGAAACTTTTTCTCTTATAGTTCCTTCTTCCTTGATAATCTCTGTTGTTACATCTCCACTCTGTTGGCGTTTCCCACCAACTTAAGAATTGTTTTTTCATTCTTTGGGTGCTTCTCACATCTCGACATTTTTTCTCAACCTATTTTATAACATAGGAAATTCCGTTAACAAGAGAATCTTTATCTCCATTTTTTTTTATTAACTCTCGATATTCTTCGCTTATTAATTTGTTCATTGATTGGGGCAGAATGTTTATCAAATAACATTTGTAAATTAGTGCCATTTTCCCCTACCTTATAATAATACTTATCAAATTCTGTTATATAGTTATCAACATATTTCATGTTACAGATTTCGAGATTGTTTAACGTCCTTTGCCATGTTAAAACTTCCTTATCTTCATCTTCTTTTTCCCCAATGAATTCATCTTCTATTAATTCATATATTAATGTGAACATATTCACTGGACTTGCCAAATTTCTAAGCTCTTGTTTTACTTCATCACCAATAGCTTCATACTAGTCGGCAATACATCCATAGAAGCTATGTTCTATATAATTAAGGAATTGAGAAGAGTTCCATCCTACATTCATGTTTAATACACTCATCATACTTTTCTTTCAGAATTCTATGATTTCACGCCTATTCCTTACACCATCTATGTTTAATTTATAACCTATTTCACTTATAGGTTCTAGATTAATTTCTCTTTGATTTGGCCTATGGTTTGACATAATGCTTACTCCAAATCTTTCTTTCTTTTCTAGAAACTCTTTTGGCTTTAGCCTAGGTCTGTATTACTGGTTGAACCATGTTCATAGCGTCTGTAATTTCTTATAGCTTCGTTATGTTCTACTGGTTCATTTCCCCTAGTCTTAATGATTTAGTCTTAAGTTGAAACAGAGCAAATTAGTTGTGTAGAGGTATGTATGATGGATCTTGTTATAATGCAAACTCTCAATGATTTAGTCTGTTTCATGTCAGCTTAAGAACAACTAATTTGCTCTTTAGATAAAGTTATGATATTGATTTAGTCATTGAGAGTTACAATCAGAAGTGGGAAAAACAAAATTTTCTTAACTAATTTAGTCATTTAGTTTGTCTCATTCTTAGAAGCATATGAGTTTGCATTATAACAAGATCCATCACACATACCTCTACACAATGTAATGAATTTATGCATTACGTGTCAATGAAGCCGAGCTCCCTCATAAACCTCAACAACCGAAGCCGAGCTCCCTCCTTAACCTCAACAACAGAAGCCGAGCTCTCTCCTTAACCTCAACAACATAAGCCGAGGTTATTTATCTAACTCGGCTTAAATCAATGAGGCTTTAGACAAGATCTTCAATAGGGGTCCTTATATACCTCGCAAAAACTAGACGAGTCTCCGTCATACCCTCGTTTTTATGCACCGAGGTTACTTACTCAACTCGTCTAAACCTGCCGAGCTCCTTCCTTCGACGGTTTTTTCGAACGAAGACCAAAAATTGACATTCGATAATCATGTACAGCGAGCGATATACCACTTCATGTGTCGATCAATTGATATTTTGCTTAATTTCATCAATTTTAGGCGGGTTTCGATCAAAACAATTCGTTCGACAGATTTAGGTTTCGATTCGGGAAAAGAGAGTTTTGGATCTTTTTGCAATGTGTTCGGAAAAAATGAAAAGAACTTGTGGTAATTTAGGTGAAATTATCTTGTCAGTAGCCATTCCGACGTCTTGCTTCTAGCCTCACTAAAAAAAAGGTTTAATTACCAATAGTTTTTTAATTAAAAAAATGGAAAATGGAAAATTACTAAAAAATCACCCTATTTCCCAAAATTAAGCATATGTTCCACCGTTTCAAAATAAATGTCATTTGACTTTCATGCACATTTTTTTAAGGAGGTAAAAGCTCTATAAAATATTATTTTTTAATGAATTTTTTTATAAATTGATACTCCCTTCGTTAAGAAAAACATGTCGTTATAGGATGTAAATCTTGTTAAGAAAAACATGTCATTTTAGGTATTTTGTCGTTCACTTTATAAAATTTTCCTCGTAATGATTAGATATGTGTTAGTTATAATAGTATTCAAGAAAGTAAAAAAGTAGAGTAAAAACCTGCCAGGGTTCTATCAAACTAAAATTTGATGGCGTTAGGGATGGCTTTGAGTTAGCAGCCGCTGGTTTCGTGATACGTAATTGACAGGGGTCTATTATTTCTTGTGGCGCCCGGGATCTTGGTAGGGTCTCCGTTGTTCAGGCGGAATGTCTCGGTCTCCTACATGGTCTACAAGTGGCTTCGAAAGGGGATTCGGAGAGGGACCGTGCTCGGATTGAGGTGGAGGGAGATTGCTTGCTGCTGATCAATGTCTTGAAGGGTATTTGACGATGCCTTTGGGAGATTGAGATGGTTGTCTCAGACATCCTCGGTTCTTGCCGTGCTTTCGAGCTTGTCAGCTTCTCGCACACTTTTAGAGAAGGGAACCAGATTGCGGATAGGCTGGCGCACATCGACTTCTCTTCCTCGTTTGCCACAGAGCTGGCTCCTGTAGAGACTAACGACATTGTCCATTTGGATGCAATTGAAAAATGGTTCAACCGTGATTGATCATCCTCTTTGTATTAAAAATATATATATATATTTTAAATTTAACGGCCAACTCTCGGTGGAAAGAAAGCAAAGCATCTAGGAGCATCTCCAATATATTCTCTATTTTCTAAATATATTTTTTTTGAATAATTTATGATTTTTTAGTTTAATAGATTTTTCATCTTATTATTTAAAATATGGTTTTTTCTATTTTATACCCCAAAGGTATATGATAAGATTCCCGTTTTAAAATAAATACATCCTTAATTAAAATGCATTAGCCAAATTTTAAATTAGATTTCTAGGGTCGCTTATTTTTGGTAGGGTATCTTTCCCAATTATGATGTTATCCTATGCCCTAGGGCATAAGATAGAAAGACCGTGTAAAATAAAGTGAAAAAAATAAGGGAAAACTAATTAAAATACCCCAACCTTTAGGGGTATGGTAAAATATATCCTCAACTTTCAAATGTAATAAAAATATTCCGACCTTTGAGGGTAGAGGTAATATATTACCACTAGTTTTCTCACGTGTAAAAAATGCTGACAAGGTATGCTGCGTGGAAGCCTTTATACAAATTAGCACTAAAATTGGGTTTTCTTGAACAGGTTCCTTAGAAAAAAATAAACCGACAACAAAATTAACCCCGAAAAACGAAATTGATTCAACCAAGAAACTAATCCGGTCAAAATTGCTTCAAATTAACACAACGCGACTATTCCTAACACCAAACCGACAACAAAACCAAACAGACAACAACAGATAGGGAAAAGACAAAACTTACTCAGCCAAGTCTGTGAACGAATCAAAGAGGAAGAAGATCGATGTTAGAGAGACAACTCAAGATAGGCGACCACGAGGGAGGAAGACTGCCATTGAAGAGTAATCCTGAGCTGCTTGGAAGATCTGGAAGACAGTTCAAGAGGCGACCACAAAAGAAGACAGAGGGAGGAAAAGGCGTTGGGTATGAACCCGACCAAACTCTTTATTTTTTTCCCTAAAGAAACCGTTCAAGAAAACATTTGTCAAAAAAAAAATCCACGTAGGCTGCTTTGTCAGAATTTTTGACTCGTGAGAAAACCCGTGATAATATATTATCACTACCATTAAAGATCGGTAAATTTTTATTACATTTGAAAGTTGCGTATATATTTTTACCACATCCCCAAATGTGGAGTATTTTAATTAGTTTTTTCAAAAAATAATTATGCTGTTAAAATGTACAATATTTTTCGAAACTACACAACTTTTTAAATCTTGAGAAAAAATAATTAAAAAAATATGGTTTTTATTTATTAATTTTGGAGAAATTTTAGGAAAATGTAATTTATGGAAAATGGAAAAATGGAATGTAGTTAATTTATGGAAAATGTAATTTAGTACTGTAACATTTTGACTTCTGCACAGGAACTTACACAAAATGTTACTCACAAAAATTGAACAAAATCAACCCGAATTCCCATCCAATTTACGACAATGCCACCGACAACGAGCTATGATTCGATTTCAATTTTCCGGCATCTGAACCGCCCCGGCCACCGCCCGTACAAAACTCGTAACTCCCACCCTCCTCCACCGCCGCCGATATCACGAAGTGGGCAAGGGAGCCCTTCACCCCAACCAGATTCTCCTTGCACAAGAACTCCTCGCCGGTGGCCCTCTCCACCTCCCTCTTATAATCGTGCACGAACACGTCCGTCTTCCCGCCGCCCTTCTTGCTCCGCGCCAGGACGGCGGCGGTGAAGATCGCCGACGCCCTCCCGGGGGACTTCGGCGAGTAGCCGCTGGGCCCGTCGACGAGGATGACGTCCCACGGAATGGAGTAGAGGTGGTTGGGGAGGTCGTTGATGGCGAGGCGGCACTCAGAGAAGAGGAGGTTCTGGACGGGGCGGCAGTCGGTGGCCCGGAGGGACCTGGCGGCGGAGATGAGGGCGCGGGACTCGGAGACGGTGGTGGAGTACTGGACGTCGTAGCCCTCGAAGCCGGGGAGGGAGGACTCGAACTTGGAGACGTGGTACTCGCTCTCGTCTACAAAGACGGTTCGGCCGCCGCCGCCGCGGTTGAGGGCGCGCCAGAGGAGGGTCTCGGCGGTGAGGCCAAAGACAAGGAGGTTGCAGGGAGGCCCGCAGAAGCGGAGGGCGGAGGCGACGGAGGAGAGCTCGGGGGAGGACATTCGGTCGGTGGAGTTGGAGGAGGCAGCGTAGTGGAGGAGGGCGTCGGCGACGTCGGTGGGGAGGCGGGGGGAGGGGGAGACGGGGGGAGGGGCGGGGGAGAAGGCGGAGGGGAGGAGGAGGAAGGCGAGGGCGGAGAGGGTGAGGAAGGCGAGGAGGAAGAGGCGGTGGGGGTGGGGGTGGTTGGAGGCGGCGGGAGAGCCGGGCTTGTGGAGGGAGGAGGGGTGGAGGAGGATGAGCCTTGTGCCTGCAGATCCCTTCATTACAATTTAGAATTAAAATTGCAGAGAGAGAGAGAGGGAGGGAGTGAGTGGGAGATGATAAATAAATGGAATCTCTATCCTGTTGGGTTGTCCTCTTTAAATCTAGAATGGAGTATCATCCTATTTTAAAGTGAGTGCCAACACCCAAACAGTACGCGTAAATTGAGTTATAAAGATATCTTACAACTTGTATAGGAAAAAACATGTTTTAAATAAATATAAAATTTATTTTCGATCTTTTAATTTTATTAATTTCATTTTTTATAATAAAATTTTATAAACGTGTAAATATAACTATATAGAATGTAAATATATATATATATATATATATATATATATATATATATATATATATATATATATATATACTTTTAATTTTTTTCAAAGTAAAATTATAAATAAAATAATTTTGTGTAGTACCTGCAACCTACGAGTCAATTCGAATCTTCTACTCCTTGAATTTGTAAATAAAGAGCAGCAATCCGGGGTTTGAACCAGGGATCATTCGGTACTATCCGCAAGTCCTTTCCAGTTGAACCATTACGGAATAGTTTCAGATCTTCTACTCCACCCATACAACCCGGAGCCAAATCCTCTGCCCCCCGTCCCCACTCACACACTCCCAATTAAAAATAAAAAAAAATTAAATTAATATAAAAAAGATGTGAGGAAGGACAGTGTAGGAGGACAAATCCGATGATAGAGGATTTGGACCTCTACAACCCTCCCTACTCGACTATTTTTTTTTACATTTTTTTAATTTTAAAAAAAATTAAATTTTTTTATTTACATTACTAACATCTATTTTTATACATTTATAAAAATTTATTTTGAAAAATTATGTTTCATAATTTTTTATAATTGTATTTTGTAAATATTATCTTTTTTATTTTAAAAAATTGCAAAACATGATTTTTAAAAATTAAAGTTTTTAAATATATAAAATAGATATTAGTAATATAATTATAAAGTTTTTACAAAATTTGAAGATTAAATAAATATTAAAATATTTTTACGAGGTAAAGAAAGTAGGGAATAGGTACCAAGAGATTTCCACTGCCTGCAGGTGCACCGAAGGAACTAGGAGATCTTGACTTGTGCAAATTGGGCAGTCCGCCCAGATTCGTCGATTCGGTTACTTCCGTACGGGTTCCTCATTTTCCTCGCACATTTCACCAAAATATTACTGTACATTTATCAATAGAGGTTAGGGGTGGGTATAGAACGGGACAGGACGGGATCGAGACGGGATCGAATATTTTTTTTTCGAATTCCATCGGGTTTTATCCCTTACGGGACGGGACGTGACGAGATTTGTTCCTCGTAAAAAATGAATAAAACACAATCTTTTTTTTTGATCCAATGAATAAAACACAATCTAAAAATAACAAGTACGGATGTGCAAATTAAAGTCATGCTTGATTCATAATAACTTCATAACCCCACTAAATATAAAAAATCAGTAGGTATTTGCTATAAAAAAAATCAACAAATTAAATTCATAGAATGAAAATACAGTAGCAAGTCCAGAAAATACAGTAGCAACGCTAGTAGTAACAACAGTAAGTCATTTTCTATATATTTTTAGTGTTTTTATTATTATTTTAAATTATAAATTTGGATTTAAATAAATGTTAAGGTATTATAAATATATTCTTATATATTTTTATTAATTTTAATTAAATATATATAATTTCATATAAATACGGGACGAGACGGGATTTGTGGGATTCTAACTCTCCGTCCCGTGTCCCGTCCCGCGCAATTTTTGCGGGACATGATTGAAAATTTTCTCTCTAAATCCCACCGGGATCGGGATGGGATGCGGGACGGGACGGGATTTGCGAGATTTGTGCCCACCCCTAAATCCCCAATAAAGATCTTCTACATCACTACATGCTCCACTTCCTATAACACAAAATTGTTTTGACATTTATTTAATCTTAAAAAAATTTAAAAAAATTATATTTGTATTACTAACATCTATTTTTATATATTAATAAAATTTTATTTTGAAAAATCATGTTTTGAAATTTTTAATAATTATAATTTGTTAAATGTTGCCTTTTCAATTTTTAAAAATTGTAAAAAATGATTTTAAAAAATATAATTTTATAGATATATAAAAAGAGATGTTAGTAATGTAAATATAATTTTTATAATTTTTTTAAGATTAAATAAATGTCAAAACAATTTTGTGTTGTAGGGAGTGGAGCATGCAGTGATTTAGGAGATCTTGATTGCTAAATCCCTAATAGAGGTTGTTTTTTTTTTGAATTTTTTTTATTAGCCAAAATTTTTTGAAATTAGCAAAATGAGTAAGATTTAGCAATTTAGTCAAATTAAAGTGTTAAAAATATATAATATATAAGTCGTTAAACAAAAATTTACTTGTTTTTTTTTTATTTATTGCTAAAATAAGTGGGGGAAAAATACATGGGAGAGCGGCTGTTTGGAATAGCAACTGTCCTTTTTTTTTGTTTTTTATTTTAAAATCTACGGGCTACAGGGGCTACAACGACTCTCCCTTCTTTGTACTCTTCTCTCACGACGACCTGTACTGGACAAAAGGCGGTATCCTCTGTAACGCCTCCGTAGGCGGAGGGTGCCGCAAATCCGAGCGCTCAACCACTGTCGATCGCCGCTAAGGATTGCCACATATCCAATTCCAACTCTAATAGCGAAAGCACCGATCTGCCAAAGCCGACATCGGTTGTTCCAGTAAGACAATCGACGCCGTGAAGGCGGTGTAGCGAAGCCGGATCGGAGTACTTATCCTCTCCGCTTTTCACTTTCTCCAAATAGCCTCCGTTGACGTTTAATAGCCTGAAAACTGATACGTTTGGGATACCCGATCCTTCGCTTGTGGGCTCAAGATCAAGAACCACGCCGTATATTTGCCCGATCTTGCAATGTTCTTCCAATATCTTCTGATTAACAATTTAACTAAACTAATTAGCAAAACTAATTAAAGCGACAGAACCAAAATTAGACAATTTAAACTAAAGGAAATAGCAACGGAAGAAGAGAGCGAGGGAGCAGGCGCGCGTCTCAGAGAGATCTCGCTCGCTGGGAGCGAAGATCAGACACAGGAGCAAAGCCGAGGGAGCGGAGCGAGGACATCGAAGGTGCCGGGTGCGCGTCCGAGGGTGCCGGGGATGAAAGCGCTCGTTGCTATAGCGAGATCGAGTACGCAGGAGCGGGAGCGAGAGTGCTTGCGAGCACCGGGGTTCCAAAGCGTCTGGCGCTGAGGCCTGGTGCCGAAGCCAAGCGTTGGGGAATGCGTCTCCTTCCTTGCGATGAAATTGGGTTAGGGTTGTGTTTGGTTTTGGTCCGGTGTTGATGAACAAAGGTGACGGTGATGGTTGTGAAGGTGCCGAAGACAAGTACATAAGAACAAGATAGATTTCGGGATTGAAATCGAAGAACCCTTTAATCCATAAAGGGGTTCTTCAATTCTATTCAATCTGACTAATTCAATAGAAAGTACAATGTTTAAATAGAAAAGCTAACAACCAATTCTAATCATGCAAGATAGAATTTAGGTTGATAAAGATAGATAAAAATAACCTAAAGATAACTCAAACCTAAATAAGATAGAATATAAATAACTTAGTGGACAAGAATTAATCTACAGGAGATATAATTTTTGCATCTTATTAAATCTACTTACATAAAATAACAACTAATTAATTATGTAAATAAACCGGCCCAAGCACAAGGGAACTCGGCATGGGCCTTCATCCACTCGACAAGGTCCTTGGCCCACTCGACTAGAGGTGGTCTCGAGTGGCCCATGGTGGTGCCGAGTAAGGTTGAGTCATGGAGGGTGCTGACGAATCTTCATGAGCTTCGTTTGTGGACGCAAGCTCACTTCCTGTGCTGGTGGTGTAGTCTTGAGCAAAGTGATCCAGGCAGGGCCGTCAAATCAATTTTGGAGGCCCGGGTCATAATTTTATAAATTATAAAATTTATATGTAATTTTTAATTTTTAATTTTTTTTATATCTTAAGGGTGAGTATGTTAAAAAAATTAGATTTTTTTTATATTTAAGAAAAATTATAGAAAACTCTTTAAAATAAGAATTTTTAAGAAAATCACCGGTAAAATTTATATTAAAAATTTTATACAAAATGTTTTGATCCATAGTACAGATTACATACACAAGCTATATTTATCAATCTTTTGATCTAAATAATTTATAGTTATACAATATTAAAAATAATTTATATACTGCACGTTTAAATTTGTGTCATTTGTTTTTAAACACAAAACCCTAGTGTCTCTCTCTCTCTATATATATATTATAATATTCTAAAATTCTTTGAAACATGTTATTTCATTCAGTTCAATTAATATAAATAATTAAATATAGCTACGACACTAAAATATTATCTGGATTTAAATTTGGATTAATAATTTAATACTGTATGACTTGATGAAATTTAATGAGGCATCGGAATTAGTATAATAAATGAAGAGAGATAGGTGAAATTTATTGAGGCATCGGAATTAGTTACATATATATATATAAATGAAGAGAAATAGGTGGGGGTGGCCTAACCAATAGAAAGAAAGGTTAGAATGTTGAGGGTTGTGCTAAATTTGGAATTCGAACCCGTGACTGTAAGAAAACATACATGCCCCGTAGCAATTCAACAACCACCACGCCAATAAACATTTGTGTTAATTTTAAAAATGTTTTATTATATATACTAAAATTAGTAAAAAATGAGGCCCCGTAAAATCGGAGGCCCAGGGCGGTAGCCCACCTTGCCCTCCCCTAAGGTCGGGCCTGGATCCAGGGTGGCCTGAACCCTTGCTCCATCGTTCCTTGGTAACGGAAAAGAAGGGCTTTGGTTGCATCTTGAATTCTCTTGACCCTTGCACGAGTGATAGGACCATCGAATGGAACCTTCATATTGTCTTCAATATCACCAGGAGTGATCGACAATTGCACTGCATCAAAAACGATGCGGGTGCCGTTCAATGCGAACTTCGAGGGCGGCACGGGGATCCAAGGAAGCAATGGTATGGGCTTCAGCGAATGTTGGGCTTGACTCCACCAATTTTGGCCATGGTGTGGGCTTGCAGTAATGGTTTCACGGTTTTTTTTTTTTAAGTATTTTTTTTTAATTTTGTTTTCACTTATTTTAGCAATAAACCGAGATTTACAAAAAAAACAAAAAATTCATTGTTGGAAACAACGACTTATATTTTATATCATTTTTTTAAACATAGAGTAAAGTCGTTGTTTGAAACAACGACTTTACCCCACTTTGGCTAAATCGCCAAGTACTTCCGGATCATGACAATTTTGGAAGTTTTTTTCAAAATATTCACTAAAAAATAATTAATTAGCAAAATATTCAAACATTCAAAATATTTACAAAAATATTCATTTTTTGCAGGTTTGGCAGAAAAACGAGGTCTCATACCGCGTTTTGCTCATTTCTTTCGGATTTTAGCTAATCTGGAAAAAAAATTCTGTTTTTTTACCCAAAATATCGTGTCATGTAGTGATTAACTATGTATATACACCACCAATTTTTTTAACTGGTGTATATTTGGTAATTAATGTGTATAAGAATAGGTTAACGGAAATAAATTGAATTATAATTTACTTTATAAATAAATTCAAATTTTTTTTTTATAAATTGATCAATTATTTTTTTATTAAAATTATTATTTTTAATTATTTTTGAAAATAAATATTTTTTTAAAGATTTATATTTTTTTTAAAAAAACTATAACTTTTATTTTCTCTTCAATCTTAAAAAAATAGTTTTATGTTTTTTTTTGTCATGCAATTTTTTTTATTTGAATAATACTCCTTCTGTTAATTAAAACTTGTCGTTTTAGGAAGTAAATCTTGTTAAGAAAAACTTGTCATTTTAGGTATTTAGCCCTTGTAATTATTACATAGTGGTTAGTTGTAGTTTTTGATAAAATAAAAAAGTAGAGTAATAAGTAGGGGTATATGTATATTTCTGTTTGCTTTCTTAATAAATGTGTAGATTCCTAAAATGCAAGTTTTAATTGATGGAGGGGTATCGCATTACGGCAAATTATTCTAGTAGAGTTGTAAATGAATACTTACAAAATTACTAAATCAATTGATGGGTGCATATATTTCAATAAATATTAATGTGTTATAAGACCTATGGAAAATAGAGATCAATTTCATTGGTGCATTTTCTCAAATGAGATTACAAGACTTATATAGGCAAATGTGGGAGGTTGAAAAGAGGTGAATGGGCGGGAGGTGAACCATCCACATTAATTTTATAATACTCACCTTTGGATGTACACCTCTAATATTACAAACTGTCTCCTTAAAAACATCGCCTAGAAAAACCCAATGGGACAAAAACTAGGACTAAGAGAAAAATAGTACATATGTCATTTGATACGCTTTGGTGATTCTGCCTCGTTAAAAACATTGTCAGGAAAACCCAGTGGGATAAAACCTGATCGAAGGGAAAAAGAGTGCAATGCGTATATTCTCCCCCTGAATTCAACATTCTTCTTGCAACTTTCTTATTCGGATAAGCTCTTCAAACTTCTTGATAATGTTGACTTTATGAGTTGCATGGTCGAGTCTGAACATTGTATTTGATGTACACAAGTCGAAATGTCTTGATATATTACACTTGACTTCGATATAATTAACTTCCTTGTCTTTGGTGACGAGCTGCTTTCAATGCACAAAATAAAAGGCACTTCAAGACCTAGTGTGCTTTTCATCGTTTGATAGGGGGGTTTGATGTATAGATGGTGTATAAGTTGCCCCATTAAAAACCTTACCTTGGAAAAACCCTGTGGGATAAAAACCAAAATTAAGGAAAAGAGCACAACTTGCGTATAGTACTTCAGGACTCAATACACCATGTCACCACTTTCACAAATATATGATTCTTCAAGTACAAGCAACTTTTGACTTGATCGCTTACATACAACGAGGCTTCGATCATATTGACGCTTCAGGCATTCAAATCAATCATTTTCACTTATATTCTTTTATTAATGATCAATTTGAGTATACAACTATGTACTATGCCCGTCAATTACGGTTAGAGTTGGTTCATCGACTAGCATAGGACATATTGGATTGAGTGGGCTTAAATTGATAAATATGAAATGCATGAAACATAGGGTCGGATTAAATTGCCTTGGATCGCTCATATACGTGCTAGGCTGTTTGTTCTCTTGTTCATGGCTCCTATTGCTTGATGTTGCTTTTCTAAAATTATACCTTGAAGATCTTATTTGTGAGATGATTAATTTTATACTTGTTTTTCATTGCTTGAGGACAAGCAAAGGCTTAAGTGTGGGGGAATGGGAGTTATGCTACACTCTATATTCGCTAGAGGACTAGCGAAGCTTAAGTGTGTGTGTGTGTGTGTGGTGGGGGGGGGGTTGGGGGTTGATAGTGCATTAGAGTATCCATATTTCAGGTTTAATGAGCTTATTTGCATATTATTGATCATTTGTTATTCGAAGTTCGGAATATTCGAAGTTCGGAATCTACTGATTTTAGTGTTTATTTGTAGATCTTAGGATTCGAGCTCGAAAGGTGGAGAAATCATGAAGCAAATGAATCTATGAAAAATCATGGAACAAGCCAATGAAGGGTTAGAAATCGAATTGCGAAGCTAAGGAGCACAAGAACAAGAGCAAAAATGAAGAATATGGAGAAATCCTATCTTTAAGGTTCTAAGAAGTTGGAATTATCTTCTTAGGTCTTCATGAGAATTGTAGTGCTTGGAAAAAGCTTTCCAACGCATATTCATATGCGTCAATCGAACGAACGATGACTCCAGAAAGTGTGTTACAAGTTTAGTCTGTCGAAGCTGTCAAAGCTGATGAGCGACGCCTGCTGGTCTCGCTGTTTCCGAATCTGCGAAGATAAACCGAATCTTATCTGATGGAAACATTTGTCTATTCTTCCTAGGGTTTTTGCCGACGGGTTTGAGCCTTATATAAAACATATTTTGCAGTAGGTTTTGGGGACTAATTCATTTATCACATCTCTTCCTCTATAAAGTAATTACAATAAAGAGAGATGAGATGATTTAAGTTTAGAGATTCAAGGTACGTTATGCATATCTAGAATTCTTGTGGTTTTGCTATGATTCAAGACTTGGTTGGTTGATTATGAGACTTGATTTTTATATTATTCACGAGTTTATTTATCCTCTTGATCTTCATTGATTATATTTGTGTTTCTTTCTATGACTGGCCATCTAGTTAGAATTCACATCTATGTTATGAATCTGTTGTGGGTTTCTCGATAGCAAACGAAGTCACTAATTTAGCGATATTTCTATACCTTTGTTAATCATGCACATTATAATCTTAGTTATGCACTTTTTAACCTTAATTATGCACTTTGATTTGAAATTGTTATACGTAAAAAAATCAATTGCAAACTCACATCTTTCTGTATAAATTGTGCCAGAGTTCTCTCAAAAGTAAAAACGCAAAATTAACACATCGATTTCAAAAGCCCATTGTGTGTTTCATTCATGCACTTCATGACCTTATTTTTGCACTTTATCGTTTTATTTTTGCACTTTATCATTTTATTTTTGCATTTTATAATCTTAATTGTACACTTCATATTATTATTCATACACATCGTCATTTTATTCTTGCACTTTATCATTTTATTTATGCACTTTATATTTGCACAACAAAAAGTGTTGAAAACGAAAAAAAGTGCTGGCTAGAAAAAAAGAAGAAATGATTATGTTTGCACAATATAAAGTTATATTTGCACAACATAATGTTATATGTGCACAACATCAAGTTATATTTACATAACAAAAAGTGTCGAAAAAAAAAAGTGTTAGCGCAAAAAAAAAACAGACGCTAAAAGGGGGCACAATGGGTGGTATAGGGGCAAGGGGGCACACACAGGCTAAGGGAGGCACATGGGGTTTGACATTTTGTTAATTAAATTAGGCTCATTTGCTTATAAATTAGACCTATTTACTTGTAATTAGACCCATTTAGAGAATTTTACACATTTTACATTTGGTCCAATTCATATATATAAAGGTAACTATGTTGGAAGAAAAGGTCATAGAATGCACCTATGCACATTTAGAGTAGTTGATGATATGGTTGATACTTTGAATAAAATGGGGCCCAATGGAGGTGGTAGTGAAAATTTGGGTAGTTGGGTATAACTCTGAGTAGACATCATTTATTTTTGGTCGTTTCACAACTTATTCAACTTAACTACTTTAATTACGTTTCAAGTTGATCAAACTGTTGGACTTTTTCATTGGTAAATTTGGTTAGTTTTCCTATTTTGTAATTGTTTCTAAGTTCCAACTATGCAACAAATAGTCCAAGTTTATCAAAATTTAGCCAATATATTATTGTAAATGTTACATCAACACAAAACCGTGCACTTTTACCAAATTTTGTACCTAGACACTAACTAACTATAAGTACAATACATTTAAAGTTAAACAAGGGTGCATTTGAATTCCAGTACAAGTATATACATTTAAAGTTAAACAAGGGTGAATTTGAATTCCAGTATATTATCATATTACCATGAGGTTAGTTTCGGTGTATACAACTCCTATGGTATACACATACGTTATTCATTAGTTTTCTCATAATTATTCATCTATTTTTACGGGATTATTCGCATTTAACAATATAATTATTCGTTTATCAAAAAAGTGTAAGAAAATGTAAATTTTATTATCGTGAATAATCGTCCAATATTGCCGAATAATTTCACTCCAACGAATAATCACTCAATACTATCGAATAATTGGAAGTTAATTTAAATCTCATCCGTTAATCTTCTTAATTCAATGACCCAGATTTGTTAACATGATACATCATAATGACGGTGTACATATGATCTATTGTCCATTATCATTATAATATACAATCATACTTATAAATACTTTAATAATATTCAGTTAATTTATTTTACTACACTACTACATATCAAGCCCTAGAGTAACATTTTTTTTATGTAACATTTGTATAAAATGTTACCATTAGTATGTATTGTAACATGTTTTAAACTTTATTAACAAACAGTTACATTAGCACAAAATATGTTACATTGGATGTGACATTATTTAAAATGATATAACACTTTTGTATATGCAACACATTTTTCATTCTATTGTAACATTATTTAAAATGATGGTTTTTGTTAGTATTGAAAAATAAATTAATCACAATTTAAATCATAGAAAATGAAAGACTACATGTTGTAAAAAAAATGTAAAAGATAACTTGAATTCAATTACAAGGGGACAACTAAACAATGCATCAAAAGTTAAATTTTATACTAGTAATATTGATTGAAGGAGTATAATTGATCAATCATACAAAGGAACACAAATATCAACAATAAGCACAAGAAGATAAATAGGAATATAAATAACTAATAGAAACAATCGTCACAATCTAAACAACCATGTCTTCGAATCACATGCTAAACTATGAGTTTAGCAACTCATAGGCCAAATCTCTCTCTCTCTCTCTCTCTCTCTCTCTCTAATTGTGTTCAAAGTCTTACAATAATCACATAATCACCCGGATGAACAATGGGAAATAACCTAATAAAGTCTCTCAAAGAGTCGGCAAAACCCTAGAATAATAATAATAAAATAATAGGAAATAGAATCTTCGGATCCAAAATCGCAAACGCTGGAAACCGGCCCACGGCAGGCGCCATTCTAGTTTAGTGACGAGATTCTCTCTTTTTCTTCAATTGTCTTCAATGTCGTGCTTCCTTGCTCCTCTCTTTCCTCTTCCTCAGCCTCCATATGCTCTAAAACATGTCTCTTAAGCTCTTGTAAGTTCCCTCCAAGGTCGGAATTGTAACTCTGCAGAATAAACACTAAAAAGTCGTAGATTCCGAACTCGAATAATTCACAAGAAATATACTAAACTAGACTCAAATATATACAAAACTCCTATCTAAATGCAATAAGAAATACCTATAATGCCTATATGAAATATGTGCATTATCAAACCCCCCCACACTTAACTCTTGCTTGTCCTCAAGCAACCATAAGACAAAAACATCATCTACACATCACACATGAGATTCTTTCACAATTTTACTCATCAAAAGAAACATCATCAACAGTGAAAATATAGTCAAGGCATATAAATGTCATAACATGTATATATGAGATCAAGTTGCTTGCATGCTAAAAAATCCAACCTTACCAAGGATAAAATGTGTATCTCTCACTCTCATGTGTTTAGGCTTTAAGCATACACTCACCTCAATTCCATATACAAGCATCAACTCAGATATTGGCATTTATATCATAAAATCTTCACTGGATACGTCAATGCAAAAATAAGGACATCAAGAGGACTTTTGCTCAGTGGAAACCTTCATAGAAGATTCCATTCGGCGGGGTTGTTATAGGGCTTGGTAGAAATATAAAGGCAATGAATTGTATTTAGGTGATAGAGGCTCTCGCATAAAAACCTAATTGTTAATACCTTTTCTTAATTTAGGATTAGTTGGCTTTCGCAAATAAACCCTAATTACTAACCAAATTCATAATTAATTCACTTTAGCTTCATAATTGCAAATAAGAAATTTCCTCAACTCTCGCAATAGATTAAGCACATAGGTAGATGATGATAACAAATTCCTAAATTCATAAATCAAACACATATATCTATGTTGGAATCACCCCAACCCTAGAAGAGGGAAATTAGTAACAAAACATAATGAAAGAAACTAACTTTAACATTCAACTCAAACTAAAACTTACAAAACCTTTAAAACGTTCCTCCTTCCCCACTAGGCTTTTCTATCTCTCTCTCTCTCTCTCTCTCTCTCTCTCCCTCCCCTTGAGCCCGAAGACGACTTGGCTTAAATGAATGGAAAAAAGCCCCTAGGGCTTTATTTATAGTGCTCAATCCTTGCTACCCAAGGAAAGAGAATATTTTTCATCTATCTAAAAATAAAAGTTTCCTACTTAAGATAAATCTCCTAATAAAACAAATATCCAACTAAATTCCCTAGGGTAAATAGGAAAATACCCATAAGGAAAGAGTTTATCTAACTAAGATAAAGATATATCGCTTCGTGGCCAAGAAATTCTCTTCTCTTTAGGACTTCTCAATTCGGCTCTACAGTTTTCTGGATTTTCATTTGACATCGAGTAGGCTCAGTAGACGTCGAGTGCTTTCACTCGATCTCTAGCATCCTAGTCGATTTCTAGTGAAAAGTGGTCGATATCAGTTGACGTCAAGTGGGCTTAGTCGACGTTGAGTGCTTCTGCCAGCTTTCAGCATTCTGGTCCGTCTTGAAACACACTTTCCTAAGTCCTCGTTCGTTCGATTGACGCATATGAATATGCATTGAAAAGCTCTTTTCGAGGGATACAACTCTAATAAAGACATCAAAACTTGATTCAGAATGATGAATGGTGAAAAGTGGCATTTTCTCCAGCTGCACCATCCTGTGCTATTTCTTAGCTTTTCCAATGTCTTCATGAGTTTTCTTTAAACTCCAAAGTGTGTCCGATTTCTTTGAAATTAAACAGAAACTTATGTTGACCTCCACATATTTCAAATAAAAATAAACTACACAAATCTAATGCTTTCCCATATAAAAGTATAAAATATAGACAGAAATCGAAGTAAAAGTAGATGCAAAAGATGGAAAATTGAGCGCACATCACTCCTTCTGTAGCACCGGGCTTCATTGGCACATGTGGTCCTTTCTTGATGCGCTCCCAAAGTTCCATATCTTGATCAATGATAAACATTTGCATCAAGGACCTCCAATGCACAAAGTTGTCTCCACAGAAGAGAGGGGGACGATTGGACGACCTTCCTTGAGCGAAACCTCCTTCACCTACAGTACTCATGACCAATATCACAGATTGTTAAATCAAATAAGTGTGAGTTAAACTCTGATACCAATTGAAGAATCGAGTACTTAAAGTAAATGACAGTAATGTAAATACTTTATAAAGGGGGGGGGGGGGGGTTGAATAAAGTATGACAGATTTTCGCAAAGTCTCATGCAATAGTGATTTCAAGGGCTTTATATTGAACCTCAAGGCCTTGAAATTGATCTCAAAGTATTTAACTTGATCTTAAGGTATTGAACTGTCCTTCAAGCGTCTTGAGATAGCTGTAGTGTTCTGTTTATCTCACGAAAGCAATAAGTTAAATATAAATGCGGGAATAATAAATAATAACACTTGACTTGTTAAAGAAGTTCGGCTATAACCAATCTACGTCTCCGCCTAGGGTTATCTGACCTGTAGGATTCAAACAACTTTTATTCCTCTTTCCTTATGAGTCCAAGATATAACCTAGAAGAACTTCCTTTCTTCTATAACCCGAAGCCAACCTCTCTTCTATCTAGTCAACCCAAGATACCGAGAAATAAAAGTCCACTTGCCACACCAAAGTGTGATACGTTTGAGTATATGATACTCTTGGTATAACATGGATTAACTTATACTATGTAGCGCTCATTCTTCCTAACTCTCAATATATAAAGCATATACAATAAGAGAAAGAAAAGAATAGTAGATCAGCAAATGACAATGGAGACTGGAGGAAAGCTTTTGATCCCAGAGAAGAGTTAGTGAAGATGTGTGTCCATGGGCGTACTCTTCGTCACTTTTTATAGTCTCGCGCCTCTCCTCTTGTTGATGATCTTGTTCCCAGATTTCCTCAACAATCCAACACCAATTCAATTTTGAATTACTAGGAACGTTTTAGATTTTTTATTCGGAGGAGCCTTCCTTCAAATCTTTCTCCAGATTTTTCGGACTACTAATGAGATCTTCTGTTGCTAAAATCTCGGCCTAATATGCTTTGAATTTGAAATCCTGCACACAGTTTAGTTCTAAAACACATCAAAAATATTTTTAACAGAACAGATATGAACCGGATAAAGATATGAACTGAATCTTTTGCAACCGAGAAGATAGCTCAACCGAAGAACTTAGATTTAAAACAATCTTTAAATCTAAGTAATCTATAATCTGCAATAGGTAAATATCCAATTTATCTTAAGCTATAATACCTTGTCTTCCATCAACCTGCACAAAAATGATATGATACTATAGCATATGTATTTCATCAAGCAGAAGCAAGGGAGCTATCATGAGTGATGGAGAGGGGAGCTTTGGTTGGTGTTGAGTGGATATGTAGAAACTTTAAAGTAACAAAAATAGAATAATAAAATAGCAAACTTTCAAGATAAGGGATCGCCACAACAATAGACATATGTGTAGATCATGAATCGCACCAAAGAGCATGCTTTATATCAAACAACTTTCGTTACTAACAAATAGGAATATAGAGGCTCTCGCATAAACCCTGAGTGTTACTATCCCTTTTTCATAATTAATCCAAATTCATAATAAGGTCACTTTCTCTTCAATATCATAAATAAGGATTACCTACTACTCTCGTAGAAGAGTTATGCATATAGGATAGAAGATGATAAAGACATACAAATTCATAAGTTCAAAAATCAAACACACATATCTATGTTAGGATCACCCCAATCCTAGAAGAAGGAAAATAGAAACAAGACATAATAAAAGAAAATAACTTTATCATAAAATAAAATCCTAAACTTACAACCGTTCCACCTTCTCCTTGCTTCCTACCTTATTGCGTCCGAAGACGACTTCGCTTGTGTGTCTAAAATGCAGCCTCTAGGGCTTTATTTATAGTGCTCAATCCTTTCTAGGCAAGGAAAGAGCAAATCCATCATCTATCTAAAGATAAAAGATCCTACTTACTTAACATAAATCTCCTAATTAAATAAAATAAAATAAATAAAAGATCCTTGGGTAAATAAGAGTTTAACCCAAAAGGATAGAAGTCTTCAAGAGGAGACAAAAGATATTTGCTTTGCAATTAAGAAATCCTCCTTGGACCCGGATTCGTCAACGCGTCAAAAGGCTTTGCAGGTTCCCTCGATATCGAGTGATAAGACTCGATATCGAGTCATGTTGTGCTGTCTCGAGTGGATGTTCACTAGATATCGAGTCATGTGTAGATATCGAGTGGTCTTCTTCTCTTCTGGCTTCAAGTGTTGCTTGTAGGACTCGACTCGAGTCAACTTCAGTAGATTTGTTTTGCTCCAACACTTATCCAAAATCCGACTTCACTCCAGTAGATGTCAAGTGGATCAATAGACATCGAGTGAAAGTCCAACTTCTTTCCTTCTTCTCTAAATCACTTGAAAACGCTTCCGATTTCTGCGAAATTAAACAAAAATCTGTGTAGATCTCCATAAATTGCAAATAAACATAAACTACACAAATCTCATGCCTTTCTAACCCAAAAATATAAAATATGAACAAAAAACGGAATGAAAGTTAGTGCAAAACATGGAAAATTAGGCGCACATCAATCTACAATACCCAGTCGGCGAAGGTATGGTAGGGATAGCCTGAATTCCCTGGCAACGGCGCCAAGAGTTTGGTGCGTGTAGAATGTCGTGTGTTCTACACCCCAAATATTAATTATATACCTTCAACTAATAACTAGTATTAACAGCAAGTATAAGTCGATCCCATAGAGAGTGCGTGCGACTTTGGTCAAACGTATTAATCAAGCGAGAAATTCATAATGTGAGTGAAATTAATGATGAGCAGAAAGAAAGTAAACGAAGTAATGACTGCAAAGTAAATAATGAAAAAATTATATAGTTTCACTTATATTCGCAACATTGGTAGTTTCATGATCATCGGGTTGTTTGGTTATGCTTTGGATATCTTAGTGTCGGCTTGTGCACATAATTGAATACCTTCTTGATTCGATCACTATTGATTCCCTAAACTCTTGCATGGTGTGCGAGAAGCAATAATTCCCTAATGACATAAGCATATAATTCATGTAATTCTCGCATATTCGACGTGTCACCGGTTGTCAACCCTGTTATCGCATCCGCTAAGAATAACACTAAACTATATGTTATTCTCTTTCATATTCATGAATTCCAACATGATCATCAAGATATGTTTGCTAGTCTATCGGATTAATGCCCGCAATAGTGGATTTAGCCATAAAGCATGTTGATTATCTATCTTTTTGGCCAATTAAGACAAGTAAGCAACTTAACAAATAAAGAACAAGAGTAATACATAACCAAATATGCATAAACCATAACTATAAAATAGTATTTAAACAACCTTCACATGTCTCTAACCAATGCATAAAATAGAAGCAAAATTATAAAAGGTTTAGCCGAGCATGGCTTACCGAAATAACGGAAAATGGAAAAATAGAGAGATGTATTGTGTGAAGTTGTGAATGTGTGAATTGAGGGTTGAGGAGAGCTGTATTTATAGGCATAAGAGGGGTAGAAATCGGAGATCTTATGGTAGAAGAAAAACCCAATGGGCCAGATTTGCTAGTGCGGGACGAACATCGTTGGCACTTTTGCCCTTTGCCAAATAGTAATAATATCAAAACTTAAACACAAAACCAATAAATTAGGCAATTAATCACTTGATAAACCAAATAACTACTAGTATAGCGATGAAGTCGGGTGTCGAACCCACAAGGAGAAGCGATTTCCTATTCAATAACTCTAAGCAAAGACTCTTAAGATAAAACAATGATTCGTAACAAGTAATAAAGATGTAAAAGTAACCAGATTTATGATCGCAAAGCAAATCGATATCAAAGTATAAATAACATTTCACCTGCAATTCTCTGACGGTTGAAATTCATGGTCCTCGGATTGATCTATTAATTATTCATATTCATAGGTCTACTTGACTAAAGTTGAGAGATCCGCAGAGATTCACTCATCTTATTCAATATCACTAAAGAATAGCATTAAGCACTCAAGTAATCAAGACCAATTGACACATTGACTCAAAGCAATTAAGACTAATAGGCGCATACCGAACTCATCCCTAATCGAATATCCTCAACATAGATCAATTGAAATCATCTACTACAAAGACAAAGAGACATCACTACCATCAATACCTTTGTTTGCTATCGAGAAAACAACAACGAATTCATAATTAAGATGCAATTTCCTAACATGGTGATTAGGCATAGAAAGGAACACAACTATAATAATTAAGCATAAGATGATAACTAAGAATATGAATAACCAAATAGAATCAAATTCTCACAATCCAAACAACCATGCCAACTCTCTCTTTCTCTCTCTCTCTCTCTCTCTCTCTCTCTCTCTCTCTAATTGTGTTCATAGTCTCACAATCTATCCACCACACACGACGAATAGAACTGAAAATAACTTAATAAAGCCTCTAAAGAGTCGGCAAAAACCCTAGTAGGAAATAGAATAAACTAATAGAAAATAATGTCTTCAGATCCAAAACCGCGTATCCGAAAAACAGGCCCGCGGCAGGTGCCGCATAAGCAGTGTCCGATGTTCCTCAATTGTCTTCAATAAATTCCAATGTCGTGCTTCCTTGCTCCTCTCTAGCTCCTTCTTAGCCTCCATATGCTCCAAAACATGCTTCTTACACTACTAGAATTCTGTTATTTAACATCGGTTCATTAACATCGGTCAGAAAAACCTGCCATGTTAAACCATTTTTTAACATCGCTTTATAAATGTGTGATGTTAAATATAAAATCGACATCACCCTATATTTTAGACCGATGTTAAATATTTGTTTTGAAATTTTTTATAAAAAGCGCGGAATCAAATAATGAATTAATTTGAATGCCCGCCCATGAGATTCCCGACTATATCCAACACTGACTCCATTTCAGCCCAAGGTTCCACGTTCCTTCTAGAGTCTCTCTCCTCTCTTGCTCTCGCTGGAGCGAAATCTGGCCGGCCTCCTTCCTCCAACCATACCGGCGCGGAAGGAAATCCTTCTCCCATCATCGTCTCCTTCTCTCTGCTCCAAATCCCCTCCAAATCCGACCTCCTTCTCTCACTGGCTTCATCATCTTCACTCGTTGTCTTGTTCCCTCTCTCTCGCTCTGGTCGGCCTCCTTCTCCGATTCTCTTCCACTCACCAAGTTTTGCTCGCCTCATGTCTCTCACCCTTTCAGCCATCGCTCACTCTCGCACATCGCAATTTTCGCACTCTCGTCCCTCTCAGTCAGAGGTTGCAGGTTACGCAATTTCTTTCTGCCTCTTTTCTAGCTAGTGTCTATTTCCACTTTGCTGGCTTCTTTTGACGAAATCTATGCATAAATTTCGAGATAGAAAGATTGGTAGCCACTGAAATCTTTCGAGAAAGAAAGATTGCTGCCTTCGATTCATTTGTTCCTTTTTAGATTAGGTTTCAATTTCCACTTTGCTTGATCTATTTGAAATTGCTTTTCAATTCAAGATTAGGGATTTAGGGCTTAAGGTTTTGATTTTTTGGAGGTAAGAGATTTTGATTATTTAGAAGTTAGTGGTTTAGGGTTTCAATTTAGGGATTTGATTATTTGTGAAGTCTATTTGTTTGTGAATTAGATTTTTAGGGATTGTGAGTTTGATTTATAGGTTTTCATTTGTGAAATCAATTTCTAGGGTCTAATCTACCCATTTTTTATAGCTGCTGATATACGCATACAATATCTTCGAGGGGCTACATTTCCTGCTAATGATCCTAGTTGCTTGCTTGGTCTTTTTCTTAACATCCGGCTTGACATTGATCTTTGTATCTTTTTTGTCCATGCAGATTGCTCTTGCTCTTTCTCTTGCTGTTGCTTTGTACATGAAGTGATTCTGGCCACTCGTGGTATAACTCGATTTTTTGAATCTGGTTTTGTTTATGTTTTAAAACTTTTCTTCTCCATTAATCGATATAGAAGTGCTTCTTTTTAGTAGCATAGCATTTCCTAGTTTAAAGGGTCATAATGTAAGCACTCTCTTGTATAATAGGTGAATTAAGATATTTCTACAGACTTGCACCTATTGCAGTTGTTGGTGGATCATTCTTGCCTGGTTTAAAGGGTCATAATGTATCAGAAGTTGTTGCAGCTGGCTGTGTAGTTTTAACTGGTGAATTTTTCTATTAAATGAAGGTTTAAACTTTATATACAAGATGTGATAAGTTGAGATAGGGTATCTTATGTGGCATTGATGTTCGCCGTTCACGGTCTCATCTTGCTCATTTTTCTGACATGGTATGGACTATGCAAAAATTGAATCCCTTGTCAATTGTGCAGGTATGGAAACTTAATTCCCTTACTGTTTCTATTATCTCTAAGATAGAGATTTTCTTTTATTTAAGTGAAATGGGGCAATTTTTAGATTCTCTTTAGAACCTAAAGGATCTAGCTAGTTAGCAGAGTAGCTTTTCTCGTCACATTTTCTCTTGCATCCAGGATATACTCATCAGTTATTAATCCCCGACTTTGCAGGTTTTTGATCGACTAGAACTAGAAAAAACTCTCTTGAAACTGTGATGAGAACACTCTTGAAGCACATCGCTCGGCTGCAAGACAAACATTTGATTCATTGTTGAAGGAGGTGGTTGCTCGTGTATGGAAACTTCTCGGTCAGAATGTTGCAAGTTAGTGAGTCTAAACATTTCAATGACTCTTTAAACATGGATGAAAACCCTAATTTCAATGACTCTTTTGAGACATAATCTAAGGGCTTTTTCTTTACCCAGAGTCTTGTCTTATTTTGATGTTGTACACTCTTTATTTAATGTGTCAAGCTTTAAGAATATGGTAAGCATGCTTATGTTGCAAGATTGCATAATTAAAATGACGAAAATGTGCTAATTTATTTGATTAATTACTTATATGGTAGTTTAGGATTACATAATTGTTTCTTACTATCATTCTCTTTCACAGGAAAAGATTTGCACTGGTATACCAGGGATAAGAATTCTCAAGGTGGTGATCAAGATGCACTTAAGGCAGAAATTCAGAGGGTAAAAGAAGAGGAGGAACAGATGATGAGGGAAGCTCTTGGTTTAGCTCCTAAGCGTGCCACTCGCTCTAAAGGTAATCAGATTGATAAACATGAGTTCTCTAAACTTGTGAAGTGTGGGTCTACAGCAGAAGATGTGGTTGCGGGTCATGCGGAAGCAACAGCGGTTCATGGTCTTGGTTTTGCAAGGTATCTTGAAATTCTATCTTATAATTTCTTGTTGGTGATTACTTTTGTATGCCTTGGAGAACAGAAATTCTATCTTATAATTTCTGGTTGCTAGCAGTGGTTCTGATCTCTTGGATGTTGTAAAATCCAAACCTGCGTTATTGCTGTTATATGTGAACTGTTGCTCTTACCTGATAGATTTGTTGTCTTCCGTGTGCTGCTAGCTGTGTTTGCTCTCGGGTCAGTTTAAGTGTCCTGTTGTGTTTGCTGTCGATTCACCCTTCGAATGGTGCAACCTGCTGGTTTATAGGATGGGATTTTGGGCATTCATTTTGTGCTGTCATACATAGCCTTTACTCATTTATTTTCATATTTTATTAGTGCTTATTAAGGATACCTTTTATTCTGTCTTTCATGGTAGTTGACCCATGATGGAATTTGTTTTCGCTCATGCTATTTTTTAGATTGCACAGGGTTTCATTATTGCGGGTTGCCTCTCTTCCTGAATATACTGAGACAATAGTGCTGCTTCTGTATCCTTTGTGTTGTCTCCTTCATTCTATGTGTTTTCAGCTCGATGCATTTAAAAATGGACCCTTTTCCTGGTTTTATTTCATCTTCTTACTATTGGTATGTATTTAGTTTTTACTTCTTGCTTTCTCATTTTTAAATGACATGCTTACATTCTTTATCTTTCTGGGCCCATTATTAACTAACTACAAGCTGAAGCCTTAAGGCGCCCGATGACCCTGCTACTTGCCTCTGTTGCATTATAAAGTCCTCAAGTGTGATGACGATCATGATCCGTTGTTGATGTGTGTATTTTATGCTCACTCCTCATGTTTCGGTCTCTTCCTGTTCGTTCACCTGTTTTGTTTTTTTTTGCTTGAAGAATGTGTATGTTATGCTCACTCCTCATATTTCATTCTCTTCATCCTTTTCATTCATCTTTTTTTTTGGCTTGAAGGGTGGTCAATGTTTTATGCAATATCAAATGAGCAGTAGCTGCATCATGAGTAGAAAGGGAACTTGAGATTTATGTTGGTCCTATCAGGTGATGGACATTTTACCAAGCTGACGACGACATGGTAACACCTTTTTTGCACTTGTTTAAAATCTGTGTTTTCATTTCTCTTTTAATGTCCATCCATGTCCTCATCCTCAGCCAAACTGTAGAGGTGTGAGTGCACGAAAAAAATTAGGTGAGAGATAGTTTGAGGCACAAGGTTGCATATAGAGCAAGTTTAGTCAATCTCCCTATAGGTAATCTGAGCCTTTGGGGCTAGCATCCCTTTTGCTGCTAGCTTGGCTATAATTGAGTGCTTCGGGGTGACTCTGCTATCCCAGATGATGTTACACCAAGGTTTGGTTGTTCCTCTTATTCTGATTACATCACAAGTTTGAGTCATGCTGAGTTTTCCACTAGAGCTCCATTTTGCCAATAGATTTTCAGCTTCTTCTTGACTTCCTGCAATTTGGAGTAATAGGTCACGAGCATTGATAATCCTTTTTATAAATGGTACGGTTAATCATTAACCCTTATGTACATCCCATTCCCACATGGTTACTCTAGCTAAGTATTGATGGTGGATCCATCTAATTTAAAGTGTGTCATTTTTCCTAAATGTGTCCCATAGTATTTTGCACATAAAGGCCATGTTTCATTCTTTCTCTCCATATCATTATATGATATCAGTTGTTTGCTTTTAAAGCCTATTAGCTCAAATGGTAGAGCGTTGTGTTTAAACACAAAGATGCAGGTTCAAATCCCGCATAGGCTATGATAATAAAAAAATTGCAATTATATCATTTCACATCGGGTAATAGCCGATGTCTTTCAAAAAAAAAATCGATGTCTATGTGGGGGATGTAAAAAGTCAAAACGTTTTAACATCGAGTAATAGCCGATGTCTTTGTATGTTATAACATCAGTTATATTTTATAATCGATGTTATAGGATAACAAAGACATCGGATTTAAAAATATAAACGATGTTATAACATACAAAGACATCGGGTTCTGGCCGATGTGAAAAACTTTTGACTTTTTACATCCCCCACATAGACATCGATTTTTTTTTTAAAGACATCGACTATTACCCGATGTTAAATAGCAAATTTCTAGTAGTGTTAAGCTCTTCCCAAAGTTCATCTAAGGTCGGAATGTAATTCTGCAGAATAAAAACTAAAAACGCGTAGATTCCGAACTCGAATACTTCACAAGCAATATACAGAACTAGAATCAAATAATAGCAAAACCACTACCTAATAGCAATAAGAAACACCTATAATGCCTATATGAAATATGCATTATCATTTGCCTACATGCAAAATCGTCTGGAAACAGGTGTCGGGGGGCGCCGATCCACTGTAGCTCCGTTGAGTCTTCAATTGAGCACTGTGGTCGGCCACTCTCTGCAGTGACTCTTTTCTTCTTCCTTTTCTCTTATCTTGCTCATTCCTTCTTCCGTCTACTTCCCTAATCCTTCCTTATGCTTCTTAAGCTCCTTATCTTAGCTTTCCTTTGTCTCCTTTAGCTTAATCCTTAGGAATCTGCATAAATAGGCATAAACCGTGTAGATTATAAACTTTGCTACTTTTAAGGTAATGAACGTACTTTATGACAAAAACCTAACTAAATGCAACCTAAATGACATAAGAATGGCCTAAATTACCTATACAAATCATACATTAGCAAACGTACTTGGTTTTCAAATGTTTCGGTGGAAATACTGACATGTTAAGTCCTTCAAGTGACACGACCATACAAACAGGTGACATGGTTCATTTCAAAAACAAATTAAATGTGAAACTCCGAACTATGAAACGGTTATTCTTTCAGGTGTCAAGGTCATACAAACAGGTGACAGGGGTGATTTCCTTAACAAATTGGCACACAAACTCATAAATGTGAAACCTCAAAATCAAGCAAGTGACACGATAAATCCTTCAGGTGACACGGTCATACAAACAAGTGACATGCATAATTCATGTTGCTGATATATACGATTTACATAATAAGGAACGTAAGATAATGCCACCTCTTCACATACAACACCGTTAGTGACTTTGATCATATCAGGTTTTTCAGAGATGCGGAGTTGATGCTCTCTTATATCACTACATTCTTGTGCGCGTTCCGACCCGCAAACACCCATCCGCCTCCCTCGAACACCCAACAACCATCGAAAATGAGAGTGGTGCAGACCAAGCCTTTTCCACCTGAAAATGAAACGACGAATGATAAGATAGGTTCCTGGGGTTATACTTTTCGCCATAGATGAGAAGTACTACGGGAAATACACTTACCCATTGCATCTGAGAAGAACGGTTTATGGGAAAGCAAAGTGACAGAAGATTATGATCATTGATAGGGACACGGATTAAAGGCGACGAGTGCTCTACAACTGGAACTTCAGGTCGAGAGCTTGTCTTCCGTGGTGGTCATCTACTCCATCTCTTTTGTCTAGAATATGTTGTGTGTGGGGGGGGGGGGGGCCTGTTAAGAAAGTGAGTAGCGAAAACCCATCCGCCTCTCTCAACACCTAACAACCATCGAAGATGAGAGTGACGCAGATCAAGGCGTTTCCACTTGAAAATGAAATGAGGGATGAGAAGAAAGGTTCACGGGTATCTACTTTTTGCCATAGATGGGGAGTATTTCGTCAAATACACTTACCTATTGCATATAAGAAGAAAGGTTTTTGGAAAATCAAGGTGACACGAGGATTTTAATCACTGATAGAGGCACCGAATAAAGGCAACATGTACTTGCTCTGCAACTGGAACTGCATGCTGAGAGCTTGTCTTTCATGGTGGAACGTTCTCCATCTCTTTTTGTTGCAGAAGATATGAGAGAAGGGAGAAAATGAAAGGATTCTCCCCTCCTCCCCTTTTATACCATGCAATTAGTAAAAGACATCAAACCATCATCACCCATCCCTTCACCTTATTGTGGCGCCAAACTCAAATTTCACCAAATTTCCTTCCATCCTCATGTGTTCCTTCCTCAGTTCCAACCTGCAACCGGCCCAAGAGGTCAACTTTTTTTTTTAGCAAAACTAGACCCCGAGCCCACTTTTGCGATTCTCCCAAAACTTAGACATTTTTGCAAACTTTCCAAAAAAATGGTCTAGTTATGCAAAAGGCCCAATTAAATTTGGTGTTTGTGAATTGAATTTCGGGCTTGTGAATGGAATTTGTGATTTGGGGAGATAATATTACTAGTATTAAGTGGCCGGAGATAATATTACTAATTGATCTCGAAATGTTGAAGTGGTTTTAAGTGGCCGGAGATAATATTACTAGTATTTGTAGAGATTATGCAAGGAGTGAAAAAGTGGTCGATTGGAGAAACCATGGGTGATTATTAGTGTCCGGAACTATGAAAAATAACCTATCCAGAAATATGATCCCTTGATTCGAGATGATGTCTTGAGAGATTATGTTTTTAATGATCCTTGTAAACTTATGTCAAATGATTTCCATAGCGTTTCTTTGAGAAAAAAAAAGAAGCTCAAGCTCCCCAATAAAAATCTTGGATCCGCCGCGGGCACCAATTCATATTGACGGGGTGTTAGAGTTAGTTGGTTTGTTATAAAATGTACTGTTTGTGCTTGTTGTGAATGGGCCTGTAAGTTGTGTATAAATACTCTCGGCACACATAAATGTAATTTTGACATTTTCAGAAACCTACACACAAATTACAAATACTTCCTCCAAATGTTCTTCTCCCTTGACTTTTCCTTCTTCAGCGAAGTTGTTCGTTCATAACATCAAAATCAAGCTGATCTCTATGTTCGATCTATCAAAATCAACACAAGGTACCGGCTTACCAAATTAGATTTATGTTTCGCTTGATAATCTTATTTCATGATTAAAAAAAAAAGTTAATTGGGTCATGGAAGGCATAATCAGGCAATATAATGATTTAAGTAGCTAATTATGATGTGGTTGACGATAAACAAAGTTGCTAATCCAGCTCGCAACGCACCTTTTCAACCAGGTGTGTATAAAAACTCCTCAACTTTACCGTTAGTCGCGGTTAAACTAAGGTTTAATAGTACAACTTTTTCCAAGCACTACATATATTTTGTCAATCATGAGTCTTAAAAGTAGTCATTTTAATTGATGGAGTTCATTCATTTGGTGACATCGGATTGTTATTTGTAAACCCGGCCCTGCGAATAATTTCCGTTATGATGATTAACTTATACTCCGTATTCCATAAGATATATCATCGATCAGTGCACTAAATATTGCCTGGTAGCTTATTAATAAAGTAAGATAAAGTTAAAGTAAATAACTTTCTTGGAACTTTTTTTTTTTCGACAAAAAAAGACGTGTCTAGTCTAACAAGCCCGTTAGGTAGAACTTTGTAAAAAAGATTAGAGAAAATTTATAATTCACCATGATTTGAAGATTTGAATTCGATCAAAGTTTTTATATATTCGACTACTCTAATATATTAATGTAAGGTCTGTTTAAATGAAATTTAGCTTTAGTTTAGTTCATGCGTTTTTCTCTTAGTATATAATATTATTATTAGTTCAAGTTTTTAATAATTTGATGCAAAAGTGTTTGATTAATGATGTATGCTTTGACTGCTTGAATGATTAGATATAGACTTATATATATGTGTTCTGATATATATATATCTAGGTGATACTTTGTGATTATGAATGATATACGTCGGATCTTCCGTTATGATGTTCTGCATAGCGAGGTAAGTCTCTTCGGAGCTTACTCAAATTGAAATAGAGATATTATCTGCTTTAGATGCATGATATACTAGGTGCTTGCATTCATTATCAGCATGTCATGTAGTACCATGCTAGGTTGCATTGACCGTTGAACATTCTATTTCTTTATGCGTATGTAAACAGAACGGCTGTTATCTGTGAAGTATCTAGAGTCTTTGCTAGGGTCATAGGACAGCCCAGTCTAGGGGTGATATTCGAGCCGAACGAGCCGAGCTTGACATGTTCAAGCTTGGCTCGTTCGGGAAACGAGCCGAGCCGAGCTCGAGCCCAAAAATTATTCGAGCTATTTTTGGCGCTCAAGCTCGGCTCGTGAGCCCAAGGTGAAACTCGAGCTCGGCTTGTTAAGGCTCGAACATGGTGAACGAACGAGCCTAAGCTCGTTCGAGCTCGCTTTCTGGGCTCGTTCGGCTCGTTCGAGCTCGGTTCCTAGCTCATCTTAAATGGAAATTACAGGTTTGGCAGCAACTTTGCAAGCTCAATGGATTGTACACCGTCGACTCTAAAAAAAATTAGAAATTACAGGTTCCGAGCTCGTTCCAATACAAGTTAATGGATAGTACACCAACAGAAACCAAGCAACTCAAGTTCAATATCAATTTATGACAGCAAAAGAAGTTCAATTTCCATTTCTAACAGTAATACAAGTTTAATCGACTAAATAATCAACTCAAACAAAATCTGGCAGGAAGCGAGAGAAGGAAGGCCGAGTAAGGGGTTTGGAATTTGGATCTGTTTGCACCGATCGAAATAAAAAAATATGAGAACAGAAAATATGCTTCTCCCTTTAATTTCAAGTTCAATTTCAATCTCTATTGTCTGTATGGCACTCCCGTGACTCCCGCATCTGTAACAAGAAGATGAACAGGAGGGGGCAAAGGGAACGAAGCTTACATGTTCCAGCCGAACAGCGGCGAGTCTGAGTCGAGGATGACGAGCCGCGAGCAAGAGAAGGAAATCGCCGGCGAGCGATGGAGGGAAGGACGAGTCGAGGAGGAGCAAGATTGTGAGAGAAGGAAGTCGCCGACGAGCGAGAGAAGGAAGGACGAGCGAGTGAAGGAAGGGGAAGTCGGATGTGCTGCTGATAGTAAGGGGAAGTCGTCGGCGCCGCCTGAGTTGCGTGAAGGACGAGCCGCGAGCGAGAGAAGGACGGAAACCAGGAGCACGTCTGCAACACGAGAAAGAAGCGAAGCGGCGGAAAGAATTAATGGGCGAACAAGCCTTTTCCAAGCCTAAACCCTGCTACCTCATAACCCTAGGGGTATTTTGGTAAATTGATGTATCGAGCTTTTGGGCTCGGCTCGAGCTCGGCTCGGGCTCGGTTCGAGCCTAAAACTTTGTTCAAGCTCGGCTTGTTTTACCTTTTCGAACGAGCCGAGCTCGAGCTGTTCGGCTCAGATAACACCCCTAGCCCAGTCTCATCGGGTCTCGTCCTGAGTCATCGAGTCATATGGAACTTCGTTTACATATATTATGATGAGCATGATTGTGAAAGACTGAAAGCTGCCTGCGGGCTTTATTTTTTTTATTGTGGTTACGAGTTGGGCTTGCAAGCCACCTGATTATAATGGAATGCATTCACGAGTTGACCAGTCTCCGCCCTATCGTAAGGGGGTGGAGGTAGGAGATGGATAGAAAAGGGATATACCACTTGGTATTCTATGCTAAGGCCTTATCATTATTATGCACTTGATCTTATGAGCATGTTAGTGAGTTAATGTTTCGCCTTGCATCTAGAAGCACCTTTATTAGGTATAGAGTATATGTGTGCTTAGGGCCGGGATGTAGAACCAAAGTGAGCATCGATCTGATCCCGCCCACTATCAATTTTTTTAGGTATCCGTTATGCTTACTACTATTGATGCTGATTTGGCTCCATGGCCGCGAGGGTCTAACATGGCGGAAAGAGAGAGTTGAGACTCCGACTTCACCAATTTAATTACGGTTCGGATTTGAATGATCGATCATGTTTTGATTTGGCTCTGTCGTGGCACCCCCTTTGTATAACACTTTACTTCCGCTATTTGCATGACTATTGGTTTTCTACGCTTAGACTTACGACAGGTACATGGGAGTTCCCCAAGGATTCCAAGATCCCTTCGAACTTGGGTATGAAATCCCACTTTGAAAATGTTAGTTTAGAATTTCAACCCTTCAACCTGTACTCAGGGCGCAAGATACTAACGAGGGGTTTCATCCCTCGAAACGTAACCCGGGAATCATAATCCCGAGCCGTTACAATTTGAAAACATAATATATATGGCTAATTTGAGAAATCTTTAAAGTTACAGTTTGGGTATTTTAACAAAAAAATATAAAACAGGTCGGATAGCCACTGAACATTGGGATCGAAAGATGGTATTGGAGGACAGAACGAAACTGGCGAGACGACATGGTCTGAGCTAGACCCTCAATGGGAGTAGCCAACAAAAAATCATGTGCTCTGTCTCCTCTCGCCGCTTGCAAAACATGCACCTGCCTTGGAGTCGGATTGAATGTGGACACTAAGTTGTCATCGATGAACTTGAAGTATCGATCCGCCAATACTGACATGATTTTTTGGGGGCGGGGGATACAAACAAGTCATCAATATCCGAACCAACACAGGTGACAAACCTCGAGATAGATTGGGTGAGAGCACTGTCAGGCCAACTGTCCGGACGTCCAGAAGGTGAAGACATTGAATTATTATTATTATTATTATTATTATTATTATTATTATTATTATTATTATTATCATCATCATCATCATTATTATTATTATTATTATTATTATTATTTTATAAACTTGCTTATATTAACCAATTACTATTTACAAGAACTTAATGGGTAGCCGAGATACTATCTGGGCACCCACTCCCTTAGCGATAATAAAACCGAGTCTAGTAAAAATATGCAGCACGAGCCCCCGCATCCTGAGATACGGAGAATTACTGAATCTGCTTCAGCAAGGCAATCGCATATGTATCTAACTCCCCCAACGAAGAGAAGGAGAAGGATAAGAAACCATAACCAGCCGCCATGCATAAATCCCGATACTTGACACACTTGCGCTGAGCAGCATCAACAACAGCACGACCGGGCACAAAGTCAGACATCCTAGACTTAGTCAAGGGGGAGGATCCTATCAGATCAACACACACATCCCGCCCTCTATCCCAGGAATAAAGGAGCAAATCCGCCGGACGAAGGGGCTTATCATGCCCATCAACCAAACCGATATCAACCTCCTTACTGGCAGAAATCCCAGACCTGTAGCAGATATCCAATAAGGTGTCGCGAACGAGGTTATTATTATTATTATTATTATTATTATTATTATTATTATTATCTATTATTATTATTATTATCTATTATTATTATTATTATCTATTATCTATTATTATTATTATTATTATTATTATTATTATTATTATTATTATTATTATTATTATTATTATTATTATTATTATTATCTAATTAAAGTCTGTTTGATTAAGAAAACCTAATAGTTACCATTTCGGTGTTTTATTTAAAAACATAAAATATGGTTGATTTGAGAAAACTTTAAAGTTGCAGTTTGGGTATTTTAAGAAAAAACATAAAATATGGTGAAATTGATTAAATATGACCATTTATAATTAATGAAAGTTGATGTCATGCATGTTTTTTTATGTGTTAAAAACTATATAAAATATTAACTTTTTTAATTAATAGATAGAATAATGAAAATAAAAATTGCATCATTATAAGAAACTGTTAGTATATTATTTTGAAATTTTCATTAAGGGTAATAATAATTACGTCTTTCAATTAAAAAAATGTAAACAAGGATAGTCTTTAAAAAAAAATTATTAATCAAAACGAAAAAGAGATCCAAAACTATAAAGTTCAAAGATCTTAATCATTACAATTTTAAAAAAGGATATTATTGTTTTTGTTGTTATTATTTTTATTTTTATTATTTTTGTTATTATTACTATTACTATTATTATAGTAGTTGTTGTTGTTGTTATTATTGTTGTTGTTCTTATTATTATTATCATCATCATTATTATTATTATTATTATTATAATTATTATTATTATTATCCTTAAATATTATTATTATTATTATAAAAACATATTTACAAGAAATTAGGTGGCAATCGAGAAACTATATGGGCGCCCACTCTCTTAGTGATAACAAAACTAAGTCTAGTAAAAATATTAGTTGCATCATGAGCCCCGACATCTTGAGATACCGAGCATTTCTGAATCTGCTTCACCAAGGCAACAACATCTGTATCCAACTCCCCCAATGAAGAGAAGAAGAAGGGTAAGAAACCATAACCAGCCGTCATGCACAAATTCCGATGCTTGGTACACTTACGTTGAGAAGCCTCAGCAGCAGCACGACCGGGCGCAAATTCAGACATCCCCCCCCCCTCCCCAAGCCGGAAGAAAAAAACAGAAGAAAAAAATAATTTATGCGTTCTTTTATATACTTTTTACTATTTTAAGAATAAGACAGTGTAAAAAGAAAAATGAATTACAAAGACAACTTAACTTAGTTGGGAATGAGGGATATTTATTATTTTAAAGTCATAAGTTAAAAAACCCAGTAGCCTCACTTTTTTTATAATTTTTATTTCTCTTGGTTTTCTTTCACTAAAAATACCTAATTAAATAATAAATTGAAGGTTTTATCAAATATATTTAAACAAAAACATTAATTTCTATATATACATATGAAAAATATCCTTCTATGATAATTTTTGTTTTTGTTTTTATTTTTTCTACTAAAAATGTCTATATAAATCACAAATTTGAGGTTTTTTTACTAATATATAAATCACAAATTTAAGGTTTTTTCTTAAACACCGCCTCCCTCCATCATGATATTCACTCTCTACTCTCCACATTCCACTTTGTTTCATCGCTATTTTATTCCACTGCCATCCTAATATTGAGTCGCTACATTCCACTTTCTAATTTCCATCGCCATTTTATTTCACTCATTGCCACCCGCTCCACCTGCATTGCTCACACGGGTTGAATGAGGGCTAACATATTTGTGGTGTGATGGGTGGAGCAAGTGGAGCTATTTACTCTGTGGAGCGAGTTATGGAATAATTTCATCGCTATATAACCCGTCTCATTTCTACCCCTATTCTTTTTTTTTTTACAGTAAGCAAGAAATAGGATGTCTTGGCTGAGCAAGATCATCCTTTCAAATGATGTTATAAAGCTTCCTATCAATAGGAAGGGTCATCGGGTTACACATTTCCATAGATCTAACTATATAATCAGCAACACAATTTGACTCTCTACAGTTGTGTTTAAATACAAGGTTGCTGAAACTATCCTTATAGCGATGAATCTTTTAATCATTCTTGAGATTTCCCAGGGAGGATTTCCCAAAAAAACAATTTGATGCTCTTATTTCCACCCCTATTCTTGATACCAGAAAACTGGACACTTTTTTCGTTACTTAAAATTTTGGTTCTATTAATTCAAATTTATCGAATTCAGCTACCTGTTGGGCCGTTATTAGCCCATCTTCAATTATTAGATAGCTAAGACAAATCAAATGTTATTGGCCCGAGGGGTAGTGTAAATTTGGCCCAATGGTTGAAATGCCTCAACTCAACGAAATCTTATAAAAACCTTAACCACCACGAGCATCTTCAACTCGCTGCAGATTGCACATAACTAAAGACTATAATGATTACATTTCTACGTAATTCACATGTTATATTGTCGATGGTGATTTTGCTAAATATACCTTTAGAAAAATTTAATTAGATAATTACTCTTCTAAAAAAACGAAATTTTCATCAAATGTCAGGTTAAGACTAATTCACGTGGTGTACAAAAATTTGACATATTTTGCCAGATACTCCTGAGGTTTCCATTTATTTTGCCAAATACCCTTTAGGTTTCTATTTTCTCGCCAAATGCCCCCTCTATCGAATTTGTTAACGTTTTTGATTAAAAATTAGTACAATTCCCGCACAATGACGCATATTTTTCTTTTTAGACATTAAAAATAAAATTTTCTATGTATAAAAAATTACTATGATAAATTTAAATAAAATATTATCAAACTTTAACATAAAATACAAAAAAATAGATTTAATAATTAAGTAAAAATAATAAAAATATTTATGAAAAATGTGTAAAAATTACACGAGTTTAAGATTTAAGTAAAATGTGTTGATTGAGTTAAAATCCTAAAATAAATTTGGTTATAAGACCTAATGAAAATGCTTATTTATTACTATTTAGATATAACTAGACTGATTAAATAAAGGTGTGCAAATTTCATTAGTGTGAAATTAAATGAATATGTCATCTAAGCAAAAATTTATCTCATTTAACAATCAGAATAGATAAATCTCATTGGTTAAAAAAAATTTAAAAATTTTATTATTTTAAAATTTATGTAGATTGGGTTGATTGTGTGAAATTCCAAAAATTAAGATTATTATATAAAAAAAATATTTTTCTTTATACACCCACGAAGAGAGAGATTAGTTGCTTTGGAAAAAAAAGAATTTGTATATTTCGAATTATGTATTTTTTTTATTAAAAAAAAGTTTTGAATTAATCTCATTGTTTAAACAAATATCATGAAATGATATTGTGTAATTCATACATTATGAAATAATATTGTATAATTAATTTTAACTTTATAAAAAAAGGGAATTAATTCCATTGGTTAGAAAATATAATATGAAATGATATTGTGTAAATAATATTAGATAATTTAATTACCATAATTAAATAATATTGTGCAAATAATATTAGATAATTTAATTACCATAATTAAATAATATTGCGCAAATAATACCTTACAAAAATAATAATGAAATAATATTTTCTTTTCTTTTTATTTTCAATAAAAAAAAACATTAACAAATTTGACAAAGGGGCATTTGGCGAAACAATGAAAACCTTAGGGGTATTCGGCAAAAAATTGAAACCTTGGGGGCATTTGGCGAAATATGTCAAACTTTTGGACACCACGCAAATTAGTCTTAACCTCAGGGGTATTTGGCAAAAATTTCGAAAACAAATTTAGGTTATGAAGCACCCTTCCCTAATAGAGTATTAATGGTCAATGGTCAACTGTTTAACCAACGACTAGTCAACGATTGACAATTGACCGGTCAATGTTGACCGACTTGTTTTTTTTTTAATTATGACACTTTCTGTGATGTCATTTTTTTGATGACATTTTCTATGATGCCATTTTTTACCATTGAGCACCGATGCCACTATTTTTAATATCATTTTTTTTTACCGTGATGTCATTTCTTCAAAGTAGTGTTTGATGTCACTTTTTTAATCAAATCGTTTGATGCTACTTTTTTAATTAATCAAATGCATATCAATATATTTTCATTGATTCCATTTCTTCAAACTAGTGTTTGATGCCACTTTTTTAATCAAATCGTTTGATGCCACTTTTTTTTTATTAATCAAGTGTATATTAATATATTTTCATTGATTCAACTTTTATTCACTGATGACACATTTGTGATTACACCTCATTGATCTCGCTCATTTGTGATGACATTGTTTGCTGATGACATTTTTATTTATGCAATTGATAACATTTTTATAATTGATAACATATATGCATAATTTTTTATTACACTTCATTAGTGACATTTTTATTCATTGATGACAACTTTTATTACATTTTTATTCATTGATGACATTTGTTATTACACTTCATTAATCACAACTTTTTATGATGATAATTTTATATAATTGATGACATAAGAGCTTAAAACGTGGAATCAAAATATTGTCACCTTATTGCACATATAAAAACACAAACTCTTTGAAACTACGATATTAATATTAGTTTTATACGTAAAAACACCTATTATAACATGTCAACAACTAAAAAAAAATGCATCAATGTAAGTAATATAATGTGAAATCAATACAAGGCTTTGTGCAGGTTACACACTATGACATTGAATTGAAACAAATCCATAAGAAAGACTACCATTAGGAATTGACTCAATCTAAAGAAAGTGAAGTAAAGATTTAATACATGAGCAATTCATAATATTGAATATCTTTTCTCATGGCAGTTCCATCAACACTAAAAAGACCTCCATGAGCAACGAAAACCTTATGGTTTAACACATGAGCTAGCGGTAAACAACAAAAGACTTCAGTAGAAAGTTCAACAAATGTTTCACTCAATTTGGATTTTACCTCCCCTTCAAATCCATATATCTTTATCATGCTCTTGCTCTCGTGATTTCCTCGAGCCAAATGAATGGCTGAAATTTAGAAAGAAGCATGTTAGACTCTAATGACATAGCCAACCACGAAGGAGCAATGGCATTAGCACTAATATGATACCCCACAATCTTGTTTTCAAATCATGTGTGTCAAATTGAATAACTATATCTTAAAGATGCAAAGAAAGCAACTCAAATAACTTGGACATCAACAAATCATTAGAACAAAATGGGGATAGTATATTTTCTAGTGGCTTCACAGTTCACATTATCAAGAGTTGCAAAAGTTGAAATAAATCATGCAACGCAAATTATTTCTAAAAGTTTAAGCTAGAATCGGTTGCAATTGAATGGATGTTATGAATGTAGAATATCATTCACATCTAAATGAAGAAAACAAAACTGAGGGATCTTCAGTATACATATAGTATGCAGAGATGAAAAATAGAAGGAAAAAACGAATAAAAATAAATGTATGCAAAGACAAATGGTGGGGATCTTTTCTCATTTTGCAAAGACTAGCAAGTTCTAAAAACTTTTTTAATTTTAATTTTTATCAATTAATGCATTCAAAAAAAAAAATTATGTATCCGAGTCCAGATCGAGTAGGAGTCTGGGTGAGAGATTGCTTACACACCAAGGCACGAGAAGATCTATCATTATGAAAGACTTTATCCACATTAGTGAATCCCTATTTTACCTAGGGGGAATTTTATTTGTTTTATTTATTTATTTATCAATGTTTTATCTTTAGATATAGATAGATAGAATGAGATAGAAGATATATATAGTTGTTTCTTTCCTAAATTAGCTAGATGGAGCACTATAAATGAAGCCCTAGGGGCTGTTTTTTCATTCATTCAAGCAATGTCGTCTTCAGGTGCAAGGAGAGAGGAGAGAGAGAGAGGAGACGAGAGAGGAGAGGGTAGGAAATAAACAATTTAATGGTTGTAAGCTTTAGATTTAAATTAATTTTAAAGTTAGTTTCTTTTATTATGCCCTGTTTCTAATTTTCTTCTTCTAGGGTTGGGGTGATCCCAACATAGATATGTGTGTTTGATTTATGAATTTATGAATCTGAATATCTTTATTATCTTCTATCCTATTTGAATAATTCTTCTACGATAGTAGTAGGTGATTCTTATTTGTGATATTGAATTGAAAGTGATCTTATTATGAATTTGAATTAATTATCAAAAAGAGTAGTAACACTTAGGGTTTATGCGAGAGCCTCTATATTCCTATTTGTTAATAACGAAAGTTATTTGATGTAAAACATATATGCACCTTTGTGTGATTTATAATCTAAACATATGTTTATTGTTGCGGTGATCCCTAACCTTGGAAGTTTGCACCTTTATTATTTTATTTTGTTATTTTAAATTCTACACAGGTTACCCGACATCAACCACTATTCCCTCTCCATCCCTTGGCGTCAACCAATTATCCTCGACATCAACAACAACCTAACACCTTTTCCCGTTATCCTTGAACCCCGAAACCAACTAAATCGAGAACTGTTGACTTCTCTCCTGATGACGAACCTGAATCCACTATAAATTCAAGCAGAAAAACAGTACCTATATGTATGAAAAATACTAGAAAAACAGGACGTATAGCACAATAAATTCCAATTACAAAAAATAGTAGTCTTGCACGTTAAAAAAAGTAGTCTTATATATTTTATTATTATTTTCAATTTTAGATTTAAATAAATGTTAAGGTATAATATAAGTATATTTTTATTAATTTTAATTAAATTTATATAATTATATATATGCGGGATGAGACGGGATTTATGAAATGCGAACTCTCCATCCCGCTTAATTTTAACGGGATGGGATTGAATTTTTTTTTTTCTAAATCCCACCGAAATTGAGACGGAACGCGGCCACTCAAGAAAATCCGTTGCTACGTTGACCTCTCTATAAAAAAAAAAAAATAAACAGAGAAGAAAGAATGGCCAATTATTAAAAATAAATAAGTACTCCGCGAGAAGATAAAAAAAAAAAACAAAGGAGAACTCAGGGCGTGGCCAAGGGTTATTCCTCTGTTCATCCTTCAAACTCCAAAAACCCCACTCAGAGAGAGAAAGAGAGAGATGTTGACGACGCAGAAATCGCAAGTGGCGGAGCCGCCGCTGCCGCAGCAGCAAGCGCTGATGTCGAGCTCGGGGAACTTGAGCTTCAGCGGGAGCATGGTTTCTACGGGAGCTGAAGACGAAATCTCAAAATCAGCGCTGTCGAATTTCAGGGCGAAAGAGGACGAGATCGAGAGGAAGAAGTTGGAGGTCAGGGAGAAGGTTCAGGCCCAGCTAGGCCGTGTCGAGGAGGAGACCAAACGCTTGGCCGTTATTAGGGAGGTATATAACCCTAATTTCCGTGTTCCTCTGGTTTGGTGGCTTCGCGAACTTTCTTGGATGAGCTGTTTTATGAGATTTGTTTTGTGTTTTTGTGTGATTACTTTCTCAATCTGGAAATTCCCTTGTTCTAACTCCTGGTGTTGGAGTATTCTTTTTGTCCTCCTTTTTTTCCAGCGAAAAATAACCCTGATATCGGATAAATTAGTAGATTGGCTAACTGATTTTTATAAGGAAGAAATTCGGCTGTTCGGAACCTAGCTGATCTCGCATCCAGGTCTGTGTTTGTTGCTGACACATTTCCTCGCACCAAGGACTAAGCCGTGCAATCTTATCTGCCATCGTGTTGTCATTGAGGGGAAGTGCGAGACTAATGTATCAATGAAGTTTTGCAACTGTCTTTTTAATATGCTTAGATGTATGAATACTGATCATACATAGTTTCTATAAAACCAAGCATTAGTCAGTATAGGTTTTGACAAACGGTTTTTTAAATAATTTCTTGGGAAAGCAAATCTGTAAATTGTTCATGATTTTGAATCCAAGACCCAGACTCAAGATTTGCTTCACAGTGATTTTCTTGCCAAATTTGTAAGTTGTTCTTTCTAGGCACCACAAGAATAAAAAAATTTGCTTTCTTTGGACTTTTGAGATGATGGAGGAAGACCAACAGACAAGAGAGGGGTTAGACTTAAGATGCAGTTAGTTGTGTTTGATGTTGCCTGATTCTAACGTGACTTGTCTTTAGGGTTTGGTTTCTGATTGGCTATACAAGTTCTGTTTGATGTATACTTCAATTATCTCAGTAAATCTGCCTATGTAAATTGCTCAGGAACTCGAAGCGTTAGCTGATCCGATGAGAAAGGAAGTTGGACAGGTTCGGAAGAGGATTGATACCGTCAACAAAGAACTCAAACCACTGGGCTTGACAGTTCAGAAGAAGGTATATCACTCCTTAGGATTCGTTCAAGTACCAACATCTCTTGTCCTGTTTGTATATATCGTCTTGGAGCGAGATTTGTAATAGGGATTGAGCTCTCTAATTTTTTTAAAACAAACACTTTCCATAACAGGAAAAGGAATACAAAGACGCACTTGATTTATATAACGACAAGAACAAGGAGAAAGCACAACTGATCAACAAACTGGTCGAGGTAAAATTTCAATCGCTTTGCCCAAATAATGTTATAAAAATTCATTGCAATTTGGTTTCAACCTTCCTCATACACTTTCTTGCATTGTGTGCTCTTCTCATGGCTCCTTCGATGCCATGATGAAACAAACAGCTGGTAGGCGAAAGCGAGAAGTTGAGGATGAAGAAGCTAGAAGAGCTCAGCAAAAGCATTGATACACTACACTGATAATTGATGACCAGGAAATATTTGCTGTCCATAACTAGATTAGGTTTGTGTGATGTATTTTAATTTCTTTTTCTTCTTTTCTTTTCCCTTATGTATATAAAGGGTGCTTGGGTTTGCTGGTATATTTTCATTTAGTGTTAAATGAAAAATGTGCTGATTTAGGAAGGGTAACACTACCCTTGTAGACTGGTTTGGAAAGTTCTGTCTGTTTATATTTTCATTCAGGTCTGAAGATTGTTCTGTGTTAGCTTCGGTTATAATAGTTGTAAAACAAAATTGCTTTTCTGTCCCAAAGGGCTAAGAGCATTTCAACCCTTCTGGAATGGTTTAATCGAAAAGGACTTGTGTGTAGTACCTATCAAGGCTAGGAGCATTTCACTGTGCCCATTGATCAGTAGTTTAGTACTGTTTTTGGAGATATCTGATTTCAGTGTTTACATGCTTCTTATTTCAGTTCTTTTCTTTTGATTTATCTGGTTGAATGTATGCCTGAGCCTAATTATGAAAAATGTTTGATGGTCCAAAAACTTGTTTGAGCCTCGGTGATTCGAACTGCCTATCTTGTGGTCCTTGTTTGCTTATATGGCATTCTCTATGCGTTGTTGATTACTTGTATATGCAGATTGGACAGTTCAGCAGTGAAGAGATGTTTTTAGTGGTATATAATGTCCTCTTGTTTGCGAAATCCGTTTGTTTCGGCCCACTTGGACACACAAGCGATTAGCACATGAGCCTTGTGCTTCTTGATGCTTGACCCAAAACTCTATGCATAGGTGTTAAAGAGTTTGGATTTAGGAGATTTTGGATGTGGTAGAGGCATATCTAAAAAGAGCTAAATGGAAGTTATTCGGTAAAACCTTGCTCTTGCGGCTTGCCCCTTATCGAGGATAACTATAGACAAATCATTGAAGAACTCGCATTCAAGTGAAGAATGTTTAGCTTTGTTTGTTCATGTTTGTTGCTTATCTTTAGCCATCTCATTGTCTGTGATGTCTTTCTCTTGGCCTTTCTTTTGTGTTGGTCTTGTCATGACTTTGCCCTGTATGTTTCTTTTATTCGTTCCCCTCTACCTTTTGTTTTTTTGTTAACCCTAGATCTATTGGAAATGTCTTTCCAATAAGTTATGGGAAGTGGTGCATATATGTTGACCCTGAACTCTGCTTTATTGTGGGATTAACCTTGTCATCCTAAATATTGCGAGGTTGGAGTGGATAAACAATATATCACGGGTGTATATATTAGACATTGTTCGTTTTTGGGTGTGTTGAGCTTGACAAGTAGTCAAGTTAGTTGAAATTGGTAACCTAATTGAAACTAACAGTCTAATAAGCAATAATCTATTGGAAAATTTAGCAACTTTTAACTGGTATACAATAGATATGATGACATGTCATATATTTGGCAATCATTACTTATTAGAAGGGAATGAGATTAGTGAATATTAATCATCTAATTTAAAATATGACTAAAGTGTTTTAATTAGGAAAATATATGTTAATCATTATCAATTGGGAAATGAAACCCCCAAAAAGACTAAGGCTATGTCTGGATTCCAAATGCATTATGTTTATAATGCAAAACTATAAGGTGATGTTTGATTAACGCAATTTTTAAGGTGTTTAAATTAGAGTGTTTTTGTATTCCACGATGTATTAATTATAATGAAATTATTTTATCTTGATTTATGTGATTATATGGTTAAATTACGGTTTAACCTTTGTTTTTACGAGATTTTTATTTTTACAAACAATCGCTCACATAAAACGAGGTAAAATAATTGCATTATAATTAAAATGCAATGGAATCCAAACACACCCTAAATGCAAAAAAAATAATTAAAAATTGCCTAATTCAACGTTGTAATCAACGTCAAATTCGCGCTTATAACATGTTAATCAACGTCGAATTCAACGTTGTATGCTTAATTACACTACAACGTCCAATTGGACGTTGTAATTTGGTAGATACAACGTTGTAAACCTATGAACAGGGCGGAACGAATCAGGTAGAGAGCAACATCCGATTGGACGTTGTAAACTGGGCCTGGGCGGACCAATTCACAACGTCCAATTGGACGTTGTATTGCAGTACTATTTCCGATGAAATGTTTTTTTTTTGGTAAAAAAATCGCATAATTGAACATGTAAATGTCTGAAATAAGAAAAAAATAAAGACAAAGGAAATTGAATAATTGAACTTATACAACATAATATATGGAATAAGATAATGTGAATGTTCTTATAATAGACAGTAGCATTTTATTTTACAACATCTAACATAATCGGGCAACAGTAGCTAAACATCAGGTCACACCTGCTAAACATGGTGTAGGGGATGACCTTCTTGAACCCCCAATTCTCTAAATCTATCAAATTGATCTTGGAAATGAGTATCCCATCCGTTGATGCTCGGGTGACGGTATGCCATCCATTCATGCGTTGGCAAATGTAAAGGAGCGTCGGGATATAATCATATCTACAATAAGTATAGTAGAATGTTATTTTTTGTAATTTATGGAATTGAAGCAACAATAACACATATCAAACTTACTGCGGCAAAATGATCTTGGTTGCCGATGCATGCCAACTCTAGTATGACCTCCTAAGGGGTGTTATTTGGTTGCTCGGTGTACATAAGGAGACATGTAAAAGGATGGTGCCAAGATAAGACAATGAGGGGCACTTGGTAGACATTCGCAAACACAAGACCCATGATCGACAGCTCGATCCAGTATCTACATTCACCTCCCACTATGTTGGAGTAACTCTACAGGTTGACAAACTCTTTCCACAAATACCCTCTCATGTAACTACCAGTGTAAAGTGGATGATTCCATTCCAAATTTTTGCACAGTAACCCTTTGGGCCACCCCTTTCAAAATTTGCCCGATATTCCTTTTATATAGTAAAGGATTCTTTCTATAAGGGTTCCTTCTCCCTTTAGGCCACCCTTTTGATTGTACCAAGCGCGAGTGGGTGCAGATCCGAGTCACATGCCTCATATGAGGAAGTGTACGAAGACGACATGGCGTAGGGTAAGGCAGCATTGTCAGATTCGTCCCATGACAAATCTTTCCAAAATGGGTAGATGTCATCTGGTGATATTGGAACTCCTTCTACAACATAGCACTGAACATCGTGCACACATGGTATCCCATAGCAAATTCTCCAAAACTGGTCGGTGCACTCTTCAAATACTTTGAAATAAAGGTGTGCATGTGCCTATGGAATGCCCCCTTTGTAACTATACTGAAGAATATGCAATTCACTTGTTCACAGAATGTCATACTACATTGACTTTTATTGGGAAGATTAATGAACAAATTGAGAGAACAATACGATACACCAATAAGAACAAACGACCTTATTGTGAAATAATTTCTGAAATTTTTTCTAAGATCTCCTTTAAGAAGAAATCGATTCTAGCCTTTTTTTTATGGGGTGTCTAGACAATGAGAAATAAAATTTTATTCAATGAAAATGATAGTCCAAACATGACTGAATGGGTGAATTACATTAAAGTTTTCAAGGATAATTGGAAGAAATCGCAAACCGATGACCTAGAAGTCGACACGACTACAACAACTACGAGACCAAACCAAAAGAGGGTCGGACAAAAGAAATCGGTAAAATGAAAGAAGCCTGCTGAGGATATTGTTAAACTAAACTTTGATGGAGCTAAGATAGCTTCTGGTTCTGTTGCATCTAGCTTCGTTTTATGGGATAGTGCTGGAATCGTCCTTCTCTGTGGTGTGCAGCGACATGGGAAAGTTTATGCGATTCAAGCAGAATGTCTCGGTCTTTTGCCTAGATTGAATGAAGCATCTAAGAGGGGATTTTCTCATCTCTAAGTGGAGGTTGATTGCTTGACAATCATCAACGCCATGAAGGGATCGTGGAAGTGTCCGTGAGAGGTCGAGATGCTAATGTCTGATGCTCTCTGTCGCAGTTGTGACTTTTAGTCTATCTCCATTGTCCACATCTATCGTGAGGGGAATCGAGTTGCGGACTGTTTGGCGCATTTGAGCCTTTCGGGGGCGCTGCTAGACCGTCCACCTCCTGAGATTGAAGACCTTGTCTGCGAGTACGCCCTTGGACGGTGGGTCAGCCGCGACTGATAAGATAACCCCAAATTTTCACCATGTATAAAAAAAATCTATCAAAATTCCGACCAAAACCACTTAAATCAAGAAGCAATAGTTGAATATTCGAGACTGGGAGGGCCGACCCATTCATATTGGTGGCAACATGCTTGGTAACCAGACCCCTCTAAAGGCAGAAGTTATTGCTCTAAGACAAGACATTACCTAATCTGTGGAGCGGGTATAAACAAATTGCACATTGAAGAAGATTCTCTAATAATTATAAATCACCTTAAAAAGCAAAACACATACCCTTGAGAAATCGAAATAACTATGTCAGATATTAAAACCCTTTTGTCGAGGGTGAGAGATGTGTCTTTCTCTCACATACCCTGTGATGACAACATAGTGACTGATAAGGTTGCACACCTTTTCCGCTCTACGGTCTCGACATTTATAACGACATAGGTCTTCAGGACCTCATCTGTAAGGATACTCTCGGGTAGGTTCTCCACCCAAATTTTAACATAATAATAAAAAAAAAAGCAGTGGTTGAAAATGAAGACGATATGGGCTATGGTCCGGTATATAATCATTTGTTAAGTAAAAAATGACATTTTCCCAAATTTCTGAAAATCGGTTTACAATGGAAGCTCCTCTAAGTTGTACGAGGAAACATATAATTTTTAGTAGGGGTGGGAAAAGTATTTATAATTGAAAAACTATTTTGAATAATTGAAAAATTACCACATTTTACAATTAATTATTTTGAAATAAAGATGTATTTCAAAATAGTTAATTGAATTGTTTTTATCCACCCGTTATACTTATAAAACCAGAAGCAACGCCTTCACAAAAATTTGCGCCACGTGTCCTTCCCTGAACAAAGTTAAGAAGCAGTTTTCCCCCAGTAAAGATCACCTACAACACTTGGTGCACCACTTGGTGCATCACAAAATTATTTATGGTATAATTTTATTTTTAAAAAAATTTAAAAATTATATTTAGGTTTCATACCCTTATATCTACAAATCTATAAAAAAAAATTATGAAAAAATATATTTTAAAAATATACATAATTAAAAGATTGATTTTATTGGTTTATAATTTTTATATTTTTCTAAAACATAATTTTTCATGATAAAAATTTATAAACATATGAATATAAGTATGTGAAATGCAAATATATTTTTTTAATTTTTTTAAAGTAAAATTATACCCTAACTAATTTTGTGATGCACTGAGTGATGCACTGTGTGATGTAGAAGATCCGCACCGGTTTTCCCCATCTCACCCACGTTCTCTCTTCAACCCAGGTCTTATTTATTTATTTATTTATTTTAAGCTTTATTTTTCATCAGTTTCTTATTCCTTTACTTACCCACGTTCTCCACTACCTTCTACTGAATTGGAGATCTTCATGAATATTATGCTAGAGATAACCTTTGCCAAAGAGGTTGAGCAAGGGCGAGAGATTCGTCGGCGAAGCCAACGCCGACAATAGGAAGCAGGAAATTGAGCATTTTAATTGTTGAAAATCGAAGACTATGGTTCGAATTAGATGAGAACGATTATGGATATGAGGTCCACGACCTTGAAACAGCAAAAACCCCCCAAGAAAATTGAGCATTTCGGACTGGAATCAAAGGGCATCAATGGAAAGAGGGAGCGCGCCCTACACGGAGGAAAGCCAGCAGGCGACGGGCGATGGCCAGCAGCAACGTTCGGGAGGGCAAGAGTGCAGAAGAGGGTTCGAAGTTTTGGTGAAGACGAGACGAGAGTAAGTTTATTTTTCAATTTCGTAGCTTATGTTGACTAATTTTGGTTCATGGTCAGGGCTCTGACCATGCACCATCCGTTTGGAACTTTGGATATGCTTTTACTTAGTACAAATTAATTTTTGTTTCTTCCCGTTCAAGGCTTTGGTTGAGATAATCTACCTAATTAATTACAAAATTCTCACTTCTACCGTTTATAAATGGATATTCCAACTCAATAGTTTTTTTTAACATAACAGATTTAACGAGACCCTCTAACTTCTTTTCCATGGGAACCTTTGATACTTTTCTTCTTCACATTTGCTACTTTACGTGTTGTCAGGGTGCTTATATGGGTACAAATGCCACAAATATTAGTTGTTGAGATGTTTGGACAGAGTACCTGAAATGAGAGTTGGAGGAATTAAAGGTGTTAAAGATTTTAAAGTTCTTACTACTGGGTCTTAAGTTTACATCAGTTTGTTGCTCCAAAAATGATGGGACGAGAAGATTTTCATTATTTGGAATTAAAGTTGTTGAATGCATTTAGTTATTTAATATTTCAAAATATCGAATTGAATTTAAAATTAATTTTTAAAGTGAGTCATATTGAAATTGATTTATAATTTAGACTAATTTGAAAGGTATAACATATTTTTTTTAATGTTTTGTTTTCTTAGGTTATAAACTAAAATATAGAGTACCTTTTTCTAATTAAGGGTCTAAGACTTTATAAAAAAAAACACACTAAATATCATTTTTTTTATTCATTAGCTACGTAGAGTTTATACTTTTGAACTTAAGGTGTCTTTAACAAATCGTGTCATAAAGGATCCACACTATTGACCAAAAAAAAAAAAAAGGATCCACACTCAATTTTTTTTATTAGATGGTGCAACATGATGTGTATGTATTATGTAATAGATAAAGTGTCATAAAAGATCCACACTCAATTTTCTTAAGCCAAAAACTTTAAGTTTCTTTTCTTTGCTTTCAATCAGGACAAATGCTAGAAGCGTGGAAGCGACTGATTTATTAAGCATGAGCTATATGTTAGTAGAAAATTAGTGTGTCAAATATTTTGTTTGATACGTCAAACTCGACCGAAAATATTATGAAAACATTCGAACAAGGTTAGGAAAAAGAACTAGTTTTTCAAATCATAACAATACCAATTAATTGATTAATTGAGGGGTTGCAAAGCGGTCGGCGCACCCTTGCCGTTGCGAGTCGTCCGGCATCATCGGAAGCGTAGGGGGGAGTGGGCCTGTGATTGATAAAAGTCGGAATTGAAAGAAGATGTTCAATCGAAGTCCAACGAACTATTTTACGAATTACCGTAGATTGATAACGCATTAATAAAATTCCGAATTAAATAATTTCATGCCACATCGATCATGGTAGGGGGGAGTGGGCCCTGTGATTAATCACAAAGGGGTCATTAGAGAGGATCACAACACCATGATTATCATTGAATCAGATTTCGCGGGTGGCACTGATGAGAGTGGGAGGAGATAGATGGGAAACAAACAGGGGAGTGGAAACCGGAAAGGAGTAGAGATGGGTATGAATTTAGTTGAGACATTGAAATTATCAATTAATTGGGAAATTGGATTGATAGCAATTAATTGTTAGATTCAACCCAAGAATGTTATGTCAAGTAATTGCTTTACCCATTATTTCTAGTGATTTCATTTTGTTACATAAGTTGTAATTACATCCGAAAACACCCATTAAGAGAACATAAGTTAAATTTAGTCAAACCCGGCTGTAAAGAAACTCATTTTCCTAAATTAGAGCCCCAAAAAATCAGCAGAAGATCACCCCAAAACCAGGACGCCATTGTTGGTGGTTTCTCGGGCGACTTTTGTTTCTAATGATGATCCAAAAACAACCTTTCCAACAAACCCCAATGTCTCAATAGATCAACAAATTCCTTGACATTTTGGCTTCTCTATTGCCCTATCCCCATTTTTCCCCAACTTCCTCCTCCCCTGGACCAGGAGGATCTGAAGATGGGTGAAAAAACAAGGCTCAAAACTATTCCATCATTTCCAATTCCATACTCAGCAAGGTTGATCCTTCTCCTGGTTCTCATTTCATCCGTCGTATCCGCACCTGGCCCCAAAAAAATCGCCTTCACCAGGAAAGATATCTTCCTCATTGATTGTGGCGGAACAGATAAGGCCACAACCGTTAACGGGGACACCTTCCAAAATGATCAAGAGGCTCATGGACTTCTATCTGCTCAGGATAACCACCTGATCAGTGACTCATCGGTTAAGGTGTCGCCTCCTTTCTATTCTACCGCTAGGGTCTTCCTCCAAGATGCTACCTACACATTCTCCTTGAAGGACTCTGGATGGCACTGGGTTAGGTTGTATTTTCTCCCTCTCAAGAATGATGTGTTCAAGCTCGAGACAGCCACGTTCAGCGTCTACACAGACCAGCTCACCCTCTTACATAGCTTCAATTACAACAAAAGGACCGAACCTGTTGTGAAGGAGTATCTTATCAACATTAAGTCCCAACAGTACTCTCTTCGTTTTGTGCCCCAGAAGAGGTCGGCAGCATTCATTAATGCCATTGAGGTAGTCACGGCCCCAGACGATTTGCTTAGTGACACAGCTCAATCACTTTTTCCTGTTGACCGAATCGATGGGCTCAACGCCAACGCCTTTCAGGTTGTCTATAGGCTTAACGTAGGCGGGCCCTTGATAGCACAAGGCAATGATACATTGGGTAGGACTTGGTATCCAGATGGGACTTTCCTCAAGGAACAAGCCCTAGCTAAATCTGTTGTTGCTCAAGCTTCAACAATTAAGTACCCTGATGGTGTCACCCCGCTTATCGCCCCACCAACGATTTATGCCTCTGCAATTCAAATGGCTGATTCAGAAACCGCAATGCAGAACTTTAATGTAACATGGAGTTTGCAGGTTGAGCAGGATTACTCGTACCTTCTAAGGCTGCATTTTTGTGATATCGTAAGCAAGTCTTTGAATGAGCTATACTTCAATGTCTATGTGAATCAGAAGATGGCAATTTCAGGATTGGACTTATCCTCCATTACCAGCCAGCTTGCCACTCCATATTACCAAGATATCATGGTGAACTCGTCATTGATATCAAAAAACTTGATAGTTCAAATTGGCCCAATGAAGTCAGATGGTGGGGTTAAGAATGCAATACTAAATGGTATTGAGGTTCTCAAGATGAACAATTCGGCAAGCAGCTTGGATGGGCAGTTTGGTCCTGATGGAAAGCCTATTACAGGTCGCAACCATCGTGTAGTAGCAGTTGTAGGATTTGCAATGATGTTTGGAGCCTTTGTTGGTTTAGGAGCGATGGTGATGAAGTGGCAAAAGAGGCCTCAGGATTGGCAAAGGCGACAAAGCTTCTCTTCATGGTTACTCCCTGTATTTACCGGAGATTCAACAATGATGGCTAGCAAGACCATGTATGGTTCCACGCGTAGCACCATGGGAGGGTTAGGCCGAAGGTTCACCTTCTCGGAAATACAAGAATCAACCAACAACTTCGACTCCACTTCAGTAATTGGTGTAGGAGGGTTCGGAAATGTGTACATTGGAACCATCGATGGAAGAAAGGTCGCGGTTAAGAGGGGGAATCCACAATCTGAGCAAGGTATCAATGAATTCATGACCGAGATCCAAATGCTTTCAAAGCTCAGGCACAAGCACCTTGTCTCCCTTATCGGCTATTGTGATGAGAACAATGAAATGATATTAGTATACGAGTTCATGGCCAATGGACCGGTTAGGGATCACCTTTACGGAAGTAACCTGCCTACATTATCATGGAAGAAAAGGTTAGAAATCTGCATTGGGGCAGCAAGGGGACTTCATTATCTCCACACTGGCTCAGCCCAAGGGATCATCCACCGTGATGTCAAGACAACCAACATCCTCCTTGATGATGATTTCAACGCAAAGATGGCTGATTTCGGCTTGTCCAAGTGCGGGCCAGGCCAAGCACAGGTACATTATTCACTCAATAATAGAACATGATATGCACAACATTTTTCCCCAACTTGAGTTTCATATGCACAATCACATACTCAAATCTTAGATTGAATCAAATTGACTGTCATACATTTAGCATGAGGTAAATCAAAATCATGCCGAGTGCTTTTATCATCAAAATCACTACAAATTTCAACATATTATATGATGACATTGCCATCAGAAGCTCAAAAAACTCTAAACATCAAAGCAATTCAGCCGCTCATGCCTCAACCTAATTCAACTACTTAGATAAGTTGAGCCGCTGTAAATTTCACAACTTATACTCACCTACTGTGAAAATTCCACAGGACCATGTGAGCACGGCCGTGAAAGGGAGTTTCGGTTACCTAGATCCGGAGTACTTTCGAAAGCAGCAATTGACAGAGAAATCGGACGTATACTCCTTCGGTGTGGTCCTCCTTGAAGCTCTATGCGCGCGGCCAGCACTCGACCCATCGCTTCCACGAGAGCAAGTCAACCTCGCGGAATGGGCGATGACGTGCAAGAGAAAAGGAAAGTTGGAAAAGATGATAGATCCGGCCCTCAACGGAACCGCCAGCCCTGAATCCGTGAACATATTTGTCGAGGCGGCTGAGAAATGCCTATCAGACTATGGAATTGATCGGCCTACTATGGGAGACGTGCTTTGGAACCTAGAGCACGCCTTGCAATTGCAAGAGAAATCCGCCGAGGATAAATTGGTAGAGGAGAATAGTCCATCCAAGTCCGCATCTACACCCATACAAGAGCCATCGACGATGCAGTTTCCAGCGCAAGCGGATGGCATTGACGATAATTCGGGGACGGCGTTGGTCTCTCAATTTTCGACTCTCAGTGGGAGATGAAATCATTATCAAAGAGAGGCCAAAATGAATGAAAGGCTCGACGTTGTTCTCTCATTTTCCAATTTTTTAAATTGGAAACTGTTTGTAGGCTAGTGAACTAAATCCGGTTGCAACCTTGTGTTTGGCTCTAAGTATGTGACTAAAGGTTATAATGTGGGCGATGATTGACTAATGGAAAAGTTAAATACACCACTAATTTTTATTGGATACACCGTTGATGGGTCCGTACCAAGTTGTTGATCTTTTTTATAAAAAAAAACATGGGGTGGGACCACTAATAGGTTCATACCTCGGTGCGGACTCATTAGCGGTGTATCCTCTAATGATTACGGGTGTATTTAACAACCCCCTTAGTAATGATGAATAATATTACCAACTACATAATAATTATGGAAAATATGATTAAAAAAATTGAGAAGGGCTTGAATAATGTACCTATTAAATAATTTAGGGTTTAGATGTTTGAATTTGGGGATTTGCTTGGATGGAAATTCCAAATTTAGGGTTAGTTTGTTTTAAGTAATGGACAATTAAATATGAAAATTTAGGAATGAAATTTAGGGTTTAGGCTTTTTATCGATCACGTTGTGAATTTCTATCATTCTCTGATCGATTTGTGTGCTTTTTGGGAGTTGCTGGTGAGTTTTGCTCGTTTTCTCCGCTTTGAGTATTATTTATTTTGTTTGATTTTAGTTTTTAGGCTTCAAATGGCATGTGCAGTACTTCATCTTGTGATGGCTATGAATGATTATTCTTGCACATTTTTGGCTAATCGGGTACTGTTCACTTATAAATCCTCTCAATCAATGGAGCTATCTTAAGTTTCATAATCCTAATTTATAGGTTATTCGTTTTTAGTGATGGAAGATTTTCGGTATCTTTGTTTAGTTTAAGCGAACCTTGGTTGTTACCGGGTGTTCAAAAAGAGAGGATAGAGTTCGTTCATGGTGACAAAAAATGCGAAGCTTGGAAACCAATTCAGGCACCAAAAAGATCTAATTCATGGACCCCAAACCGGTTAATCTGGGATCAAATTCCAACGCACGTCAGAGTTCTTGCGACTCTAGCTTTTCTGGTTCGTATCTCTTTTGATTTTGTTAGAAAGAATTAGAAAAAATTTGAAAATTGGATGAAATTTCTATTTCGTTTTTTGTCTTTAGTAGATATGGAGATGATTAAGGAGAGATTAGCGAAGGTTTTGATCATATTTAGTAGTGTCCCATTCAAGACTGTTTGTTGGAGTTGATTGTTTGCATTTAAGAATCTCTGATGGTTTACTGTAACAATCCCTTTATTTGTTTTTGTGTTTGCTTCAATGTGGTTGATTGCATAACCTTTTTGCTTATTGTTTGTTGTTCTTAAGCTACTATATTCCGGCAACTATGGAGGTTGGAGTTGTTGCTATCAGAGAAGAAGTTTATGTGAAAGAAGGAGATAGAGTTATTGCTTTCTGTTGGTAATCACATTGTGGAGATGATGCCTTCTTTGCAAACCTTTGTTGATGGGAATAAGCTTGAGGTATCTTAGATTTGTTATATCCTATTAAATTTGAAATTCCATCTTATTTTTAAATGTCGATAAGGTTATTGATACCAACTCTGCGAAAGGTAGTTCCCTCAAAACCTCAAATTCATACTTTTCATACACAAATCTTTCAAAATTCTAATCTTATAGGTTATATCAATTAGCCGAATCAGATTTTTTTAGACCTCTTATTTGATTCGTACTGTTACAGAATCAAGTCCATTATTTTGATCTGATTTCGAATTAAGAATTCTTACTAAGTGCCTAAATTAGGAGTTCGAACTGGTTAAGAACATGTAAGGATAAATTATTATCATTTCCTTTCTTCTCATATATGCAATGGAAAGGTCATAATTTGTTGATCTTATGGAACTCAACAAATTCGTATGCAATTGACAACTTAGAGACAAATAAGAGGGTAAGATTTGTATAATGAATTGTCTTCGGGCGATTAGTTTGTTTTGGTTTTAGGAATCCTTTTGTGGGAAGGTCTAGATAAAGCATTCAACTTTATCTTTCAAAATGTACATTTCAAATTCTTTCACAATAAAGTAATAAATAGAATTGATTATCATGTTATAAAGTAGAATGTGAAATTCAGAAACTACATGTTCCATTCCCCAGTTACTTTTCAAATTCGCTATAAAACTCCTTTTAAAATTGTATTACACATATGTACCATTCCCAGTTTCAATGCCAAGGATATGACCAATTTCGTGCATATTATTCTTTACCTCATTGCTCTATGCTTTGACTTGTCTTTACAGGTTAAAATGGCTTCGTTGTTGTTTGAGCACCACTTGAAGCAATAATTCTGACCTTGATGATAAATGTGTTTTTCTTCACGTCTAAAGCTTCATCTGTGCCATTGATCGATGCCTTTAATAAGAACCCAAGTTAAGTTTGTGGATTGAAGAATATTATGGTTTCTTTTTAGTTAAGTTTATGTTGTAGTATGAGGGAGTGTTTCTTTGCCCCGTGATCTGTTTTCAATTTTCCGACAATGGGGTTTGGATTGAGCTGCATTTAATTGTGCGGTTGTTCTAGTGCAACGTGATCAGTGTTTCAGTAAGTAACCAACTCATCAAGTGTATACAGTCGAAGGACCAAGACAATGCCATATGCTAACTCAAATCTGGAAAATGAATGTGAAATTGCCAATGAGCAAAGACCAACAACAAGCACGCGACGGAGACAACTAGTGTTATAAAAATAAATGAGTGTGAAATATGACCAAATTCAAATAAAAATATGGTAATGATAGAAATCATAGGAAGCAAGTCGACGACTGGCAGGCAGGAAGCACCAAATATTCACATGGAGTAGGCACAATTTAGTTTACCAACTTATTCAAAAATCAAAATGGGTCCACCAAATCAACCTGAATCCGGATTTTATCCGATCCGATTGGTTTGCCATGAACAAGGGTCTTTTTTATAGTGACGGGAAAATAAAAACTCCCGTTTATAAAGATCACTTTGATTGGTTTGCCATGAACAAGTCAAGAGTCAACCCCACATTTTTTCACAAAATCAGTTTACGGAGTATTAGTGCTGCTTTGGATGGAATCGGAAACTACACTTCCTAGAAACTTAATTAATGAAAATTGAAGTTATTATAATCTAAGATAATATGTTTGGATACGTTTAACTTTGTGTTGATTAAAATAGTGCATTTTGTTTGGTTGAATATGAACTTTCGTAGAAATTTGAGTAAAATTACATTTGTAACTTTTAAAAATAAAAATTATTTATTTAAATTATGGACAAAGAGTAATTTGTTACTCCGTATTTAAAAAGAAAAAGAAAATATTTTTTTTAAAATAAATAAAAAGGTGGATTTCAATTTACCCACTCCTATATGGTAATTTCAATTTTTTCATTTTGAAGGAATTGAAATTTTTAGGAATTCTACTTATTTGATTTAAAAAAAAACAAAATCTAATATCTAATATCTAATATAATACTAAAACAGATTTTGTAGATGCCACGTGGCAGCAACTCCTTAAAAATAGACTATGTGGCAGCTTTATATTTAACATGACCCCACTTTTGATTAATTGATAAATTAATTATTTCTTCTCCCTAATTGTGAAATATTCTTATTGGTTGAAGTTATTTATGTGTTTGTTTAAATAAATCAATTATCGATAATTATTAAACAATAAAAAAATAAAAAATTTATTTTCATTCTAATATTTGTTAAAAAAAATTAATCTTCCTTAAGAAGCTTTTCATTCAAATAGGCATTTTTTATGAAATAATTTCTTTTTACGAGGGTATTTGACAAAAAAATTGAAGTTATGCGATTGAGGGTGTGTTTAGATTCCAATATATTTTAATTACAATGCATAAATGCTTGAGTCGTGTTTGTTTAACACTTTTTACAATGTTTTAAAATAACGTAAAATTTAAATTAAATACATAGTAAATTATGTGAATTAATTACATTATGTTATATAATGTAATTAAAAACTTTACACAATAGTGGTTGTTTGATTGACACAATTTATAAGGTATTTTATTTAAAAGGTATATCATTTTAAGCACACTATAAAATTTGATAACGAAATACTACTCAAGTGTTTGTATTTATAAATACATTATAATGAAAATGCAATTGGAATCCAAACACACCCTGACTGTCACTTATTTATAAGACTAATATTAATGTCTTAATTATTTTTTTATGTTGTTAAAATATCATTTGAATCTAAACATATTTTGAATATATATTAAGATCCTTATTAAAAAATTGCATATAAAATATACTTTCATTAGAAAATATATTCCATTGAATCTTCTAATTTAATAAAGGGTGTGGTATAAAAATAACAAAAAGAAAGAGATTTTACATTTGTATCTTTAACAAAAGTTTCGTATACACTAAAGACATATCTTAGTTTTTTTTTTTTTAATTGTGTAAACATTTAGAGTCAAATAAATCAAATATTAAAATAAATCATGTATATGTGAATCTTTAACTGTACTTCTTGAACCTCCTTTATAACTTTAAGTTTTTTTTTCCTCACTTTTCAACTCTTTTTTTTCCATATTTTTTTAAAATTATTTTAGAGGTTTAAGCGAAAGTTGAGGTTTCCTGTCAAAGTTTCTTTGTCAGATGGCTCAATCAAACAATAGTGGTTGTTTGATTGACATAATTTATAAGGTATTTTGGCCGCCTCCTACAATTAAGAGATAGGTTTCATAAAGGACTTTTTTGGCTTATCGGAGATGGCACAAGCATAAATGTATGGTCTTACCCATGGCTGAATGAAGTGAATCTTGAACAATATAAATCTAACCACAACCCGGAACTGAAAGTTTCAGACCTAATCATGCCAGAAAAGGATTGGAACATTGCTTTGCTTAACCAACTGTTCCCCCCTGCAATTGTCCAACAAGTCACCAGGATTACTATCCCAACTTGGGAGGCCAAAGATAAATTGATCTGACGATTTGATAAGGACAGTGTATATACTACTAAATCGAGTATTGACAAATCTACAACTATAAACCCAAACAACGCTAATACTACCTGGATTTGGAAATTACAATTACCACCGAGAACCCAAAACTTCATATGGAAAATTATTTCTGATAGCCTTGCAACAAATGAACGCCTAATTAGGTATTTTAACAGGGTTCATAGCCAATGCAGTCTCTGCAATGCAAAGAACGAAGATACAAACCATCTACTCCTCAAATGTCCTATCTCGAAGATGATCGTAGCAAAATATGAACAATTGGGTGGTGAAAGATTTTATGGTTTTAGTGACCCAGTAGCGTCAACAACAGATATGCAACACCTAAGAAGAAATAACACTCATTTTGAGCATCTTTGTATCCTATGGCAACATATATAGGAATTCCGCAACTCTGTAATCTTTAAGGGATGCAATCCTGATATTTTTAAGGTAGCAGTAAGGAAAGCTATCCACAACACAAGAGAATGGATAAAACTACAAAATGAAAATAAGAAACCAAAAAACAAGAGGAGTAGAACCATTAAATGGACAAAACCCCCAATGTCTGTCTACAAGATTAATGTAGATGGGTCGGTTAAACCGTCAGGCGATTGCCATATTGGGGGTATTATCATAGACTGGAATGGACAGGTTATTGATATTTTTTATGATAAAGTTCCCTAGGGATCTATAATCCACATAGAATCCCTTGCTTTCTGTAGTGGGTTAGAAATAGCATGTACTAAAGGATGGAGTAAGGTAGTCATCGAAGGAGATAGTCTGGGAGTTATCAAGACAATAGAAGATCAGAAATCAGCCCATTGGGAGATTATAAGAGTAGTCGAGAGAATCCATATGCTTCAGAAAGGATTCGCCACAACAAGAGCTCAACATTGCTATAGAGAAGCCAATCATGTTGTTGATTACATTGTGAAGAATAGTTTCAATTGTAGCTCTAGCTTCCCCTTTTATAGGGATCTCTGTAACATCATCCGTCAGGATGATCAAGAATGCTCTTAGTTATAAGACATTCTAATGGTTGCCTATTGTAAAAAAATAATAATTAAAAAAGGTATTTTATTTAAAAGGTATATCATTTTAAGCACGCTATAAAATTTGATAACGAAATATTACTCAAGTGTTTGTATTTATAAATACATTATAATGAAAATGAAATTGGAATCCAAACACACCCTGACTATCACTTATTTATAAGACTAATATTAATGTATTAATTATTTTTTTATGTTGTTAAAATATCATTTGAATCTAAACATATTTTGAATATATATTAAGATCCTTATTAAAAAATTGCATATAAAATATACTTTCATTAGCAAATATATTCCGTTGAATCTTCTAATTTAATAAAGGGCGTGGTATAAAAATAACAAAAAGAAAGAGATTTTACATTTGTATCTTTAACAAAAAATTCTTATACACTAAACACATATCTTAGTTTTTTTTTTTTTTTAATTGTGAAAGCATTTAGAGTCAAATAAATCAAATATTAAAATGAATCATGTATATGTGAATCTTTAACTCTCCTTCTTGAACCTCCTTCTTAACTTTAAGTTTTTTTTCCCTCACCTTTCAACTCTTTTTTTTCCATATTTTTTAAAATTTATTTTAGAGGTTTAAACGCAAGTTGAGGTTTCCCGTCAAAGTTTCTTTGTCAGATGACTCAATCAAACAATAGTGGTTGTTTGATTGACACAATTTATAAGGTATTTTATTTAAAAGGTATATCATTTGAAGTACACTATAAAATTTGATAACGAAATTCTACTCAAGTGTTTGTATTTATAAATACATTATAATGAAAATGCAATTGGAATCCAAACACACCCTGACTATCACTTATTTATAAGACTAATACTAATGTCTTAATTATTTTTTTATGTTGTTAAAATATCATTTGAATCTAAACATATTTTGAATATATATTAAGATCCTTATTAAAAAATTGCATATAAAATATACTTTCATTAGCAAATATATTCCGTTGAATTTTCTAATTTAATAAAGGGCGTGATATAAAAATAACAAAAAGAAAGAGATTTTACATTTGTATCTTTAACAAAAAATTCTTATACACTAAAGACATATCTTAGTTTTTATTTTTTTTAATTGTGAAAACATTTAGAGTCAAATAAATCAAATATTAAAATGAATCATGTATATGTGAATCTTTAACTGTTCTTCTTGAACCTCCTTCGTAACTCTAAGTTTTTTTCCTCACTTTTCAACTCTCTTTTTTTCCATATTTTTTTAAAATTATTTTAGAGGTTTAAGAAAAAGTTGAGGTTTCCTGTCAATGTTTCTTTGTCAGATGGCTCAATTAAGATTTTTACAGTGGTTGGGGGTATACATCTTGCATCGGGGTTGGTTTTGGATGTTTTCTATATACCTGAGTTCAAGATCAATCTGTTACCCGTTGGGAAAGTGATGTTTTCACTAATATATGATAATAAAGCTTCTATTTAGACATTGCAAATCATATAACATGCTCAAATAAAACTAATAAAGAGATAACATTTGATAGAGTTTTTAGCTTATTAAGAAACATGTCAAAAAAAAAATCTTTCTATAATTTGAGACGAAATGATTTTTTTTATACTTTTATGTTTATTAATAAAATATATCCCTTTTTTTATGTGCTCTCTATCCCAAACTTTTGAAAATTCTATTCACCAGCATTTGTGGAATGTGTAGTCCAACTACCAAATTATTTGGTTCTACCTTCCAACATTACCACAAAAAATGTGTGTTTAATGATCAAAGTAATCAATCAACTTATTAAAAAACTTAGAAGGCTAAAAAAACTCATTCTCAAACAGCAGTGATGGCCCTAAACTTCGTACTACCTATGTCTCAAAATATCGGTCTTTTAACTTCTTAGCATGTTTTTAAGGAGCTAAAAACATTTTAAGATATTAACTTTTTTTTTTATTTTTTTTTAAAATAATACTATACTTATTATTAATAAGCATAATATTATTTTTAAAAAACCTAGAAAAATATAATATTTTATATAGTTTTTAGCTTCTTAAAAAACATGGCAAAAAAATAAAACGAGCTCTATTTTGAGAAGGATGAAGCATTTTTTTTACTTTTAAGTTTATGACAAGAATATTTCTTCTCCGACATTTTTATATGCTCTCCATTCAAAAGTTCTTAAGACTCCATTCACCTAGAGTTTGTGTAATATGTAGTCGAACTACCAAGTTATTTGGCCTTACCTTCCAATCCATTAATTCAACAAAAAGTAATATTAGAGGGCCACATTTTTATATCATGTCTCGGGCGTTTCAAATCTCAAACCCAACCCTGCTAGGAAGATGAGACATTGACGGAAGTATAATTTTTTTAATCCAAATTTATCTTATTTTACTATATCGTTTTCATATTATTATAATAGTATAACATATCTAATATATAATGTAAATAAATCATGGTAATATCTTCTATAAAATATAATATATTTTACAAATCCCGTGCGTAATGCACGGGTACTATGCTAGTTATAATACTAAAGGAGAAGTCGACTAACCCATGTGGCGGCTTCTCCTTTAAAGTAGGATTTTTTTATTATTATTATAGGATTTGTTAATTAGTAAGATTTTTTTTTATCAATGGTTAAGATTTGTTAGTTAGAAAATCTCATCTTAGTAAGAATTGCTAATTAGTAGGATTTGTTAAGATTCGTTAGATTTTTTTTGGTAAATTATCCTTTTTTGTTAATTAGTAGGATTTATTATTAATTTTTAAGATTTGTTAATTAGTAGAATTTGTTAAGATTTGTTAGATTCTTTTGGTAAATTATCCTTTTTTGTTAATTAGTACAGTATGATTTATTATTAATTTTTAAGATTTGTTAATTATTAGGATTTTTTAATCAGTAGGATTTTTTTATTATTGGTAACAAACGAATTAAGTGATATCAAGTAAGATATTGATTTAACGAAAAATAAAAACAAGATAATTTAACGAAAAATATATATGACATATCAAGTATGATATGTCATATATATTTGCTAAAATAAAAACAAGATAATTTAACGAAAAAATCTAAACTAATTTTATCATAATTGTCGTATCCTATATCGGGTGAATTCCTTTTTTAGTTCCCAACCTTTACCCTTCGTTTCATTTTAGTCCTTAAGCTTTTAAATGTTTTAAAATGGTCCCTAATCTTACCTTTTTGTTCAATATTAGTCCTTCCGTTAACAAGGTGTTACCCATCTGTTAACTTTGATGACGTGGCAGATGTGGGGTAAAAATTAAAAGTAAAACCCAAAATTAAAAAATCAAAATTAAAACAACCCCGATTGACGGATGGAAACGGCAGAAAGAGGGGAAATTTTACGGTTCTTGGGAGAGGCATGGAGGGGAAGCGGAAAAAAATTTGACTTGATTGAAGGCGAATGAGAGAGGAGTGAATCGAGGACGAGAATGGCCTTGGACCAATTGCTGCGAGAGCTGCAAAGCTAGGCGACTAGCGAGCTCCGCTTGTTCGGTGATCGAAGATGTCATTGATGATCGCCAATGGGTGATTGGCGTAGCCGTTTCAGATATTGTGGGGACAACTAGGCAAGGTGCTACCATTCCGTTCAACTTGGAAAATGGAGGAGAATTCAATACCCTAAATCTGATTTCCACTTCTCCCTCGCCATTAAAATCAAATTACAACCGTTACTAAAGAGAGTCGAAGAAGAGATGACTCAGTGAGTGCCGCCGCTGCGCAGATCTCTGGTTCTCCGATGTTACTTGCGATCATCAGATTTTCTTCTCCCTCTTCGTTGCTCACCACCACTTGTGATCATCAGATTTTCCCCTCTTTCTGCCATTTCCATCTTTCAATCGGGGGTTTGTTTTAATTTTGGATTTTCTTTTTCATTTTTAATTAGGTTATACTATAATAGTAATAAGTTTTACAGTTTTACTTTTTCACCGCATTTGTTTGCCAGGTCATCAAAGTTAACAGAGGGGTACCACCTTATTAACGGAGGGACTAATATAGAACAAAAATGTAAGATTAGGGACCATTTTAAAACATTTTAAAACTTAGGGACTAAAATGAAATGAATGGTAAACGTTGAGGACTAAAAAAGGAATTCACCCATCCTATATCTACATTTGTTGGGGTAATTCTTTTGTTACCGATATGCATCCTAATTGGCTTATCGTCTGTCTATATTTATTTGGGTAATTATCGATATTTATCCTAAATGTTGTATCCTATATCTATATCTAATTGTCATATCTTATTCATGATTTTTGCCGTATATATCTAGATTAACTGCAGATATTCTAACTAAATAAAAAAAATATGTTATATATATATATATTGAGTTAGTAATCCTATGGTATGATGTATGAATAAAAACAAATCTCAACTATTTATACTAAGCGATAAAAACAAATCTCAACTATACCTAACAAATCACAATAAATAAATAAATTTACTAAAAAAAATTCAAATATAAATACAGGTTCATTTACATTGTTCCACAATATAATTCAAAGATGACAGTTGCATTCAAACATGTCAAATGCATTCAACTATTCAAGGAGAAAAATAATAAAGAAAAATAATTTCAACTCTAAATAATGGTACATTGCATATATAACTTATGATTATTTTTACATACATGGATTTGGGTACAAATACTAATTAACAATGAGATATATTTTTTTTTCTAATTACAAATATTTAAAGTTCTTTTTACCGTTAACTATATAATAATTAAAAATATTTAAATGTGAGAGGTATTTAGAGTTTAAAGTTTACTTATAAAAAAAATTATACATTTTTTTAGCATTAAATGTATTAATTTAAAAAAAATAGACCGCACAAAAGTGCGGGTACTAAACTTGTTATAATCTAAACACATGTATTAAAATCTACTTTCTAGGTTATTTCAATTCCTGATTTTTTTTAATCAAATTCAAACTTGCACATGCGTTATATTGGTTAATTATCCAAATAAGCTTAAATTAAAATTACCCATTTTAATAAATAATTTAACTTCACAATTGTCTTACTAGAATTCATTTTAGTGCTTTTATCTTTACCCTATAGCTCAGTTTAGAGGAAATTGAAGGAAATGACCTTTGACTCAAAAAACTTTGCTAGACTAACCTCTGCAAATAAATTTTTTTGTAAAGGGTCATCACCTCTGCCGGTTAGAGACGGATTGTAGCCGGTGGAGAGAGAGAGTAACGAGCATTTATTGCCCGTCTCTTTCAATCTCTAAAAACCCAAAATAGTCGACCTTCCCACATCTTGAAAGAAAGAAGAAGATGGAAGAAGGACAGTAAGGGGGCGGAATTGAAGGACAACGGCGGATCTCATGGCTTTTGCTGGCTCCAGCGAGGCTACAGGGGGCGGAATTGAAGGATAAGAGAGGAAGAAATCGAAAGAACAAGGCGACATTGATGTGGGCGGCGATGGCTCCGGCGGGTGTTGGGAGAAGACGTCAATCGCTGAAGATCGCTTGATGAACTCCAAGCAATTGGCAATGGCCTCGACGTAGAAGGAGTTGGTCCGGCGCTGGATGGCGCTGTCCGAAGAGAAATTGAAGGAGGAGGAGTAGAAAGCATCGGAGGAGTCAAGGGGAGCAGTTGTGGCGGAGGCGGTGGAGAAGGGACGGGCGCTGTGAGTTCCGAGCGGTCTGAGGGTTGATTGGTTAATCGATTTGGGAGAATTTCATATTTGGGGTTCCGAGCGTTCTGAGGGTTTGGTTGATCGATTTGAGAGAATTTCATATTTGGGGTCTGAGGGTTGATTGGTTGATCGATTTGAGAGAATTCCTCAGATTCGAAAGACGATGAGCAGGCAGTGGGTGGCGATTGCTCCGGCGGCGCTCCCTACCAACAGATGGGATCACCTCTGACCTCCTCCTTCACCCCCCTCCAAGCGGAATCAGACCGATGCCACCCACCTGTTTCCATTGATGCGATATGCCGCCGTTTCCAGCAACCAAGTCCTTCATGGATCGCCTGGCCGAGGAGCTTCTCGAACCTTCTTCAGCCTCTCCCAGTTTTCTTCATCATCCATTTCCAAACGCTACTTCGGTTTTCAAATTATTCCTTGCTTTTAGATACTTTCGATGTAGACGATTCGAACTGTGTGTTATTATTTCGATGGGAGGAAAGTGAATAAATTGGGGAAATGACTTGATCGAGATTTAGGCAAAATACTTGCTTGGTTGTGGTCTTGTGGTGATTGGTTGCTGTTGAATTTTATAGATGCACCTGAATATTTTGTAAGAAACCTAGATTGTTATCATCTTTGAGTGGATCAAACAAAACAACTATCTACCTTGATTTAGTCCTGATGAGAAGGTTTAAGAAACATAGATATATTAGAATAGATTTGCAACATTCGAAGGTTGGCGAACGGAGCTGCTGACTCTCTTGCCAATTGGTCTTTGCAGTTTACTGATGCATATAAGGAGCATAATTCCTTGCCTATTTCTGCTACTGACGTTGCCAATGTACCTATGTCAAGCTACTGATTTTTCTTAAATAAATCTAATGGGCCTTAGCCCTCATTTGAATAAAAAAAAAAAGAATCAAACAAAACAGCTATCTACCTTGATTTACACTTTGCCCAAAATTGTTATCATCTTTAAGTGGATTGATTATATTGATAAACTTCTGCTGAAACGACCTTTGCTCCTTTCCAAGATCCCTTGGTACGTGGAACTTTAAACATGGTTATTGAGTTTGTTAAAAACTGTTTACTAAGCAGCAGGCGACCTTTGATCCTCCCTCATTCATTAGCCACGTCGTCTATGCTTTTAGCTATTTGATCACTTCCTCTGATGTTTTGATCTCTGCCTTGTAAGATTCTCCATCTGTCATGTAATTTTTTTTGTCCGTCATGTCACATATTCCAAGAGTTATGTTAATTAGTGTTGTTTATGGATATGTTCATGACGTCGGGAAGGACAAGAAGGACACAACGACGACTGAGTTTGGGGACACTGGGATGGACAAAGGGGGTGCGTCGGATGCACCTCCTAAGAAAACTGAAGAAGTAATTAGGGTCCCTCTGATTGTCATGTCAATTGCAGTATGTAACATGTAAGTAATTAATAACTGTCATGTAAGATGAAATATTCATTGTGGTTGTCTACTAGACATATTTTGGTTGTTTCTTGTCTTACTTGTTGTTTAATGTTTGCCCTTGTTATAGTCAATAACGACTGTAATATATTACATGACGGCTTTAATATACTACCTCCTTCTCATATGTTGGTAAAGTTCAAGCTAAGAACCCATGCATCATCCTTTAATCTGAATTCATCACCTAATACAAAATGGCTAATTCTAAGCAGTGCATCATTTACTTTTAATAAAACTTAAGCCAAATTCTAAATTCAATAAAATACCAAGATTCACACATGTCATGTAAATCAATTTACCTGTCAAGTAAACAATTCACATGTTAAGTAAAAAAATTCACGTGTCAAGTAAAAAAATCCACGTGTCAAGTAAAATACATTATGTGTCATGTAAGTCCGGTATGGGTGACATGTAAATTCAATATTGGTGACGAGTAATTATATGCTGATTCGGACCTTTCTAATTGAAAAGGTTATCCCCGCGATTCAATCTATGTGGCAAATGGAGGATTCAAGGGCTACGATTTTCATCCAACAAGACAACGCAGGAACCCATGCTCATCCATACGATGAGCAATTTAAGCTTGCCACTTCACAAAATGAAGGAAAAGAGTGATTACCTCTTTAGAAAGCTATAGGAATTTACAAAACCTGATTTGGTGCTCTATGGACGAATTTACACAATTTTCTATTGAAACCGAGCACCTTTTCCTCTCTTTTCTATGATAGCAGCACCAAAGGCTTATTATTTACATGACACATGAATTGATTTACATGACACGTCCATTGTTTCACATGACATCTCAATTGTTTTACATGACACCTGAAAAGGTCACATGTTTACTTATCGATCAGCATATAATTACCCGTCACTCATACTGAATTTACATGTCACCCATACCGGATTGACGTGACATATAATGTATTGACACCTGGATTTTTTTACTTACACATGAATTTCAGACATATTATATTCCTTTTTGATGATTCAGAATTCCTTCTGCTATACTTTTTTTTTTGTGGGTAGACAATTGACATGCCTAATGTATTGAAAATCATGTTTGGATAAACTTTAGCATTGTGAAGCTTGGTAGACAATTGACATGCCTAATGTCTTCAACTAATATAGTTTCTGCCAAATTCAGCATGTTCTTCGTCTTCATCGAGATTGGGTGTAGCAAACACCTTCCTCCGCCACCAACTTCAATGAATCGAAAACCCGCCACCGAGCGCTCCTCTGCCAAGCGCTTTAAGTATGTGCTTTTCTCGTGTCATGTAGATCGTATTTGAATGACATGTTAATAGCAGTTCATGTCATGTACATCGTCTATAAATGACAAGTTCGAATTTCTCATAATTACAAAATGTGCGAACCACATTTCCAAGTGCATCATAAGTGATACAAAAACGCACCGGTCAGTCGACCAAGATGCACATAGAGCACTGCCATGTCAAAACTATTAACTATCATGTCAAAGGTATTACTTGACAGGTTAAAAGTGTTATATGTCATGTACATCGTCGTTGAATGACATGTTCGAATTTCCCATAAGTACAAAATTCCTTAACTACATATTGAATTACAAAAGCCGGAGCATAAGCGTCTCCAGGTGCATCAAACTTGACACCAAAAGACACCGGTCATTCGACCAACACGGACATGGGTCGTGAAGAACACACGAGGGGAGATGAAGAGATATTCACGCTGCACTTACCATTTTTTAGAGAGAAATTCATGGAGCGTATTCGCCCATTACACTAGCAAAGTAGCAAGATTGACAAAGATTATTTAATGGCACACACACATGATTCATGGGAAATCCTAATTACACTAGCAACGTAGCAAGATTGACAAGTAAATATTAACTAGTGTCATGTACAAACGCTGAGGCTGGAATGTTGACATAAACGGGTGACATGTATAAAAGCTGGTGGAAAAACGTGAGTTATTTTTTCTGAAAAAATGAGTTGTTTTTTTCTCTCTCTTTCTCTCAGCACTTTCTGAAAAAGTGAGTTGCTTTTTCTCTCTTCTCCTCTCAGCGCTCTCTCTCCTCTCATTAATTCACCTCTAATGAGTTCTATTTTTTTATTCACTCTCTCACATGTTTTTCTTTTTCCTTTTTTCTTTCCTCTCTCAGCTCTCTCTCTCTCTCTCTCTCTCTCTCTCTCTCTCTCTCTCAATTGTCCAGTCTCCCCCACTAACCTGCTACCGGTTGACCAAAAAACCGGATATCCGGAATTGTGCAATTTTTTTCCGGATAGGGTTAGGTGTGCAAGGTTTTCACCCAAAAGGGTTATTTTAGCAAATTACATGCTCAGTTTACTTGTTCAATAATTTTATTTTATTTCTGGCTTTATTATTGATTTTTCTAATTGGATTTTCAATTAACCCGAACCGTCTTGTCATCTCCTGATTCGTCGAATAATCAATTATGTATAATAAAGAAGAAATCGGCTGAGACACATGGCGACTTCTCCTTAAAAGTAATCGTATGAACCAATCATATTTTTTGAATTTTTTTGAAAGAAATAATTAATATATGTATAAGATACAATTAAACCCAATTTGATTAGATAGGATATATTTTTGGACAAAATTTTATTCTAACTCTATTTAATCAATATATCTATATATTTAAAAGATAAAATTAGATCCAATCTAATTAGATATGGATATATATGTAAAAGATATTAGTCAAATATAAATACTACTTCGTATTACATAAGATAATTTCCTATATATCTTGAACTTGTTGATATATTTATGAGATATATTTTTTGATTTTATGCATCTATAATTATGATAGATTTTTAGATTTTGACTTATATATAGTTTAGATTGTTAATGTTATTTCACAAACGTTGACTTCTTTTCTCTTCTTTTTGGTGTTGTTATTGTAGGTTGTTTACTTCAATTTTTAAGTAGTACTGTTTTTTTTAATTGTTATTTAATATAAAATTTATTTAAATTAAAGGAAAGAAAAAATATATGTGTATATATTGGAAGAATTTCATTTCATTTTATATTGATTATGAATGAAGAAGTATTGGAAGAAATTAACTAATTAATGAATAAATGAGTTTTATTATCAAATTTATTTAAATTGAAAAAATCGAACACGGTGCGGGTACTGAACTGGTTTGTCATATAATAACAGATCATATTTTATTGAGAAAATTTGATAAAAAAACCTTTAGCAAAATTTGATTAAGTAATTATGCCATATCAAATAAATTTTGGCCGCTCTATCATTCACCAAATTAAAATTAGCCCCTTGTACGTTGTACCTGACGATGCCATAGAAAATAGGTCTATTAAATAACATAAGTATAAAGTCATAAATAGGCCACCCAACGCAAAAAGACATCTGGCCCCACTACCAGATTCATTGCGGGTAAAGTACTCAATCAAGTCCCGACCAAACCCAACACCCTCGAAAACCTTGACCCGTATTTCCTCGCGACCTAAATCTTGATATAAACCCGCGTAAGAACCAGAGTAGGTCCTCCAAGTACCTTGTGGCTCTCCGGAACCCTAGCAAGCAGCTCGCTGGCTCAAGCACCTCACCTCTAAAAACACCACGTGTGTTGCCTATACCCCTAAGCGTGGGGGCATGCATTACATGTGTCCTATGTAAAACTACGAGGTCGTCAGCCAACTACTCGCTTGGTTTCCCTATAAATACTCCCCTCCGACCCCAAAGAAAGGGATCCGATTGGAAGATAAGAAAGTAGAAGAGCTCTGATTGTCTCCCGGACCTAAAGCCCCCAGAGTTGAGTTCTTAAGATCTGTGATCGGAGAAGAACGTTCGAGGAATAAGAACATCACCTAGCTTTCTCTCAAGACGACGATCGAACGATTCAAATCCTCACGAGCCAAACATACTACCCCCATCGCTTGGACTAATAAAAGCATATCTTGGTCATCACCCCTCACGGTTAAGGCTTACATGTATTTCAGGTCATTTTATCGTCATAATGAGTTAATAAGTACAGGTGAAATTCCACGATCGCTTCATTGGCGCCGTCTGTGGGAACCTTTCATGACGAGAGGTTCCGCGTAGCGATACACTTTTTCTTTACTTTACATTCCTTCAATTCCCTTTCACATTCTTTTTTGCGCCTTTGTTATTTTAACTCTTCATAGATCATATATAAAATAATTAATAGTAGCGCTTATTTCCCTTTTTAACGCTAATAAATTCTATAGGAATCATGAACTTTACCCTATTCGGGGAGGAATTTGGAAACCAACACCATGATTCCGAGGAAACCAACGGTCTCAACCTCAACCTTCCCCCCAACGAGGAAGCTCTACACAGCGGCAACGAGAACGTCCCTCAACAACCTCCATGGGACACCGCGCAGCCACCTCCGTTCGCTCCCTACGGAAGGTGGGGCGGTTACCCCCCGTACCAATTCTTCGCGGAGAGTTACACGCAGAGCACATACTTCAACCAACAGGCGAACAAGGTGCCATTCTAGCACGACCCCCATGGCTACTATCAACAACAGGGTCCCGTGCCTATAACGGTCAACCACTTCCCCAACCCTACTGTAAAGACCGGGAAATTTTATAATATTAAAATAGTAATTTATATTCATTCCGACTTTTAAAATTCGAAAGGTTTGGGATTTCCGTCCTTGAGTTATTGGTTTTATTCTAAATATTTCAAAACAAGTTCCGACATTATTTAATTGGAAATTTAAAACATGTTATACTCTGATTTTATATACCGGAAATTGGAAAATTGAGGAGTATTTTAAACACGTCGGGATAAAGTCGAGTGAGAGGGTTTCAAGATTTATTTTATTATATTCTATTTCTTTTCCGGGAATTTTCCTTGGGATCATATTCCTTATGTCTTCCACCTCAAATGTCCCATTCTTTTATCCCTATTTCAATTTTAAAGTTATTATCAATTGTGGTATGATTTGGATAAGGATATTTTGGTGTTTGGGCAATTAGAGGAAATTTGACCACTTTTCATTCTCTCCCTCTGCCTCACTCTATTACACCAGTTCAACCAAAGAACCCACATTCCAATTCCTTCCTCTCGCTTAACCTGGCCTTTGCAGCAACAACCCACAAAAGTAGTCTCTCATTGTCTCCCATTTCTCTCCTCTGCAAAACCCAAAGATTCTGAGGAACCAAGCCTCCCAGCATGTTCCTTGCTATAGCTGTCATTATACACAAGTGTATTCAGTTGCAATTGTAGGAATGAGACAAAATAATGCAGACCCGTACCCGTTTCCCCACCATTGTGTGCCTGCTATTCAGAGTTCACCATAAAAGAAACCTCCCAGCCTTCAAACCCCTTTTCATTTGATTTTCAAATGCAACGTCCCCTTCTCGCATTTCCTTCAAATTTCACACAATCCTTTAGCCCTCCTCCCTTTTACAACTCAACACCAGACACCCCCTTCTCGATTCCTCCTCCATCACCGCCAGTAACATCACCTCCTCCTTGGTCACCAGCGCCGCCACACACCTCCCTCCGCCCTTGTCTTCGATCCAAGCCCAGCTGAGCACTCAACCCTCTATTCCTCCTTTCGGTATGAGCAGCTGCAACCGCTCCTTTCAAGCGCAGCAGAAGCGGCCAGGAACACCGTCGCCCAGAAGCCGGAACCATCGACGACCGAGCGCGAGCCCACCAATCTCTCCTGTTTTCCGATCCCCGCAGTGGTAAGCTTTTCTCCTTCTCTTTCCGATCAGAAACGATGTAAAGTTCCTCCTTTAAGCCTCCATCCTCCCTTCCTAGGCCGATCCGTCTCGTTTCCGACTCTGGCGGTCTAACCCAGCCCCGACGAGAGGTTTTCTCCGGCGATATTTAGCAATCTCGGTAAGGCTTCTCCTCCTTCCTCCCTGTCTGTTCTCGTTTCTTTCCCTCGGGTTATTTGAGGTCGGGGATGGTCGGACTTCAGGCAAGCCTGCCGCCGGCGGGCCGAGCTGTTCTTCTTCCTCTTCGTTTTTCCAATCGGTAGGGCGAGCTCTGTTCTGGGTACCTGAGAGAGACGATCCCTTCTTTTATTTTCTTTTGTGGGTTGGGCCATGTTTCCAGGTCGGGTTCTATTTTCCGGGTCCGGGTAATCCTTCCGGGTTGGGGCTGGGAGAGTCTAGCTTGGGCCGGATCCAGATCTGGGCCTTTTCCCTCTTTCACTTTGGGCGGGTTGGGTCATTGGTCCGGGTTATGTGTTGGTGGGCTCTTCTTTGTTGTTAAATGGTTATTTCTTACATCTATTATATATAGCTTATGTTTTATGCTAGTATTTATTTAATTATGTGTTTATCATTGTTATTGCTACGATGATTCTTATTTTATGAAAATAAATTTCTGAAATTATTATATATTATAAAATGGTTTAAAGAAGGCATTATTTGGAATATGTATTTAGTGATGGTTTAATTGTGATTTAAGGAAATTTGAGATGAACTATGGGTTTTGATTTAATATTATTAATATATAAAAATAGTCTGGTGTTATTTTAAGTCATATATTGTAATAAAGTATTATTTAAGAGGGTTTCAAGTTTCCGGAAATATCTCTCAAATGATTCATTGTTTGAAAACAAAAATGCCGGAATATTTGATAAAACAAGACTTTGGGTTGACTTAGAAAATTTGATACTCCCTTTTGATTTGGTCAAATATGAATTTGAGAAATCGGTTTTAAGGTTTAAATGTTAATGTTGGGATTCTTTGTCTTGGTTTGATGATATTGGTTTTGAGAATGAAGTTTGGAAATATGGTTGGTACGATTTTATCAATGAGTTTGATTTGAAGAATGATTTTGGTTGATGTTCATCGTATCGGAAAGGTTTTGGAAAATGATTTTACCATCGATTGGTTTTGAGGATGTTAAGAATTTGGGTTCGTGTGTATGAATGTTAGTCCGGTGGCTTATGACAATGACTTGATGATAGGTGTGTATTGCTCTTGGATTGCTTGGACTTGCATTTGGGCCTTACTTGTATTATCCTGCTGTTCAACATCTTCAGGTAAGTTCCCTAGGGGGCTTACTCAGGTTGGACATTCATGCCTGTTGTTGCATTTTATGTTAGGTGTTGCATATGCATAAAAGCATGCCATGTAGTATCCTGTTTAGGTTGCACTAATTGAATGAGCATCTGCTTACTTATTGCGTTTGAAACAAAACGGCCGTTATATGTGATTGTCCTAGAGTCTTTGCTAGGGTTATAAGGTAGCCCAGCCTCATCGGGTACCCTGAGTCAATCGAGTCATGAACTTCTTTATATTATGAGATGCCTGCGGGTTTTATTGTGGAGCGGGTTAGGCATGCGTGCCGCCCGATTATTGATGGAATGCATTCACGAGCTGGCCAGTCTCCGCCCTATCGGAAGGGGGTGGAGGTAGGAGAGGGATATGCCACTTGGCATTGTCTTGGGCCCTTTACAGTATTTTTTACACATTATTATAACTAGGAGCATGCTAGTGTGTTTGACTTTCGTATTACATTAGAGCATCTTTATTAGGTATAGCACATATTATGTGGCCTCAGCGAGGACTGCCGGTCCCGCATGAGTGGCTCGATCGGACTCCTTTCCCCGTTCTTTTTTTCAAAGGCATTTTCTGCAGATTTTGAGTGCTCGATGTCTATATGACGAGGTTCCCTTTTGGTGAATTGAAGAATCTGGCTAATATCCTAACTTAGTAAAATGGTAATTACCCACTCATAATTTGGTTTTGACCGGCTCTGCCGTGGCACTTGTATCTTTACTTTACTTCCGCTTTAATTTCGTTTGAAATGGATTCCGCGACTTAGTCTTAGGACAAGTTAAGGGTACCCAACGGCCCTTCGAGGTTTTTAGGGTTTGAAATCCCTCTTTCTACTAATCTTGAAATGAGTTTGAAACCTCGACCCGTACCTGGATTGCAAGATCCGAACAAGGGGTTTTATCCCTTGAAACGTAACCCGGAAATCATAATTCTAGGCCGTTACAAAGATGGTATCAGAGCCGAGGTTGTGCAATTCGGGTACGCAAGGGTCGAGTGTATGTTTTGGAAAACCGCCCATGAATTTCAAAGGATTTGAAATGATTTTAAGAAGGGCAAAATGAACTTAAGATGCCTAATTGAAATTGGACTAAGTAATGAACTTGACTTGTAATAAAAGAGAAAAACCGACCAAATGGGGACGCGAGTGGGTAGTAAAGGCGCTAGACCACCCCTATTGGGTGTAGTTGGGAACCGTAGGCAAAATATCAGCTTGTTCTTTACAGATGGGTTGGGAGACTCAAATGAGATCATTATGAGTGTTATTTATTGATTCTATGTTGAATGATTGCTATGCTATAGATCTGATTTGGTATGCCTAACAATGAGTTGTGTACTGACTGATCTGTGCAAACGGGATAGTGGGAGTACCCTTATTTCCGTGTGGTCAAACTCAGCTTGTGTGAAACAGCCTCTTCCACTATGTTGTTAACCCCTGACTGGTCTATCGAGCCTTTCTCTCGGATGTCAGTGTCTTCCACGGGGAATTGGGTTGGTAAACACATTGTGTCGGGAATCATGTATGGATGTGAAGGTTGTTTGAGCGAGTACTGGAAGGTGGTTCCTTATGTCCCTTTAAGTCAAAAGCAAGGTATTTTTGGGCTGTATTTCTTGATTCTTGTGACGATCAACCCGTGTCTTCTTGCCACAAAGAGTCATACCAGAGTCCCACGGGAAAGAGAGGTGAGAAGTCAGTCGGGAAAAGTCAGTGGTTGCCCTTAGGGATCCCTGTCCGGTTGTAATGGTGACTCTCTCTGAATTGCATGACATGATTTTGTAGTCTCTAACACGTGCCTTATGAATAACCATTGGTATCCAGTTGTTGTGTTATATTTACATATGTGACTAGTTACATTGCTTAAGTCTTGTGTTATGTATTGTCTTCTATCATGATTGTATGTTGTTTATAGCATGCCTACTTGACATATTGTATTAATTGCGCTAATGATCAATTGAAAGCATGAACCACATGATATGAACCTATATGCTTGTTGTTTTGCCTGGGTTAGGTGCATGATAGTGTGATCAATTCCTCTTTGTATGAATGTTGATAGATGATCATCTTAGCATATTGGATGATGACGTGTCAATGCCTATTATCCCTTTTGTGACAAGAATAAATAGCATGCCCGTTTGCTATGTATACATCAGGTTAATTATTGTTGCTTACTCTGCAATTTATATTGTTGTGTGATACTTGCACTGAATTGGGATTATGTTGGTGTAAATGAGTCTTGATAAATGCATGTTTTGTCCCACTATGTGTTGGTTTGAACTCATGTTCCCGTGTTCCAGCTATATTGCCATGTTGCTTAAACTCGTAGTATACATCATAAAACCTTCCTCATGCTTCTATATTGTTGGAATGTGATTGAATTAATTTCTTACGTGACGTCGTGATTAGTTGCATGCACGTATCGTATGTTAGGTTGAACCTTTAGTATCATGTAGGATCCTTGGTGGTGACTCGTGTGAATTGTATATTGTCTGCATTATTTCTGATTCTCTCTCGAGCTAGGTTCCTGATAGTGTGGTTCCTCCCTCTTTCTATTACCATAACATGTCTTACTCATGCAAGTTAATTGATGTTGAATTCGATGATTGATTTGCTTTCCGTTATGGTTAATCGTAGCATGCTTACATGTTGTCGCTCAGTAGTGTTCCCCTATTGCTCCATGATATCCTCTCGTGCTTGCATACATGTATGACTTGGAACCTCGCATGATCACACACCATGCTATATCATGTCTTCACATACGTAGGACGCATGAATGTTAGGATGAATCTAATCGCATTATCTTGATTGTATTCATGTTTGATATGTGCCAGTAGTGTCCTGTAAGGCTTATGATTCCCAATATGACTCGCTAGATGATCACGTGTTGTACTTGTTCTATGATGTGATGACTATTCTACCATATACGTGCTCTATGATGGTTCGTTCTTGGCACGATTATAACCTATTGCCCGTGATGTTGTCTTGTTTACTATGTTGTGATCCTTTAGCTTTCACGTACATCATATTGAACTCATTTAATCATACTTGTCTATGCTCATGTCTTATCATGTATCGCTAGCATCGTATAGGACCTATGCCTCCTAAGTGTATCTCATCATATGATTACATGCCATTATGAACCTACAATATGATCCTTGTTATTAGTTACGATGATTACTATGCCGCCTTATGTATTCTCGTATTGTGCTTAGTTTGATCGTTAGGATGTACATCGCCATGCTATACTTGACCTCACCTGATGCTGCATGTACCATTCTTGTACATTTGTTCATACTCATGATACCTGTTATCTTCATTAAATTCCGCATGACTTCGAATCTTGTATGATAATTACTGGTTCCACATATCCTGCTTGGAGTTGCTAGACATATTTGGTTCCATGAAATAATAGACTGCTAGCTTGTCTCACATGCATTAGTGTAGGACTCGATTGTGCCTTTTGGAATGAGTATGCATGTCGTTATCTTTGAGATAGGTACATGTTAGTGTGGATTAATGTGACTGATGTGCTCCATGATGAATCCATTTTGCTTGTCACAATAGACTTCCATAAGGGCATCATTGCTATTATCGGGTCAGAGTCTTGTCTCAAGTCTTGTCGTCTTTAGCATCGGTCTACGTTTGTTTCCGAGAGGAACACTGGGTGTCCGTCCCTGTCACTCCCCTATCCCCACTAACTTGAACTCCTACGCGATATATCGGACGAGTGACGCATGGAAGAGGGGACGGAAAGTAGATAGCAATAGAGTAGCGCAGCGGAAGCGTGGGCCCATAACCCACGGGCCTCAGGATCGATGATGTCGGCGGGACAAGCAGGTATCGAGGAAAGCGGTTACTGAGTGCGATATGACTTGCAAGCGAGAGTGTCCTTTGTTCGAATTGCTAATTCTTCTGAATTTGTTGGTGACGATATTGCACTAACCTGACGATGAGATTTACGTGTTGATGTGCTGACTTGGTAATGATTGTTGCCTGATTGTCTGTTGTCTGTGATGGTATGATTTTACGCCTTATAGTTCTAATTTGCCATGAACCATGATGTCTTTATGTGTTGATGCTTTGAGTTGCTAAGCATGATCTAAATTACTGTACCTATAAAAGTATGAACTACAAATGCTGAAAACCTGAATTGTTTATCTTCTGAGGTTATGATGCAACTTGCTATCTTGACTTGATTATGTGCATATATGATGATTTGTAATAATGATTGAGCATGATGGTAAACTGAGACTTGTTGACATAGTTGCAATAATTGATTATGAACCCATGATGCTATGTTTATAAATGCTGGTTGACCTGATGTAGATCTTATGTGTGACGATTTCATGATTATCTCTCCTTTAAACCTGTGGATGAGATCATTTGGTAGTGTGGTTGGAGAGTGGTGAAAGAATTTGAGTGATTAGGATGATCGATGGTTTATTAGGCAAATCACGAGAGAGAAATGTTAGCAGGGTAGGATGCTTGTGATGTCTTGAGTAGTATGAAAAATATGGGGAATGACTTTTGAGAGTATTGAGGATATAATATGAGAGGGTTCTCGAGTGTGAAGTTAGAGGTAGGAGTTGAGTTCTTAGAGGTGGATGGTGTGTGAGAGTGCTTGATGGAATGAGGGTGAGATTGGAGTATCGAAATGAGTTGAGATTTCTTTAGGGGATTTTTTCAGAGTTAATGCTGTTGAGTCTAGAAGAGGATTAATCTTGGCTTGAGAGTGGAGATGGGTGAGTGGGGATTGTGTTTTATTTTGACTGGTATGGTGTGAGGAATTTTCTTGACTTTGTGATTTATTTATATCTGCTGGCATGATGTTAGATAACAACCATGATGAATCTGATACCGAATGATATATTGATGTTTTCTATCTTGTTATGTTATTTTAAAAGCATGTTAGGAGGTTTTGTGATATGATATATGAGATCATAATGTGTTATTATGTGAAAGCATGATGTTATATTATGTGGTGGTAAACATGATGTTGTATTATATGGTTGATAAGCATGATTATTGACATGATAAATGATAAATATGACTTAGAGTATGAGAATGATTAGTGTGTATGAGATAATGATGCATGATCGTTATATGGCATTGTGTTGAGTTAAGATGATGTTTGGTGAATATGCTGACATTCGATGACTGATATACTGTTTTGACCTTCCCTTTCACGGAATCTTAATAACATGACTTGTTGTGTTGACAATGAGTTTGATTCATTGACCTTATGACGAGGATGTACTTGTTATGACATTGGTGTGATAACGAGATGTGTGTTATGATTTTGGCATAGATGCATATTATAACCTTTAGTATGGTGTGGAGACGTTGATGTGATATTGTGGTAGTGTGCTAGCATATGTTTGAGACTTGTCATATGATATACTCGTTGAGGATCGATTGGTTATGTGGTTATGCATTGCTTATGGCTTGTGAATCTTGCTTGAATTGAGACTGGTAGATTGATTTGATTCTGGAAACTAGGAAGAGAATATGGGATTAGCCCTTAGAGGTGGATGGTTCCACCTCCGAGCTTCTGAATTTGATTGATTGTTATGCGGGGAACTGATTTGGTTTTGGAGGATTTTGACGAAATTTTGATCGAAACGATTTTATTTGTTTTGGTGTAAAGTTGCTTGGTTAAACGTCTTATTGAAGATTTTGAGCGGTTTGAAAATGAATTACATGAAATTTTAAAGAATAAACGTTACCGAGAATTTCAACGATTTTGAGGCCAATCTTTTCCACTTGCGGAATCACTTTTTGAGATTTTTTACACCCGGGCTTATATTATAACGCCTCACGAAGTGAATACAAGCATTTTATAGGGGCGCATATAGAATGCTTGCTAAGACCCAGTAGAGACGCTATGATTGTTTTTCGAGTTATAATGTGACCGAAAGGTCGGGGTAAGGGTGTGATACGGGCCCATATCACATACTTGCTACGACCAATTGGGAATGTTATGATCACGTCAAGGGTGCTGTGAGGATCTCATACGGGCCCCTATGGGATGCTTACGGGATCAATGACATGATCCTTGGACTCACCAATTTCATACTTCATCCCCTTGTTTTAGAGTGATTTTAGTCTCGGGGACGAGACTTGTTTTTAGAGGTGGATGATGTAAAGACCGAGAAATTTTATAATATTAAAATTATTAAAATAGTAATTTATATTCATTCCGACTTTTAAAATTCGAAAGGTTTGGAATTTCCGTCCTTGAGTTATTGGTTTTATTCTAAATATTTCAAAACAAGTTCCGGCATTATTTAATTGGAAATTTAAAACATGTTATACTCTGATTTTATATACCGGAAATTGGAAAATTGAGGAGTATTTGAAACACGTCGGGATAAAGTCGAGTGAGCGGGTTTCAGGATTTATTTTATTATATTCTATTTCTTTTCCGGGAATTTTCCTTGGGATCATATTCCTTATGTCTTCCACCTCAAATGTCCCATTCTTGTATCCCTATTTCAATTTTAAAGTTATTATCAATTGTGGTATGATTTGGATAAGGATATTTTGGTGTTTGGGCAATTAGAGGAAATTTAACCACTTTTCATTCTCTCCCTCTGCCTCACTCTATTACACCAGTTCAACCAAAGAACCCACAGTCCAATTCCTTCCTCTCGCTTAACCTGGCCTTTGCAGCAACAACCCACAAAAGTAGTCTCTCCTTGTCTCCCATTTCTTTCCTCTGCAAAACCCAGAGATTCTGAGGAACCAAGCCTCCCAGCACGTTCCTTGCTATAGCTTTCATTATACACAAGTGTATTCAGTTGCAATTGTAGGAATGAGACAAAATAATGCAGACCCGTACCCGTTTCCCCACCACTGTGTGCCTGCTATTCAGAGTTCACCACAAAAGAAACCTCCCAGCCTTCAAACCCCTTTTCATTTGATTTTCAAATGCAACTTCCCCTTCTCACATTTCCTTCAAATTTCACACAATCCTTTAGCCCTCCTCCCTTTTATAACTCAACATCGGACACCCCCTTCTCGATTCCTCCTCCATCACCGCCAGTAACATCACCTCCTTCTTGGTCACCAGCGCCGCCACACACCTCCCTCCGCCCTTGTCTTCGATCCGAGCCCAGCTGAGCATTCAACCCTCTATTCCTCCTTCCGGTATGAGCAGCTGCAACCTCTCCTTTCAAGCGCAGCAGAAGCGGCCAGGAACACCGACGCCCAGAAGCCGGAACCACCGACGACCGAGCGCGAGCCCACCGACTTAGGTGTTCCATATGCATAAAAGCATGCCATGTAGTATCCTGTTTAGGTTGCACTAATTGAATGAGCATCTGCTTACTTATTGCGTTTGAAACAGAACGGCCGTTATCTGTGATAGTCCTAGAGTCCTTACTTGGGTTATAGGGTAGCCCAGCCTCATCGGGTACCCTGAGTCAATCGAGTCATGAACTTCCTTGTATTATGAGATGCCTGCGGGCTTTATTGTGGAGCAGGTTAGGCATGCGTGTCGCCCGATTATTGATGGAATGCATTCACGAGCTGGCCAGTCTCCGCCCTATCGAAAGGGGGTGGAGGTAGGAGAGGGATATGCCACTTGGCATTGTCTTGGGCCCTTTACATTATTTTTTACACATTATTATAACTAGGAGCATGCTAGTGTGTTTGACTTTCGTATTGCATTAGAGCATCTTTATTAGGTATAGCACATACTATGTGGCCTCAGCGAGGACTGCCGGTTCCGCATGAGTGGCTCGATCTGACTCATTTCCCCGTTCTTTTTTTCAAAGGCATTTTCTACAGATTTTGAGTGCTCGATGTCTATATGACGAGGTTCCCTTTTGGCGAATTGAAGAATCTGGCTAATATCCTAACTTGGTAAAATGGTAATTACCCACTCATAATTTGGTTTTGACCGGCTCTGCCGTGGCACTTGTATCTTTACTTTACTTCCGCTTTACTTTCGTTTGAAATGGATTCCGCGACATAGTCTTAGGACAAGTTAAGGGTACCCAACGACCCTTCGAGGTTTTTAGGGTTTGAAATCCCTCTTTCTACTAATCTTAAAATGAGTTTGAAACCTCGACCCGTACCTGGATTGCAAGATCCGAACAAGGGGTTTTATCCCTTGAAACGTAACCCGGAAATCATAATTCTGGGCCGTTACACCTGTTGGTGGCCCTATTAACCCCGATCCAGAGCTTGACGAAAACGCCAACTAGATCGCCCGTGTTTTCAACGCCAGGGATGTATCATCACGTTCGAATTCCCCTGAGGCACCTGGGTAAACTCGCAAAGGTGAACTGTTGTGAGCCTAATTTGCCATATTTTACACTTACTTTTATACAGATTTATGTATACATTTCATGCATTTGGGTTAGAATAGTAAAAAATCTATGTAGTTTATGCATATTAGCCAATTATGGAGGTCTACACTAGTTTCTGTTTAATTTCGCAGAAACCGGACGCACTTTGGAGCTTAAAGGAATTCCATGAAGAAGCTATGGATGGTGCGGCTAGAGTAAACGCTACTTTTCGCCATTCATCATTCTGAATCAAGTTCAAATGTCTTCATGAGAGTTGTAGCCCTCAAAAATAATTCCAACACATACTCATATGCGTCAATCGGACGAACGAGGACTCGGGAAAGTGCGTTTCAAGAATAGAGCAGAATGTTGAGAGCGAACCAGTTCTACTCGACGTCGACCACATCTAGTCGAAGTCGAGTACATCGAGCCTAGAAATCCACATGAAGTCGAGCAAGATCACTCAAGCAGAACAACTCTACTCGACGTCGAGGAGTTTGGTCGACGTCGAGTACACCCATCGAGTACAGAACCTGCTCGAGCTCGAGTGCAACCCCGGAGGAAAAATCCTACTCGACGTCGAGGACAATCCAGTCGAGTCCGAGTACGAGATCGAGTTGTGCCGAGAAAATAGAATTGCTTGCAAGAGAAGATATGTGGAATTCTATCCATCCACATCAAGATCTATCAAGACAAGAGGAATCTATCCACATTAGTCCTAGTTTCCTTTAAGATATTTATTTCCTTTATCATAATGTTTTATCTTATGTTTTTAGATAGAAAGTTTTAGATATAGATATAGTTGTTCCTTCCTAGAATAGCTACATGGAACACTATAAATAAGGCCTTAGGGGTAGGATTTTAGAATCATCCAAGCCAAGCCACAAGAGAACACATAGAGAGAGATATCGAGTAGGAGAGAGAGAGAGACTCTTGGAGCCGAGTGGAGTTGGAGAAGTTGTGAGACGATTTGGCTTTGTTCGGTTGTAAGTTTTCTTTTAGTTTATTAATGCAATTTATTTTCCATAAATTATTAATGTGTTTATTCATGATGAGAAGCGAGTAGTCATCCAACTTCTAGGGTCGGCGTGAGCCTGACGGTAGCCATGTAAGGTGATGCGGTAAAGGTACAATCTTTTGATGCAATTTCGTCTTCTATCCCTATGAGCATGATTCTTTTGAGAAAGTTGAAGGTGATCCTTGTTTGTGTTATTGAAGAGAAAGCGACTTAATACAACTTGGATTAATTAGGTGAAAAAAGAGTTAGTAACAATTAGGGTTTATTCGAAAGCCTCTATTTTCTATTTGTTAATAACGAAAGTAATTATTTGATGAAAATGCATGATCTTTTATACCTTATGCATTATTTTATATGGTTATCGTTATGGTGTTGAAACCCTGAACTTGCAAGTGTTTTAGTTTATTGATTTCATTCACCAATTTCGTGTTTTCCTTCATTTTTTTATGCAATTTAAAGTTTCGAATTTTGTTTCTGTTTTTACTCAAAATCGACCAAATCTAGTCGACGTCGAGTAGGGTTTACTCGATATTGCTTGTTTTGCTTTCATTTTCGTTTCTTTTTTCTATTTTACTCGACAGTGTGGTCGACGTCGAGGACATTGGTCCACGTCTAGGACTCTTCTGGTCGAGATCGTGCTGAGTTTTTGAACTGAAAAGGCTGGCGCTGCCACGCTTTCTCGTGGATCGATCCTGACTACCTTCTACTAAAACGGGAGTAAGTCTTGTATTTATTTGCTAAGACGGGAAGTCGGTTGGTGTTGTGAGCCTAATTTGCCATGTTTAACAGTAACTTTTATATCGATTTCTGCATACATTGCATGCATTTAGACTAAAATAATACAGAATATGTGTAAATTATGTTTATTTGCAATATATGGAGGTCTACACAAGTTTTTGTTATATTTGGCAGAAATCGGACGCACTTTGGAGCTTAAAGGAAACTCATGGAGAAGCTAAGAATGGTGCAGCTGGAGAAGAGGCCATTTCTCACCATTCTTCGTTCTGAATGGAGCTTTGATATCTTCATGAGAGTTGTAACCCTCAAAAAGATCTTTCCAACGCATGGTCATATGCGTCAATCCGACGAACGAGGACTCGGGAAAGTGCGTTTTAAGAAAAAAACAGAAAGCTGAGAAATCTTTACTCGAGATCGAGTACACTCTACTCGAGATCGAGGAGAGCCTGGTCGAGAAAGAGATGATCGAGAAGCCGAGGACGAAGACGCATACCACCTCTACTCGATCTCGAGGAGGCTTAGTCGAGATCGAGGAGCCCGGAAGCCGTGTCCGAGCATGTCGAGTAGATCCACCCGGGAAGACCTAGTCGATGAGCAAATCTACTCGAGACAGAGTAGGGCTACTCGAGATCGACTAGACCTCCGAGCCATGTCCGAGCCTTGTCGAGCACCAGTCACCCGAGAAGACGAGCCACCGAAGTCGACGACAATCCTACTCGATCTCGAGGAGCCCTAGTCGAGATCGACGAGCCGTGTCCGGGAGCGCGTTACGCGGTTTCGCTGTCCTACTAGGATTGAGAGTCCTTGGATCCAATTCTATCCAATTTGGCCGAGATCTATCAACATCTATCAAGTTCTATCTATGGAGAAGACATGGAAGACATCTTACCTATTTTAGATTTATTTTCCTTTTAGATTTAATTCCTAAATTGCTTTTATTTATCTTTTAAAGTTTTAGATTTAAATTTAGATATAGATATAGATATTCTATCCTTGATTAGCAAGGAATAGAAGGCTATAAATAAAGCCCTAGGGGCTGGTTTTTCATTCATTCCATCATTCAATTCAATTTTCAGAGAGAGAGAAGTAGTTCCACAGAGAAGTTTTCGGAGTTCTAAAGTTTTTAGGGTTTTGGCATTCTGCGAAAGTTGATTGCCGGGATTGTAAAGGCTTTGAATATAGTTTAATGCAAGTTTCTTTTTATACATCAATGTCTGTGATTGCGATGAGGCGTGAGTAGTCCACCCACTTCTGGGGCTGGGGTGAGCCCGACGGTGGCCATGTGAGATGATGCAGTAAAGGTCAGATCTTTTTATGCAATTCGTCTTCTATCCCTATGAGCATGGTTCTTTTGCGAGAGTTGAAGGTGATCCTTGTTTGTGTTATTGAAGCGAAAGTGATCTTAATGCAACTTGGATTAATTATGTGAAAAGGGTTAGTAACAATTAAGGTTTATGCGAAAGCCTCTATATGCCTATTTGTTAGTAACGAAAGTTATTTTGATGGAAAGCATGATCTTTTATGCCTTTATGTGTCACTTTGCATGGTTATCGTTGTGGTGTTGATACCCTGGCTTTGAAAGTCATTTTATATATTGAATTTATTTCGTCGAAAATCTGAGTTTTGGGTTCGAAATTTGCAATTTACGTTTTCTGAGTTTTCTAGTCGATACAGAGGAGAGTCTTGTCGATCTCGAGTAAACTGTTGTCGAGATCGAGTAGAACTAGTCTAGGTCGAGTTGAGTTTTCTTCTGTTGTCATCGATTTTCAGTTTCTGTTTTCGATTTTTGACTTGCTGTTGTCGATCTCGAGTAGGCTGTCGTCGAGATCGAGTACGCCTGTTGCTTTGTTTTATTTTCTACTTTGCTTTGTCTTTTCTGTCTTCGTTTTGTTCATTGCTTTTATTTGTTATTTTCTGTTTTATTTCTGTTTCCGCCCTTGTCTTTCTGTTTCTGTCTTTTCTGTTGCTTGTCTGTGAGATCTGTTGCTACCTGAGAACTGCTGACGTGCTTCCTCGTGGATTCGATCCTGACAACCTTCTACTACAACGGGAGGAAGTCTTGTATTTATTTGCTGAGACAGGGAAGTCAGTCTGATCTTTATTCTATATTTATTTCATACTTGACCATCCTCCTGCAACAACAGTTGGAGTTCATATTTTATATGTATTTTCATACTTGACCATCCCCCTGCAACAACAAATTGGCGTCGTCGCTGGGGAAGCAACCAATCGCGCCCTTTTTAGTTCTTTTACTCTTCTTATTGCCTTTTATTTTCTTTTTACTTGTTTCTTTTTGCTTTTGTTTTTCAGGTGCATGCGAAGAACTGATCGCACACCTATAGACCCTCTTCTCGAACCAGAGCGATACTTCCACCTTCAACAAAGGTTCAGGAGGATGTCACAAATCAACAATGAGAACAAGGGCCAGCTCACACCTGCACAAGAGCTTTAGCAACTCCGCCTACGCATTGAGGAACTCACCACTAGAGAAGCAGAACACGCCCAACGAGAGGCGGAATATACACAGAAACAACATCGGTGGGAGGCAAGGGTACGTAGATCGCGAGGTCAACACGAGGAGGGAATTTGAGGAGCAGATTGGGCATGTCCCAACCAACACAAAGGAGTATCTGCATCCCACTCTAGAAGTTTTAGAATCGCCGATCGTTCTTCCCGTTATTAATTTTGAAATTTGTCCTTCCTTTATAACTCAAATTAGGAGGAGTCAATTTTTGGGAAGAATCAATGAATGTACTTTAGAACATGTCACCACTTTTATAGATTTATGCGAAGCTATTGCAGATAGTGCTAATTTATAATATCTAAAACTAAAGGCTTTTGGTTGGTCCCTTGTATGAATAGCACAATAGTGGCTGGAAGGATTGCCTGCACGATCAATTCGCACTTGGAACGAACGAGGAGAAATTTCTCAAAAAGTTCTTTCCTCCTACAAAGACAAATGCTCTCAGACAACAAATCACGACTTTTAGACAAAAGTGAGGAGAACCGCTTGCACAGGTCTGAGAGCGCTACAAAAGGCTTCTGAAATCTTGTCCTACGCATAGACAGTCACCCTACGTCATCCAGGAGATCATCTTCAATTTCCTGGATGTGCCTACAAAGGATCGGATCAACAACTACACTGCCTATGGGTATCTCGAGTACACTCCGCGCCGTGCTTGGGAAGTCTTTGAGACGCTGGCAAATTATGACAACATATATGAGACTTTTGCGGCCTCAGCCGACGAAAGGTATGAAAGGCCTGCCCCATCAATGTCGTTGTATGTGCCACCAAAGGAGGTTGATCCGGATGTCAGGGGCAATTCCAAAATGACCAGGTGCGTCGCCTTACCAAACAAGTTAAATTCTTGTCTAAAAATCAGCCTTGTTTGGAATGTGGGTCTGTGAGGCACAAAGCTACTGCGTGCCCACACGTCGATCAAGTACATCAAGCAGAACCCCACGAAGAGGTATGTTGTAGGAGGAAATCGAGTTCAAAATATAACAAAATAAATCAAACCAGATTCGTGCCCACGCAAATAATTACAAGACTTCCTCCCAATGTAGCAACAGGAAGTCAGGATCGATCATCGAGGAAGCGAGTCAGCGGATCTCAGGCAGCGGCAAATCTCACGTCGATTTCGACCTGTTCCTATAGAAACACAAACAAGCAGCGATCTTTCTAGATCGGAAATTAGAAGTCGATATCGACCAGTATTTGGTCAATATTGAGTGGGTGACAGTACGTAAATAAAAAACAAAGCTTTGCAGATTTCGGAATAAACTTATGTAAAAGAAAAGTTGGCAAGCAAAGGATCAAGCTTTCGCCTTTTCCAACAATTAGACAACACTCTCAAGAAACCCTAATTGAATCTCCAATTTTATGGCGTTTTCTCCAGCTGCACCATCCTTAGCTTCTTCATGACTTTCCTTTAAGTTCCAAAGTGCGTCCGATTTCTGAGAAATTAAACAGAAACTAGTGTAGACTCCATAATTTGGCAAATAAGCATAAACTACATAGATTATGTACTGTTCTAACCCAAATGCATGAAATGTATACAGAAATCGATATAAAAGTCAATATAAAACATGACACAAAACATGGACATCAAATCACCTCATACTTAAGCTTGCTTGTCCCCAAGCAATAACTTGGATGGTCATTCAGGGGGAGAATTCAAAACTCTCAACATCATAGATTCATTCTCATATAACCCTCCAATTACTTACCATCATCGAAAAGGTACTAGTGCCACAAATCCATACATGTGCAATAAAAGGCAACATCTACTCACAAAAGGAGGGTTATACAAAAATAATTCATGTGACAAAGCAACAATAATCAAGAGGACTTTAATTAAGCTCGATAAGGAGTAGATTTGGTAAAAGGCTAAAGGTGGGCAATTTTTGGCAATGTGGTGCTAATAATCCGGGGAAATGGAGTACTTTCCAAACTTTCATACCACATTCCTTCTTCATAAGATTCATCACCTTTCACTCTTACGCTCGATGCTTTTTTCAATATTATGCTTTTACCACTCTAACCTCAGCACTGCCTTCTCGCGAGTCACAAACATGGATGTCATGAATGACCCAGGATTTTTAGTGCTTCGGACTCCTCACATGTGTGTCCCATCTCGCCGAACTATTATCTCAACGAGCAGGGTCGATCTACCTTTATCTTCTGAGGTGATCGGATTTTTTTTTCTCACTCATTAAATTTTCTATATATTTTTCAATTTCCTTGCCAAACTCCATATAATGATAATAACAACACAATAACCATATAATAATCTCCATAATGTAGCTTTCATTCTCAACATAATCCCCAGATAGGAAATAAGGTAAAGAATGGCAATATTTGGATCATGTGGAGCAAAATATGAAAATAAGGCATAATATGGCTTTTGTGATGCATAAGCATAGGTATGGCTAGGATTACAACAATATGAGTATTATATGGAAATATCAATTCCTCCATCCTCTTATCATGCAACATGTCAAAAGCAATTTCCAATTTTACCTCATTTCATGGTTTTCAATAAAATAATATGCACTTCATTGTGACTTTCCTTTGCTAGGCAATTTCATGCTATATCTCTAATGAATCCAATTTTGCATCGTCGAGTTCAATTAAGCTTCAATGACACTATTATTTTAGACAATTCACAACCTTTTGGAGATGTCTCCTAAACTTTGGGTTTAGCAATTATGCAAAAAAAAATAAAAATTTACTCAAAATTCACCATGTAAAACCAAAAATAAGAATAAAATATAATAATGATAATGAGCTTTTCCCCCACCCCATACATAGAATATACAGTGTCCTCACTGTAAAACAAAACAAATGTAAAGGAAGGAACTCACCGAATAACACGCTGTAGGGTCGAAATTAGGCTGCAGTAGATTGCTAGAAGTCGATATCGACTAGGTATAGGTCGATATCGACCGCAATTCGTTGGATTCCGCTTCTGACCAGCTTGGTCGAAATTGGGGCTTTTGGTCGATATCGACCAACTCACTCGATATCGAGTAAGGTTGGTCGAAATCGACCTGCTTCGTCTCTGCTCTGGTCGATTTCGCCTCAGAGGTCGATATCGACTAAGACCAGTTGATATCGACCAGGTTGCCTCGACATTTTCATTCGATCCCCGTTTTTTCGACCTGAAAAATGTTAGTTTTCACAAGAAGACAAGATTTCCCACATGAAGTATTCAAGACAAAAATAAAAACCAAAACCAAAACCATAAGTTATAAAGTTCTAAAATTCAAAAGTTTTATGTACATGCTCTAGATTTTAGAGTCGCTAGGCCGACTTCTCCGCTTATGCTTAGGTACCCTCAATGTTGGGCCCTCTTGTGCTTGGCCCTTCTCCTGGATAATCTAGGTCCTGATTGTAGTATGCAAGCTCTGCTGATAGGTGGTTGCTTGCATAGAGTCCTTTAGCTTCCTTCTTTTTCTTTCCTATCCTAACGCTGCGCAGGTTAGCTCTTCATGGGGCCTTGTCTCCTCTAAAAATCTTATTTTTATTGATGGATGGAGGAGAGATAGGGATTATACCTGAACATACATTTTCATGCCCAAAACAGCAATCTTTGGGCTTAGGGTCAGTTGATGTCAAGTCGAAATGGTCGACGTCAAGTACATGGACCCCATACTTAGGCTCTTAGCAAGTCTGCAACTCACCCCCGTGGTCGCCTATGCTCTTCACCTCCAGCCATGGAATTTCCTCTTTTGTAAGACCAAAAGAGAAATCTAAGACCTCATCGCCTATTGTGAAGGTGAGCAATCTTTTCCTGATGCTGATCTTGGCATCTGCAGTAGCTAGAAAAGGTCTACCAAGAATAATAGGACAAGTAGAATCTTCCTCACAATCTATAACAAGGAAATCAGCGAGAATATAGAACTTACCAACCTGGACAGGGACATTATCGACCATACCTGTAGGGATGACCACTGTATTGTTTGCCATGTGTAGTTTGGCATCCACATGCTCTATTGATCCTATCTTTACTTTTTGCCAGATTCATAGGGGCATGATGCTCACGCTTGCACCTAGATCACACAATGCCTCATATTTAAATTGTCCAAATCCCATAGTAATAGAAAACTTACCAGGGTCAGGTCTCTTCTCAGGGAAGTCCATCATTTTGCAGTCGCCGACGATTTCAGTGATTGATCGCTTGTTGCTAAGGATTTTCTTGAGGAACTTCACATAAGCAGGCATCTCTTGAAGAGCTTCTGTAAAAGGAATTGAAACATTTAGTTCTTGAAGCATCTTAACAAATCGTTTAAACCTACCTGCAGTGGGATCTTTCAGCGCTTTGGACGGGAAAGGAAGCGTCTTCTTTGGTTTTGGAGCAGAATCAGCTGTCGGAGGTGATGCAGACTGGGCAATATCGACTAGAGGGGACTCGATATCGACCACATGTTGGTCGATATCGACCTGGGACTGCTCGATATCGACTGGTGGGGTCAAAGTCGAGTTGGCTAGCGCTGTAGGGTCAATATCAACCTTTGTGTGCTCAATATCGACCTGTTTTCCAGTGGTGTCGTCTGCTTCTCCGATCTTTGGTTCGTGCTATTTGTGACCGCTCCTGAGCTTTACAGCAGCAACGTGTCCGGTTTGCCCCTTAGGATTGGGATCTGTGTGCCCAGAGAGCTTTCTGGCTGGTCTTGGAATCTGTTGCGCGAGTTGACCCATTTGGGTCTCCATGTTCTTCTTCTAGATATCTATCTCCCCAAGTCGTGTATTGAGGCCGTGGAGTTGAGTTTGGATGGCGCTTGTAGATTGCTGCTGCTGTGTCTGATTTCTCCTCATCTCGTTGAGGATCATCTGTAGATCATCCTTCCGCTGGTGCCTTTTTGAATGTCCTGGAGCTCTGTATGGTGGGGGGTTCCTAGGGGCACCTTGGCTCCACTGTTGTTGATGGAACCGTTGGTCCCCCATATAGCGATTGGGACCCCCTACTTAAGCCACCTCCTCATGAGTTTCTGTCATCCTGACTTGCTCTGTTTGTGGGCACTCTAGAGTGGTGTGCCGTTGTGAGCCACATTTAATGTAGGGTTGGTTGACAGAAAGAAAGTTGACTTCCTTGAGGAGCTTGCAATTTTGGTCTCTGTAGTACTGCTCCTTGACATCTGGATCAATCTCTTTAGAAGGCTCATAGAGGGGTATGGATGGGGATGGCCTTGCATAATTGTTGCTATCCTCATTGTAATTTGCAGGAGCCCCATAGGTGTTGTCGAAATTGGTGAGCCTTTCGATAATAGCCCATGCCTCTGCTGGTGTCTGCGTGAGGTATTCATACTGCGTGAATTGATTGATCCTTTCCTTGGTGGCCAGATCAAGAGAATTATAGAAAATCTCCTGAATGACGTATGGTGGCTGACCATGAGTGGGGCAGGATCGCAGTAGATCCTTGTATCGATCCCATGCTCATGCTAGCGGTTCCCGAGGCTTTTGTTTGAAAGCTGTAATCTTTTGTTTGAGGAGCGCTGTCTTGGCGGGAGGAAAGAACGTGTTGAGGAACGCATTCCTAACCTCTGCCCATATTGTGAGGGATCGCGCAGGGAGACCTTCAAGCCCTTTTAATGCTAGACCATCAATGGACCAATGAAAAGCTTTCATCTTGACATATTCCAGATTAGTAACTTCAGCAAGAGTATGGCACATGTCAGAAAAATTAGTAATATTTTCAAGAGGGCATTCGTTAAACCTTCCGTAAAAAACATTATTTTTAATTTCAATGAGGAAGGCAGTGCGGATTTCAAAGTTATTAGCAGGGATTAGAATAGCTGATTCATGCACGATAAGAGTCGGGTGCATGTAATCCTTAGCAGTGGTAGGATATTGGGAAAGCTCAGCCTCTGCCTGCCTCCTCCGTTCAGCTTCCTGCTCAGTGTGTCCTCTCTCAGCGGTGAGAGCAACATTGTTGGCTTCTAGCTCCCTTTGAAACCTCTCGATCGTCTGGGCTTGTGTTTCGGTGGTCGCCATCATCCTTTTCAGTCTAGAGTGGATGTGTATAAGATGTTCCGGGTAATCTAAGGCGTCAAACTCGGGTGGTTGACCAGAATGGCGCACACACTGCAAAAAGAAAACTCAAGGAAAACGTGAGATCTAACTACCTAAGGCGCGAATTATTGCTTCCCCGGCAACGGCGCCAATATGTTGTAGGAGGAAATCGAGTTCAAAATATAATAAAATAAATCAAACCAGATTCGTACCCACGCAAATAATTACAAGACTTACTCCCGATGTAGCGGATCTCAGGCAGCGGCAAATCTCACGTCGATTTCGACCTGTTCCTGCAGAAACACAAACAAGTAGTGATCTTTCTGGATCGGAAATTAGAAGTCGATATCGACCAGTATTTGGTAAATATCGAGTGGGTGACAGTACGTAAATAAAGAACAAAGCTTTCCAGATTTCGGAATAAACTTATGTAAAAGAAAACTTCCAAGATCGGGGTTTGCAACAACAATAACCAAACATGCAGAAGGCAAGATAAATAACGATAATCATGCAATCTCATGAAAGGATCAAGCTTTCGCCTTTTCCAAAAATTAGACAACTCTCTCAAGAAACCCTAATTGTATCTACCAATTTTATGTTTATAATCCAAGTTACGAACCTAAATCTCTATTAAATAGGTAATAAACATATAAAAGGTAGTGGATTATCAAAGCATAATAAAGGTCGAATCTTTACCTCAAACACGCTTGGCCATCGTCGGGCTCACCTCGACCCTATAAGTGGGTGAACTACTCGCTCTTCATCATAAGTAAAGACATCAATAGTAAAAGGAAATAACTTTGCATTAATAAACTAAATAAAAGCTTACAACCGAACGAAGCCAAATTGCTCTCGATCCTTAACTCCCAATCGACCTCCACTCTCTTTCTCTCTCTCCTACTTCTCCTCTCTAGAATTGAATTCATGAAAAACTAGCCCCATGGGCTTTATTTATAAGTCTTAATCCTTGCTAATGAAGGTAAGGAATATCTATCTTCTATCTAAAGATATAATTCTACTATGAAATAAATAAATCTAACAAGATAAATCCTAAAAGGTAATTAATTGTTCCACCCTTAGGATTAATAAAAAGATGAAAAAGATAAAATATCTCTCAAGTCTTCATGTGCAAAGAATCTTCGCTTGGGAATATCTCCATTGGACTTTGGATATAACTTTGAGTAGAGCTCGAAATTGACTGGGACTCGACACTGGTATTAGGTCACCAAAGTTGGTCGATATCGGGTCACTTTCTCGGCTTCACTCCAACTCAGTCGATCTCGGCTCTCGCAGGAATCTAGAGTGGGGTTTCGGTCGATATCGAGTCAAGAGGTCAATATCGACCTGACTTCTTCTCCCCTTTGTGCTGTTGGTCGGCTCGAGTCGATTCTGGGATTTTTGACCACAATCTGGTCGATATCGAGTAGGTCTGGTCGATATCGACCACTTCCTCAGCATTCTGGTATGTTCTTTAAATGCACTTTCCCTAGTCCCCGTTCGTCGGATTGATGCATATGAGCATGCATTGGAAAGCTCTTTTCGAGGGCTACAACTATCATGAAGACATCAAACCTTGATTAAGAACGATGAATGGTGAAAATTGGCGTTTTCTCCAGCTACACCATCCTTAGCTTCTTCATGACTTTCCTTTAAGCTCCAAAGTGCGTCGGATTTCTGCGAAATTAAACAGAATTTAGTGTAGACTCCATAATTTGGAAAATAAGCATAAACTACATAGATTATGTACTATTCTAACCCAAATGCATGAAATGTTTACAGAAATCGATATAAAAGTCAATATAAAACATGTCACAAAACATGGATATCAAGGTAAGGTATGCAAGGGGACAGTACTCAGGACAACATCAGAACCAGAACTGGAGCTATTATCGCCAGCCCCAGCATCAAAATACCCCACCCTACAGAGCTCCTGGTCACCCTGACAGAGAAGGTAAGAAGGATGACCTGTAGACCATTCTTGAGGAGATGCGGAGGAATCATTTAGACACAAACAATCTATCAATTCCATCCACACTCAGTAACATGGTGTCAACTCTAGGCTTGGAGAAATCGATATCTGGCGGAAATCGATTGAAACCCAGATTGGTCAACTGGCTACATCCGTCCCCTAACAATCAGGTACCCTCCCTGGATCCTCTCAACCTAATCCTAAAACTAATTCTACAGGACATGTGACTGCCATGAATCAAAGGAGTGGGCGACAGACGCAAACGCCCGAGCCCAACATAGAAGGAGAGGCGGCAAAGGACTCCTCGACATCGACCAGCCCAGTCGATGTCGACCACAACCTGGTCGATATCGAGGAAACCTTGGTCGATATCGACCACAAGACTGCGCCCAACCCGAAATCGACTTCTGTACTCGACGTCGAGGACCCTCTACTCGATGTCGACCAACCTTTTGCCCCTGTCGACCACCCTTCTGCACCTCCGACGAAGAAAAGGCTGCCATTCCCATCAAAATCCCCAAAGGATCCAACAGAGAAGAAGTTCTAGAGTTTCATAAAGATGCTTCAAAGACTCAACGTCACAATACCCTTCACATAAGCTCTTAATGAAATGTCATAATATGTAAAGTTCCTCAAGGAGATCCTGAGAAAAAAGCGATCAATGGCTGAGATCGCAGATGAGTGCAACTAGATGGACGTTCTAGAGAAAAGGCCAGATCCAGGTAAGTTTGCTATAACCATTGGATTTGGTCAATATAAATTTAATGCTTTGTGTGACTTGGGAGCCAGTGTAAGTATAATGCCTTTATCAATCTGGTCCAAAGTAAAGATAGGTGCCTTAGAGCCTGTGGATGCAAAGTTATACATGGCGAACAACACTGTGGTCATCCCAACAGGCATGGTGGATAATGTACCAGTGCATGTAGGTAAGTTCTTTTTCCCTGCTGATTTCTTAGTTATTGATATGGTAGAGGACCCTGCTTGTCCAATCATTATAGGAAGGCCCTTTTTAGCGACGGTGGATGCCAACATAAGCGTAAGGAAGGGGGTGCTCACTTTCAACATCAGCGATGAGGAAATTGAGTATTTCTTTAATAAAATTGAAAAGCATACAGGTCCCATGGAAGAGCTCAAGTCTATATCAGCTAGGTACATCACTTGCGGGGAGCCTAAGGTAAGAAATATGACTCCCGAGGAGTTGGAAAAGAGGGATATGGAAGCCTAAGTTGAGGAAATCATGGTCATCCTAAACGACGATACAGAGGACCTACTCGACCTTGACCAAGGTAAGTTGATGTCGACTAACTATTTTTCGGATGCCTTTCCAGGATTCAAGTATGGGGTCGAAGTCGACCAAAGCTACTCGACGTCGAGTACTCTAGTCGACGTCCACCAGAACCCGAGCTCTCCACCAACTGCGCCTTCGTTGAGCACCCCACCCGAAGCCGAGCTTTACTCGACGTCAAGTAAGCTACTTGATGTCGACCAGCACCATCCCTCCTCGACGCCTCCTTCTTTGACGAACAACCCACCCGAGCCAGAAAGTTACTCGACGTCGAGTACCCTCCTCGAAGTCAACCAAACATATGGGTCCCTGACGCCTTCTTCCTCGACTAGAAGTCCACCAAACGAAGGTAAGTGCTCGATGTCGAGTAACCCTAGTCGACATCGAGTAGAACAGGAGGTCCCGAACGCGGATTCTGCGAAGGTAAGCCAAGGTACGGACATCTCTTCTCCTATTTCGATCAAGGATTTATCTATACATGGGAGAGGTTTGCCTTGGTATGTGCAAGTATGCAGGGTTTCCAATGAGGATCCCAAGGAATATGAAGTAGGTGACAAGGTCTATGTCGCCAAATCAAAAGATCATTGGTTTCCCAACAAGTTCAACAAGAAGAAGATGGGACCTTTCACGGTGAACAAGATTCATTCAGGAAGATTGCAGCTAATGGACAAAAATGGAGTCTTGTTTGAAGGTCAGGCTACATGGGCCCTGCAGATGCCGCCTTGAGCTTAACGGAAAAAGTCGGCCTAGCGACTATAAAGTCTAGAGCTTGTAAATAGACAATTAGATTTTGAATTTTTGGACATTAGTTTTTGGTTTTTGGTTTTTGGACTTTATTTTTAAGTTTTTCTATTGTGGATATTTTCCGTCTAATGAATCTTGTAGGTACGAACAAAGTTGCAGAAGTACTCGACGTCGAGTAAGGTACTCCTTTTGTGAGTAGATGTTCTCCTCGGATTTAGCACCACATTGCCCAAAAATGGCCCACTACTTTACCTTTTACCTTTTCTTCACCGTAAGCTTAAATTAAAGTCCTCTTGATTATTAATGATTTGTCACGAATGAATTGTTTTGCATAACCTCCTTTTGTGAGTAGATGTTGTTTTTTATTGCACATGCATAGATTTGTGACATTAGTACCTTTTTAAGGATGGTAATTGATTGCAAGGACATATGAGAATGGATCTATGATGTTAAGAGTTTAATTTCTTCCCTTGTATGACCATTAAAAGTATTGCTTGAGGACAAGCAAGCTTCAGTATGGGGTGTTTGTTGTGAGCCTAATTTGCCATGTTTTACATTTACTTTTATACCGATTTCTGTATACATTTCATGCATTTGGGTTAGAATAGTATAGAATCTATGTAGTTTATGCTTATTTGCCAATTATGGAGCTCACCACTAGTTTCTATTTAATTTCCCAAAAATCGCATGCACTTTGGAGCTTAAAGGAAAGTCATGAAGAAGCTAAGGATGGTGCACCTGGAGAAAACGCCACTTTTTGCCATTCATCATTCTGAATCAAGTTCTGATGTCTTCATGAGAGATGTAGCCCTTGAAAAGAACTTTCCAATGCATACTCATATGCGTCAATCGGACGAACGAGGACTCGGGAAAGTGCATTTCAAGAACAGAGCAAGTGCGTTTCAAGAACAAAGCAGAATGCTGAGAGCGAACCAGTTCTACTCGACGTCGACCATATCTAGTCGAAGTCGAGTACATCGATCCCAGAAATCCACACGAAGTCGAGCAAGATCACTCGAGCAGAACAACTCTACTCGACGTCGAGGAGTTTGGTCGACGTCCAGAACCTACTTGAGCTCGAGAGCAACCCAGAGGAAAAATTCTACTCGACGTCGAGGACAATCCAGTCGAGTCCGAGTACGAGATCGAGTTGTGCAGAGAAGATGGAATTGCTTGCATGGAAAGATATGTGGAATTCTATCCATCCACATCAAGATTTATCAAGTCAAGAGGAATCTATCCACATTAGTCCTAGTTTCCTTTAAGAGATTTATTTCCTTTATCATAATGTTTTATCTTATGTTTTTAGATAGAAAGTTTTAGATATAGATATAGTTGTTCCTTCTTAGAATAGCTACGTGGAACACTATAAATAAGGCCTTAGGGGTTGGATTTTAGAATCATCCAAGCCAAGCCACAAGAGAACACATAGAGAGAGATAGCGAGTAGGAGAGAGAGAGAGACTTGGAGCCGAGTTGAGTTGGAGAAGTTGAGAGACGATTTGGCTTTGTTCGGTTGTAAGTTTTCTTTTAGTTTATTAATGCAATTTATTTTCCAGAAATTATTAATGTGTTTATTCATGATGAGAAGCGAGTAGTCACCCAACTTCTATGGTCGGCGTGAGCCCGACGGTAGCTATGTAAGGTGATGCGGTAAAGGTACAATCTTTTGATGCGATTTCATCTTCTATCCCTATGAGCATGATTCTTTTGCGAAAGTGGAAGGTGATCCTTATTTGTGTTATTGAAGCGAAAGTGATCTTAATACAACTTGGATTAATTATGTGAAAAAGGGTTAGTAACAATTTGGGTTTATACGAAAGCCTCTACTTTCTATTTGTTAATAACGAAAGTAATTATTTGATGAAAAGGCATGATCTTTTACACCTTATGCATTATTTTATATGGTTATCGTTGTGGTGTTGAAACCCTGATCTTGGAAGCGTTTTAGTTTATTGATTTCATTCACCAATTTCGTGTTTGCCTTCGTTTTTTTTATGCAATTTAAAGTTTTGAATTTTGTTTCTGTTTTTACTCAAAATCGACCAAATCTAGTCGACGTCGAGTAGGGTTCACTCGATATTGCTTGTTTTGCTTTCGTTTTCGTTTATGTTCGTTTATGTTTTCTGTTTTACTCGACATTGTGGTCGACGTCGAGGACATTGGTCCACGTCGAGGACTCTTCTGGTCGAGATCATGCTGAGTTTTGGAACTGAAAAGGCGGGCGCTGACACGCTTTCTCGTGGATCGATCCTGACTACCTTCTACTACAACGGGAGGAAGTCTTGTATTTATTTGCTTAGATAGGAAGTCAGTTTGAGCTCATATTTTATATTTATTTGCATACTTGACCATCCTCCTGCAACAACAAATTGGCGTCGTTGCCGGGGAAGCAGTCAATCGCACCCTTTTTAGTTCTTTTACTCTTCTTATTGCTTTTTAGTTTCTTTTTACTTGTTTCTTTTTGCTTTTGTTTTTCAGGTGCATGCGAAGAACTGATCGCACACCTATAGACCCTCTTCTCGAACCAGAGCGACACTTCCACCTTCGACAAAGGTTCAGGAGGATGTCACAAATCAACAATGAGAACAAGGGCCAGCTCACACCAGCACATGAGCTTGAGCAACTCCGCCTACGCATTGAGGAAGTCACCACTAGAGAAGTAGAACAAGGGAGATACTGATCCCAATGATCACCTCAACCAATTTACCACGGCAATGGGAATGAATGAGGACAATGACGCTATGTATTACCGCTCGTTTCCATCTATGCTGAGCGGAGTAGCATTGACATGGTTCATCAATTTGGCTCGATCCTCTATCAACAACTTCGCACAACTATCAGGCACGATCGTCGCACACTTCGGCATCGCTTGCACAAGGAAAAGAACCATGTTGGACCTCAACTCCATCAAGCAAGGGGCGACCGAGTCGTTTGGAAACTTCTTCAACAGGTTCACCAACATGGTGGTACAAATCCCGAGATTCAATCAATAGTTCGCAAGCACAATACTGATAGGCAACCTGGCCGAGAGAGATTTCAAGATCTGCCTATTCCAAAAGGAGCCAGAGAGATACAATGTTCTGAGAGAGCTCGTAACTAAGCAAATTCACGCCATGGAAGCTACAAGCTCTAGCCCACGACCCATTGAATCTAGACCACCGTCCTACCACCGGACCCCTAATAAACTCCAAGGAAGAGAAAATTTTGGGGATCAACAACACTGCAATCCTCTCTGGCAGTACCCGGTCATCCTACCGCGACCTCAAGTCCAAGAGGTCCAGTACAACCACAGGACATGACCAGGCCCGCTCGGTGCTCCGACGAATGTGATGATGGCTCATCCCGACTATGTGTCGCCTCATGTTTATGGGATTCCGCAAACCCTCCCTAAAAAAGATGTATCCCTTCAGATTTGCGCCCCACCAACAAACTCCCATCATCCAGTCACAACGCCAAAACAACGCCATCCCCCGATGGTTCCGCCTCAGCAATATAAACCACCTAATGCTCCACCAAGGCCTTACAATCCCCAATATGCAACCAGAGGAAGGCTTACCCCCAGAATAAGGGAGGAAGAAATGGAAATAGAGGAGGAGGATACCGACCTCCCCCGAGGGACACGAGGAATGCCCAGGAAGCCAGGTCCTCGTCCAACCGACCTGATCAATCTAACCAAGATCATCGGAAGCCTCCCTCTCTAGATGGGTGCATTAATAACATCGCGGAGGGACCCACGAAATCTGGCACCAGTAAGAAGGAGAGGAAAAACTATGAAAGAGAAGCCACACGCCCCCTATCCGAGGCCAGTGTCATGCAAGCATCCACCGAGCACGCAATACTCAGCTTCTCTGTTTTTGATACTCGGGACACTCGCGACCTTAGGATGCCGCACTCAGATCCTATGGTCATCCATGTGCAGATAGGAACCAAAATTGTCAAGTGAGTAATGATAGATACAAGTTCATTTGTGGACGTCCTTTACTGGGAAGCCTTTGAGGAACTCAGGATCGCTGAAAGCGCCTTGCGTCGATACTCAAGAAAGCTAGTCTCCTTCTCTGGAGACGAAGTTGAGGTAGCCAGAACAATTGAATTGGCCCTGACATTAGGGACCGCGCCAAATAGAAGAACTCACATGATTGAATTCATAGTGGTTCGACTGTCTTCCATCTACAATGCTATCATGGGCCGAGTAAATCTATTCAAATTCCAAACAGCATGCTCCATATATCATTTTAGCATCAAATTTCCATGTGCCGATGGAAGGGTGGGCAAGGTGCGGGGAGAATAGGCAGAAAAGAATTTGCTACGTATCCTCACTGCAAAAGGGGTACAACCGGATATTCACGATTAAGGGAAGCGGTCAAGGGTCTCTAAAAGAAAAAGCAGCCGATGAGCACGAACAAGAGGCCACATCCGAACAACAACAGGCGGAGCTGGAGGTTCGGCTCGAAAAAATAGCCGACAAGATTGTGGAGGAACATATCGCTTTCTTTCCCTTCCCAAACAAGACTGAAGCATTTTACCATGGTCACAGTTTGACCGGCCCAGCCCTAGAGCGCCTCAAGAATATCTTGAAATGTTCTTCATCCCAAAAAATAGCGTGTTGAAATGTTCTTCATAGGTTGCTACTTATCCTCACTGCAAAAGGGGTACAACCGAATATGTTGTGGAGGAACATATTCACAAAACACCATAACAAGACATCGCTTGTCATAGGTTGAAATGTTCTTCATCCCAAAAAATAGCGTGTGAACCGCAGCAGAGCACAAGGCTCTCACTGCAGGTAAAAATGTTTTCAACTTCCCAACACAAAAACAACTTAAAGACCTGATAAGGAGAATAAGACAGTTTTTAAGCACCAGTAGGAGGATTGTTGTCACCATTGTGAGTAGGCTGAGGAATGATCTCATCGGCAAGCGGAGGATCGAGGGTTTACGACGTCGTCAATAGGAGCATGAAGAGGAGCAGGCAAGACACGTTGGGGATCATTAAGCTTCATATCCCCAGATTCATAACTGGGAGGAAACATCCTCACTACATCCCCAAGATGAGCGAAACAATTGACGCTCTGGGCAATCCTACCTTCCACCCCCTCCATAAAGGTGTCGGTCACCTTATCGTAAAGGACATCCTCTCCATCCGTCTTAAGGTAGTGACCTAACCAACCTCGTCCATCCTCCCCCATGAAACTAGATATCCACCCCTGGCCTTCATCACTGAGCATAAACTCGCGAAGCGTGCTCTTGGTAAGAAAGGACACCCTCACTAGGTGTAAAACGCTCCAATTGTGCTCTTACACCTATAAGCTCTCCGCGGGTCATGTTTAACTCACGCTCAAGATCCGTAAGCTGATCCCTCAGGCGTGTGACCTCCAATTCATGCTGAACCCCTGTCTCTTGGGCCTTCGTAAGCTCAACTCGCGACAGGTTCAACTCGTTCTTCACTACCTCCACCTCCTAATGGAATTTCCCCAAAGCATCTTTCAAACTCTCGATGGTTACCTCCCGGAGCTCCGCATCCCTCAATTTCTCCACCTTCGTCTTCAAAGTGTTGTTTATCGCCCTTAACTCCCTCACTTTGTCGTCATAATTTCTTAGACGCCCAGCCACCTCAGACCATTGCAGATTGTTCTACGGCAACACGCAGAGAATGGTGAGCACACATGAAAAATAAGGAAAGAAGGGAAGAAGAAGAGTATAAATCGCGAAGGAAGTTACCCAGCCTCTAGTTTTTTTTACCATGCTCCAACAATTCTTCGTCCGTTAGGTGATGAAGCTACTCCTGTTCGGTCGGACAACTTTTCTTGGGAATCTCCAATTTCTTGATATCAATAGGGTAAAATCCGGGTAGTCGGTAGGCCGTCATGAAGATCCCTGACTGGGTAATCGGTTAAGCACTCAAAAGCATGGTAGTCCCTGTTCCCTCCCTTTGTCTTTTACACACACGTTGAGCCAGGGATCGATCCTCCAATGACACACTTTCCCGGGTGATGGTAATAACAGGCCTATTGACCGACACCTACTCGCGCATCCGCCGGTTAATTCCCTTTCGAACTCTTCGTCGCAAGGGGGGAGTTGCGGGGAACATCCTATTGACCGACACCCACTCGCGGGGCCGCGGGTGATGGTAATAGCAAGCCTAGATGCACCCCTAACGACGCTTTTCTTCTTCGCTAATGCAATGATCTTTGACTTATCTACCAACATATCTGCAAAAGAATCAAAACAGAGGTCAATCAAAAGAAAATGGTGATCGAAATAATAGAAAGTTTAAAAATCCTAGGCACAGACCCGACCGATGCGGGAGACTAAGTCCAGCCATCTCAAGGTGAACAGGAGTTACGATTGTCCTGTAACCCCGTATCGGCGCAACTCCCTCCCCAAAAGCAACCCTCCATCTCTCCGCTGTGACATTCTTGTCTTTAGGAGAGACATACTCACCAGGTTTAGTCGTAAAGTTCAAAAAGGTCTTGGTTGGCTCGCGAACGAGGAACCATTTTTTCTCCATCCCGGGCTGATAGACAACCTGTTAACTATTTTTCTGGTCATAGAGGCGTATACGAGTCCCTCACTGCGTCTCAAAGAGAGAACGGAAAAGAGGTGATCCGGTGACGTCGTTTGCTTGATAACAACACACCGCATGATGTAGACCGCGAGGTACATCCACACGTTAAAGGAAAGGTGGGATGGGCATTGGTTTATGTGTGTCAAAAATTCTAAATAAAGTTGGGGGAGAGGAAGGCGGAACCCCTGGAGCAAACTGCCCAGGTGGACGACAACATGGTCTTTATACTCATTTAAACATCCCCCACTTCTGGTAGCCATGCCTATTTCTATCCCAGTCGGCCATGGGTAAAGCTTAGCCACCTTCTCCAGGATGACGGTTAAAAGACACATTTTCGCCTCCTTCGTAAAAACTTCTCGATTTTCGAGAAATCACCTCTAGGGAAAGCAAAAAGGGTAGACGAAAGGTTTCATCCTCCCCCTACCGTCGGAGGGTTCCCGAAAAACTCAAAACCGTCTGGGGGCTCCCAAAAAACTCAAGAACAACGTAATTAAGGAAACAACGGGGGGAAGAGGGGATGAGACACCAGGGCGTACCCCAATCTCCACCCCATATCCACCATACTCCTCACCAGAGGAGGTCGGTTTCCACCACTGAGGTTGGTGTTCCTTTTCCCTAAAAAACTTAAAAAACACGCGCAAACCTAGAAATTGAAAAGGGTAAGAGAAATATCGAAGAAAACTTACTTGAGAAGTACGGAGGAAAGACATCGGTAAGCTTGGAAGGCTGAGGAACGGACCACCACCTAACTCCGATCTCGTTTCTCTGAGAGCACAGAAAAACCTTGGACTCTCTCTCTCTCTCCTCTTTATGTGTTCAGAAATGTGGAATGAGGGAGAATAAGGAAAAAACCCCACTTATAAGTCTCTGTGGGGTCACTCCATCAAGTGGGTCGAAAAACACGTTGGGCCCAATCAAGGCCCATCCAATGAACTGGTTTATGGCGGGAAGCATTGTGTTTGTCGAAACCCAATCGCGATAGACGTATCGCTCGCGATCCGGTTACGAGGAGATATGACGATGCCATATAAAATAGGCCTATTAAATAACACAAGTATAACGTCATAAATAGGTCACCCAACGCAAAAAGACATATGGCCCCACTACCAGATTCATCGCGGGTAAAGTACTCAATCAAGTCCCGACCAAACCCAACACCCTAAAAAACCTTGACCCATATTTTCTCGCGACCTAAATCTTGATAGAAACCCGCGTAAGAACCAGAGTAGGTCCTCCAAGTACCTCGTGGTGCTTCGGAACCCTAGCAAGCAGCTCGCTAGCTTAAGCACCTCATCTCAAAAAACACCACGTGTGTTGCCTATACTCCTACACGTGGGGGCATGCATTACACGTGTCCTATGTAAAACCACGAGGTCGCTAGCCAGCTACTCGCTTGGTTTCCCTATAAATACCCCCCTCAAACCCCAAAGAAAGGGATCCGATTGGAAGATAAGAAAGTAGAAGAGCTCTGATTGCCTCCCGAACCTAAAGCCCCTGGAGATGAGTTCTTAAGATCTGTGATCGGAGAAAAACGTTCGAGGAATAAGAACATCACCTAGCATAACTTGGTCATCATTCCCCACGGTTAAGGCTTGCAGGTATTTCAGGTCATTTTATCGTCAAAATGAGGTAATAAGCATAGGTGAAATTCCACAATAGCTTCAGTACCTACCTCCTCGTCTGCCTCCATCCCTCACGCTCCATCCATTCTCTCTGTGAGATCCGAAGCCCTCGTCCATGGCACCCATTCGGATCTCTCCGCTCTCCTCCTCACCTCTGTTCTCCTCCTTCTCTATCACCTCCCGTGGAGATTCCTTTGTCCTCCCACGCCCCTTTCCAGGCCCCATTAGGGTTGAATCGGAGCTACGCCGGCCAAATCTGGGGGATTCAGGGGCTCCTGGCTTTCAAAGCTAGCAGTAATAGAATAGAAAATCGATCTCTCCCTCTCACATGGAAGGGAGATGAGGAAAGAAGTGGAAGGAGGAGAAGTCAAATCAATCTCTTGGCTTTCAACGCGGCTCCTATTTTTGTCATTTCCGGCGATTTTGGTGCCAAATCTTCCATCTCTCCCTCTTATTGTTTTTTTGATTACTTGTATTGGAGTGGATTTCATAGAAGGATTATCACACTATGTAGAGGAAGGAGCTCCAAGCGTTGTGCAAGTCACAAAATCCCTGAAAACCTAATGAATCTAGAGATGACAAATCGACTTGCTTCGCTTCTCGAGGTAATTTGTTTTAGCTTCTTCTTGCTCCAGCTTATGTGATTCATGATGATTTACTACCATATGTTGAAGTATCTGATTTTTCTTTAAATTATCTCGATAAGGAAAAGCTCCAAAATTAGAGAGTAAACTCAATTAAGTCATGCTTGAAATTTTTGGATGATTTGGGTGATATTGATGAGAAAAGCAGCGAGGATAAGCATTGCTATATGATTTTGGTGATGTTGATGAGAAAAGCCCCCAAAAGGTTAAGTTATTTGAGGGATGAAATGAAGGATAAAGGAGCAAAAAAGTTAACTGGATGCAACTGGATTGGTAGAATAGAAGTCTAAATCTTCTTTGGGAGTTCATTTGCTGATTGTGTAAATCCTTCTTTTGGAGTTCATTTGTTGAATGCCTAAATCCTTCCTTTTATTGAAGTACATGTTAGAAAGTTACAATTAATATCAATAGTTTAGTATCAACAAACGCTTTAGTTGCTGATATTAATTCATTTTAGTATCAGTAGTTTGGATTCCATTTGCACGTTTTCGAGTGCTTTTGTTGTTTCTGATTTTTTTAGATGGAATTTGAAGCACCATATCATATGTTCTTTCTTGTTGTTTATCATCATAGAATCTGAAGCACCATATTGCTTCTGAAATTTTTGGGTTGTTGTGTTTTTTTTTATCTGATTTGGTACTGTTTTTTGGGTTGTTGGTTCTGAATTTCTTGCTGAGATTGGAATTTGATTTCTAGTTGTTGTTCGAGTGCTCTTATTGCTGAATTTTTTCATCTTGGAATCTGATCTCTTTTTGTTGTTCAAGTGTGATTTCTTGTTGTTGTTCGAGTGCTCTTGTTGCTGAACTTTTTCATCATTGAATCTGATTTCTTATTGATGTTCGAGTGCTCTTGTTGCTGAATTTTTTCATCATGGAATGACAATGCATTCTCTACAAGCTGATTCCTAGAAAGGAACCCTTCAGTTTGATTGTCCACCAAGTGTTTGACGAAAGTCCTGATGTCTTGGAGAGGGGAATTGAGTTGCTTGACGAAAGTTCTCTATTGTTTGTTTTCCCCTTGCAGCACTGCATTTTTACGGAGCTCTTAGGTCTCACACGTACGATCGTTCGGTGCTTAAGGTAAACCCCTTTTATTTACTGATTTCATATATCATATGTAGCTTGGGTACCTTTTGCTTTCCACTTTTTGCATCTTGTTTTCATGTAAATCACTTCACTTGAGAATGCATAGCATAGTGATAGACAAATGACGTGGATCTTGTGCTTTTGCGGAAATAGTTTTTTTATAATTGTTATGATCACTTCTCTCATGGTCCCATGCATATTTCAAATCTTGATCATTGCAAATTAGCATTTATAGAAAGAGTGATAAACTCCCAGGAAACCAATGGAGGACTTATATAGTAAATTAGTAGTGGTGGATGCTTGTAAGTCTACATGGGTGCTTGAAGTTCTTCCAGGTCCAACTGCTGCTACGTACTTATTGATAAAGTTTGCTTTCAAGTTCAACACATTTTTAACTAGGTGATCTATCCCTTTGCTTAGTGCTTGCTAGCTAGGCGATAACATGTTTTTAACTCCGCTTGAATTTTGGTACACAACCGGTCTGAAGCCTGAAAAAAAAAGGAGGGGAGGCATGTTATGTGGTGTTTATGTTATTATATTCTTAGTGTCATCACAAATGCGTCACCAATAAAAATGTCACCAATGAAGTGTAATCACATTTTATGCCCTTGTGTCATCAATTGTATAAAAATGTTATCAATTGTATAAATACAAATGTCATAAAAAACAATGGCATCACAAATGATTGAGATTAATGAAGTGTAATCACAAATGTCATCAATATATAAAATTCATCATTTAAAAAGATGGCATCAATGAAGTTTAATCACTTATATTTTATGCATGTCCTTGTGTCATCAATTGTATAAAAATATAATAAAAATGTCACCACAAACGTTTGCATCAATGAAATGTACTCACAAATGTGTCATCGATGGAAAAAAAAAATAGAATAAATGACACTATATCGATATCCAATTGATTAATTAAAAAAAGTGGCATAAAACGATTTGATTAAGAAAGTGGAATCAAATAATTACATTAGAAAAATGACATCAAAACACAACTTTGAAAAATTTGCATCTCATTAAAGAAAAATAAATATCATTAAAAATTTTATATCAAAACACAACTTTGAAAAATGACATCAACGGTAAAAAGTGACATCAACCCTTAAAAAATCTAAATGATTCGGTCAACGGTCAACGTTGACCGTCAATGCTCCATGAGAAGGGGTACAATCTAAAAATTAATTTTATTTTTGAGTGGGGTAATTATCTAATTGGATTTTCCAAATGGAATAATTACCAAATTCACCATATTTTATTTCATGGAAAAAAATGATAAATTCACCATATTTTATTTCATGGAAAAAAAATGATTTTCTATTTCAACTTTTTTTTTTTGGAAGCAAGATAAGAATTCGGTTTTCTAGACAAGCCTAGAGGAACCGAGAGACCGGACAAGCCGGTGGATGGACTAACCATCATGTACAACCGAAAGTAAACAACAGAAGCAAATGACAGAAAGGAAAATACAGAAGCAAATGACATAAATAAAATTACAAAAGAAATGTACAAGCCATCCTACATTGAAAATCACAAGCCAAAGACACAACCGAAACGATCGATCAAAGGGACGACGCACACAGAGAACTCTGGGGACACCAGCGGACACCTCAGATTGTGGACTCAAAAAGCCATCAGATGTCAACGCACATCCACGACGCCATCGAACTTGACAAATCAAACACTGCTCAAAGAAGCCTGCAACACAAAAAGAACAGCACTGCACGCCAATCCGAAAATCCGACTCCAAGCCAAATCATTATCCATTCAAACCCCAAAACCCATCTCACCCCTCAAGGACGATAACAAGATCGAGGACGACTACTAAGTAGTCAAAATAGAGGCGGAAGGAACGGGCAAGGCAGAGAAAATAAACAACAATCAATAAGGCAACGAGGCAGAAAAACGGATTGAGATTGTTTCGAGGCCAAAAGATAACAACAATTTTTTCCCTTGGTAATCTCATAAAAGAGACAAGGATGATAAACGGCAAGGGGGCTTACAACGGGAGACTCGCGCTGGAGGTGCGGCGACAAGAGCAAAGAGACGACCGGAGCCGAAGGAGTCAGCGGCGGAGATCCAAGCAAAGGAGCTCAAGGCGGCGCTGAGAAACTGTGGCTAGGGCGCTTGAGGAGCGGCGGAAAGCAAAACACCGGGAGGGGCACCCGATGGCTGAGGCGCCACACCAGAGATGTTGTTGGGCAAGGAGGACGACGAAGGGAGACGGAGGACCGAGGCGATAGGTGGAGCATCGGTGGGTGGCTAGGCGTGGCCACGGGTTACGGGTCAACCCGTGACCCGCCGGGTCGTACGAGTCAACGACCCGCCGGGTCCGGGTTGCCGGGTAGGGGCGGGTAGCGGGTTAGGGTTAGGGTCGGGAGATTAGTGACCCGTGACCCGCCGGGTTGACCCGCCGGGTCGGCCTATTTTAAAAAAACGACCGTTGGAGGTGGGGCCCACATGTCGGAGCTATTTTTTTTTAAAAAAATATAGCCGTTGTAATGGCTAGTAGACTCGGGGCTGTAAATACCCGACTCCTCATATCACAAATCCCATCCAATCCATCAATCACCTATCATTCTATCAATTTGATTTTCAGAAGCTCCTACGTTGTAATCATGTCCGGTGACAACCTCAAAGAGGCGTTGTTTCAAGATCACTACGATAAGGCGGATGTGCAACCCGATCGATCTTTCGTAGCCGTTTGTCGTCATTGTGCTAAAAGGTACAAGATGCGGAATAACCTTGGCCATGGTAATTTGAAGTATCACATCACCAACAAGCACCCCGAGAAGATTAAGAACGATGGCGCTTCGGGGTGCCACCCAGGGTGGCAGCGGAGCGGCGGCGGAGCCGAACCGGACTGACGGAGCCGGTAGGAGGCGGAGACTAAGGGACATCGGAATATCGGGGCTGGAAACCAAGGGCGGTGCCGAACCGGACTGACGGAGAGCCCAAAATGGACCGTCGGAGAGCCAAACAGCAAGGGGAGGAGGCCACGGTTAGCGACGATGAACAAGGATGATGGTTCGGAGGCAGGGTCCGAACCGAAGGCGGGAGAGGATGGGTGATGGAGGGCCGGGTAGGTGGCGGCGTTGATGTGGGAAGCCGGTGGGCAATGGTGCTGGGCACAAAGGAGGTGCGGCGGCGGCACAAAGCGCTCTCATTTGAGAGCGTGTAGGGTTTTAGATTTTCTATTTCAAGTGAGTTTCTAACAAGTTTTACTGTATTCAACATTAATTTGATAAAAACGAGTTATTAATGTCAGATGTGGAAGATTCATGGTGAGCTACGTATTGCTGACAGCTTCGAGGATAGCCGCCCGGTGACTGGTGACTGGTGAGGTGATCCTCTTGATTGAGGGCCCACCCCTGACCCCACCCCCATCGTTTTCGCCTCATCAATTTCGTTTGTCGACTGGAAGAAAAATCAGAGCTGGTCAGCACTAACTCTCCCTCTACTCGGATGTTTCTTCCCACCCTCCTCAACATAAAACTGGAACCCCCCACCCGGCCACCCCCCAAAATTTCAATAAAAAACCCTAAATCAATTGAATAATCAACTTTAATATCCCAATTTCTATTTCGACCTAGGATTCGAAATCGGTTGCCCTGTTTGATTACATCCACTCTCCTCTTCTTTACACCTCACATGTTCAGGAACTTACCTTGAAGGAGGAAGAAAAAAAAAAAGCAATTCTTTTTTCCCCCTTTCCCCTTTCTTCCACTCTTTTCTTCCTCATTTTCATTCCTCCCCTTTTGACTATCATTTCCTTATCCTATCCTCTACCTCTACCTCTACCTCTTGTTTCTGTAGATCTGTTTCAATCAATTACCTTGTTCGTTTGTAGTTTGATTTGAGTTTCGCATTTAAAGATCCAATCTTTATGAGGAGAGCTAGCTCGAATTCCTAGGGTTTGTGTAGCTTCGAAATCGTTCGTTCCGATTGTTCATGGGCAACACATGCCGTGGATCTTCCGCGGCAAGGTACGACCGGAGCTTCAATCAGCCCGACGATCAATCTAATTCGATTCACCAATCCTCCAACTCTACCAGTTCCAGTAGCAATCCCAATTCCGAGCTTTCTCATTCCAGTAACACATCCCAGCAAGAAAACCCTAGCAAAAACCAGAACACATCTACGATTAGCTCGATGGCCAAGGAAAGCATGATGAAGAAGGGGAATGATAATGCCTATTACGTTCTAGGTCACAAAACCCCCAATATTCGCGATCTCTACACCATGGGGCGGAAATTAGGTCAAGGTCAATTCGGGACAACCTATTTGTGCACGGAGATCTCCACTGGGATCGAATACGCTTGCAAATCGATATCAAAAAGGAAGTTGATTTCGAAGGAGGATGTCGATGATGTTCGGAGGGAGATTCAGATAATGCACCATCTGGCTGGCCACAAATATATTGTGACCATTAAAGGTGCTTATGAGGATCCTTTGTATGTTCATATAGTTATGGAGCTGTGTAATGGAGGGGAGTTGTTCGATCGGATCATTCAGAGAGGGCATTACAGCGAGAGGAAGGCAGCTGAGCTGATCCGGATTGTCGTTGGGGTCGTCGAGACTTGTCACTCTCTTGGTGTGATGCATAGGGATTTGAAACCTGAGAATTTCTTGTTGGTTAACAAAGATGATGATTTCTCACTCAAAGCCATTGACTTTGGATTGTCTGTCTTCTTCAAGCCAGGTAAAATGAGGGCGTCTTCTTACTTTCCACTTTAATGTGTTCATAATTCGATGCATTCAAGAGGGATCCAGTTATCATTTGCCTGCATTTATTTGGTTGAAACATGGAAGTTGTCTGAAAATCTGTATTGTTCAGTTACTGTATTTGTGAATGTGATTGTGTGTAATGTTTCCTTGTATTACAGTACAAATTATTGTCATGTTTCTTGATCTGAGAATAATTTATTTGTTTGGGTAATCCATCTTGACGGACTAGGATGTTCTTAAAAAGTTTTATTGTTCGGTCACTCCGTTTTCGTAATGTCATCTCTTACTGTTTTTAATGGTTCATTGCATTACTGTACATTTTTTTTCTTGTCTGGTGCCCACTTCCTGGTATTTTAAAAAAAAAGTAGTTAGTATTGCTAAAGTTATGGTCTTTTTCTATATGGACCTAAAAACATTTTCATAGTTTACATTGAAGGAGTTATTATGCTATTTAGTGTATATCTATAGGATTTTATGAGTATATTACTTATCCTATGACTGATTGATGCAGGCCAAGTCTTTACTGACGTGGTTGGAAGCCCATATTATGTTGCACCTGAGGTACTTAAGAAGAGATATGGTCCTGAAGCAGATGTGTGGACTGCCGGTATCATACTGTATATATTGCTCAGTGGTGTACCCCCGTTTTGGGCCGGTATGTGTTTCTGTTATTGACCTGTGATTCGTTGATCCTTCTCGTTTTGGAAGTTAATTTGTCTACCTTCTACCACTTTTTTCCATTGTCTCTGGAATTCAGAGACACAGCAGGGAATATTTGATGCAGTTCTAAAAGCACATATTGACTTCGAGTCGGATCCATGGCCCGTGATATCTGATAGTGCAAAGGATCTCATTAGAAGCATGCTTTGTTCCAACCCTGCAGATCGTTTAACTGCTCACCAAGTATTATGTAAGCATAGTGTCTCTTTGGGTCTTTCTTTATGAATGGATTTTATTTAACTGGTTTTCTTCTGGCTGACCCCCAAGTTTGTGATATGCATTAAGTCTTGATATCAAGTACCGATTTTTATGCAATTGTGATATTATAGGTCATCCTTGGATTTGTGAAAATGGTGTCGCTCCAGATAGAGCTCTAGATCCGGCTGTACTTTCTCGTCTCAAGCAGTTCTCTGCAATGAATAAATTGAAAAAAATGGCATTACGGGTATGTACAGCAAATGTTGTAACTTTCTTTGATTTTGCCAGATTTCTTGAAATCTCTGGTCTATGTCATGCTGCTGAATTTCAAAGAAACATTAGATGGTTTCACATTGATGAATGAACTTTTTACTGATGTTGACATTAGAAGGCTTAGAATGTGGAAGCCTTGTGTATTTAAAGCTTTACATGCTTTGCAAAAGCAGTGTTACATGGGTAGCATCAATTGTATTGCTGGGAATAGAATCCTTTTGGCACTTCGTATAGATTCTTGTTCCATAATTACATCCTAAATTTGCAAAGGAACTGTATACGTTACAAATGACATTGGTATAATGTAAAATTTGGCAGCTTAAAAGCGATTGATGAACACCAAAGTAAATTTGTTGTTAGATTATATTCTTTGTTGTGGCATTTGGCTCTGGAGACTTACTTTTTTTGCCTATGAAGGCAACTACCTTTAATGTTTGATTTGCACAAAAACTATTCTGCTGCATGAAATTTTAATTCACTAGTCGGAAAAAAACGACACAAGAAATAGAGCAACAACATATTTTATTTGGTATTATTCTGATCGTTGCCTGCTGTTGTATTTCAGGTAATTGCTGAAAGACTGTCAGAAGAGGAGATTGCTGGTTTGAGGGAAATGTTTACATCTATGGATACTGATAACAGTGGTGCTATCACTTTTGAAGAACTCAGAGATGGTTTGAGAAGATACGGCTCTACACTGAAAGATAATGAGATACGAAATTTGATGGATGCGGTAATTTTTTTATTTTTATATTTTTGGTTTGTGTGTGTGTGGAGGGGGGGGGGCAGTGGAGGAATATACTTGTACTAAACATTTGAGTATAAAATCTTATTATTGCTTCTTGCTTAATTTTTTTCTCCTTATCTTCATATAGGTTTCTTCTTACCTTTCTTATCTTGATTTCCTTGGTTTTGCTTTGGAATATGGTATTATTATTCGCGTTATCATTTCTTATGATAGGTAACATGAACATGCAATCAGTTTGGTAGAAAGATTGAACAAGAAGAATTTTTTTTCCCTTAATACAAGTTTATTTGCGTGTATTCATTTGGTTAGTAATTCCCCCACACCCATCTCCATGTTAGTTTTCTTCTTGGTGCCTATGTCCAACTTCTTATGCGTGATTATGAAGCTTCATTGATTACAAGAAATGCCTCATCTATCTAATATGGAAATTTGAAAAGAAGTTGGACCGACTGGTGCGGTTGTTAATTATGTGTTCTCTCTCTTGCTATTTTCAGGCCGATGTGGATAGGAGTGGGACCATCGACTATGGAGAATTCATAGCTGCAACAATCCATCTCAACAAGCTAGAGCGCGAAGAGCATCTTGTTGCAGCGTTCCAATACTTTGACAAGGATGGAAGTGGATCTATTACTATCGACGAGCTTCAGCAAGCATGTGTAGAGCAGGGTCTGAATGATGCTTTCCTTGAAGACACCATCAAAGAAGTTGATCAAAACAATGTGAGTTTCTTGCCTCCTTTTTTTCTTTGTAGTGGAAAGGACATCCCATGGGCTCACTTACTTTTGGTTGCCCATTTACTCTTGTCATATTTTCATCTCACCTTGGTACGTCTCCTCATTTTTGCTACAGGATGGAACAATTGACTACGGTGAGTTTGTTTCCATGATGCGAAAGGGCAATGTCGGAGGTGGACTTGGATTTGGAATTGGGAGGAGGACAATGCGCAACAGTCTGAATATGGCTCGAAATGCATCATAAATTTATTTTCAATTTAGCGATGAAGTAACGCCTTACAGGTACTTTTTTCGTAATCTCACATGTTTCTTTCTATTTACCGTTGTTTTCTATAACTGACAATTCACAGCAAACTAAACTAGTGGTTAAATGATTGGCAGATGTTTCTAAGATACAATGTTTTTGTAAATTGTGATACTTAATGATGCTTAGCTCTTGTAAAATAGCCTTTAATTGATTACTATAGTAATTTACTATTGTTGGCTTGTTGCCTATACTTTGAGAAATAACCATTGCCAAATAAATGTGAAATAGCTTGACTTTTGCCAAATGAATTCGCCTCCTCTTTCAATGTTGCCATCACATCATTTGTTTGCTTGAGTAGTACTAGTCTCGACGTTTCTTCTGCACCCGTCACACTGTGAACTGGACTTGTGTTTTCCTGGCAGGTTTGTACAGCAAGAATGGCAGTAAAGCTTATAGACCAATTTCTGTTGCCCACCGTCATCCAAAGTGAAGACACCTGTGTTGTTATGAGGTTGGTCCCGTTTAAGACCGTGATTTGCAGCTCACTTAAACTCGTTTCTTCAGACATTGTTGTACAAGTGATGAAATGTAATAGGAAAACAGCTTTCTTGAGGCTGATGCTTGGTTATTGTACACACTGTCTCGCCATAAGTTTGTGTTATGTTTTGCTTTGTTTTATGGAAAGGGAGATGTCTAGTGTTCTTAATTTGGACCATGTCATGAGATGTGTACTTATGACATGGTTGTTCTTCTTGCAAGAAATAAACTTGCTTGTTTTGATGAATACTACACCTTCTCGTTTAGAGCATTGTGCTGGGGTTCTTAACCCAAATTTAAGAAACTTAATATTATTCTATTTGATATTATAAAAAATGGGACTAAGAACGATAAGACAGGTTCTTTACTAAAGAACCCTTAAACACTCGTCAGAAATTGGGGACCATATCCACAAAAATTGAGGACCGCACAAGAATTGAGAGTTAATTAAAAAACTCCCATGGGTTCAAGGGATATGAGTCAAAAAACTCCCATCAGAAATTTTTGTTCTTGTGCAATCCCCAATTCTTGTGCGGTCCACTCATATCATATGAGTGGAAATATAAAGTGGGTTGTTTAAATAATGGTGAAGAGAGAAAGATAAAAAGTGGAGTTAAGAAACCCTAATGGGTTCGAGGGATGTAGATGCGTAGGAGGTTCATAATTGTTCAGTATCTTATCTGAACATGGAAAAAACAAAAATGGATTGGATGATTAAACTACAACGACAACATCAATTCAGTGTATCCCGTCGGACAGTGGCGGACCCAAGGGGGGTCCTAGGGGGTCACGTGACCCCCCCCCCTCGGCCCCAGAATTTTGTAATAATAATAAAAAAAAAAAATTAACCAAAACGACGTCGTTTTGGGGGTTAACCTAACTTTTCAAAGGTGGTTTGCGTTCTCCCAGTCGTCCGCCTCCTTCAGTCTTTCCCCACTGTTCACATCTCTCCCAGCCGTCCGCCTCCTTCATCCCAGCGTCGCCTCCTTCCTTCCCCAGTTCCGACTCGGTCGCCAACCGGAGCCACCGCCACGCTGACGCCGGCATACTGTCGGTCACTCGGTCACCGCCTGTCCGCCACGCCCCCGACGTCCTGTTCTTCCTTCCTTGCGTCCAAGCCTGTCCGTCATGCTCCTGATGTCTAGTCGACAGGAGGAGGCGAGGAGCCACGCCGTCGCCAACCGGAGTCGAAGTGTGACCTGTGTCAACTGTTCTCTACTGTTGAAGTTTCAATCGAAAGTCGAAAGGTAATCTTCGATTCTCCAAATTACAAATTGATTGTGATTATTGTTTTAGAATTGAGATTAATGTGGAATTGTAAATTTGTAATTTGTTTTAGTAGTTTGTTTGAATAGATAGATTTTCCAATTGAATTGAGATTGAGATTGAAGTGAGAGGTTTGAATTGAGATTGATTTTAGGGTTGAGATTGATATTGAATTGGATTTGAATTGGTTAGTATTTTGTTTGAATAGATAGGAACATGAGATTGATATTTTATTTTGTTTCGAATTGAGATTGGATTTTATTTGAATTGAGATTGATTTTAGGATTGATATTGAATTGAAATTGATATTGCATTGAGATTAATCTTAAATTAGTTGAGCTATGTAGTAGAATATATATCTAATTACAAGTGATGAAACTCTCTTTCTCGTTGTTTGTAATATCGTTTGACAATAGTTTGTATTATCGTTTGACATCAGTTTGTACTATCGAACATGCTATGTATTTTACGCGTTTTTTCTCGATGTTACTGTGTACTACTGTGGTGACCCCCCCTTCAAAAGTTTCTGGGTCCGCCACTGCCGTCGGAAAACCCTATCAAGAGAAAAACCCCTTTGATTGTGAAAGGGTGAATTACACCCACCATCCTCAACCTTTTATTTAGTTTTCATGGTAGTCCCTAAACTTTAAATTGTTCTATTATAGTCCATATTCTTTAAAAATCTTTCCAACAACTATCCTTCCGTTAGTAAAACTCATTCTTCCGTTTAGTGTCGTTTACCTTTACAGTGTGGCATCCAAGATTCCAAGTGGCATTTTGATAATATATGAAGAACATACATTTCACATAGAAATAAAACAATAAAAATTGTTACTCCCGTAATGAACACACAAAAAGCTATTTCCATACTAAATAAAAAAAACAAGCAAACAACTACTTTTTTTTTTTTTTTGATAACCAATTCAAACAACTAATTTACCTAAAAAATTGATTGTGAATAAATAGGCAAAAATTAAATACAATAAATTATCCAACCCCAAGGACAAGCAAAAATGTTTGACCAATAAATTAAAAGACTAATGTAATTAGTAGACCTGTCAAAACTCAAAACACGATCCGACTCGGTCGACCCGACTCGAACATCCGAAAATTTTTGGGTCAAGACCCGGAAATTTTGACTCGGAATTTTTTTTCGATCCGAACCTGAAAACTCAAAATTTTTTCAGATAATCTGGGTTTAGATCTAGTGACCCGGTAATTTTTAGCAGATTGACCAGATTGATTTATAACTATATATGATTAATTTTTTTATAGAGATTTCAATTTATTACATTTTATAATTACAATCACTTGGTATTTCATTTTTAAATCAACTTTTATATTTATTTGTATTGTGTAATACTCCCTCCGATCGATAGTATTTGATTTTTTTTTTTAAAAAAAATTCAACACATTTTCTTAAGAAAATAAAACCTCTAAAAATATTAAAATATTAAAGCAATTCTATGCTTATTACTAATTGCATGAAATTATTTTAAAAAATTATTAAAAAATTCAATATTTTATATATTATTATATTTTCTTAAAAATTACGAGAAATAATGAAAATCAAATATTTTAGATCAGATTTAGTATATAATTACAAGCACTAGAACTTATGAACCACATCTTTAATTTTAGAATTTTAAAATTATCGTAAAGTTATCAAATCATGATCTATATAAACTCTTAATTTAGAAGAGGTGTCAATATTATAGAGATTTTAGGAGTTTTGACCAATTATAATTTTTTTTCTCTTTAATCATCTTTTTTTTAATTCTCCTTTTGTTTCTTCTTTTTCTTTTAATTCTTTTTTTTTCTTTTATCCTACTAACTATCTATATAAACTCTTAATTTAGAAGATGTGTCAATATTATAGAGATTTTAGGAGTTTTGACCAATTATAATTTTTTTTCTCTTTAATCATCTTTTTTTAATTCTCCTTTTGTTTCTTCTTTTTCTTTTAATTCTTTTTTTTTTCTTTTATCCTACTAACTATTGGGCTTAATTCTAAACATTCAATTCAATCTAATATACTTATTTGTGGAAATATTATTTACATAATATCATTTTATTATGGTAACTATATTTTCTAATATTATTTTTTTGAAAAATATTCTAATATTAATTACCTAATATTATTGTATGTTACATTTTTTAATCAATGGGATTAATTCAAAACTTTTATCTTTCACTATTTATTATTTATTTTTCTTTTTATCTCTTTAACCCAAGTGTATTTTTTTCTATTATTTTTAACACATTTACTAATCAATGAGTTTAATTAAAAATACTGAATTAAATCTAATGTCTATGATTTATCTATATCTAAATGTTATTTTTTTTTTAAATCGCGTCATGGCGCCGGGATCGTACTAGTTTTTTTTAATTTAAAAAGAAAAAATTGGAAAACCCGAAATGACCCGAAACCCAGTCAAACTCGGATTCGAGTCAACCCGAATATACCCGGACCCGTTTTACCCGAAATCCGAAGTGACCCGACCCAAACCCGACCCGAATGTCCCTTTTAACATGTCTAATAATTAGCAACACTCATGTAACTAGAAATGAAAAGTCAAAAGGTACGTTCAATGTTGCATAGACATAGTGCTCGTTTGGATTGGTTTGAAAAACCCAGGAAGTTCAATATCCCAGGAAGTTGGATAAAATATCTACGTTTGGTTAAAAATTTCATCTCCAAAAACCCAGGAATTGAAATTCTCAGAAATTGAACTTCCTGTGAAATACAGGAATTGGAATTACCAATGGGGTACATGGTAAGACAACTTCCACCCTTTTCTTACTAATAAAAATCCTTTATTTATCTCACTATATCAAATCCACAATTTTTTCATTTTTCAATCAAACATGTTTTATAAAATCCCAGAAAGTGTAATTCATGGGAAGTAGACTTCCCAGGAATTAAATTCCCGAGAAGTAGACTTCCTACATTTATCCAAACGAGCACATAGATAGATTGAGTTTTCTAACATTTACCTTCTTCTTGCCCATTATGAAAATATATTTAGATTAGATGCCAATAGATTGTCTCTCACAAGAAAAGCCTTTTTTTCTCATTCGATTGAGCTTTTTATTTATTTATTGTTTCACTTTCCTCTTTCTACTTATTAGTGTACAATTTTTTCTCTCCCACCAATTCATCTCCTCCCTTTTTCACTGGTATGGAACAAAAACGCTCCCTCCTCTCTCTCTAGATTTCTAGAGAGAGGGAGAGATTCAACACCGGCTCTGCCGGCCCTAACCCCGGTTCCACCGGCCCCAACTCGGCTCCGGCCTCCTCCTGCTACAGTGACTCCGCCGAGCTTTTGCAGATCTGGGGCTTTGAAGCTCGAGGCAACTTTCGAAATTGTGATCTTCCACAAAGAGAAAACTCTCTCCTCTCTCTTCTTAAGAGAGGAGAGCTCAACATCCGCCTTCGGCGGCCGCACCTCGACTTCGGCCGCCCTACCTCGGTTTCGGCCGCTCCACCTCGGCTTCGGCCGTCTTAATTCGACCCCGGTCGCCTCCACACCATAGGGGCTCCGTCATGTCTTGTGTTCCGGCGTGGTTCCTGGTGAAAACCTAAAACGAGAAAACCTCAAATCTGCAAATCCTTCTCTGATGTTGTTCAAATCCCAAAATTATATTGGGGCTTTTGAAGTTCCTGGGTTCATGTTCCTTTTTTCGATAATCGCCATGTGCAATTTGTGCCGCCTAATCCCAATGTTCTGATCTATGGCTCGCAAACTTCTCGAAGAAATTGAGCCTAAAATCCAATGTTTTATTTGGGCACCCAACATCGGAGTTGTCGGTGTAGCGCTTGTCATCTCTCCCTGCTCATCATTGTCGTCCGCGCTTGGCGATGGCGTCGCCGCTCCCTGTTGTTCCGACTTGGGCTCGGTGGCTGTTCGTTGTCGCTCGGCTCCGGTGCCTGATTCATCTCTCCCGTTGTTCGCGTCGTGTGGTGGGCTCCGGTCACGGTCCCTCGTCACCGGCCATATCCTGCTGGCTTTGGTGGCGTCGTACGCGCCTTGGCCTCGCCTACCGGCGTTCTGAACAATGGATGTACAAGAAAGACCGTCGTGATTTTTCTTCCACAAAAAAAAAACACTTCGTATGCAGTCATGGCCCTTGGTATTCCGTGGCCCGAAGTTTTGAAAAATTGGGCTTGAATATTGGTTTTGCAGCCCGAAGGAAAATATGGGATAAATATATTTATTTATATTTATTTCATACTTATATGTTCAGATAAATATTTTTATGTCTTTGAATATATATATATATATATATATATATATATATATATATATATATATAGAGTAAACCTATCCGAAAGGATTCGATAAAAAAACCCGTGAGGGTCTTGATAAAATCTGGAAAGGGCTTTCTAGTGCGTTTTGTACAAGGGTGGTTCTCGGCTGCGTTTTCGGTTGTTTCTTAGCGGTCTTAGTCTGAGTTGGAGCTCTGGCGTCCGGTGTCGGGACTGGCTGGGGTCATGGCGGTGTGCATCGAGGTGACTCCGTGTTCCGGAAATTTCTTTTGAGGTTCGTCTTCATCGCCCACAGGGACTCCTGATGTACCGCTGGCCAGCGGTGTCATTGCCTAGTGGCGCTTGGCTCCGGATTTAGTCTACGTTGTCCTCTACTGTTTTGGATTAGGCTCATTTGTTTCGACTGAGCAGTTTGGTTGCCACTTTTTGTATTGCACCGTTTCTTATTTTCGTTGTATGTTTGACGGTTCGTCGTCTGCTGACTCTGCCGACCTCTCGAGGAACCAGGTTTGTCTGGTACTCGAATTATTACCTAATAAAAAAAAATATTAGTGTACAATTTTTTTTTCTTTTAGTTAAATGTCATTATGCCATTGTGTAAAGATAAACGGCACTAACGGAAGAATGTGTTTTATTAATAGAAGGATGGTGGTCGGAATTTTTTAAAGGTTGGGGACTATAATAGAACAACTTAAAGGTTAGGGACTATCATGAAAACTAAATAAAAGGTTGAGGATGGTGGGTGTAATTCACCCATTGTGAAAGAACGCACCCGCCTTCATGGCACGTGCCCCCAATACACTCTATCTTCAACCTATCTCCCACCCAAATCCCTAATCCAAATCTGCTTTAATAGCAACACAAAAAGAGGTTTTCGTATTCCTCCTTCGTTCTTCACCGGGATCGATTCGGTCTGAGAGGGTCTCGTGGCCATCTGCTTGGCCTCTTGCTGTCGCGGCCTCTTGTCGAACTCGTTCGTGTTCATCCATGACCCCGTCGTCGCCAGCTTCATCTCCCCTATCTCGTCTTCCTCCTCTAGCTAGGGGTGTGCAGAAAAATCTGAAACCGAAAACACGACAGGAAAACACGATAACACGATACGAAAAAACCCGAAACCGAAAAAACACGACAGGAAAACACGATAACACGACACGAAAAAACCCGAAACCGAAAAAACACGACACGAATCGAGAAAACACGGCAGTAAACGGTTCGTGTTCAGGTCGAGCATATCGCCTTGTCGGGTACCCGACACGAACCGTTTAATTTTTTTTATAAAAAAATTTAGGTTAGGAAGTATAATATTAGTATAAATAGAATCCATTTTGTATCAATAAACTCCGCTAGCCCAATTGGTTTCGTGTAAGCGCACTCACTTAGTTCTTGGAAACATGCCTGGGTTCAAGTTATCGACGAATTCCCTTTTGTTTCGATGGATACCGTGTTCCCCGACGTCGTCTACAAGCCCAAGCCCACCGCCAGATATGTCGCTGTCTCCGCCGCCCTTCCGATCTGTACCGTTTTTTGAAATCGAACGTCGATGCTTTGGAACTCATCCAGGTCGACTTGACTCTCACCGATTCCGACGGAAACCTCCCGGATCTAGGCTCCGGCGGCGATCGCTACATATGGGAGTTCAATTTTAAGGATTCCGATCTGTACCGACTCGATCGCTCAGGCAATAGTATAACAACACACGGACAGCCAAATTAAAAAAAAAAAGAAAAGAAGAAGAAGAAGAAGAAGAAGACGGTTCGTGTCGGGTACCCGGGTATCCGACACAGAACCGAACACCCTAACCGTGTCGGGCACCCGGGTTTAGACGGTTCGGGTACGGTTCGGGGAATTTGGGCTTAACGGTTCTGGGTACCCGACACAATTAACCGGTTCATGTCGGGTACCCGGTTATGCACACCCCTACCTCTAGCCTCCCTCGGCGCCAACCTTGTCCCCCTCTCTTGGATATCCTTCCTCCTCTTGTTGTGTGGAGTTGTCGCTTTAATTGAGCCAGGTTCCTGGTCTCCTTTCCTTGTCCGATCTAGGGTTCGTTCGGTCCGGAGAGGGGTGTCGGGTCTCTCTTCTTTTGCAAAATTAATTTGGGGCTTCTGCAGTTAGAGATGGCAATACCCGACCCGATCCGAGAAAACCGATCCGAATGACCCGGTACCGAACCCGACCGACACCTGAATAAATTTTAAAAAGTTCAGAACCGAGACCGACTGATCCGACCCGAACTTCGCCCGAACCCGATAGCAAACCGAATCCGATATTAACCCGACCCCGATTATACCCGAATGAACCGACCCGACAACAACCCGAAGACCGAATCACCCGACCCGATTATATCCGGCACCCGAAATCAACCGAACTCGATTATATCCGACACCCGAAATCACCCGAACCCGATTATATCCGACACCCGAAATAACCTGATTATATTCAAATAGTGAAATAACCTGAATATTTCCCCTCCAAGTTAACTTAATTCCCTTTAACATTATTTTTCCCCTCTTAATGATTCATTTTTCTACCTTATATCAATAATCTTATCACAAATTAAATACTCCACGTATTTTAGGGTCTTAGGCTACTAATTAGTCCTTCAAACTCAATCACAAAAAGCAGATTGATTTGAGAGTGCTTCTTGTGTAAAGTAGAACCTAAAATTAAAATGATCGAATTCAATAATTTAGTACGGAGTATTTTGTAAAATTTTAAGGTAAATGAAAATGTATCTACGGTACTTTTCTTTCTTTCTTTAATTATTTGACTTTCCTCCTAAATTTTTTTATTTTTTTAGTTCCCTCCCAAAATAAAATTTGTTTTTATTTCCCTCCTAAATTTTGGGTTGTTCTTTTGAAGTACTATATAATTTATTTTATATCTTTTTGTCCTTTATTTAGTTTAATGATCATTTTAGTAATACACATTCTTGATTTTTTTTGTTTTTAATTTTTAACTGACAAATATTAAGTTATAGTTATAAATAATTTTAAATTTATTACATTTTTTGCTATAAATTCTCTTCCCGAGGATGTACATTTGTCTATTTTATAATTTGTATTCATTTTTAAAAATTATATATTTAAAAAATATTTAAGCTTTTTAGTTGTTATAGAATATATATTATATGATCGACTAAGAAATATAATCTTTAGCAATAGATTTGTAAGTGTTCTTTCTAGAACGATATAATGGAAAGTATAAGTTAAAAATATTTTAGTGGATTTTTCATTTTCTATTTATCTAGGAATTCATTCTTTAGCAATAATAGTTTTCAACTAACCATTCAAAATATACTATATACTATAGTTATTGAATCTTAGTTATCAAATTAGATAATATGAAGTTTGGATAAATCTTACTTCGGACCAATATCATAACATTTGATAGTTCTCATTTAGATGGCAGAAATCTTGCTTTGTTTAAGTGGTGTACTAATATTTTATTTTTAATAAAGAAAAGACTACCTATATAAACAACTTCAAACTATATTCTATAACACGTTATAAATTCACAATATTATTATATAGTACAAATACACATTATTATATATATATAGAGGGAGATAGAGAGAGATCGAATTGATAAGAAATAGCTTATGTATAAAAAGGTAAATATCTCATATATAAATTATTATTATTATAAATATGACTAAAAATCTAAAACATATCGACTAATGATAAGTTACAACTTATAACGCAAAATTTGAATCAAATTGAAATTTCAATAAATAAAAGTTTGGTTTAACTAAAATTTATTTCATTTATCCAATTTGAGTCATACGGTGGATTTGATAGAAACTTAATTCAAGTGAACATCAATTTGACGGAAACTCGATTCAAAACAAAATCAGGTTCAACCAAAAAAAGAAACTCAATTTAAGCGAAATTATGTTCAACTAAAACTACATTTGACCGAAAAACTGTTTCAACCGAAACCCGATTCGACCGAAGCCTAGTTTGACCGAAGCTCGGTTCAAATGAAACCCGATTGGACCGAATCCCGATTTGACCGAAGCCCGGTTCATCCGAAACCCGGTTTGACCAAAGCCCGGTTAAACCGAAACCCGATTTGTCCAAAATCCGAAATTGCTCGATTAAATTAAAACCGAAAACCCGATTGTATCCGAAAAAATAATGACCGATTGAACCCGACCCAACCCGACCCGACCCGGATTGTCATAACACCTGATATCAACCCGAGTCCGATTTGTCCCGAAACCGAATAACCTGACCCGAATCCGACCCAAATCGCCCGATTGCCACCTCTATCTGCAGTTTTCCGACATCCGGTGCTCTCCCATGTCGTCTTCATCATTTTGGAGCCTTCGTTGATGGCCTCTAGGTGGTTGCCAGAGCTTTTCCGACCGACGTCGTCCGCGTCCTTGTCCGTTCGGTTCTGGCCGCCTCCCACCCTCGTCATGTCGTTGGCGCTCCGTTGGCGGGTCGTCGTGGCCTAGCGGTGGTGATGGTCGACCACTGCTTGTTGTCTTCCCTTGTCAGATATTATTGTCAGACTTATTGGCGTGCAAGGTGCGGTTTCTGCCTTGCACGCCAAGCATGACAATTATAAAAAAGCCGGGATATATATATATATATATATATATATATATATATATATATATATATATATATATATATATATATATATATATATATATATATATATATATATATATTGAAAGAGAATAGATCAATTGTGCAGAAGGCTTAGGGTGTACCTTGTGCACAATTATGGGTCATTGATCAGATGGTAATGAAGGGATGAGATTAAAAAGGATTTTTTTAATTTTTTTTAATTAAAAGTAGGTAGGTCCCACACACAATTGATGGAAACCTGCCCCTACTCTCCTCATGTAAGCGGGTGTGTTGTGTGGAAAGAAATTCTAAATCCCTATTTAATTTCTTCTCCTTCGTTTGTGTGGATAGAGAAATCCAAATCGGAATCTGTCGGAGGTGTAGGGTCTGTAGGAGGCGGCATACCACCCGGGGGTGTAGAACCAGAAGCCTCATGTTATCTCAGCTCCTCCAAATGTCGCAGAACACCATTTATAGCCCAACTAGTCACCAGGCTAGCTTGTTGGGCCAATTGATCGTGGAAGCGCTTGTTCCAACGCTCCTCAGCAGCTTCGAGGAGTTCTCTATGTTCGGCCATAGAAGCTTTAGTAGTGGCCTGAATAATACGCTCCAAGGTCTCATCAGAAATAGGGCTAGGGGTAGTAGGGGGGGTACTTTCGGGTGCCATGTTCCTACAATATCAGAAGAGCAACAAGTAACCGAAGCAAAGACCAGAAACCAAGTAACGCAAGCTCTAGTGATTCCTAAGAGTGATTCAAGTTTTAAAAATCAAAGAGCGAGAAAACAAGGCACCATATTCAAGCAATTCCCCTAGACACAGAATTTTGCAATATTGAAGACAGCAAGTAAAAATCAAAATTGCAAATTAAATCAATCACAAGTCGGATACCAAGTATAAACAGGCGGCTTAATGTGTAAAGAATAAGAACTACAATGTGATGCTTGAATAATATGAATGTGTAATAATCGACAATAGCAATCACAAGGGCAATCAAGTGCACACACTCTGTCAACTATTATCTAACGGTTGCAACACGGTTCAGAAAAAGAGGGGTGTGACCAAGGCTCCTGTGTCGGCACAGCACAAAATCACACAATGTAACGGCCCAGAATTATGATTTCCGGGTTACGTTTCAAGGGATAAAACCCCTTGTTCGGATCTTGCAATCCAGGTACGGGTCGAGGTTTCAAACTCATTTTTATGGTCAGTAATAAAGAGGGATTCCGAACCCTGAAAATATCGTAGGGCCGTTGGGTACCCTTAACCTGTCCTAGGGACTAACTCGCGAAATTCATTTCAAACGGAAGCAAGACGGAAGCAAAATTAAGATACAAAGCGCCACGGCAGAGCCGGGTCAAAACCAAAACATAAGTGGGTGATTACCATTTATAATGAGTTAGAGATTTAGCCAGGTTCTTCGATTCGCAAACAGGGAACCCCGTCATATAGACATCGAGCAATCAAAATCTGCAGAAAATACCTTAAAAAAAAGAACAGGGAAAGGAGTCAGATCGAGCCACTCATGCGGGACCGGCAGTCCTCGTTGAGGCCACATAGTATGTGCTATACCTAATAAAGATGCTCTAAATGCAGTACAAAAGTCAACCACACTAGCATGCTCCTAGTCATAATAATGTGTAAAAATACTGTAAAGGGCCCAAGACAATGCCAAGTGGCATATCCCTCTCCTACCTCCACCCCCTTCCGATAGGGCGGAGACTGGCCAGCTCGTGAATGCAATCCATCATAATCGGGCGGCACACATGCCTAACCCGCTCCACAATAAAGCCCGCATGCATCTCATAATATAAGGACGTTCATGACTCGATTGACTCAGGGTACCCGATGAGGCTGGGCTACCCTATGACCCTAGCAAAGACTCTAGGACTATCACAGATAACGGCCCTTCTGTTTCAAACGCATAAAGTAAGCAGATGCTCATTCAATTAGTGCAACCTAAACAGGATACTACATGACATGCTTTTATGCATATGCAACACCTAACATAAAATGCAACAACAGGCATGAATGTCCAACCTGAGTAAGCCCCCTAGGGAATTTACCTGAAGATGCAGAACAACAGGATAATACAAGCAAGGGCCCAAATGCAAGTCCAACGCATTCCAACCGTAATACACACCTATCATCAATCCATTTACATAAGCTACTGAACCAACATTCTCACACACACGAACCCGAGTTCTCAATATCCTTAAAAACAATTCGATGGTAAAACCATTTTCAAACTCACTTCTCAAAACCTCATCATTAAACCAAGACAAACATTAAACATTTAAACCGTAGCTTAAAACCAATACCTCAAAATCATATTATAAAATTTATTCCGGCATTTTGGTTTCAACACATCAAATCCTTTAAGAATCATTTTCGGACGACTTAAAACCTTTTCCAAATAATTTAACAACAATGTTTATCTAAACTAAACATTAAAATCAATCCATCTTTATAATCCCCATTTATAAAACATATTAAAGAAATTACTTTATCAATTGACCTCAATAAATCACTTTAAAATTCCTAAGACCACATTTCTTAAACAACATAAAAATGCATAGTCCAAATAATATCATTTCTAAAACCATTTCATAGTATACAATAATTTTCGAAATATTTATATCACAATCTCAAAATGAAATAAAACAGTACATTAATAACAATTAATTATATTGTGAATATCCGTAACATATTAACATAATAACATAATAGCATAAACAACAAATAACAACTCAAATAAACCTCCCAACAAGCCCAAACCGAGAGCTGTTGTTAGGAGGAAATCGAGACTTGCAATAATAAAATAGAAATAAATCACAGCAAACCAGATTTCGTCCCTTGCAAATAATTACAAGACCTCCTCCTGATGCAGCAGCGGGAATTCAGGATCGATCCACGAGAAAGCGTGTCAGCGGATCCTAGGTAGCGGTGAAATCTCACGGTCAGAAGTCGACAACAGGGTTCTCGATTTCGACTAGGGTAGTCGACAGAAGATCGGACAGTCGAACACAGCAGCAGCAACTCGGCAACGGTGGTTGATCTCGACGAGGGCTACTCGATATCGAGTAGGGCCTTTGTCGACTTCGGCTTGTCTTGGTCGAGCACCTACATAGGAGAAGCTACAACGACTTGGTCGAGGATCAGTTTACTCGATATCGAGTAGTGCAATTCGAGATCGAGTAGAAGGACAGAAAATAAAACGAAAGAAAATAAAGAACAAATGCTTTGGGGTTTCGACTAAACTTAATATAAAAGGACTTCCAAGATTGGGGTTTGCAACAACGATAACCAAGCATGCTTAAGGCAGAGATAAACAGATAATCATGTGAATTGCATCAAGGACAAGATTTCGCCTTTTCCAACAATTAGACAACTCTTTCAAGAAACCCTAATTGTCTCTACTGATTTTATGTTTACAATCCAAGTTGTTAGCATGGATCTCCATTAGACGGGTAATAAACACATAAACAAGTAGTAGATGCTCAAAACATGATAAAGGTCGGATCTTTACCTCAAACGTGCATGGCTATCGTCGGGCTCGCCCCAACCCTAGAAGTGGGTGGACTACTCGCGCTTCATCACAAACTCAGACATTGATTGATGAAAAGAAACTTGCATTAAACTAAATTCAAAGACTTTACAATCCCGGCAATCAACTCTCGTTGAACGCCAAAACCCTAAAACCTCTGAACTCCCAAAACTGTCTCTGTGGAACTACTTCTCGAACTGAAATTGAATGAATCTAAAATCAACCCCATGGGCTTTATTTATAGCCTTCTATTCCTTGCTACTCAAGGATAGAATATCTATATCTATATCTAAAACTATATCTAAGACTTTAAAGATAAATAAAAGCAATAACATAATTAAATCTAAATAAGGGAAATATATCTAAAGTGTCTCAAGTGGATAAATCTTCTCCTTCCATGATAGATGTTGATAATTTCGGATAGAATCGGCAATCTTCGGGCCCAAGCAATCCCAAACCGAGTAGAATTCGCCAAACCGCGTCACTCGGTTTCTAGAGTCGTCGTCGATCTTGACTAGCTGGTGCTCGACAAGCTCGGGTGTGGCTCATAGGTGTACTCGATCTCGACGACAGTCTTGTCGACATCGAGTAGGAATGTTCGCCGACTAGGTCTGGCTTGACTGGTCGGGCAAGTCTCTTGTCGACATGCTCGGGTGTGGATCCACGTCTTGTCGACCTCGAGTACCCGTATTCGATCTCGAGTAGGGCGTGGAGTCGGGTTCTTCGTCTTCAGTTTCTCGACATAGGCTCCTCGATGCTGGCTGGTGTCTAGGTATGTCTTGTCGAGATCGACTAGGTTTAGTCGATGTTGAGTAGCTTTGTGCTCCGGTTCCTGCTTCTTGGTTTTCTCCCGAAATGGTTCCATATTCTGCGATATTAAACAGAAACTTATGTAGATCTCCATTTCTGACAAATAAGCGTATACTACATAATTTCAACATATTCCCAACCCGAAATATGCAAAATGTAAAGAATATGGAATAAAAATATGCATAAAGACATGGCTACTTTGGAGACATCAAGAGCCCAATCCCAACCCGGATCAAGAGCCCAACCCGAAAATGGAAACCGGATCTGATTCTCCCCAACAAAAAAAACCCATTTGAGAAATGATATAACCCTTTTTCAGAATTCCGGGTCAGGCCCAAAACCAAAAGAAAAGAAAGGGGAACCCGTCTCTTTCCCCAGTTCTGCTCCCAAACGACGCCGACGGAAGGAAGGAAGAAATCATGTCTCGCCGGCGACCACTTTTCCGACCCTAACCACTCCCAATCAGACCGAACCCCGATTCCGACCACCACCCAAACCTCAGGAATGAAACGCGCGCAAGGGGGGAAAAGGAGAGGGAGAAAACTCACCGAGAGCCTTCGATTCGCCGGAAAATCTTCGTCGGAAACCAATTCGGGCTTGTCGAGGGCGGAATCGACACTGGAATGGCCTAGGAAAGGGTAAGGGTGTTAAAGGTTCACTTATTTACACAATTTCAAGTTGAAATAGCAACGAAAGGGAAGAGGACGACCTCACATACGAAACGGGGAAGACGGAGATCCCGCGGCTCCGACGACGTCGAGGGACTCCTGGGATCGCTGCTCGTCCAGGGAGAAAGAGGAGGTGAAGGCTGTGGGTGCTCGGAACAGCGCTCGTGAGTGCTCGAGAGGGGTGCTCGGCAACTGGCGCTCGGAAGGCTCGAGTGGTGCTCCGATTTGGCGGCTGAACAGAAGCTGCCGTATGAAGGAGTGGAGGTGGCGAGGAGCTGCTGGTCGCCGGAAAACACCAGGGGGAGGGGCACTTGTCTGGGTTTGGAAATGAAAATGAGAGGTGAAGAGGAAACCTATGGATTTTGAAGCAAAAGGGCGGAGGGGAGGCTATGCAATCAGACAGGCTAAGGGTCTGTGAATCGCTCTAGGCACAGCTGTAGAAGGCGTGGCTCAGTTCTACATTGGAGGGGAGGTGAGAGCTGGAACCAAATGGAGGAAGAAGACAAAAGGGAGGGAGTCAGGGAAGGGACCAATTTGTTTTACCAGGCATCCGAGAGAGAAGAAATAATTTATTTAGTCCCAAAACCCAACTCATAAAACGCAAAGAGGATATACCCGACATTTAAATTCGAAACCTGTTAATCCCGACTTTAACGGAATAAATTAAAACTCCCAATAAAATTTTACAACTTATTTAAAATGATCAAAATCAATTAAACTCTCGATTTCGAAGCTCAAAAGCGGAATTAAAATCCGTCAAAACCCAATATTTCAGACGATGCCGGAATGACTTAAAATCAAACTTGTGGTTGAGTACGAGTTTTCTCCTATTTTTACAAATTAAATGGAATAATAATATATCTATTTAAATAATATTAAAATAATACAGAAAATATTTTCGGCCTTTACATTCATCCACCTCTAAAAACAAGTCTCGTCCTCAAGACTAAAATCATTCTAAAGTAAGGGGATGAATTTTTGAAATGGGTGAGTCCGGGGATCATGTCGTTGGTTCTATAAGCGTCTCATAAGGGCCCGTATGAGATCCTCACAGTACCCTCGACGTGATCATAATATTCCCAATTGATCGTAGCAAGTATGCGATATGGGCCCCTATCACACTCTTACCCCGATCTTTCGGTCATATTATAACTCAAAATCTACTATAGCGCCCCTACTAGGTCTTAGCAAGCATTCTATATGCGCCCCTATAAAATGCTTGTATCCACTTCGTGAGGCGTTATAATATAGGCCCGGGTGTAAAAATTTCTAAAAGGGATTCCGCAATTCTGGCCTCAAAATCGTTGAAATTCTAGATAACATTTATTCCTTACAAATCTAAGCTAATTCTTTTCAAAACCATTCAAATCTTCAAATCCAACGTTTAATCATGCAACTTTACACCAAACAAGTCAAATCCTTTCGATCAAAAATTTCGCCAAAATCCTCCAAAACCAAATCAGTTCCCCGCATAACAATCAATCAAATTCAGAAGCTCGGAGGTGGAATCATCCACCTCTAAGGGCTAACCCTATATTCTCTTCCTAGTTTCTAGCATCAAATCACCCTACCAGTCTCATCTCAAGCAAGGACAAACGCCATAAGAAATGTACAACCATATCAACCAATCTTCAACCAATGCGTCATACGACAATTCTCAAAACATAAATCATATTATCATGCCAAAAGTAATAACAAAATCTCAACATCATATCACAAGTCATGAAGTATATCTACATCATACAGAAGGCATCACAAGTGCTTCATCGAATTCTCATAACTTATCACGCAAGCACACATGTCAAGAGATCAAAGAGGTTAGGTGTCGTGGAGTCAGTACGCCACTACAAGTCAAATCTCACGATCGCAGCACCAGTAAAACCAGTCATAACAGGGGGTTTTCACATAACTCACCTAATCATCTCATCAACCTATCCGAATTCTATTCCGCATTGCCATAACAGATTTAGCATGTTAATTCAAACATTAGCATTGTAAAGGTAGTCATAGCAGAATCTCATCATTTGGTCAACGGACTAATACTAATTGTCAACACATTAAAACACAAGGTCATGCTATTAAGAGTTAGAAAAGGAAAGGTCTAACGATATGTCAATCATCAAAAGGTAGGCATACTCAATAGGTATCACCTTGACTCGTCACAAAACCATATAATGATCATGCATCATTATCTCATACATACTAATCATTCTCATACTCTAAGTCATATTCATCATTTATCATATTGATAATCATGCTTGTCAACCATATAATACAACATCATGCTTTCACATAATAACACATCATTATCTCGCATATCCTATTGCATCACATCCTAACATGCTTCTAAAACAACATAACAGGATAACAAAGCATCAATATATCATGACAGTATCGATCATTCCATATCAGGTTCGTCATGGTTGCTATCTAACATCGTGACAACAGATATAAATAAATCACATAAGCAAGAAAATCATCACATCATACCAGTCAAACTAAATGCAATCCCGCTCGCCCGATTCTAATTCCCAACCAAGATCAATCTCTTTCTAGACTCACCAACCTCAACTTAGTCAAAATTCCCTAAAGAAATCCCAATTCATTTCGATACCCTATTCTCGCCCCTCATTCTACCAAGCACTACCATACCCCATCCACCTCTAAGAAACCAACTCCTATCTCTAACTTCACACCCGAGAACCCTCTCATACTATATCATCAATACTCTCAAAAGTCATTCCCCACACTTCATATACTATTCAAGACATCACAAGCATCATACCCTACTAACCACATAGATCCCTCTCTCGCGGCTTACCACGTAATACCATCGATCATCCTAACCGCCTACAATTCTTTTACCACTCATCAACCACTCCACAAGAGAACCCTCACCCACAAGTTCAAAGAAGAAGCAATCATGGACATTGTTACACATAAGGACTACATCTTATCAACAAGCATTTATGACGATAGCATCATTAGTTCATCATCAAACATTGCAACTGCATCAATAAGTCTCGATTCCTGCCATGCTCAATAGTTATTGCAAATCATCATGTATGCACGTAATTAAGCCAAGCTAACAAGTTCCATCATAACCTTATCAAATAAACAATTTAGGTTTCTTAGCATATATAGTTCGCATTTTATAGGCAAAGAAATTCATATCATGCTTAGCAACTTAGAGTAGCAACACGTCAAGACTTCATAGTACATGAGATCTACAAGTCATCAAATCATATCATCATAGACAACAAGCTATCAGGCATAATCATCATCAAGTCAGCACATCAACACGTAAATCTCATCGCTAGGTCAGTGCAATATCATCGCTAACAAATTCAAAAGGGTTAGCAATTCGAACGGAGAACACTCCCGCTTACAAGTCATATCGTACTCAGTAACTGTATTTCTCGATGCGTGTCCGTTCCATCGACCTCATTGATCCTGAGGCCCGTGGGTTATGGACCCACGCTTCCGCTGCGCTGCTCTATCGCTATCTAACTTCCCGTTCCCTTTTTCATACGGTCGCTCGTCCGATGTATCGCGTAAGAGTACAAGTTAGCGGAGATAGGGGAGTGACAATGACGGACACCCAATGTTCCTTTCGAAATCAAACACGGACCAAGGCTAAGACGACAAGACTAGAGACAAGACTACGACCCGAGAATACAACGATGCCCTTATGAAAGTCTATTAGGTTACAATTGTGACAGCAAAATGAATTCATCGTGGAGCATATCAGTCACATTAATCCACACTAACATGTACCTATCTCAAAGAGAACGACAGGCATATTCAATCCAAAAGACATAATCGAATTCTACACGGATGCACGTGAGATAAGCTAATAGCCTTTTATTCCAGGGAAGCAGATATGTCTAGGAATTTCAAGTAAGATATGCGGAGCCAGTAATGGTCATGAAGAGCTTAACGAGGATGACAAACATCACGTATATGAACAATGCACGAGCATGGCAACAAATGGGGCCAAATATAGCATGATGAGGTACATCATAAAAATCAAACTAAGCGTCATATGAGGGTACATAAGAACAGCATGACAATTATCACATCTAGCAACAAGGATCATATAATAGGTTGAGAACGACATGTAATCATATGACGAGATACATTTAAAAGCATAAGTAATACATGGTACTAGGGATACATGATAAGACATAGGCATAGTCAAGAGTGATTTAAATGAATTCAACATAATGATCATGAATGATGAGGCCTCCTTACAAGGTAACAAAGAGAACATCACCGTGATAGATTCTAAGCATGCTAGGAAGGAATAGTCATTGAGGCACATAAAGTAGTACAATAATTATCACATTACAGGACAAGAATGTTCACGTAATAAACAAGCATGACAAGTCACCATTGAGCGGGTCATTTTAGAAATCATAAGCTCTATAGGATATTAACAACACATATCGAACATGAATACAATCAAGATACTTCGACTAGGTCCATTCTAACATTCATGTGTCATGCGTATGTTAAATTATGATATAGCGTGGTGTGTGATCATGCGAGGTGTCAAGTCATACATTAATGCAAGCATGAGAAGATGGCACAGAATAATAGGGAAATACCACCAAGCGATAACAGGTAAGCATGCTAGGATTAACCATCACGAGAAGCAAGTCGATCATCAAGTTCAACATTAATCTAATCAGGATGGGCAAAACATCTTAAGAGGGTAGGAAGAGGGAAGAATCACACTATCAGGGACCTGACTCAAGGGAGAAATTCAGCGATAATGTCGACAAGATATAAATGCGTACAAGTCACAACTAAAGGTCCTACATGATGCTAAAGGTTCATCATGACGTATGATACCTGCATGCAACTAATCATGACGACTCATAAGAGATCACTTACTCACATTCCAACGATATAGAAGTATGAGAAAAGTTTAACACAAGTTCAAATAATGGGCAATATGAATAGAATACGAGGACATGAGCTCAACCCAACACATACTAGGATAACATGCATTCATTAAGACTCAATTATACCACATATTATCCATTCAACGCAAGCAATCACACAACAATATCAACTTGCAAAATCACCAACAACAGTCAATTTGACGAATACAAAACAGATGGACATGCTATAGATTCTTGTCACAAAAGAAATAATAGTATCGACACATCATCATCCAGCATGCTAAGGCAATCATCTATAAGCATTCATACAAAGGGGAGTTGATCACACTATCATGAACCTAATCCAGGAGGAAATAACGATCATGTAGGTTCATATCATGTGGTTTATGTTTCCAATCCATCATACGATCAATAGGCCAAGTAAACATGCTATAACAACATATAATAATGATAGAAGGCAAGACATAACATAAGACTTGAGCAATGTAACTAACCACATTATGAGCTTAAGAATAAAATCATGACAGAAAACAAGGCATAACATGAGCAGCTTTTACTAATGATCATTTGCAAGGTACATGCAGGAGATTACAAGATTATGTTATGCAATTCAGAGAGAGTCACCATTACAACCGGATAGAGATTCCTATGGGCATCCACTGACTTTTCCCAACCGACTCATCACCCCTCTTTCCCGTGGGACTCTAGTACAACTCTGTGTAGCAAGTAGACATTGGTTGATCGTAATAAGAATCGAGAAAGACAGCCCCAGAAACACCTTACTCTCTAAGTCGAAATTTCATCAAGAGTCATCTTCCAGTACTCTCTCAAACAAACCTCACATCCGACCACAATTCCCGAAGATAATGTATTTACCAACCCGATTTCCCGCAGAGGGAACCGATTTTCAAGAGAAAGATTCGATAAGACCATCAAAGGTTAACATAGTGGAAGGGGTTATTCCACCAAAGCTGGGCTTGACCATATAAGAACAAAGGTACTCCCGCTATCCCGTTTGCACAGATCATTCAATACACATTTCATAGTCAGGGCATACCAATCATATCCACAACAAGCACTTAGCATAGAGTCAGTCAATGACAATTGTAATGGTCTCCTTAGAAACTTCTAGACCTATCTGTAAAGAACAATAGGGGTGATCTAGCGCCTTTACTACCCACTCGTGTCCCGTTTAGTCGATTTTCCTCTTTTATTACAAGTCGAGTTCATTACTTAGTCCAATTTCGGTTAGACATCTTAACTTCATTTTGCCCCTTTAAAACACTTTCAAATCATTTGAAACTCATGGGCGGTTTTCCAAAGCATACACTCGACCCTTGTGTACCCGAATTGCACAACCTCGCTCTGATACCATCTTTGTAACGGCCCAGAATTATGATTTCCGGGTTATGTTTCAAGGGATAAAACCCCTTATTCGGATCTTGCAATCTAGGTACGGGTCGAGGTTTCAAACTCATTTTTATGGTCAGTAATAAAGAGGGGTTTCGAACCCTGAAAATATCGTAGGGCCGTTGGGTACCCTTAACCTGTCCTAGGGACTAACTCGCGAAATTCATTTCAAACGGAAGCAAGACGGAAACAAAATTAAGATACAAAGCGCCACGGCAGAGCTGGGTCAAAACCAAAACATAAGTGGGTGATTACCATTTATAATGAGTTAGAGATTTAGCCAGGCTCTTCGATTCGCAAACAGGGAACCCCGTCATATAGACATCGAGCAATCAAAATCTGCAGAAAATACCTTAAAAAAAGAACAGGGAAAGGAGTCAGATCGAGCCACTCATGTGGGACCGGCAGTCCTCGCTGAGGCCACATAGTATGTGATATACCTAATAAAGATGCTCTAAATGCAGTACGAAAGTCAACCACACTAGCATGCTCCTAGTCATAATAATGTGTAAAAATACTGTAAACGGCCCAAGACAATGCCAAGTGGCATATCCCTCTCCTACCTCCACCCCCTTCCGATAGGGCGGAGACTGGCCAGCTCGTGAATGCATTCCATCATAATCGGGCGGCACACATGCCTAACCCGCTCCACAATAAAGCCCGCATGCATCTCATAATATAAGGAAGTTCATGACTCGATTGAATCAGGGTACCCGATGAGGCTGGGCTACCCTATGACCCTAGCAAAGACTCTAGGACTATCACAGATAACGACCGTTCTGTTTCAAACGCATAAAGTAAGCAGATGCTCATTCAATTAGTACAACCTAAACAGGATACTATATGAAATGCTTTTATGCATATGTAACACCTAACATAAAATGCAACAACAGGCATGAATGTCCAACCTGAGTAAGCCCCCTAGGGAACTTACCTGAAGATGCAGAACAACAGGATAATACAAGCAATGGCCCAAATGCAAGTCCAACGCAATCCAACCGTAATACACACCTATCATCAATCCATTTACATAAGCTACTGAACCAACATTCTCACACACACGAACCCGAGTTCTCAATATCCTTAAGAACAATTCGATGGTAAAACCATTTTCAAACTCACTTCTCAAAACCACATCATTAAACCAAGACAAACATTAAACATTTAAACCGTAGCTTAAAACCAATACCTCAAAATCATATTATAAAATTTATTCCGGCATTTTGGTTTCAACACATCAAATCCTTTAAGAATCATTTTCGGACAACTTAAAACCTTTTCCAAATAATTTAACAACGATGTTTATCTAAACTAAACATTAAAATCAATCCATCTTTATAATCCCCATTTATAAAACATATTAAATAAATTACTTTATCAATGGACCTCAATAAATCACTTTAAAATTCCTAAGACCACATTTCTTAAACAACATAAAAATGCATAGTCCAAATAATATCATTTCTAAAACCATTTCATAGTATACAATAATTTTCGAAATATTTATATCACAATCTCAAAATGAAATAAAACAGTACATTAATAACAATTAATTATATTGTGAATATCCGTAACATATTAACATAATAACATAATAGCATAAACAACAAATAACAACTCAAATAAACCTCCCAACAAGCCCAAACCGAGAGCCCAATCCCAACCCGGATCAAGAGCCCAACCCGAAAATGGAAACCGGATCTGATTCTCCCCAACAAAAAAAACTCATTTGAGAAATGATATAACCCTTTTTCAGAATTCCGGGTCAGGCCCAAAACCAAAAGAAAAGAAAGGGGAACCTGTCTCTTTCCCCAGTTCTGCTCCCAGACGACGCCGACGGAAGGAAGGAAGAAATCATGTCTCGTCGGCGACCATTTTTCCGACCCTAACCACTCTCAATCAGACCGAACCCCGATTCCGACCACCACCCAAACCTCAGGAATGAAACGCGCGTAAGGGAGGAAAAGGAGAGGGAGAAAACTCACCGAGAGCCTTCGATTCGCCGAAAAATCTTCGTCTGAAACCAATTCGGGCTTGTCGAGGGCGGAATCGACACCGGAAATGCCTAGGAAAGGGTAAGGGTGTTAAAGGTTCACTTATTTACATGATTTCGAGTTGAAATAGCAACGAAAGGGAAGAGGACGACCTCACATACGAAACGGGGAAGACGGAGATCCCGCGGCTCCGACGACGTCGAGGGACTCCTGGGATCGCTGCTCGTCCAGGGAGAAAGAGGAGGTGAAGGCTGTGGGTGCTTGGAACAGCGCTCGTGAGTGCTCGAGAGGGGTGCTCGACAACTGGCGCTCGAAAGGCTCGAGTGGTGCTCCAATTTGGCGGCTGAACAGAAGCTGTCGTATGAAGGAGTGGAGGTGGCGAGGAGCTGCTAGCCGCTGGAAAACACCAGGGGGAGGGGTACTTCTCTGGGTTTGGAAATGAAAATGAGAGGTGAAGATGAAACCTATGGATTTTGAAGCAAAAGGGCGGAGGGGAGGCTATGCAATCAGACAGGCTAAGGGTCTGTGAATCGCTCTAGGCACAACTGCAGAAGGCGTGGCTCAGTTCTACATTGGAGGGGAGGTGAGAGCTGGAACCAAATGGAGGAAGAAGACAAAAGGGAGGGAGTCAGGGAAGGGACCAATTTGTTTTACCAGGCATCCGAGAGAGAAGAAATAATTTATTTAGTCCCAAAACCCAACTCATAAAACGCAAAGAGGATATACCCGACATTTAAATTCGAAACCTGTTAATCCCGAATTTAACGGAATAAATTAAAACTCCCAATAAAATTTTACAACTTATTTAAAATGATCAAAATCAATTAAACTCTCGATTTCGAAGCTCAAAAGAGGAATTAAAATCCGTCAAAACCCAATATTTCAAACGATGCCGGAATGACTTAAAATCAAACTTGTGGTTGAGTACGAGTTTTCTCCTATTTTTACAAATTAAATGGAATAATAATATATCTATTTAAATAATATTAAAATAATATAGAAAATATTTTCGTCCTTTACACACAAAGTAGGGTTCTTTTGTAATGCTTAAAACCGATCAGATCATCTAACATGTAGCAATAAAGAAATAGCAAGGTAGAGTTACTAACTCAACAACGTAAGATGAAAGAATGCTCTATATTTTTGTTTTTTTTAAGCTCTCGGCTGTTCTGGTTTTTTTTTTTGTTTGTTTTTTTTTTGTTTTTGGCTATGAAATAGCTGCTGGAATATGTATGCAGTAACCGAAAATAAGAGCAAGAGAAAAAAAATAAAAATAAAATAACAAGCTACGATGATCTAAAAGTAAGCAAAAATAAGGAAATAAGGTAAATAGGCTAGAAACTGGAGAAATTAGGGTTATTTAGTGGTGCAAGTTCATATAATGCTTTTAATCCAAGAATCACAGTCATAGGCACGATATGTAGCAACTAGGAATAAAAGATCAAAACTTGCAGTCAAGAACTCAATATCTTCCAAATTAAAGATCCAAACAAAGAATAACAAAAATAAAGTGCCAATTTTTTTTTATGGGTGAATAATAACGATTTAACTTTTATGCAGCGACTATGGTGAAAAATAGGCACGAAAAATAAATCACTCAAATAAGAAATCAAGAGAGTAAAGAACTTGCATTAACCTGAAATCCGATACCACTTGATACGTTTGGGATACCCGATTCTTCGCCTGTGGGCTCAAGATCAAGAACCACGCCGTATATTTGCCTAATCTTGCAATGCTCTTTGATATCTCCTGAATTTGGAACAATTTAAACAAGTGAGTAAAATTCTAGAATAGCGACAGTTTTAGACTTAACCAAATTCCAGCAATTAAAGAACTCAGATTTAGCGACAGAAAATAAAGAGAAGCGAGGGACTGAGCGCGCGGGTCGTTGGGTACACAGGCCTTGGCCTCAGGGTTTACGCGGGTGTCCGGATGCGCGCAGGAGGGAGCACGCTCGTTGGGAGCGAGAGCGCTGGCGAGTAGCGCGGGATGGCTAGCGAGAGAGAACGCGGGAGCGACGACAAGTAGGTGCGCGTGAGCGAGGGCGCCTGGGCGTCCCCGCTCGCTGGGAGCGAGTCTGCTAGCGAGCGACGCCAAGGGTTGTAGCTTCCTCGGATGCGCTGGCTTCTCGGTTGGGGTTGATGGCTTTGGTTTTGCTCGATGTCGACGAACAAGGTGAGGGTGAGGGCTGTTTTGTGATTGCTGAAAATCTCAAGAACACGAAAGCTTTTGGGATTGATAATCGGGAACCCTTTAATCCATAAAGGGGTTTCTCAATTCTAATTCAATCTAATTAATTTCAAAGTGCATAACATGAATATATAGAAAACTATGGGAGATCTAACCAATCCTTCCTTGCAAAGGAAAGGGGTTTGGATAGATTTATTATATCTAAAGATAAATGAAATAAATCTAAGATAAATATTTCCTAATAAAGATAGAAATTCAATAACTTGGTGGCCAAGGATTATATCTAGAAGAGATATAATTAATTCCACCTTATTAATCTAATTTGCATAAAATAATAACATAAGTAATTAATGTAAGAGAACTCGGCCCACAAGAGAGAACTCGACCAAGCCCAACAACTCCACTCGACATGTCTTTGGCCCACTCGGCCGAGTGATCCATGGAGATGCCGAGTAATGGTGAATCATGGGGGATGCTGACGAGTCTTCATGAGCTCTGTGTGTGGACGCAAGCTCACTTCCTGTGCTGGTGGTGTAACCTTGAGCCAAGTGATCCAGGGTGGCCTGAACCCTTTCTCTAAAGTTCCATGGTGACGGACAAGAAAGGCTTTAGTTGCAATTTGAATCTTCTTGACCCTTGCACGAGTGACAGGACCATCGAATGGAACCTTTATGTTGTCCTCAATGTCACCAGGAGTCATCGATAATTGCACGGCATCATTCTCCTCCACTTGACTTCGATTTTTCCTCAAATCGTCGTCAGAGATACTAGAAAACAGGGACGTAAAGGACGCCTTTTGGAGCCATTTTAGACGCTTTAAAACGTCTAGAATTTTCTTTTCGACGCTTCAATAAAACGTCGGTAATTTTAACGTCGAATTTTGATCGACGCTTTTTTCCGTCCAAATTTAGTGTAATTATGGACGCTTTTTGGCGTCGAGACATATTCGACGCTTTTGGGCGTCCAAATTAGTCACCTCGGATTTCAAGGAAAATAACATCATTTTGACATAAAAAAATGTCGAGATTGTCATTTTTTATTTATAAAAAACTATTTCATTTTTGCCACTGTTCTACTATATTTGAGACAAATCACTTATTCGAGAATCAAAATAAAATATCTATTGTGCAAGAACATAATAAATGAAACAAAAAATATCTACATTATATTTATTTATATATTACTAAAAGAAAAATACATGTACATAATCCAATAAAACAAAAAATTGTAAAACAAGACAAATCTATATACCCTGTTTAAAATACATATACAATCCTCTAGTTTTGAAACCCAAATATCCTTGAAACAATCACGAGAGAAACCATGAAACATATCCTTGCTATGGCAATAAACCTTGCTCCAGAGTACTAGTATTATTCTTCTCTTCTTTTCTATTTCTGCATAGAATAAAAAGTACAATTCCAAGATCAAAATGAAAATCATAGGTCTAAATATGCAAGATCAAATATCCTCAAATATCATAACATGCAGGTAGACATCCCATCAATTTTCTACATACCAAGTTCATCCATATTTAGACTATTTAGGCCCTGGCAATATTCTTTTAACCCTTCTTTTGCAATCTACACATTTTAATTTACTCAAGCATTCATTTTGCAATCTCACCATTTTACTCAAATATTTATTCCAAAGTCCTCTGCGAACACGGGCAAGCTAGAATCACTAAAACAATTAATTAAAAATTCTTATTGGAGTCTAAACACACTAGAAGGTCACCTCTTATGCAGCAAGTTCTCTTCCAATGGCAGCAACACTAGAAGATCCCCTCTTATGCCATCTGGACCTTAAACAACAGATAGCACAACATTCGATTCATTTATTGAATGTCAAACTAACACAATTTAAAAGAACTAAAATATACAACTAGATCACAACTTCATAATCAATCCAAAGTTCAAGTACATAAAAAAGATATGTAGTATTAGATCTAGACAAATGATATTTAGAGAGTAAATACAGTATAGACAAGCCAAAATACAAGTTCCGTGCATACAAATACTTTACCAAGAAACAACATCTCTCAATATATTTCTTCTTAGCTGGTGATTTCAAGATTGATAAACACCCATCACAGATAGGCAAAGACACTTAAAATGCTAGCTAGAGAAATAAGATGGACAATTAGACTAATCAGTCATAACAATTGGTTGCCCCAATTACATACACCCATTCCTTGAACCCACACCATCTAACTCTAACAAAAGCTGCATGATATACAATGTCCATCAATCCCAAGTAAACCATATGCTTAGTTTAAGGTGTATAGTAAGCATTACACTAACCTGATTTAGCCACCTCCTAACAACCTAACCCATTCTTTTCCACGTTTTGGTGTGAGAGCACAAAAAGGTTGATAACTAGGTACAATAGTAAGCCGAACTTCTCACATTTTAAAAATACTGGATTCAACATCAAATTAAGAACAAGAAATATAAATCCTAAGAGAGAGAGAGCAGTAGCGCACTAGACAAGAATAGAGAAGAAGAAAGTGCTTACCATGACAACACAGTGCCAAAACTTGGAATCCGAAACATCTGCGAAAAAGAAAAACAACAATCAGAACTCGAAACAAGACTTGGAATCCGAAACATCGAAGGAAATACAGAGGAAGATGTTTGGAAATTACAAACTTTCTGATCAATCCGCATCGTCCTCTTCGTCAGATGAACCCTAATCCCTAAATCTTTGCGAATTCGCTCTAAATTATATTTTCTTCGTCTTCTCTTGGTCTTTGATTGATATTTTCTTCGTCTTCTCTTGTTTTTTGATTGATCTTTTCTTCGTCTTCTTTGATCTTCCTCTAATTTGAGGATTCACACATGTAAATCGTCTCCAAAAATTGCCAGGCTCCCAATTGCATCATTGAGCGGTCGAATAACTAGAACACACTATAATCGGAAGGTTGAATCCAAACCGCATAGTTGATTTGAGAGACTCTTGGCGGCGGAAAGATGAGGAAGGAGTTATAGGGTTTTGACGGGGAGAAATGTAAACAAAAGGGGCCGCTTCTCCTTTTAATTTAATTTTTAATGAAACATAAACATCGACACTTAAAAGCGTCGAATCATGTTTTTTCGATTTATGACACTTAAAAGCGTTGAGAATGGTACAAGTGGAAGCGCGCGTTAAAAAAATGTCATCGACGGTAAATCAAAGCGTCGAATTGAAAGCGTCTAATATTAACCGCTTTTCTAGTAGTCATCGTCAGGTACGAACAAGGATAGGTCCGTACTCTTCTCATGTAAGCGAGTGTGTTGTGTGGAAAGAAATCCTAAATCCCTATTTAATTTCTTCTCCTTCGTTTGAGTGGTTAGAGAGATCCAAATTGAAATCTATGGATAGGACTTCTTCAATCGGCGGAACGGTGAGAAAGATGGCGATGGATTTTCTCAAATGAGTTATTTATGTCAATTAATCAACCACTTTCCCCAAATATTTCTTGAAATTTCAACAACAAATTAAAATTCATTTCAAAGTCTTATGAAAGTCAGAAAATTAGTACGCAGAATCAACGTTGGATATCTCAAAATACTTGGACATTGAAATTTCATCCATGAAATGGATATCTCACCTCCTTCTAGAAAATCAACATCCCACCAACAAGAATACACTTTCTCTTAAAACAAAAATTAATACAAGAATACTGTAATACAGTACGTAAGAGGTGAATTATTTATCTAAAATTACATAGCATGTTTTGTTTTATTTATACTTTTGTCGGATATTTTACATCGTTTTATGTGAGTTTTTGATTGTACAAATACAAATCCTGTAAAAATCAATGGAAGAAATAATAATTTAACCAAATAATCACATAAATCGAGAAAAGATAATTGTGTTATTAATACATCGCGAAATTCAAAAATACCCTTAATTTAAACACCTTAAAAATTATAGTAACCAAACATTATCTTATCTGTTACATTATAAATATAATACAATTGGAATCCAAACAAAGCCTAAGACCTTTAAATTCCTTTTCTTTATTTTACCACTTGAGCTAGATAACACTTTTGTTTTAAGTATCATTTGAAGTTACATTACCTTAAAATACTAAATATGTGTAAAAAAAAAAATTATATAATTTTTTCCTGGCCGGAGCGAGCACCCTGATCACCGCTAGCCCCGCCCCTGGCTACATGTACCGGTTAGCTCAAAAATAATGTGTGATTAATAGATTCTGTAAAGTATCATTGAGTCACCGACACATGAAATATTTGTGAGCAATAAATAATAATTTTATTAAAATCAATTACATCAAAATCGATTGCACATGGAGAACAGCTCCAATTCCAAATATATTCTTAAAAAAAAAAGCTTAAATTTTAATATGTACCGACACAAATAAAAAACATGAAAATGGAAAAATAGCAACAAGTAAAAAATATATCATCATCATATTAGAACTAAACAAATTGTTGAATGAAACAAATACAAAATCATATTTTCCTTGATGGAACTTGTAGCACATATATTGTAATTACATACACACATACCTTCATGAAATTAATTAATCTCCCATCAACATGAACACAAAGAACAACAAAATTACCCATGACAAGTTTCATTACAAATATTCCATCGATCTTCTTGATTATTTATACATAATGACCAAAATACCCTTAAAGCACCCTATGAAATTACAAATCTCAATGGAGGGTGGCTGATCTCCTGAAAGCAGAAACACCATCAAAGCTCTTGGAATTGGAATGATCATACCTGAAGCTCAAGGGGAGGCCTTGATTATCAGACCCTAATAAGATCCTCCTAAACTCACCTCTGATCTTATAAAAGACATGTTTCCAGCTGCCCTTGTTGTTGGTCCCAACCAAGTGCTTCTCCTCCTCGTTGAGCTCCAGATCCACAGCAAAGGCAGGCTTCCTGGAGAGGATCCACCCCCACCCCCACTCCCACCATTTCTTGAGGGAGCTGCCGGCGTTCTCCCCCATGGATGAGAGCGACTTGGATCGGTGTAGGGCCCACGTGTAGGCGGTGGAGGAAGAAGGCTGGATCTGGAGGGAGAGGGAGGACAGCCTCCTTCTGAGGCCTTGTGGCTGATCTTCGGATGGAAGCTCCGGCTGCGACACTGGCAGGGATTGGGTCCTGCTTGGGAGGAAGGTGGTTTTGATCATTATGTGGCAGCGGTGGCGGTGTCGGTGGGTTGTTTGAGAGGCCGGTAGGTTTGTGGGGAGGGGGAGGGGAAGAAGAAGAGAGAAAGGAAGAGAGGGAGGGATCACACAATAAATTCACAGCTGCTTAAAGAGAGGCACAGGCTGTTATATTCCTTGTATTTCAAGGTGTATGATTTGGAAGAAGTGGGCCCAGTCCACCCCTTCCCTTCTGGCCTTCTCCCTTCTTATGCCTAAGTGATTCAATCTCTATAACAGAACAATATTTCGGCATTTATTTAATCTTAAAAAAATTAAAAAATATATTTATATTACTGACATCTATTTTTATATATTCATAAAATTTTATTTTGATAAATCATGTTTTGAAATTTTTAATAATTATAATTTGTTAAATATTGCCTTTTTAATTTTTCAAAATAAAATTTTATGAAAGATAAAAAATATAGGTTAACAATACAAAAATAATTTTTTTAAATTAAATAAATGTCAAAATATTTTTGTGTTGTAGAGTGGATCACATAATGGAAATCTTCTACTTCACTATAGGTTCCGCTAATACTGGTTCTGTGTAAAACGATATGAATGTTTTAAAAGTAATGAATGTTTAAAAATTAAAGGTATATTAATCACTTTAATTTTGTTTCAATAGACTATAATGATTTTATATTTTACTTATATTAATATTCACATACTATAATTCATCTCGAGAGTTTTAAAATGAGAGTTTATACTAATCATTTCGACAATTAGATAAGAAGTTATGCAATTTTTAAAACTTATATTTGGATTTAATGGCTTAATCATAGTACTGTGTGTGATTATTATACCGGATAATTATTTTGATTTTGTCGTCAAAGCTAAACTTACACATGTTAGGAGGAAATCAAGTCGAATAAATATCAAATATAAATCAAACCAATCTCCAGTCCGCGCAAATAAATTACAAGACTTCCTCCCGCTGTAGTGGTAGGAGTCAGGATCGATCCACGAGGAAGTGTGTCAACGGAATCCTAAGCAGTGAAAATCCACATTATGTATCGACTCAGAAGACACTTGATATCAACTGAGTTCAGTCGATGTCGAGTCAGGGTCTGTCGATCTCGGGTAAATTCATGCAGAGGCAAAAAAAAAAAAACAATCGATATCGAGTGGGAGACTCGATGTCGAGTGGTCAGTGGCTCGATGTCAACTGGCTCAGAAAACTGCCAGTCAATCCAAATGCACTCGATGTCAATTGAGATACAGTCGATGTCGAGGGAAACAATAGTAACTGTGGGCGTCAACAAAGATGGCCGAAGAATAAAAGGATGGATAAGAAAGATGGTCAGAAATAATAAGGGCTATTGAGTTTTTCGAGAAATCAACGAACGAAAATATAACGAAAGTAAACAAATATGATAAAAAATCTTACAAAGAAAGGGATTACCATAATGACGACCATGCAAGTGAAATCAATGAATCGCAAAAGACAAAATCTTTATCGATAAAGGACAAGGCTTTCACCAAATCCGGCAAATAGGAATATAAACCTTTCGATAAATAACTCTAAGTGCATTGATAATGCATATCTTAGATAGGCATTATAGGCATTTTTAGTTTAGTTAGGTTGTATTTCGTTCATAATTTGTAGTTAATTTGCATCTTGCGATTATTTTGGAAGAGTTCAGATTCTGCGCAAATTTGTGTTTATCTTGCAGATTGAATCGGAACACATTTGGGAGATGAAATATTTTGAAGAGGAATACAAGAGACATTGGCACTTGAAGCAAGGAATGGAGGAGACATACCTGGAGTTCTCTCGGCAAGGACAAGAAGACCTGGCAGCGGGATGTGTCGTGGCCGCAACAGAGCAACCATGCCGCGGGTTGGAGAAGGAGCAGGTGCCGCGGCCGCAGCATGGGTCGACAGCGCGACGCCGTTTCGATTAATTAAACCCTAGTTTTATGTTTTTTGGTTTTATAGCCGACTTAGACTTCTTATAGGCCGATTTTTGTTTATTTCAGAATACTTCTATTCTATTCTATGTTCATCAGACAATTTAGAGATTTGAGCGATGTCTTCCATGAGGAACTAAACTCATCTGTTCTGCCTACAATTTGAAGCTTTATTTGAATTGATTGTGAGTTTCTAATTCTCGTTCCTTGTTTCCTATATTTGAATGCTTCTACTTCTTCGTGCTTGATTGTTTATTGATTTGTTCTATCTTGCCCGATCAACTCGTTAGATCAATTCAATTGCTAAGGTTTTGTAGATTTCTGATTGTGAACCTTAACCCAAGTAGCAACCTTGTCCCTTTAGGGCTGATTGAACTAATTGGAAAAGTAGGAAGTTGGATGTGTTGTTAAATCCCTCTTTAAGGACTGCAAATACATTGGCTAATCTCTGAACTTAAACCTATCAATTGGGTTAAATTCTTCTTTAGGGAATGTTCGATTGATAAGGGTTTCTAGGACTGATTGGACTAGTAACTATATTAGGTCGGGACAAGGGCATTCATAGGAAACTTAATAGGACAAGAAGAAGTTATAAGGATCGCTTCAACCAAATAAAGTGGAAAATTATAGGTAGAATTGCTTCTCATAATTGTCTAAACCAAATTCATTTACTTTGCTTTCATCAATCCGCTTTGATAAAAGGCGGAACTTTTAAACTCAAAAACCTCCTCCTTGGTTACCTAATTGACACTTGAATCATACTTGAATTACAAATTTCCCTTTAACCTCGCCCCACCGCCAAGGCCGCCATGGTCGTCGAAACCCGCCTAGACTTAAAAGACCCGCCATAAAATCCGCCTACACCCCACCTACACCCCGCTTAGACCCTTAACTCTACCCTACCGCTAAGCACCCGCCAAGCGTTTTTTAGAACATTGGTTTTTGGTGTTAAATTTGGTGTGGACCGTCTTATATGGTCTATACATGTGCTACTAATTCTTCTTTTGTAGAAAGCATTACAGAAATGTCTAACGATGCAAATCGTACTCTAAAGGAGCTTACTGCTCCTGATCTGGCACAACAACCCTTAGCAATCCAATTCCCTGCACTTGGGGAAGGAGTAAACTTTGAGCTGAAATCTGGGGTAATTCATCTGTTACCCAAATTCCATGGGTTGAGTGGGGAGGACCCCCACAAGGATCTGTTTGAGTTCCATACTGTGGTAGTTGGGATGAAACCTGAGAACGTCACTGCAGAGCAAATCAAGTTGAGAGCTTTTCCCTTCTCTTTGAAGGATGATGCGAATGAGTGGTTTTTCTATCTACCACCTGGATCTATTACTACTTGGGCTGAGATGAAGAGAGTCTTCCTAGAGATGTACTTCCCTGCAACAAAGCTAAATGCCTTGAAAAGGTCAATCAACAGCATTGAGCAGTACGCGACGGAGTTCATTTATGAGTACTTTGAGCGTTTCAAGAAACTCTGCGCTAGCTGCCCATGCCATGGGTACTCTCAGAAGGATCTGGTTCTCTTCTTATTCAATGGGCTTACTGATGGAGAGCGTAAAACGGTGAATTCCTGTTGTGGGGGAAACATGCTGAATAAGACGCCTGCTGCAGCTTGGGAAGTGTTTAAGGAGCTCTCTGAGGCCTCTAGGCAGTTCAACAAGAGCACTTGTGCTAGAGGTGTACTTGTTGTTGATGCCCCAGTGGCTGCATTACAGACTGACATGGCAGAGATGAAAGAGATGATCAAGAAGCTGGTAGTTTACAGAGCATCTCAGCAGTTGAAAATATGTGAATGCTACACCGATCCATCCCATCCCATGGAGATGTACTCAACTTTGCAAGAAACAAGTGTTGAGTTGAATGCAATTGAGAATTTTTCTCCACAAAGGCCTAGGCAAGACAACTTTGGTAATCCTGGGCACTTCAACAATAATAACTACAATGGAGGCTATCAGCAGAGCTATGGTTATGGAAACTACCAAGAACCTTTCAATCAACAAGGAGTGCATTAGGTAAGGCCACAACAACAGTTGGACCTTCGTCAGGGAGGACAACCTCAGGCAAGTGCACCTGATGGAAACCCACTACAAGCCATCACACAATTCGCCATGAACCAGGCTGAACACACAAAGAACTTAAAGACGTGCACCAAGACCCTCGCACAAGCAGTCTTGGACCAAGGTGAACGATCTAAGAACCTGGAGAATCAGATGAGTTAAATCATTCAACTGCTAAGCGCAAAAGAGGCAAATGACTCAAGAAAGCTCCCATCGCAAACGATTGAGAATCCTAGGGAGAATGTCAGTGCAATAACGCTTAGGAGTGGAAAGAAACTGATTGTCACACCTCAAGAGGACGATAAAGAAATCATGGACGAAGAAATAGAGGTAATGGACGAAGAAGACGGAAGCAGTACGTTGCGGCGGCCGCAGCAACCATGCCGCGGCGGCGGCATATCAATCGTGCGGTGGCCGCAGCAGAGTGTCGCGTCTGCAGCCAGTGCTCCCACCGAACCTTCGGTGAGAGCTACGCCTTTTTTGTCTTCTCTTCCTCCTTCTTCTTCTTCTCCCTCTTCTTCTTCCTTACCTTTGGAGACTCCAAAGCCGGTTCCTCCATTTCCGAAAGCCCTGAAGAATACACAAAGGTATGAGAACGATAGGGAGATCTTTGAGACATTCAGCAAGTGCGAGGTAAATATTCCTTTACTCAAATTGATTAAGAGCATTCCTAGATATGATAAATTTTTTAAGGAATTGTGCACCATCAAGAAGAAGCAAAGATTGAAAAAGAAGGAAAAGGTAAGCTTGAATGAAAATGTCTCTGCTGTGTTGCAAAAGAAATTGCCTGAAAAGTGTGGAGACCCAGATATGTTTACAATTCCATGTGCAATTGAGAATACTAGATTCAAACAAGTCATGCTAAATCTAGGAGCCTCAATTAATGTGGTGTTCTATAACATGTACATGTCTTTGGGTTTGGGTGCTCTGACTGAGACTGGGGTTACAGTGCAACTTGCTGATCGATCACAAATCAGGCCAAGAGGCGTTGTTGAAGATGTTTTGGTTATGGTGGATGATTTGATTTTCCTTATTGATTTCTTTGTTTTAGATATGGAACAGGGAGCCCCAGAAACACCCATTATACAAGGAAGACCATTCCTGAAAACTGCGAAAATGAAAATTGATTGTTGTGAAGGTTTATTGACTATGGAGTTTGATGGAAGAAAGATAGAATTCTCTCTCTTTAATCATGTTAAGCTTTCTCCTGAATATTCTTTAGATATGCCTATTGCTAACAATATTGATCGCAACACTAATTTTTGTGATTTGTTAGAGACACCTAAGGAAAATATTTTCTTGAAATTTGAGCCCCCTAACAAACTACAGTCTTTAGGAAAAGAAGAACTCATAATAGGTGTTGATGGTTATGTTAATCCGTTTAAGCCCACACTTTCCCCTTATGAGAAACTAATTTCAAATGGTGTGGAAGCTTTTGTGATTTCAGGACAGCCCCCAGGACTAGCTCAAGGAGAGAAGCTAATGGTAATGGATGAATGTTTGGACAGAACGCTACATCTTCCAAGGGTGCCCGCACTTGGCAATGAGATGACAAGTGCAGGTGACCCTGGTGGAGGAACCTACGTCAATCAAGGGCCATTACGTCGAGCCAAAGACTTGAAACAAGGCGCTTCTCAAGAGGCAACCCGAGGTAAGTTTTTCTTTCCTTTTCAATTAGTCATCTTTAGGTAGTTTTCTTGTTGCTTTGCTTTTGTTTCGCTTGGATTTTTTTAACAACTCATGAAGAAGCAAGAGGGAAGTCGAGACAATAGGGGAAACGATGATACAGCTGCTACTGCATCATATACAACGCCCGCAGTAACCATGTCGCGGCCACGGCATATCAATCGTGCAGCGCCCGTAGCTTCTTTGATGTGCCGCGGCCGCCGCATCACCTCCCCGTGATCCCTTTTGCCATTTTTCGGAGTTCTACAAAAAAAACAAAAAAAAAAAGACAAAGAGGTCACGGGAATCCCTTTCTTCAACCCTACCTCCTTTTTTCTCCTAATTCTGCCGTCACCTTCTCCATAGCCCTCCTTCCTCCATAGCCTTCCTCCCATTCTTCTCCTTCTATAATATCCCTCGTAGGAATCCTCTCCCCCGCCGACACCGACACCGGATCTGCATCTACCTCGACCGGATCTACACACCATTAACATCACTCGACCAGATCTATACTTGGAATGAAGGACCCCAGCACGCCATGCCTGCAGCGCCGCCCCCACACCCCGCTGCCGAACGTGCTGCGTCTGCCGCCGGACGCTGCGGCCGCCGCCAGTGTAGCCGCCGCAAGGTTTGGCCCTTGCTGAACTTTTCTAGTTGTGTGGTGTTTTGGAGTTGTGGTGTGTTTATCCCTTGTTCTTAGTGTGTTAGTGTGCTATTGAGATTTGGGGTTGGTTTGAAGGATTGGGTGGTTTAGCTTGAGAATTATTTGGTGTTTTTGAATTTGGTTTGGTTGGAGGATTGGATTTGGTTTATTTGCTTGAGGTGTGTCTGAGTTTGTGGTTGGATTTTGGATCTGTTTGGGTTGATATTTTACTGCTGAAATCTTGCGAAAATGGTGCGCCGATTGAGATCTATGTCTAGAGAACAAAGGAAGGCATATTAGAGCTTTGATCCGAAGAGATTTGTACATACCAAGTTATTCAATATCCCTACCTTACAGAGGCTAGGAATGTTTGGCGTCACACATCAGATGCTCGCTCATGGGGGTTTGGGGGCATTCATAGACTGTAGTGCCCCCACATATGCTGAGCTAGCGTGGGAGTTTCTAGTCACGCTGGAGCGTGTGGACGATTCTAGGATTCGGTTCCATTTGATGGACCAGACCCACGTTTGTACTTCTGACCAGCTGAGAGAGGTCTTTGGAATCACACAGGCACCCACCCCAGATTGGTCTTTCCTAGCATCGGAGCAGCAGCGTCATGACTTCTGGTATGCAGCAACTGGTTCTGCATTTGATGGACACAAAGGCGAGTATAACTATAAGTTCGTCCACCCGTGCCTTCGTTTGGTTCATAAAGTCTTGGCCATGTCTTTCAGCGGCCAAGGCGATGTGAACAAAGTGCCCGCCGATGATTTGTCTTGGTTATGGAGTCTTGCTCCCTAGTCCCATGGTACGCCATACTGGGTTGAGATCTTTGTTGAGAACTGTCTGAGGATCCAGGGAAAGAAGAAAGAGAGAATTGGTCTGGGAGGCAGGATCAGCCTCATCGCCCACCGCTATCTTGAGCCAACACAGTGCGGTGTACCTACGTCTAGTGGGTACACCTATACAGAGGAACAGCTGAAGAGGGCCTATCTGATTGAGGGCTCTGAGGCGATGGGCTTCATCTGGAAGTCAGGGAAGCATGGAGAGCACCGATTGAGACTACCTCGGGGCTTGCCTTATGGCCCTTCCAACGTCTCCCTCTACCTCTCGGGTGATGATAATGATGATGATGAGGATGCTGATGATGAGGACTAGGAGGATGCCCCTGCACAGACCGATTATCACATGGGGAATGCATAGTACACTGCTGGCTCTTTTACGGGGCCTCGCTCTTCTGCTGATGATGATGTCTGGCGTGACCACATGTTCACAGAGTTCCATCGTATGTCTATGCGCCAGGACTCCTCCGAGTTCACCCTCCACGACGTCGATTGCAATGTGCGGGAGATGACCTACAACATGGAGGAGATGCGGAGAGAGCAGTCCTACTACCTTCACCAGCAGTACCCGCATATTCCGCCCTACCAGTCTCCACCCTACCAGCCCCCGCACCAGTGAGTGGTTAGTTTCCATCTCATTCACCCTGACTTTATCTGATTTATTTTGGTTGTCTGTACTGTTTCATTGAGGACACTGAAACCTCTAAGTGTGGGGGAGAAGGATTATGTATATATTGTCATTTAGGAGTTCATATTTAATTTTCTGCACCATGTTTAAGTTTCTGTAATTGTTGTTTAAGTCAATTTAATTTCTGTTTAGCTTATTTAATTTTTCTTTTTTGGATTAAAAAAAATCCAAAAAATCTAAAAAACAAGCATGCATTGCATACATATGTGTTATTCAAATACTCATCTAGCTTAGTTTGTCCTCTAATTTAAATTTCAAGCATGATCATATAAATCCAATTGAGTTCTAGATGTTTTGGCCTTGTTTGTATTTGATTTTTTTGGAACATGAGCTAGCAATTATAATTGAGCATGTATGATTGAGCTAAAGTATGATTGAAGTCCTAAAAACATGACCTTGTGAGAATGTTTAGCCTTATTTCAAATCTTTTGCTCAATTGTGTGAATTACTCTCCCTGTGTTGCTACCTCTTGGCATTGACTGCAGTATCTATTTTTCAAGACCGACTCACATGTTTGTTGCTTGCGGAGTTTATGTTTACATTTTGAGTCTTTTGTTTGAAGTGGTGCATACTTAGTGAAATAAGGTAGCAATGGTTGATGCACTTAGTAACCGGGTCTATGCATGACACCCATAGGTATGATTCGCGCAAAGCGGTGTTGAAAACTATCCACTAGGAAAGGAAGGTTGATCGTTGAGTAACTAGGTTCATTCATGACACCCAATTTTGCAACTTGCATCAAAAGATGTTTAAGTGGACTTCATATTAGTAGGTTGAAATGTTGATATACCGGGGCCATTCATGAAACCCATGTTTGTGCCTCGTGTAAGGAAACCACCAAGACAAGAAAAAAGAAAAAAAAAAAGAAAAAAAAAAGAAAAAAAAAAGGAAAAAAAGTGTCACATTTTATTTAGTTGTCTTTATTGTGTCCCGCAAGTAATGACATTTCGGTAGATATTTGGTGATATGGTGGTCAATGTCTATGAGTTTAATGCATGATTGGTTTGAGTTGAGAGTTACACCTTAAAGCCTAAACACATGAGTGAAACACATATTTCTAGTGAGGTTAGATGATGTCTACTTCTATGTTTTGATCACTAGAATACATGTTATGACGTTTGTTTGCTTGGTTTATGTTTTCACCTGTTATAATGTTGCTTTTTGATGAGGTTGAAACTTGAAGGGATTTCCTGTAGGATGCATTGATTCATGTTCATTCTGTCATTGCTTGAGGACAAGCAAAGGTTAAGTGTGTGAGAATTTGATAATGCATATCTTAGATAGGCCTTATAGGCATTTTTAGTTTAGTTAGGTTGCATTTCGTTCATACTTTGTAGTTAATTTGCATCTTGCGATTATTTTGGATGAGTTCAGATTCTTTGCAAATTTGTGTTTATCTTGCAGATTGAATCGGAACACATTTGGGAGATGCAATATCTTGAAGAGGAATACAAGAGACAATCACACTTGATGCAAGGAATGAAGGAGACATACCTGGAGTTCTCTCGGCAAGGACAAGAAGACCTGGCAGCGGGATGTGCCGCGGCCGCAGCAGGAGTGACGTGGCCGCAACAGAGCAACCATGCCGCGGTTTGGGAGCAGGTGTCGCAGCTGCAGCATATACCGCGACCGCAGCATGGGTCGACAGCGCAGCGCCGTTTCGATTAATTAAACCCTAGTTTTATGTTGTTTGGTTTTATGGCCGACTTAGACTTCTTATAGGCCGATTATTGTTTATTTTAGACTACTTCTATTCTATTCTACGTTCATCGGACAATTTAGAGATTTGAGCGATGTCTTCCACGAGGAACTAAACTCATCAGTTCTGCCTACAATTTGAAGCATTATTTGGATTGATTGTGAGTTTCTAATTCTCGTTCCTTGTTTCCTATATTTGAATGCTTCTACTTCTTCGTGCTTGATTGTTTATTGATTTGTTCTATCTTGCCTGATCAACTCGTTAGATCAATTCAATTGCTAAGGTTTTGTAGATTCCTGATTGTGAACCTTAACCTAAGTAGCAACCTTGTTCCTTTAGGGCTAATTGAACTAATTGGATAAGTAGGAAGTTGGACGTGTTGTTAAATCCCTCTTTAGGGACTACAAATACCTTGGCAAATCTCTGAACTTAAAGCTATCAATTGGGTGAAATCCTTCTTTAGGGACTGTTCAATTGATAAGGATTTCTAGGACTGATTGGACTAGTAACTATATTAGGTCGGGACAAGGGCATTCATAGGAAACTTAATAGGATGAGAAGAAGTTATAAGGATCGCTTCAACCAAATAAAGTGGAAAATTGTAGGTAGAATTGCTTCTCATAATTATCTAAACCAAATTCATTTACTTTGCTTTCATCAATCCGCTTTGATAAAAGGCGGAACTTTCACACTCAAAAACCCCCTCCTTGGTTACCTAATTGACACTTGAATCATACTTGAATTACAAATTTCCCTGTGGATCGACCTCTTACTTATTGCTATACTAGTTATAGGTTTGAGTTTCTTTGACGGATCAACGACAGATTTTCCCTCCGTCATGCATCTATCCTTTTTATAAATAGAGTTTATAAACTTCCGAATAGAAACCCTAATTACTACCCAAGTTTTGCAACATCAGTTCCTTAATTTTTCAATTAAAGATGAAGCACAAGATAGAGCGAGATAAAGTACCTTTCTTTCTCAACTTAGCAATCCACCAACATGGCTATCGTTGGGCTCACCCCGACCTTGGATGAAGGGCGACTACTCGCTCATTGTAACCAAAGACATGATTGAAAAGAAATAAACTTGCATAAACTAAACTCAAAGTCTTTACAATTCCGGTGCGCCAACTCTTGCAAGAACACCAAAACCCTAAAAGCTTTGAAACCCTAAACTCTCTACTAGATGTGTTTCTCCTTCTAAGATTGAATGAGTAAAAACCAGCCCCTAGAGCTTTATTTATAGGCTCCAATCCTTGATAGCCAATGAAAGGGAATTCTATCTAAACTAGAAGATAAAGCTAAATAAAGGAAAGATATAAATCTAATTTAGGTCAACTAAATATCTCCTTAGGTAAAAAGTTTTTCACCCATTTGAAACAAGAGTTGTGTGGGTGAGTAGATGGGGCACTTGCCACTCAAGTTTGTCAATAAGATGACACAAATCATCAATCAGACGCTTTCGGATAGCCTGCGACATGGTTAGTATACCAAAAGTAATACCCAAGAAACAAAGTCGGACAAAAGAAGCGGTCAAGTGCACGAGGGAGAGGATAGATGGGCATTGCAGAGAGCGAGTGTGCATGCATGCAATGGAGGCGCACAGGCGTGCATCGGGGTCACGCGGGTGTGCACCACGTTTCTAGCTTCTTACCAAGGGTTAGATGTGTTTATGGCTGGATGAGGGGTACAATGTGAGTCGGAATGTGGTCGTAGAGATCGAGGTGTTGGTGGTCGGACGACAGTGGTGACTATCGGAGGTGGAGGTGGGGAGGCATTAGTGGTTGTGGCAGTTAGAGGTGCGAAATTTGTTTCGTTTTTGAGCTGCAAACTGGTGGGCACGGAAAGGGTTGTGGTGGTAGTGGAGTGGTGGTGGATGGGTGGCACAGGGTTGGTGGCGGTGGTCGCGGCTGGTGGTAGTGGTCGGAAGAGATGATGGAGGGTTGTCAGAGGTGAATTAGGGCTTCCGACTTTTTTGGGGGGTTTTGTATTTTTGGTGATTTAGTTGATGAAATTGACACAAAATCAACAATTAAATCAGATTTAGAAAACTACCTTAATCGATGTACTAGCAACTGATACCACTTGATGGAAAATCTCACGCTTAAGTGGTATTCGATGGCGACAAATAGGTAGCCAAATTAGATCTGCATAAGAATTCGAATCTCACGAATTTTCCTTTAGACCAATGAGTTCTCAACTTGCTTGAATCTCACAAACAAATCAATTGTTTAGCGTCGCTTCTCACGATCTTTAGTTCTTCGAATCCCACGAAAAAGATGAACGCTTCTCACGTTCGTTAGGGTTTCTCAAGAAACTTATTTTTTAGAATAATAATTGAGCTTGGTGGTGGTGGAGTGGTTTCTTAAATAGCAACACATAAAAACCTAATAGCTTAAAAAACCCTAATGAGCTTTTGTAACAAATTCCTAAAGCCCATCAATAGTCTAATATTGTTCAATAGAAATTCAAATAATATAAAAACTAATACTCCGTACTTATTAAATATTTAGACTTATTAACACTAGAACAAGTGTTGGTTAATACCGATAATTTAATGCCAGTTGTTTAAAGCCGGTAATAATTTATTCTCGGTTACCGATTATTTTATAAAACCGATATTAAATATGTATATATCCAAAATGTTAAAACCGGTTTTTTGAAAGATTGGTGGCGTTAAATAATACCCGCGTAAATATAAGAGTGGTTATTTAAGGGAACCGGTATTAACAAACTAAAAAAAATGTAACCGGTTTTAAGGCCTGAACCAGTAATAATACGAGTAGATACAGTAGACTTGATCAGCCAAACCAAGCCTTCATCCTCAAAAAGATCGATCAAACCCTAGCCTAGCTCAAACCCTCGAGCTCCCTCTTGATTTCCCCTCTTGTGCGCGCTGCATCGGCCAGTCTCCATCACTGCATCGGCCTTCTTTTCTCTCCAGTCTCTTCTATTAAGGTCTTTGATTTCCTGTTTTGATTCCTAAACCCTAATTTATTCCAAGCTGAAATTCCCCTTTTGATTTCCTCTTCTGTTATATATCTCTTTGTTGTGACAGTAAGTAGGCAACACTAGATTCAGGACAAGGAATATTAGAGGATTAGGATTTTGTAAAGAGAGAAAAACAAAAGAGGTGTGGACTGACTAGAGAAATATCTATTGATTGAACTTTTTTGAAATTTGCTTTAAACTAATGTTGTCAAGTTGCAGGTGTTGTCCTCTGAAATTTCCGAGGTAAAGCTAGATTTTGTGATTGTGAAAACAAAAGTTGGGATTACATTGAGATCTGTGTAAATAGATTTGACTAATACTTGAGGCAAAGTGTCTGCCATTTGGTACAAAATCAATGGAAAGTCTCTGCTGACTAGTGGTTAGGCAAATAACCTCTTTGTTTTATGTGCACTTTGAATCTTTGATTCCCTTTCTAACCATCTTGCCATCTTTAGAGATTTATGCTAATATGTTCTATTCATGATCACCCCTATGCTAATTGGTTTGGATCGTTCAAGTTGGTCTGTTCCATCTTGTAAATCAAACATGAGGATGTAATGATTTAACTTAAACTAGGTAACTTCTTAGACATTTGGTAAATTGCAATAAGAGATATTGCGGATGGGATCTGTAATCCTCTTCATAACCATTTCTTCTCTTCATATCTCGTTTTTAACTTGTTTTTATATTCTCTACAATGTTCTTTCACTTGTTCTTAATAGGCCAATTTCCGAGTAAAAAAGACACATCCTTTGTTCTTTAAATGTAACTTTTGACAAAACCACCCGAAAATTAGAAACGAGTAGTCAACTACTTCCTCCGTTCGGCAAAACTTGTCATTTTAGCTTATTTCACAAGTTTTAAGGTAATTAACAAATATACTAATTTACCCTTAATTATTACCCTCCTTTTTTACTTTATCGAAAACTACAACTAACAACCCATCAATCATATCAAGGGTATTTTTGTAAAGTGAAGGGCAAAATATCTACAATGACAAGTTTTTTTGAACAAAACTAACCCTCTAAAATGACAAGTTTTGCCGAACGGAGGGAGTATCATTTTTGTTCGAAAGTATTCAACTTAGCGTGTTGAGGATAAGCTAATGTTGTTAAGTTGCAGGTGTTGTCCTATTGATTGTGGACGGTTTTGTTAAAGCTTCGTGCTTCTGCTTTAACTCTGTTTTTTTAATATCCTCTTCGTCTAGTTTGTTTACTTGACTGTTCGTTTACATGGCTCTGTTTTCTCAATAATTAAAAAACAATCAAGCAAACTGTTAATAAATTTATTACAGCTCTGAATGGGAGAAATCCGGAGAATCCTCAATTATTATAGATTTATATAGATGCAGCTCCCACAGGAATGTCATCAATGTCTTAACTATTTACAGTTCGTTGCTGGATTATTGTGAACTGAAATTTGAAATCAGTTTAAAGTCTGTCATTAATCATAATTATAGGATGTTTATGCAAAGCTCGAAGAGATGCCTAAAAGCCCCGTGTCTATATCTGTCAAACTTAACCCAGTCGTGTGTCATGTTTAGCTACCACATCCATCTTTGTGATATTTTCTGCAAACCATTTAAGTCATTTAGCTTGAGCTTTTGGTTGACAAACTTAACCCAGGGTGATAGTTTTACAACAATGATTATGTGTTTACCAGTAGATTATTAAGCGCACTTGGTGTGAGGGTTTGAGCAGGCCTTTAAATTGATGAGAGGGTTTGTTAGGAAGAAAACAAAAATATGTCTTCGATTATTTTCTTCAATTCAAGTGTATTCCTTTGGAAGTGTTGATCAGTTTCAATTCAACATTGCTTGAGGATGAAGAGCTTCTGGTTTTCTTTTGTTTGTCTCTTAATGAAATATGTTTACTTACTGGACTTGCCTTTTGTGTGTGCGTGCGTGCGCGCGTGCGCGTTTCTCCCTTTTTTACATTAGCTGGATGTCCATTTTTCATGACTAGTTAATATATCTTGAGCTTCTCTATTCACAAAAAATTGGTTTCCATTTTGCAGTGCAAATACAAAAGTTGTACTGATTGCAGAATCAAGCATTTGCCGAAATCCTTGTTATCTTGTTGCAGCATGGAGGCAATTTTGGGGAGGTTGATTCAACACGTAGTCTCCATCCATGTGGTAATGTGTCTTGCAAAAGGGCGTATGAGCTACAATTTCTTTCTTAATTAGGATTAACTCATGCTTGCAATTTTTTTAAGACAAAAAAAATCCATGTTATCTTCTTGCTGAATGTTTTATGTTAGATGTGTTTTGCTGAATCGCTTGCACATTGCTTTTAGATATAAACAGTGATGTCTCTGTTGTCATGATGGGATCAACCATTTTCTCTTTGATTCTTGACATTCTATCAGAAGATATCTTTTTAAGATATCCAAACTTTAGAAAGGTGCACTTGATAGTCTCTGCCGCATCATTGTAAAAAGCTTGGCTACATGTGAGCAGGTATGCTAGTTCTATTTCGTGCTATGGTACATTATATTGTCAAACAACAACCTATATATTTGAACTGCCCTATGCCTCAGCATTTTGGTGGTTTGTTGTAGCTGAATAATTTGATATCGAGATCTCTTTGTCATTAGTGGTTGACATCACATGGTAATTAAGAGAAATAAATTGCATCTTTATATCAAATGCATTTGTTATCTTGTGTTTTCTTTGCCTCTAAAATGACAAACACCCTTTAGTTCTCGTAGCATCATTATACCAAGCATCCTGGTATGTGTCATCAGTTTTAGCAACTCCAGGGTAGTAGCATTGTTAGTCATACTGTTGTCATCTTACAACTATGAACTATCATTCCCAATGATGGACCAGGCAAAAAAAAAATTAGGGTTGTGGAGTTTGTAGGACTAGGTGACTTGGATTCTACTTCCATGTTTTGATGTTTCAATGTCTTATTACACCATCTGAATGCCTCAAATCTTAGGCATTAAAAGTTTTATGTTTAAATCTCTTTCTTCTTTTTTTCTTCTGCAAGAAAACGTCTGACGATACGAAATCAGATGCAGATCTTCATGAGATCATCTTTGGAGGTATGATAATTTGTTCTGTGGTCTAGTTGTAACTTGAAAGTAAGTATGATCTATAAATAGGCCACTGTCATTTATGGGTATGGAATACCATTGTAAGGGTATAAATAGGGGAACAATTGTATGGAGTGGGGTTGAGCATTGAATAACCAATTTACCTCATATCTCTCTTTCCCTCTATCTCCTCTCTACCTCTGTCTGTTACTCTCATCTCCTTCACCTCTTTCCTTTCTGTTACAGCCATCACTACCATCAACCAACCTTCACCACCATCACCGGACATCACATCCACATCTCTTTCCTTTTTGTCCCAAAGATTATAAGGAGGCAGTGGTAGGGAGGTTGATTTAGAACCTATTCTTGCACTATTTCATCAACCGTTTTGTTTCCTTACTGGGCAGGAAATTGTAGCTATTGCTTGTTGAATCTAGCCTCTTGTAACAAAACTTCTCTTGACACTTCAGGTACATGGCACCTCCACCCCAACCTTATGATCCATACGAGGGCTATGTTGTTCCTCATTTGCAAATGATGCCTCTTGCTCTTGTGTCTGCACCTAGCACTTATGTTCCCGTCCAAGTAATCTCTGATTTCGATCCTATGATGTTAGCAATCTATTGGTGTTGGATGGGTAGTTGTTCACATGTTTCCCATTCATGCAGCTGTGGACTGGAATGTCATGAATAACTAGTTTTATCATCATTTCCATCTGTACCTGGATCCATTTAAGTTTAGGTGGAAAAACCAGCTTGTTTAAGAAACTCTAGTTCAATACATTCTGATGCCCACACATTGCAAATCTTGGAGGGAACAACTCTGAATAACCACTCCTTTGGAGTTTATATTTAAAGTGTAGTTGTATTCTATCATGGTTCTTTGCTCCTCATTTTGCAAGCTGCTTTTAATAAAAAAAAATTACTTTTTCTGTCAATGTTTAAGTGAATATGGATTACATGGCGGACCGCGGATCACAATCATGTTTATGTCTTTTGTAGAGAATGAAAGAGATAGGTTGTTATATATTGCAAAAGGACCTAGCCAGGCTGAACAATATCTTTTCGGATGATTTTGGAAGGTATTTTGTGATTTAATTAGTTAATGTCTTCAATGTAGGTTGTATGTACTGATAATTTAAACTGTATTATGGCTGATGTGAATTATACGGAGAGTTTACGATTAATTGGATGATGTGGTTTTTTGGTTAATTGGATGAAATAGGAGTATTGTTTGGTGAGACAGATAGACAGCTGGTGTGCATTGTGGATAGCGACTGGAGAATGTTTAGAATATTAAAAAAAATTAATATCGGTTATATATAGTGTTAAGAAACACTACAATTTTTTATTTTTTTTTACAAACGCATTAATACCGGTTTTTAAAAAACACCCGGTATTAATATTTTGGCCACATATTAATACCGGTTTTTCTAAATAACCTGTATCCGAGAAAGTTAATACCGGTTACACACGCCGTTAATACCGGCCCAATAATCGGTATCCGGTTCACTAAATAACCGGTATTAATGGGCAAATCTGTACTAGTGTAAAAAATAGGATAGGCTAAAATTAACTAAACAATAAAAATATAATACAATCATGGATCATTAATCTTCCTTTCAAATCCTTGAATAAATCTTAGCTGCCTCGTAATTGGCCAATTTGACGTTGCCCCGGAGTGTATCAAAATCAATTGCAGGAAAAAACGGGCTTATTATACCTCATGCTTCTCTTATCACATGGACGAATTCCCTGCAAGAAGCCCCATATGGTCAGTACATAGAACCAAATATTGACCCGGGATAAAATTCATCTGTTGTTACACCTCAGTATGACAAAGTTCAGAGAGGAAAAAAGAAAAGCAGCATCTCACAATCTGTATTTATGATCTCCATTTATCAAATTCATTCGTCCTAATTGAGATTATGACAGAGCAGTCTTTTATTGGGAGTCAGGGAACATACCAGACGCTCTCGACATTGCTCTACAGACTACAACTAAAAAAGGTGGGCAGTTCAGACTAGATATGGCAAGTCGGCTGCTGTTCCAAGCATTCTCCACCATGAGAGGTGTTGCATCTATCCCATTCAACCTTCACCTCCAATAATCAAAGGGAATTAGAGTGCATAAACGAATCATGTTCAAACATAGCGATCTGCCAATGGAACTGAAGCACTGTAAGTCTGGAATGATCCAAGTTATATATATAAAAATTTAGGCACAAAAGCAAACAGGGAAGAAATTAAACATGGACAATCTCCTCTCCATTAAAAATAAAAAGTTAGAGCAAGAGATACCTACATCAAAGAGCTAACAAGCGCCATAAGACAAAATCGCCAACTAATTGAGGGCAAAAGAGAGTCAATGAACGTACTTGAAATCAAGATCCTCATATTTAAAACCCTAGAAATTCGGAATTTTGGTTTTCTGACCGATCCGAGCAATTCGAGGAAGAAGAAACTGAAGATCAATAAGAAGTAATGTAGCGTGAAGAAAGAGAGGGAGGATTTCGGCGTGAATCTACATACTTGGATTCAAAAGATGTTCGAAGATCAGGGTTGTGTACGATTATCGATGATTTCTTCCACCACCAAATTGCAATTTGAGGCGCTGCAATCGAAGGCGCATATGGATCCGATGGTAGCCGAATTGCCGGTGCCGGCAGCAGAGGACTGCATGACGGTGCTGCTCGGAGCGGCGGACTGTCTGTCGTTCGTGGAGGCGGGGAGCAACGAGACGGTTGTAAATGCTCGAATTTTTAAACCCTAATTTCTCGAAGAAAAAAAAATCAAAATGAATTTTAAAACGGAATTTAGCGAAAAAACTCTCTAGTTCGGATCATAATCTCGTAAAGCGGATTTCCGACCTAACTAAAATTTTGAGACTAACATGATAACATCGATTCTCGATTTTAAAAACCTAATTTCGCGGAAGAGAGAGAGGGATTTGGGAAACTAACATCGGGGACTAATTTCAAGACGCTCCTCGGGATTCAAGATTTCAACGTCAGAACCAAAGCTCGGACTCCTACACTTCTAACCCTAGCTAAGATCTCCAACCCCCAAACCCTAACCCAAGTGAACCCATGTGACAAATTTGAGCTTGGTCAAAGATGCTTACCCCATTTGGGCGAGACATCCACAAATAGTTTTCCCTCCTCACTTGCCTTGTATGCCGTAGCTTTTGGAAGGGAGACAAATCCCACTCTTACCTTTCAACTCATCCCCAACTATCTAGTCAAGAAGATAAGGATATGACATCACACCATTTCAAACTCCACAAAATGCCAAGACTAAACATGTTTGTCTTAAGAAGAGAGGAGAAGTTGGAAGCCTCACATCTCACAAACCCAAGAAACCCTAAACACTCTCTTTGCTCTCTCCTCTCTCCATATGCCGCCCCAACTCACACCCACAACCACCAGCTCAACCACCCTCTCTCCCCTCAAGCCACCACCCAAAACACCAAGGAGAAGCTCTCCTCTATCCCCTCTTCCTCTCGGCATCACCCTCCAAACACCACCACTCTCTCTCTCTCTCTCTCTCTCTCTCTCTCTCTCTCTCCAAGGAGTCCATCAGCCTTCACCACCTTCCAAGGACCCAAGGAGGTCCATTGAGCCACGTCTCAAACCGGAAGTCAAGGATTGAAGCCCCCGGAGTTCGTTTGCTTGGTTTTAGGTCTAGGAAGGGTAAGTTGGCTCCTTTTCTCTTCCTTTCATTTCTCAACCCTCCAAGTTCTCTTCTTTATTCCCTAACTAACTCCTATCACTCACCCAACAAGCGGATCTAGAAGTTTCGACCTCAAATCGCCTCAAGAGCCACTCGGCAGAAGAAGAAGTGGACCAAGGAAGTGTTGGGTGAGAGATCTCTTCACACCTTCATATTTTTCAAGCTATTTTTGTACTAACATGTGCCTGGGTACCTCGGGAAAATTTGGGGAAAAGGAGAGCTCCAAATAACTTCTTATTAGGCCACACATGTCCATTGAATCCAAGATTCAGGGACGTATTCGCCGCCGTGAGAGAGAGCTCACGACCGCGAGGAAGAACAACCCAGTTAGGGTTCTAACTTGCGGCCACGACATGGGTAACTCGCAACGACGAGGTGGAGTCCGAGTGCCCTAAGAGGGGACCCCTGACTCACGGCCATGACTCCAGGGTCTCACGGGCGCGAGTTGATCGCGGCCGTGAGAGGCTCCTCTGAGACGCTGAGTCTCGCGGGCGTGAGAGGCTGACTCGCGGCCTCGACTAACTCCCTGATTTGAACGTTTTAACTCTGTTTTCCGACGTTTTCAACGATCGTTTTCACAACTTGTTTTCAACGCTTTTGGGGGATTTCAAGGACCGGTTTAAGGGTCTGGTTTGGGTGTTTTGGGAAATGAATTTCATAAACTTTTAAGGTCGAACATTTTAATCGGTTACTTGGTTTTCGAATCGATTATCGGGATTAACTCAGGAATTATGTGTTCAATGACTAACTAGCATGATTGATGTGAATGATTGTCTAATACCATGATTTATGTGGACTAACGGCATGATTGGTTGACTAATAGCATGATGAAGTGTTAAGGTTTTGTATCGTTAACTTATGCTTTTAAGATATGATGATATGATGAACTTGAGTTATACGATGTTGATATATGACTATGAATAAATGAATGTGGCTGAATGGTATGATAAGGATGATATGCTAGCGTGGAATGTGGCAAATGTGATGAATGATTGAACTTGATAATGTTATGAATTGATTATGCATTATTGAATGATGTGCACTTGTGTGAGATTGGGTGATTAGATGTAGACTTATATGGATGTTTGCTATGATCTAGGTGATATTATCTAATTGTTCGTGCTACTTGCTGGGATCGTACTTTTGCTGTTCTGCTTACCAGGAAAGTCTCTTCGGAGCTTACTCAGATTGATAGAGAGATATTCCCTACTTGATCTTAGGAGCATGCTAGTGTGTTAATGTTCCGCCTTGCCTCTAGAAGCATCTTTATTAAGTATAGCGTATATGTGTGCTTAAGGCAACGGATGCAGCAGGTGGATATCATCTGATCCCACTCACCATCAATGTTTTTAGGATTATTATGTTTGTTTTATTGATGTTGCTTGATTATCGCGCGGGTCCTTTTGTTCGACGGAGAGTGATCGTCGGAGTTCTTGACTTCACTAGACTTTGACTATACTAGACTTTGACTATGTTTTTTTATTTACATTCTTAGACTTCATTTTGACCCGGCAATGTCGTGGCACCCCTTTTATATTATACTTGACTTCCGCTTTTGTAGGACTATGAGTTTTCCACGCTTAGACTTACGACAGGTACAGGGGACTTCCCCGGGGATTCCAGCGATTCCTTCGAATTTTGGGTATAAAATCCCACTTTGAAATGTTAGACTGGGCTTTCAAACCTTCAACCTGTACTCGGGGCGCAAAGTCCTAACGAGGAGTTTCATCCCTCGAAACGTAATCCGTGAATCATAATCCCGGATCGTTACAATGGTTGATTTGAAGCGGAGAGGTAGTGTGGAGAGACGAATCTGAATGGAACATGAGAGGGGAAGATGGTTAGGGTTGTTCAGTTGGGTCGTGCTTGAATTTTTTTTTTAAATTAGGCTCGTTTTTACTTTAAGCACAATTTTTTTTTAACCTCACCCTCTATATATGTATGTATGTATGTGTGTGGGTGCGTATGTAGTTTGAAAAATAAAATTGGAAAAAAATTCAAAAAAAAAGTTGTAATTGGTCAGAAGGGAGAGAAGAGTGGAGAAAGCGATACATCAGCAGAAAGTATAATGAATTAAGTATAGATATATACCAAATAGGTGATTGTACACCAAATCAAATTCATATTGAATAGACATGAAGGTTAAGCCATATAAATTTATGGTGAGCCGGCCCTAAAAACTCTCTCTTTATAGAGGGGTTTTGGCCGCTGCCCATCTAACCCTCTCCGCCTCGGCTTACCGCCGCCATAGACACCGCCCTAGACGCTACCTCCACTCCGTAGCCTTCCGCTAGTGCTCCATCAATCACCTTGGTCCTCTGACTCCCACCGCTCTCTACCTAGCCCATTGAATTCTCAAGCGACGTTTTGCGTTGCTTTAGTCTCCTCCTCATTTGCCCGTTCCGCCCTTGGTTCTAGCCTCCTCGATTCCTCCATCCTTCCGGCTCGGCACCGGTGCCGCTATCACCTCTGAACACCTCGGCCTCCGTCTCCGTTCGTCGTTGGCGGGCTGCTTCTCCAGCTGTTAGTGGGCCTTCATGTTCCCACTCCTTCTGCCGCCACCTTGTCAGTCGCTACTGCAACCTCCGACCGAGCCCTTCTTCCGAAGCAAATCAGAAGCTTGTTCTAATTACGCTTCCTTATTTTTTGTGGAAAGTATTAATTACATAACAATTTTGGGTTGTTTTCTTTAGTCCGCTCTTTCTTTCACTCTCCTGTTCATTATTGCTCTTTTTTGCTTCCTCGTCTCATTTTTTATCGCCTCTGTTTGGGCTTATTCTTGTGGTAGCCTGCTTACGATCTTGATATCGTCCTTGAGGGTTGAGATGAGTGTGTGGGGTTTGAACGTGCAATGATGTGGTTTGAGTTTGTGGGTTGGTGCACTGTGTCGTTCTTGTTGTATGGTAGATTGTTTGTGAGCGGTGGTTGATTTGTCATGTTCGACGACGTCGTGGTTGTGCGATCGACATCCGATGGCTCGTTTGAGTCCACAATCTGAGGTGTCCGCTAAGTTCCTCAGAATTCTCTGAGTTCGTTGTCCCTTTGATCGATCGTTTCGTTCGTCTTTTGGCTTGTGTTTTCAGTGTAGAATGGCTTGTGCATTTTTATGTTTTTTAATTTTGTCATTTGCTTCTGTAATTTCCTTTATGTCATTTGCTTCAGTTATTTCTTTCTATTATTTGCTTCCAGTTGTACATGATGATTAGTCTATCTACCGGCTTGTCTAGATAACCGAATTCTTATCTTGCTTCAAAAAAAAAAATTGTATTGAATACAAGTTCACAAATAGATGGGTCCAGTTCACAACGGTCCATGAAATTGGGCCAATGCTATTCAGGGAAGCCCATATTGTTTGAATTTTGGACACTTCTTCAGTGTCAGTCCAAAGAATCCAGCATTTAAAATCAAAAGCAACCTCAATTGAAAAACAAAACAATGCAAGGTTAGGAATTCGGGTCACATCCCAATCGTCTTAGAATCGTTATAAGGAAGCCACCAACAATATGGAATATGGATGTGTTAAACGCCACAAGCAAAATCAACCCATAAGACAAAGAGACAGTTCATCTATTTGGAGTCATCCCAGCTGGCCATTCACGCCCAGCTCATCGACACCTTCGTGCCAACCTGGACCAATTGCCCGCCGTCCCATTTATAATTGACACTTTGGATTACCAATACAAGTGATGAATCTTAGGCTAAGCCCCTATCTATCAATCCATCCCTTTCACCAATTTCTTGACCAAAAGGCAAAAGATTATCCCTCCTTGATCGTTCGTACTATGCTACTTGTGAGGTTTATGGTATTCTTTTCCGGTTATTTTTAATTCAAATGGTTGTCTGTTTATTATTGTGATTTTGGCTTGTGAGGCCTTCATCGTCACGGAATTAATTTATTAATTTAATATATGGTATCAAGAGCTTAAGAGCACCGGGCACGTGTTGCCTAGGTTGTGCACGTTTCATCAATTCATCGGACTTAAATCTTGTGGTGTTGCGGGTTTTCAATGTCTAAGCTCAACATCATTAGTTAATAGTATGTCACAACTTATTAACAAGGGTTTCGTCGGGTTAATGCGACAGACGATTCTTTTACCAATTAATCACTTTGTTTAATTCATACATATATGGAGCACACTGGGTTGTCTATTACTATATCAGACTATGTAGACATTGTATCCGCTTAAGGAATTAAACATCATTAAACCAAAAAAAAAAAAAAAGGAATTAAACATCATTATTTTTTGAATTGGGAATTAAACATTATTATATATCCAATCAACCGCCGAGTCTTAGACGATAAACAAGGACGTTACTTAGGAGGCAACCCAAGATAAGTTTGCTATTTTCTTGCTTTCGGATTCCTAGTCAGTTTTTTAATTTTTCAATTTCAATAAATTTTAGAGTTCCTATTCGATAGTTAATGGGCTTCTGTAAGTCTTTTTGGACTTTTTGGAACGATTTAATGGTAAGGTAAGTGGAATGGACGAAAAAAGGAGCAACCAAGGCTCGCCTAGGTAAGTCGCGGTTGCGATCTTGTCCAGTTATGTCCACCGTGTTTTTCCACGGCGGGCGCCGGTTATGCAGAGGCCAGATACCGACTCGGGACGTGAAAATACCGAGTCGACAGTTTTTCACTCAAGTCGCCCCCGCGAGACACCATGTCGCAGCCGCGACTCATCCTATGCTGCTGCCAAGCCATTGCTGACCAAGCCCTAGCGATTGCCCTAATCTCACCGTCGCGAGACTACCTCTCCCGACCGCGAAAACTCCCACTCGCTACTGCGAGTTCTCTTGCACACGCCACAACAGACCCTCTCTCCTCGCCGCTGCGACTTCACCTCTCGCGACCGCGACATCTCCCACACCCGATCCCTAACGATTATACTCGTCTCGCTGTAGCGAGCCTACATTCCGCGGCCACGAGTTCGTCAGTTCCGGACATTATAACAACCATCACAAGAGCTTTAGTAAGTGTCCTCTTCCCTCACCTCGAGTTCGTCAGTTCCGGACACTTCGCCATTGTACAACTAATGAGTGGTCATAAACTACGTGAACCAAAGATCGGAGAAGAGAACAATGCCACTGGAATTACAGTCGACGTTAACTCAATTCCAGTCAACATCGACCACCATGCACCCGACGTCGAGCCATATTCACTCGATTTTGAGTCTCTTGCACCAGTCTACTCGACGTCGACTTCCCTAGTCGATTTTGAGTCAACCCCAGTCGACATCGACTCATCTGCACCACCTTCGAAGGTTTTTTTGGTTCCGAAACCAAAGAAGACACTCCCGTTTCCCTCCAAGGCGCTAAAAGACCCTACTGAAGGTAAGTTTAGGCGTTTTGTGAAGTTGCTCCAGGGCCTCAACCTCACCATCCCTTTCATCGAAGCACTTCACGAGATGTCTGCCTATGTAAAATTTCTCAAGAAGATCCTTAGTAACAAGCATTCAATGACTAAGATCGCCATCGAATGTAAGAAGATGGATTCCGGACACTTCGCCATTGTACAACTAATGAGTGGTCATAAACTACGTGAACCAAAGATCGGAGAAGAGAACAATGCCACTGGAATTACAGTCGACGTTAACTCAATTCCAGTCAACATCGACCACCATGCACCCGACGTCGAGCCATATTCACTCGATTTTGAGTCTCTTGCACCAGTCTACTCGACGTCGACTTCCCTAGTCGATTTTGAGTCAACCCCAGTCGACGTCGACTCATCTGCACCACCTTCGAATGTTGTTTTGGTTCCGAAACCAAAGAAGACAGTACTCCCGTTTCCCTCCAAGGCGCTAAAAGACCCTACTGAAGGTAAGTTTAGGCGTTTTGTGAAGTTGCTCCTAGGCCTCAACCTCACCATCCCTTTCATCGAAGCACTTCACGAGATGTCTGCCTATGTAAAATTTCTCAAGAAGATCCTTAGTAACAAGCAGTCAATGACTAAGATCGCCATCAAATGTAAGAAGATGGATTTTCCTGAAAAGAGACCTAACCCTGAGAAGTTTGCTATCGCCGTGGGATTTGGCTAACATCACTATGAGGCTCTATGTGATTTGGGGGCAAGCGTGAGCAAGATGCCCTTATCTATTTGGTCAAAGGTGAAGATTGGAGCATTGGAGCATGTGGATGTCTGTTGTAAGGGAGGAAATCGAGTTTAAAATATAATAAATAGATCAAACCAGATTCGTGCCCACGCAAATAATTACAAGACCTCCTCCTGATGCAGCAATGGGAAGTCAGGATCGATCCTCGAGAAAGCATGTCAGCGGATCTCAGGTAGCGGCAAATCTCACAGGCAGAAAATTAAACAGTCAGATAGAAATAACAGAGAAAAGCAGAAAAGAAAGCAAAGCACAGAAACTGGTCGATATCGACCAAAGTTACTCGATATCGAGTATGAAAATCCACTAACATTGTTCGAAAACGACTTGCAGAAAGCAAAACTTAGCAAACTCAACTCGATCTCGACAAACTTTCCTCGATGTCGACAAAAGTCCTCGATGTCGACTAAACTTCTCGAGATCGAGTAACAACAGTAACTAAAATTGCAACTTTTCCGAACACAGGACACGAAGTTCTACGAAATAAATCAATAAACTAAATACTTCCAAGATCAGGGTTTCAACACCACAACGATAACCGTGCAAAGTAACACATAAAGGCATAAAAGATCATGATTTTCATCAAATAACTTTCGTTATTAACAAATTGAAAGATAGAGGCTTTTGCATAAACCCTAATTGTTACTAACCCTTTTCACATAATTAACCCAAGTTGTATTAAGATCACTTTCACTTCAATAACACAAACAAGGATCACCTCCAACTTTCGCAAAAGAATCATGCTCATATGGATAGAAGACGAATTGCATAAAAAGATCAAATCTTTACCGCATCACCTCACATGGCTACCGACGGGCTCACCCCGACCCTAGAAGTGGGTGGACTACTCTCTCTTCATCATGAAGAAACTCATCAAAGATTTCAGGAAATAACTAAATTGCATTAAAATAAAACTTACAACCAATCGAAGCCAAAACCGCTTTCGCAAACTCCAACTCCTTTCGGCTACAAGCTCTCTCTTTCTCTACTTACTACATCTTCTCCTTCTCTAGAATTGAATTGTATGATTGAATTAATAAAAACCAGCCCTATAGGCTTTATTTATAGCCTTCGTTCCCTCTCTAATTAAGAAAGAAAACTATATCTATATATATCTAATTCTATCTATCTTTTATCTAAATATTAAAGCATGGAAATAAATAAATAAATCTCTAAAAGGAACTAGAACTAATGTAGGTAAATATCTTCTCCTGTTGATAGCACTTGATAGATCTTGATGGAATTTGGTCTCGAAAATATCTCCATCGGATTCGGGATAGAATCTTAACAAGACCCGAATTACTCGACGTCGACCACTGAGGTTTCCTCGATATCGAGTAGTTTCCTTGATATCGACCAACTTTTCTCCGTCTTGAGCTTCTTCGTCGATCTCGGCTCCAGGATGTGAAAATCGACTAAGTGTTTACTCGATATCGAGTAAAGTTCCTCGATATCGACTTCTGTCTTCCAGCTCCCACTTTCTTGACTCGATTCCGGGGTCTTTACTCGATTTCAGGTCACTCGATATCGAGCGAAACAACTCGATATCGACTAATTCTCTCAGCTCTACTCGATTCTGGCTAATTCTGGTGGAAATCGACTTCTTGTACTCGATATCGACTAAAGGTGCTCGATATCGACCAAGTGGTGTCAAGTCGATTTTTCCTTTCTTCCAGCTCGATTTGTCCTGGTTTCGCTACTCCTTGACCTCGGACTTCTGTAGTTGACTTCGAGCTTTTCTTCCTTTCTCAGAACTGCTGTAAATTGCTTTGATTTCTGCGAAATTAAACAGAAACTTGTGTAGATTCCATAATTTGGCAAATAAGCATAAACTACATAGATTATGTACTATTCTAGCCCAAATGTATGAAATGCATGCAGAAAATGATATAAAAGTAACTATAAAACATGGCGAATTAGGCTCACAACAAACACCCCATATTTAAGCTTGCTTGTCCTCAAGAAATACTTTTAATTGTCATACAAGGGAAGAAATCAAAACTCTCAACATTTTAGATTCATTCTTATATGTCCCTGCAATCAATTACCATCATCGAAAAGGTACTAGTGCCACAAATCCATGCATGTGCGATAAAAAGCAACATCTACTCACAAAAGGAGGGTTATGCAAAACATTCATTCGTGACAAAGCATCAATAATCAAGAGGACTTTAATTTAAGCTCAATAAGAAGTAGATTGGTTAAAGGTGGGCAATTTTTGGCAATGTGGTGCTAATGATCCGGGGAAATGGAGTATTTCTAAACTTTTCATACCACATTTCTTCTTCATAAGAATCATCACCTTTCATAATGCTTTTATCAATAATAATGCTTTTACCTCTCTAACCTTAGCACTGCCTTCTCGCGAGTCGCAAACATGGGTGTAATGAATGGCTCTGGATACTTAGTGCTTTGGACTCCTCACATGTGTGTCCCATCTCACCGAACTATTATCTCGGCGAGCAGGGTCGATCTATCTTTATCTCCTGAGGTGATCGGATTTTCTTTCACTCATTAAATTTTCCAACAATGTCCAAAAGTCCCAAAAATAAATGTCTATTTACAAGCTCTAGACTTTATAGTCGCTAGGCCGACTTTCTCCATGAAGCTCAAGGTGGCATTTGCATGGCCCATGTAGCTTGGGCTTCAAACATGAATCCATTATTGTCCATCAGCTGCAGTCCGCCTGAATGGATCTTGTTTACCATGAAGGGCCCCATTTTCTTTTTGTTGAATTTGTTAGGAAACCAATGATCCTTTGATTTAGAAACATAGAGCTTGTCTCAAACTACATACTCCTTAGGCTCATCATCGGAAATCCTACATAATCGTACATACCAAGGCAAACCACTCCCGTGTATAGATAAATCTTAATAGAAATAGGAGAAGAAAGATCCATACATTGGCTTACCTTCGTAGAATCGGACTCGAGGACCTCTTGTTTTGGTCGATTTCGAGTAAGATTACTCGATATCGAGGAATTCGGCTCGTCTGGTGGACTGCTGGTCGAGGAAGGAGAAGTCGAGGAAGAAATATGTTGGTCGATGTCGGCCAATTTGGTTGATATCGAGTTGTCCTCGGCTTCCAGTTGATTGCTCGTCGAGGAGGGAGAAGTCGAGGAAGACGGGTTTTGGTCGATGTCGACCAATTTGGTCGATGTCGAGTTGTCCTCGGCTTCGAGTGGATTGCTCGACGAAGCTGCTGCTGGTGGAGGGCTTTGAGTCTGGTCGATTTCGACCATGTTCCTCGACGTCGAGTAACTCTGGTCGATTTCGACCCCATACTTGGTTCCTGTCAAGGCATTCGAAAAATAGTTATTCCAAATCGACGTACCTTGGTCTATGTCTAGTGGATTCTCAGCTTCTTTGTTCAGGATGACCATGATCTCCTCCACCTGAGCTTCCATATTCCTCTTTTCTAGCTCTTCGGGGGTCATATTTCTTACCTTAGGCTCCCCCCGCAAGTAATGTAACCAGCTGATATAGATTTTACCTCTTCCATGGGACCTTCATGCCTTCCAGTTTTATTAAAGGAATACTCAATTACCTCATCCTTGATATTGAAAGTGAGCGCTCCCTTCCTTACGCTTATGTTGGCATCCACCGTCTCCAAGAAGGGCCTTCCTATAATAATAGGACAAGCAGGGTCCTCCGCCATATCAATAACTAGAAAATCAGCAGGGACAAAGAACTTACCTACTTGCACTGGTACATTGTCCCCCATGCCTGTTGGGATGACCACCGTGTTGTTTGCCATATAAATCTTAGCATCCACAGGCTCTAGGGCACCTATCTTAATCTTGGACCATATTGACAGAGGCATTATACTTACACTAGCTCCAAGATCACATAATGCATTAAATTTATATTGACCAAATCCAATGGTTATAGCGAATTTACCTGGATCTGGCCTTTTCTCAAGTATGTCCATATGGCTGCACTCCTCTGCGATCTCAACCATTGATCGCTTTTTGGTTAGGATCTCATTGAGGAACTTGACATATGATGGCATTTCATTAAGAGCTTCTGTGAAAGGTATGGTGATATTGAGCCTCTGAAGCATCTTGATGAAGCACTGAAACTTCTTCTCTGTTGGATCCTTTGGAGATTTTGTTGGGAAAGGCAGCTTCTTTTTCTGGTTCGGAGCCAGAACAGATGTCGGAGGTGTTGCAGCTTCCTCGACGTTGACTTGGTTCTCCTCGACATCGACAAGATTCTCCTCGATATCGACAAGTTTCCTCGATGTCGAATTGGAGTGTTATGCAGACGATTCTTGGCCAAGCTGTTGCTCGATGTCGACTTGATGTTGATCGACATCGACCAAATTTTGGTCGACATCGAGTTGCTGTTGGTCGATGTCGAGTTGTTTCTCAGCTTCGTCCTGCTGCTTTCCGACTTCTGGCCCGCGTAGTTGGTGCCTGCTCCTGAGTTTTACGACTGTGATGTGTCCAGTCTTCCCCTTGGGATGGGGCTCAGAAGATCCAAGGAGCGTACCTGACTTTCTGGGGACGCCTGCTGCCAGCTTGCCAATCTGTGTACCAATCGATTTCCTCCAGACATCGATTTCTCCAAGCCTAGCATTGACACCATGTATCTGAGTGTATACAGAATTGAGGGACTACTTGGTGTCTGAATGGTTCCTCCGCATTTCCTCAAGGATGGTTTGTAGGCCATCCCTCTTCTGGTCCCTTTCCGGATGTCCTGGAGCTTTGTATGGCGGGGGGTTCCTAGGGGCACCTTGGTTCCACTGTGATTGCTGAAACCTTTGGTCCCCCATATTGCGATTGGGACCCCCTACGTAAGCTACCTCTTCGTGGTTTTCTGCCATCCTGACTTGCTATGTGTGTGGGCACGCAGTAGTGGTGTGCCGCTGTGATCCGCATTCGATGCAGGGCTGGTTGACAGAAAGATACTTAAATTTCTTGAGGAGCTTGTGATTCTAATCTCTGTAGTATTGCTCCTTGACATCTGGGTCAATCTCCTTAGAAGGTTCATAGAGGGGCATGGATGGGGTTGGTCTGGCATTGGAATTCTCATCATAGTTAGTTGGAGTCCCATACTTGTTATCGTAGTTGGTAACCTTGTCGAGGGTAGCCCATGCGTCAGCTGGTGGCATTGTTAGATACTCATAATGAGTATACTGGTTGATTCTATCCTTAGCGGCAAGCTCAAGAGAATTGAAGAAGATCTCCTAAACGATATTGGGTGGCTATCCATGTGTAGGGCAGGATCGCAATAGATCCTTATATCATTCCCATGCTTTTTCTAGTGGCTCCCCATGCCTTTGTTTGAAAGATGTAATCTTTTGGCGGAGGAGTGCTTTTTTGGAAGGAGGAAAGAATTTGTTGAGAAATTCCTGCCTTACTGCAGCCCATGTTGTCAAGGATCGTGGGGAGACCTTCAAGCCACTTCAATGTTGGGCCAGCCAGAGACCAACGAAAAGCCTTCATCATGACATATTCCAAAGTGGTACCTTCAGCAAGAGTACGACACATATCAGAAAAATTGGTAATATTTTGAAGAGGGCATTTATTAAATCTATCATAGAAAGCATTATTTTTAATCTCAATCAGGAAAGGAGTGTGAATTTCAAAGTTATTTTGAGGGATTAGAATGGACGATTTAGGCACGACGAGAGTTGGTTGCATGTAATCCTCTGCAGTGGTAGGGTATTAGGCAAGCTCAACTTCCAACTGCCTCCTTCGCTCCGTTTCCTGCGCAGTGTGTGCTCTCTCAGCGGTGAGAGCAGTATCTTTTGTGGCTAGTTCCCTCTGAAGCCTCTCAATCATCTCAGCTTGTGTTTCGGTAGTCGCCATGATCCTTTTCAGTTTAGAATGGATGTGTATAAGGCGTTCCGGATTGTCTAAGGCGTCAAATTCAGGTGATTGACCAGAACGGTGCATACACCTGCAAAGTTAAAACTCAAAGGAAAAAAAAGTGAGATCTAACTACCTAAGGCGCGAATGATTGCTTCTCCGGTAACGGCGCCAATTTGTTGTATGGGAGGAAATCGACTTTAAAATATAATGAAATAGATCAAACCAGATTCGTGCCCACGCAAATAATTACAAGACCTCCTCCTGATGCAGAAGTGGGAAGTCAGGATTGATCCTCGATGAAGCGTGTCAGCGGATCTCAGGTAGTGGCAAATCTCACAGGCAGAAAATTAAACAGACAGACAGAAATAACAGAGAAAAGCATAAAAGAAAGCAAAGCACAGAAACTGGTCGATATCGACTAAAGTTACTCGATATGGAGTATGAAAATCGACTAACAGTGTTCGAAATCGACTTGCAGAAAGCAAAACTCAGCAAACTCAACTCAGTCTCGATAAACTTTCCTCGATGTCGACAAAAGTCCTCGATGTCGACTAAACTTCTAGATATCGAGTAACAACAGTAACTAAAATTGTAACTTTTTCAAACACAGGACACGAATTTCGACGAAATAAATCAATAAACTAAAGACTTTCAAGATCAGAGTTTCAACACCACAACGATAACCGTGCAAAGTAACACATAAAGGCATAAAAGATCATGCTTTTCATCAAATAACTTTCGTTATTAACAAATAGGAAGATAGAGGCTTTCGCATAAACCCTAATTGTTACTAACCCTTTTCACATAATTAACCCAAGTTGTATTAAGATCACTTTCGCTTCAATAACACAAACAAGGATCACCTCCAACTTTCGCAAAAGAATCATGCTCATAGGGATAGAAGACGAATTGCATCAAAAAATCAAACATTTACCGCGCATTACCTCACATGGCTACCGCCGGGCTCACCCCGAACCTAGAAGTAGGTGGACTACTCTCTCTTCATCATGAAGAAACTCATCAAAGATTTCAGGAAATAACTAAATTGTATTAAAATAAAACTAAATAAAACTTACAACCAATCAAAGCCAAAACCGCTTTCGCAAACTCCAACTCCTTTCGGCTACAAGCTCTCTCTTTCTCTACTTACTACATCTTCTCCTTCTCTAGAATTGAATTGTATGATTGAATTAATAAAAACCAGCCCTATAGGCTTTATTTATAGCCTTCGTTCCCTCTCTAATTAGGAAAGAAAACTATATCTATATCTAACTCTATCCTTTTTTTTTATCTAAATATTAAAGCATGGAAATAAATAAATAAATCTCTAAAAGGAACTAGAACTAATGTAGGTAAATATCTTCTCCTGTTGATAGCACTTGATAGATCTTGATGGAATTTGGTCTCGAAAATATCTCCATCGGATTCGGGATAGAATCTTAACAAGATCCGGATAACTCGACGTCGGTCACTGGGGGTTTCCTCGATATCGAGTAGTTCCTCGATAGCGACCAACTTTTCTCCGTCTTGAGCTTCTTCGTCGATCTCGGCTCCAGGATGTGAAAATCGACTAAGTGTTTACTCGATATCGAGTAAAGTTCCTCGATATCGACTTCTGTCTTCTAGCTCCCACTTTCTTGACTCGATTCCGGGGTCTTTACTCGATTTCAGGTCACTCGATATCGAGCAAAACAACTCGATATCGACTAATTCTCTCAGCTCTACTCGATTTTGGCTAACTCTGGTGGAAATCGACTTCTTGTACTCGATATCGACTAAAGGTGCTCGATATCGACCAAGTGGTGTCAAGTCGATTTTTCCTTGCTTCCAGCTCGATTTGTCCTGGTTCCGCTACTCCTTGACCTCGGACTTCTGTAGTTGACTTCGAGCTTTTCTTCCTTCCTCAGAACTACTGTAAATTGCTTCGATTTCTGTGAAATTAAACAGAAACTGGTGTAGATTCCATAATTTGGCAAATAAGCATAAACTACATAGATTCTGTACTATTCTAGCCCAAATGTATGAAATGCATGCAGAAAATGATATAAAAGTAACTATAAAACATGGCGAATTAGGCTTACAACAATGTCATCCTATATATGGCGAACAACACTATAGTGATACCCACGGGCATAGTTGATTATGTCCCCGTCCAAGTGGGGAAATTCTTTATCCCATCAGACTTTCTTGTGGTTTATATGCCGGAAAATCCTGATTGCCCTATATCGTCCTTGGCAGGCCTTTCCTTGCTATAGTAGACGCCAATATTAGTGTCAAAAGGAGGCTTCTCACTTTCACAATAGGGAACGATATGTTAGAATTCTCCTTCGGTCCCATGATAGAGGAGGTTCACCGATTTGAGGTAAAGGGCATTGGCACAGGCAAGGATGAAGGTCCTTGCAGGGAGGCAATACAACGAGCTCCTACCTCTGCCACTTGGCATTCTTTGGGCCATTTATCATATTTCCGCGTATTATATCCTGATAAGCATGACTTGCGTGTTTAATTCCGTTATGCATTAGAAACATCTTTATTATAGGTATAGCGTATATGTATGCCTGCTTGTGGGACCTAGAATGTGATAGGGCCTCGGTCTGATCCCGCCCCAAATATATTTTTTAGGTTTGTGTTGCAATTATGCTTGCTCTATGCTTCTATGGCGTGGGATACTGATGAACGATTTTTAGTCGCGTACACTGTATCAAATTAAAACTCAAACCTACAAACTAGTATAGCAAGTAAGTAAAAGGTCGATCCCACAGAGAATCAAGTATTTCTCAGCAATTTGTATTTACCAATTAGTAGTAATGGGGGTTTTGGTTGATTGAGATTGAAAAGAAAACAAAATATAATAAAAACAAATGATGCAAAACAATTTCGAAAAGATCGTTCTACCTAAAATTATCCACTTTATTTGGTTGAATTGATGTTGTAATTTCCTCTTGTTCTTTTATGATTCCTATGAATGTCTTTGTCCCAACCTAATATAGTTACTAGACCAACCAGTCCTAGAAACCCTTATCAATTGAACAATCCCTAGAAAAGGATTTAACCCAATTGATAGCTTTAAGTTCAGAGATTAATCAAGGTATTTTCAGTCCCTAAAGAGGGATTTAACAACACATCCAACTTCCTAATTATTCAATTAGTTCAACCAGCTCTGAAGGAACAAGTTTGCTACTCAGGTTAAGGTTCACAACTAGGAGTCTACAAAACTTTAGCAATTGAATTGATTCTACCAAGTTGATCAGGCAAGATAGAATAAAACAATCAACAATCAAGCACAAAGAAGTTGAAACATTCAAATATAGGAAATAAGGAACAAGATTCAGAAACTCACAACTCAATCCAAATAAAGCTTCGAATCGTAGATAGAACGAAGAGAGTTTAGCCACCCATGGCGAACATCGCTCAATCTCCAACTAAAATCGTCTTGAATCCTAATCTAATGAGAGAATGGAAACCTAGGGCTAAGCCCTCTCTCCAATTGTCCACACTCGGCCAAAAGACAAATAGATAGATAAATAGGGTTTGGATAGATAAAATGTCGCTGCGCAAAACGAGTCGCTGCTGGAACATGCGGCGGCTGCAGCACTAATGCGGCGGTCGCATCATATGGCGGCGCCCGCTTCATCAGTCTTTTACGGAAAATGCAGGTCGAATCAGCTCTCGACGTCAACAACAAAGTTGTTGCTCTCTGAAAGAGATTTCCAACGCATGGTCATAATAGTCAATCGGACAACCGAGGACTCCATAAAGTGCAAAACAAGTTCAGCATGTCTAGCGACAACTTCTACAGACTTGTTCTTCGTTTAGACTCGCTTCTTCTTCTCATGACCTCTTTAGATCTTCATGTAAGCTTCTTCGATCGACTAAATATCCTCATCCAATGCGTTATCAACTCATGTCTCATCATCGGATCCACGATTACCTGAAATAATCAATAAAAGTGTGTAGATTCCGACTCCACCAACATAAAGAGCAAATATGCAAATTGTACTTAAACCATGCATGGTATGCATCATAACTAAACTAAATGCAAACTATTATGACCATCTAAATGCATGCTATCAGATACCTCCTGGGCGATTGCAAAAGGTCTATCTCCGCTAATTTGGCTTAATAATTTTCAATGATATATTTTATGGTTTGGTTTTAACCCGGCCTCGCCGTGGCAAGTTGTACATTACTTCTGCTTTTGCAGTTTCTTTCAAATGAATTTCCGCGACTTAGTTTTTAGGACAGGTTAAGGGTACCCAATGACCATTCGATTGTTTTGGGGTTCGAAATCCCCACTTTAAAATACTGATCTTTTGGGGTTTGAAACATCGACTTGTACCTGAATTGCAAGATCGAAACGAAGGTATCTAAGCTTCAAAACATAACCCGAATATTTATATTCGGTTCTTTACATGCACAGCTCAGGACGTGCTCAGATCGTGCTTCCAAGGACGCGTAGAATGGTCCTGAAATATTAGGGGTGTTATGTGAATACGAGCTGCTCGGATTCGACTCGAATAACTCGACTCGAACTCGTTCACATTCACAAAACGAGCCGAGTTCGAGCAGGTTCCCGAGCTCGTATCGAGCCCGAGCCGAACCTGAACCGAGCTCGAGTAGCTCGTATAAACTCGGACTATTTTGCCCTTATATCATTTCCCCTATTTAGTTTTAGGGTTTCTTCATTTGTTGGCCTTAATTAATAGAGCCGTCCTTCCGCCTCCTCTCTATTCCTCATACCCCACTTTGCTTTCCATGTAATTCCATATCCCAGATCTGAAGATTTTCAGATCGCAGATCTCTTCACGCAACCTCTATGCTTCGCCGCAGTAGTCGCCTCCAACACGGTGAGATCTGTTGTTCCTCGTCCTCGCCTATTTCTTTATTCCTTCATCTACTTTCTTTTCAAGTAAATACCCTATAATTTGAAGTATGGCGATTGGAAGGGAGATCGATGGGCTGGGGAGCAGGAGTCGCCGGAGGTAAGGGGGTGGTGTTGTTGTCGGCGGTGGAGGCTCTGTCTATTAGAAAAGGACGACGGAGGGGACTGAGGTGGCCGGCGAAATTCGTGGGCGGCGAATGACGAGGCTTAAAAGGTTGAGAGGAATGGCCGGTGGTGGCGCTCCACCGGGTCGGGAGGAAGGAGAAACAGAGGGAGAAAGATGAAGGAATGAGAGGGCGATCTCCAACAGTCCAGCCAGGTGAGTTCTCGCTCTTCATCCTTGATTGTTGTCCCTTTCGTTTTCAAATCCCCTAATTTCATAATTGAGGCATCCTAAATCCCCTAATTTTGATTTTTGTTTACAGGTTGATTACAAATACAAGTGTTGTGAAAATCACAGTGGACATATGCAGATTTGTGAATTTTTTTGAATTGAATTGTAAATGGAATTATGGAAGTTATTGTGTAAATGAGAGTCTTGCTTTAGACAGTAAGTTTGTATGTTTGTTTCAGATTTTCAAGTTGAAGTTTTTGGGTTGTATAATGTGTAATGATTCAGATTGCATTTCATAATTTAGGGGTGTTATGTGAACAATATCACGAGCTTAACCGAGCTCGAACGAGATTACGAGTTCGAGCTCGGCTCGACAAAAAAACGAGCTCGAGCTCGAGCTTGTTCAAATACTCGCGAGCCGAGTTCGAGCTCACTTCTAAGATCGAGTAAAATTCGAGCCGAGCTCGAGCTCGAGCTTGAACAGTGCCGAGCCGAGTATGAGCAGGTCAGTACTCGGCTCGTTCGACTCGAATAACACCCCTATCCTGAATAGAGGACTTACAATGTTGCTGCTGTAGGTGTCGATGGAAGTGGGCGCGTCAATCCCAGTCATATAACGCCACATCATGTTATCATCGGGGATGTGGAAGGCGTTGGTGGTGTGCTCAAATCAAAACACCTCACTCACCTACTGAAGAGTGAGGCGGTGTGTGCGGTTGCCTAGCTAGAAGATGACGCCCTCCCTCGGTGAAGCTGTGCGCAAGGGAATCTCTAGGGTGGCTAGAAACTCCCTTGTAAGGGCGGGGTAGTGGTGCTACATGGGATGTCAGAGAATGTCGGTCTCTAGCAAACCGAATGCCTCCACTATCCATCTGTGCATTCCCAACTCCTCCATGTGAGGGTAAGAGTACCAACGTGCTCGTGTAGCCCTCTAAGAGGGGTGATCAATGAGCCAACGCTGATCTTTGTCGGCGATCTCAACTCTGTCCATGCCGAGGTTCTTAGAACGAACTATTGTCAAAAGAGTTGCTAAAGAGGGATTAAAATCAAAAAAATTGAAGATTAGGGGCGGTTTATTCTAGGCTACAGGAAGAGGGTTATGAGGCTCTTGTCGGTGGGCTAGTGCGCTGCTGCTGGTGCCTTGGGGGCTAGGGATAGTGGCTATGGTGTTGTCGGAGTTCCGCTGCGATGAGGAGATAGCCGGAGGTGGTCGGAGAAGGGAAGGAAGGTGATGGCGATTTGGGAGAGAGGGAGTAGGGTTGTCGAAGTCGGGTGAAGGAGGAGAGAGAGGGAGGTTTGGGTTTTAAAAGGAGGGTTAAAAATTAAAAATGTAAAAAAAAAAACCCACCTGTTGCTGCCATCAACATCGACTGGATCAATCGACATCGAGTGGAGCCCCTACTTGTTGTTTCAGTCGATGTCAGGTAGAATTCAATTGATGTCAAGTGAAATCTTCTCCTTCCTTTGCATTTGTGGGAACCCCTCAGGAGGTCAACGTCGAGTGGGCTTCAGTCAACATCGAGTGGGCTTCAGTCGATGTCAACCAGGGGTCATCGACTCCCTTTCACTCAATTCCTAGTGCTCTTCCGCCTGCTTTGTAATTACAGTAGACGTCAATTGTCTCAGTCGACGTCATGTGCTCCTTCAGTTTTCCGAATTGCCTATATCTATCAAAGAGAAAGAAAATTTGCACGAAGTAAAAAAAAACAGAAGAAATTAAATCTAACTAGGATAAAAAAGGAAAATAATAGCGGGTTGCCTCCCGTAAGCGGTAGGGTTTAAGTCGTTTGCTCGCATACTCCCCTTTTCAACCTTAGTTCAACGTCAGGGTGGCGCGAATCTCTTCCTCAGGGTCTTCCTTGTCATATGATTTCTTGACCATGTGCCCATTTACCTTAAAAGTAGTGTCATCATTTCCAAGTAACTCCATCGCTCCATGGTGAAAAATATGGTGAACCGTTAAAGGTCCACTCCATCTTGTCCTTGAAAACCCCTAATCAATTCTGAGGGAGAAGATAATTGTGAGGAAAAACTTTGAAGAGAAATCCAATTTCAACTTATAATTGTAAGAAAGTAGTTGAAGGAGAGTGTTAGTAGGAGGGAATCGAGTTTAAAATATAGAAATATAAATCAAACCAGATTCGTGTCCACGCAAATAATTACAAAACCTCCTCCTGATGTAGCAGCGGGAAGTCAGGGTCGATCATCGAGGAAGCACGTCAGCGGATCTCAGGTAGTGGAAAATCTCACAGACAGAAAATCAAACAGACAGACAAAAACAACAGAGAAAAGCAGAAAATAAAGCAAAGCAGCGTAAACTAGTCGATATCGACAAAAAGTGCTCGATATCGAGTACAGAAATCGACCAACAGTAAGTCAAAATCAACGAACAGAAACCAAAACTCAGCAGAACAACCCGATGTCGAGTAAACTTTCCTCGATATCGAGGAAACTCCTCGATGTCGACAAAAACTTCCCGATTTCGAGTAAAAGACAAAAACTTAAATTTGCAACCTTTCGAACGCAGAACACGGATTTTGACGAAATAAATCAATAAACTAAAGTCTTCCAAAATCAGGGTTTCAACACCACAACGATAACCATGCAAAATAACACATAAAGGCATAAAAGATCATGCTTTCCATCAAATAACTTTCGTTATTTACAAATAGGAAGATAGAGGCTTTCGCATAAACCCTAATTGTTACTAGCCCTTTTCACATAATTAACCCAAGTTGTATTAAGATAGATTTCGCTTCAATAACACAAACAAGGATCACCTTCAAATTTCGCAAAAGAATCATGCTCATAGGGATAGAAGACGAATTGCATATAAAGATCAAACCTTTATCGCATCTTACAAGGATCACCTTCAACTACTCGCTCTTCATCGCAATCGCATACATCTTTGATGAAAAAGAACTAACTTGCATTAATAAACTCAACAACTTACAATCTCTTCTCCTTCTCTCTCTACTTGTGTTCTCTCTGGAATTGAATGCTTAAAATCCAGCCCCTAGGGCTTTATTTATAGGCTTCCAATCCTTGCTAATCAAGGAAGGAAAGTATATCTAATATCCTAAAGATAGAATTAAATAAAGATAAAACATTAATTCTAAAGGGAAATAATTAAATATCTAAGATATCTTCATGTGGTAGATATATCTCTCTTCTTGGATAAATCCTTGATAAAACTTGATAGACTTGGATAGATTCGGATCTCAACAGCCCAACTCGACTCGAACATCCCAACAGCGTCACGCGGCCTAGAGCACTTTTGCTCGATATCAAGTAATTTACTCGACATTGAGTAACTTCGGTTGTCGACTTGGCTGGCCTGGCTCTCTCGAGCAACTTCTGGACGGTACATCGAGGAATTTCCTCGATATCAACGAACATCTTCAGCTCCCAGCTTCCCTTGTCGATGTGTGGTGCTCAGCTCGATATTTGGCCAACTCGATATCGACTAATCTTGCTCGATATCGACCAAGCTGTGTTGACTTGATTTTCTTGCTTCTAGCTTGATTTGTTCTGGTTCCGCTGCTCTTTTGATCTTGGACTTCTGTAGTTGACGTTGAGCTTTTCTTCCTTTCTCAGAACTGATGTAAATTGCTTCGATTTCTGCGAATTTAAACAGAAACTGGTGTAGATTCCATAATTTGAATTCGGCTCACATCAAACACCACATACTTAAGCTTGCTTGTCCTCAAGCAATACATTTAATTGTCATTCAGGGGAAGAATTCAAAACTCTTAACATCTTAGATTCATTGTCATATGTCCCTGCAGTCAATTACCATCATCGAAAAGGTACTAGTGTCAAAAATCCATGCATGTGCAATTAAAAAGCAACATCTACTCATAAAAGGAGGGTTATGCAAACACAATTTATGTGACAAAGCATTAATAATCAAGAGGACTTTAATTTAAGCTCAAATAAGGAGTAGATTGGTAAAAGGCTAAAGGTGGGCAACATTTGGCAATGTGGTGCTAATAATCCGGGGAAATTGAGTACTTTCCAAACTGAATTTCCACATTCCTTCTTCCTTTGATTTCTCACCTTTCACAATGCTTTTTTTCAATAATAATACTTTTACCTCTCTAACCTCAGCACTGCCTTCTCGCGAGTCGCAAACATGGGTGTCATGAATGACCCCGGATACTTAGTGCTTTGGACTCCTCACCTGTGTCCCATCTCACTGAACTATTATCTCAGCAAGCAGGGTCGATCTACCTTTATCTCTTGAGGTGATCGGATTTTCTTTCACTCATTAAATTTTCCATAAATTTTTCAAACAATTTCCTACCAAACTCCAAATATGATAACAACAACACAAACACCATATGATAATCTCCATAATGTAACATCATTCTCAACATAATCCCCGGATGGAAATAAGGTAAAGAATGGGTATATTTAGATCATGTGGAGCAATATATGAAATAAGGCATATTATGGCTTTTGTGATGCATAAGCATAGGTAAGGCTAGGATTATAAACAGTATGAGCTTTTATGGAAATATAAAGTCTTCCATCCTCTTATCATGCAACATGTAAAAAGAAATTTCAAATTTTACCTCCTTTCATGGTTTTCAAGAAAATATGCACTTCATTGTGACTTCCCTTTACTAGGCAATTTCAGGCTATATCTCTAATGAATCTAATTTTGCATCGTCGAGTTCAATAAAGCTTCAATGAAATTTATCAAAATTTTAATGGGGGTCATTTTTCTTTAAACTTTGGAAAACATACATATAAGCACATAAATAGAATATGAAATCCAAAGTGGGTCATTTTTCTTTAAACTTTGGAAAACATGCATATAAGCACATAAATAGAATATGAAATCCAGAGTAGCCATGTATAAGTAATTCAAGAAATATCATAAAAATATGCACACATATTGTCAAATATGGTCAAATATGCATAAAGTAAGCCCTTCCCCCAGCCCATACTTAAACATTAAAGTGTCCTCACTGTATAAAAAATAAGGGTAAAGAAAGAAACTCACTAGACAGATGTGCAGGGCTTTAAAATTTAGTGCAATGCTGTTGGGCCTAGTCCGATTTCAGTTTGCTTCTATCCCCATGGACCTGAAAAATGTAGAAGAGAAATACCCACAATAGAAAAACTAAAAGTTCAAAACCAAAAACAAACAAAAGCAACAATGTCCAAAAAGTCCCAAAAATAAATGTCTATTTACAAGCTCTAGATTTTATAGTCGCTAGGCCGACTTTCTCCATTAAGCTCAAGGTGGCATCTGCAGGGCCCATGTAGCTTGGGCTTCAAATAGAACTCCATTCTTGTCCATCGGCTACAGTCCGCCTGAATGGATCTTGTTCACCACGAAGGGCCCCATCTTTTTCTTGTTGAATTTGTTGGGAAACCAATGACCATTTGATTTGGAAACATAGAGCTTGTCTCCAATTTCATACTCCTTAGGCTCATCATCGGAAATCCTACATAAGCGCACATACCAAGGCAAACCTCTCCCATGTATAGATAGATCTTTAATTGAAATAGGAGAAGAAAAATCCATACCTTGGCTTACATTCGCAGAATCGGATGTCGGAAGCTCCTGTTTTGGTCGATCTTGAGTAAGATTACTCGATGTCGAGGAAGTCGGCTCTTCTGGTTGGCTGCTGCTCGAGGAAGGTGTAGTCGAGGGAGGCAGTTTTTGGTCGATATCGACCAATTTGGTCGATATTGAGGAGTTATTCTCGACTTCCAGTGGTTTTCTCGTCGATGAAGGCGAAGTCAAGGCAGTAGGATTTTGGTCGATGTCGACCAATTTCCTCGATGTCGAGGAATCCTTGTCCTCCACTGGATTGCTCGACGAAGCTGCTGCTGGTGGAGGGCTCTGATTTTGGTCGATGTCGAGGAATTCTGGTCGACTTCGACCCCATACTTGCATCCTGTCAAAGCATCCGAGAAATAATTAGTTGACGTCGACTTACCTTGGTCGATGTCGAGTAGATCATATGTGTCGTCGTTTAGGATGGCCATGATCTTCTCCACCTGGGCTTCCATATCCCTCTTTTCCAGCTCTTCAGGAGTCATATTTCTTACCTTAGGCTCCCCGCATGTAATGTAACCAGCTGATATAGATTTTACCTCTTCCATTGGACCTGTGTGCCTTCTAGTTTTATTAAAAGAATACTCAATTACCTCATCGCTGATGTTGAAAGTGAGTACTCCCTTTCTTACGCTTATGTTGGCATCCACCGTCACCAAGAAGGGTCTTCCTAGAATAATTGGACAAGCAGGGTCCTCCGCCATATCAATAACTAGAAAATCAGTAGGGACAAAGAACTTACCTACTTGTACTGGCACATTGTCCACCATGCCTGTTGGGATGACCACCGTGTTGTTTGCCATATAAAGCTTAGCATCCATAGGCTCTAGGGCACCTATCTTAATCTTGGACCATATTGTTAAAGGCATTATACTCACACTAGCTCCAAGATCACATAAAGCATTAAATTTATATTGACCAAATCCAATAGTTATAGCAAACTTACCTGGATCTGGCCTTTTCTCAAGAACGTCCATCTGGCTGCACTCCTCTGTGATCTCAGTCATTGACCGCTTTTTGCTTAGGATCTCCTTGAGGAACTTGACATATGATTGCATTTCATTAAGAGCTTATGTGAAGGGTATGGTGACATTGAGCCTCTGAAACATCTTGATGAAGCGCTGAAATTTCTTCTCTGCTGGATCCTTTGGAGATTTTTTTGGGAAAGGCAGCTTCTTTTTCGTCGGAGCCAGAACAGACATCGGAGGTGTTGCAGCTTTCTCGACTTCGACTTTCTTTTCCTCGACATCGACAAGATTTTCCTCGATATCAACTACTTTTCTCGATGTCGAGTTGCTGTTGTGTGCAGACGAAGGGTGATCAGGTTTTTTCTCGACATCGAATTGTCCTTCCTCGATATCGACCAAGTTTTGGTCGACATCAACTTGCTGCTCATCGATATCGAGTTGTTGTTCAGCTCTGTCCTGCTGCTTTCTGATTTCTGGCTCGCGTAATTGGTGCCCGCTCCTGAGTTTCACAGCAGCGATGTGTTTGGTCTTCCCCTTGGGATTTGGTTCTGAAGATCCAGGGAGCGTATCTGACTGTCTGGGGATGCCTACTGCTAGCTGGCCAATCTGTATATCAATTGATTTCCTCCAGACATCCATTTCTCCAAGCCTAGCGTTGACACCATGTATTTGAGTGTAGACAGAATTGAAGGACTGCTTGGTGTCTCCGCATCTCCTCAAGGATGGTTTGTAGGTCATCCTTCTTCTGGTCCCTTTCCGGATGTCCTGGAGCTCTGTATGGCGGGGGGTTCCTAGGGGCACCTTGGTTCCATTGTGGTTGCTGAAACCTTTGGTCCCCCCATATAGCGATTAGGACCCCCTGCGTAAGCTACCTTTTCGTGGTATTCTGCTAGCCTGACTTACTCTGTGTGTGGGCACTCTGTAGTGGTGTGCCGCTGTGATCCGCATTCGATGCAAGGTTGGTTGACAGAAAGATACTTTACTTGCTTGAAGAGCTTTCTATTATGATCTCTGTAGTACTACTCCTTGACATCAGGGTCAATCTCCTTAGAAGGCTCGTAGAGGGGCATGGATGGGGCTGACCTGGCATTGGCATTCTCATCATAGTTGATTGGAGTCCCATACTTGTTGTCGTAGTTGGTTAGCTTGTCGAGGGCAGCCCATGTGTCAACCGGCGGCATTGTTAGATACTCATAATGAGTATATGTGTTGATCCTATCCTTAGTAGCCAGGTCAAGAGAATTGAAGATCTCCTGAACGATGCAGGGTTGTTGTCCATGTGTAGGGCAGGATCGCAGTAGATCCTTATATCATTCCCATGTCTTTGCTAGCGGCTCCCCAGGCTTCTGTTTGAAAGTTGTAATCTTCTGGCGAAGGAGCGCTGTCTTGGCAGGAGAAAAGAATTTGTTGAGAAATTCCTGTTTTACTTCCGCTAATGTCGTGAGAGATCGTGGACGGAGACCTTCAGGCCACTTCAATGCTGGATCAGCTAGAGACCAACGAAAAGCCTTCATCAAGATATATTCCAAAGTGGTAACTTCAGCAAGGGTACGACACATATCAGTAAAGTTGGTAATATGTTGAAGGGGACATTCATTAAATCTACCAAAGAAAGCATTATTTTTAATCTCAATCAGGAAAGGAGTGCGAATTTCATAATTATTTTCAGGGATTAGAATGGCCGATTCAGGCACGACAAGAGTCGGGTGCATATAATCCTCTGCAGTGGTCGGGTATTGGGCAAGCTCAGTTTCCGCTTGCCTCCTTCGCTCAGCATTATGTTCCCTGCTTGCTCTCTCAGTGGCGAGAGCAGTATCCTTGGCGGCTAGTTCCATCTGAAGCCTCTGTATCAGTTGTTCCTGTGTTTCTGTGGCCGCCATGGCTCTTTTTAGTTTAGCGTGGACGTGTATAAGGCGTTCTGGATCGTCTAAGCCGCCAAACTCAGGTGGTTGACCTGAACGGCGCATACACCTGCGAAGTAACTCAAAGCAAACGTGAGATCTAACTACCTAAGGCGCGAATGATTGCTTCCCCGACAATGACGCCAATTTGTTAGTAGGAGGGAATCGAGTTTAAAATATAGAAATATAAATCAAACCAGATTTGTGCCCACGCAAATAATTACAAGACCTCCTCCTGATGTAGCAGCGGGAAGTCAGGGTCGATACTCGAGGAAGCACGTCAGCGGATCTCAGGTAGTGGTAAATCTCACAGACAGAAAATCAAACAGACAGACAGAAACAACAGAGAAAAGCAGGAAATAAAGAAAAACAGCAGAAACTAGTTGATATCGACAAAAAGTGTTCGATATCGAGTACAGAAATCGACCAACAGTAAGTCAAAATCGACGAACAGAAACCAAAACTCAGCAGAACAACCCGATGTCGTGTAAACTTTCCTCGGTATCGAGGAAACTCCTCGATGTCGACAAAACCTTTCCAATTTCGAGTAAAAGACAGAAACATAAATTTGCAACCTTTCGAACGCAGAACACGGATTTTGACAAAATAAATCAATAAACTAAAGTCTTCCAAGACAAGGGTTTCAACACCACAACGATAACCATGCAAAATAACACATAAAGGCATAAAAGATCATGCTTTCCATCAAATAACTTTCATTATTTACAAATAGGAAGATAAAGGCTTTCACATAAACCCTAATTGTTACTAGCCCTTTTCACAAAATTAACCCAAGTTGTATTAAGATCACTTTCGCTTCAATAACACAAACAAGGATCACCTTCAACTTTCGCAAAAGAATCATGATCAAAGGGATAGAAGACAAATTGCATAAAAAGATCAAACCTTTATCGCATCTTACATGGCTACCGTCGGACTCACCCCGACCCTAGAAGTGGGTGGACTACTCGCTCTTCATCGCAATCGCGGACATCTTTGATTAAAAAGAACTAACTTGCATTAATAAACTCAACCAAACTTACAATCTCTTCTCCTTCTCTCTCTACTTGTGTTCTCTCTGAAATTGAATGCTTAAAATCCAGCCCCTAGGGCTTTATTTATAGGCTTCCAATCCTTTCTAATCAAGGAAGGAAAGTATATCTACTATCCTAAAGATAGAATTAAATAAAGATAAAACATTAATTCTAAAGGAAAATAATTAAATATCTAAGATATCTTCATGTGGTAGATATATCTCTCTTCTTGGATAAATCCTTGATAAAACTTGATAGACTTGGATAGATTCGCATCTCAACAGCCCAACTCGACTCGGACAGCCCAACAGCGTCACGCGGCCTAGAGCACTCTTGCTCGATATCGAGTAACTTCGGTTGTCGACTTGGCTGGCCTGGCTCTCTCGAGCAACTTCTGGATGGTACATCGACTTGGGTTTTCCTCGACATCGAGGAATTTCCTCGATATCGACGAACATCTTCAGCTCCCAGCTTCCCTTGTCGATGTCTGGTGCTCAGCTCGATATGTGGCCGACTCGATATCGACTAATCTTGCTCAATATCGACCAAGCTGTGTTGACTCGATTTTCTTGCTTCCAGCTTGATTTGTCCTGGTTCCGCTGCTCTTTTGATCTTGGACTTCTGTAGTTGACGTTGAGCTTTTTTTCCTTTCTCAGAACTAATGTAAATTGCTTCGATTTCTGCGAATTTAAACAAAAACTGGTGTAGATTCCATAATTTGGCAAATAAACATAAACTACACAGATTTTGTATTATTCTAGCCCAAATGCATGAAATGTATGCAGAAAACGATATAAAAGTAATTATAAAATATGGCAAATTCGGCTCACATCAGAGAGAACGTGGGGAGAAAGGCTGCAAATTAGGGTTTCTTAGTTTTGCTCCGTCAAAAATAGATGGTGTAATTTTTTATAAAGACTTTAATTCTAATTTTATAATTATTATGGTGGAATTTTAGAAATGCTGGATAGGACCTATGATACCCCGAAACTCCATCTCATAGCGGTTTCCCGTTTCTGGATATGAAGAAACTCTGAAACTCCGCGGAAACACCTCATAAACGTTTCTGAGAGGTCAGAAACTTTGACCGTTTCGTTGACCAGAAAAGTCAGAAACTTTGACCGTTTTCGTTTGGTCAGAAATGTTTATGCCTTGCCGGATGACGTTTTCACTAATTTTATAATTGAAAAAAAAATAAACAATCAAACTCTAAAACATGTTTCCGCTTCATCCCGTCTGAAACTCTCATTTCTCTCTAACCTTGCCACCTTCTTCTCTCCTATTTTTTTGTCTTCCCTAGCCTCCTCTCCTCCCTTCCGACGACCCTCTCTCTCTCTGCTTGGTGTGCTCTCCAGGTAAACTCTCACTTACTCAGTGTTTTCTCCCTCTCGGCTCTAACTATGTCATCCTCAAATGCGAGTAGTGGTCCTAGCGGAATTCATAGTATTGAACAAAGCCCACAAACCGACTAGATCTGCAGCTGATGGAGTAAAGGACATTATATATCACAATATTGAACATTTTAATTTTTAGCCTAATGTTGCATTCTACGTGTATAACTTGGTGATATGTTCATTACTCTTATTTAGACCTTTAAATGAACATATAATTCATATTGTTATTTCCTCGGCATTTCCGTTTCCTATAAAATTTGGATTTCCGTTTCCCCGTTTCCGTTTCCGTTTCCGTTTCCCTTACGGTTTCCGTTTCTGTTTCCGTGTAACATAGGATAAGACTATAAATAAATGTAAACAGGTGAGTACTAGATTCGAAATGTCAGTGATGGGTGTATCATGCATGTATATAGTGGTACTGGTAGGTGAGGGAGTGAATGAATATCATATAGTATAAAAATATCCAAACTTTTGAAATGAAGATGAGCAAAGGTCAGTTATCAAAAAAAAAAAAAAAATACTCCGTAATAATAAGATGAGCAAAGGTCCATGTGGGGACGGTGAATATATATATTGCTGTGGCCTGTGGGGTCAAACCTTCAAATTTGAATACACGGTCCAAACTAGGCCCCCAACTCCAAATGATGAAATATCCTAATTTTATTTCCATGCGTTTACATATAGGAAAACTAGTTACTTCATCTCTTGTTGCTGTGTCCACTTAAGATTTTGGGTTTTTCGGGTTATTTAGAGTGATTCTTTTGATGTATCTTGTTATTGTATTTCTTTCAGGTCTTCATGATCTCATTCTTCTAAATGCTTTCGGGTTGGCTAATCACCACTCGAATTTTTATCTTATTAAAAAAAACAAAAAAATATATAGGAAAACTAATTGAAATGCTACGGAGTATCATCTTTAAGGGTATGGTGAAAATATATCCTCAACTTTCAAATATAATAAAAATATATTGACCTTTGAGGGTAGTGGTAATATATTACTATGGGTTGTCTCACGGGTCAAAAATACTGACAAGACAGCCTACTTAGATTTTTTTTACAAGGGTTTTCTTGAACGGTTTCTTTGAGAAAAAAATATAGAGTTGGACCGAATTCTTACCTAACGCATTTTTCTCCCTCCTATCGTATTCCATGATCGCCTTTTGAACTGTCTTTCAGGTTTTTCAGGCAGCTCATGGTTTCTCTACACTCTTCCTCCCTTGTGGTTGCCTATTTACAAAAGGTACAGATCGCATTTTCTTGCAGCAGTAACCTTGGATTTTCTGAAACAGACAAATGCCTCTAGCTAAATCCTAATTTGCAATTTAGATGTAAAAAAATATGAGGCTAAAATATAATAGAGCTAAATCCTAAACGTCAAACAGAACACACTCTCTTCTAGCATGATGTTATCCTATAAGAGAAACTTGAGGTTACTAAATGAGATAAACTTACCAATGGTTGGAATAGTGGTGACAATCAGAAAGCAAAGCTAAGTCACAATCAAAACCTCTAGCTAAAACCTGAACATATAACATCTATTAGAAAAATATATCACCTGAATCTTGATTGACCTGAAAAATCACAAATTTATTTCTACAAAACTAAATGGGATCTTTTTTTTTTGTTCAGACCTTTGAGATAATATAAATATATAATCATTTATTAAGTCAAAAGGTTCAATCAGTAGGAGATAGGTTTCAATAATTAAACTGCAACACAGATCATGCATATATTATGAATTGACAATGATTTCAATATGCAACTACTTGAGAGTAAAGCAAGCAAGTCCTCATATTTGCTTAGATTTTATCTAGGGTCTGATGCTATGATTGAGAAACTACAAGATGGATCATTAACATTTCAAAACTCCTGGAAATGGACATCAAACATATTAATAGCATGGTAATTCACATATTTGGCATCCTGTTAATAGGCTAAGGAAATACTGAAAAAGACTAGTTGCTCTACTGTTATTTTATTAGGCATCCTGTTATTTTATTATGTAAAAGTCGTTTTGCCTTAGAATTGGTGGGAAAGTAGTTGCTCTGCTGAAGGCTCAATGAAAATTGTGGCTTGGCTGAAGGCTTAGTGAAAATTGGGAGGCCAAGTGCGTGGATCTTGTGATCTATATTTCAACAACAGTCCTAACAAACACTACCATGGTATGTAATCAGATGAAGATTTTTCTATTTAAGCTTGAAAATGGAGCATACCAACAAAGGAGAAGTGATACGCTTTTCAACGCGCGAGGACAACACCTTCTTTGGTCTTAATTCCAATTGCAGTTGAACCCAACTGTAGCACAAATCCAATTAAATCATTAAAACGCTCAAATTCCAATTGCGGGTTCAATTTTGAACACATGGAAAAACAACTACACAACCATTCCGGAAAGGACTTGTGTGTAGTACCCATAGGTCCCCGGTTCGAACCCCGGAATGGCCACTATTTATTTACCAATTAAAGGAAAAAAAAACTACACTAGCAAAATTAGATTACCTTGATAGCTTCAATGTCATATTCGACCTGAAACAACTCTCTTCAGAAGAGAAGGTATTAACTCCTCTGTCATACTCAGTCCTTCAAAACAACAAGAAACAGGGGAAAAAATTACTTTAATCACACAAATAAATCATTCCAACAGTGTTATACATGTTTGAAACTGTGGTACACTTGTGTCCTTAACTCAGTTATCCTGTGCTTTATCCTTATCTCAGTTAATGTACAAATATGAAATTATGTTCCCATAGCTTTATTGAAACACAATCAATCGAATCCAATTGTAAGAAAGCAATAAAAGAAACCCAACGACATTAAAATCCCTAATTCACACAATTGACAAAAGTCATACCGAGGTAAGGATATTATCAAGATAATGATTGAAGAAGAAAACTCTCAACCCAGTTGTTCAACTTCTCCCCTAAAGCATTACTGGTAGCAATCAAAACCTAAACACATCAGAATTTCAAATTTTAACCACAAAACCTCCAGAAACTGAAACTTAAAATCCATAATACGGGAAAGCCAACGGAAAAGTTGGGATCCACGAATCAAGTGATCTACCTTTTTAGAGGCAAGAAGCTCGCCGGACTCGAGTTTTTCCCCATGTATACACGAGCAAAAGCGCCAAAATTGATCAAATTGCTCGTTCGCCATCTAATCGGCGTATGGAAAGCTTCTCTGGAAGTCGGGGGGGATTGTTGGCGAATTAGACCGTTTTGTTCTTCGCAAAAAAGTAATTACAGAGTGGAGGAGAAAGAATGGGAGAACGAAGGAGGAGGGAGAAGCGTCTCTGGGAGGAGGAAGAAACGTCTATGGAGGAGAAAAAATAACATGAAGTTAGTGAGAGGCACAAAATCGGTGGAGGAGGCATCTGAATAGCAAGAGCCCCGATGGACAACATGGATTTGGCTGAGGCGTAATGAACCCTAGCTAGCGTTCCTTCCAAATTGTGAGGAGGGGGTAAAAATGAGAAGGAAACAAAAGGAAAAATATGATTGGGCGAAAGGGAGTGAAATAAAGAGAGAGCGCCACGTCAGCCTAAAGTCTACTTAATTAAGTAATTATATAGATATATAAATAGATATAGATTTGACAAATATTTTAATTGCTTCGGATCTAAATTATGATTTCTATTTCAAAGGATTTGAGAATACGAGGTGGAGGGGTTGAAGGTAAGGGTAGTAGTTATAATTAAATTAAATAAGAAGGTTTATTATTATTATTAGGGATGTTATATGAACTGAACAGTTCGAACTCGGCTCACGATCGACTCGAAAACACTCGACTAGAGTTCGCTCACTTATTTAAACAAGTCGAGCTTGAACAAAATATTAAGCTCGGTTGAAAGCTCGGCTCGTTCGAATAAAGCTCGAATAACTCAAATTCTATGGAATTTCTAAAATTTCCTTTAAGTTAACATGGTATAACAAAGTTGAACTATTTAAAGTTCGGCTCGAGTTCGTTCATTTCCTAAACAAGCCAACCTTGAACAAAATGAAAAACTCGTTTATAAATTAGGCTCGGCCCGACTTAAGCTCGTTTGTTGTCAAATTTAAACATTCTAAGCTCGGCTGGAAACTCCTAATTATTACTGTATCTTGTTTTAAAAGGCAAACTTATGGTAAGTATCGGTGAAATATTTTTTTTTGTTACTAGAAAACAACAAAAAAAAAAAAAAAAAAAAAGAGAGAGAGAGTGAAAAGAATAAATAAAAAGGAAAAGGCAAAAGGCAAAATCAATAAAATCATCAATTGAGTGCCCACATTGCAAGCTGTCACCAGTCCATTTCCCTCCACTCTCCAACTTCTCTTTATAACCCTCCCCCGATCCCCTCCTCTCCTCCCATCCCCACCCCTCTCTCCACCGCCCCCACCACCGGCGCCACCTCCAAAATGTCGATCCTCTTCCTCATCTTCATCCTCCTCCTCCTCCTCGCTCCCGCAATCTCCGCCGTCCCCGAATCCCAAACCCAAACCTTCAAGACCGACCCCACCCGATTCTTAAACCCTAAGGTCCCTCCCCCAACTCTAACCACCTCCAAGCGCTTCGAGGGCTCCTCCGACCTCGTCCACCTCCGCTACCACATGGGCCCCGTCCTCTCCTCCTCCCCGATCAACGTCTATATCGTCTGGTACGGCCACTGGAAAGTTCCCGACCAGCTCACCATCAAGGACTTCCTCCTCTCCATCTCCCCCGAATCCTCCCGCCGCCCCCACCCTTCCCTCCCCTCCGTCTCCGATTGGTGGAAGACCGTATCCCTCTACACCGACCAGACCGGCGCCAATGTCTCCCGCAATCTCGTCATCGCCGGCGAGTTCTCCGACCACCGCTACTCCCAGGTACCGTACTCGATCTTCATTCATTCATTCCCCAAAATCGAATCACAAACTTTTTATAATTGTTTATCCAATTAATAATTTTTTAAAAAATTTAATTTTGTAACAGGGGGCCCACCTGACCCGACTATCGGTGCAGCAAGTAATAGCAAACGCCGTGAAATCAGCACCGTTTCCCGTGGATCACAAGCACGGGATCTACCTCATCCTAACTTCGGTGGACGTGACAATGCAGGATTTCTGCCGCGCGGTCTGTGGGTTCCACTACTTCACCTTCCCGTCCCTCGTAGGCTACACGCTGCCCTACGCGTGGGTTGGTCACTCGGGCAAGCAGTGCCCGGAGGTATGCGCCTACCCGTTCGCGCTGCCCGGATACATGGCGGGTGGCGGACCCGGGTCGCTTAAGCCACCGAATTCGGATCCGGGCATCGACGGGATGATCAGCGTTATCGGGCACGAGCTGGCGGAGCTGTCGTCGAACCCGCTCATCAATGCGTGGTATGCAGGAGAGGACCCGACTGCCCCGACGGAGATTGGGGATCTGTGCGAGGGGCTATACGGATCGGGCGGGGGCGGCGGGTACATCGGGCAGGTGATGAGTGATCGGGAGGGGAAGACGTTTAATATGTACGGCAGGAAGGGGAGGAAGTTTCTGGTTCAGTGGCTTTGGAGCCCCGTTTTGAAGGCCTGTGCGGGTCCGAATGCCATCAGTTAATTATACACCCGACCCGACGCTCCTTATCCAAATTTTCTTGGCCTTTTTGTTATGGGTTAGCTGCTAGCTGGCCGTGGAAGGAAGGTTTTGGGTTTTTTATTTTTATTTTATATAATATACGGAGTATTTTTTTAATTATTATTATATCTAGGAGTTTTATTTTTGTTTTTTTTTTTCCGTTTATTTTAATATTTATTGTACGGTTAGATGTGTAAATAGTACTAATAGCCTATGATTTTTTATGTTTTTTTACCATATTATAGTGAAAAAGTGCACTTATTTGGAAGCTACAGTACAATAATTTCTTTCGGTGGGTCATGTGGCACCAGCCTTTAGCCTTTACTTGGTTTGTGCGAAATTAATTTTATATATCACACTATAGGAGAGTAGACAAAGGTTAGGTGAACTTAGTCAATTGTTGGATCGTATAACCTCTTTTTCTCGTTTGCTTTTCGTTTTTTCTAACTTGTAAGGGGGCTAAGTGCACATATTAGACACCCAAAAACATAAAACACCGTACATTTTGTTGAGATATGAATGAGACCAAAACTAGTGTTGCACGTCGAAAATTGAACATAACAAGTTCTAATATATGAGTACACTAAGTCAGATTGATGTTCTAGACACAAACGACTTTTTTGTCGTCTCCTGAATGCACTTCAAGGGACGAATAAAGCCCGGGTCGTCACTTACAATAGGAACGGATGTATACCCATCCAAGGGAGCCTTTCAGGAGTAGGGATGGCAATGGGTCGGGTGATGGGTGGATGATCTACTTCCGTCACCCGACCCATCATCCAAAATCCTTCACCCTATCCGATCCATCACCCACCAAATATTTCACCCGCCCCGTCCACCCATCACCCACCGAGTGATCGGGTGGATCGGATGATAATTCGGGTGAAATACAAGACATCAAATTTAGGGGTGAGCGTAGGACAGGACGGGACGGGAGTCGTATATTATATGTATAATTACGCACAATATACACACTATACACGTACAATGTATATCTATATATAATATACTTTTTTTTTTAAATCAATACAATGTATATATATACATGTAGTGTATATATATAGTTATATACTACAGTGTATATATACTTCTCTCTCTTTAAAAAGAAATCAATACTGTGTATATATACATTTACAATCTACACACACACACACATATATATATATATATATAGAGAGAGAGAGTGGGTAACTTGTGCACAAGGCTTAGGATGTGCATTGTGCACAAAATATTATTCGGTGAAATGTGAAACATTATTCAGTGAAATTTGAAGCATTATTCGGTGAAATGTGAGTATTGTTTAGGGGAATGTGAAACATTATTTGGTGAAATTTGAGGCATTCCATATAAATTGTAACTATTGTTTAGGGAATTGAGGTTTCTTTTATTTGAAATGGATAAATAAAAAAACTAAACATTATTCGGTAGAATGTTATCAATTATTCAGTGGAATTGGGACGTTTTCATCTGAACTGAACGGGAAAAAAAACATAACAGTGTTCGGTAGAATGTTTCACATTTCACCGAATAATGCTTAAAATTTCACCGAATAATATTTCACATTTCACCGAATAATATTTGTGCACAATGCACACCCTAAGGGCTGTGCACTCTGGAACCACTATACTAGTGTAGATCCCGTTCCGTATACGGAGAATACATTATAAGGATGACAATTTCACCCGCACCCGACGGATACCCGTCTCACCCGACCCGAAAAAGTTAGTGAAATCATTTATAGGTATATTGAATTAGGGTTTATGGGGGTATATTAGTAATTTTACATATAAAATATAATTATATAATATAAGTCGGGTGACAGGTCGGGTGACGGATCGGGTGATGGGTCGGGTGACGGGTGGGGAATGTCTTCACCCGAATCCGACCCGACCCATCACCTGTTCACCCATCACCCATTTAATATCCGCTTTATTTCGGATTTTCACCCACTTTTTTGGGTCGGGTGAGACGGATATCCGTCGGGTGCGGGTGAAATTGCCATCCCTATTCAGGAGACGAACAATTACTAAGTTCGTTGCCTGAATACTGAGTGGAGGTTGACCAAGTCGTTGGCCATCGATAAACATGGTGAATCAACCAGAATTGTCAGGTGCCAGTAGTACCATCATCATTCAAGGGACGAACATATATATGTTCGTCCCTTGATTCAACTGTACTTTAAAAAAAACATGTGACTCCGTACGTGTTTGGCATATATCATCTTCTCCAGACAGTGGAGTTATTTTGCATCCTCTATTCCAGACAGTGAGGGCCGGAGTATTTGGCATCTCTTCCTCAACTTTCTTGCATTGTTCTTCACTTGCCCTCGCGCTCGATCAGGTGAGTCTTCTTCTTCCTTTCGATTGATCTGTTTGATTAATTGGTTTTTGTTTTGGTTCGGGTTGAATTCCAGATCTGTGATTCCAGATCCGAAACTCAAATCGGCCTAGCCTCCATCGGTTTCATCCAGATCTGTTTCCTTTGAGCTAGCTGCTACTTCTCCTTGGCTTTGGGTGGCTTCCATTGCTCAATTCGGCCTATTAGAACCCGTAGTTGTAGGAGAATGAGAAAAACCCCAATTTCATCATTGCTCAATTCGACCTCATCTCCTTCCTTGCATTGAGGATTCTCCTTGGCTTGGGTGGCTTCCATTGCGTTTTTTTTACAGCACATACACACAGGACTGCAGTTGGGTAGCTACGGCTTGCTCAATTCGGGTGTTTAGTTTTGGCTTAATGTGTATGCAAGTTTTGGCTTAATGTGTATGCAAGGTTTCTTCTAAAATTGGTCTTAATTTGGTAGATTATTGATCTGCTATGGAGGCATTTACAACCTTGTTGCTTTGATCATGGTTACTCATTTGTAAAATTGGCTTATTCATTTTGTATCGGATACCATGTTGCTTTGATGTTTTATCACTTACCCTTCCATGTCTTGTACATCATGAATTGTATGGTGTTTCTTATACTCCATGTTGTTCCTTCCATAGGCATGTTAGACACTTCCGGTAGTTGGCCGAGCGGTTGTCCAGAAAAGTACCCATGGATTGGAGGGGATGAGCCATACGAACGTCAGGTAAACAAATTGCTTTTAATTTACTTTGTAATGAAGGCAAGAACTGATTTTGGTGGAGATGAATGTAATTCATTCATGATTGATGTTGTTGGAGAAGAATTTTTTGGCCTTAGCTTCTTTGTTCCCTCATTGGATTTCCTATGTTGTTGGAGAGGAACTTCTACAAATGATTTTTTTTGCGTATCTTATTGGGTTGATTGAGATGATTGCGTACGTATGTTATTGAGTTGATTGTTGGTGCATTGTATTTCTAGATCGAATGTTGTTTTGTTAATAGGGATATTCATTTTCTAAAACATGAATGTTGATTTGTTCATTTGGTGCATATGACTCTTAAAATGAACTTATTTGCCTTTAAATCATCATGATACATTGTATGAATAATGCCATGCTTATGAATATAATGTCATGATTCGTAGTGGACTCCTTATAGTGAAGAGATGGAGGAAGTGTCGCGGGGCAAAAAGAAGAAGAATCACGTCACAACTGCTGAGGAGGATGATGCAACCAGTAGCGAGAACTCATTGCTCTGTCAGATGGTAGAAATCAACCAGGATCTAACCGAGCGCAACCAGAAGTGGAAGAACACAACCGATGTCTAACAGAGAGCAACCGGGAGCTAACTGAGCGCAACCGGGCTCTAATCGAACGCAACTGTCAGCTGGGAGAACTCGTCCTTGCATTTGCGAAGAAGTAGGCATGGCCTCCACCTTATGTAATCGTGTCTTAATTCATGTAATATTTTCGTTCTCGTAATCGGATTTGGTAACAAGGCAACTAGACTGTTCAAACTTAAGGCTTTTGTATCGTATTGTAGCTACTATGTCGGTTTCTTGAACATAACATTTCGGATATCAGTTTGTTGAACTTAGCATCAAGTAAAGTAGGTTTTGTATCATATGATTTGTATGTAATTGTTGCTTCAAGTGTGTTATGTTTGACCTAATAAATACAATGGGCCGTTACATTTATAAATATGAATCACATAGATCCGGCTCAATTCAACAAGCCCATGTCTCATGCAGTTGACCAGACGTTGACCTCATTCAAGGGACGAACAAATATTTGTTCGTTCCTTGAATTTAACTTTTCCAACCACCACATTAATGAATGTGTACTTGTTACCTTAAATGTTTAAGGTTGAATTGTTGTGTTGGGTATACGGGAGCAGCCGAGAGCTTTGTCTTCCTCTTCATCCTCTCTTTCATGGTGGATCTTTAAAAAAAAATTGCACAAATTCTCCCCAAATTTGTTACATTTGAAGAAGGATCGGTGACATTTGAGGTTAGTGTTGTGATATATTTTTAAATCATTTGTGTATTGTGATTATATATATAATATATAGCAAATACGTGTTTATGTTGTGCTAGGGTTGAAAATGTGGAATTTTTGGTTCTTTTGAAAAAGAATGAAAATTTGAGCAAGGGTTTGACATATGTGTGTTTGTGTTGATTCACATATGTAATATGAAGTATATATGTGTTTTTGTGTTGATAGAAACTTTAATTTGTGAAATTGGAGCATATATAGCAAATATGTGTGTTTGTGTTGAATTTATGGTGGATATATTTCTTAATAGGGAGTGGGTTGTGCAAAGATGATGGATAAGAGTTGGATGCAACCTCCATTTCGATCTAAAGAATACGTTGATGGGATAATCGAGTTTGTGCGAATTGTCCATGAGATCGAGAAAGCAACAGGGAAGACCCATTTTCATTGTCCGTGCAACCATTGTCGTAATGATCGAGACCCACTGACACCTGGACAAATGTTTTCACACTTGTATAGTAGAGGTATGGATCCATGTTATACAGTTTGGGACAAACATGGCGAAGCCCCGGTGGAGCCGACTTTCTCCCTTGCCAGAACGCGATATTTGGAGCAAGGGGCTTCAAGTTCTTCTAGCGTTGATTCGGTGATGAACATTCTTCATGAAAACTCCCCGTATCATGCCGGATACGGGGCAGGTGATAATTCAGTTCGTTTTGAGGACGTGGTGGACGACGATTATGAAAAATATGAGAGACTGTTAGTGGAAGCTCGAACTCCGTTGTTTCACAGATGTAAGGAAACTATTTTGAGTGCTGTTTTGACGGCAATGAAGTTAAAGGCAAAACATAGGATGTCTGATAAGTGTGTGGATGACAATTGTGCGTGGATCAATGACATGCTTCCGCAAGGTCACAACTTCCCTCTGGATTGGAAAAGGGTTCGCTAGGTGTGCAAGGATATCGGATTGAGTTATGTGGATATTCATGCTTGTCAGTACAGTTGTGTGTTGTTTTATAAGAGGTATTCGAATCTGGAAGTGTGTCCCATATGCCATACTTCAAGATGGAAGACACAGGTAGGTGATGATGGATGCAAAGTCGTTAGGAAAGTGGTAAAGTACTTTCCTTTGACTCCTAGACTGAAACGCTTGTTCATGTCCAAAGATGTTGCAAAGCAAATGCGGTGGCATGCCTCACGGGTGACAGATGATGGATGTTTAAAACATCCGGCAGACGGGGAAGCCTGACAAGAATTTGATAGACTGAACCCTCATTTCCCTCATGATGCGAGGAATGTGCGGCTTAGTCTAGCAACTGATGGATTCAATCCATTTGGGAATATGACAACTTCACATAGTACATGGCCTGTCATTTTACTTCCATATAATTTACCGCCATCGATGTGCATGAAGAAGGAGTTTAACATGTTGACATTGCTGATCCCAGGTCCAAAGTCACCTGGGAAGTGTCTAAGTGTTTTCCTGGAGCCATTGGTCGACGAGTTGCTTCAATTACGGCACACTGGAGTCTGTACGGTTGATCACTACTCGCAATCAACTTTGACAATGAAAGCAGCTGTGTTGTGGACTATTAGTGACTTTCCTGGTTTAGGGATGCTAGCAGGGTCAGCCACTAAGAGGTATAAAGCATGCCCTAACTGTTTGGATGATATCTAATCAACATTCGAATGTGGGAGAATGGTCTATGATGGTCACCGTAGATGGGTTCCGTTAAACCATCATTGGCGGACAGCAGGTCATGCTTTTAATGGGAAATCTGAGCTACGATCAAGGCCGCTTGACGTTGATGGGGAGGAACTCCTAGCACGAATCGATAGGTACAAAATTCTTTTTATCATTCTTTATATCATTTCCATAAAAACATTAGTTCTTTAAATCATTCTTTCTGTCGTTACTATCATTTCTTTATATCATTTCTATCATTTGTTTTATATCAGCTGCATGTACCCCACCCTCAGTTCGCACGAGCAGTTCAAGGCTCCGTATAATTCTAGAAATATACTTTGTTGGACTCATATATCCATATTCTGGAGATTGCCTTATTGGTCGTACACGAAACTGAGATATTGTCTCGATTTCATGCACATTGAGAAGAATGTGTTTGACACCATCATCGGAACCATTTTCTTTATTGAAGGAAAGCCCAAAGATGGTCCCCAAGCCCGCGTAGCTTTAAGAAAAAGAGGGGTGCGGAAATCTCTACATGCAAGGGGTAATGGTCAACTTCCTTCTGCACCGTACACAGTCCGGTCAGATTATCTTGAGGAGGTGTTTGATTTATACCCGTTTAATTTATACCTTCTATTCATATCGTCGCATTGAAATTACACCCATCCTATTTCAGACAACTTGGCGCATACAAGAAATATGTCGTCAACCCTCGTTACCCAGAAGGGATCATTACCACACGTTACATCGCAGAAGAGGCAGTGACCTATTGTAATTTGTACTTGGAGGTTGGAGAAGGTCAGGAAGGGACATCAACCACTACTCCTTCTGTGTTCGATATTTCTGTTGTTTATGAGCTTGTGCGCCCACGAGGCTATAATTCACGTGCACGACTAGGTAGAGAGGATATTCTGGAGGCTCATTGGCAAGTCTTACTTAATTGTGATGAAGTGTCATCCTACTTAGACGCACACGAGGAGCTCTACACACAACATTATCCAGATCACAATGACAAGGATCGCAGGTTGTTTCCATCGCTATTTCATCGAATGGGTAAGCATTCTTTTTAGTTATGTTATTCATGGGTTTGAATGGTTTGTTGTCATCGTTGCACTAAGTAATGGACACTTATTTACATATCTATGGATAACAAAGAGACGAGGCTATATCTGTTCAACCAGAGATTCTTAATTTGGCGAGAAAACCCCAACTCCATAGGATTTACTCATCATATGTTGTGAATGGGTTGAAGTTCGTGTCGTGGAACAAAGATAGAAAATTGCTTACCCAAAATTGTGGAGTGAAGGTAAGTACAGAGGACATCAACTATTACGGGATCCTTGAAGCCGTGGTTGAACTGTTGTACGCCAACGACATGCCATTGGTGCTATTCAAGTGCAAATGGTATGACACTGATCCCAACAATCTCGGTATCACGCATATGATCGATCATGGGTTGTTATATATTGACACGAAAAGCAGTTGGTATGATGATTCTCCATGGGTTGCATTGAAGTACTTGTTAGTTTGGGTTATTATTACTTTTGACGATGTGAAACCTAAGGACATTTCTCCCAACAAAACGCGTGATAATTAAGTATTTTAGTGTCAAATTGAGTCTTTTTCTTAGTCTTTATGTTGGGTTTAGTGTCGTTTGAGTAGATGTTTTTATTACATGGGATATGGAGGTATACACAAGCATTTGTTATATTTTGCAGAATTTTGGTGCTGTTTCGAATGGAAGTAAGTTAGCAGAATGCATGAAAAAGAATGGAAGTAAACGAAGCAAAAACGAAGGAAAAAAGAGCTAATTGAAGAGTACACAAAACCAAGCTAAAAGAGGCTCGGAATTGAGCCTATAAAGAGAGGAACCGAGCCCAGACCGAGTAGAGAAGCCAGGAGAGGGACAACAGACATACCGAGATGTGTACTGAGCCTCTAGGGTTGGTACCGATCTGAGACACGGAGATTTGAGATACGAACTTTCTAAAACAGCAGGCAAACCTACCTCTGTACCGATCCCCTTGGGTCGGTATCGATCAGAAAGGCGTAAGAGTGGGACTCGAAGATTGAAGCATAGAAGTCATACCGACTAATGTGCGCCTAATTTGCCATGTTTTACACTTACTTTTATATCGATTTCTGCATGCATTTCATACATTTGGGCTAGAATAGTATAAAATCTATGTAGTTTATGCTTATTTTCCAAAATTATGGAGTCTACACTAGTTTCTGTTTAATTTCACAAAAATCGGAAGCACTTTGGAGCTCAAAGGAAAGTCATGGAGAAGCTAAGAATGGTACAGCTGGAGAAAAGGCCATCGACATTCATCATTATTAATCAACCTTTGATGTCTTCATGAGAGTTGTAGCCCTTGAAAAGAGCTTTCCAACGCATACTCACATGCGTCAATCCGACAAACGAGGACTCGGAAAAGTGCGTTTCAAGAACAGAGCAGAATGTTGAGAGCTGACAAGTCTACTCGACGTCGAGTACAGCTACTCGAGGTCGAGTACACCAGAAGCCAGAATTCCACACGAAGTCGAGCAGAGCCACTCGAGAGCCCAGAGCTACTCGATGTCGAAGAGTCTGATCGACGTCGAGTACACCCGCCGAGTCCGAATCCTACCCGAGCTCGAGTGCAACCCAGGAGGAAAAGTTCTAGTCGACGTCGAGTACATCTACTCGATGTCAAGTACAATCCAGACGAGTCCGAGTCCGAGATCGAGTTATGTCCGAGAAGATAGAATTACTTGCAAGCCAAGAGATGTGGAATTCTATCCATCCACATGAAGATCTATCAAGTCAAGAGGAATCTATCCACATTAGTCCTAGTTTCCTTTATAGATTTATTTCCTTTATCATTAATGTTTTATCTTATGTTTTTAGATATAAAGTTTTAGATATAGATATAGTTGTTCCTTCCTAGATTAGCTACATGGAACACTATAGATAAAGCTTTAGAGGTTGGATTTTAGGATCATTCAATCATCCAAGCTACAAGCTAATAGAGAGAGAGATATCGAGTAGGAGAGAGAGAGAGAGAGCAAGGCCGAGTGGAGCAAGGGTTTGTCGAGAGAGGTTTTGGCTTCGATCGATTGTAAGCTTTTATTTAATTCAATGCAATTTAGTTCCTTTTTGTTATTGATGAGTTTTTTGATGATGAAGAGCAAGTAGTCACCTAACTTATAGGGCGGGGTGAGCCCGACGATAGCCATGTAAGGTAATGCGAAAAGGTACAATCTTTTGATGCGATTTCGTCTTCTATCCCTATGAGCATGATTCTTTTGCGAAAGTTGAAGGTGATCCTTGTTTGTGTTATTGAAGCGAAAGTGATCTTAATACAACTTGGGTTAATTATGTGAAAAGGGTTAGTAACAACTAGGGTTTATACGAAAGCCTTTATTTTTCTATTTGTTAATAACGACAGTTATTTGATGAAAATGCATGATTTTTTATACCTTATGCATTATTTTATATGGTTATCGTTAACCCTGATCTTGGAAGTCTTTTAGTTTATTTCCACCAATTTCGTGTTTGCTTTCGTTTTTATGCAATTTAAAGTTTCGATTTTTGTTTATGTTCTACTCGAGATCGACCAGCATTAGTCGATGGCGAGGACACTTAGTCGACGTCGAGTAGGGTTAGTCGACTTCGACCATCTTTTCTTCGTTTGTGTTCTGTTTGCTTCTGTTGTGCAATTTTTACCCGACTGAGTGGTCGACGTCGAGGACACCTGGTCGACGTCGAGTACTTCCTGAGTCGAAATCCGATGTGAGATTTGTCTGCTACCTGAGATCCGCTGACACGCTTCCTCGAGGATCGATCCTGACTTCTTGTTGCTACATCGGGAGGAAGTCTTGTAATTATTTGTGTGGGCATGAATCTGGTTTGATTTATATTCTTATTTATTAAACTCGATTTCCTCCTTTACAACATCGACCCCCAGGTGGGTCGGCATCGAGCGTAACCTGGGCCTGTTTGGGCCGTTAAAGTCCGATTTTGACTGAATTTCATCCCAGTTTTAGATAGATCCGATTTTATTCCAATTTCCTAAGATAGAATTTAGTTTTTTTAGTATAAATAGGACCCCTTGGTGTCAGTTTTAAACCCACAATATTTTTTAAGGAATAATTTAGCACTAGGATTTGAGGATTTTTTTAGGCGATTTGTGAAGCTTTTTGAGATGTTCTTAGGCGAAAGTTAGGGGCACCTTGCAAGGTTGCTAAGACGCTTGTTTTGGAGTTTTTCCAGGCTTTATTTAAGTTTATTTTCAGTTTATTCTCTCTTTTCCATGTCTTTTTCGATGTTTACAATGGGTATGAGTGAGTAGTCGCATTTTCTAGGGTTGGAGTGAGTCCAACGATAGTCATGCGTGTTAAGACGCTATGAATCCATAATTTGAGTGTTTTTGTCTATCTTATGTGCTTAAGTACCTTACAAAAGTTGGGGAAATTCCTTTATGCAATTAAATTGAAAGAGATAATTCTGAATTGGATAGTAATTAGTGGTTGAAAACAAAAGTTTTGAATGACATAGTTAAGACAAATAGTAAACTTAATTAATTTGGCAAAAGTTGATTGATTGCTTTGCTTGGTTGACGAAAGTCACCCTCTTTCATAGATAAAAGTGTGATTTTTATGCGATTTGTGGTGTTTGCATGCATGATTGTTGTTGTGGTGATCCATATGCCCTAAATATCTTTTATATTGATTTTAATGCCTAAATTCAGCAACTTTACCCCCAAAATCTCTACCTTTCCATCTCTTCGTGTTATTCTTTCCTCTTCTAAAGTAACTAAGCTTAGGAACTGACTATCTCCATGCGAACGAACTTAACTCTATTATACTATAGTGGGGTTTCGATCTTATAAATTTATCTGTTTACTAGGCTTGATTGAAAAACCCTCTCAATAAATTGGCGCCGTTGCCGGGGAGATTTCAATCGTGCAAAGTTTTAGGTACTATTAGGGTTTGAGAATAGCCCACCCCCTTGCTTTTGATTTTGTGCCTTTTGTTTTTGTCTTTGTTTTTAGTTCATGCTATCAGAGCGACGCCTGCTTGATTTTGATTTTATAATCGACCCCGAACTTAAGTGCTCTTTTCACCACAAACAATGAGAAAACAGGACGATGGCAAATGACGCCACGGACCGGAACATAGGTACTAATGGAAACAACGCAGATATGGCTACGCAGATGGCCGAACTCCGTCATCAGATGGAGGAGATGTGGACGGCCAGAGACACACCGAAAGGGAGAATGCTATTCGCCTTCAGGAGTAACTAAATGCTATCCTAAGGAGTGCAAAGCAATACATGCACCCGGAACTGAGGGTGCCTGAGTCTGCGATAGTGCTCCAGAAATTGAGTGTAAATTTGAGATCAAATCTTACTTTATATCCTTAATCAAGAGATCCCAATTTAAGGGGAAAGATAATGAATGGCCTATGGATCATGTTAAAAATTTCAACTATTTATGTAATACTATTGATGCTGATAATGTATCACTATAATATGTGCAACTAAAGGCTTTCAAGTGGTCTCTTTTAAGAAAGGCATGAGTTGTGTGGAGAGTTTGCCACCTAGGTCTATTACTTCATGGAAGGGTTTGCATGATTTATTCATGACAATGGAGCTTAGAAAGCGAATAACCTTCTATCATCAGTTTCCAGGCGAAATGTTTATAGAGACCTGAGAGAGAATCAAGGGGAAAATGATCATGTTCAGCTAATCGTTCAAGTACCTGTTCAATGAATGGAAGGAGAAAATGATTCTTCCTAGTGGCGGTGTTGATCTTCATGTAGTCTATGCACATCCACCAACTAGTAGTGATTCGTTTAGGCACAAGCTCTCCCTTCTTATTCTCCTTGACGGTCATTCCACCCTTTTTAGAAACCACATGGACTGGGCTTACCCACTTGCTGCTGGAGATAGGGTAGATGATTCCTGCATCTAGCATTCGCATGATCTTCTTCTTCACCACCTCCTTCATGGTTGGGTTGAGCTTCCGCTGATGCTCGATGGTTGCCCTGTGATTATTATCTAAGAGGATTCTATGCATACAAGTAGCGGGGGAAATACCTTTAATGTCCTCCAAGAAGTACCCAATACCCTTCCTATGGGTACGGAGGACTTCCATAAGCATGTCTACTTTCTGGGTGGTTAGTATAGCATTGATAATCACATGACAAGTAGAGTTAGGAACAGGAAAGAAAGTCATTCCTAAGGGAATCGGGTAAAGGCTTCAACACCGAGGAAGGGCCCTATGGAATCAAGATTAGCTTTACTTCCTCCATCTTGATGATCTCCCCTAGGTAATCCATCTCAATCCTCATAATAGAGGCATCCAAATCAGCTATAGAAGTTGGCGTCGACCAAGCATATATACATCGATGACAATGCTGAATCAGAAATAAGGCCGCACTGCTGCAAAAAGCTAGTCGACAACGAGTCAGTGTAGTCGACGTCGATTGAGAGTCCAGTGCATACCTGGGCCGCTAAGGTAGTCGACATCGATTGGCTGCCGTTGACATCAAATGGAGCACTAGAAATCGAGTGGGTGTAGTCAATTTCTAGCGAGGTTGTACTTGCAAAAACAAGGGCAGCCGACGTCGAGTGAATTAGGGGTACATACATGCTTTAGAGAAGTGGTTGATATCGAGTGAGATGACTCGACATCGAGTGAGCTAGTCGACAACGACTAGGTGTGCTCGACATCGAGTGGATCTTCTAGCTCTGCCAATAGGGGATCGTCGAAGAACTCCTCCTCTCTTGCGTATACAACAAGTAGCTTCTTCTCAAGCTCAGCTTTAGCTTAGCTAAGGCCTCTTCATGTGTCATGGCCCTTTCCGTCGATTCGTTGCATGTGTTAACATCGATTCAAGCATAGACCGAGTTGATCTCCGTCACGCGAACCTCCTCCATTGTGGGATTGAAGGAGAATTCTATGATCTCATTCCCTATCGTGAAGGTGAGAAGTCCTTTTCCCATGCCGATGTTCGCGTCTACAGTGGCAACGAAAGAACAACACGATGAAGTCATCAAGAATAAAGAACTTCCCCACCTTGACAAGAACATTATCTACTACGTATGTGGGTCTCACACAAGAATTGTCTGCCATGAAAAGTTTCATATCTACAAGCTCCAGCGATCCAATGGTCACCCTCAACCAAATAGATGAGGGCATAAGGCTCACGCTTACCCCTAAAATACATAGTTCTTTGAAACAATGTTGGCCAAGTCCCACGGTGATAGCGAACTTCCCTAGATCAGGCATCTTCTCAGGAAAATCCATCTTGTTGCATTCGCCAGCGATCTCAGCCATCGATCGCTTGTTGCTCAGGATCTCCTTGAGGAATTTGACTTAGGTAAGCATTTCATGAAGAGCTTCGGTGAAATGAATAGTGACATTGAGGCCCTGAATTAGCATCTTCACAAAGCGCATGAACTTTCCTTATGTAGGATCTTTCAGCATCTTGGAGGGAAAAGGTAGCGTCTTCTTTGGTTTTGGAACCAAAACAGCATTCGGAGGTGCAATAGAGTAGTCGACATTGGGTGGGGTTGAGTCAACATTGACTGGGAGAGTCGACATCGGGTCGAGTTGCGCATGGCCATCGACATCGAGTAAAGGGTACTCGACGTCGAGTGAAGGTTGGTCAATGTCGACTAGAGGACTGTCGATATTGACTGGAATTCCAATGTCATTGCTTTCTTCTACGATCTTTGGTTCTTGCAATTTATGACCGCTCCTCAGTTTTATTGCAGCTATGTGTCTGTTTTGCCCCTTGGGATTCGTCTATGTATGCCCAGGGAGTTTTCTGAACGGTCGTGCAATCTGTGCCACTAAATGACCCATTTAGGTCTCCATGTTCTTCTTCCATATGTCTATCTCTCCAAACCTAGTGGTAAGGTTATGGAGTTAAGATTGGATGGCACTAGTGGACTGTTCATTCTTCGTTTGGTTTCTCCTTAACTCATCAAGAATGAGCTGAAGATCATCATTCTGTTGGTCTCTCTCCCGATGTCATAGAGCTCGATAGAGTGGGGTCCCTAGGGTTGACCTGGTTTTGTTGTGGTTGTTGGAACCGTTGGTCTCCTCAATAGTAGCGATTGGGACCCCTCATGTAGGCCGCTTCCTCATCAGTCTCCTCTAGTAGAACTTGCTCCGCATGTGGGCACTCAGGGATGGTGTGTCGCTCGGATCCGCAATCGCAGCAAGGTTGGTTCACTGAAAGGAACCTCACTTTCTTTAGGAGCTTTATGTTTTGATATTTGTAGAATTGATCTCTGACGTCTGGATCTATCTCCTTGGAGGGTTCATACAGAGACATGGATAGGGATGGCCTCACGTCGGAAGCCACATAAGTCCCATATATCTTGTCGAACTTCACCAACCTATCAATTGTGTCCCAAGCCTCTGTGGGTGAGAGTTCAATGTATCTATAAGAGGTGTAGGAGTTGATCATCTCCTTATTTGGCAGATCAAGAGAATTATAGATAATCTCACGAATCACGTAGGGTGGCAGCCCATGAGCAGTGCAAGATCGCAATAGCTCTTTGAACTTCTCCCAAACATGCGCCAGCGTCTCTCTAGACTTTTGCTTAAAATTCGTGATCTTGTACCGCAGCATCACCGTTTTGGAAGGAGGAAAGAACTTGTTAAGGAACGCATCCTTAACCTTTGTCCATGTAGTGAGTGAGTGTGGGGTTAAGCTCTCAAGCCATTGCAATGCTTTCCCTGCAAGAGACCAACGAAACGCCTTTAGTTTGACATATTCAAGATTTTGCCCATCGACAATAGTTTCACATAAGTCAGCAACAATCGTTATATATGCCAAAGGGCACTTAGTAGATTTTCCTTTAAAAGTATGTCTTTTAATTTCAGAAAGGAAAGAAGTTTTAATCTCTAAATTAGAGGAAAGGATAAGAATAACCGATTCAGGCACGGTTAGCGTCGGATGCATGTATTGTTTAACCGTCGTAGGATATCGAGCGAGCTAAGCAGGGCTTGCCTCCTAGCTTGTTCCTCACGATCGGCGCGGGCTATTTCTATAGAGATGCGTGCCTTCTCCGTAGCAATAGTCGTAGCATGATCCTCGACCTTCTTCCTAAGCCTCTCAATCAACTGAGCCCGAGTCTCGTTGTTCGACGTGATTCTTTGTAACCTAGACTGCAGATGTAGATAACATTCAGGCTCGTCTAAACCTTCAAACTCTGGTGTGCGATCAGCGCGTAATATACACCCGTAAGATATCACTAAAGTAGAACGTGAAACAAACTACTTAGGGTGTGAATGATCGCTTCCCCGACAACAGCACCAAAATTTGATGTAGGAGAAAATCAAATATGAAAATATACAATCAAATCGCAATCCTATCCTATCAAATAACTTCAAGCCTCCCCTTCTGTAGTGGAAGGGAATCAGATTCGATCCACGTGGAAGCGTGTCAGTGGAATCCCAAAGCAGCTCGAAACACACATTCTGTAATCGACTAGAAGGCACTCAACGTCGATTGGGATGCAGCCGATGTTCAGTGTGGCTGTCGATCTCGAGTTAAGAACCTGCGAAACAAAAGCAGTAGTTGACGTCGACTAAACAAGAGTCGATGTCGAGTGATTAGTAGCAGAAATCGACTGGCTTAGAAAACTGCCAGTCGATACAAGGTACTCGATGTCGACTGAGTTTCAGTCGATGTTGAGTCAAATCTCAGTAAGTAAGGTTGTCAACAAAGATGGCCGAAGAATGAAAGGATGTAAAGGAATTAAGGATGATCAGAAATAACAAAGATGTCGAGTTTTTCGAAGACTCAACGAACCACAAATTAACGATGTAAACAATAGAATAAAAGTCTTTCAAAGCCAGGGTTTACGTCAACGATAACCATGCAAGTGAAATCAATAAATTGTAAAAGACAAATAATTTATCAATAAAGGACAAGACTTTCACCAAATCCAGCATATAGGCATATAAATCTCTGAATGAATAAACTTAAATGCATCTATCCTTTTCATAAATAGAGTTTATAAACTTTCGAATAGAAACCCTAATTACTACCTAAGTTTCGCAACATGAGTTCCTTAAACTTTCATTTAAAGATGAAGCACAAGACAGAGCGATATAAAGTACCTTCCTTTCGTGACTTACCAATCCACCGGCATAGCTATCGTCCGGATCACCCCGACCCTAGAAGAAGGGAAACTACTCGCTCGTGGTAACCAAAGGCATGATTGAAATAAAGGACATAACTTGCATAAAACTAAACTTGGAGTCCTTACAATCACTAAAGCTCCAAAACTCTAAAGCTCAAACTGTCAATTATTGTTGGCCTCTATGAATTGAATGAATAAGACGTAGCCCCAAGGGCTTTATTTATAGTTACTAATCCTTGCTAGCTAAGGAGAGAATTCTAATCCTACTAAAACTTGAACTAATAAAATAATACTAGATCAGGAAAGTTCCCTAGGGTAAATAGACTTTAACCCATTAGGATAGAAGTAAATAAAAGATCTTGACTTCGTGCATAAGTAAATTCTTCTCATAATTGTTGTGAGCCTAAATTGCCATGTTTTACATTTACTTTTGTATCGATTTCTGCATGTATTTCATACATTTGGGTTAGAATAATATAGAATCTATGTAGTTTATGTTTATTTGCAATATATGAAGGTCTACACAAGTTTTTGTTATATTTCGCAGAAATCGGACGCACTTTGGAGCTTAAAGGAAAGTCATGAAGAAGCTAAGGATGGTGCAGCTGGAGAAAATCCCACTTTTCGCCATTCATCATTCCGAATCAAGATTTGATGTCTTCATGAGAGTTATAGCCCTCAAAAAGATCTTTCCAACACATACTCATATGCGTCAATCGGACGAACGAGGACTTGGAAAAGTGTGTTTCAAGGCAGAGCAGAATGCTGAAAGCCGACAGGAGTACTCGACATCGACTAGATCTACTCGACGTCATCCAACTTTTACTCGACATTTGCTCCAGAGGACGAGATCAAGCACGAACTGAGCATAGGACCACTCGACGTCGAAGACTTTACTCGATGTCGAGTACTTCCCAGTGGCCGATCCGAGTCGAAATCGAGTGGAATCCGAGAACAAGGAGCTACTTGCAAGCCAGGCACGAAAAATATATCAACATGGAGTGAAGGTATATCAAGATGGAAGGAATCTATCCACATTAGTTCTAGTTTCCTTTTAGATATAATTGTTTTATTTCCAAGTTTTATCTTAATGTTGTAGATAGGAAAGTTTTAGATATAGATATAATTGTTCTTTCCTAGATTAGCGGGGAATGAACACTATAAATAAAGCCTTAGGGGCTGAGTTTTATTCATTCAATTTCACACATAATTAGTTACATAGAGTTAGGAGAGAGAGAGCTTGTAGCCGAGAAGAGTAGGAGTTTGCGAGAGCGGTTTTGGCTTCGATCGGTTGTAAGTTTTAGTTATTTTTAATGCAATTTAGTTTCTTGAAATTATTAATGTGTTTATACATGATGAGAAGCGAGTAGTCACCCAACTTCTAGGGCCGGGGTGACCACGACGGTATCCATGTAAGGTAATGCGATAAAGATATAATCTTTTGGTGCAATTTCGTCTTTTATCCCTATGAGCATGATTCTTTTTGCGAAAGTTGAAGGTGATCATTGTTTGTGTTATTGAAGCGAAAGTGATCTTAATACAACTTGGATTAATTATGTGAAAAATGGTTAGTAACAATTAGGGTTTATGCGAAAGCCTCTATATTCCTATTTGTTAATAACGACAGTTATTTGATGAAAAGCATGATCTTTTATGCCTTTATGTGTTATTTTATATGTTTATCGTTGTGGTGTTGATGCCCGAATTCTAGAAGTCTTTGGTTTCTTGAGTTAATTTCGTGTTTGCGTTCGTTTTCGTTTCAAAAAGTTACAATTTTGGTTTCTACGCTACTCGAGATCGACAACACTTGGTCGACGTCGAGTACAGCTGCTCGAGATCGACTACTTTCGCTTTCGTTTCCGTTTTCTGTTGCTTTTTGTTTTCTGTTTTAGTCGACAGTGTGGTCGAAGTCGAGTACCTTACTCGAAGTCGAGTACGCTTCTGGTCGAGATCGTGTTGAGTTTTGGGACTAAAAAAGCGGGCGCTGACACGCTTCCTCGTGGATCGATCCTGAATACCTTCTACTACAACGGGAGGAAGTCTTGTATTTATTTGCTGAGACAGGGAGTCAGTTTGCTTTATATTTTATTTATATTTCAAACTTGACCATCCTCCTTTAACCACAATACTCAGATTCGTCAACGCGCGTCTCAGCCCAACTATGGTTTCAGTCAATGTCGACTAGGTCCAGTCGACGACGAGTTAGTTCACTCGATCTCGGGTCATCTTCAGTATATCTCGAGTGGCTTTTTTCTTCATCTTCTAAGTGTTGATTCCTTCACTAGACATCGAGTGACTCTAGTAGATATTGCGTAGCTTCGTAGACATCTAGTCATCTCCAATTGACGTCGAGTGAAATTACAGTAACTTCCTTGTCCAACACTTAGCGAATTTTATGCTCAGCTCCGGTCGATGTCGAGTAGAGTCAGTAGACATCAAGTTGATTTCTGCAGTCGATTCTTCATCTTGGTATCATTTCGGAATGGCTCGGAATTCTGCAAAATTAAACCAAAACTTGTGTAGACCTCTATTTCTTGCAAATAAGCATAAACTACATAAATTCGACAAATTCCCAACCTAGAATATATAAAATACCTAGAATAAGGAGCAAAAATAAGCACAAAAAATGGTATAAAAAATGGACATCAAATCATTTAATAAAGAATATCGATCGGAGAATATATGTATGGCTAACATTGGATGTCTGGCGAATTCAGTGATTGAAAAACAATCAATTGCAGCTTATTCGATCTCAGTTGATTCCGGAACCTTAAACCATAGTACCGTAGTCCGTAGATGATCGATTGTCACTGGAATCCTTTCTCGACTCTTTCACTTGAGCAATCTACACTTCCATCTCCACTTTCAGCCGTTTGAAGAGTATAAACGTTCATATAGAGATTAAAATTTAAAATTGTCGTTGGAGGGGAAGGATTAGCATGATTAATCCGACATTAAATGTTTTTAGAATCAAGGTTGTGTTAATTGCAGTCGGTAATGATCACCCTAGTCCCTCCATTTGTATTTTTTTTAATCTTGACTTAGTTTTGACCAGAAGGAGTTTACATTTTTACCCGGTAAGTCTACAAGAGGGTAAGAGAATCAGCCTCCCTTGATGAGTCATTATCTAGTTCATCTGAAAGCGTTTTAGGCGTGGAATTCACCACCCTTTAAACATTGTTTGGATGGTGGGATTTGAATGAATTTTTAGGAAGGGAAAACAAATTATGTGTTTGGATGAACAATATAAAGGAAGAGAAGAGATCTCAAATTTAAGTAACGGCTCAATTTAGTGGGATTTCACAACCCAATAAAAGGGTAGAATTTGATGAGAAAGTGAAATTCATCCCTTTTTCCTTCACTCCCTTACCCCTTTCCCCTTTTCCATTTCTCACCCTTAGGGCGTGTTTTTCTGTCCTTTAAGGGGTGGATGTGGTGGAGGGGATGGGGGTGCTTGAGCGGCGCGCTATTTGGTAGCAGATGGACAGGGTGGAGATGGCTCAAAAATGCCACCTTGGGGGTGCTAGAGGGATGAGTTGGAGATGAAGAAGATCCCCCTATTGCCCCTAGAGCAAACGATTGTGAAAAGGGAAGAAGACGATCGACGATAGCTCACCACGAGCCTTCATCCAACCACCGGAGATCAGGTACGACCTTCTCCCCACTCGAATCTGCAGTGGTATGGGTCGATTTACTATCGTTGCTGTTCACCCCTCATCGTCGGCCTCCTTCCTCGACTCGGTGGACACCAACCCAGCTCAATGGCTCGGAATGGTGGCTTCGATCCGCTCCAGATGGCGTCGCCGACAGTGACTTCGTTTGTAATTGTACTCCTTCTTGCATCGATTTATTGTAAGGTACCACCAGATTTGGCCTCTCTTTCACTTCTTCGCCTCCCCACTTTCGGAGCTCCGCCTGGTGCTGTGTGAACTTGAATGAGGAAGACAACCCAAATGTGGTTGTAATTAAAAATAAGGGTAAAACTGGTAATTCACCACAAGACCTTCATAAATAATCTCCAATCAACCAAACACCTTAAGAGATACCTTTTGAAATCAATCTCCATTCTTTCCGTCTCGTAAAATATCTCCCGTCTTTTCAGAAAGTTAATGCTACTTTTGGTAATTGCTTTGTAGAAGACATTGTGATCTAAAGGAATTATCCTTTCAGGTGCTTTCTTCGCATTCTATAATTTCACATTACCTGTGTCTCAGGCTAAGTGAGATCCAGTGGGCTACATTCATTCTATTATGTGCTGAGTGCACCACTGCACAATTGAATTCCAAGTAAGAGCGACCATGCTTTAATTATCTACTTTATTTTCTATCAATGTGAAGAGGCAATCAGGTTTAAGTATATGATTCATAACTAAACTCCAATAAACATTATGTCCACATCATACATGTGGTCTTCCCATTATCATAAAAACATTAATTGTGAAGCACACCAATCAATTATAACACCAATCAATTGCTTTCGTTTATTTTCTCTCTTCTGGTCTACAGAGGTTTCTTCCACGGATATTGATAATGCATATTTCATATAGGCATTAGAGGTATTTCTTATTGCAATTAGGTAGTGGTTTTGCTATTGTTTGAATCTAGTTTCGTATATTGCTTGTGAAGTATTCGAGTTCATAATCTATGCCTTTTTAGTGTTTATTCTGCAGAATTACATTCCCACCTTGAATGGGCTTTGGAAAAGCTTAAGAGACATGTTTTGGAGCATATGAAGGCTAAGGAGGACGCTAGAGAGGAGCAAGGAAGCACGGCATTAGAGTTTATTGAAGACAATTGAGAAAAGTCGGACACTGCAGTCGTGGGCCGGTTTCCAGCAATTGCGATTTTGGATCCGAAACTATTATTTCCTATTATTTTCATTCCATTCCTACTAAGGTTTGGCGGACTCTTTGAGAGGCTTTATTAGGTTATTTCAGTTCTATTTGTCGTGGTGGTGGATTAGTGTGAGACTATGAACACAATTAGAAAGAGAGAATTGACCTATGAGTTGCTAAACTCATAGTTTCGCATGTGATTCGAAGACATGATTGTTTGGATTGTGAGGATTTGATTTCTATTTGATTATTCATGTTCTTACTTATCATCTTGTGCTTAATTATCATATTTTCTTTCCTTTCTATGGTTGATCACCATGTTAGGAATTACATCTTAGCTATGAATTCGTTGTTGTTTTCTCGATAGCAAACAAAGGTATTGATATAGTGATGTTTCTTTGTCTTTGTAGTGGATGATTTCAATTGATCTATGTTGAGGATATTTGATTAGGATTGAGTTTGGTATGCGTCTATTAGTCTTAATTGCATTGAGTCAGTGTGTCAATTGGTCTTGATTACTTGAGTCATTAATGTTATTCTTTAGTGATATTGAATAAGATGAGTGAATCTTTGTGGATCTTTCAACTTTAGTCAAGTAGACATATGAATATGAATAATTAATAGATCAATCCGAAGGCCATGAATTCCAACCATTGTCATAGAATTGCAGGTGAAATGTTCTTTCTACTTTGATATCAATCTATTTGCAATCATAAATCTGGTTACTTTTACATCTTTGTTACTTGCTACAAATCATTGTTTTGTCATAAAAATCTTTGCTTAGAGTTATTGAATATGATATCGCTTCTCCATGTGGCCTGTGGGATCGACACCGGACTTCATCGCTATACTAGTAGTTATTTGGTTTATCAAGTGATTAATTGCCTAATCTATTAGTTTTATGTTTGAGTTTGGATATTATTACTATTTGAGAAGGGGCGAAAGTGCCAACGACTTTCCCAACGCGTCAAATTCTTGGCGCCGTTGCCGAAGAAAAGAAAGGAATTTGCTTTTCTTTATCTCTTTCAAATATTCTTCACTTTGAGTCTTTTGTGTTCTTGTATGGTTCAAACTAGATCTTATAATTCATTGCCTTTGTCTTTTGATTGTGAGATTGAAAGATCTCTTAGGTTGAAAAGGAAGCTTGAGTTTGAGACAAACAAGGAGATGGCAGAAGACGAAGTTGTTGATCCGCCAAGGAGGACCCTGAGAAACCTAAAGGAGCCTAATTTGAATGTTTAACCACTTTCAATTACTTTCATGGATTGCATGGGGAGGAACCAAATAAGCACATTGCTATCTTTCTGAGCGTATGTGATAGACTTAGACCCCAAGGCCTGAATGATGACCAATTGATGTTGAGAGTGTTCCCCTTTACCTTGAAAGATTCCGCAAGCGATTGGCTTTACTACCTACCCCCAAAAAGCATTACTACTTGGGTGCAATTGAAGAAAGCTTTCCTGCAAAAGTATTTTCCTGTGACTCGCCTCAACAAACTTAAGAAGGAGCTATCCAGTATTGAGCAATCACCTACGGAGAGTCTTTATGAGTATGTTGAGCGGTTCAAGAAGCTTTAGGGTAGTTGTCCACAACATGGGATTCCCGAGGATGATCTAGTGCTATATCTCTATGAAGGCTTGCTTGACACCGATAGGAGTTTCATCAATGCTACTAGTGGAGGAGATATTTTGGATAAAACACCTCAGGAAGCAATGCAGATTTTTGAAGTGTTGACTAATGCATCGCAACAATATGGGAAACACCAAGGAGTTAGAGGAGTTCATAAGTTGGATAGTTCGAGAGATAGACACAAGGATGATATTGATAGGCTTATGGATATAGTGAACAAGATGGCTATGCAAATGAATCAATCCCATCACGGCGCCCGCCACCACCACTCAAACAACCCACGCACCCCCCGAAGAGAGAGATTTAGGCTCTCTGTAGAGAGAGATTTGACCGAAGATTAAACAGCGATTAATAGCCTAGCCGGAGATGGAATGATAGGGTGGCGGAGATGGAGTGATAGGGTGGCGGCAGCCGACATTGTTTTCTGGAGAAGCTCTCCGAAGAGAGTTTTCTTCCTGCTGCCTTCCTCCGTTAACTATAACAGAAGCTTTTGTTTTAATGTTTTTGAGTGTGCTATTTGTTTTTTTTTCATCATGGATTAAATTAAAAATGAAAATTGAAAAAAAAAAAAATTCAAAACACATCCGCCCACAAACATAGTTCTTCTACTTGTTTTCCACCATTTGAGCTTGAGTTGAAAGAACTCATCAATGACTCAGTCCTTCACCCACATGCTTTGAGGCTATCAGTAGAGTGTTTTACACTATGTTCATCAAGGAGTGGATTCCTTGATTTGAGCCTTACCGGTCAAAAGCCAACTTTGGAGATTGAGGTTGTCGTCTTTCAAATTCTTGGTGACCATCTAGGGGTTTTGATTAGCCATAATCTAGAAGCTGCAATCTCCTTTGCTAGTTCTTTGTTTTTTGTTTCAATATGTGACCGCTTTGAAACCCTAATCAGAAGAATTAGAGATGAGAAAATGATGAATTTAGCAAACGAAATTTCGAAGACTCTCCAGTCATCTTGTTAGGTCTAAGGTCATCTCCCATGGTAAACCAAAAAATAGGTTTTAGCTTAATTTTGCTCCCACCATAGGCCAAAAACCATTTTAGCCTTTTTGTTTTTGGTCTATTTCTAAAAGAAATGCCAAATTTGGCTTCCTCTTTTGGAAGGCCAAATGTTATTTATTTATTTATTCATTTATTTTTAATTGTTTAATATTTATGTAAATCTATAAATAATATAATTATAAAAGTTGTAGTTCTTGAATATGACTATAATATTTGACATATTTGAATTATTATTGCATAAATAATATTTTTAGAAAATGACAGTAATCTTTTTTTTTATTATAGATTCATCAAAATTATAATAAAAAATAAATATTGTGTTGCTTAAAGTAATAAAGAAGAAAAAAAAAACAAGCACAAAAATGAAACTACCAACTATTGAATCATGGTCACATCTAATATTCTGATAGCTCCGCATTACTCTCTTCATTAACATTTCCTGTTATTTACATACATACAAAATAAAACATTTTGATCATGTTTAAATGAATCAAAGATAGAATTAGAAATCTCAATAGTTTCGTTTGAAGAGTGAGATGATGATGATATTTGTGATGAATTCATTGTTGATTCAAATCGAAAGGATATATAAAGATATGATCGAGTGATGGAAATGATATGTGAAAGTTCATTATTATATTAGTATTTATAGGAAGTTTTAGCCTGCCAAAATTAGCCTACGAGGGGAAAAGCAAAACCGTATAATAGGCCAAAAGAGAATATTTTACAGAATATTCTCTTTTGGTGAGCTATTTTCCCTAGCCATTATGACCTACGGTGGAAGATGCCCGGGTAATTACAATTGTTCTTTGAACCCCAAGAACCCCCAAATCGAAAAATCAGAGACTGGGAGAGATTGTCGGTGAATCGCTCGAGTTCCAGAGGAGCGAAGGAATGAGAAAAGCATTCATGAGGGTTGAACTCATGGGCAACCATTGTTGGAGGAGAGTAAAACAACACAGGAACACCAATAATTACAAAAAGAAGAGGAATTGGAAGAGGAAAATTGGGGGAAATCAAGAATTGCATAGATAGAGAAATAGGATTAAGCAGATATTGTTTTTTTTTTTAAAACAACGTTAACACTAACAGAGGAGACATGTGACGAAAATATAGCAACCATGCTTGTCAAATAGGCTCTTCTCTCTCTTCTTCTAGAGAGAGGGAGAGGTTGTAAACCCCTATTGTGGGACACTAAATCTCAGCCTCGGCTGGTGCGAACTCGGCTCCGACCACCACAAACTCGGCTCCGGCCGCGGTCAACTCGGTTACCTCGCGTGATGACCATCAACTTCTGACTTCTGGCTACCAAATACTGCAAACTTGGTGACCTTCGATATCGATCGATGCTCTCAAGTAGCCTTCTCTCAAACAAAAAGCTCTCTTTCTTTGGGCTTTTGATGTTCCGTGGTTGTGGAGATCATTCCACTTTCGGTACTCAACCAGTTCGAACAATTATACCTCAATTTTCAGACCTAGGGGTTTGTTTTTCCCTTCTTCCTGAATTTTCGGCCCCTAACCCGCCTCTGTTTGGTGTCACACTCCCGATTGGGGCCTCAGTGTGATGCAGGAAATCTCGATCGCTCTGGCATGTACCCAAAGTGTTTCCCACATCTGATCGATTTTGATTCTCCTATTCTTCATTCAATCTTCACCAGCGACATTGGTTTTCAGTTCGGCTTGCCACTGTCGGCCCGGAGTCCCGGACTGAGTCGGGGTAGCCTTGGTGTTGTTTGTCGCTTGCACCCATCGCATCGCCGGCAGCCGTTGGCCCTCGCTGGCCTGCAATGTTGCTTTGGGACCTAACTTTTGGCTTGGGAACCCAAAACAAAATAAGAAGGGGAGACGATCAGGACTCCAACGACGGCAGCGGCGGCGAGTTTCTTTCCGACATTCGAAGGCGGATCTGTGAGGTGCGGCAAAGGCGGAGGGCAAAGTCGGAGCCATGAGGTGCGGATCGTGGCAAATCGATGGCAATTTCAGCGGCGATTTGTAACGGTGATGGTGTGCTGGTCGGACATATCGCCCCCTTCTCGATTCACAATGAAAGGGGTGGTTGATTGACGGATATGGGCAGCCAAGCCATCGTCGTTCATTGAACTGATTGAAACAAAATTTTCAACAAGTAAAAAGCCTATGGTCTTGTGAATTCAGTGCTGCCACTCAATTCATTACATGGTGATTTCGTGATCCCAAGACTTTGCTTGGTTGTAAATGACTAAATGCTAATGTCGGTGGAAAGTTTGTTCCATTTTATAAATTAATTTGGGTCTCTCTAAGTTCAGGGCTCCCTCTCTTGATTCTTCGATTTGACATTGGATTTATAACAACTTCTTTTGATTCTTCGACCTGACATTGGAATTGAAATATCTCCCTAAACTCATCATCCAAATCAATTCTTCATATATATTAATCAATTCTCGCTTGTTCCAAATGCATCGATACCATCGAATAATCATGTTATACCATCGAATAATCCAGCGATATTATCGAATAATTATTAATTATTTGTTTTTTTTTACTGTAGGCAAACAATCGGAGCTATTACAAAGAATGTAAACGCGCTCTGGGACAAAGTTCCCTATTAAAACGTACTCTGGGATCATCCTCGCGGATGATGGTACAAAGTTCCCTATTAAAAGGGATTGTAGATCTATCACCAATGATACCCCTAGTGGCTATATAGTCTGCGACTTTGTTCGCCTCTCTGCAGATGTGGCTTTACTCAATCTTTTCAAAATTTGCCTCCATGATTTTGATTTCTTCTGCTTGGTGCAAAATTTCCCATCTGCTATCTCTTCCTTTCGAAAGAATCCTCATCAGCTCTTGATTGTCACCTTCTACAATTATCTTTCTTAATCCTAATCTTGTAGCTACCCTCATTCCTTCAAGTACTGTTGCTGCTTCCATTTGAATAACCGTACCTTGATCGATTTCCTGGCAGAAGATCTCGATTACATGGCCCCTTGAATCACGAATGATTCCTCCCACCTTACAAGTGCCCGTTGGTTTGACAGAACCATCTACGTTAATCTTATAGATGGCTTCTACTAGTCTAGTCCACCTAGAGCTAGACCTTTTCTTCCTTTTAATTAGTTACTCCCTCTGTTCCAAAATAAGTGTCTTTCGTCTTTTAGTGCACGTTTTTCAATGAGTTAAAAAATCTATAAAATATTATTATTTTAGCTAAATTTTTTTATACAATATTATACTTATTATTAATAACTATGAAATTATATAAAAATTTTGATTAAAAAAATAATATTTTATAGAGTTTTTAACGCCTTAAAAAACGTGCCGAAAAAGTTAAGTGACACTTATTTTGGAACGGAAGGAGTATTTGTTAAAATGAGTAACCAAAACATTGAATAATCAAGCGATACAATCGAATAATGAAGCGATACAATTGAATAAAAAGGTTAGGGTGTTTTCAGGGTGCTAGCCGATTAGAATAATCCATTGATAATATTGCATAATCCATTGATACGATCGAATAATCCATCGATACGATCGAATATACTAACGAATAATGCGAAGAACAATAATCGTCTATCATGTGGCAAGTGGATACTAACGAATAATACGATCGAATAATCCATTGATACGATCTAATAATCCTGTGATACAATTGAATAATTTAAAGGGAAAAAAAAATTCAAACCCACAAATAGTGTACGCACCTATCAGGTGACAAGTGGAGCAAATTTCATAATTGGGGCCCACCACTTTCTTAATTAAAAAATGTAAAATAGCCTATTAATCTCAACCAACAATTTCATTCGATCAACGACCCTGATTTGTTCACATGATACACGTTAAGACTTGATTACACCGGAACCAACCTCTATATAGATAAACCAAAAGTCAAAATTATCATATGTCTTTGTAGAGACTAAATCCTGCAAGGGTGTCAAACCCCGCTCGTATGGGCGTATACTAGTTCCCATTTGGGTTGACTAAATCCTTTTAAGGTTTCTCGGTGCTCTTTTTCTCAGGTGGTGTGCGGCTATGCGGTGGCGAGGTTTGGTGATCTTTTCCGTCGATTTGGTTTTTGTTTTCGGAGTCGGGATAAGTTGAGATCGTGGTAGTGTGTATCGCGATGTTTCCTCTATTCAGGTTGACTGCCCACGAGACGATCGGGTCCCGATGCATCTGGTCTACGGTTCTGCTTCAAAGTGGGGCTTGACTTTGTCCGTCGTCTTCGACCACATCCAGTTTGATTTCGGTCTGATTGGTTTCATTGTTTTGTAGGGTGCGTTTACTTGAGTTTGCACCTTTATGTTTTGTTGTATGATTTTTTTGTATGATTTTTAGACGGTTATCCCATATGTCCGACCTTCGAGTTGTTTTGTAGGGTCCGTTTACTTGAGTTTGCACCTTTATGTTTGGTTGTTTTGTTGTCTGATTGGTTTCATTGTTTTGTAGGGTGCGTTCACTTGTCCGACCTTCGAGTTTTTATATGTTTGAACTCGAATTCTTACCTAATAAAAAAAATTGACGAAAATATATTCCAAAAAAAATAATCCCAAAATCAATTACCGGCGCTGCCCATCTCAAAACTCCCAATCTCCCAAACTGCATTTCATTCAGTGGGCATTCCTTAGTCATCCGATCTCGATCTACGAACCAATCAAACAACCCACGCACCCCCCGATCCCTAAAATCTCTGTGTAGCAACTCCGTCTCACTCTGTGAGATTCGAATCTGGTTTTATCTAAAATTGGATCCTGATTGATTTTCCTTGTGGGCTTTTGAGGTGACGGTGGGTAATGAGAGTTGAGTTTGATTACGCTGGGGCTCAATGACTGGTGGGTCATTGGGTCTGCGATCATCCAGCTATGGATCCCTTCAGCAGCAGCAGTTGCTAATACAAGATCAATTGGGTTCGCCGGCGCCGCCGACTCCGCCGATTTTTGTGGCGAGGAAGCCTGTGAAGATGTTGAAGGATAAAGAGAGGTTGTTTTCTTGGATTTTCAAGTTTGCCGGTCGGAAGAAGGTTGGCATGTTATTCATCTGTATCATCTCGTTTGCGGTTTTTGCTTGGGTTTTGTACATGGGAAGAGGTTAGACTTGATCTTTGTTTTTGTTTTTGTGCCTTTTTTTTTTGGCGTTGGTTCACTGTTTTTCTCCAGCTTGATTGATTGGTTGATTGATTAATTGATGCTTGATAGTGCTGATGCATTACTGAAATTTTGATCCATTGAAGGAATTTTGATGGTCGGAAGAAGGTAGTTTTGTACTTCTGTGGGCTATTGTATTCATTTAAGAATAGAAACTGGGCAATGTAGGAAAGAGTATTGTTCTCTAGAAGTCACAAGTTGGATATATTTGTGCCACTGTAATACTAGATGATGCAAATCTTTTTTTCAGATGGAGAATTGTTTGAAAGAGCCTGTTAGGGTATGAGATGAGTAGCTCAAGCTTGGCTCAACTCGACAAAAGCTTGGTTCGAGCTCGTTCATTTTTTTAAGAAGACGAGTATTGACACATTTTGAAGCTCGTTCAAAGCTTGACTCACTTGATTCAAGTTCCAATACCACGAATTTCGTGGAATTTCTAAAATTTCCAAGTTACTATGTTCTAAATAAGCAGGGCATAATGCTCGAAAAAAGATTGGCTCGGGCTCGTTCATTTCCTAAACAAGCCGAGTGTAAGCACATTTTAAGCGCGACTCGTTTCTCAACGAGCCGAATATAAACAAGCAATACTCACTCGTTCGACTCGAATAACAACCCTAGAGGCTATAGAGCCTATAAAGACAGACAGTGAGCTACAAAACCACTTCCCAGTTTGAGTCTTCTCTAAAGGGAAAAGATTGGTCCTTGCATTGTATTTCTTGATTTGTACAATGTTCTTTTTTTCGTCTTTTAGTTTTACGTTGGTGTTGGTATCAATGTGATTATTATTGGGAATTCTACTTTCCACATATTACTGCAATCTTTTCTACTACTTGATATGTTTTTCTGTGTGTGATTAAGTTCACTTCTTGTATATTGTTCCTTCTTTTTATTGCCGGTAGCTAGTGCTTAAGTAGAAAACTATATGAATTAAATCAAATTTAAATTACAATAGTTTGTTGAATTGCTCTAGAGGTCTGCTAACTTTTCAAATCCAACTGGTTGTTGAATCAACTCGTTGTAGCTGGAATCTATTATCTGCTCTCTGAATCTGCCTGACTTTGCAGAGCAAGTTTTCATCTTCCGTTGATAATTTATATATGGCCATTACTAGCACATACAAATGTTTACTTCATTTTGCTCTTGAAGGTTGAACGTGGCACTTGTTCAGGATTCTTGCTAAGATATGTTTGTTTAGAGTTTTGTATGCACACCACTAAATGACCTTTGTTGTGGAATTTCATCGTTTTTAGGCATTCAATTGATTCTTTATCCTCCATTCAAATGATTGTTATTTATTTAGGAGCCGGTAATGAGTTGGCTTTTGCTATTTGCAGCTGATGGGAGGGAGGATATTCGTGCTCCTAGTATCAGATTCAGTAACAACACAGGTATAAAGTACAAAACATCACTTGCTGGAGGAGAAAAATCTAGCCCTGTATATTTTACAGGCTATGTTCTTCCTCCTGGCAATCCTTGTGAAAGTTTTACATTACCACCACCTCCAGCAGATAAGAAAAGGACAGGACCTCGACGTAAGTTTTAGTATCTTACTATTCCTTGAACAGCTCTGTGGATGCCAAATATTTAAAACCTTTTGCTTGCTATTTTACCTATTCAGCTTGCCCTGTGTGCTACCTGCCTATCGAAGAAGCCATATCGTTGATGCCCAATGCTTCATCTTATTCCCCTGTTCTTAAAAATTTGACCTATGTTCATGAAGAAAATCCATCCAAAGTCAAAACTGAATTTGGAGGATCTGATTTTGGTGGGTACCCTTCACTGAAGCAGAGGGATGTTTCATATGACATAAAAGAGTCGATGACTGTAAATTGCGGGTATGATTCAAGTCTTGAGACTCGCTCATGAATCCAAAAGCCTTTTTTTTTTTGGCATGTTCCAACATATATAGTTTTTCAATTCAAGAGTAAAAAATTTCTCAAAGTTCACCCACATTAAAAAATTCCTTATCATTGTGCATATATAACTTGCTTGCTTATGTATCAGATTTGTCAAAGGAACTAGAGCTGGTCGAGGGGCTGGGTATGACATTGATGATGCTGATCTTTACGATATGGATCAGTGTCGTGGGATAGTTGTTTCATCGGCAATATTTGGTACTTTTTTGCCCGAAGTTATTTTTATGTCTTTTTTTTAAAGCCTATTTTAGTGTATTGATAATTTATCGAATGCATTTCCTGTCAGGAAATTTTGATTTATTACGACAACCTAGGAATATTAGTGAGACTTCCAAAAGAACAGTTTGTTTCTATATGTTCTTGGATGAGGAAACTGAACAATATATGAGGAATGCAAGTGTTATTGATGGAAGCAAGAAGGTGGGACTGTGGAGAACTGTTGTCGTTCATAACATTCCTTATCAAGATGCAAGGCGTACCGGAAAGGTAAACCTCTTCTTTATACTTAGTAATTGCCTTTGAATCGCTTTATTTTTTCTTTTTTAGTGCAGGGAATTTATGTTGATTGCCTCCAGTTGTCCCTTGGCTGTTTATTATTTCCATAACTACAAAATGTAAAATGCATCTTGTGGCTGCTTTTGGGCTTCTAGCAACAGAGTTTTTCATATTTAATGCACCCATTTATTTTTCGTGGCTTGCTAGCAATAGGCTTTTTTTTTTCATAATGAACCTTTTAATCCTAGTGAATAAGCTAGACGTATAGTTGAGTCATGTAAAACTAGAGTCTTTTCAAGTGTAAGTGCAAAACACGAAAAGAGAGGGGTCGATCAGGCGGGTTTTAGCCTGAGACATGGGCAGGGAATTGGCTAGGTGAAGGCAAGCATGGGATTTTGGGTGGTTGTATAGAGGTTTTTGGGTGGTTGTATAGAGGTTTTTGGGTATACGGTTCTACGTGACCGTACTTTTACACTAGAACCCTGGGTATGGTCTTTTTTGTAATCTAGTTACACTTTTTTGAAATATATATACCGGTTCAGAAAGAGTTTTTTATTCAAGGAATGCAGTGCTGATTCTTGACACTTCTTGGATGTTAATGAAATTTGTGTTTATCAGTAGTATATTACGTCTGACTTTCTGGTAACGAATATGACAGATTCCGAAGCTTCTGTTGCATAGGCTTTTCCCCAACTCTCGCTATTCCATATGGGTGGACGGGAAACTTGAGCTTGTAGTTGATCCGTATCAGATTCTAGAAAGGTAAAATAATATCTTTTCCATGTTCCTGTTTCTAGTGCTTGCTGAATAAACTCACATAACTCTTTAAAGTGTTGGATAATTTTTCAGTCTTCTTGAAGTTTAACAAGCAACCTGCCTTCGGATCACCATATAAGAACTAACTAGTATAGTTTTCACGCTATTGCAGCACTTGTTTTAAAATTAAGAAATATTTACATTTTATGGGATGATTTTCTTTTTTAGTTGAAACATTACTCCCTTCGTTCAAAAAAACATGTGTACTATTCACGCACGCTTCTTTAGGATAAAAACTATATAAAATATCCATCTTTTATCAAGTTTTTTTAACAAGTTCGTACTTATTAATAGTAACTATGAAATTGTTAAAAAAAATTATAAAAAAAACCAAATATTTTATATAGTTTTTATCTCCTAAAAAAGCGTGCGTGAATAGTAAAATGACATGTTTTGCTGAATGGATGGAGTATTATTATAGAAAATGAAATATAATACACTTAATTATATAGTGATTGTTTCAACTTTAATACAATCAGCGTGTATTACTTAAATAAAAATGCAAGTCAAGCCAACTACTTATTCATATTATGTTTTGAACTCTGATTAGTTGCTAGAAAATTAATATCTTTGTAACATTAAAAAAAAAATATTTAGAAGAAAATTGAGCACTAAAAAAAATTTAATATCTCTATAAATTTTGTTAAAAATTATGTTTTGAACCAATCTAATTGATTGGTAGAAAAAATAATTAATATCTTTCCAACTTTATTTAAAAAATGATATTTTAAATAAATTTCATTGGTTGCTAACAAATTATTTTTGAATTCTATTTTACATTAATCCCATTGGTTAATGGTTAATTAAATGATAAAAGAAATTAATAAAAAATGGAAAAGAATGAAAATTAGCTATTGGTTATACCTCGAAATAAGCTAAGAATGACACATAAGCAAAAATTATTCTATTTTAAGAGTTTATATAGTTATATAGATATAGATATAAATTCTTTCCCTCTTTGAAGATTATACACAATTAGTAACATAATACTTTTCTTTATAATCATTATAGATTATAGATGTGTGGACCGTGTGGTGTTGGAACCCCAAATTCCACTATTATCATATTATGATGTCATTTAATGTTACTTGTGCTGATTTTCAGATTTCTTTGGAGGCAAAATGCTAGTTTTGCAATATCTAGACACTACAAGCGGTTTGATGTATTTGTCGAAGCTGAAGCTAACAAAGCTGCAGGGAAGTACGACAATGCTTCAATTGACTCCCAGGTTGAATTTTATAAGAAAGAGGGTCTAACCCCTTACTCTTCTACTAAGTTCCCTATCACCAGTGGTAAATGGCTACATCTTTGACCCCTTTTGTTTCCCTGTATTCCTTCCTATTTTCTGTGTCATATACTTTCAATTGTTAACGAGTACACTTGAATACGCAGATGTTCCTGAAGGATGTGTGATAATCAGGGAGCATATTCCCATCTCCAATCTCTTTAGTTGTCTATGGTTCCATGAAGTTGACCGATTTACTTCCAGAGATCAAATAAGTTTCGCGATTGTCAGGGACAAGATCAAGGCCAAGACAAACTGGACCATTAGCATGTTTCTGGACTGTGAAAGGCGTAACTTTGTTGTTCAGGTACTTGAATGATTATACCGTTTTATTATTTAGCCTTACACTGCTGAATCTGGTTACCTAACTGGCATGAAACCATTGGTCATGTCTACATGTCTATTGTTGAAGGTTCATAAATGTTCTCTCCCAAACATAGACATTGAATCGGGTTAGGCCAATGGTCCCCAAGTCACACCAAGACCTTTTGAATCTGTTATCCTAAATTAGACTCTAGAAGGAATGATTCTTATAAATACATCTCAATCCGCCAAAATAACTGTTGTCAACTTTTTAGGGCGTCAAATATCTGGTCCTTGTGTCACTATCAGCTGTTCCCTTTTTTTTTTTTTTTTTTTTTTAAATCTTTGCTGCCTATTTCGATTCAATATTTGGTGCTTGGACCATTCTATTGCAGGGTTACCACAGGGATGTTTTGGAGCACATGAGTCCACCAGCCATTCGTCAGCACCCACCTCCACCTCCCCTGATGCTACCACCACCACCGCCACCATCACCATCACCACCACCACCGTCTGAAAATAAGAGACAGACATCAAGGCGCGGCAAAGGTAGGAGGCGTAGTCGTAAAGTCAGTGCTGGAAGTACAGTGACTGAGTCTAGCTGAACTTTCGTTTAGTTGAAGAGAGAGCAAACAAAGATTATACATTTACCTTCGTTTGTGGGGCTAAGCAGATTGTGAAAGGCCTCATTCAATTTTTGCTGGTGTATATACTAACATAAATCAATAAAAACTTATATCAATTTTCATGCTTGTCCAAAACTGATTACATCTCAATGTTCGCTGCAGCATTGTGCTTGTTTCTTCCGGAAGCCAAGGCGTCGAAGGGTTTGTGACTTTGTTCCCCACCTTGAACCACACCCGAATCTGTTGCCATTCTTTGAGAGGAACATTATATGAGTGTGGAATCAAGATAACAATTAGATTGGATTTTTTTTTTTTTGGGGATCAAGGCCTACCTTCATTCCATTTCATCTAAAATAATTGTCTTAACATTGTCCGGAAAAGAAAGAAAATCAAAAAACAAAGCTGAATTAGTACAGGTAAGAGAAGCCATAGAATGTGCAGCCCTATTCCCATCACGTCTCACATGAGACCACTGTAGTGTACTAAACTCCCTGCAATCTCGGATGATCTCTTGTAAGGTCAAACCCAGCGGCCCTTGTCCAGGTTCTCCCTTCCTAAGCTTCAAGACCACGACTAAACAGTCCATTTCGATCTGAACATGACGGATCCCTCTTTCCTTCGCGAACTCAACAACCCATCTGATCCGCGACCTCGATGTCGGTGGTCGATTGAACTACCCGATGTCCTGCTGCTATGAAGCCTCCTGCGTGATCTCGCTGCACAAACCCACTAGTAGTCCTTCCCGAGCTCGCTATTGCAGTATCACAATTGAACTTAGCCATCACCCCCATCGGTCTAGACCATGTGCGAGAGTCAGAAGCCTCATCCCACCTATTTCAAACTGTTGTATGATCAGTGTACTTTCTGTGCTCTCCCAGCGCTGCCATAGTCTTCCTCGCTATCTTCTCCTGCTGGACAAGTTTGCCGTCGAAAATCCTAGTATTTCTCGCTAACCAGATCTGCCATAGCATATTAGCATCACCAACCAAGTCTGTCTTTTCCGCCTTTGTCCCCGATGTGAATACCACCAGAAAGCTATCGAAGACTGTACTAGCACCCCTCCAATGTCTCGCTGTATTCGGCACACTCCTCCAAGCTTTCTTTGCTGGTCGCATTCGTACAGAGCATGGATCGCAGTCTCCTGATGCCCACAAAGATCACAGACATCCTCCTCGATGATCTTCCGCTTCACTAGATTGACTTACATGGGAGTACATCTCTTACCGCCCGCCAAACTAGTGACTTCGCCTTCGGAATTGTGTCCACTTTCCACATAGCCTGATAGCCTTCCAAGCTTTATCCCTCACCCCTCCTTCCGCTTGTTCAGCTCCCCCCTCCTCTATTCTCAGCCCCTCAATTTGCATATGATATGCGCTTCTAACCGTAAATATCCCATTCTTATTATAGTGGCATGGTGCCATATATGATGATCTCTGCTCGTCGGGAAAATCAACCGAATCTGAAGAATGAGCTCGGCATCCACATGAAGAAACAACTCCCTCACCCTGTCCTCCTCCCATTGGCCGCTGCTCCAATCAATAAGATCTAAGACCCGCATATTGAAATCAGCCCCTCGAAAATTACCGATTACTTTGAAGCTAGTCTCTCTTGGGATCCACCTGTAGTCCCATACCCTCGCCTCCGCCCCATTTCCAATACTCCACCTCAGTCCCTTGCATAACACCTCCCTTCCCTCCAATAGACTCCGCCACGTGAAGCTGGGAGAATGCCCAATGTTCGCCTCCAAGAAACTCGTATGCGGGTAATTCTTTGCCTTGAGGAGCTTAGCTAAGAGCGATTCCGGTTCATTCAGCAGGCGCCACCCCTGTTTTGCAAGGAGGCAAGATTAAATTGCTCCTTGTCCCGAAATCCCATCCCGCCCTACTCTTAGCCCGACACATCCTTCGCCACGACATCCAATGTGTCTTGTGAACCTCCCCTCTACCCCACAAGAATCGGCACATAAGACTCTCAATATCTCTATGCAGCGAGGTAGGAAGCCGAAAACAAGACATAGTATACGTCGGGATGACTTGTGCAACCGACTTCAGAAGTACTTTCTTACCCGCTCTCGATAAGCACTTATCCTTCCAGCCACTAAGTTTCTTCCATACCCGTTCCTTGAAACTCTCAAAGATTACCTTCTTCAATCTTCCGACCATGGTTGGGAGCCCCAGGTACTTCTCATGCTTGGACACCTCGCGCACTCCCACTCTCTTTGATGACCTCCTTCAGCTGCTCATCCACGTGAGAAATTGACCTGTTAGCATGAAGCTTCTCAATAAGTATGAAGGATTTGAACAATTTCATCACTTTGTTGACAGTTTGCTCTCAAGAATAAGACACAGTCATCATCGAAAAACAAATGTGAGATAGTCGGAGCCGAGCAAGCTAAAATAATCCCATGTAATCGACCAGCCGTCTCCGCCTCCCTGATCATACCGGACAGCCCCTCTGCACACAACAGAAACAAATAAAGGGACAACGGATCACCTTGTATGAGACCTCTCTCCGGACGAAACACTAGTGAAGGGATGCCTTCAATCAATACCGAAAAGGAGACTGTCTTGACACACTTCATGATCAGCTCCATCCACTTTCTATCAAAGCCAAACTTCGTCATTCAATGCTCCAGGAAGGACCATTCAACCCTATCATACGCCTTAGCCATATCTAGCTTCAGTGCCATGTATCCTCTTCATCCCGTCCGACGAGTCTTCATGTGGTGGAACACCTCAAAAGCCACCAAGACGTTTTCAGTAATCAACCACCCAGGCACAAAGGCGCTTTGGCTTGGCACAATGATCTTCCCCATAACCTTCTTTAACCTGTTTGCAATAACCTTGGACACGATCTTGTAAGCCATGTTACAAAGACATGGTGGAGATCTTTCATCGTTCTTGGATCCGATACCTTAGGGATTAACGTGATGAACGTGTGATTCATTCCCTCTGGTATCGGCTGCCCATTTAACACTTCTAAAGCCATTGCCAACACCTCTGATAGACGAGTGCTGGCATCCCATCCAGTCCCGCCGCTTTTGTGGGATGCATAGCGAAAATAATATTTTTTTACCTCATCTATAGTAAAGGGCCGCAAGAGCTCTTGGTTGTCCTCCTCCGAAACAATAGGCTCGATTCCTTGAGTAGCCGCATCAGGATGTGCTTTTACATTAGATTAAAATAGATTTTGGAAATAGGTAAGTGCGACTCTCTCCTTTCCTTCATGAGTACTCGTTTCCACACCCTCATCATCCACAAGTTTCCGAACTCTATTCCGTCTCCCCCTTCTTTCCGTTTTCTTATGAAAAAATGACGTGTTTCGATCCCCACATTTGAATTCATTTGCTCTTGATCTCTGAAACCACATCATCTCCTCCCTATCCATCAACTCACCCTCCTCCCTCTCAAGCTTTCTGCTCTTCCTCACCAAGTCCCCCTTCATACCGTCCCTCTCCAACTCCCTCAATCTTCTCCTTACATCCGACAATTTTTTCCGGACATTTCCAAACCCATTTCTGTCCCAATCTCTAAGATTTGTTGCACACCTAGTTATTTTGCCACTCACCCCCTCATCAGCCTGGGAAGTACTTGGGTTGAGCCACCCATTCTGAATCACCTCTAAGCAATCCTCACTTGTCAGCCACATAGCTTCGAATCCAAAAGGTTTTGCCTTTTGTTGCCCCTCATCTTATGTCAGCCCCTCAAATGAGATAAGAATCGGCTTAGGTCTAAATTACATCTTTTTAGGTGCTTCACCTGCACATTTGGATACATATCCAACAACCTCTCATTTGCAAAACACATATCCAAACTTTCCTTAATGAACGCGGACTTCTCCCTTGCATTATCCCAAGTATATCATGTCCCACAAAATAGAACATCTCTCAGCTGACAGGTTTCGATAGTCTCCCTGGACTGTATTATCCCAAGTATCGGCGAGGACACCGATGCTATGTTCTTCCGCTCGTTTCCATCCACATTAAGCAGAGGGGCTCTCACGTGATTCACTAATCTAGCCCGGTCGTCCATCAACAACTTCGCACAATTATCAGACACGTTTGTCGCCCATTTTGGTAGTGCTCGCACGAGAAAAAGGACCATGCTGGACCTCAATTCCATCAAACAGGGATCGTCCGACTCTTTGGGAAGCTTCTTCTATAGGTTTACTAATATGGTGGTGCAGATCCCGAAGTTTAATCAAGAGTCCGCGAGCAGGATATTGATGGGCAACCTGGCTGAAGGGGATTTCAAGATCTGTCTATTCCGAAAGGAGCCAGAGAATTATGACGATCTACGAGATATCATCACAAAGAAATTAAATCCACGCTATGGAGGCTGTAAGTTCAAGTTCGTGACCCATCGAGACTAAGCCTTCTTTTTATCATAAGGTCCCTAACAAATACCGGGCGAAGGGAGGGTTAGAGAATCAACAACGCCATAACCACCCTTGGCAATACCCCGTCGCCCCACTGAGGCCTCCCCAACAAGAAGTACAATACAACCAGTAGACAGGACCAAGCCCGCACGATGCCCCAACGAATGTAATGATGGCTCATCCCGACCATATTTCGCCCCCTGTTTATGGGATTCCACCGGATCTTCCCCAAAAGGAAGTGACCTTACAGATATGTGCCCCACCAGTGAATCCCAACCAGTCAGTTGTGACGCCACAACAATACAATCCTCTTTTGGTCCCTTCTCGACAGTATAAACCGCCTCCTACACCACCCCGGCCAAACAATCCTTAATGCGCAGCTAGAGGAAGAAGAAGGGGGAATTACCCCCAGGGCAGGAGAGGAAGAAACGGGAATAGGAGAGGAGGGTACCGGACTCCCCCCAGGGACACGAGAAATGCCCCTAAAGCAAGGTCCTCATCAAACCGACCTGAACATTCCAACAGGGATCACCGGAAACCACCCTCCCCAAACGGATGCATGAATACCATCGCGGGGGGACCCACCTCGTCTAGCACCAGTAAACAGGAGAGGAAAAACTATGAAAGAGAAACCAGACGTCCTCCCTCCGAAGCCAGCGTCAAACAAGCATCCACTACATACGCGGTACTAAGTTTTTCTGTTTCTGACGCTCGCAACCTCAGGATGCCACATTCGGATCCTATGGTCATTCATGTGCAACTAGGGACCAAAATAGTCAAGCGAGTGATGGTAGACACCAGCTCATCAGTAGACGTCCTCTACTGGAACGCATTTGAGCAACTTGGCATGGCGGAAAGCGCTTTGCGTCGCTACTCAGGAAAGCTAGTCTCTTTCTCAAGAGATGAAGTTGAGGTGGCTGGAACGATCGAATTAGCTCTAACGCTAGAGACGACTCCACATAGAAGAACCCACATGATTGAGTTCACAGTGGTCCGACTGCCATCCATTTACAACGCTATCATGGGCCGGGTGAGTCTATTCAAGTTCCAAGTAGTATGCTCTATATATCGTTCTGGCATCAAGTTCCTGTGTGCTGATGGAAGGGTAGGCGAAGCCCGAGGGGAACAGGTAGAAAGCAGAGTATGTTATTTGGCCTCGTTGAAAAAAGGACACATGCAAGGGATTCACGATCGACGGACCTGGTCAGGGGTAGTTAAAAATATAAGAAACTGACGGAGACGACCAGGAAGCAACATCTGAAAAGCAACAAGCGAAACTGGAAGTGAGACCCGAAAAAATAGTAGAAAAAATAGTTGAAGAAAGGGTCGCTTTTTTTATTCATCCGTGAAATCAACGACTCGACATGGTTGTCAAATATAGTGTTGGTAAGAAAGAGCAGTGTCAAATGGAGATTGTGTGTAGATTTCAATGATCTGAACAAGGCTTGCCCAAAGGAGAGTTGCCCTTTACCTTCCATTGACGAACTAGTAGACACCACAACGGGGCACGTAACCCTGAGTTTCCTTGATGCATACTCAGGATATAATTAGATCAAGATAAGCCCCCGCGACGAAAAAAGCACCGCCTTCATCACCAACCAGAGGACCTTTTGCTATAAGGTGATGCCCTTCGGACTCAACCGCGAAATCAACGACTCGACATGATTGAGAAAGTTTTCAAGCCCCAAATTGGAAGAAACATCGCAGTTTACGTCGATGACATCGCGATTAAAAGCCTCACAAAAGAGAGCCACGACAATGACCTTCAAGAAACTATCGACATTCTAAGGAGGAATCGCGTTTGCCTAAATCCGGAAAAGTGTGTTTTTTGGGGTGGATTATGGGAAGTTCCTACGTTTCATGATAAGTCATCGCGGAATAGATTTGTCAACTATCTAAGTAGATTCTGCTCATGGCTAGCTGATCATTCCTTGCCATTCTTTAAGCAGCTGAAAAAGAAAAGACCGGTTGAATAGACTAGAGTCCTGGATAAAGATTTCAAGAATATGAAGGAGTATATAGTGTTGTGAGCCTAAATTGTCATGTTTTACACTAACTTTTATGTCAATTTCTGCATGCATTTCATATCATTGGGTTAGAATTATACAGAATCTATGTAGTTTATGCTTATTTTTAAAATTATGGAGTCTACACTAGTTTCTGTTTAATTTCGCAGAAATCGAGACGTTTTATAGAAATTCAGAGAAGGAAGGAAATCATGAGAGAGCTCGAGGTCAACCACAGGAAATCCAAGGTCAAACAGAAGCTGAGCCAAGCCACATCGAGCAGAAGAGAAGAGAAAGAGCACTCGACAAAGACTAGTCGATATCGACCACTCTGGTCGATATGAAGCACTTTTGGTCGAAATCGTCAAGTCGAGCAGCAAACCACTCTAGGAGCATATGAATGCTCGACGTCGAGGACTTTACTTGATGTCGAGTACCTATCGAGAGTCCGAGTCCTAGTCGAGCTCGATCAGAATCCGAGGAGAAGAGTTGTACTCGACGTCGAGGACATTGTTCGATGTCGAGTACTCCCTGGCGCCATTCCGAGTTGAAATAAAGTGAAGATCCGAGTAATTGTGGTTACTTGTAAGCAAAGTCACGTGGAATTCTACCAAGTCATGTGAAGATCTATCAAGATTGAAGATATTTATCCACTTTAGTCTTACTTACCTTAGGGATTTATTTGTTTTATTTCCAAGTTTTATCATAAAGCTTTAGATAGATAGTTTTAGATATAGATAGAATATTCTTTCCTTTGATAGCAAGGATTGAATACTATAAATAAGGCCTTAGAGGCTGATTGTAGAAATCATCCAAGCCACAAGCAATTGCCTTTACTAGCATATAGCGAGTAGAGATAGATAGATAGAGAGAGAGAGAGAGAGAGAGAGCTTGGAGCCGAGAGGTGTTTTGTCTTGCGAGAGCGGATTTGGCGTCGATCGGTTGTAAGCTTTGTTTCGATATAATGCAATTTAGTTCCCTTTTTATTATTGACGTGTGTCTTTACGATGAAGAGTGAGTAGTCACCCAACTTTTAGGGTCGGGGTGAGCCTGACGGTAGCCATGTAAGGTAATGCGATTCTTCTGCGACAATTGAAGGTGATCCTTGTTTGTGTTATTGAAGCGAAAGTGATCTTAATACAACTTGCATTAATTAAGTGAAAAGGGTTAACAATTAGGATTTATGCGAAAGCTTCTATCTTCCTACTTGTTAATAACGACGGTTATTTGATGAAAATGCATGATCTTTTATACGTTTAGCATGATTCTTATACGGTTATCGTTGTGGCATTGATACCCCGAATCTAGGAGTATTTTATATTATTGAATTCTCATAAATTTCGTGTTGATTCTGTCTTTTCTCCTTGCGAAAAAGTCACGGTTTTTACTCTGCAGTACACTCGATCTCGACCAGACTAGTCAACGTCGAGGAGTCTGGTCGACGTTGAGGAGTCTTTTACTCGATATTGCTTCATTTTCGCTTCTGTTGTTCTGTTTTGCAGTTTTACTCGACTGAGGTAGTCGACATCGAGTACTTTACTGCACGTCGAGGACTTCTACTGGTGGAAACGAGAGGATTCTGGAACTGATCAGGCGAGCGCTGACACGCTTCCACGTGGATACAATCCTTAATACCCTACCACTACAACAGGAGGGTTTCTTGTATTTTATTTGCTTGGACAGGGAGTTGGTTTGATTTTATCTTTCGATTTATTTTGATAACTAGTTTCCCTCCATAACAAATTTTGGCGTCGTTGCCGGGGAAGCAATCAATCGCGCCCTTTTTAGTTTCTTTTTACTCTCTTTTTCTTTTTGTTTTTGTTTTTCAGGTGCATGCGAAGAACTGATCGCACACCTATCAACCCTATTCTCGAGCCTAAGCACTTTTTCCATCTACAACAAAGGCTAAGGAGAAGACTCATGTCGACTCCTCCCAACAACGAGAACGAGGTCCAAATCACACCAGGACAGGAGCTTGAGCAACTCTGCTTACGGATTGAGGAATTCACCACCAGAGAAGCAGAGTACACCCGACGAGAGGCGGAATATGAACAAAACCAGAAAAGGTGGGAGGAAAGGGTGGATCGTGAAGTCAATGCTCGACGAGAGCTTGAGGAACAATATCAGCATATCTCTGCCAACGCTAAGGAGTACCTACACCCCACTCTGGAAGTTCAAGAATCACCAGTCGTCCTCCCACACATTAATTTTGAAATTCGTCATTCTTTTATTACTAAAATTAGGAGGAATCAATTTCAGGGGAAACCCAATGAGTGTTCTTTAGAGCACATTACTACTTTTCTAGATTTATGTGAAGCTATTGCAAATGGTGCTAATCTAGAATATCTGAAACTAAAGGCATTTCGTTGGTCTCTTGTAGGAATAGCTTCACAGGGGCTCGAGGGTTTGCCATCACAATGAATACACATCTGGAATGAATTACAAGATTTGTTTCTTAACAAGTTCTTTCCTCCTGCCAAAATAGTTGCGCTCAGACAACAAATCACGGGTTTCAGACACAAGCCAGGGGAGACATTAGCATAAGTCTGGGAGCACTACAAAAGGCTTTTGAAATCCTGTCCTACGCATGGATAGCCACCCTATGTCATCTAAGAGATCGTCTTCAACTACTTGGATGCGCCAACTAAGGACCGGATCAACAACTACACCGCCTATAGGTATCTCGAGTACACCCCACGGCGTGCTTGGGAAACCTTTGAAACGTTGGCTAACTACGACAACATATATGGGACTTCTACGACCTCAACGGAAAGTTATCAAAGGCCTGCACCATCTATGCTCTTATATGAGCCACCAAAGGAGATTGATCCGAACGTCAAGGAACAATTTCATAATGATCAGGTACGTCGTCTAACCAAGCAAGTTAAATTCCTTTCTAAAGATAAAATTTGTTTGGAATGTGGGTCTGTGAGACACAACACCAGTGCGTGCCCACATGCCGATCAAATACTAGTAGCATAAACCCACGAAGAGGCACGTTATGCGGGGGAGGGGGGGGGGGGGAACTACTCAGGACAGCATCATCAACAGAATTGGAGCCATTATCGCAAGCCCCAGTATCAAACAGACCCCCCGCCCTACAGAGCTCCTATTCACCCTGACAGGGAAGGTAAGAAAGATGACATGCAGATTATTCTTGAGGAGATGCAGAGGAATGATACAGAAAGCAAGCAATCAATCATTTCCATCCACACTCAACTGCATTGCATCAATTCTAGGCTTGGGGAGATTGATATCTGGAGGAAAACCATGGAGACCCAAATGGGTCAATTAGCTTTATCAATCCCCAAACAATCAGGTACGCTCCTTGGATCCTCTGAACCTAATCCTAAGAATAAATATACAGGACAGGTAGCCGCCATGAACCTAAGGAGTGGGCGTCAGATGCAAACTCTCGAGCAAAACACGGGGCAGAATGATGAAGAGAAGTACTCGACATCGACTAGTCCAGACGACGTTGACCAGAATCTGGTCAATGTCAAGGACCCTTTTGTTGATGTCGAGCAGAATTCAAAGCCTGCCCATAAGTCGACTACTGTACTTGATGTCGACCAACCTCCGGTCAATGTGGACCACCCTTCTGACAATGTCGACCACACTCATACACCTCCGGAAAAAAAACGCTGCCATTCCCAACCAAATCTTTGAAGGAACCAACAGAAAAGAAGTTTCAGCGGTTCATGAAGATGCTTCAGAGGCTCAATGTCACCATTCTGTTTACAGAAGCACTTCATGAGATGCCATCCTATGTCAAGTTCCTCAAAGACAGCCTCAGCAAGAAGCGGTCGATGGCTGAGATCACAGAGGAATGCAGCAAAATGGACCTACTAGAGAAGAGACCAGATCCAGGTAAGTTTTCTATAACCATTGGATTTGATCAATACAAATTTAATGCCTTATGCAACTTAGGAGCCAGCGTTAGTATAATGCCTTTATCAATCTGATCTAAAGTCAAGATAGGTGCTTTAAAGCCCGTGGATGCCCGACTCTATATGGCAAACAACACATTTGTCATTCCGACATGCATGGTGGACGATGTACCGGTGCATGTAGGTAAGTTCTTTGTCCCTGATGATTTCCTAGTTATTGATATGGCAGAGGACCCTGCTTGTCCAATCATTCTAGGAAGGCCCTTCTTAGTGACGGTGGATGCCAGCATAAGTGTAAGGAAGAGGGTGCCCGCTTTCAACATCAGTGATGAGGTAAATGATTATTCCTTTAATAAAACTGAAAGGCATACATGTCCTATGGAAGAGGTCAAATCAATCTCAGCCAGATACATCACTTGCGGGGAGCCAAAGGTAAAAAATATGACTCCTGAGGAACTGGAGAAGAGAGATATGGAAGCCTAGGTGGAGAAGATCATGGCAATCCTGAACGAAGAAACAGAAGATCTACTTGACATCGACCAAGGTAAGTCGACGTCAACTAACTATTTTTCGGATGCCTTGCCAGGTCTTAAGTATGGGGTCGATGTCGATCAGAAGTACTCGACGTCGAGTACTCTAGTCGACGTCGACCAGATTCAGCACCCTCCATCGAGTACAACACTATCGAGCAATAATCCAGGAGCCTAGTAGTACTCGACGTCGAGTACTCTCTTCGACGTCGACTAATCTTCCCAGTCCTCGACTTCTCCTTCCTCGATGAGCAAGCCACCAGAAGCATAGACGTACCCGACGTTGAGTAGTTCTAGTCGATGTCGAGTAGATCCTGAGGTTCCGAGTGCCGATTCTACGAAGGTGAGCCAAGGTAAAGACATCTCTTCTCCAATTTCAATTAAAGATTTATCTATAGATGGGAGAGTTTTGCCTTGGTATGTGCGATTGTGCAGGGTTTCCAATGACGAGCGGAAGGAATACGAACTAGGAGACAAAGTCTATGTCTCAAAATCTAATAATCATTGGTTTCCTAACAAATTCAATCACAAAAAGTTGGGACCTTTAACGGTGCACAAGATCCATTCTGGAGGACTACAATTGATGGACAAGAATGGAGCCTTATTCGAGACCCAGTCTACATGGGCGCTGCAAATGCCACCTTGAGTTTAAACGGAAGAAGTCAGCCTATCGACTATAAAGTCTAGAGCTTGTAACAAAACAATCAGTTTAGGATTTTTAGACATTGTTGCTTTTGATTTTCGGTTTTGAAACGCTATTTTGGAGTTTTACTATTGTGGATATTATCTAACAAGGCTTGCAGGTATGAAAAAGTTTGCAGAAGTACTCGACGTCGAGTAGTCTACTCGACGTCGACCACCCATGTCGAGAGTCTAGTCGATGTCGACTACTCTCCTCGAGATCGACCACTTCTGCAACAACTACAACACTCGATTCCGACGTTCTGCACATCTGTCTATTGTGTTTTGTTCTTTACCCTTGTTTTTATACAGTGAGGACACTGTAAACTTTAAGTATAGGGTGGGGGAAGGGCTTACTTTGTGCATATTTGATTTTATTTGACCATATGTGTGAATATTTAAAGTTTATTTCTCGAATTGCTTATACATGGCTACTTTGGATTTATATTTTATTTATGTGATTATATGCATGTTTTCCAAAGTTTATGAAATTGGATTCATTAGAGATATAGTATGAAATTGCCTAGTAAAGGGAAGTCACAATGAAGTGCATATTTGATTGAAAACCATGAAATGAGGTAAATTTGAAGTTTCTTTTGACATGTTTCATGATAAGAGGATGGAGGACTTTATATTTTCCATATGAGCTTATTCTTATTCCTAGCCTTACCTATGCTTATGCATTACAAAGCCATATTTATGCCTTATTTCGTATTTGCTCCACATGATCTAAATATTGCCCATTTTTACCTTATTTCCTTATCCGGGGACTGTGTTGAGAATATGGAAGTTACATTATGAAGATCATTATATGGTGTTGTGTTGTTATCATTATTTTGGAGTTTGGCAGGAAAGCATCAAAGTTATGGAAAATTTAATGAGTGAAAGAAAATTCGGTTACCTCAGGAGATAAAGGTACATCGACCCTGCCTGCGTCGAGATAATAGTTCCATAGGATGGGACACCAAGGTGAGGAGTCCGAAGCACTAAGTATCCAGGTTCATTCATGACACCCATGTTTGCGACTCGCGAGAAGGCAGTGTTGAGGTTAGAGAGGTAAAAGCAATATAAGTGAAAAAAGAAAAGTGTGAATTATGAGAGGATGAGTGACATGGAAATTATGGAGGGAGAAAGTGCATTAAAGCAAGAAAGCAAGTTTGAAGAATTCTCCCTGGATTTAGCACCACATTGCCCAAAAATAGCCCAGCACTTTACCTTTTACCTTTCCTTCATCATGAGCTTAAATAAAGTCCTCTTGATTATTAATGCTTTGTCACAGTATGAAATGTTTTTGCATAACCCTCCTTTTGTGTGTAGATGTTGCTTTTATTCACATGCATGGAGTTGGTGACATTATTACCTTTTCAAGGATGGTAATTGATTGTAGGGACACATAAGAATGAATATAAGATGTTGAGAGTTTTAATTCTTCCCCTGTATGACAATTAAAAGTATTGCTTGAGGACAAGCAAGCTTAAGTATGGGATGTTTGTTGTGAGCCTAAATTTCCATGTTTTACACTAACTTTTATGTCAATTTCTGCATGCATTTCATATCATTGGGTTAGAATTATACAGAATCTATGTAGTTTATGCTTATTTGCCAAATTATCTAGTCTACACTAGTTTCTATTTAATTTTGCATAAATTGAGACATTTTATAGAAATTCGGAGAAGGAAGGAAATCATGAGAGAGCTCGAGGTCAACTACAGGAAATCCAAGGTCAAACAGAAGCTGAGCCAGGCCACATCGAGCAGAAGAGAAGAGAAAGAGCACTCGACAAGGACTAGTCGATATCGACCACTCGAGGATGAGACGAGCAGCAAACCACTCGAGGACCATAGGACTACTCAACGTCGAGGACTTTACTCGATGTCGAGTACCTATCGAGAGTCCAAGTCCTAGTCGATCTCGATCAGAATTCGAGTAGAAGAGTTGTAACCACTCAGGGTATCCCACCAGCTTGAAGCAAAAGTCCTTAGTGTGCCCTTTTTCTTTGCAATAGTCACACTGACGATCATACTTTGCCTTCTTGAAATCACATTTCATCTGCTCAGTAAACTTCCTGATTAGATTTGTTTCCTACAACAAACACATTACCCTCAGACTGCTCATTCCTGTTTATAGACATCACATTCATCTCAGATTGCAATCCTGTAATACCTTTTTGCCTTTCAATCTGAACAGCGTCGAGGACATTAGTCGATGTCGAGTACTCCCTGGCGCCATTCCGAAACGAAATCAAGTGAAGATCTGAGTAATTGTGGTTACTTGCAAGCAAAGTGACATGGAATTCTATCAAGTCATGCGAAGATCTATCAAGATTGAAGATATTTATACACCTTAGTCTTACTTACCTTCGGGATTTATTTGTTTTATTTCCACATTTTATCATAAAGCTTTAGATAGATAGTTTTAGATATAGATAGAATATTCTTTCTTTGGATAGAGAGGATTGAATACTATAAATAAGGCCTTAGGGGTTGATTTTAGAAATCATCCAAGCCACAAGGAATTGTGTTTACTAGCACATAGCAAGAAGAGAGAGAGCTTAGAGCCGAGAGGTGTTTTGTCTTGCGAGAGCGGATTTGGCTTCGATCGGTTGTAAGCTTTGTTTTTATTTAATGCAATTTAGTTCCCTTTTATTATTGTTCTGTGTCTTTATGATGAAGAGAGAGTAGTCACCCAACTTCTAGGGTCGGGGTGATCCCGATGGTAGCCATGTAAGGTAATGCGATAAAGGTACAACTTTTAATGCAATTTCGTCTTCTATCTCTATGAGCATGATTCTTCTGCGACAGTCGAAGGTTATCCTTGTTTGTGTTATTGAAGCGAAAGTGATATTAATACAACTTGCATTAATTATGTGAAAAGGGTTAGTAACAATTAGGGTTTATGCTAAAGCCTCTATCTTCCTACTTGTTAATAACGACAGTTATTTGATGAAAAGGCATGATCTTCTATACCTTTTGCATGATTCTTATATGGTTATCGTTGTGTCGTTGTGGCATTGATACCCCGATTCTATGAGCTTTTTATGTTATTGAATTCCCACAAATTTCGTGTTGATTCTGTCTTTTCTCCTTGCAAAAAAGTCACGGTTTTTACTCTGCAGTACACTCGATCTCGACCAGACTAGTCGACGTCGAGGACTGTGGTCGGCGTCGAGGAGTCTTTTACTCGATATTGCTTTGTTTTCGCTTCTGTTGTTCTGTTTTGCAGTTTTACTCGATTGAGGTAGTTGACATCGAGTACTTCTGTTGGTTTGATAACTAGTTTCCCTCCATAACATCTAGCAACACTACCCACCCTTCATTACCCACGCGAACATGAAATTATACAACTATATCTCGCGGTTAGTACAGTGCTCATAAGGGAATCCAAGTTTCCTATCTATTTCCCCAGCAGGGTCTTACAATCGGCCAAGTCCAGGCACACTCCTATAGAAAAAATGGCGTTATCTGTGGTCTTCGCAGCACGAAGACTAAGGCCTTATTTCCTGGCTCACACCATCGAAGTATTGTCCGATCTGCCCCTACATTAGATTCTCCACTCACCATCCCTCTTAGGGAGAATGGTTAAGTGGACAATAGAGCTTTCAGAATTTGACATACATTTCAAACCTAGAAAATCTCGTCTGGCCCAAGCCCTGGCCAATATTTTGGCCAGAATAGGAGCAACGCTGCCCCTAGGATTGAGCGATTGCATGGTGATCGAGCAAAGGCATACAAGAGGAATCCTCAAGGGGGTTTTCAGAATATCCAACCTCGGTGACTAGCGGAAACCTTTTTTGGAGTACATAACTGAAGGCGCATTGATGGGCGAATTACAAGATAACCAGAGTATCAGGAGACGAGCGGCCCGCTTTCGTGTCAGAGACGATCGCCTATACAAAAGAGGTTTTAACCTCGCATATCTCCTCTATATATCAAACCAAGAGGGTCTTGATCTTGTCCGCGGACTTCACGTAGGTCTATCTGGCAATCAACAAGGATGGAGAGTTGTGGCATCTAAGATCACATGTCTAGGTTACTACTACCCCTCTCTCAAAGCTGATGCTGAAATGATTATTCATATATGTGACTCCTGCCAGCGACATGCGTCTCTCAATCATCGACCTCCCCATTCTTTGAAGTGTATATCGTCACCTTGTCCTTTTGCGATGTAGGGAGTGGATATTTTGGGTCATTTCCTAACTGCACCAGGCCAACCACGCTTCATCATTGTAATAGTAGATTACTTTAAAAAATGAATAGAAGTCGAGGCCATGGCCACCATCACGGCGAAAAATGTGCGCAAATTCCTCAGGAGAAACATGATTTGCCGATTTGGAGTCCCACAAGCTATCATCACCGATCACGGTCCCCAGTTTGACTGCGAGGAAATCCGTGATTTCTGCTCCAGACTCCCCATCGATTTCAGATTCTCATCAGTGGCTTACCCACAATCCAACGGACAAGCCGAAACAATAAATCGCCAGATTCTGAATGCCTTAACGAAAAGACTAGGGACAGCAAAAGGGGAGTGGGCCAAAACCTTGCCACTGGTACTATGGTCATATAGGACCTCAGCCAAGAGCCCCACTGGGGAAACGCCATTCGCGATGGCCTTTGGAGTCGATGTGATTATCCCGGTAGAATTGTTGGTACCATCGGCCAGAATTGTTGATTTCAACAAAGACACCAACGACGAAGTCCTTGAATTAGAACTCCATTTGCGAGAAGAAAGAAGAGACACATCTTGTCTCAAAGCAAACGAGTATCGGCGTCGATTTACTGAGGGGTACAACAAGCGCATCTTCTTACGCCCAATACAAAAAAGAGACATGGTCCTTCGACATGCAGCAACAGAGGGAAAGCAAGAACCCAAATGGGAAAGTCCTTACGTCATCCACAGAGAAGTAGGCAAAGGTTCTTTCAAGCTTCAAAACTCAAAAGAAGCAATCATCGCGAAGTCATGGAATGCCAGAAACCTTAAGGCTTATTTTGCGTAAAGATTAGGAATATTGGAAACCCGGTGGCTTAGATTTTCCATGTATAGGGGTCGTCAGGATTCCCGATTGGGTACACCTCTTCATATATATAAATGAAAGTTTCAAACCCAAAAATGATTGTCACTACGTGATAGACGGTTTTTAGTCGCCTAAACCGTATCAAAATAAATTCGAACTTACTAACTAATGTAGCGTGGTAAGCACGAGTCGATCCCACAGAGAATCAAGTTATTCCTAAGTTAAGTCTATTTACCAATTAATAGAAAGGGGGTTTTTTGAGTGGTTGAAATAACAAATAAAATAAAATAAACTATAAACAACTAGCGGAGATAACAATTAAGAAGATAGTTTCATCTACAGATATCCACTTTAATTTGACCGGTTGATCCTCGATTCTTCTTCAAGTTCTCTTTTCATCCTATTATTGTTCCTGTCCTGATCTTGTGTAAATTACTAGTCCTACGAGTCCTAGTAACCCTTACTGATTAGATAACCCTAACACGGTTAAGATTCAATCTAATAGTAGCATTAAGATTAAGGATTAACCAGGATACATGCAACACCAAGCTACGAGTCAGCATTCAACATATAATTGATTCTCTACACACCAGTTTAGTCCTACGAGTCCTAAAAAGACATGATTGCTACCATGGATTAAGGTTCGCTATGAGGAATCTACAAAATCCTAGCAATAATCTCAACTAGTTGTACGGACTAGAAGAAATCAACAATATTCGCAAAAGAATCAATACGAATCAATAGGAATAGAACAAGAATAGAAATCTCACAACTTTATCAAACCAAAGCTTCAATCCATAGACGAAACGGAGGAGTTTAGATCTCCATAAAAATAAGACAAAACATAACTAGGGTTATAGGTTGAAACTAAAGTCGGCTACTGTATCGTTCTTTGCCGTCTGAATTCAATATATAGTATGAATGTATGATATATAAGTCTATTGCAAAACCTAATCTATATAATATTTAATATATCTAATAGTCCATCAATACTACGAAGCAACACTTCAGTAAGTTCCAAGCCGTGGGCCCGTGTGGCTTCTTCCGCCTCTTCCGTATGAATTCACATCATCAGCCCATTCTCGTATACTTTGAGTAGGGAGGCCCAATCTTTAATAATTCGCTCCAAAATACCTGAAATCAATATAACACGGGTGTAGACTCCGAAAACTAAATAATAACAAATTAACTATAAAATATGTAAAATATGCATGAAAATGACCTAATCTAATATGCAATTATACGACTAAAATAGACCCTATCAAACTACCTCATGCTTAGGCTTTTACTTGTCCCCAAGCAAACTATCACAAAACAAAGACAATTCAAAAAGAAAGACAAAGACTCAATGAAATTTCTATGAATGATCACTCATCAGTATGATTCTCATGGCTACGAGAGTATTTATTATGTTAAGCTCAAAATAGTTATGACACTATGAGACCCACATCAAACCCTTCATACTCATTGCTTTAAACTCAAATTAGGTTCAGGGGATGCTTGCTTTCAGAATGTATTGAGCAATCAAAATCATTAAGCACATAAAAATCGTCATAAACACCCATAGATTACTAGGCCTTTTCTATTTCGGAATTTCAATTAAGCTCATATTTTTCCTTTTCTTTCTTTGTTTCTCTAAACACTTTTTCTTCCTCCTTGCGTGAATTTTATTCTCCACAAACAGGATCGGTTACTAACCGTATTTTTTTTCAATTCTTTTGAGTGTCGAGTGAATTTTATTCTCCTCAAGCATTTCTATCAAGCTTGGTTTATTGATGATTCTTTTCACTCGAGTGAATTTTATCCTCCCCGAACGGTGTAAGTGAATTTTATTCTCCTTACACTCATCAACCCAAAACATATGTCAAAGCACATCAAACATATCACATCAAATATATAACCGAATTTACTAGTGCTTTTCATCAGGGGTTTAGACATACAATGGAAATCATATAAAAGTTTTTAAAGATTGCTCTAAACTGAACCTCCATCTAATAATCAAGTTATAACTAAAGCTCATAATCCAGATCATCTATGGGAATCCCACAAGTGTCTTTATTCAATTAAAATTCAATTTTATTAACTCTTTATCCATGAAAAACCATATATCATCATCGAGGTCATACCAATCATAGAAATATATCTCCTATAAGAACAACTAACAAAACAAACTAAGACTCAATAACTTAATATGACCATGGGATAATTATCAAATATAAAAATCTATAATGCAACCAATAATGCAGTGCAATGCATAACAAAAATTGAAAAAAAAAACAACAAAAACAAAAAAAACAAAGAAGTAACATGTATAAATATGAAACTACACTTGAATTCCCCACCCCATGTTTAAAATCTTACTTTGTCCTCAAAGTAAAGAAAAAGAATGAAAGAGGGAGAGGAAACTCACAAAAGAATCAGGCATTCCGGGCAACCATTTAGCACAAGAAGAAGTAGGGTTGTAGCCTCTGAACAGTCTAAGAAATTCAGCAACTCATCAAATTAAAGGACCTGTCCAATCACCACAAACAACAAAAAAAGCAAGCCAAACTTGCATAGCAATCAGTAGCAGATTCAATTCAGTAACAAAGGAATATCAAAGCATAAAATTCAGAAAGCTAGGTGATTATTCCTAAATACTAAAACCTTTAAAATATGATAAAAGATCAGAAATTACAGCCCTATGTGTTCAGCAGAAACTGTCAGCAACTCTTGGATGCAATTGGCATTTGTGAACCTTCTTGGAGTCGAAAAAATATAGGCAGTCTCCTTTGCAATTGGTCCTGGCCAAAACATAAAACAAAGAAAGCACACAAGATAAAGTAGTCCAACACTCCAAGCATAATATATCATCCAAGTAAAAAGAACAACGTAACTCAGTGCATAAAAAATCAGCCTATCAGCACATGCTCAATCACTTATGACAAATTTAAAACATGAAATTCAAGTGATTTCAGGGAGCAAGAACTAGTAAGCAAAAATTGAAGAATAGGCACCATCTCATAGCAACTAGACATGTCCAAATAAAAGCAATCAGAAATCAGACCAAGAAGTTATGAACCAACTCAAGCAACAACTAAGCAATCGAAGAAAAAATCAGCTCTATACATCATGCTCATCCATATTTTGCAACTAAATTTATGAAAATTGGATATGGACAAAGGAGAGCAGACAAGAAAATAAACAAGACCGGCCCAAAAAAATTCACCAAGGCCAACATAAAGCAAAACCCAGCTAATTTAGAGACTCAAGAGTAAACAGACTCTATGGAAAAACCACATATTACACCTAATTTAGTCCAAGAGAATGCTCAAAAGCCAGAAAATCATAGCACTACTTCCCCTAATCAAGGTGAACACAAGCAACAATGCAACAGTTCAAGCATCTGTTCAGCACAATAGACTTCCTAACATTATCAATTACCAATTCAACAATTTCAATCATAAAGATGAAGCAAAATCAGGCTTTCACCCAGCCCACAAAAATCGAACTCGAGCACAATCAATCGTGAACCAAAATCCCACCCGAAATTGTCAGGAATACAATCCGGAAAATCCTCCAAAAAAAAATCGAAATCGATACACCCTTAGCTCAGGGAGAGAATACTTGGCACTTACCTAACCGATATTGGAGTCCAGTTGAGCAAAATCGGGTTTAATTGTAGTTGCAGGAGGGACTTTGGCTGCCTTGGAGAGTTGAAGGTGACGGTGGGTGAAGCGATGGAGGCTGCGGCCGGTAAGTGAAGCTGGGTTGCGCTCTCGGAGAAGGAGTGCCAGAATGGTGGACAGAGAGGACGGCGGAGGGAGAAGACGGCGGTGGGTGAAGGTGAACAGAGAGGTGGTGCGGGGGGAATTGGTTTCGCCGACGGAGGCGAGTGTTCTGGTGAGGAAGGCCGGAGGGGAGATCCTTGCGATGGAGGAGAACCGAAAGGTTGATGGTGAGCAGAGTTCTGGTCAGTGATGGTAAGGCAGCGCTCAGCGGCGAGAGGGGCATGGAGCGACCTTGGAAGGAAAGAAGGGAGAACAAGGTAGGGCTCGACAGTTTCTCTCTTTTCTTTTTCTTTTTCTTTTTTTTTAACGAAAATAAAATATATATATATAAATATATAAATTAATCCTAACTAAAAAATAAAAAGGAATGAAAAAAATACCGAGCTAAAAAGAAAAGTAAAATTACGGCCAAAAGAAAATAAAATAAAAGGAAAGTAAAATTTTAAAGATAATAATAAAAATTATTATGAGCTAAAAGGAAAAATATATTAAAAAAAAACATAGCTTGGTTTTTCTAAGATCAATTCAGACATTGTTAAAGCCCTCAATAACTTGTCAAACTCTTAGGCACATATATTAAGGAAGTATATATAACATAATGATAAATTGAAACTAAATAATATTGCAGATAAGACCCGTTTCAATTTATCAAACAAGCGAGCATGATTCTTTGTAGAGGGTATATAATACCACCAATTCAGTTTCATTGGTGTCTTTTCAAAATAACAATTAAAAGGATCAATATAATCATCATTACCTTCCAAATTGCAAAGACTTACCTTTATTACCTCTTGAGCCTCAGCAGGTGGTTCTAGACATCGTTCATCAACGGGTGAGCTCAAAATGAATGCATCGGATGGAGTAGGAGACACAACACATGAAACCTCATGCGTCGACTCATGAGATTCCATGTCAGGAAGCACTGGACCATCTTCTCCATCGGCAAAGAAACTATCGTTGTCTATGAACAATTCCTCCTCGTTATGAAACCAACTAGGAGGGAATGAATTAAGCACAATGACTTCGGCAGGATCTTCCATTCTTGCATCCTTCACTGTCTCAGGAGATGACGGAATGGGTTGACTTTCTTTATCAACTTGAGGGGTGACCATCTGCTCTGCTATTATCTCGCTTGATGTTTGAATAGGTTGGCTCAATTGTTCCCCCAAGTTTTTGATCCTCTCACCATTTTCCTGTATCGCTTGAGCATTCTCCTGTATCGCTTGAGTAATGGCTTGGATTTCATCGTCCAAGGGTGTGACAGAGTCCACCATTGGTAGTGATACCGAAGTGATAGATTCTTCCTGCGCAATATGGTAATCCATATAACAGAAAAAATCCCACAGCCCCGACAAACCTAATCGTGCTAGGCCTCTGTTACTCATGTACTCAGCAAACGCTCGTGTCTCAGCAGTCATCCCGTCAATTATGCAAACAATCATATCTCGGATGCTGTCTTGATAACCCCGTGAATTACGGATGTCCGCATATCTCTGCAATCTGGTAAGATATTGGTGAAAGTTCTCACCTTCAAACTGCTATAACCTCAACATCTAAAAAGTTAGTAGCAATGGTGTTATGAATCGTAAGATAGGTTCACAACAAATTAGATGTATACAAAATTGATAAAAACACAAAACAAAGAAATAAACTTTGAATCCCCGGCAACGGCGCCAATTAGATAGACGGTTTTTAGTCGCCTAAACCGTATCAAAATAAATTCGAACTTACTAACTAATGTAGCGTGTTAAGCACGAGTCGATCCCACAGAGAATCAAGTTATTCCTAAGTTAAGTCTATTTACCAATTAATAGAAAGGAGGTTTTTGAGTGGTTGAAATAACAAATAAAATAAAATAAACTATAAACAACTAGCGGAGATAACAATTAAGAAGATAGTTTCATCTACAGATATCCACTTTAATTTGACCGGTTGATCCTCGATTCTTCTTCAAGTTCTCTTTTCATCCTATTATTGTTCCTGTCCTGATCTTGTGTAAATTACTAGTCCTACGAGTCCTAGTAACCCTTACTGATTAGATAACCCTAACACGGTTAAGATTCAACCTAATAGTAGCATTAAGATTAAGGATTAACCAGGATACATGCAACACCAAGCTACGAGTCAGCATTCAACATATAATTGATTCTCTACACACCAGTTTAGTCCTACGAGTCCTAAAAAGACATGATTGCTACCATGGATTAAGGTTCGCTACGAGGAATCTACAAAATCCTAGCAATAATCTCAACTAGTTGTACGGACTAGAAGAAATCAACAATATTCGCAAAAGAATCAATACGAATCAATAGGAATAGAACAAGAATAGAAATCTCACAACTTTATCAAACCAAAGCTTCAATCCATAGACGAAACGGAGGAGTTTAGATCTCCATAAAAATAAGACAAAACATAACTAGGGTTATAGGTTGAAACTAAAGTCGGCTACTGTATCGTTCTTTGCCGTCTGAATTCAATATATAGTATGAATGTATGATATATAAGTCTATTGCAAAACCTAATCTATATAATATTTAATATATCTAATAGTCCATCAATACTACGAAGCAACACTTCAGTAAGTTCCAAGCCGTGGGCCCATGTGGCTTCTTCCGCCTCTTCCGTATGAATTCACATCATCAGCCCATTCTCGTATACTTTGAGTAGGGAGGCCCAATCTTTAATAATTCGCTCCAAAATACCTAAAATCAATAAAACACGGGTGTAGACTCCGAAAACTAAATAATAACAAATTAACTATAAAATATGTAAAATATGCATGAAAATCACCTAATCTAATATGCAATTATACGACTAAAATAGACCCTATCACTACGCATAAATTTTGCAATCGTGTGTCTTTCGAACACGGATGTGCAAAGAAGCCTCCAAGGAGAATAAATTTAGCAATCGCGTGTCTTTCGAACACGGATGTACAAACAAGCCTCCAAGGAGAATAAATTTAGCAATCGTGTGTCTTTCGAACACGGATGTGCAAACAAGCCTCCAAGGAGAATAAATTTAGCAATCGCGTGTCTTTCGAACACGGATGTGCAAACAAGCCTCCAAGGAGAATAAATTTAGCAATCGCGTGTCTTTCGAACACGGATGTGCAAACAAGCCTCCAAGGAGAATAAATTTAGCAATCGCGTGTCTTTCGAACACGGATGTGCAAACAACCCTCCAAGGAGAATAAATTTAGCAATCGCGTGTCCTTCGAACACGGATGTGCATACAAGCCTCCAAGGAGAATAAATTTAGCAGCCGCGTGTCCTTCGAACACGAATGTGCAAACAAGCCTCCAAGAAGAATAAATTTAGCAATCGCGTGTCTTTCGAACACGGTTTAGAACAAGCCTCCAAGGAGAAAAAATCCACCAATCACGTGTTTTTTCGAACACAGATATGCAGACAAGCCTCAAAAATAAACGTTACATGATCATTATATTACATCCAAAGCGAGATACAAAAACGATTAACAAGATAGAGTTCATACAACAACAGTCGGATGATAGGCTAAAAAGGAAAACAAAACAAAACCAAATCTCGATCCAATCTCGCGAACTCATTCACTTGCTTCCAGAACGATTATCGTATAGCGATTGCTCCCTTCATACTTAAAAATGATAAGAGATCCCCCGACACGAAGCCCACTATCTTCAGCAAAAGCACGCCAGCCCTCGGTTAGAATATAATGACCTTGGCTATCCCGATATACCCTTACGCAAAATTCTCTTCCAGTTGGGGAAACTAAACAGACATGGCTTGACACCACGCGGCCATTCATAGCACTGAAAGAGTCCGGAAATAACTGCAAACAATCAAAGCAAAGCTCTATTAAAAAGGCCATAAATATGACAACCATGAATAAAGAAGTAGAAGAATTACCAGATATTCAAGCTTCTCTTCAGAATCAATGGAACGGAAAAAATCGCGACGTCTAGGGTTGGGAGAGGTCATGGTTCCTCACTTTAGGTCAGAAAAACAGAAACAACACGAAAGGATGATTGAGACAAGCTACTCCCTACACTATCATATATATCTGTAAACAAAACCAATCCTGTTCCAAACGGGCATCGACACAACAAACAAGAGACCGCCACAATCCAAAAACTTGTCAGATAAGCTGCCGGCAAAGCAAGTGGCGAGTTATCAGACCACGCCTCTGCTACCCTATCTACCCATGTCACGTCAGGGAGCGGTCACATCCAACTCACAAGCAGACAAGAGAACAAGAATATCAAAATCCCGCTCGACATTTAAATTATCATCAAAAACTTATTACAAAAATCATGCGATTAAACTGCGATACTGTTTCTCATTCAAATTAACAAACATACGAAACAAGAGCATCTACCCTATGACACATTCATCGCAATCTCAAGACCCTATTCATCTACAATAACAAGAATCTAAAAGTGATGCCCTCCCAAGTGGTTGAAAAACACCATCGATGCTCGAACACGAACATTATTGTTAATCGCGACTCTCCTCCACCCTTCGGTCAACCACCAACGATTGAAGCTATCCTTGGAAACCCCAACGCGGAAGTTTTTCCTAGTCGAGGAAACCAAACAAACATGGTCGGATACGACATGACCATACATCCTTTCAAAAGCACAGGGAAGAGGCTGCAAGAAAAAACATCATTCTATAAAGATTCGAAACTGAACAGCTATAAAGCACACTAGACATTAAGATCTTACCAAACGATGAAGCCTTTCCTCTACATCAATACAACGGTAAAAATCTCGCATCTCATAATTAGGCGATTCCATCTCTTTTTTCTACCAAGCAAAAGTAATAAACGGTTTAGAACAAGCGGGTAAGCTGATTATAGACAGCAAATCTCACACCTTTATATATCCAAAATAAAGCGATACAAACCCCAAAAGATGCACTAGCATTTATTACATGCGCTTAACGAGGAAAGAGGTCTGAGTCAGAATTTCCCAAGATATCCTACATCGCCTACACATGGCAAGAATCCATTCAGAATCCGATCAATTCATCTGTACATTTCAAATCCAGAAACGGTCATTTATCACGAGAAAGTTCGGACCAACCCTTCTTATATCACTATAAAAAAGGCAACCCAATCTTTACACAAACCATCACCTACAAGAGAAATGACAAAGAACACAACAACTCCAAATTCAAACAACCCTCTCATCTTCGATATTTACTTAGTGGGTGAGGAGCAATACATACGCATGATTTTGCCTCATTGCTTCGGCGAACATTTCGAACCCCAGGCACCAGAACAAATCTTTTTATCCACTCACATCATAAAAGACTTCCCTGTTCATATCATAGGAGACGCCTACGGTTCTCATTGGGTGGCGCGATGATGGAGAGACTTTGTCGAGACTCACGGCCTCGAACTAGAGACATCGATAGTATTCACCCATCTAAACGAAGCAAGGTTTGGAGTCCACTTTCTGGCCAAACAGGGCTATAACATCGAAAAGGAGATGGAGGCCGCTGGTTACGATGGACCAGAAGCAAATGGTTTCTAGTTTATCTCCATCTATAGTTCGCTAGTTAGTCATTTTTATTATAAATTACAACGAAATTTAATGCAAACTATCAATGATAAGCCCCCATTCTCAGTTACGATTAAAAATCAAACTGGTTTCTCCATCACGTCGAGAATGCTGGAGATTACCTATTTTGGTTCAATCTCCTTTGCGCTAATTAAGGACGCTGGAGATTGTTTTTAATCTAACCGGTTTCTCCATCGTGTATCATACGCCGAAGATTACCTATTTTGGTTGAATCTCCTTTGCGCCAAGGACGCTGAAGATTGTTTTTAATCTAACCGGAGTCTCCATCGCGTAGAGTATGTTGGAGATTACCTTTTTGGTTCAATCTCCTTTACGTCGAGAACGCTAGAGATTACCTAGTTCTTACTCAATCTCCTCCACGTCAAAGACACTGGAGACTTTTATCAATTATCCAGGTTTCTTCATAGCGTAGAATATGTTGGATATTACCTGCAAATACATTGGTCACGATACCTTAACGATAAATATATACGAGACACAATCATACAAGATTTTTTATTATACATCAAAACAAAAGTGTACAGCACACGTCGCGATTAACAATCCCAAACTACGGTAACACAAAAGGTTATAAAGCAACAAGTGTAACACCGAACGAAAAAGTCCATGTCACCATTCTGATCAGGACCATGATTTACAGCAACAACATCAAAACAAGAGTGTCCTTCATACTCAAAGATCAAGCGTGTCCCAATCTGGAGTTCATTAGAAACAACAAACTCGGGCCACCCAAATGTAAACCATTAGTAATTAGGACCTAAGGGCTCCACCCTCACCACAAATTCCTCATCCGCTCGCGTCCATAAGTGCACATAGCCAAGCGCTTCATAACCATAATCACGGTAAAACGTACGGCAAAGGCTGCAACAACAATAGACACCTCAAAAAGGGTCAAACTCCTAGGTGGAAAATAGATTATTTAATAAAAACTTAACAATCTGTATAAGTGTCCTTCCACCACAATATCCCAGGTAAAACCTCTAACGCGAGGAACGGTTACACCTGGAATGTCAACTGGCATCGTAGACGTCATTATCAAAAGCAAACTACAATAACAGGCTCGGGAATGCTTGCCTTTTTATACTAATCTCTAGAACGCAAACAACAAAGGGCACCGCAGACCAACCAGGCACACAACGAGGTCCATAAAGATCACCAAACAGAAAAAAGAACGCTTGATGAGTGCAACTTCCTTCCAAGCGGCAAGGAAGCCTACAAGCAAACTCAACACACCTAGCAACACGAAAAACTAGCTTTTGACACGCAACTCCCAGCTTCAGAACAATTGAAAAATAACCCTCCAGAATAAGACTTATCTCCACAGGCAGAGCGCTAGTATAAATAAAGACAACCATCTCTAAGCGAGCCGGGGTCACAACTTCCTTGTAGCCCCGTTTCGCCGAAGACCTTTCCCCCCGGCTGAACACATATCGCCATCTGTCCATTGCAATACTTTTATTTTTAGGGGGGGCACGTAAGATACAGGTGTGGTCACAAAGTTCAAAAAAGACTTAGTGGGATCGCGAACTAGGAACCATTTCTTTCTCCACCCAGTTCGGTTGGATAACCTTTCAACTATATTCCCGGACAAGGAAGCAGACACTAGCCCCTCTCTATGTCGCAAAGACAGAACCGAAAAAAGATGGCTCAACTCCGGTTTTTTCTTGATAGCGGCGCAACGCATAACATAGGCCACTAGATCCATCCAAACGTTGAAGGAAAGCTGGGCAGGACAAGAATCTATCATCGCTAGGAAATCAGTGTAAAGTTTAGGTAGATGAAAACGAAACCCTTGAAGCAAACTCTCGAGATGGACAACCACATGATCTCAATAGACATTCAGGCAACCCCCGTTCTCAGAAGCCAAACCGATCTCTACCCCAACTGGCCAAGGGTAAGTCTGAGCTACCATCTCAAGGTGAGCGGATTATAGAATCGATCTCTCTCCCCTAGTTTTGGTATCAGTAGGAGTTATGCGCCCTTTAAAAACCTTCGGAGCAGGTGGGAAAGCAGCGGGGACATAACCTTCACAAAATCTACAATTGTCTACCTCCGTCTGTTTGTAGGGAAGCACGGCAAAGTCCCCCGGGACTACGTGAAATGATGTGTTCCTTTCTTTCACCACGCGAGGCAATCCCTCTTTCCCCAGTTCATTTATAGACTCAAAAGTGTGGCAATATTCAGGATCATCCCTCGCAAGAGGACGCTTGATGGACCCAACCATCTTTCGCCGCTTCGCGCTCTGTGGAGCTGCAGTCTCGGTTTTCTTTCCTTTCACCTCGCGTGACTTCTTCTTTTGTGGGGGAAGAGCGGGAGACGCCGTGGATTCTGGATCGTCACGAACTAGCGTTTCTATCTTTGTTCGCGAGGAACTAACCTCCTCGTACTCTTAGCCCATGCTCCTGTTTTGGCTATCGCTCTCGTTAGACATCACTAAGTGTATTGAGAAGAAAAACTGCTAAAAAGACGCAAAGAAAGAAAAATCAACAAGGGGAAATGACATTTTCAGCGTCGCGAGTAAATAGTTTTGGCGCTTAAAAACCCCTCTCAGGTTTTATGTTGGCGTCTCACGCGCCTCTTTAAGGGGGCGTTGAAAAGCCATCTCCCCCTGAAGAGTGACGGTTAAAAGACGCCTTTGTGTCTCCTCCATAAAGTATCTCGGTTTTCGAAGAAACCATCCCTAAAAAGTGGAAATTAGGGGAGGCAAAAAGTCATCGTCAATCTACAACCGTCGGAAAAACCCCGGAAGATCCCAACCCCACCGTACCACCACCACATAACCTTGAAACACCCCCAGGAAACCAATCAAAACCCCAAGGAAAAGGAAAAAGGAAAAGAGGAATGAGACACCAGGAAACGCCTCTCTCTCAACCCTGTAACCACCGTACCCCTGCCCGGAAAAAGGCGGCCCAACCACCAAGGGTTTTCCTCCCCCTACCTTAAAACTGTACAATACAAGCGAGAACCTAAAAAATTAAGTAGAGTGTTAGGATAATCAGGAAATACTTACTTGAAAAAGTGAAAGAGAAACAATGAACAACAAGATAATGAGGAAATAGACTGCCACCTAACTCCGGTACCGTCCCTCTGGAGATGAAAGCCCGACGAATTCTCTCTCTCTCTCTCTCTCTCTCTCTCTCTCTCTCTCTCTCTCTCTCTCTCTCTCTTCTGTCTTTAGAAGAATAGAAGTGAAGCCCCTGGAAGTGAAACCCTCACTTATAGGTTTCGATGGGGTCACCCTCCCCAAATGGGCCGAAAGCGCAATGTGTTCAATTCAAGCGCATTCGAGAATAACCTTTTGGCGGGAAGCATCGTTTTTGTCGAAACCTAATCGCGGGCGATACATCACTCGCAATCCGGTTACGAGGAGATATGACGATGCCATAGAAAATAGACCTATTAATTAGACCACCCAACGCAAAAGACATCTGATCTTCTACATAATACATCGCGAGCAAGGTACTTCGCCAGACCCCCACCTAACTCAGTACCCTAAGTATCATCAATCTAAGGAACATCGCGATCAGAATCATAACATAGGTAAGCGTACACCTCATAACGGGACCCACTCATACCTCGAGGTCCTTTAGAGCAAAGACGAGCAGCTCGCTGGTCAAGCACCTCCCCTCTAACAGTGCCACACGTAATGCCTAACTCCCTAGCGTAAGGGCATGCATTACACGTGTCTCCCGTTAACCCGCGAGGTTACCAGCAAGTTGCTCACTTAACCTCCCTATAAATACCCCCCTCCAACCTCCAAGAAAGGGATCTGATTCAAGAGAGAAGAAGAAGAGCTCTACATATCTCCTTGATCTAAAACCCCTCGAGTTGAGTTCTTAAGGTCTTTGGTCGGATAAGAACGTATCTGGAATAAGAACATCATCTTACTTCCTTTCGAGACGACGATTGAACAATAATCACTTCTTCGCGATTCAAAAACGTCATCAACGCTGACTGGACCAATAAGTGTATAAATTGACCCCATCCATCCTGGCCAGGCTTGTAGGTAAATTAGGACATTTTTTCGTCACCCTGAGGTAATAAGTATAGATGAAATTCCATGATCGCGCCAGCAACGAAAATGGGATATCCTCGTTCATTAATAATATGTTTAGCGAGAAATTATAATATTTATCGCCTATAAATTTGTCGGGTTTTAATAATATACACCAAATATATAATGACAAAATATGAAATTCCTCGATAATTGTATTTGTGGCGAGGAAAAAACATTCCTCAATAAAAGTTCTAAAACGTCCCTAATTTTCTTACTCTTTAGGTGACCGCGTTATAATAACAATTAGTGATGAATCAAAAATTTGTCGCTAAATGTCACATTTAGCGAGGAATATAGGTTCCTCACTAAAGTTCACATGCCCTTGTACAATGAGCAGTTATGTTTGTCGCTAAAGGTCACATTTATGTACTGTAATAAGTAACCTCTGGCATTTGGAAATGTCTAAATTTAGTAATATTCTGATTTTGAACGTTTTTAGAGAGATTTCATAGCTGATCAATTGACCCACTTGCAGGGTCATTTGACCAATGCTCCTTTTCACTCTGATTAATAACGCCAAATTGTTGACTATGGGTGTTATATGAACACGAGTAGTTTGAATTCAATTCATACTCGCTCGATAAAAACTCGACTCGAGCTCGCTCATTTTCTAAACGAGCCGAGTATGAGCACATTTTTAAGCTCGGTCCAAAGTTCGGCTCGTTCGAATTAAACTCGAATAGCTCGAATTTTATGAAATTTCTAAATTTTCCTTTAAGTTATTGTATAATGAGCAAATAGAATTACCTAAAGCTCAAAAAAAGCTCGGTTCGAGCTCGCTTATTTCCTAAACGAGTCGAATATGAGCACATTTTTAAGCTCGGGTCAAATTTTAGGCTCGGCTCGAGCTCGTTCATATTCTAAATAAACTGAATATAAACAAGTAATACTCGGCTTGTTCGACTTGAATAATAGCCCCATTGTTTGACCAAAAGAACGATTTAGGATAGACAATGTCGGGTTTGTAGACTTTTCCTATTTCCTTTTGTTAAAAATAAAGGATGCACCAAATCAGCCCTCAGTTATTTTTCAATGAGTAATATATGAAGATTTAGGTTATTTTTGGCACAATATGTTCTTATTGCTCGAATATTTTTTTAAAGTGTATTTATGGAAATAAAAAGACGGTGTTAGAGATGACATATTAGATCGAATCAGAAATTTATTAGAGAAGTGATATTTCGTACCCTTAAATTTGATAATTGATTTGGTCAAGTTTTACTGGATAAGGGAAAGTGATTCAATTTGGTCAACAGATAACTGATCGAGTGAGCTTCTGAACCGGCCAAGCACATAGATTAGCATGAAAGCTAAAAATTAAACCAACTTTCAGTAGCTAGTGTGATGTTGGGAAAGAACACGGTCAAAGATAAATGAAAAAACATTTATTACTTATATTATAATCGATCACCACATAATTTGTTTTTTAATTAGGTAACGATTCGAGGTCAGAGATATTTGAATCTGAAAGTTTGATAAGTCGGCAGACGATAATCGTCGAAATAAGCCTAAAATATATAGACGGTGCAAAATACAGAAAAAGACAGTCTACATAACCGAAACTAAACACAACTAAACCAAACGAGATGAGATTATCACCAAAAAAAAATGAAAAAACTACATCCACGCTGATCTTGAAGGAACTTTTGCTTTTTGTAGAAATTCCCTTAAATTTCATAATATATAATACAAATATATCCAAAGTTGTTGACAAAAACAAATATCCAAAGCTTAATTAGATAGATAAAAATTAAAAATAAAAACTCTTCGGCCTCTTAAATCTATCTACCATTTCAAAGTTTATTTTGGTAAATATAGAGCGCTCATATCAAAGAATCGAACTAGAGACTATTGGCAGGGTCAGACCTGAGATTTGAAATGTCCGAGACCGGATATAAAAATGGGCTCCTCTACTCTTTTTTTTAGAGAATTTTCTTTATTATTTCGTTCATTTATTTTATTTAGCTATTTTTATATAATAAAAAGCTCAATATAGGTGGTTTTAAATATTTTTTATTCGTTATTTTGGGCAATTATTCTTTTAGAAAGGGTTTGTGAAAATCTAAATTTTTTTAAAATATGAAGTTGCACAAGATAAAACGAAATAAAACATTAATAAAATTTTGTTTATTTTTCATAACCATATATAATGGATAATTTGTATTTTATTGGTGGTTTTTAGTGATTATTAAATGAAATTTTGGTGGAAAAAATGCAACCAAATTAATGGGTTACAAAGAGAATTGAATCATGAACTACTAGGAAAGAATGAGATTTTTTCCCAATACACTATAATGACTTTAGTTAAACTTACTTATAAAAAAATCCATATACTTACAAAAAAAAAAAAAAAATTGGACCCTCTTTAATTTTTAGGCCCGAGGTGGAGGCCACGTTTGCCTCCCCTCAGGTTCGGCCTTGACTATTGGGGTACTATATACCTTAAGTTTCTTTCCGACTCAACCACCCCGACATGGTTATTTCAAATTACTTCGTATATAGTAAGAAAACATCTTAAATGAACAAGAATTTTAAATTACTAAAAAAAAAATAGATAAAATATTATCATATTTTCTAAGGGTATATATATACACACATGGAGTATGTACTATTTTCAATAAACTCGTGTAATTACGGAGTATCGTACTACTACTTAAAGATTCATCCCTCCGTATGTAAGTATGTAGTAAAACAAAATGCATTGACTAAAAGAGAGAATATTGTAGAATTTCATAGGGTGAGGTCAATTTAATTATTAACCTACCACGTGCAACCACATAGCAAATCACATCCTATGGCGAAAGCGCTCTCTCTTCCTCCTATGGCGGTAGTCCGATGAGTCTCGTTCTACACTTCGGGCTAAATCTCTCCTCGGAGAGCCCAAATCTCTCCTCGGAAAGCCCCAACTCCTCCCTTCGGTGAGTCTCGATTTCATAGGTTGCTCCTCCTCGGCGTCGTCGGCTCGGCCGATGCCCCTCATCCCTCGATTTGTCCACCTCCGTCTCGCCTCCGATGGTTGCGGTGATGGTCGTGTTATCCCTCTCATCGGAATCCATTCAAAACCTATTCAATTTGGGGCTGGGCATTTGGCGTTTCCTGTGCGCGCGCCCCCCTCCTTCCAGATCTGTACTGTACTTCTACAAATTGGGGCTTTGTTGAGTTTCGATCTTCTTCATCAAATTAACCCCTTCCATGGCCGATTTGGTTCTGATGATCCCAATTTCGTGGGTCTCGGGCTTCTTCAGCCTCGTTTCATCGTTTCATCGGTTTCCAAATCTGGGCTGTTGAAAGAACACTTTTTTCCTCTCTTCCTCGGTCGGCTGTTCTGGTGGGTGGCGCTCCGGCCTGGTGCCGGTTGGCTCTCCCTGCTCCGATTGTGCTATGCCAGTTGTACCGCAGGACGCGTTCGGCTTTGCTTTGATCTCCCCTTCCCTGGCTTGGTTGTTTCATTCCCCCTCCCCATAGGCCTGTGTTTCCATTGCCTGCGGCGCTTAGGCCTCTTCAGCCTAGGGTTTCGTTTGGCAATCGGTTTATCTGTCGGGCTGTGCTTTGGGCCCAAGGTTATGCCTTGGGTCCGGGGCAGCCCGATTTGATTGTTAAAAATAAAATAAAATAAAGTAAAACATAATATAACTTGTGTAAATAAATTCCGGATTTTCCTTGCGCTCTTCGTCCTCTCGCGGCCGTGCTTCACTCGGTTGGGTTGGAGTTCTGTCTGTTGGATTCGTGGTTAGTTTCGGTTGAGGAGCAGTTCTGCGGCCCTGGTTGATCGATGTGATCGTGTTGGTGGTGTTCGAGGTCTCCGAAGATCTTTCATCTAGCTGGAGGGAACGTCGTGTGATCCACACTTCCCTAGGAGTTGTCTTTGCCCTACGTGGATTACTGCTTTCCGTCTTTCCGGCGGCGAGACATCGTGTCAGCTTTGCTATCCCAAACGCTCGCTATCCACTTCTCCTTGCCGGGTCTCTTTCTTCTCATTGTTGTGTCCGCTGGTGTGCTTAGGGTCTGGGGTTTTCCGGGTTATTTAGTGTAGTTCTTTTGTTGTATTAGGTGACTGTATTCTATTTCCATGTTGTATTTTCGTTTGCTATGTAATATGTTTAGACGGCTTGCCGTCTGCCGACTTTGTCGGCCTCTCGAGGTCCGGGTCTGTCCGGCCTCGAATTATTTCCTAATCAAAAAAAAAAAAAAATCCCTCCGTATGTAGTATTTTCTAGTGTAAATCTAATTAAAGATTCACTCTAGTACTCTAGAATAACAATTCTGCAGTCTGATATTGGCACTTAGTACTTGTACATCAATTATGTACCATCATTTTGTGTTGTAAAATCAATGAATTGACACGACAACAAAAAAACAATTAAAGAACACATTTTAAAGTTGTAACGAATAAGCTTTATACTATCCGTTCACCAATAAATATCGTTCACCAATAAGTATCGTTTGACATTTCAACACATTTTTTTATGGAGCAAAAAGAAAGAACAAGAGTAACTTTTTTATCATTTTTTTAAATAATACCCCATTTTAAACTTATAACATAACTATAAAATTATTAAAAAAAAATTAATTAAAAATTTTAATATTTTATATAGTTTTTATCTCATTAAAAAATGAAGAAAAAAAATGAAGAGAGGTAGTATATATGAATTAAGCATATATTTATATATAACACATGATCGATCACTAGCTTGTCTAACAAGTTCATTCGTTGGATGACATTACCGAAGATTTATAGAACTTAATACAAATAAAACTATTAAAGCTTACAACCCTAATTGATCAGGCAGATGGAGTCAAGCTTGGCTTCACGTGTTGATGAATCAACATCCTTAATCGATCTGCTGCAAAATAAGAAAACCTTCATTAGAAATACAAGCAATCACTTATCAGATATTATCAATTATATATAACCCTAAATAAATTTAAAATTTGCAGAAACCCTAAAATGGTTAGATGAAGAAAACGGTGGTCCAAAATTACCATAATTTTAAAGTATTAATTAAAGGTGGAAGGGAAATTGAGAAGGCTGGAAAAGTTGATGAGGTGGGGTGGTAGAGTGGTGGTGGTGCTTGGATGCTAACGTGCGCACCAGGAAGTAACATGCGCCGTGCTGGAGAGGGTGTAGGGTAAGCCCCCACTCGTTGGTCGGCACTGGGTGGCCAGACTGGTGGAGCAGCACCACATCCTCCCCAAACACCTCTCTCAGGTTGAAGGGCCCCACTGCCGGAACCTCGAATGACACGTCATTGATGAACACAGTCGATTTCGCCGCCCCAACCACCATCCTGCCTCCGCCGCCCGGCTCTCCAGCTGCACCTGCATTGCACACAGTCAACACCGGAAACGGTAAAAACCAATTATTTGTCAGTACGTTTTCATTTTCTTCTTCGGAGCCACGCACACGCACGTTCGCCTCTACTTTATCCACCTCATGAATCACGGAATTGCATATATAACGTTTTGTTTTTTTAGGAAATTACAATCTTTTTTCCAAACCGCTCCTTTTATTTTTATTTTTTTTGTTGATGAGGAAGTGGGCTAAAGCCCTTAGTATATAACACATAGGTAATGAGCCACTACTGCACTCTAAAACAAGATTGTCACCCAATTCATAGATTTATACCCCAACATAAAACGTACATACTGTACAATGTTAAAAAAAAAAAAATTTGTATAAATTGACGGGTGAAAGAAGACCTAAATCAAACCGTCATTTCCAATCAGTCACAAAGTGCATATATCTTGTCAAAAAAAAAAAAAAAGAACAATTGTCCTCTCACACAACCTTACCAGCGTTGACCGTAACTTATCACTTCTGAAATGTCAATTTCAGAAGAAATAGGGTTCCTTCTAAAAGTACTCCTATTTGTGAATTACTCTTGCATCAAAAGATTAATTATACTCCGTGTACAGTATTAAAAATCTGGTGCATAAGGTGAACCACGTACTGATCGAATTCAAGATTATTGATACATTAACAACAGTTTGATTTTAGGGATCGGGAAACCCTAATTTTAGGGACGCAACAAGGTACTTCTCTTCTCGATCTACATATATAATATATATATGTAGATCGATGATGACCTCGTATTGCTTCCCTTGATGCGAAGCGAAGTGAAGCTAAATTTATTAAAGTACGCACCTTGGAATTGAGAGAGGGAAGGAAGCACAAGAGGAGAAGCTGGAGTAGGAGGGATATGAATGGCGTTTGTGTTTGTGGGGCTAGTCACCATGAAGCTCAGCTCTTCGGCTTCATACCTCATTTTGTCTTCCTCCTCCTCCTCGAACATTGATCTCCTTGATGCACAAGTCATATCCCCAAGCAAGAGACCAGAGAAAGTCCCTATCGCCCCCTGATCAGCGACTGAGGAGAAGGAAGGGAACATTCCACCACCGACACTAGTCACCGGTGTCTGTGTAATTTCATTAAAGCATAAGGCTCCCGCTCCAAACGCACCTGCTGTCTGCGGTACCGGGAAGAAGAAAGGGAGGGCACCTGTTGGTGGCGTGATGCCCAACTCCTGCTGAACAAAACCATCGTTTGGCTGCTGCTGCTGTTGCTGATAGAAACCGTATCCTCCCTGGTGGCCTGTGGGAGATTCAAGAACACTGCCACTTGAGCTGTTAGTGAACTTATTTGGGGAGGACCTATCGGATGAGGACGAGGAGGAAGACGAAGGGGCGACCGGGGCCAGCGGTGGGGTTTGGGGGGTGATGGCGGTGTTTGTGGCGCCGGTGGACTTGCGGAGGAGCTGACGGTTCTTCTGCTTGCTCCGGGACTTGCGGTTTTGGAACCAGTAGAAGACGTTGGCGTCGCCGACCTGACCGTACTCCTGCAGCTGAGCCCGGATTTTCTTGATCTCCTCCCTCGGGGGATTCACCATCCCGGAGTTGAATATGGCTTCCAGGATCCGAATCTGTTCGGGTTTAGGGTTCCACCTAGGTTTCGGCTCCGGAGTCCGCTCCTCTGTCGAGGAACCATCCGCTCCTCCTGCAGAATCAAATTAATTCAATCAAATTAATTAAAACGTACATCAAAATGAATCAAAATTGCATAGTAGTTTTAATTAATTAGGAAGATTGATTTACCAGGAGAGGAAGGGAAATTAGGTACTGATTTGAAGGAAGGAGAGGAGGAGAAGTTAGGGGCGGTGAACTCATGGTGGTTGCAGGGCTTGGACTTGAACAAGCTAGGCCAGTGCCTGTTAGATGATCCCATGATGATGGATATATGGATGGATGGATCAATTGCTTGAGAATTTGAGATAGGGAGGTGGGAAGGATTTTTTGTTGTGCCCTAGATAGTGAGGCCAAGTAGCAATCCAAACCCTTGCTTAAATAGGTCCTGCTGGGCCCTTTTGTGTCCACCAAATAAATAATCTTTAATACTCCAATAGATTGAATGAATGAATTATCAGATGCATGAGCAATCAATTAATTAAAAAAGAAAAGAAAAGAAAAAGAGAGAGAGTAAATGATGGAGTAAAAACCGAAAGGACTGAAGATGGATCAGAAAAAGGGAATCAGGGGGAGCACAAGGCAAATGAAATAAATGAAAAAGGTGTGAAAGAAAGAAAAGACAGTAGAAGCAGATATATGCCAATGATAGTTAGAAATGAGAGTACAAGGAAAGATTGGACTGCCCATATTCATCTCCCATACCTTTTGATTCCTTTTCTGGTACTACAGCAAACCTATTCAATCAATTCAAAACTATTAAGGCAATAGATTTATTATAAAAGGGTGGTGTTCAGGGCATGGAAAGGAACTGCTTGTTGCCTACTTTCTAATTAGAATCATCTATTCCACTTTTTACGTGACAATTAAACCCCACACCCCACACCCCACCTCCCACCTCCCACCTCCAGAGAGAGAGAGAGAGACTGTACATGTGTGTGTGTGTGGGAGTGGGGGAAGAGGAGGTGGTGACTTCTGATCTGATCACTTTGGATTGATAGAAGCAGAAGATCATTTAATGGGGAGGGGTACGTGAGGAGGAGAGGGGGGGGCAGCTATTATCACTAAATTAATTTAGTACAGTAGTAAATTGTAGCAATGAACCCTAACTTTGATGCTAGTTTTGAAAAATATTACAGTATAATTAGTAACGGTGATATTCGGTGTTGATATGGCCGGTTCAATCCTTTTTTCCCGTTGTAACGGCCTATTGCCATCTATAAATAAAACAAAAACAACTTATGCGATGCGATGAATTGTGTGAATAAATAACATAATCATTTATATATTACTGTATTGATGAAACCCTCTTTACTTAATTGACATTTTTATCCATGCATGTTGAAAGTTGAGGTTAGTTTATGAAATCATTGTAAAAGTTGAGGTCATTTTCCGGAATTTGTGAGAAAGAAGATTATAGTCATGTCATGTGAGAGAGAAGAGGTTTGTTGTAGGGGCAGTAAATAGGGGTAGGGGCAAGAAAAGAGGGTTTGTGTTTGAAAGTCAAGTTGGAAGAGGGAGTGTGATTGGGGAGAGGTGTGATAGTAATTGCTTTGTTGCCTATTTTTAGGCAAATGTATGAACTGGGTTAACTATAGCCCAAAACCACCAAAGCAACCCTTTTTATTTAGTTTTTGGATTGACTCGAGGGGATTTTTATGTACATCAATTAACCCCTTTTATATTGTCTTCTTTTTTTCATTTTCTCATGTGATCGATCCAATACTACTTTTAAACATTTATCACATTCACACCCTTCTCTTTCTTCGCTCTTTATTTCTTACTCTCTACACAAAAAGTTTATCTTTTACTACCTATTGTTGATTTTTATTTTCCATAACGATTGTAACTCATATTTGGTTGTAAATTCGGCCAACAAAAGTCACACATTACGTAAATAGGCTTGCACCAACGGGTTAAATACAATGGTAAGTAGCAAAGAAAACGTTGTTTTTTTACCCCCAAAAAAGGCAAAGGTAAGGATTAAACCAATAACCTCTTATTAGTCTCCTTCACTCCTTACCATTAAGTCACCACATCATGTTGGATGTCCTATTGTTGATATCTTGATATATTGGACAATCGAGTTTGGTCAATCATTACATAATTAAGACTAACTAGAGCTCGTGCGCTACGCACGAGATTTTTAAATTAATCTAAATACACATTTAATTTTTCAAATGTTATCATATTAATCAATACATTTTAAGTGTCTCGACCATTTCTAGAGTTTTACACACTACTAGAAAAGTCTTCATAGACGTTGGTTAAAAACCGATGTCAAATAACCGACGTCAAAAAAAAAATCGACGTGTTAGTGGGTGGCGTTAAAGATCCAAACTTTACCACATCGTTTTTTACCCGATGTCTATAATAATTTATAACATTGTTTTTATCCTTGATAACAATTTAAGTACGTTGATATCATTATGTTTTGGTTGATTAACCTAATGTTCAACCATTGTTATTTTGCATTTCTAGATGTTTCAAACAATGTAGGGTAATAAAAAAAATTGACATTAATATCACTAAATTTTTAAAAAGAGATGTTTTATGCTGATATACACATCGGTTATACATTATTCATTTTGTGTTCACTCTTTATTCATAAGTTTATGATATTAATTTATACAAATATAATGTATCCTATTGAATATTTTAAAGTCGGTGTTATTATTAGTGTATTTTGAAATCGTTTTTTTAGTTGTAAAACGATGTTTTTATGTTGTAAGATATCGTTTTATACTAGTTTAATGATGTAAGTGTTTCCTATTGACATCAGGTAGCATTGTCATTTTGATATATTCGAGGCTTCTGAAATCGTTTAGTTTATGATATTAATTTATATGAATATAATGTATCCTATTGAATATTTTGAAGCCGATGTTATTAGTATATTTTGAAATCAGTTTTTTAGTTGGAAAACGATGTTTTTATGTTGTAAGATATCGTTTTATAATGGTTTAATGATGTAACTGTTTCCTATTGACATCAGGTAGCATTGTCATTTTGATATATTCGAGGCTTCTGAAATCGTTTTGTGTCTTTGCGGTCAACATATGTACAAAAATAGACATTGTTTTTTTGTTAGGATGTTCGATGTCTTTCCGTTGTTAGCTATATATTTCACACGTTAAAATACACTTGTTAATTACAACCAAAATATCATCCAACACCATGTATTAACCACATTCAATACATCATCCACCAACATACATTCACCACAACTGTTAGGCTACAAAATGCAACCACCCACATGACTAACATCATTCAAAAAATTGTCGAGCACCCCCCAACACATACCATATATAGCTAGCTAAGGCGTTTAATGGGCCTAGTAGTTTGCAAAAGCTAGACCACGAGTGTACACCTGCATTACCATAATTACAGAGCTAGCAAGTAGGTTGCAAAAGACCACCAAGTCAAATATGTTCAGTTGTGACTAAATTGATAGATTTTGTTTCTAGCTAGCTATATATACCTAGGCTTCACAAAATAAGGTCCATGTAACTCCAAACATGACCATCAGCAACTGGGAGTTAGCATGTCTATAACAAGCTCCAAATGAAGTTAGCAAGTTCGATCCGCACTTGATCAACCTCCTGTTGAGTATAGGATTTGTGATTCCTTCGCATAGCCCACTACGTACCCAATAAAATAGAGTATTATCATGATGAGTAAATAACAAAGTTTCTTAACTAACAACTAATTAGTAACTAATACACATACACATACCTCCACATGGAAACATAGTCTATCATCGAATATGATCTCTTTCATGAATCTCATCACATAATACCCACACTCATATCCACCAGGTTGCATAGGTGCACCCTACAAACACATTGCATATGTACATATAAGAGCTAACTAAGAATATTAGACCTTATCTAACATCGATCGAAAACAAGACATGTGCAAGTAGTTACTTACGTAGAGGCGTGTCACCTTAGGCATCTTTGCACCCTTACCCATTTCAACGTACATTGTATTCCTTAACAGCAGTGCATCATGAAAACATAAATGAAACTTTCTTAGGCATGATGGATCGAAGAATATGAACTTGGTTTTTAGAAACTAGCATCGATGAAAATGATTTTGAATTCATTGGCCATCCCAAATGGATTACTTACGATTTCACCGCGGTTTCCATATCTTTATAAGGAGTTGGTCTAGGCAGGGAGTCGATGATTAAGATTTCACCCTCCTAAATGACCATTAAGATCCAGTGCTTCCTGCATACATGTGTGTGTGTGTGTGTGTGTGAGTGTGTGTGTGTGTGTGTGTGTGTGTGTGTGTGTGTGTGTGTGAGTGAGAGAGAGAAGATTAAAATATTTTGTACGTACACTGATTGCAATCCAACCGTTTGACCATAGAAACATTGAATTAAAATATTTTGTGGGATGAGTATTTTGTTCATTTCTCTCAATATCATCAAGATTTATCACACGTTTTCTACTTCAGCTTCAAAAAAATCCTAAATCACAAAAATTGAAAATTAAAAGGAGGAATTTCATACCTAGAAACGGAGAACCCTTGTCTTATGTATGAAAGCCCAAAATCAGAGAACACTTGATAAAGCCCCAAATTAGTTTCATTAACTAGATTAGAGAGTAATTCAAACCCTAAACAAACCCTAAATAAAAAATGAATATCAATTTCAGCTATATACACTAAATCAGACCAATTCACATAAACCCTAAATGGCTAAATCAAATGATGGGGGACCATCCAAGATACCTCCGAACACGCCTATTCTTGGGGATGGGCCTATGATTCGAGCTCGTGAAAATGATGTCATTCTCAAGAGAAAGAAAAAGGCTCCCCCATGGGAAGAGGTCCAAAGGTGCAAGCTTGATGGTCGTTCGTTTTTAGATTCGTTCAGCCGTTTGACAGCTTTTCGACGTCTCAATAAAATGAGTCGTACGGATTCAATATTAATTGGATTGGATCGTGTCATACCTTGTCGGAACGAGGACGAAGAGATATACAACTTTGCTGTTGAAGGTTTTTCCAGATTCGACCTAGAGCTTGGCCGAAAATCACCATCTTTGCAAGCTGTCACTGTTTTGACGGGAATAAATTACTATTTTTAGAGACCTTCTTTACTTAAGTTATTTTAGGCAATTTAGGGGTATTTTAATTAATTCCTTTTATTTATTATTTTTATTATAAATCAGCCTCCTTAGGGTTATAAGAGGCCGATTCTTCCATTGTCAAACTCACGTACAATTTTATGAGAAATTCATCATTTGTGTGAAACACAAGTGTGAGAAAGTCAATCGATTCGAAGCGTTGCTCATCGACTGCACAATTGGTTCTTGATCTAACTTGGTTTGCTTTGAGTTCATCAACCTCGCGAGAGCTTGGTGATCCTGATAATCACAAGTCCCCTCCTTGTGCCTCCAAGTTGTCCGCTTGGTTGTGTAAGGTTGTAGAGGCGGGCTTTATAGTCGTTGGTATTTGGTTCCTACCCTCTTAGGAGGCATGGGGTCTTTTACTCGTTCTATTTTAGTTCGATTCAATCCTTATCGGTCGTGTATTTGTTATCAATTTCGAGTCTTGCATATTTTTCATCGAGTCTTTGAGTCTTTTGCTTCCGTTCTTGTTATCTCTTGTTTGATTGTCGAAGATCGGGTCATCCTACGGCTAACCTTGACATAGTTTCGTGTTTGTTTATTTATGATGTCTAACCAGGGCAACAACCCGATTACTTATGCTGAGATGATGAAATCTTTCAATGCCATAATGGAGACCCTGGCAAAAATAGATGAAAGATTGAAGGTACAAGAGCTTCGGTACGGCTTACCGGTACAAAGTATTGATTGTTCTAACCCCGTGTTTAGTTCTTGTGTTGGCTCTAACAAGGTGCCCGGACAAGGAGTACCACCTAGAGATGAAGTGCCACCGCATAAAAGGGAAGAAACTCATCCTATTCCTTCTACTAATACTAATCAGCATCATGTTCCTTCTAGTGTAAATAATCAGTTTGTTGATAAAATTGAAGAGCATGTTGAAAATGATCAAGATCTTAATTTTCTTGCCTGTGATGATATCGATTGCATTGAATATGAGCATGATGATTCTTTGGTTGTTAGTAACGTTTTAAATGTTCAACCTATGCCTTCTGATGATAATCAACGAGAAGATTTGTTTCATATTAAATGCTTAAAAAGGGCAATGTTTCTAATCTGATCATTGATGGTGAAAATTGTTTTAATATTGCTAGCCTTGAATTAATTGAAAATCCACCCTTGAAAAGGGAAGAAAACTTGCTAGCTTTGGATGGAAACTTGGAGATGAATGAACAAGCTCAAGTGCATATTCAATTAAAACCTTATGAAAATGAAATGGAATATGAATTGTGCACTAATCAAGTTTCTTTTCTGGGTAACCAATGACCCCTTGCCCTAATGGTAAGGTAGAGGTGGCCCTTGCAAGAGGTCAAGGGTTCAAATCCCACTTCTTACACAATTTGTGTATTAGTAGGTGCTCAAGTCTTCATTGGCTTGGGTGAGCCTGCCTGGTAGCTTGCCGCCTGGCTTAACCGGTTCGCGTCCTTTGCAGGCTAGGGCCCGGACCCGTGGGGCATTAGTCGATAACCTCATAACCCCCCACGTCCAAAAAAAAAGTTTCTTTTCTTGGTTTTGTCGAAAGCTCTAATGGTCTCCAAGATGGCGACGCCATGATCAAAACCATCCGGACGTGGTCAACCCATCCTACAATCGGCCTTGTGAGGAGTTTCCATGGGCATGAGGTATTTGATCCAGGAGCTCGTGTGGATGCATTTGCGGAATCTTATGCAAACTTGGATTCGAGGTCGAATCCTTTTCAAGAAAGGGGGAATGATGCGGGACCATCCAAGACACCTCCGAACACGCCTATACTTGGGGATGGACCTATGATTCGAGCTCGTGAGAATGATGTCATTCTCAAGAGAAAGAAGAAGGCTCCCCCATGGGAGAAGGTCCAAAGGTGCAAGCTTGATGGTCATTCGTTTTTAGATTCGTTCAACCGTTTGACAGCTTTTTGACGTCTCGGTAAAATGAGTCGTACAGATTCAATATTAATTGGATTGGATCGTGTCATACCTTGTCGGAACGAGGACGAAGAGATCTACAACTTTTCTGTTGAAGGTTTTTCCAGATTCGACCTAGAGCTTGGCCGAAAATCACCATCTTTGCAGGCTGTCACTGTTTTGACGGGAATAAATTACTATTTTTAGAGACCTTCTTTACTTAAGTTATTTTAGGCAATTTAGGGGTATTTTAATTAATTCCTTTTATTTATTATTTTTATTAGAAATCAGCCTCCTTAGGGTTATAAGAGGCCGATTCTTCCATTGTCAAACTCGCGTACAATTTTATGAGAAATTCATCATTTGTGTGAAACACAAGTGTGAGAAAGTCAATCGATTCGAAGCGTTGCTCAACGACTACACAATTGGTTCTTGATCTAACTTGGTTTGCTTTGAGTTCATCAACCTCGCGAGAGCTTGGTGATCCTGGTAATCACAAGTCCCCTCCTTGTGCCTCCAATTTGTCCGTTTGGTTGTGTAAGGTTGTAGGGGCGGGCTTTATAGTCGTTGGTATTTGGTTCCTACCCTCTTAGGAGGCATGGGGTATTTGCCTCGTTCTATTTTAGTTCGATCCAGTTCTTATCGGTCGTGTCTTTGTTATCAATTTCGATTCTTGCATATTGTCTATCGAGTCTTTGAGTCTTTTGCTTCCGTTCTTGTTATCTCTTGTTTGATTGTCGAAGATCGGGTCATCCTACGGCTAACCCCGTATCATCAAATATATTGAAAAACGGAGGCGGAGAAGTGCCCTACCACGAAGAGAAGGCGGAATTCCTTGTTCGACAGAGAAGCACCCTACCACGAAGAGAAGCTAAGCTCGGGTTCGATGGCCGGAGAAAAGAGGACGACAATGAACGAGGGGTTTCACGGGTCGGGTTCAATAGTGTGAGGAAAGCCCAAAGAGATGGGACTGACCACGAAGAGCGTCACCGCAGCCCCCTCCAGTTCGACAGTCGCAGAGCCGACTTGGTCAGAAGGCAGAAGTGGAGGAGGAACATCTATCGCAGTGAACAAGAAGGAGTCGGGATGTGGGATGTGAGGAGGAAAGAGTCGGAGTGGTGCTGATGAATATCTCCTTTTAATTTTTCTAAGTATAATTATATGCTTCTTCCTTTTTTTTGGCAAAAAATTCAATTTTTTTCTGTGTGTGGGAGATATTGGGACTGTGTTTTTATGAATTTAAGAAACAGCTATAAATTTCTAGGAAATTTTCTAAGTGTTGGGAGAATTGGGATCCACCTGCCCGTATTCGAAGTGAGCGGGATTTTACTTGGTTCAGATTTCATTTCCGCACCTTCTTTTTTTTTCTAGAAAACCACTTTTCACATAGGTCAACAAAATAGGGCGATGTCTGTTTTGTTTTCAACATCACAAATTTACAAATCGTTGTTAAATTTATTTTTAACATCATGCGTTTTTCTAACTGATGTTAATCATCCGATGTCTATGAATACGATTCTAGTAGTGACATGAGCTTATTGGGTAGTAGCGCACTTGCTACACCCCAAGACCTATCAATAATCAGAAATGGAAGAGCTATTCTTATTGACAGTTATCATGAAAGATTGACCCAACTAGTAGATGACCAGGAAATCCCCTTGGCCACACGATTTCACAGAAAATAAATTCAAGTAAACTTGGAACACTATAGGACCAAATCTATGTCAATCTGTGAAGGAATTTTTCTTCTCAAGTTCACTCCTTAAATAACTGAATAACACAAGCATATCTTTAATAGCAAAAACTACATATGCTTCTACAGTTGGGGACTATATCCCGATATCGTGTTGTAATGTGACATACAACGTCATATAAAAAATCTTTGTTATTTGGAAGGTACAAAATGGTTTTCAGTCCGTTCACATGATATGACCACCACAAAACTTGTGTGCTATTTGGGGGAGGAATTCTGCGAAATGAGAATGTTGAATCATACGTGTGGTTGTTTGATCATTTCAAGAAAGCAATGGGTCACTGCCTAACAATATTCACAACAGATCAAGATCCATCAATGAAGATAGCTGCAGAGAAGGTCTTTCCTGAGACAAAACACATACTATGCATGTGGCACATCATGGAGAAGGATGTCTCGGAAAATTGACACCACAATGATTTGGCTACTCCACATTCACAAACAAGTTGAGAAACATTGTTTGGAACATGGAGATGACACCAAAAGAGTTTGAAATAGAATGGAATGATTTGATGGACGAGTTTGGAATGGCAAACCACTCGTGGTTATCTGTTTGTTTGTTAACAGAGAAAAGTGGATACCTGCATACTATAGAAATGTCAAGCTCGGCAGATTAGTTAGAACAACATCCATTTTCAGAGAGCATGAACCACTTCTTCTGTAAGTTTTCCAATTGTGCAACCAATTTAATAGAATTTGTGTTATACTATGACAGTGCAGTTGAAACACAAAGGCATAATCAAGGGAAGAATAACTATGATTGCACTATACTGAAACCAAAACTGATCTCACCACTTCCATTGGAGAAGCATGCATCAACATTGCATACACTGAAAATATGGGAAACGTTTCAGGAAGAGTTGAGTGTTGCATTGTACAGCTACAGAGTCACCAATGTGACAGAGATTGAAGATATAGAGTTATATACTCTGAAGCAGCAAAACAGCAAGGTGTACACTGTTGAGCACAAGATTGTTAATCATCACTGTTGTTGTTCATGCAACTTATTCATCAGAAATGGCTTCCCTTGCCGCCACATATTAGTAGTTTTGAAAGATTTGCAAGTGGAGAAGTTGCCAGAAACACTGATACTGACTCGTTGGACTAAGGCAGCAACATTAAGCAATGTGTTTACACTGTATAACAGTGTTGTCAGACAATCAAAGGCAAATGAGGAACAAAAACTGCTGCTGACAGATATGTTATCCGAATTTCATTCTTGTGTAGACATCGCTAAGGACAACATAACACATCAAACGTTTCACATACAACTTGAGAAAGGCAAAACAGGAGCTCCTAACATCCACAACAACTTTAGCATCTTCATCAAACTCAAAGACAAATATATTCGATGAGTTTGCTAGGGTTCGCCGATCTGAGAATGTTAGAATACAGTATCCAAAACAATCACAAACAAAGGGGAGCGGTAAGCGATTGAAAAGCGGAAAAGAGATATTAATGGAAGTACAAAAAAGGGGGAAAAGATTATGTTCTGTCTGCAATCAATATGCTCCTCACAACAACAGAATATGCCCAGAAAAGAAAAAATGACAGCACTCACCAACAGCCTTAACTATTGATTACAAAAGCACTTTTTTTTTATTTAACGTTGATTAAAATTTTACTTACTATCGTTGAACATCAAGGATATATGTTAATAGCCACCATATTATAATAAAAAGATTCATTTTACTTCATCCTTATTCAAAATTTATAACACACATTATCACATAAGTATCTTTAAAACACACAACTAATCCCCTCAATATAAATAAAAATAATTAAACAAAAAGTTTTTAAGATATACAATAATTATTACATTGGGAATATAGAGTTTTTGACCAATTAAATTGGGGTAAAAAAACAGATATACATGCATTGGTGATAATAGACTTTTCAAGCAAAAAAGCAATTAGATAAACGCACAAAACAACACACTTGTCTGTTTAACCCCCAACATATCGCTTTTATATCTGAACAAAACAAACATATAAATGCATTTTAGATTATTAGCTTAGCACTTTCTTAACTATTTAGCATAAAACGTTAGAGATATTCAATAACAATTACATTGGGAACACACAGTTTTTAGAACCTATATTAGGGTAAATAAAGAGATATACATACATTGGACCTCCCGATTTTTAAGGCAAAAAGCAGTTAGAGATAATAAAAAATTGTTAAGGGAGGAAGTTACGGGGTATGAACTGCACAATCGTTGCCTATATATACATAGACAATCCCCCAATACAGATTCACATCTTACGCAACAAACTCATAACCACTTGCTCTCTCCCTCTTTACCCTTCAAACACACAAGTCACTCAAAAGAAATGGCACGAATCAAGCCAGTAGAATTCACTGAAAACTACTACAAAGAGATGGACGAATCGGATGCAATCCTATACCCAGGGTACCACATCAAACTCTTGGAGGAAGCAGCGGAGATGTACACCACGAGAGAAAGGGAAGATCACATGGCATTTGCTGAATTTCATCAGGACTACTACGATGCAACCAAGAGGGAATTAGACACGGAATGCATTCCAGATCTCTGAAGCACAACGGGCACATGGCAATGATCTGGAAGCTACTGTAAGATTTAACTTTTTTTTTATAAAGAATTTGTTATATTTACAATAAAAACTTTAACTTGAAAATAATTTATGCAGTTAGTAGAGAAACAAGAGAGCCTGGAAGATCAATTGCAAATGGTCGAGTGCCACATAATTGCCTATGTTGAAGCCCTCATCGAATCGGAAGACATGAGGATGACCAAGATTAATGAATATCTTGGCAACTAGATTAAAGAGAAGGCCAAAAAAAAACTGCACATTTAAATATAATTTCTATTTCAAAAATGTGTAGTTTATGTATTAGGGAACAACTTCATATTTTATAATATTGTACTATTTGAGTTCCCATTATTAATATTAATATAAAATATTTTATCATGCTATGTTACCTTATTGAGCATGTTAAATATGCAAATTTCTTATCTTACATTACGCATTAAAATCAAATAAATTATGGATGAATCAGGAAAATGAGAGAGAAAAACAACTTGAAAATATACGTGAACAAGAGAAACTTCAAACAGTATAAAAAAATGTGCACTTAAAGAAAAATATAAATGAAAAGTATATTAGAATATGAGCACAACATTATGGTTTTTTTTTACAAAAACTTTAATTTATATTTGAACATAGGATGATTATATTTGCACAACATTTATTTATAATTGAACAGCGCAAAGGTACAATTGCATGCATTACTGATACAAGAGCACAGCATAATTTTAAATGTGCACAACATAATTTTAAATGTGAACAACAAAAAGTTATTTTTGATAGATGGGAAGAGGTTGCCACCCCAACCCATAAATGAATTTGTCTTTGTTTTTGTTCTTTTAGGAGCGTTCATCCCATCGCCCTTTTTTATTTCCATTCCTTTTTAGTTTTACCCATCTTATTCTTCCGGGCCGGCTCACATCCTTCTTCCCCTCAAGATTTTATAACTATATGATTCGAGATTTTATTAAGTTCAAAAATTTAGGAATTTTTTTTTATAAATCCTTGCTTTTTTTTCCAAAGTTTACCGGTGTCCCCTTTTTTTTCCCTCAATTTCAACCAATCTCGATGAGATTGCTCCTCGCGGTTTTTACCATAATTTTTTGTTTTCACCGGAGTCAAGTCAACCTGTGTGTATGTATTCATTCGGTACTAGATGGGGCAAGAATAAACTAGTAAAGTACAATCCTAATGTTGAAAGAGTAATGAAATTAGTGTTCAGGCAATTGGACAATCTTTACCCTAACTTCATCCAATGATTCAAAACTTCTGTGGAAGGTGAAGACGCTAAACTTCACCCGAAATTATCGGTGTAATATCTTTTGCAGTTTTGCACGGCCTGAAAAATAGTTTACTGGTTGTTGCGTGTCTCCGCCGTGGGGGAGCCAAGTAACCTTTTTTGTGCAGGAATATGCAGAGGAATAAATGCATGCAACATGCATCCTTTATGTTTCTTTTTAACTGGTGGTGGTCATGGAAACTTCAATCTTGAACTCCTATTGAAATCAGACTATAGCAACTTCTCCAACTCTGGGGAATGCATTCGGTACTAGATGGAGCAAGAATAAACTAGTGAAGTACAATCCAAATGTTGAATTAGTCATGAAATTAGTGTTCTGGCAATTGGACAATCTTTACCCTAACTTCATCCAATGATTCCAAACTTCTGTGGAAGGTGAAGACACTAAACTTCAATAAGACCGAATGTGTATGTATTAAGAAATAAAGGGGATACAGCAAAGGCATTATATATTAAAAAGCTACCATTCTAGCTGTCTTCATAATTTTTCAGCCCCTCTTCCACACGATTCAAGCCATGAGAGTGCGCTCGAGACTGAAATAGAGCTCACTCTCTTACTCTTTGCCGAAATCAGCATTGTAGTGAGAACTTGATTCAAGTTTCTTGGCTTCGTTTAGTTTCCGAACAGCCTGAGACGTTGCCATAGGAGAAAATCCAGACATATCATGTTAGATCAGAACATACTAATACGTTGTAGGCTCATGTTGCAAGTAAAGTTTATTTAAGCTCACATTCTGTTCTCAGACGAGCAATCTTTCAGTGTTCCAAACGATCAAACAAAACAAAACAATCCAACGTACAAATGTGCTCGGCTCTCATTGCCTAAGATGGTATCAGCAATAGGCCTGATTTACTCTTAGTTTAAAACCCTGAAGACCGTTTGACCTCAAGAATACAAAAGGACGGCATATATATAGATCTTACTATCCTAGTTCAATTGGTAAACAGTATATGGTAGGAAGGTTATTATACAAATCTACCAAAACGACAAGTTCCTCATGAACATGAATTACATGGCAATTTGATCAGAAAAAAATTCATGTGTCCCCATAATTGCTTCCCTGAAGCATAATAAATCAATGACAATGAAACCTATTCTGATTCAAGCAGAACATGGCTCAAGAATTAAAACATAGGAACAAAATATAATAATGGAGTAAGTTTGAAGCTGAGTTGTGGGTATGAACAAATGTGAAATAGGAAGAAAATGACAAACCAATTCATGATTGGAAATTATAGATCCTATGTCCCTTATAATGTCTAAATAACCTATGAACTCCATTGTTCTTCTCAATCTCATCTATTAATGACAACAAGAAAACCTAATCTAGTCATATACCATAAGTGGGGTATAAGAGGAACATGATGAGCAAACAAAAACATGGAAGGGACAAAGTCATGATTCACTTCTTCTTATCATACAAGTTATGTAGTGATTTATATGAAACTTACCTTCATGAAATCTTCATGAATGACATAATCCCGCTCTGCACGAATAGCTGACATCCCAGCTTCAGTACAAATATTACGTAAATCAGCTCCATTGAAGCCCTGAAACAAATGCAGACTCATTACCATCTTCACTAGCTTAAAGCACGCACAAAGAACCTAGTGTAGATCCTAGATAATTTACCTCAGCAAGCTTCACAACTGCCTCATAGTCAATCTCACCATGTTTTGCAATTCCAGCAGCATGGATTTTCAAGATCTCCATTCTGGACTGTTCATTCGGCAATGGAATCTCAATTTTTCTATCTAGACGCCCTGGACGGAGCAGTGCAGGGTCTAGTACATCAGGTCTATTGGTGGCCATGATCATCTTGACCTATAATAGCAAACAAAACAAGGTATTAGCCTCTATCAAATGAATGCACATAATGCAAATAAGCAAGCCCCACTCAGGTGTAAACAAATGGAAATCTTGACCATAAAACAAGCATATCTAGCTATTAAAATGCAACATGCTATCCAGAAGGGAGTTTACAAAAGGCTATTATTTGAGAACTGAAATAAATTTCCCAAGAAAATGTTGGTTTTGAGCAGAGCAAGCCAGTAAGTGATCAAGTATCACTCCATTTTCGGTAAGTAATCAATCCTCGTCAACTGAAAAAGACAATGCAGCTCATAAGACCATTCACAGTTGGAATAATAATACCTTCCCAAGTTGATCAAAACCATCCAACTGGTTTAGCAACTCCATGAGGGTTCTCTGAATTTCACGATCCGCACTTGTTCCCTCGCTAAAACGACGTCCTCCAATCGCATCAATCTCATCCATGAATATGATACAGGGCTAGCATATAAAAAATTAACCATAAGATACAATTGCAACTGGTATTTCACATACAGAAAGAGATGTTCGAATTTCGAAATGCTCTACATTGCAAAGAAAATGCTTACTTGGTGCTCTCTTGCATAGCCAAACATTTCACGAATCAGTCTTGCACTTTCACCAATGTATTTATCAATAATAGCACTTGAAACAACCTATAGCAGTGGGGAAAATGGGGCAAAAAAAGAATGTGATATACTATTCAGGGGGAAGATCTTCACAGCAAAGAGTAAGACCATTCACAGAAAAGCTCAAACCTTTAAGAAGTTAGCATCTATGTTGCTAGCTATAGCACGAGCTAACAATGTCTTCCCTGTCCCAGGAGGTCCATAGAGGAGAACACCCTGATAAAAAAAAAATGTTTTGGTTACTCAATCAACATTGCCCAAGGCAGACAAAGAGAATTATGAACAATGCCAAACATTCAGAAAAGGCCCATGTCAGGAAATAGTGACCAGTTGAGCACCATGTATCTTCTTTCTTACCTTGGGAGGTTTGATTCCCACCCTAAGGAAGAGCTCAGGATTCATCAAAGGAAGTTCTATAGACTCTCTGAGCTCTCGAATCTGATCAGAAAGCCCTCCAACAGCAGAGTAGCTCACATTACCGGGATCTTCGTGAAGCATGTTGTATACAACTGGGTCAACCTGATAGCGCATATACAATATATTAGAAAATGAATTGTACAAAACAATATATTACCGGGATCTTCGTGAAGCATGGTGCTCTAAACACAAGTACGTTGACAAGAACAAAAAGGAGACGAGACTAGGAGAATGACATGCAAATCGAAGTCAAATAGCATGGAATCTAAGGATGCATACAAGATAAAAAAAGCATGTCTCCCGCAGAGCATGAAACGACTAATGGCAACTTAAACATGCAAATAGAATTATAGAAGTGTCTCTGTCTTGGTATTTTTAGGATAGAAGGAGATAGAAAGTGAACTCACTTCACGAGGTAATGCCCGCATGATGGTGAGAGTTGTCATATCTAGAACTACACGGGTGCCAGAAGTCAATTTCTCCTTGTCCACTTTACTGCGACAACCTACCACGTATCTTGGTCCACTACTGGCTTTTACAATCACTGAGGTATAAGGAACAGCATCAGCCAATCAAATTTTTATCTTCACCATTGACATATAGACTGTATGTGAATCAGATAAATGAGTGCAATCTAAGAACTGGGAAGGTTAAGACCACATGACCAGAGTCACTATAACAATGGTTAAAGAATCCATTTACTCTTCAGTAGTGGAGAATGACAATTTAATGATGAAACACCACATCGTAACTACGATAAAATGCAAACAATCATGAAAAGATGCTGATAGAAGGAGGGGGGAAAAATTAATGAGCACAATAGTATATTACATCTTTCATTGTCGAGTGGCCTAAGAACTTCTCCAATAATCTGTCCAACACTCTGAAGAGACTTCAGATCATCCTCAGTTTTGGCAAATTCCTTCTTTGCAGCCCTCAAATCCTCTCTAGCTGCATATTTAATTCAGCCAATGTCAACTTTGGCAATCATACTAAAAACAAAAGATATTTGATCTATATGAAAATACAAAAGTTCCGAAAACTAACTTAAGAATAGCAACAGCATGCATCATAACAGAAACACCATGGAAGCATGAAACACATATTTCAAGTATTGCAAGAGCTTCAATCAAAAAATGTTGCAATAGCTTCAATCAAAAAAAATGTTGCAAGCGGTAATAATACATGTTTCCTGCTGAAACATACCAGCTATCAATTCAAGGTTTTTTTTAAAAAAATCAATGAAACAGGTCGTATAAGCTGCTACTGAGCTAATCTAGGTAAAAGGATAAATACCATTCTTTTAGCAAAAAAGAACAAAACTTTGCTATAGGAATTTGTCTTCCAAACATAGTAAACTAGTTAGAGCAGCAATTGGAATATGAGCGTTTTGTAGCATCGTAGTTTCTTAAGTTCCAACAGAAATCCAATTGCAGATTTGCAGATCTGATTGTCCACCAAGCCGCCAAATTTTTTTGCATTTACCCTAAAGTGAAATAAAAACCCTTAAGATCCTCCCCAATCCCCATACGGAAGGATTAGCCTCCAATCTTCAGTAATTGCACTCAAATACTCTGCTTTCTCCTTCGTCCCCCAATCCGCCAAGGAACAAACGGAATAAGCAAAAACACTGCGCATTGACAATCATGGATCCAATTCTTCCACACATCCAAATTAAACTCACAAGTAGAAGATTCAGACAACGTAGAACAATCGAGAACGAAGAAAAACAATAGTAATGCGTCAAAACCATAGCATAGTATAAATCTGGGGGAGAAAGAAAAACTCGTTGCTAGTAATTGATTTACCCTTGCGAGTCCTGGATTCGAGCTCTTTGTGCGTGAGAAGCTTCTTCCGATAATCAGCGACGATGGAGCGGCGGCGGACAGCATCTTCTCCTTCGGTGGCCATCGGACGTCCGGGAACGGCGGTGGTAGCTGTGAGTTCCAAATCTTCCGACTGGGAAAGAGGGGAGAATTAGAAAGGTTCCAACTTGGGAGAGAAGCAATGAATTTCTCTTTTATTATAACTAGTATATTAACCGAGATTTATAAAATACTACATTCGTCTTAAAATACAGGACGTTTTATTTTTTGGGTGTTTGATAGATAGTGATTAAGGATTTATAAAATACTACATTCGTCTTAAAATAGTGATTAAGGATTTGCACGTTCTTATTGACGTGCAAGTGTGAAACTGTGCACGTCCACTAGCAAACTAGGGTTTGCACGTCGAAAGCAACGTGTAATATTTGCACGTCCTTAACAACGTGCAATATTTGCACGTCGTTTTCGACGTGCAAACCCTAGTTAGAGTTTCGCGTTTAGGGTTTAGGGTTTCCGAGGGTTTTTTTATTGTTAATTGAAAAAATTGAAGTGTTTAGCAATAATGGGTTTAGGGTTTAGGGTTTCCGAGGGTTTTTTATTGTTAAATGGAAAACAATAATTGTTAAGGTTTTCATTCGGATAATATGCGAATAATGTTACAAGGAACGGAAAAAAAAAGGTTTACGTCCATAATTTTAATAAACTGGTGGAATAAAATCTAGGAAAAGTGTAAAGGGCGACCGGACTCAACACATAAGGCTCGAAATCTCTCAAACTGAGCTTGAAACGGAGCATCTCATCCTTCGACGCTCGATTGATGATGTGCGACCCATTCTGGTGGAGGCGGCGGAATAGGAGCGTTAGGACGCAACCAGATCTATGAGAACGGAAAATTAGAGTTAGAGAATTGACATATATATATATATATATATATATATATATATATATGAAAAGCAAGAATAGGTAATAAAAAAAGACGTTTGAAGTCGTACCATGGCAAAATGGTCTTGATTTCCGATGCAGGCTAAACCAAGGGTTGCTAATTGAGGGTTGTTAGCAGGTGTCGGCGAGGTCATGTAGTTTGTACTTTATGTACAAACTATAATTAAATCTATCAAATTATATTATAAACCATAAAAACTATATACTATCAAACCATACAAACTATATATTATATATCTATTATAATCTATCAAATTATATTATAAAACTATATTATTTTCTATCAAACTATAAACTATAAACATATAACAAATCATAAAAACTATATACTATCAATTATAATATATCAAATTATATTATAAAACTATATTATAATATATCAAACTATAAGACTTAATCAAATAAAATAAATCATTTAAATAACATACCGGTGGGGTCGGGACAAGAGACACCTCTGTAGACCACCGCTTCCGCGGCGGTAATAGGGTCTCCGCCACCGGAACCGCCGCCTCCGCCACTATCTCCATCGCCACCGGCTCCGCCACCGGGACCGCCGCCGCCGCCACACCCTCCATCGTCACCGCCTCCTCCACCGGCTCCACCACCACCGCCTCCTCCATCGACACCGCCAATGCTCCACCCCCACCACCACCCTCCGCCGTCTCCTCCATCGACACCGCCGGCTCCACTGCCACAGCCTCCGCCTCCATCTCTCTCTCCGGCTCCATCTCTCTCTCTCTCTCTCTCTCTCTGAGCTCGTCGATCGCCAGCCGCTTGCTCTCTCTTTCTCTCTGTTGATTTTTGGGAATGGAATTAGGAACGACGAAGCACGTCGGCTTCGAATTTAGAGAACGGGCTTGCACGTCTTTAAGGACGTGCAATAGTGCACGTCCCTAAGGACGTGCCTAAGGACGTCCAAGCACGTTTTAAAAAAAAAAACGTGCTTGCAGCTCCGGGCTCGAGTGGTTGCAAACCCACCTGCACGTCCTTAACAACGTGTGGATTTGCAGTGTATATAGCCGAAACGTATTTTTTTAACCCTTTTTTAAGGAGTTAAAAACTATATAAAATGTTAACTTTTTTTAATTAATTTTTAAAAATAATATTATACTTATTATTAATATCTATAATATTATATTAAAAAATTAATAAACAAAAATTTAATATTTTATGGATCTCCCTGTATACACCGCAAATCCGCGGTTAAGCGCTGCTAATGCAACGTCTGATGGAGCGTTGCAACAATTGAATTCCACGTTGCAAAAACGTCAGATCCGACAATGTTGTTTGCCATACACGACGTTGTAAACTGAGGCGTGGGTGGGCACGTTACAACGTCAAATTAGAGGTTGTACAGCGGGCCTGGTCGGGCCACACAACAACGTCTGAATTGACATTGTAATAACTATTAACGTCCGATTGGACATTGTTAATTACGACATCTATAAATACTGCAACACTTGTTCCCCGATGCACGTCACCTACCATACACGAAACACACATCATGGCTATGTTAAATATGGCATGTTCAGTGATGGGACCCCCTGTTTCATTGTTGAAGTGGGGAGACACAGTCGTCCGCCTAAAGATGATGCTTACAACTGCAAGCACAAGAACTCTAAGCATTTATTTTGATGCAATCTATTTTCTGTGCAGGGTTGCCGCATCCTGAAGATGTCAACACAGTTGCAGTTCGGGTGTAAAGAGTGTGACGATGACCTTGCGTCGTACTATATGCGAATCACTGAGGAGATAAAGGATATGCTAATCGTTTTGTTGTACGACGACGTGTCTCCCGCACGGTGTTGCAGAATAGCACAATATGCAGTTGATACAGTAGTGCGCCCTACCCAAGATGAGATGACTACATATGCGTTCCAACGGGTGCAGATTCGGATATACCCAAACATTCCTGGAGAGTCTGTCGGTAGCTGTTCCGTTTAATATAGCAATCCTTGCTGAAAATGTTAAGTTAAAAAATGTTTGTAATTTTTGAATTGGCGCTAACTGATGTTCGTTTTGCTTGAATGATTTTTTTTATGGTTTCTACCTCTTCACAACAACAAACATTCGGCTGTCAACTCTTAACTTCATAGTCAAGAAAACAAACAAATACAACACGGACAATAACAACTTTTAGTAGCAACGTGCAAGGATGACTAGCATTGCAAAGTAATAGGGCAACGATAAATGAAAATCCTAAACATGGTGTAGGGGACGACCTTCCTGAACCCACAATGCTCTAAATCTATAAAATTGGTCTTGGAAGCGAGTATCTCATCCGTTGACGCTCGGGTGATGGTATGTCGTCCATACATGCGTTGGAGGAGGTAAAGGAGTGTTGGGATGTAACCATATCTGCAATAAGTATAATAGAATGTTAAGTGGGGTAATTTATGAATGTTAAATTATGGTTGAAGCGAGAGTAACACATATCATACTCACCGCTGCGAAATGATCTTGGTTCCCGATGCAGGTCATGCCTAGTATGGCCTCGTGAGGTGCGTCATTTGGTTGTTCGGTGTATATAGGGAGGCATGTGAACGGCATGTGCCAAGATAAGACGACAAGGGGCACCTGGCATACGATTGCAAACACAAGACCCATGATCGGCAGCTCGATCCAGTATCTTCGGTCACCTTCCACTATGCCGGAGTAACTCTGGAAGTCGACAAACTCTCGCACCGAATACCCTCCCATGTAACATCCAGCGTAAAGTTAATAGTTATGTTCCAAATGGTTGCACAATAACCCTTTCATATCTGCGAACCGTGCCTCCCCTGGCCGTAACATCAGCTGCACCAAAACCCGATATCCGTAGTGACCATCTCCCACGGTTTTGGGGGTCTCTTCTCTTCTATTGTGGGGAGGCATAAAATAGGCATTGGAGAACAACTATTCTTAGACTTTCAACAATAATTTACAGTAGTTTATTCATCCATTCAAGTTTGCTTAATTTTCCATCAATTCGAAGGAGATTTAGTTAACTCATGAGTGGCTAAGTTTGTTATTTGTTTCACCTGTGTTTCGGAGACTTGGTTGGTGAATTGTGAGGCTTAAATTCAGTTGTTTCCTACTGTTCTTTCGATTTCCCTTGTGATTATTGACGATATTATTGTGATTCGAGACCATATAGTATCTTGCTAGGTATTTGTTCTTTCGTCATTGAAAGAATTCTGTAGTAGCATGGTTAGGATTGTGAGAACCTTCGTTTGATCATGACTAAGTAGGGATTTTGACATATGTCTTAAACACCGGTTACCTTGCATACTTGATGTTATTTATATGTCTAGATTCTTAGAAATTTGTGTTATCTTTATGTTAAAATCTTTTTCCGTGCTTAGGTTGCAAAAAGGTGCAAGGGATTAATTGTGCTCTTTGTGCTTTAATCTATTCAAACTAAGATGGGAGAAATGTAAGTGAAAGGAATCATACAACTTGAGTTTATGTCTAGGACCAATTAAGACAACCAATGTCGATGAAAGCGCAGGTGGAACTCTTTTCTCTATTGAATTGTTATCACAACCATCATTCTTATGCTTTGTTATTTCATTTGCAATCTTGATCTTTAGCTCTATTTCTCATATTTACTTGCTTATTTTCCACTTTTTGGTAAAGTAGCTTTTAGATTTGAATCTTAGATTTCCCTGTGGTTTCGACCCTGCACTTATCGCTATACTAGTTATTTGTGTGGGAATTTCTTTGGCGAAGTTTACACACGACTTTTACCTCTATCATGATGTCATAAGTCGTATTATCCACGAGGGCTCTTTTTCGTGACATCGTTAATAGCGTCTGTGATTTCTTCTAGCTTCCTTATGTTCTACTGGTTCATTTTCCCTTAGCCTTCTTTGTCTTGTTATTTCATCTAACCTTTGTTGGACTTTCGATATGAGAATGTTTTCCATGTCTTTTAGATTAATTAATCCCATTTGTTGATATACAACTTCTTCATCTGAGTTCTTTTCATATTCAACATCGCTCATAACTTCTTGGTTAATGAAGTTGGTTTCAATGGTTTTTAGTTTCTGTAATTTCAGCTTTCATTCTGGGTCATCCAACTTAGTGTTAAATCTTCTTATTTGTCGAAATGGACGTTGATTCATTTTTAAGGATTTGATTTTCGTCTTGATTTTCTTCTTCAACAATCGCTTTTTTCTTTGTAGTGTTATCTAATTTAGTAGAAAACTTCTTTTTGGATTTTAAAATGGATAACTATATTTAAAAGGATCTCATTTCTTGATTTCACCACCTCATGTCAGGCTTATCTGATGGCTAATTTCATTAATAACTTTTAGATTGGTTAAGTGATGCACTTCACATGTTTCTTTTACAATCTTAAAGATTTTACTGCTAACTTTAATATATAACTGTTCTAATTTTTTAACTTCAAGTTTAAGATCTATAAGTTGGTCTGAAATGACATTTAAAATTGCTACAAAATACTTATAATTTAGATCTAAGTGTAGATCACGAGGATAAGTCTTATGAGGGCAATTATTAGACACCTCCAGATTGACTTATAGGTAAATACAGATTATTTTTAATTAACTTAGATCTGATACCAAATTGCAAGATCACAAATTATAACAAGATAAATACGGAATTTTAAAGAAAACTTAAAATAATACACAAATTAAAGTTCTAAAATAGTGGCTATTTTATATAATTTTCTGTTTTTTGGTTGGATTTTAGTTGAAAAGTAGAGGGGTCCACTGTCAAAAAGCATGCAATAGAAATGGTTCTTTTAGTTTTCATCGGGATAAATGGTGCTCACCCGAGTCAATCCTATGTGGACATTATTTGTTGGATCGAGTTGATTTGCTTGTGTTCATCCTTATATATTATTGCATAACAAAACTCCCTCAACTCCGCAACTTCTCCACTACTTTGTGGTTCCACCAATGCGATAACGCGAGGGCCGTAGGTTCGGATAATATCTCTTAAAGCATTTCTAAAATTTGCGTTTACCGCGCCACTATTTTAGAAATTTTTTAGACGATTAGGTGAATCTCTATCCAAGTCGAAACCTTCGCTCATTCAAGAAAGAAAGAAGAGGAGAGAGAAGGGAATAAAAAAAACGATTTTTCTATCACATGCCTCAAGGGAATAGGATATAAGACCTTAAATTTAGATTTTTTTTAAAAAAAATTTATTCAATTTAGCCTTTTTTTTAATTAAATTTTTAGGTCACTTGCTTTTTTATAGAGAATATTTTTCAATTTAGGGTCTTATCCTATACCATAAAAAAACAGTTAAAAAAAACTAGGTTTCTCTTTCCCCTCCCCTTTGTATAGTCCGTTCGTATCCGTCTCCATTTACCCCGCCGCGCTTTCCCTCTTTTGCTCTCTTCCCTCTCTCGCTGCTGCCGATGGCCGTCGTATTGCCTGTGCTAGATCATTTCCCCCCTCCTTTACTTCTTCTTTTTATGGCTTTTGTTTAATTTCACATTTTATTTTCATCTTTGGTTCTAGGGTTGCTCAGAATCAGGCCCGACCCGAAAACCGAACCAAAAAAGTCGGTTTCGGGCCGGACTGATATTTTTCGGTTCGGGCTTCGGTCCGTGAAAAATGGAAATTCGGTTTCGGACCAAAAAACGCAACCGAACCAAAATTTTCGGTTTTGGCCCGAAAACCGAAATCAATATCTAATATAATACTAAAACACTTGTAAAAAGGACACGTGGAAACCATACATTGAAAGTGAGAAATTTAAGATATATCCCATATGCTTCTCCAATTTTTTAAAATTATTCTCTGTTACAAAACAAATCACTTGATCAGTCTATTAGAAAACAAATTCACTTGATACTGAACCATTTATATCGCCATTTGAAATTCTAATTAACCAATTGATCTATCTACAACCAAGCCATTGACACAAGGCAAATTAAACAACGGCAAGAGAGAAGGATTGAAGGATACGATCGAGAACGAGATCGAGGTATACTAAGAAGATGAAGAAAGAAATGGGTTTAGTCCTCATTATGTTTCTGCTGCTTCACAACTCTATCCTTATTAATTCCCTCATGAATTGTTCAATCTATCCTCCAAATATTATAGTTTTCTGATCTAGGAACACAAATAACCCTCAAACCCTAACTCTAATTCTACCAAGCATATATTTTCTTGATCTATGAATCTGATATCGGGAGCTTCGATCTCCCACAACCCCGAATCCAGCCCCCGAGCACTGCCGTAGCGATGCACTAATGCCGACTCCATATACATGTACCGAGGCCTCTTCACGCCAAGATTGCTGCCAGAGTATGTCGCTCGCGGATTCGATCACGATGATGACGATAACTACTACGACGGTAATGACACCATGGACACCGAATCCTTTTACAATGTGATTTAGGTCACCGAAGCCTCCTATATTTGAATTATTTGTTTTTCTAACTAAAAAGGGATAAATACCGATCGTCATGGCGTAGCGCGGATGCCTCGGAAGCCAAAGGTCTACTCTGCATTATAAATATTTAAAGCTTCCCCGTGTTAATTAATTTGTTAGATGTAAATTGGAAAAAAAAATTAAACAATTCTATAAATAAATAATTTTTTTTGTTGTTGAATCCTTAGATATACTGAGGTGTTTTTGAAATAAAAATTTCTCATATTTATCCATTAATTACTACTATTTTTTTTGAAGGATAACTACTAAAAAGATAAATTAAAGATTTGAGATCCACTTATTAATATTTGAAATTTAAATATTTTTTTTTGCTCTAACCTTTATTTGAAAATGGTTGTGTTGCAATATAAATACTACACCCATCCTTGGATTCATTATTGGCTTTCTAGACGTGTTTTAATTCTTTCATCTCTTTTCTGCTTCCAATCCTTTCATCTTCTCTTTAGGTTTCACTAACTTTTTTTTGTAAGGATTATTCTGAATTGTCTGTGAGTTATTTTATTTATAGTGTTGTGACCAGTTGTTTAATTTGTTGGTTTTTTTTTAGGATCGTCCATAGATCCTCATTTGGAATGCTTAAAGAGGTATAAAGTGTTCAGTATCATTAGCAGATGGCCTATATATATTTGAGAAGAAATGATTTTTTTACTTTTAAGTTTATTAATATATTATTTTTTTTATGCGTCATCTCAAAATTCTGAAAATTCTATTCACCGGCGTTTGTTGAATCTGTAGCCCAACTACCAAATTATTTGGTTCTACCTTCCAACCCATCAACACAACAAATGTGTGTTAATGATCAAAGTAATCAATCAACTTACTAAAAAACTTGAAAGGCTAAGAAAAACTCATTCTCAAACTGCAACGGTGACTCTAAACTTTATACTACATTTGTCTCAAAATATTGGTCGTTTTACTGTTTAAAACGTTTTTAGAAGCTAAAAACTTTATACAATATTAATTTTTTTTATTAGTTTTTTAAAATAATACTATACCTTTTATTAATAAGCATAATATTATTTTTAAAAACCAATAAAAATATAACATTTTATAGAGTTTTTAGCTTCTTAAAAAACATGCCAAAAAATAAAACGACCTATATTTTGAGACGGATGAAGCAATTTTTTTTTACTTGTAAGTTTATTACAAGAATATTTCTTCTCCGGTATTTTTATGTGCTCTCAATCCAGAAGTTCTTAAAGCTCCATTCACCTAGAGTTTGTGTAATATGTAGTCGAACTACCAAATTATTTGGTTTTACCTTCCAATCAATTAAGACAACAGAAAATAATAGTAGAGGGCCACATTTTTATATCCTACCTCGGGCATTTCAAATCTCAAACTCGATCCTACGAGGAAGGTGAGACATTGACGTTTTGCCACATATATTATATATTGATATAATATAAGCATTATTTTTTTTATCCAAATATATTATTTTGCTATATCGTTTTCATATTATTATAATAGTATAATATATCTAATATAATGCAAATAAATTATGGTAATATCTTCTATAAAATATAATATATTTTACAAATCTCGTACGTTACGCACGGGTACTACGCTAGTTATAATACTAAAGGAGAAGTCGCATACGACATGTGACGGCTTCTCCTTTAATATATGTACTAGTGCAGTTCCCGCGCCATGGCGCGATTTAAAAAAAATAAAATTTAAATAATAAAATAAATTAATATTATACAATTAAATAAAATATCAGTTTAATATTTTAAATTAAACTTATAAGAACAAACTCATAAGAGAAGAGTATAATAGATTCATTAAGGATGGATTCTATTGTGATAGTATATAAAGATTTACAAATAGATATAAGTTATATATTAATTTACTATTTTGAATTAAACCCATTAGTTATTTCAAAAAAATTAATTGCAAAAAAGAAATAAATATATTAAAATTCTATTGTGATAGTATATGAAGATTTACAAATAGATATAAGTTATATATTAATTTATTATTTTGAATTAAACCCATTAGTTATTTCAAAAATAAAAATTAATTGCAAAAAGGAAATAAAAAGGAAAGAGAAAAAAGTGATTGGTTAAAAAAGAGAGGATTAAGGTGGGTGTGTCACGCATGCAAAACTCTTCTGTTTTAAGAGTTTATATAGATTAGTTATTTCAAAAAAATTAATTGCAAAAAAGAAATACATCCATTAAAATTCTATTGTGATAGTATATGAAGATTTACAAATAGATATAAGTTATATATTAATTTATTATTTTGAATTAAACCCATTAGTTATTTCAAAAATAAAAATTAATTGCAAAAAGGAAATAAAAAGGAAAGAGAAAAAAGTGATTGGTTAAAAAAGAGAGGATTAAGGTGGGTGTGCCACGCAGGCAAAACTCTTCTGTTTTAAGAGTTTATATAGATTAGTTATTTCAAAAAAATTAATTGCAAAAAAGAAATAAATCCATTAAAATTCTATTGTGATAGTATATGAAGATTTACAAATAGATATAAGTTATATATTAATTTATTATTTTGAATTAAACCCATTAGTTATTTCAAAAATAAAAATTAATTGCAAAAAGGAAATAAAAAGGAAAGAGAAAAAAATGATTGGTTAAAAAAAAGAGGATTAAGGTGGGCGTGCCACGCAGGCAAAACTCTTATGTTTTAAGAGTTTATATAGATTATATAAAAGTTAGTAAAATTAAAGAAAAAAGAGAATTAAATGAAAAAGAAGAAAAAAGGAGAATTAAAGAAAATCAAAGAAAAACGGCAAAAATAAAAATAAAAATTAGTTAAGACTCCTAAAATGCCTCTAAGATTGACACGTCATCCTATACTCTTCTAAATTAAGAGTTTATATAGATTAGTTATTTCAAAAAAATTAATTGCAAAAAAGAAATAAATCCATTAAAATTCTATTGTGATAGTATATGAAGATTTTCAAATAGATATAAGTTATATATTAATTTATTATTTTGAATTAAACCCATTATTTATTTCAAAAATAAAAATTAATTGCAAAAAGGAAATAAAAGGGAAAGAGAAAAAAGTGATTGGTTAAAAAAGAGAGGATTAAGGTGGGCGTGCCACGCAGGCAAAACTCTTCTGTTTTAAGAGTTTATATATATTAGTTATTTCAAAAATAAAAATTAATTGCAAAAAGGAAATAAAAAGGAAAGAGAAAAAAATGATTGGTTAAAAAAGAGAGGATTAAGGTGGGCGTGCCACGCAGACAAAACTCTTATGTTTTAAGAGTTTATATAGATTATATAAAAGTTATTAAAATTAAAGAAAAAAGAGAATTAAATGAAAAAGAAGAAAAAAGGAGAATTAAAGAAAATCAAAGAAAAACGGCAAAAATAAAAATAAAAATTAGTTAAGACTCCTAAAATGCCTCTAAGATTGACACGTCATCCTATCCTCTTCTAAATTAAGAGTTTATATAGATTAGTTATTTCAAAAAAATTAATTGCAAAAAAGAAATAAATCCATTAAAATTCTATTGTGATAGTATATGAAGATTTACAAATAGATATAAGTTATATATTAATTTATTATTTTGAATTAAACCCATTAGTTATTTCAAAAATAAAAATTAATTGCAAAAAGAAAATAAAAAGGAAAGAGAAAAAAGTGATTGGTTAAAAAAGAGAGGATTAAGGTGGGCGTGCCACGCAGGCAAAACTCTTCTGTTTTAAGAGTTTATATATATTAGTTATTTCAAAAATAAAAATTAATTGCAAAAAGGAAATAAAAAGGAAAGAGAAAAAAAATGATTGGTTAAAAAAAAGAGGATTAAGGTGGGCGTGCCACGCAGGCAAAACTCTTATGTTTTAAGAGTTTATATAGATTATATAAAAGTTAGTAAAATTAAAGAAAAAAGAGAATTAAATGAAAAAGAAGAAAAAAGGAGAATTAAAGAAAATCAAAGAAAAACGGCAAAAATAAAAATAAAAATTAGTTAAGACTCCTAAAATGCCTCTAAGATTGACACGTCATCCTATACTATTCTAAATTAAGAGTTTATATAGATTAGTTATTTCAAAAAAATTAATTGCAAAAAAGAAATAAATCCAATAAAATTCTATTGTGATAGTATATGAAGATTTACAAATAGATATAAGTTATATATTAATTTATTATTTTGAATTAAACCCATTAGTTATTTCAAAAATAAAAATTAATTGCAAAAAGGAAATAAAAAGGAAAGAAAAAAAAGTGATTGGTTAAAAAAGAGAGGATTAAGGTGGGCGTGCCACGCAGGCAAAACTCTTCTGTTTTAAGAGTTTATATAGATATAGATTTTTAATTATTTATTAATTAAGTTGTTTGGATAATTAAGTAAGTTTAATTAATTAATTAATTAAATCTAATTCAGTTAAAATTTGGATACGAAATTAGTCGATATATTTGATATTTTGGTTGGTTAGTTTAGATATTCATCGGATAAGATTAAAATAAAAGCATATTTATTTTAATAAATCAAATATGACTTTTTTTACCTGTTTAGATTTTGAATTGTGTCTTCTTAATTCTTATGTACGTACACTAGACCTGCCAAACAGGTCGGGCGGGTCGGGTTTGGGTCGGGTCGTCTCGAGTTCGGGTCCATTTCGGGTTACGGGTCGTGAAATGCTCAACACATACCCATATTTAACGGGTTCGTGTCGACCCAACGGGTAAAGAGCACTACTCATCCATAATTTTTAAAATGTCATTTACTATTTATACACGTTATTTTAAAATGATAAAATTATGTAAAATATCAATAAAAATTTATTACTTGTTATAATTTCATTCTTTTTAATTTTTGAAGTATGAAATTATACATAATATATAAATGGATATTTTATATAATTATTATCATCCTTAAAACCATACATGAATAGTAAACAACATTTAAAAGTAAACAGATGGAGTATTTTTAATGACTATTTACATAGTTTCTAAATCTAAAATTGTTATATTATCCTAATAATAGTTATATTATTAAAAAAAAAATTAATGTCGCTACAATATTAATATGTAATTTTACATACATAAAAATTGTAATGTTAAATTATAAAGTAAAGTTGATGATGAAAAATATAATATTCAATCCTAATTATTATCAGTAATAAATTTCAATATTAGGTTAAATTGTAATTTATTTATGTTTTTATTATCTTAAAGCTTGACCCAACGGGTGACCCACGGGTTGACCCAACCCGATCCAGAAATTTCGGGTTGAACGGGTTCGGGTTGCTTTGGGTTTCGGGTTGAAATATTTGTGCCAAAACCCACGTTTTACGGGTTGGGTCGAGTCGGGTCCTTGGGTCGGTCACGTTTTGACAGGTCTAACGTACACCATCATTTACTATTTAATTACCCTTCTTCTCACTTCCTTAATACGGAGTATATTTCTTCTTCTTATCTCTACTTCAAGTTTGTTGCATCCGTTCGAAGGATAAATTCGTATAATCATACTAATAATACTAATCAACAATGGTGGAAATTATTGGTGAAACTCAATTTGATTTCTCGCTCTCTTTTATTTTTTAATTTTAATCTTACATTCTCAGTGTGAGATTTGTTTGTATTCATAACTCTATACTGTAGTGAATAGTAACTAGACGCGAAAACCCCAATGTTCCCAATTGAACGCGCGAGATGTGAAAACCCCCTATCTCCCCGAAGAAAGAAAAAACCCTTGCCAAAAATCTCTCGTGCCTACAAACCCGTATACCTCTATTGCAGATCTCCCATCCTTACCTCTGGGTTTGAATGATAATCCTACCTTAACCCTACTCTAGGTAGCCATATCTCATCATTATCCTTGCGTTGGCCTCTTGTTACTGGTGATTTTCGTTTTCCCTAAATCTCAGATTGTGTATGAGGGTGTTCTTAACCCTAATCCCTTCAAATTTGTCTGTCGTTGGTATGGTTTTTGGTTCAAAAAATGGATTTCTGATGGGGATTGGTCTAATCGTCCCCCACCTTAGCCTAATCGGAGGTGTAAGATTCCTAAGTGTGTGAAGATCTGTCCGATTCTAGTTGGTTCCTGTTTCTGCAATTCGGTGAAATCGGATTACTATTACAAGATATTGGGGATGGGGGTGTTGGGGGTGATCGGCTGGGAGGTGTTGATTTGTGCGCTCTCCATCTGAAGGGGGACTGTCTGTTTCTTCTATTTAAACGGTGGGCGACGGGGTGATTTCTCGCACTTCGTCTTCTCTCTTCTTTCTCTCTTTCTTTTTTCATACCAAAAATCTAATTACTCTTCCTTTGTGTGTGTTCTGAGCGTGGCTCCAACTGAAGCCGATAAGGGCAAGCGCCCTCTGGTGGTAGATGATCCTACCCCAGTCATTGAGAAAACCAAAAAGGCGGAAGGCTATAATCTTAAAGAGCAGATTCCTCGGAGCAAAGAGGCGGGTGAATACAATAGAAAGGCAAAGTTGGAGAAGAAATTCAAGAGAAGAACTATCAACAAGGAAAGGCTCCAAGCGTTGTAGGTTATCTACAACCCTTGTTATGTAAGTATTTATGGTGGTTTTATTTTGATCATATCTGACAAAACCCATTGGGTTAGTTTTTGTTCATATAATCCAGACCAAAGTTCTATCAGTCTTGATCTGTTGGGGGTAACATCTAAGCTTCATTAACGGATTTGGCAGTGTAAGATACAATGGATAACATTTGCTTGTAAAACATTGGTTACTCTTCATCAATGGAAATGGGTGTTTATGTATGCTAATGATCCTTCTAACAATAATCTGACTTGGGCAAATATTTTGGGAGTTGCAGTGGATAATCAATTGGAAATTTGCTATGTTAGGTTCTGTAAGAGTTTACATTACCTGTTTGATTCTAATTCAGAAAGAAACTTCAAATGCTACCACCTTGAGAATATATTATCATTAAAACATCTTTCTAATAGCCCATTCTTAGACCCTCTTAATGAACAATTTGTGGTCTTGATTAGTTCTAGACAAGAGCCAATGGCTTATATACCTACTTCTAAGTTCTCAAACTCACTAATGATTGATCCCACTCTTAGATCAAACCATCTGCTATCCTATTTAATGACCATGAATTTCTTAAATAAAAAATTTATCATCAAACAAAGAGTGTTTAGTGATACCATTGTCTCTTTGGTTATTTATCAATTGGCAGTTGTAATCCCTTCTAGAACTCGTTTAAAGGTAGACATGTATGTCTATGGTTTGCTTTGACATAGAATTGTGATGGCCTATTGCTTGATGTGTGTATTATCTTGGAGGAATGTTTGGACAATTTCTAATGTGGGCGGATGTAGATTTAAGCATTGTAGTTGCAATTCCTATGATAATTTAAATATGGAGCAGATGAGTGTTATGAATGTTATGATTCAATGGTGCAAACTTGTCTCCGTGAAAAGGCTTTCCAAGCTTTCTGTGTTCAGTTTTATGTTTAACTTGATTAAGAAAATGTTGATTAAAACTATATCAAGACAACTGCATATTTGGACAAACTTAGCTACATGTGGCTTAAATCCATGTCATGAGAAATGGTTTGAAAAAACTAAAGGGGTCATACAACTAGGAGTTATTATATGTGTAAATATGTTTTTTCTATTAGAAGTTCCACACCCTCGGCTTCTAATGGTTTGAACAGTTATGAAATGAAAGTCGTTTTTTGGAACATTAGAGGCGTAGGAAGGGGAAATATTTGGTTAGATCTAAAGGCAATGAGGATAAACGACCACATCAATCTAATGGCAATTGCAGAGACCAAAACAAGCACAATTCCACAGGAGAAAACTTGGAAAGCTACAGGGCTTAATAATGCCATCTGGTCGATAGGGGAGGATAGAACGGGTGGAATTGGATTATTGTGGAACGAGAACGCCTTTACTAACGAGACAATAGAAGCTGAGGTGATTCTTCCGAGAGTGATCCGTGTAAAATATAAGTGCAGTGATAAAAACTCTATAGGAGTGATCTTCTTTGTTTATGCCCCCCCCCCCTCCCTGCATGAAAGTGACAAAGACGCATTCTGGTCAGAATTTTCGAATATAATCATCAATGAGCCTCTACCATGTCTAGTCATTGGGGATATGAACAAAATAAGCAGCATCAATGAGAAGGTTGGTGTGCTCTAGCTGAAATTCCGTCTTCAGGAAATCAATTCACCTGGCGGAAAAAAAGGGAAGGGGAAGACAATATATGGGAAAAACTTGATCGAGTCCTAGTTCAGCATGAGTTCCTTAGCACCTTTCCCGAATTAGCTCCTTTTAATGGGGCTTTTTTCGGGTTCAGATCACTGCCCTATTTCAATCTGCCTAGATTCTAGGCGACAATTTATTCCACCACCGTTCAAATTTGAGAATATGTGGTTACATAGGATGGATTTTAGGAATATTGTTAAGCAAGCTTGGAGAGTAATATGCTCGGGGTCAGCAATGTATAGATTAATTTATAAAACAAAATTTCTGAAAAATAAAGCCAAAACTTGGAACAAAAACTCCTTCGGGAATGTTTTCCGTCAAATACAATTAGTTGAGAAAGAGCTGATCGCCTTACAATCAAAAAATTCTCCAAGAACGGGTAAGGAAATTACGGTGGAGAAGCAACTGATTAAGAAAAAAGAACAATTGATAAAATTTAAAAATAAATATTGGGGACAAAGGGCGAAATCTAAGCATATCAAGTTAGCAGACTCCAACACGGGCTATTTTCACATAATAGCGTCTGGAAGACGAAATAGGAAGATAATCTGAAGCATCACATCGGCTTTAGGGACACAAGTCATGGGTGAAGATAATATCAAGGAAGAAGTGAAAATGATTTTGATAGGCGGTTTTCCAAAGAGCAGATAAATATGAATTTACTTAACGAGTACCTTGAACTAATACCAACGAATGTCACAGAAGAGGAAAATAATAGCCTCAGACAGCAACCGACTAACTGCGAAATAAAGAATGTTGTCTAGGCTCTGGGTAGAAACAAATCCCCAGGCCCGGATGGTATGACAACTGAATTCTACAAAGCGTACTGGGATATAGTCGGATGTGATGTCGTTAAAGCAGTCAAAGCGTTTTTTCATTCTGGTAAACTGCTTATGCAGATCAACCACACATTCATGACGCTACTACCTAAGTGTGACAATCCCTCTAAGACTGTGGACTATCGACCTATAGTATTAGCCTATGCTCGACGATATATAAGATAATCTCAAGAATTCTTACTGAGAGACTTAAAAGAGTGATAGGGAAACTTATTCACCCGTTTCAAGGCACCTTTGTGTCTGATAGAGCCATACAGGATAATATTCTTATTGCACATGAGATTTTTCACTCTTTCAAAACACGGAAAGGGACGGAGGGCTGGCTAGCAATTAAAATTGATATGGAAAAAACATATGATAGAGTTGATTGGACGTTCACAGAGGCAGTTTTGAGGAAATTCGGGTTTAGTGATCAAGTTATTAGGTTAATCATGGAATGCGTTACAACAATGTCCTTCTCTGTACTTGTCAACAATGGGCCCACGGAAGTGTTCAAACCTTCGCGAGGGCTGAGACAAGGTGACCCCATGTCCCCATTTCTGTTTATTATTGGTGCAGAAATCCTCGCTAGGAAACTTAATCGGAATCCAACCTTAATCATTCAGGTCTTGGATTCCGGTTTGGCCATTCAGGTCCAAAAATCCCCTTTCTTGCTTTTGCTGATGATGTCATTATTTTCGCTAAACGCAACCAAACGACTTGTGAAAGAGTAACTAAAATCATCGACGATTACTGTAAACTCTCAGGCCAAAAAGTGAACTATAATAAATCTGCTTTCCAGGCTTCCCTAGGGATACCTTCCGCGCGAATTGCTACCATTGAAGGGTGTCTTAATATTGCGAAGCAAGTGAAACTAGACAAGTATCTTGGATATCTGATTGTCAATGGTAGAGTGAATAAAGATACATTCGAAGAATTAATTGGAAAAGCTACATGTCAACTATCAAAATGGAAGGCCGACTCTCTCTCACAACATGGTAGGTCGGTGCTAATAAACTCAAACTTAGCAACTAAGCCACTTTTTGCAATGCAAAGTTTCATGCTTCCTGTGTCAATACATTCAACACTAGATAAGGTTAATAGAACTTTTTTCTGAAATAAAGATCTACAGTACAAGACATTAATAGGATGGGACAGAGTGTGCAGACCCATAGTAAAAGGTGGAATGGGGCTACGCAAGACAAAAGAAATGAATGAGGCCCTTCAAATGAAACTCGTTTGGAAAATTCTTGCGGAACCAGACAATGTTTGGGTAAGAATTATTAACCATAAATATTTAAAATATGAGTTCATTCTGAATTATGATAAGAGAGGAAATGCTTCATGGCAATGGACACAACTTAGGAAAATCATTGAGCCATTCAAGAAAGGGTTAGCATGGTCAGTAGGGGATAGAAAAACGATTAAGTTCTGGAAAGATAAATGGGCGCCCATTAAGAATATCAATTCAGCTTGTCTTGACCTGACAAGTATTAATAAAGATGAAACTGTGGAACAATATATCACGAATGGTGTTTGGAACAGGACAAAGCTAGAATCAATTCTGGAATATGAGGTGGCACAACAAATTGCAGACATCCCTCTACCGGTAAGTCAAATTCAAGATAGAATGTATTGGTGGCCGGACAAAAAAGGGCGGTTCACAACGTCAAGTGCATATAAACTGAATACAAAATCGATAGATTTAACAAACGACATCAATGAGTGGATCTGGAAACTCAATATCCCACCAAAGATAAAGAATTTTATGTGGAAAGTCTGCCACAATGGACTATACCAACAACTGCCCGACAATCTAGAAGAGGAATTGCCATCCCACCTTATTGTGCGGTCTGCGACCATCATGAAGAAGATACTGCTCATCTTCTATTCGAATGCAAGTATTCGTTGTGTTGCCCAAATCTGCCCAATGTAGTAAAATCAAAAATTTGTGAGAAGATAAAAGAGTCAAGGAACATTGAATCACTGATGGCCTTCACTGCAGGACTACTTGACGGCCAGCAAAGAACACAGTTGGCTTTTCACTGGCGGACCACCTGGTTATGTCGGAATAAATTAATCTTCCAACAAAAAAAGCTTCCGAATACGGATGGATTCCTACAAATGGTTAATTCGTTTTTCAACGAATGGGAAAAGGCAGATAGATTTATAGAAGGTGAAAACACTGTTATCAGAAACAACGGAAATAGGATCCCAAATAATACAAGGACAAAGCACAAAAACAAATGGAAAAGGCCACCACCAGGTAAATGGAAACTAAATTTCGATGGCTCAGCGTCCGACAATAGACAAAGCTCTGTAGGGTATATTATCCGCGACGATAAGGGTGATGTTTCTGCCCTAGGGGGAAGAATAATTGGGCTACACAAACCATTAATGTCTGAGGCACTAGCATCGAGAGAGGGAATCCTCAAGGCCCGTGAAATGAGAATACACAGTCTCGTTATTGAAGGCGACTCGCTAATAATCATAGATCATCTGAGATCCAAAACAAAATGTCCCTGTGAAATAGAGCTAATTATGTCTGATATTAGCTCTCTCATATCTGGGTTCTACGAAGTGTCGTTCTCCCACGTCCTTCGTAGCGGTAACTCTATAGCATATAAGGTTGCACACCTTGCTCTTGTTGCCCCACCACCTCATTTCACAATGATCCAGGTCTTGTTGACCTCATCCGCAAGGATGCTATTGGGTAGCTTTATGGTCCCGAATTCTTAACCAATAATAATAAAAAAAAACTCTATACTGTAATTTATTCGGGTTACGATCTCACATGAGAATCAAAATTTGATTTTAAGTACTTGGATTATTGTTTGTAGGAGTTACTTGACTAATTATGGACCATAATGAGTATAGTCACGAAATCAAATACGGAGTAAGTGATAATTAATTGATCGGTTAAAATCTTTGGAGTTTTTTTGTTGTTGTTAAAATTCAAATATGGAATAACTAATAAGACATTGACCTAATCCTAACAATATCTTAATATTGTAATTTTTTTTTCAAATTTACAATCTTAATCACGATCATCCTAACAATATTTGAAATTTTTTTAATATCTAGATTTGAAAAAAAGGATCAATTTTATTATCTTATAATAAACACTTCTAAAAATGAAAAGCAATAAAATACAAACCAACTCATTTTTCAGACAAATGAAAAAGCAATAAAACAAATAACTAAAATATGATATTTACTACCTCCGTTCCAAAATACATGGGTTTTTAGTTTTTGACACGTTTTTTAAGAAGCAAAAAAATCTATAAAATATTATTTTTTTAATTAATTTTTTTATATAATTTAATACTCATTAGTAATAAGTATCAAATTATGTAAAAAAATTCATTAAAAAAATAATATTTTATATAGTTTTTTGCTCCTTAAAAAATGTGCCGAAAAGTCAAAACCTATGTATTTTGGAACGGAGGGAGTATTAACCTACTAGTTATACTAGTTTTTAAACCCTAAATCCCTGGCTGCTTTCTTTCTTTCTCTCCCTTCCACCGTTTCTCTGTCTTTCTTTTTCCCAGACCAACAGCGAACAACCGAACTGTCGTGGCCACAGCCGCTGAGCCGCCACACTTCAGTCCCTCTCCCGTCGCCGGCCGGACTCGCGGGCCCTAGAGTCGCCATCTCCGCCCTCCGGTCGCAGCTGTAGTCACTACCCGTGCCCACTAAATTGGTTCCCACAAAAGCATCTGATTCTCCCCTATTTGATAAATTCCCACCAACACCCGACACGATTTCAGGTGCAAGGAGGAAAATGGTATCTGCGATCTTCAATGGCTATTGCTCTTCTCCAACGACGGCTCGTCTGCTGCCTCCTAGCCGACTCGCGCTCCGCCATGGCGGCTACCTTCACTTTTGCCCTTGCTTTTCCCTTCCCTTCACCCCTCCAAACCCTCCTTCTCCCTCCTCCCTCCATTCCCCTTCTTTTCAAATCCTCACCTCTGTCTCAGGTATTCCTCTGACTTATAAATTTCCTATCTTGCACTTGTTTTCCATGCTGAATCGTTGATTTGATGCTGTATTCCTGTTTGGTTATTACATAATTTTCTTCAAATTTTATCTTCTGGTGGGATTGTATTGAAATAATTGGTATGAACTTGTGTTGTTTGAAGCTGCCATGTCCACTGAGAGCTCTGCAAAAGTAATTGATGGGAAAGCAGTTGCACAAAAAATCAGGGAAGAAATAGCTGTAGAGGTGTCAAGGATGAAGGAGGCAGTGGGTCTAGTTCCAGGGTTGGCGGTTATCCTTGTCGGAGATAGGAAGGATTCCGCAACTTATGTTCGTAATAAGAAGAAAGCTTGCGCTTCAGTTGGAATCAATTCTTATGAAACGCATTTTCCTGAGAATTCTTCGGAGGAACAAGTACTTGACTCCATCGCCAGCTTCAATGCTGATGCTTCAATACATGGCATCCTTGTTCAGTTGCCACTCCCTTCGGTATGCTTTAGCTATCAAACGTTTGTTCAGTTGGCATTTGTTTTTACTGCCTCAAAAGGGAGTGTGATGATATTTGTCCATTATTTATAGGAGGAATGAACTGAAATTGTAGGTGTTAATTATCTCTGATTCATGGTTGTAACATAGAGCAAGGGCTCGCTTGCTATACATTCAGGTATTATGTTTGAGTAAGAAATCAGTTTGGGCACATATCTGGTTGGAATAGAATTTCTATATTTTGTGGTGGCTCCTTGTAAATCCCACTCCCAATCCTATTCTAGGAATCCACTTCATTCTTATTTCCCAACCCAATTCCTAAACTAGATACCCTCGTACCAAATGAGCCCTAAAGAGTCTGAATGTGTTATTTTCCTTTCGAGTTCCGAAAATCAGCTCCCTTATTTTACTATTTCATGCACTGTATTTTGTTGCTGTAGTCGTCGTCTTTCAAGAGTATCTCATACATACTGTATTGCTTTTTAGCTGGCTTAATTATCAACATTTTATTTGTCCTACTTGATAAGCTGAATGGCTTTTTTTCTTCTGTTTGCAGCACATGAATGAGGAGAAGATTTTGAATGCTGTGAGCATCAAAAAGGATGTGGATGGCTTTCACCCACTAAACATTGGTCGTCTTGCAATGAGAGGAAGAGAGCCCATGTTCGTACCTTGTACACCTAAAGGATGCATTGAGCTGTTGCATAGATATGGAATCGAAATAAAGGGGAAAAGGGCTGTCGTCATAGGGAGGAGCAACATTGTCGGGATGCCTGCTGCACTTTTATTGCAAGTTAGTGCTTATATGTTAACTACTCTATTTTTCGCAAATCTTACTACATGTTGTTAGCTGATCTTTTCTTTTCCATCAAAATTGCAAAGAGAGAAGATGCGACAGTCACTATTGTTCATTCAAGAACCAAGAATGTCGAGGATATCATAAGGCAAGCAGACATTATAATATCTGCCGCAGGAAAAGCGAACATGGTGAAGGGAAGCTGGATAAGGCCTGGAGCTGTTGTCATTGATGTTGGAATCAATCCCGTTGAGGTTAGTGCTCCCTCATCAACTTAACATCTCTAAGAACATCTATTTACAAAGCGGTGTTGGGATTTACTTCCACTTTCATGGCAGGACCCTGAAAGTCCTCATGGCTACAGGCTGGTTGGAGATGTTTGCTATGATGAGGCAATCCAGGTGGCTTCGGCTGTTACCCCTGTTCCTGGAGGTGTTGGTCCAATGACGATTGCAATGCTTCTCTCTAATACGCTCCGGTCGGCAAAGAGAACCCACAATCTTGAGTGAACACCTTGGAGAAATAATCCGTTATGGTAACGTTATACTGCCTACTAGTTCTAATTTCCTATCACATGAAGAGGAATGAAAGTCAAAAGCACCCAACTATACAAAGGCCTCTAGTTGTGAGTCTTCTTAATCTTTCTGTTGCAGAAGTTATGTTTATCAACGCATCCGTCTGAGATTTTAAAAGGGATTTACAGTTACTATGGTGTGTTAGATTCATATGTGAATGTGACCGACATTCGTCAGGTCAAAATTTTCGATGTAGTTTGAGGTTGTCTGGAATTTTGTTTGTGGTCAAAAGTCTGAGATTAACTGTTGCGTATGCATTGGAGCTCTTTTGTAGCCCAAATCCTAGGGCGTGTTTGTGAGGGGATGGTGGGTGGGGTTGAAGATTTTTTCAGGGTCTAAGCCGGTGTGTTTGGGATGGGTGCTGGAGGTGGGGATCAAATGGGGTAGAGGGGATGATGCAGTCACCACTGATTCTCCCATCTTTGATTTGTGGGTGGAGATATTTTTCCACCCCAGATAGGTTTTCTTGCCCTCTTTGCTTCAAGGCAATTAGCAGTAGCAACCTTCATTGTTGCAGGTCTTGCCCGCCGCAACTGTGGCTGTCACCGCCCAAGACGCCTCCCCCCGGCAGCACTGCGGTATCGGCGATCCAGGCCGGAGCAGGGCTCTCCCCCGGCAGTGCTCCCTCCCCGGTTTCACCTGTAAATCCCCAACCTAAAAATCCCAGTTAATCAAGTTGGTAGATTCATTCAACCCAATTTCTTCAACATTCAAGTTTGTAGATTTTGTTTCTTTTTTTGGTTTGGTGCAAGTTCTTAATTTGTCGGATGACTACAATTTCATTTTACCTGCCAACAATGAAATGATTCTTGAAAAAAAAAGATGATATCTAATGATCCTTGAAAGATGGATTTCAATATTTATCGTCGGGTGTTTTGTTAGATTTTGTCTCAGCAAGCGCTAGCAGATGAATGTGCTCATTTCTAGACAACGCGCTAATGTCAACCCAGAAATGAGGCTTTGCAATACCCCTACAATTCCAGAAGGCAATCTTCATAAAAAAGACTTGATGAGTAAGGGGAGGAAGGTGCAACCCCCCAAACCGAATGCATTGGTGTGAATATTTCAAAGATAATTTGAGATTGGCAAGGATATCCCGAGAGATTAAGAAAGAACAACACATTAAACAATAATTGTAGAAAGAAAGCTTACAAGTGATAAGCGCAGTTGTTCTTTTCGTTGAGACCAAGCAAGAAAGGAACAAAGCAATTCTAAAACCAGTCACCCCAAAGTTTGATAACCAAAATCAGCAGGCCAGGTGAAAAGGATCGATCAAATTGTCACAGAAACAACGTGTTTAAGTGGACACTGGACACCAATAAGGTGGCCACTGGCCAGGACCATCCCATAAACGTCAAGCACCAAGCGATAATCCAACGAGTTAAAAACAACCCTTCCGCATGTATGTTATAATAATCACGCAGAAGCTAAATATATTTTTAATTTTTTTTAATATTAAGGTAAAATAATTTCGTGGGACGGGATTGTGGAACAAAAGATTTACACTGCAACAAGATTAGTCCTCTTTCAACTATTCATTGCTGCAGGATGTAGCTAGAAACAATTGAGCAACTTCCAAGTTTCAGATCGAAAAACGTTGATAAGTTGTGAGATACAACATAACCAACAAAAAGGGAAATCGAAAATTATACATTAAAAAATACAATGGCAAGGTCAATTACTTTTACACTTCTAGTATCATCTTTTAATCACAATCGAATATCGATAGCAATTAAAAAATACAATGGCAAGGTCAATTACTTTTACACTTCTAGTATCATCTTTTAATCACAATCGAATATCGATAGCAAGATCCCTTGCAGCTAGAAAAGGTACTACCATGGTTTCAAGTCGCCGACAGGTCCTGCAGTCCAGTTGAGGGTCTTCTCCCCTGGTCTCAAGTATATGCTCCTGTCATGGGGCAGTTTTCGTGCCAGTCCATTCAAAATTTGATGGAAGGCATCCCCGGCTTGCACGGGTTGTGGAAACAGCATCGCTTGTTTCATCGATGGGTTTGCAAGCAATCTCTGCTTCCGTAGTATAACTTCTGGTGGAATTGATGCAAGTATGCTGTCCAAATTCGGTACGTCCTTCTCAGCAACAAAAACCCCAATATCTTCCCATGGGATTGCATCAGCAAAGGGTAACACAATGTCGTCGGCTATAATAACAGGAATGCATCCAAATATAACTGCCTCAACCAATCTAGGACTCCACGGTGCCCAGCCAAGTGGGCATAGACAGAAAACAGCTCGCTGCATGTCCTCGTAGTATGTTGTTGGATGCTCAGTGGAGATGTCAAATAATGGATTGTCTTTGAAGTTCTCCCATACAGCAGCTCGGGCACCTCTGTAAAAGATTCAGGAAAATAACAATTTCATTAGTTGCTTTCCAAGAAAGACAGTATCGATCTGTTCAAACGCAGGGATTAAATGAAGCATACCTAGCATAATAACCACCTTCAGGGTCATTACCCACATCATAAAACAATCCTCGGAAGTAAACAAAGATGGAACGTGGAGTATCTGGGGGGATTAAATGAGCTTGCATTTTCTGTGGTGGAGCATATGGGGGAATAGTAATTGATCCTTCCTTTAAGCACACATGGTTTCTTTGGCCAAAAGTTTGCACTAAGGTGGCACGCTGAAGCAAGGGCAGAATTCCTCTCTCAATTGCTTTCTCTTCCTGGTAATGTTCACAAGGATTACAGTAGAAAATAACATGATTTTCTAATAACATAGTTAGGGGCACTTGTGTTCTATTCCGGTTCAGGCCAGAAAGCTGGTCTGAACTCTGAATCACAGATTGGAATAAACATACCAAACCTGGACTAAACACGTCGTTCCTAGTTTTTCCCAAAACAGGTTTAATGAGTTGAAATTGACAGGAAAAAAATGAAATGGAATGAACAGTAATTGAATCCTTTATGGTATGGGTTGGGACTTGGGCGGGTAAAAACCAGTCAGTTAAATCCAAAATCTCAATGAATTAGGCTCGGATTTTAATTCTTCTTTTTCTTCTTCAAATTACAGTTTCCCTTTTCCACCTGGTTCGGATTGTGAATGTCCTCAAATATAGCATTCAAAGTCTTCTCCTAGTTCATTATTTATTAGAAGGCAATAGGTTAGGAAGAGTAAGGATGTATTAGGTAAACACTTACTTGGTAATGAAAGCAAGCCCCAAAGTCATGAGGCGCCACAAAAAAGTGATCAGCTCCTTCTGTCCGATTCCAATACGGCCAGTTTGATGAGATGAGCTGTATTGCACTCCTCATCATTCGTGGGGATTTGAATGGCAAAGGAAGGCCATTTGGTGTTAAATCACAGGTGGAGTATACTGGAGTGTAGAACCAATCAGCTTCATCAGGGTTGAGGGTTCTTACAGGACTAGATAATAGGAAACGGTGCATATATATCTCTGCAGCAAACATGTGGGTAAGACACCTAGGATCTTTCTGCAATATTTTTTTGTTGTATTTGCTTGGAAGCTCATACACAAAAACCTTCAACCTTCCAACAGGATTGTCTTCTAGAACATCACCAGCGCTCCCTGCAACAGAAAAAACACATTTGTGAAGTACTGAATAAAAAAAGAGTTGAAAGCATCTCAGTTTAGATTACTGTAAGAACATTTTAGAAGAAAAAGCAGTCACATTTAGTGCTCCATATGGCTAGTGGGATACTGAGAAGGATAGCGAGAAGTATTCAAGTGACAGTTTAAAGCATGAAAAGTTCAAAGTATTATAATGCTGAAGATTTCCCTTTAAGAACGATTAAACAAATTGAGTTATTTTGCTCACTACTTAATTTTTCAATCATTTGAGATGCTTGCGTATTGCTTCTAATTAGGAAAGACAATGATCGGAATGAATACAACTAGGGTGGGCTACCGGTTAGGTAGTTATCCTAATTTTTGCCTACCATAAAAAAAATTATCAGAATGAATACACAAGGCAAATTCAAAGAATTATCACTCCATATTAGAATCATTTTTCTATCGAGAAGAAGATACAACATTAGGATTAAAATGCTACTTTATGTGGATACTATTGTGATAACCAAGTAGGAATTCCCAATTATCTAGAAAGTACAGAGTAATAGTTCAAACATTTCAAGTATAGGACAAGTTCTCAATTATTCCTCGTCTTTTAAGTGCTCCTCAAATAAGTCACATGCAAGGCCTCAAAATGAATCCAGATTTCCTTTGTCATTTTCCCTGATTCCTTTTCACTATGTAATAGATTCAGTAATAAACTCCCAGGTAATCAATCAATAAGAATGGGGTCAGATTATATAACACAATTTCTGAAACTTGTGTCTACAATAATGCAATAGAAATGAGGGACAGTAACATAACAGAGTGAACTGACTCTATGAACTGAGCAGATATCAAAACTTGGGATTCCTTCATAGCGCAACCAGGCTATAAAAAACTGATGATATAAGGCAAGACCAGACAATAGAACTGTTTGAAATATGTATTCAGAAGGTATTACATTGCTCTCCTCCCTCCTATCATGATCTTATTTACCCTACAACACCAAATATCTTCCTGTTGCTGGAAGCTGATGCTTCTAGGATGAGCATTGCATTTTTAGGTTATCTTCATTACAATTTCAAATTATAAGGATTATTAATGATACGATCATAACCATTGCAAAATAGGCATGCTTTCATGCACCAGCCACTGTCAAAGGTCGGTGCAAAACTTGAGAAGCAATTTCCCATGGCATAAAATGAGCCGGGGCTAAAATAAAACAGCAACGCCATGACTATGCCAATCTGATCCTTTACCAAGAAATCTCAAACAAAGAACAAAGAGTTGTAAAATCTGCGGTGGAAAACACCACATCATCTAACCAAATAGATCTAACTTGATATACCTAACCAAATTAAACATATCATAGATCAACGTACGAACTGCAAAGATCCGGCAAAAAGCTTGAAGATATTTACAAATTAACACAAATTACCGAATCCAAACATAGGGAAAACTCGCCCAAAGAAGCAGAAACCTCTAAATTTCTACATCTCAATTCGAAATTAAGATCAAACAGCAAGAAAAGAAAGCAAAAAGCTGTGAAGAGAAACCTGAAATACGCTCGGTGCGAGGCTTTTGAAGTTGTTGCTGCTCAGCACAGATTGCTGCAGAGAAGATGAAAATTGACAACAGCAAAAGAGAGATTTTCAACTCCAACCTCGAAATCTCCATCTCCGTCCGCACTGTAAGGCGAAGCCTCCGATCAGCGGTCCAAATGGAACAATCGAGTAGCGATTCTTAAACTGCAGCGGTGAGCCGGTGAGGGTTAGGAAAGAAGTCAACTTCATTTCTGATGGATTGAATCGACGTTCAAACCGCCTGAGCTGCCTCTCTTTTTTTTTCTTTTTTTTTTCTCTTTTCTCTCTCTTTTTTTCTCTCTCTCAGCAGGAGATTTTTTTTTCGGATTTTTCGCCCGGTGCCCTCGAGGTATGGGCAAATTCGCGAGGTATACAAAAGTTTGCTCTATTTCGCCAAATATCCTGAGGTTTTCATTTTTTTCGCGATATACCCCTCCGTTATCTCGGTTATATTTTTCGTCAAATAAAAAACAAAATAAATGAAAAACACATCCCCTTCCTGTGCACGGGATGAAGCCATGAAGGGTGTTGCAAAGACCATTAGCCGAGAGAGAGAGAGGAGGAAGAAGAGGCCGATGAGGCGACGACGACTCTGATGGACTCGACGCCGGTGGATCCACATATACAAGGCCGGCGCCGACGGTTTCCCAGAAGGTAAGACTTGTCTCATTTTAAACTAGATTTGGGGATTAAGGGTTTTCATTTCAAATTGGGGGCAATTGGAGGTTGGGTTTGGATTTACGGATCGATTATAGGTTTGGAACTACTCATAACAAATAAGGGTTCTTCAAATTTAATAAGGGGTGAATTTAATAGGCTTCGAACTAACAAATAAGGGATCTTCGAATTTAGGGTTAGTATTTCATTTGCAGGATGACTTATGGGTTGTTGTTCATCTTCTTGTATCTGAATTCGCCCCTATGGAGTTTTGGGAATTTGCCTTATGAATTAAGTTCTTTTTTCACAAATTGCTTGGATTGTTGGAGCTCTACATTTTTTCAGCATTCTAATTTTGAAGCTTGAATGAACTAAAAGTCACCTGAAAGCCAATCTTGCGATAGTACTGGCTTTAGAGAAATTGTGGAAAAAAAAACATTATCATGGGAAAAGTAGAGGCTATTGTCAAGGTGTATAAAGTGATTTTGATGTGGTATTTACTAGCATGTGTACTGTCTTTTTTGGTTCTCATGGTTTTGTCCGGCAGAAAATACCTGCTTCCTATATTTGGATGAAAATGTTTTTACATGATCTATCAAGTTTCAACTGCCACTATTGTGCTTTTTTCTAATATAGTACATATAGACTAAGAATATACAGGAAAATGTGTTTTCATTTTTACCTTAATGTATGCTTATTAATGGTGACTGTAGGGGTCAGTGCAAGTTCAATGCGATTTGAAGGGGACGTATCTAAAAGGGGAGGCTTGCGACTTTGCTCGTGGCTTGATGATGGCTCCTCTGTTGACGAAGGTATTTGATATTAATCCTCGTTTCGCAGTTTTTGTTGCTGGCTTCTTATGCCCGTTAGTGAATTTGGGGTTGTTGCTGGTATATTGGAAAAAACTTGGTGATCAAAGCATCAAGATTTAATTGAATCAAAAGAAGGAATAAGAATTTCTTGTGTATTTATCCGGGGGAGAAACCTCCAACTATGCGATCTTTACATAGCAACTTCTTTAGTTTTCTGTTCACTGCTGACACCATTGTGGTTGCTTCTAATATGCCTAAAGTATTTGAAAATTTAAGCCTTTTCGCTCAAATGGTAGAGCATTGTGCTTATGCACAAAGATGTGGGTTCGAATCCCACATAGGCTATCAAAAATCGTGAGTTGAAGTGCATAGGTATTAGAAATTAGTTGCTTAATTTCATGACTCATTAGATTAAAAGGCCATTGAAATCCATGCTATATGATTTTTATAGGAGAAAATTTGTACACTTGTACCTATTATAATACCAAGTTACTTGGAATGTGAAACTAGCTAGATCTATGACTCACTAATCTACTGTACGTCATTTATTTGATGAATTTGGAGATGGTATGTAATCTACTAACATTGAATTATTTTTCGGAATTCTATTTCAATCTAGCTTATATTTGAATTCAAGTTTGTAATGCAGTCTCTACATTTCAGATTCTATTTCAATTGGTCATAAAAGAACAAAAGCTAAGCAACATGATAACTACATAAAACCATAAATAGTCTATACGAGATTTGAACTCGCATCTTTGTGCATGAGCACAACGCTCTACCATTTGAGCTAATAGACTTAAAACCTCTCAAAAATTGATTTCAATTTATAAATCAGTCATGCTAAAAATCAGTTTATAGGACTAGGAAAGCTTCTACCAAGTTTCTAACCAACCCTCAAAAGATCAAGATGATCCAGATAGGCAACCACGTACCCTCATCAGTAAACTCAACGAAAGCGAACCAGAGTACGAAATTTGGATCCTCGCAAACTCGACAGTCGACAACCTTCACATACGGGAAACCGTAATCGTTTCAATGGATAGCCACTTAACCAATAGTAACATAGATCATCAACCCACTAAAAGCACTAGAGAAAAAATATTTTACCTGTCCACACTTGATAAACAAAGCTGCTAGCTGATCTTCAGTCACCTTAAACACCTAATAAGAACACAGATAACACAATTAGCTCTTCAAATAAGCCACCCAACGATGATGCCAGAGGGAGAAAGCAAATATGGGGTTTATTTACATGATGGTCAATATCAGAAACAAACACAGTCCTACGAACTACCTCCTCCCTTTGGAACATGGTAGACCTACCACTATTGTTCCTCCTCTTATCTTGATTATACCCCACTTTATTCTAGAAATCCCAATCCAATCAAAGCAAGAATGCAATATCAAAATCATACCCAAAATCAAAGCAATTGGGAAAGAAAAGGTGATAAAAATTTCAAGTTACCCATCTAAAACCGCTCAAATTAACAACACCCTTCCTCAATCTCCTCATTCGATTCATCCCGAACCTGTTCACGAAGAATCCGTTCTTGAAGTTGTGGCTAGGGTTTGAGAAATAAGGAGGAACAAACTCCTTAGCCATGGGAATGGAAATCGGCAATGGAAGATTACCTGTTCAATTTTACGGTTAACCTCGAAGATGAGGACGAGATCGAGTATCCAATTTGAGACCTAATCACGAGAGGGAGATTTCGTCAACATTTGCTTAAGTTTAATCTATTTAGAATCAAGGTGGAGCAATTTACCTTTACAAAGAAGCCACCAGCCAACATGAAAGGCATCACAGTGACGAATGCTAGAGGCATCGCCTTCTTCAAATCCATCAAGTCAATGAAGCCCCAATCGCTACAGTCGGGATCCACTGGTCCAAATTACCTATCTCCCCACTGTCACTTCTTTTCTATTGGTCCACATATCACTTCTTTTTATTTTTCATTAACTTAACCCAAAAAATTAATTTTGTACGGGTATTAACCATTAACCCATTACTCATTTCCCGCCCACTTTCCCGCTTCAATCTTCCCTCCTCCTAGTTCCAGTTCCAACCTCCCCAAAATTCCTTGTCCTTCCATTAAAAAAATTTGAACTTTCAACCCACATTAAATGCAACCAAGGACCAAGGACATCAGTAATTTCTAATAGCAGTCGACAATCAATAGTGAAAACTTAGATTCGGTAAATCTGTGTTTTTTTGGGTGATTTAGGCCTATTTTGAATATTTTCTTTGTGAATAAAATCATTAGAATAATTCTTTATACAATTCATTAGTATGTGTAATCAATTGTTTTTTTAATATATATATAAATTTCAAGGTTATGGATGGACTTGATGTCGCTAGCCAAAAAGCACAATCCCGACGTCGATTGGAATTTGAGCAAGATGATGGCCTTACCGTTGATGAAGAGAGCAAGGATGAGATGGATGCTAAGATATCTGAAGCATTGGTGCCCAGAGTCGGAATGGAGTTTCAAACAGAAGAAGCAGCTTATGAATTTTACAACACTTATGCTTTAGAGTTTGGTTTTTCTGTTCGGAAAAGCAAGTCACATAGCTACAAGGGGAAGGTGACTGACAGGATTTTTGTGTGTTCGTGTGAAGGTAAACGTGGTCCGGATAAGCGAGATGCTTTCTATAAATCACATCGACCGGAGACAAGATGTGGATGCTTGGCTATGCTAAAAATCCGTTGTCGTAAAACCGATAGGTATTGTGTCGTCAAGTTCATTGCAGAGCATAATCACAACTTGGCAAGTCCAAGTAAAGCTCATTTATTCAGATCACATCGAAGGATATCAATTTCTCAAGCATCTGAAGTAGATATGGCTGAGATTTCGGGGATTGCTCCAAAAAATGCATTTGAGTTCATGGCTAACCAAGCTGGAGGTCGCGAAAATCTTGGATTTGCTCATGTGGATTACAAGAATTACTTGCGAACTAAGCGCACATTGCATATGCGATCAGGAGATACAGGTGGTGTTTTAGAGTACTTGCAAATGATGCAAATAGATGATCCTAGCTTCTTTTATGCTATTCAAGTGGATGAAGATGATTTGATTACTAATATATTTTGGGCTGATGCAAAAATGATGGCTGATTATGATGATTTTGGTGACGTAGTTTGCTTTGATACTACATATCGGAAGCATAAAGATGGTCGCCCCATTGCCTTGTTTGTTGGTGTGAATCATCACAAGCAAAGTGTTATTTTTGGCTGCGCATTATTATATGATGAAACAACGTGTTCATTTATATGGTTGTTTGACACATTTAAGAGGGCTATGGGGGGGAAATTACCAAAGACAATCCTTACTGATCAAGATGTTGCAATGTCAAGTGCACTTGCTTCCCAATGGCCAGATAGCTACCATCGACTTTGCTTATGGCACATATTTCAGAATGCAGCCATTCATTTGAGTCATGTGTTTAATGGCTTTAAAGAGTTTGCAACAGATTTTAGTTCTTGTGTTTATGATCATGACCATGAAGAAGGTTTTTTGAATGCTTGGAGTGAGATGCTTCGTAAGTATGACTTGCAGAACAATGCTTGGCTAAAGAGGATGTTTAGCATCAAAGAAAAATGGGCATTAGTATATGGGAGAGATACCTTCTGCGCAGACATGATCACTACCCAGCGGAGTGAGAGCATGAACAAGCTTATCAAAAGCTATGTAAGTTACAAGCATGATATGAGGAGATTTTTCGAGAACTTTCAGCGATTACTGTATAATCGGCGATATGATGAAATGGTTGCAGATTTCAAGGCTAGCCAAAGTAAGGAGGTAGTGTCTTTTCCAGTTGAAATTTTGAAGCATGTTGCGATTGTGTATACACCAAAAGTCTTGAAATTGTTTCAGGCAGAATTGTGTAAATCTTATGACTGCCACATTGAACTTTGTGGTGAGGTAGATGGATTTGTAAAATATTTTGTCACCCCCCATGGGAAGCACTACAAGCATGTTGTGTCTTATGATCCAACACATGAAGAAGTCTTCTGCAGCTGTAGAAAATTTGAGTTTGCTGGTATATTATGCAGTCATATATTGAAGATGTTCTCCGTCAAAAGAATTGAAAAAGTGTCTGAAAAGTACATTTTGAAGAGATGGACAAAAGATGCCAACAAACGAAGTAGTAGAGTTAATGGAGAGAGCTCAACCGCAGATCCTAAAGTGGTGATGGGAAGGCGTTACAGAAACTTGTGCCGTTTATCTATTCGGCTAGCCACAAAAGCAGCAGAGTTTGATGATGTTTATGCCATTGTGCAAGAGGGCCTAATAAATTTGCTAAAAGAAGCCGATCTGAAATTAGCAGAAAAGGTTTCCCAATCCCTCTCTAGGAGTGTTCAGGTGGTAGAAAGCGATCCTACTCATAATGATCTGATGCAGCAAGTGAAGGGAGTAAAGCTGAAGCCAAAACCTGGAAATCGGTCAAGTAAAAGGATCATAAGCTCTCTTGAAAAGAAGAGGAAATATCAAAGAGGGAAAAAGAAACCATTGCCTCCTGATGATAGACAAAGTTCTATGGATTATCATACTGAGCAAGACACCATGCATGGTCACCCTACAAATTTGGTAATCCAAATTATATTTCTCTGCTCCATAGCAAGTTCAATTCATTTTTGCTAATCCAAAATGATTTAATTCGTGAAATAATTTAATTCGTTTCTTTTTTTAAGTGTATTTCATCTCAGCTAGATACTTCTGCTCCAGAGCAAGTTCAATTCCATTTTGCTTCTCATGTTGACAATTTGAATGTCCCATCTCAACAGCTAGCATTGCTTCCTTTGTTGACACATCCACAGGTATTGAAGTTTTATAATCTTTCTATTGCGATATGGTTTTCAATTTTAAATGTATTTCTTACATTAAGTCTCTTGTTGATTCTAGTGTAATGACATATATGCTTATGCTAAACTCCTTCAAAGTAAGGACACCTGATATTTCAAGTGGTGAGATGTTGGTCTTGAAGACTCTTGCTAGTTGCTGCTGCATTTTGTGGTGCTTTATTATACTACTGCTACAACACTTGGTGATATGGTGACCTGCTGATTTTGTGAATTCAACTACAACTTTATTATGCTACTGCTACAACACTTGGTGATATGGTGACCTGCTGATTTTGTGAATTCAACTACAGCTTTATTATGCTACTGCTACAACACTTGGTGATATGTGACCTGCTGATTTTGTGAATTCAACTACAGCTGATTGTGTGAATGGGTGAATTCAAATGCAACTGATTCTGTAAATTGATGAATTCAATTAAAGTTGATTGTCTGAAGCCACATATTTTGGATTAGCAAGTGATCTACTGAATCTGATTTTGGCCTTGCTGTTGCATTTTACTTATGAATTTCAATTTACTATTTTACATTATTTGATGTAAGCCCATGCGGGATTCGAACCCACGTCTTTGTGCTTTAGCACAATGCTCTGCCAATTGAGCTAAAAGGCTAGAAGTTTAAGGAAAAATAGCTAAAATGATTCTTGACAAAATTTACCTGTTAGTTCACAGATTTCACAGTTTGATAAATATCAGCAGAGAGGGAAACTAAATACATCATTGATCAGAGATCAACCCATACAAATTTCACAGTTTCTCATGTCCTTTACTCGAATACCAATCTCTTTTATCTATCATTACTGAAACCGATCTAACTAAAATCTTCCACTTAAAAAACCATGAACATATTTCTCAGTTTAACAAATTTCAGCAAAAGAGGGAATCAAATCTATCAATGAGCAAAGATCACCTATAAACTGAGAGCATCAGCACCATGAAATTTTGTCAGCCACTATATTTCCAGCCAACAAGTAATCCATGTGGAACTATACACCAAAAGTTATCAGCATACTAGGAGTTCATGTTGGTTCAAAACAGTAGGAAAACAATCAGGAAAGAAATTTAATCCAAGGACAATAAAAATTTGCATTACACAGGTTTGAAGGACAACTAAAAGAAAGCAAGATGGAACATGAATCATACCTCAACACCATCATTTTCTGTGTCTGCAAAGTCCTCCCCTTCTATTTCTAACTCACTGTTTGCAAATCGCAAGCTTATCAAACTAAGGAATGAATCATTCAAAAAATCATGTGACAAGAGATACAAGGCTTCAATTTGAGAAAACCATGTGAATTCGATCATATAGTAGGGAGCCCTCTTATCAATTTTGAGAAAACCCCAAATTTTAAACAAAACCCCAAATCCTAAATAAAACCCTAGAAAAATCAGTACCCCTCTTTGAATTATCACGGAGTATAAAATACAAAGAGAAAGAAAAATTAATTAGAGAGTCTAACCTTTGTTCTTGTTGACCAAACTTTTGCTATTGGTCACCATCATCCATGGAGGTTGGAGCTTGAGGTTGCCGGCAATGGATGGAGGAAGAGCGGTCTTTGAGGGGAGAGTTGATGGAAAAGAAAATATTGTACATAAATTTTAAAGGTTAAATAAATTAATGAAAGAAAAAAAGAAGAAAAAAAAAAGATGACAGGTGGCCCAATTAAAAATGAGTGGTACAGTGGAGAGACAGTATTTTTGGGCCAGTGGATCCGAACCGCAATCGCTAACCCTAGCCCCTGCCATGTCCTCCATTCCCTCTCCGCCTGTTGTGTCGATGACGTTGACAGTCTGTTTGGCAGGTGGGTATTTTAGGGGAGGGGAGGGATTGGAAATTTAAGAAAGGGAAGGGAAGGGAAGGGAAGAGAAGGGAAAGTCACTTTCCCATCAAATTCCACCAATTTCATGGGTAGTGAAATCCCATGAAATAGGGTGGTTACTAAAGTTTAAAATCCCTTCCATTTTTCTCAATTGTCCACCCAAACACTCAATTCATTTTCCCTTCTATTCCCTCCCTAAAAATCCCATCTTCCAAACGGAGTGTGAGGGTCTTTCCTTTCTTTCTTTCTTCCAGACAGGCGTTTCCTTTTCTTTCTTTCCTTACTCCGTTATAACGTTTTTTCCTTTAAAAAAGTGAGGGGCATTTCGCGAAAAAAATAAAAACCTCAGGGGTATTTGGCGAAATATACCAAACTTTTGTACACCTCGCGAATTTACCTATACTCCAGGGGCACCAGGCGAAAAATCCGTTTTTTGTTTATACAAGTAAAGATTTGGATGGGGCTAGTCCCTGCTAAACCACCATCCAAGAGCATCCTTACGAATGAGAATACAAATATGTCTATCTATCTGAACATCTGGGCAGACAGCAGACTTGAAGAGGCAAGAGATGTGGTCGGCGCATCTATTAATCTCCCGGAAGCAGTGCGAGAGATCAACATGGTTGAAGGACCAGAGGAGCATGAGAATGTCTGTCGTGAGCATCTCTATTTCCCATGGACAAGACCAGCACCCATTGATTGCGTTGATCACTGTTAGGTTGTCACCTTCAATGTGAATATTGGACAGACCCAACTCCTTTGCCTTCTATATGCCCAAAAGAAGTCCCATAGCCTCAGTCATAAGTGGTGACCTGAGAGTAAGTTGTCTGCCACCGCAGGCAATCAGCGAGCCTGTGTGGTCGCGAATGATGAAACCTGCACCAAAAGAGCCAGAGTAGTTGTAACTACCGTCGAAATTTATTTTGAATGTACCTTCAGGTGGCTTATTCCACCGCATGTGTCGTTTCTTTCTGGTTTCTGTTCTTTTGGTGGAAGCATTAATGTTTGGTTCATCCAAATTAATGTTTCGTTTTTTTTTCTCCTAATTTGTGATTGTTTGTCTTGTCATATTTTCTATGTTTTGAATTGTGAGGGTGTTTACATTGTCGAAGATTTTCTTATTTCTAGTAGTCCAAAGACACCACCAAGTGGTTGCTAATTTTTTCTTTTGTTCTGGAGTTATTGTTTCAAATATTGTTGACATAATTCTTTTTATGTCTTGTTCATTTCTGTCTAATTCTTCTAGGCGTTTTTCTATCTCGAGGTCAATTTTTCGTGTGAGGTTTCTACTAATATAGCACTGTGTGAATAAATGAGTTGGAGATTCTTCGCTCGCATCACATAGTTCGCATGCGGATGGAAGGGCCACTCCTTTGGTGATTAGTCTAGTCTTTGCTGGGATCCCATTGTTATACAATTTCCATAGAAAATTCTTAATTTTTGGGGCAATATCTATTGCCCAGATCCATGCTGTTTTAGGTGGTGTGATCCTATTGTTTTCTGTGATGTGTCGGAGTGCACTAGCTGTGTTGAACCAGCCAGACTTGTCTTTTCTCTAGTATAATATGTCCTCTATTTGGTTTTCTAGGATGAATGTTGTTTCGATCTTCTCAATGATCGATGTTGGTAGCATGTGTTGGAGGTCGATAGTGTTCCACCTTCTGTTTTCATTTATGTATTTTTCTACTTTGTCATTTTTGTTGATTCTATCTGGCATTAGGCATCTATTTTCTAGCGTGTCATCGTCCAACCATCTATCGGTCCAAAAGTTAATCGTTTTGCCATTCCTTATTTGCCATATAAGGCCTTTACAGAATTCATCTTTTATCTCCATTAGTTTTGTCTATTGCCAAGATGCTTTTCCTTTCCTTTCGTATTTTAGAATGTGCTCATCTTTCAAGTACTTATGTGAGATGGTTCGGACCCATAGATTTTCTGGTTCCGCAAGTATTTTTCCACAACAGTTTCATTTGTAAAGCTGAGTTCATATCTTTTGTTTTATGGATTCCTACTCTACCATTATCTTTTCTTTTGCAGACTTTGTCCCATCCAATTAACGGTTTATATGAAAGGTCTTTATTTCAGAAAAACGCTCTATTTATCTGATCAAGTTCTTTGTGCATCGAGTTTGGGAGCATGAAGTTTTGCATGACAAAACTTGGTTTTGCTGCTAGGATTGTTCTAATAAGTGTGGTTCTCCCTTCTTGGGATAGTGCGCTTGCTCGCCATTTTGATAGATGTGATTTTGTCTTACAAATCGTTTCTTTAAAGGTTGTATTATTCGCTCTACAATTTATTATTGGACAACCAAGATATTTGTCTAGTTTGTTCTGGCTTGTGATATTTATTAGACGTTGGATTTCTTGTTTTAGAGATTCTAGTACCTTTGGTGTCGTTTGGAAAACCGACTTGTGGAAGTTAACAAGCTGACCCGAGATCGAGTAGTATTCATCAATAATTCCTCTAATTTTAATCGCAGATGAGCGATTAGCTTTGGTAAAAATCATCATGTCATCCGCGAATGATAGGAATGGAATCCGAGGGCCCAATCTGGTTATGTTGAATCCTATTTCTTGGTCTACTTGGTTGCTTTCTATTTGTAATTTTCGGGCTAGTATTTCTGCTCCTAAAATAAATAGGAGTGGGGATAGTGGGTCCCCTTGCCTTAGTCCTCTTTCTGGGTTGAAAGGTTCTGTGGGCCCATCATTGACTAGGATTGAGAAGGAGACAGTTGTCACGCATTGCTCAATCCATTTACAGAATCTGGTGCAGAAGCCGATTTTTTTTAGAATTTGAGAAAGGAAGTCCCATTCAACTCTGTCGTAGGCTTTTTTCATGTTGAGTTTTATTTCCATCCATCCATTCTTTCCTTTTTTTTCCGTGTGAATGAGTGGAAGATTTCATGGGCTATAAGAATGTTGTCCTGGATAGCTTGGTTTGATATGAATGCTCCTTGCAAGGGGTGTATGAGCTTAGTCATTACCCTTTTTAGTATGTCAGCTAGAGTTTTTGTGATTTTCTTGTAGATCGTAGAGCACAAACTTATAGGTATATATTGAGCAGTCGTTGTCGGGTTTTCTGTTTTCGGTATTAATGTAATGAATGTCTGGTTGATCTGTTTCAAGATCCTACTAGAGTGAAAGAATCCTTTTATTGCCTTTGTAACTGTTGGTCCCACTATATCCCAATACCTTTGGTAGAACTCAGTTGTCACCCCGTCCGGTCCTGGTGATTTATCTTTTCCAATGTTGAAAATGGCATTTTTTATTTCCGAGTTAGTGACTTCTTTTATCATCTCCTGGTTGTCGGAGTCATTTACTTCCCTGTTATATTCAAGTGTTTTGTTGTTGACTTCTTGTTTTTTAAAGCGCTGGATAAAATCTTCTCTAATTTCTGTTCTAATGTTTGCTTCTCCTACTATTATTTGCCCTTCCGTATTGGAGGTTTCTTTGATATTTTTCCTGTTCCTTCTTCCTTTTGCCACTCTGTGAAAATATTCGGAGTTTGTGTCTGAGAGTTTCAGTTGTCTAACTTTTGCTTTTTTACTCCAGTACTGTTTGTGAAAGTTGAGGATTTCTTCTTTTCTTTTTATGATTCTATACTGTTTTTGAATTTCAGCCTGTGATTGCTGAAGTGGTCTGTTGCTTTGTATTTCTATTAGTTGGTCGTCTATTTCTTTTAGTTGTCTGAATATGTTTTCAAATGTCTTTTTGTTCCATTCTTTTGTCAGTCTCTTCAAGTTTTGAGTTTTCTTAACTAAGTTATACATATGCGAGCCAGGATATTGGGCTCTCTATGCTTGTGATACAATGTTCTTATAGTCATATCTTTCGAACCACATCTTTTCAAATCTAAAAGGTTGGGCTTTGAATTGTTCTAAATTGTCTAAATCGGTTACAATTGGACAGTGATATGATGTTGTAAATGCGTGATTTTTGTATGGATATTTGGGAACCAATTAAGTATTTGGTCTTGTATAAGGGTTCTGTCAAGTTTCTCAAGAATGTTGTTAGTATCTGATCTATTTTTCCTCCACGTGAACAAGTTTCCGATGGAGGGTACTTCTTGTAAGTGGCAATTGTCTTTGAAGTTTGTAAGAATTCTATATCGATTCGGATGAGGTTCCACCCCACCTTCTTTCTCCGAGCTATTTTGAATTTCATTTAGATCTCCCATGATCACACATGGGCAGCCCATGTTTTGGATATGTTGTTGTAAACCTGCCCACTATGAATCTTTGGTCTATATGCATTATTTCCAATGTTTCATTTCGTAGGTTTTGACTTTTCCAAAGTACACAAATACCTCATGCTCGTCCAGTTGCGAGTGCCCATATCATTTGGTCAAATCCAGCTTTTTTCCACACTGATTCGTGCGGTTGACTTTCGGTTTTGGTTTCTAGTAGCGCAATTATTTGTATTTTCTCAATTTTACAAAAGGATTCTATTTCCGCCCATAGGTTTTTGCAACCTATCCCGCATATGTTCCATGAGCATATCTTCATATTAACTTTTTTGGTTTGGAGGTTTTGATTCCCTTGTTGTTAGGCTTAAGAACCTCTTTTTCGACTTCCTGTTTATTAACATTGAACTATGGATACCAGGTTTATTAGAATCAATAGTCACTTTGTGGTTGTTTGTCTTTGAAATCTCTTTTCCAATGTCCAGGTTGTTAAGTGTAAGACTATCTGCACCAAGTTTGACAGCATCGGTAGCAATTGACTTTGTGTTTCTTGGGGCATCACAATGATCCAAATGGGACGTAGTTTGGAAAGTTGATAGGATAACACACATCAAAGGACAAAAGATTACATACATATTCGTATTCCAATATACCTTATACCCACATTTTACAATGGCAAATAGTGGATTATGGATTGAGAGGTATAATGTTTATGCTTTCCTTAGTTGCATAATGAGGCGTAGTCTTACAGTTCCCATAGTAGCTGATGTTCAGAGTGGATCTCTGCCTGTTTTGGTTGAAACTTTTCCCTTCCATCATTTGTTTTTCTTTGTCTTGGATTGTCACGATTGTTGGTTTGTTATATGGGTTTCCGATTGGGGGTTTAGGAGGTAAGGCTCCTTGACTGTTAAGCTTTAGTGTCTCTTTCCCAAATTCATGGCTATTAAGCATGGAAATATGGGTATCTGGTTTGACAGAATCAGTCAATGTTGCTATTTTCCTTGGTGAGAAGGTTGCTTATTTGTCTAAGTTGTTTGATTTGGCCTTAGATTGTAGATTAAGATGTATATTCCATTGGTTGTCGATCCTTGCCACAAGGAGATCATCAATGCACACAAACAAATTAGCACAATAATTAGCATACTTATTTGTTGGGGTCGCAAGTAGGGGGTTAAGGTTTAAGACTAGGTTTCGGGTTCTTGCTACACATAGGCCACCTACATATGCAATCAGGCGGCTATAGTCAATTTTGGGCAAGTGTTGAGCAGGGTACCAGTGGTAATCAATTTTAGCCTTTATATGGATAGTAAACAAGAGGTATTCAATAGATTTAGCTTCGAGTGGATGAGTAGAGATGGATAGTATGCACCTGGGATTAAGGGTTTCGTTTTGATGTTGAAAGCCGAGGGACTCGACCGATGAATCTTGTCTTTCTCTTTGTTGGAGACTTCTCAGACTCTCATGGACCTCTACCTGTCGCGCCTCAACCTCGTCTTTTTGGGGTATGAAGGCTATCAGCTGTTGCTCCTTCCTCTTCGCCTTCTTCCGGCCTTTCTGGGGTGTGCGCCGTTGCCCGAACCCAAGTCGGCTCCCATTGGAAGGGTTGTTTGTAGGGGATTTATGTCTTGTTGCTACACTATTGCTCCCTTCTTTGTATACCTTCCTGCATATAGATGGATCCAGAATATCATAGCCATTCAAGATTATAAACCGTTTAGTATTATAACTTTTTGGTAAACCAGTGAATAGGTTAGTTTTGTGACACCACATAAGTCCTTCTTTGGGGTTTTGACTTCATTTTATTTGATTTGTTTTTTGCTTATTCAAGTTGTTTATTCTCCACTTGTTGGTGTTCTCCCTTCTCTTCCTGAGTAAACGGAGATCAAAGGTTAATGGACAACACACAAAATAATACCACATAGCCAGCCGATTGTTTTCATTTCTAGTCATCCACTTCAAGTGGGAATAAGGGGAATACAAAAGTAAGGCCTCTAAGCCCTTTTCCCTAAACACTACATAGAGTTGATAGTTCATAAGGGTTACAATATTACTACTAAATCCATGCCACCAACTTAGTGCCATACAAAAGGGTGCAATCCCCACTGGACGGGGGTTCAAGAGGTCTTGGTGAGGCTCCAACTTAGGAAGATTGGCCCCTAAGGGGTGAACTCTGGATTTGTGTGCCTTGGTCATGGCTCGCGCTTTTTGGTTTTGCTCCTCTTCGGTTTGGAGGAGGCTGTATCATCTCCTTCATCTTCGCCTCTTCTTTTGAGTGAGTCCGAGTTTGATGTTGTTTTCGGGTTCACTTCCATGGTATTCATCAATCTTAGGAAAGATGATTGGGAGTGCTCTGATCCATGCGACTGAGCAGACACCATTGGGCCGACCTCTATCTCTGCTCTGAGTTCGTTTTCAATATGTTCCCTTGCAATGTTGTGGGTGGTTGCTGCTGCCAAGACCTCCTCTAGAAGGTCGTCCGTTTCCATGAGATTTTGGATTAGTTCTAGGGATTCCTTGACTTGCTCCTCCTGTGAATGTTTACTTGGGATGTTGGTGTTGTCATCCTTCCTTCTCTCCTTTTCTTATTGGGCAGGTTCTGCATTCTCCTCTTTTGATTGGGGTGTCTCCAAGCTTTTTTCGAGGTGGGACTGGTTGACTTTGTTGGTGGTCTGTTTGTCTTCAACGACGGATTGGTTGTCCACCTCTTGGTTTGTCTCCCTTTGGGAGATGGTTGGAGCTAGTTCAACTTTTTTGATAGCAACCAAGACAGTCCTGGTTCCTTGGATGTATGGTCTTACACCCTGGTAGGAGAGATAGGCTTTGGTGTTGGGCTGTTTTTTCCCTGGTTTGTAGGTTTCCCATCCCTCTTGACTAGGTTCGCCTGCACTTTCCTGGGTTTTAGCAGGTAGGGGGTTGGTTTTGGCTTTGCTCCTCACAATGGTGATTTTTAGTTTTTTGGAGTTCACTTTACTAACGGGACACTCATCAAAGAGATGGTCTTCCTCCCCGCAATTGCCGCATCCCTCAGAGAAGTCCTCAAACCATACATTAAGGGGGAATTTATCCTTCTCCTTGTGGATGAAGACTTCTCCAGGAAGTTGGTATTGTACATCAATGTTGGCGCATATTCTTGTGTAGCATTCCCCGATTATGGTTCCATAGATTGGGTCAAGCTTGACAAAGTTTCCTTCTTTATTGTTTTCTAGGATTAGTTTGAGACCTTCATGGTTGGCATAGACAGGCGGGAGGTGAGAAATTCTAATCCATACATCCAACCTAGTGGTATTTTCGGTTGCTGGGTTAAAGCTTGGGTTCCATTGTCTAAGAATAAGGATTTGCCCTGAGATGTGGTAGGGTCTTCCCTCCCAGACTTTTTGGCAGTCAATGGCATTGAAGAATTTGATTTCAAACCACCCATGCCCTCTTTCTAGGAATTTTATCTCCCATTTGATGAACCTCCATTCCTTTTGGAATTTTGCTATGATTTTCTTAAACTCAATAGGGTCACCAAAGATCATACCCATTAATGAGTATTTTTTGGTTTCACTGACTTTTTTTTTGATCTCCGCTAGCTTTTGACTATAGAGATCCTCTCCTAATTTGTTTTTCCCTTTGTCAACGGTTGGTTAGGAAGCTTCTTGGGTTATGTTCGGTTGGGAGTTGTCACTGGGTTGATTAGAAAATGACTAGTTTACAACCCGTCCTTTGCACGAATATATCTAAATATGTAATTTAAAATTTAATAAATATAATTTTTTTTTTATAAATTGTCAAAACGCGTTCCCTATATACACTACAAATTAACGTCGGATTCAACGTTGTTACAACGTCGGATAAGATGTTGCTACAACGTCCGATTACACGTTGCTTGTGTGCTAATTTGTCTTGGGAAAAAAAAATTGGACGTTGTTACAACGTTAAATTGGACGTTGCAATGGGTCATAATGAAAGCCCAATATGCCGATCGGGCTTGGCTAAGACATGACAACGTCCAATTGAACGTTGAAATGTCTAATTGGACGTTGATACAAGATCTGATTTGACGTTGTAATGCAATGTTGATGGATTACAACGTTCGATTGGACATTGCACTACATTGTCTAATTAGACATTGTGTCTTTAGGGGTTCAGCAACCCCTATAAAAAGGGTGATGAAGGCCGCATTTGAAAATGCAAAACAAGAATTCCATATTTCTTCCCTTCTATGGAGCCAGTTACAACTGGACATCGCGGATCGAACCCCTTCATTGATTTTGTAATCAAATAGGTCGGTACCCAATACCGTAGGAGGAGTTCGAATGTGCTTGTCGAAATCCAGAATACAGTGGCATTTTCCTTGCACGTTGTTTTGAGCCGAGTGTCTCAATGACACTCACATTTCCGCACCCATCTAGTTCGAGTGCATGTACTACACCCGTTTTAATCCCAACATACCTTCAGCCTATTATTGGATGGTTGAGGACCTTCTATTTCAACGTATTCGATTGTTCTTCCCCGATATAAGTGTACATGATCACATTGACGTAGTTCAACAGACATGGATACTAGTGAGGGAAGCAAATATTGAGGTCCGGAACTTTGCATTTAACGAGTTGAAGATTCAAATCATTTCGAAGACAAACTAATTAGAGCTAGCATAGTCGATTGTTAAAAAAAGGTTGTTATTATCCATGTTGTATTTGTTTGTTTTTATTTATGAAGTTAAGCGTTGACAATTGATTGTTTGTTGTTATCAAGACGTAGAAACCATAAAAAAGAATCATTCAAACAAAACAAACTACAAAATAAAGTCTAACAATCAAATATAGACAATCCATCACAAACAACACAAAAATATAGTGTAGCTAACGAAAAGATCCAATGTAGCTCATGATATGCTCGTACATCTAGTCAAACTGAGAATGTCCACTAATGCCTGAATACTCAGTGTCATCTCATGGACGCTGTCCTGGTACTTGATGAAACCGGAAGGAAACGTCATTTACTCACGAGTACTGGTGTACGGAGACGTTGACGAAGAACAAAAGAAACTTCATGTGGATGTATCCACAGATGAATATGTGTGTCGCAGACACGATATAAAGAATGACGTCAAAGACACATGTCATACATGCCCTCTGCCCACAAAGATCACAAGTGTCGACTTCGGTTTAACAAGTTTCAAAACCCGGTCCATGCGGCCAGACTGCTATAAAAGAACGAAGAAAGAAATGAGAAAAGAGACTTTTCGGAAATATGAGAAAGCCAAGATAGAGAGAGAAAAGGCAAAATAGAGCTAAGTCCGAGAGTTGGGAATCAATAAGTCAAATAGCGTGAAAAACCTTAAATTAAGGAGGTGTTGACATCAACAAAAAATCTTCTAAATTAAGATATTATATAGATAAGAAGGTGTTAACACACATCATCACAAAGTGTTATAAATTAAGATATTATATAGATTAATTGAAAAGTCAACTAATAGATATTATTCTAATTTACATTATCCCTAAATAAATATAAGGATAAAATGATAAACTAAATATGGAAAGATAACTATTTTCTTCCAAACAATGAACAACTTCAAAGATGATGATTTTCAACCATGTTCTTGGTGAGTTTTGGAAAAACTTTCAACAAACTTATATATCTTTTCGTCCTCGTTCCAACAATATATGACACAATCCAATTCGATCAATATGGACAACGAACGACCCGTTTTATTGAGCTGTCAAATCTGTTTGAACGATCCAAACTTGTTGATAAGCACCACTCGTTTGACCCTTCATCACTTCAAAATCGCTTTGTCGATCTACTTCTTGCCCACTTTAAAAAAAATGCAATTTAAAAACTCAACCTTAGCACGTGTTTGACAAATGAAAGATTATTTGGGAGATTTGGGTTTTTTTTTAGTTAAAGATTTTTTTAAAGATTATAGAGACGTGGAAGGTGTAGATTTTCAAAAAAAAAATCCGGTAAAGAATCTGAATGGTGTTTGGTGGTTATACGATTTGAAAGTTGTTTTTGTGGTATAAAAGTGTAAAATGCCCTCCCTCTTTTTACCCCTAATCTCTCACACTCGGCTTTGTTTCAGATCGAATTGGGGCCATCATCTACTGTTGTTTTATGTACACAATTGTAGGTGTGGACATGTTCAACCCCTTCTTCCTCCCTTCTTCTTCTTCTTCTTCTTCTTCTTCTTCTTCTTCTTCTTGTCCACCTCCTCGTCATCGGCGACGCCCCTTCCTTGCCGCATTCAAGCACTTCCCGTGGCAGCGCCGCCTCCACCACCGCCGCTACTACTTCGACTCTATTGATCGGTGACGCCCCTTGCTTGCCGCATTCGAGCGCAACTCCGACCATAGGGCTGCTCCGCCGTGACCGCTTTCGATCCCGCGCAACCATTGTCGCTCTCAGGAATAGCTAGGGCAGGAGAGTGTTGTGAGCCTAATTTGCCATATTTTATACTAACTTTTATATCGATTTCTGTATGCATTTCATGTTATTGGGTTATAATTATACAGAATCTATGTAGTTTATGCTTATTTGCCAAATTATGGAGTCTACACTTGTTTCTGTTTAATTTCGCAAAAATCGAGGCATTTTACAGCAATTCGGAGAAAAGAGAAAACCATGAGAGAGCTCTAGGCCGACTACACCAAACCAGAGGTCAAGTAGAGCATGTCGAGCATAAACCAAAGAAGAAGGCACTCGACAGGACTAGTCGATATCGACCAGACTAGTCGATATCGAGTACCTTTGGTCGACTTTAGCTTCATCACACGAGATTGAGAAGCAAACCACTCGGGGAGCATAGGAGTACTCGATGTCGAGGACTCTTGTCGATGTCGAGTACCCGACGAGCACTAGAATCCTAGTCGAGCTCGATCAGAATCACGAGGAGAAGAATACAACTACTCGATGTCGAGTACCTTGGTCGACGTTGAGTACTTCCTAGGGCCATTCCGAGTCGAAATCGAGTGAAGATCCGAATGTGTGGTTAATTGCAAGCTAAGGCACGTGGAATTCTATCAACATCATGTGAAGATATCTCAAGAGAAGAGAAGATCTATCCACTTTAGATATTTTCCCTTAAAGATTTATTTGTTTTATTTCCAAGTTTTATCATAAAGCTTTAGATAGATAGTTTTAGATATAGATAGAATATTCTTTCCTTGAATAGTGGGGATTGAATTCTATAAATAAGGCCCTAAGGGCTGGTTATTATTCATTCCAATTTACACACAACACAATAGTTAGAGTTAGAGAGAGCTTGGAGCCGAGAGAGGTTGTATCTTGTGAGAGTGGATTTGGCTTCGATTGGTTGTAAGTTTTTATTTGATTTAATGCAAGTTAGTTTCCTTTTATTATTGATGTGTGTTTCTATGATGAAGAGCGAGTAGTCACCCAACTTCTAGGGTCGGGGTGAGCCCGACGGTAGCCATGTAAGGTAATGAGATAAAGGTACAATCTTTTGATGCGATTTCATTTTCTATCCCTATGAGCATGATTCTTTTGCGAAAGTTGAAGGTGATCATTGTTTGTGTTATTGAAGAGAAAGTGATCTTAATACAACTTGGATTAATTATGTGAAAATGGTTAGTAACAATTAGGGTTTATGCGAAAGTCTCTATCTTCCTATTTGTTAATGACGAAAGTTATTTAATGAAAGGTATGATCTTTTATACCTTTACCATGATTCTTATATGGTTATCGTTGTACGTGGGATTGATACCCCGATTCTGGAAGCCTTTTATAATATTGAATTAAATTCCACCAATTTCGTGTTATTTTCGTTTTTATTTCGTTCACAAAGTCACAGTTTTTGTTCTGCACAACTCGATCTTGACCAGTTCTAGTCGACGTCGAGGACTTGGGTCGACGTCGAGTACTTTGTTCTACTCGATATTGCTTTGTTTTGCTTCTGTTGCACGGTTTTGCAGGTCTACTCGACAGGTCTTGTCGATATCGAGTACTCTAGTCGACATCGAGGAGCCTTCTGGTCGATTTTGAGAGGATTTAGGACTGAAAAAGCTAACGCTGACACGGTTCGTCGTGGATACGATCCTGAATACCCTACCACCATAACGGGAGAGTTTATTGTATTTTATTTGTTGGAACAGGTAGTTAGATACTAATTTTCGTTACTTGATTTCCCTCTCACGTCAGAGAGATGAGGTACAGCGAGAAGAGGAGGAAGAATAGAATTGACCAAAACAAAGAGGGATGGCAAGCCGCAAGCGTCGGCGGCGAAGAGCAGCGACGAGATTGAAGACGAGGGTTGGAGCCGTGTGAAGATGAGGGGCAGAATTGGCAAGCAAAAGTCGAAGCCTCTCCCAAATCTCCTGAATCTTGTGCCCCGAGTGGAAGACGTCATCAAACACACGTAGCTACGGAGTACGTATTTTTTTTTAAACCTCCGAAACTCCGAAATGTCCAACTGTAACCAAACAACCATGCGCTTAATCGTAGTTGTAAAACCGTTTCTCACTTTCTCCCATGCTGTTAACCGAAACGTTTCATGAGAGGGAAAAAAACGAGTTTCTATTGTGCAGTATGAACAGAAACGTAGGCAGATAAATTAGAATAGAAACCCCAATTCACAGTTTCGAGAAACCCCAACTCCAAAATCCAATTTCCCTCCTGAAAATCTCCATCCGCGCCAACCCGGATTCTCATTTTAATCCCTTTGACTTTTCATTTCGTTCACACCCTTATAAATTTCCTCCCCGTTAAGAGCTCAATCTCTCGTCCCAATTTCTCCTCCATCTTAAAGTTACCACCTTTACCAACCATGGCGGACGCAAACTCGCACCCGGAGCCTCTCCGCACCCGCATCTGTATCATCGGGAGCGGCCCCGCCGCTCACACCGCCGCCATCTACGCCGCCCGTGCCGAGCTCCAGCCGATCCTCTTTGAGGGATGGATGGCCAACGACATCGCCCCTGGCGGTCAACTCACCACCACCACCGACGTCGAGAACTTCCCGGGCTTCCCCGAAGGCATCCTCGGCCTCGACCTCACCGACCGCTTCCGCGCCCAGTCCGTTCGCTTCGGCACACGCATCCTCACCGAGACCGTTACGAAGGTCGATTTCTCAGCCGGCCCTCCCTTCTTGGTGTCCTCCGACTCCACCAAGGTTCTCGCTGACGCTGTCGTCGTCGCAACCGGCGCCGTTGCTAAACGTCTCTCCTTCCCCGGATCCGAAGAGTTCTGGAACCGCGGGATCTCCGCCTGCGCTGTCTGCGACGGTGCCGCGCCGATCTTCCGCAACAAACCTCTTGCGGTGATCGGAGGTGGCGATTCAGCGATGGAGGAGGCGAATTTCCTCACTAAATACGGTTCCAAGGTGTATATTGTTCATCGGAGGGACGCGTTTAGGGCTTCGAAGATTATGCAGGCCAGGGCGATTGGAAATCCGAAGATCGAGGTTGTTTGGAATTCAGTTGTGAATGAGGCGTACGGTGAGAAGAGTTTGAAGGGATTGAAGTTGAAGGATGTGGTGACTGGGGAGGTGAAGGATATTGAGGTATCTGGACTGTTCTTTGCCATAGGGCACGAGCCGGCGACTAAGTTCTTGGAGGGGCAATTGAACGTCGACGGCGATGGTTACGTTGTGACAGAGCCCGGCACGACGAAGACGAGTGTTAGAGGAGTGTTTGCTGCCGGAGATGTCCAGGATAAGAAGTATAGACAGGCCATTACAGCTGCTGGTTCAGGTTTGTGTTTATTGCCTATTGCTTTTCTTTTATTTCAGATTGGGCGCTCTATGTGTTTGATGAATTGCCTGAGTGATTTTTGTTTACTGTGTGGTCTGCATAGCTATGCTTGTTGAGATATGAAAAATGGTTGATTGTTGTGTGTGGATATTGAACTTTATTGATTTTAGTTGCTGAAGGACTCTTGGTAATGTATAGCTATTTTGCTCAAATGCAACATAGTGATATTCATATTCAGTTCTTAGCCAAACAATACCAAGAGTCCTTCAGCTAATGATAGTGAGAGTAAAAGACTGTCTTGCCTGCGGTGATAGCATATTTCAGTTCTTTGACAGCTTGTGTTAGATCATTTCCATTTGTTATATGATTATTGTGTAGGCAGTTGACTATTTTAATCTGCTATGTTTCTATGACTATATTCTCTTGTTCATTTGGAGGTCCAAAAATGTTGTTTAAGGGGTGATAAATAAGGAGCTTCTGAGCTAGGTTGGCATAGCACATTCAAGAAGGGATCTGGTCAGTACCAGGATCCGCTGATAAGATTATAAATATGGTATCGACTGGTTAACTAGATTAGAGCACTGAAAAGCCAAATACAGAGTAGTTGGTTGTGGCGATAAATTTCAATCAGTCCCATGAAAATGGACGAAAACACACAGGATTACAGATTGATATACGGAGCCCTGTGCCAAGAACCCTTAGTTAGGAGAGCACATGCATTCCTTAGTGTATGTTAATTGTTGATATTTTTTGGACCCTAAGTTTTTGTTTTAAAAAAATGCATGTTGGTATTTTCAAAGTAGGAAAGTTAAACACCTGTGCACCTAGTTTTATGTAATGTGCAATTATACTTGGTTCGGTTTCCATCCCAGGTCAATTTTTAAAGTAAGCCTTGATTTTATGGAACTCTGAAAATGATTGAGTGATACTTTTAAGAGTTGTGTTTATTTTGCTTTATGAGGCGCTTGGAGGTAGAAGGTAAAGTGTTTGCTTATTATTTTTTTTTTTGGGTGAGGATACATTTTTTATTGAGAAATTTGTACTCAATATACCAAAAAAGTTAACCCAAAGTTAACCCATTGCAAAAATGTCTCTTCCCCATAAAAAATTAGTTAAATGTCAAAAAATAACATTTATTTGCAAAAATAACAAGTCACCCTTACCCATTATAGTGTGTTAAAATTTTTGGAGGGAGTTTGAAATTTTGGAGGTGGTTTGGGCGGGATTTAAGGCAAAGGAAAGAGAGGGAGGGAGATAGAGTTCACAACAACCGAACGGGAGAAGGAAGAAGGGAAAGTGGAGGCCTGAGGCTGACAGCGGCGGGGTGGAGGGCGGCGGTCGTGGTGGCTCTTTCTTTTTTTTTTTTTTGGATTTTGTGAAAGGGGAAATAGAAATGTGTGGAGGTTGGTCGGATTTGTGGAGATGGAGGGAGATTTGTGGGTGATAGAGATGTATGGAGGGGTTCACTCCGGTCACGACGACTCTTTACCTCGCCGGACACTAAGATGAAGTGGATGGTTGAATAGTGGAGGGTTGAACGGGGGTTAGTCTTATATTGACATAGAGACCGTAGTTAGTGGCTAGGCAAAAGTAGTTACTGACTAATAAGCGTAAATCGTAACTTTTTTTTTTTGGCGGGAGTTTGAAATTTTGGAGGTGTGTTTGAGCGGGATTTAAGGCAAAACAAATGAGAGAGAGTGAGGGAGAGAGAGGGTTCACAACGGCCGAATCGGAGAAGGAAAAAGGGGAAGTGGAGGCCTGAGGCTGACGGCAGTAGGGTAGAGGGCGGTGGTTGTGGTGGCTTTTTCTCTACTCTTTCTCTTTTTTTTTTTTGGATTTTGTGAAAGGAGAAATGGAAATGTGTGGAGTTCGGTCATATTTGTGGAGATGGAGGGAGATTTGTGGAGGAAGGGTGGTAGAGATGGATGGAGGGGGTTCACTCCGGCAACGACAACTTTTTGCCTCGTCGGACACCAAGGTGAAGCGGAGGGTTGAACAGTGGAGGGTTGAACAAGGGTTAGTCTTATATTGGCTAAGAGATCGTAGTGAGTGGCTAGGCAACAGTAGTTATTGGCTAGTAAGTGTAAATTGTAAATTGAGATTAAGATACGATGTAGACCCAACTTTACTTCGAAATATTTTTTTCATAAACATATATAAAGTAGGCAACAGTAGTTATTGGCTTGGTATATTGGTGCAAATCATTCTTTTTTATTTTATGAGTACACTAGTTTACATTAACTAAAGGGAAATACGTAACACCCTCTACTTAAAACAGAATTAAACCAAAAAGAATTATACATTTATACCTATTCGTGTGATGTCTAGGCAAAGTGAGAATCCTAATAATAAGAAGGGATTTGATCTCCTTGACTATGATTCTATACATTACAATTTTGCTAATGATAAATCAAGGAACCAAGAAGGTCGTGTCATCATTTATTATTATGAAAGGTTCCAATTGAATTTGTGGGAAGGCTGTGTGTGTCTTTATAAGAGTGTACGAATTGATAAAGTGCAACTTTAGGTGGGTTGCAACATTACATCCTCATAGGATTTGCTTACAGAGTTGCTATTGAAAACTCAGAACTGGAAGTGAATTAAAAAGCATGGGTAGGTAGAGTTACTGGGTAAACTGATAACATGGAATTCTGCATCTCTTACTTTGGGTGGGCTTCTTATTATTTGGATAGTTTGCATTGTATGTTGTCTTAGTCTCTTAGATAGTTTTGATTAGTGCCTGCTCTATTTCATGAGCTGCTGTCTAAAGAGGGTAGCAATCCTTAGTAATCATTATTGACTGTCAAGAATCTTAAGAGAACAACACATGGGAAGTCATCCAAAGAGTGCCCATTCATGTGTTCCATAGAGAACTGATTTCAGAATTGGACAGACCAATGTAAACTGTACAATGATTTGTGTATGAGTTTTGTAGCTCTAGCTCACTCCTATGGTGGTTTAAGTGCAGACTGCAGTGACCCTCTATATGTGATATTGCATGCTCTGTTCCACTACCTCCTTTTCCCAAAAGTTTGGGTTGTACCTCTCCTTATTAATTGGATGATTTTCAGATGGATCTTACATCTATCTGATTGCATTTAGAAGTGTTTGGATTGTGTCTTTTTCTGGTTGCTTGTTACTGTGTATCCAATTACCAAAACGTCGTGTATTTTTATGATAGGTCCACCAACAGTCCCACCTTATTAACTCCTTTAACTCTGACAACCATAGTGCCACCCCGTCGCAACCCTTTACCAGTGATCCTCACCACAGGCTACAGTACTGGCTACTATAATCCTTCCTACTTGATTGCTATCTCATTCAACCAACCCCATCTATTCTGTGTAGAGACTACCACTAACAGTTTCCGGGCATTAAGGTAGAGCTTGTGAACAGCAGTACCAGTTATCTGAATTTAACCCAGCAAAATGATAATTTGTGGTCCTATATGCATGATACTAGAGGTTCTCTTGTGAACTTTTTTAACTTCGTATTAAGGTCCAGTGGCCTTGGGAGATTGCACTTGTTCCATGAATTACACCAGGTGCCGTCCTCATTGTGAATGATACCTGCTGGTGGGTATCTGGTAGATAGTGGCCATGAGTTGCAGCCAGGGGATACTGGTGGTGGTGGTGTGCCACAGTGGCCAGAGCCAAGTGGAAACTGTAAAGGGGACTGCGAAATAAAAAGTGATAAACCAACATGTAGTTTGTTTTTGTTTAAACGTACTGCCTTCGTTTTGAACAATGCAAAGTTTTCAAAATCACTGAAAATCAGCTTTCTCCAAATCTAAGTTATTTGCATTTTGCAGCAACTCTAACATCAACTGCAGTGCTTGCAATGACCAGAACTTGTGGACATGTCTTTCTTTTGTTATTCAGTATATGCATGAACATTGAACCCTACTTTATCCTTGTACAAATTCAAACTAGTTTTGTTTTTTCCACAGGATGTATGGCAGCCTTGGATGCGGAGCACTATCTGCAGGAGCTCAATTGACTATCTTCATTAGCTAGGAACCCGAATCACGCACCAACGAACCCCCATTCAAGGTTATAACTTATAGATGCATCACCTGTTGAAACCTTCAAAGATTCAGTCAGGCAGTGCTTCAGGAACGCATTATTCGTTTGGGCTCATTTAGCGTTTCACTATTGTGATAAACTTTTGCTTATTTATTGTTGAATCTTTTATAATTTCAGATGAAACACAACACCAGCAATTGGCTTGTAGAACTGCTCCTTCGCTATTATTAATCTATTATCACTGTTTTTTTCCCCTTGGTCTTCCATTTTCTGGCCAGCTTCAGTTCTTGTACTTAGAAGATGTTAACCCGAGAGATCACAAGTCAGGACTTTGGTTTGCCAACGTATTGGCGTATTGGTGAATCAAAAGATTGAATGAGTCGAAATATTGAAGGCGTATCTGGACGCCAGTTGCAATTTTGCAAAACTAGTTGGAAAACGAGTTTCAAATTGAAGCCTAATTGACTTTTTTTTTTTTTTTACTGTTTGAGTATTTGAGGGTGTCTCTATATCCACCGCAAATCCGTGGCCAACGTTGTAGCGTTAATTACATTACAATGTTGAATTTGACGTTGCAATATGGAGCATACAACGTTGTGCATTTGAGGCCAGGACAAGGCGAGTAGGTAGATTGCAACGTCGGATTGGGCATTGTAAAGTGGGTCATCGGACGTTGTAGTATGGATGTATAACACCCAATCTGACATTATATGACAGTACTTGTTTACATACCTACGAAATATATATTTTTTTTTGTAGAAAAAAAATCAGAAACTAAGACATCAGGAGCAAGGTTGGAGTTGCGAGTATAGTGAACAAGCTGCGGGAGGGTAGATTGCGTTGGTTTGGGCACGTGTGCAGGAGACCGTCTTCGGCCCCGCTTCGCAGGTGTGAGAGTTTGGATCTTAGAGATATCCGTAGAGGGAGAGGTAAACCACGGAAGAGCTGGTTGGAGGTTATTCGTAAGGATCTCGACCTTCTAAACCTGTAGAAAGATTTGACTCCAGACAGGGACCACGGGAGGCGGTGCATTTGGGTTGCGGAGGGATAGTGTTTTGGGCTTTTATGTTTTGTCCTTATGCCTTTGCTTCTTTTTGTCTTTCCATTGCTTCATCTTTGATTATGCTTCCATTTTATGAGTCATGCTCTCTCATAATTCTAGTATCCTACTATATATATATATATATATATATATATATATATATATATATATATATATATATATTGTTGACTTATCAATATATTCACAATTAAGGTATAATATATATTTTATAAATTAAAACATTGTGATTTTTTTTTAAAAATAATTTTGTGAAATTAGAGAGTTTAACATTGCAACTACAATGTTAGTAATTCAATTAGGATAAAATTTAAATGTTATGAACTTTATTGATACAAGCGAAAAAATAAACAAAGTATCTATTGATAAAATATGTCATTTTGACATTTTCACAATAAAAAAAACAATTACTTCATTAATTTTTTATATTAGACATTTATTATGCACCAAGCTTTTTAAAAATAATAATAATAACTATATGAAATATCAGTGAATATAAATAATTTCATGCTTATTAGTATAGTATACCACTATATCCTTTTTTTATTAATCAATTATTTTACTTTTTCAAAAAAGTATAATTAACAATCTAATAATAATTAAAAGAATAATTGTGTAAATTAAGCACCGAAATACCTAACTAAGCATTTTCTAATTAATAAAAATTACATTATAAAATTACACATTTTGCTTAAAAGTGATTGTACATATTTGAAGAAGTGGACAAACATAGAGACTATACATGTAATATGTGCAAAATATATATATTTTTAATAAAAAAAAATCAAATCAAACGTTATCCTAACTAGATAAAACTTATCCTAATTAATAAAGATAAAAACTAATTAGATATAATATCAATTAATTGAAAAGTCAACGAATAGATATTATTATAATTTACATTATTCCTAAATAAATGTATTTTCCAATCCATTATTCTTGCTTATTAGCCTCTTGCTCAGTCTTAGGTCATTCCAATGTCATCAATTGGCTCCACCGATGCCTGAAAGTATATGCAAACATATGTAGATTCCGGCTATCAATATAATTAACTAAAATACGAAAATTACTCTAATTCATGCACTTTATCGGACCTAAATCTATCTAAATGCACATGTTAATACTACATAAATGTGTCTGATCAGCTGCCTGGGCCGCGGGCGCGACTTTTCCAATGGGTGCGTACAAGCTGCCGAGGGCCTCTTTTTGCACAGCAGTCGCCTTCTCGACTTGTTGTTGGCATTTTCTTACCCGGTCCTTCAAAATAGCTTGAGAAGAAAGGGGTAGGAGGGTAACTCTCATCCCATCATAGTTAAAAAGGCATAGGTATTTAAACGACCATCATGAGTTACTTGCCTATCATATAACCAAGGTCGGCCTAATAAAATGTGACTACAATCCATTTTAGCAACATATATCACACAATACTTGATCAAAATAAGAACCAATTTGAAAGGAAACCAAGCATTGTCTAGTAACAAGAGTGTCGAAGTTACCGTTCGTTATGCCGTTAAGGCCATAATGTGTTGCTCGAGGTGTAGTCACAAGATGTAGGTACTCGACCACTCTCTCGTTGATCAAGTTACAACAGCTCCCTCCATCAATGATGACTGTGAGTGTGGCCTTCTGAACTACACACTTGGTGTGAAAGATGTTCTCTCGTTCATCGGACGTCGGAGCTTCGTGAAGAGTGAGAACACACCTATTGACCAAGAAAAGGGCATCCTCGAAGGAGTTGATGTCAATGTCGATGTCGTCCTCATGAGACACATGCGTCGACTCCTCCACTTCGGCTGAACTTAGGGGAATTTCGAAAGTCTCCTCCTCATAGTAGAAATCTCCCATGTCGTTGAGAAACACCTTTTTCTTTTGAGGACAATTCCGGGTGATGTGCTCCGTACTATTGCAAGTCAAGCATCATTGCTCACGAGATCGATCATGAGGAGTTGATATGGAAACCCTTCTTGTTTGAACTTCAAAACTTGTTTTTGGTGAGTCAGAGACTCCCGTGGGCTGCGAGGAAAGGTTAGTAGTAACTCTAGAAGGATTTTAAGAGGTAGGTGCAGGAACAAACCTTCGACCAAATGATGATTGACCGGATCGCTTCACCTCTTGTTGTTGATCATATAAGAGCTTCACTTTTGTGACAAAGAGTGTTAATATCTCTATAACTATGAATAGATAAAGGACTGCGAATAGAGACAATTAAACCAGTAAGAAATTGTATGCAAAGAGCTCTTTTGGTAAGAAAAACATTCGCTTGAGGAGAGATTATCTCAATCTCATCCCTTAACTCCATAGGAGTCCGAGTACCTTGGCGAAGTAGGGATAACTTCATCCCATTGTTTAAAGAAAATAGCTTGAAATGATATTGTATAATTAATATAGAATGAAATAATATTGTATAGTTAATATTAACTTTATTAAAAAAAAGTTTTGAATTAATCTCATTGTTTAAAAAAATGTAGTATGAATGATATTGTGTAATTAATGGAAAATGGAATAATATTGTATAGTTAATATTAACTTTATTGAAAAAAATTGAAGTAATAAAAAATAGATTTAAATGATATTGTGTAATTAATATAGAATAACGAAATAATATTGTATAGTTAATATTAACTTTATTAAACCAAAATTTTGAATTAATCTCATTGGTTAAAAAAATGTAGCACGAAATGATGTTATGTAATTAATATAAAATGGAACCATATTGTGTAGTTAGTATTAAATTTAGGAAATTTTACAGAAAACCACCCCTTATTTATTAGGCTTTTCATTTAACCACCTCTTATACCAAACCTTTCACTAAACCACCCCTTATAGAATTCCGTTAACAGATAACCACCCCCACCTCTATTCCGTCCAATTTGATGTTAAAAAATTATAAAATGACCAAAATGCCCTTTTTTAACTCTTCATCTTCAACCTTTTGTTGCTTACAAATCCTAAGATCATTCAGAGCCATCGACTAAGAGCAAACTTCAGGCTACACCACCAAGGGGATTCGGAGAGGGATTCGATGATGTAAACCGATCACAAGTTCAGAAGGTTCTCCAATCACAAGGTATAATCGATCCTATTTCTCTATCTATGGGTTGAGATGTTAAAAATTAGGGTTGTTTTTAAAATTCCCAAATCCTGATTTTGGTGCGATTTGGGTGCAATATCGATGGAAATTGCATTGTATAGATGTCCTAGTGTTGAATTTGTTAGATTTTGGTGAGATTTGTTGTTCTATGTTGTTTGGGAGATTGTTATGACATATTTTGGTTTGTTGCATTTCTTCTTTGATTTTCATGTTTCCTTCTTTGATTTTCTGGGTTCTATGTTCGTTGATCGAAATGACACCTTCATTTTTCCATCTACTATATGTTTTATGTGTGAATTTCATGACAGATTGGTTAGTTAGGGTCCTGCGAAAAGGGTTTGTTTGAGTTTTAGAAGATTCATTAAGTTTCAACATATTCTGTATTTGGTAGTTAGGTTCTGTCAATTTGAGTTTTAGCAGATTCATTGAGTTTTGTTTGTTTTTGAAATTATGTTTGTAATATGAAAAGGGATGCATCAAGCTATGGATTAGAAGGCTTCGAGATGAAGACAATTCAATTGACATCTCAAATGTGTTAGAGGTAAAAGAAACCGTGGTCACAGCACATGAGAACGAAATTAGAAGGCTTTCGAGGAGAGGTGGTAATACTTAGAAGCGTGGTTGCTCATGATGAAGACAATTCGATCGACATCTCAAATTGTGGTAGCAAAGATGGTGTAAGGCTCATGAAGGTTATTTGTGTTATCGGGATCTTCATTTGGATGACTAGGTTTTGTACAAAGTATATGTCGTAACTAGAGAATGGAATTCACTCAATGATGTTAGCTTTAGTGTTCTTCTTTGAGTGAAACTTATTTGTATGCTTTCTAGATCTACCAATATGTATTAATTAAAAACAAGTGTTCTTCTTTGAATGAAAATGCAAACTTATTTGCTTCTCAGTATTATGTCTCAGCACTTGATGGCTTTTGTATGTTTGCCTACTTTTCACTGAATGAGATAACAGGAAATCTAATGATGACAAATTTTACAATTAGTTAGATTAGATAATGAAAATCCACAATAAATTAATGATTAGTAGTAAGCTTTCCTCATGAGGCTAATAGAGGAAGATATTTTTTTTTGGTGAAATAGAAGGAGATAATTGAATCAGCACAAAGCAACATTTGTTTCTACTGTTAATTAATGAAGATGTAGCAGCAGAAAAGAGTTTTGTTCCAACTTTCATGACCATAACATATAGAAATTACTTGATCAAAGTGGAATACATTCAAGAGTGTGTATAACAAAAGAATGGTGCAATAAGTACCTAGCTTCATGCACCAACAAAAATACATTGATCAAGTAATTTCTATTCGGATATAAGTGCACATTCTAGCATCCAACAACTTTGATCTCTACGGTTTCCATGAAGCTTGAGTAGTTGTGTTTGTCTTCGGGAGTCCAACGAACTTTGCCAGGTGAGTGTTAGAGGAGAACACGTCTTTCTTAGGTGGAGTTGTTGGAAAATATGTACCCTACATTAAGAAATCAGCCCCAAAAAATTTAAGAATCAACCTCAAAAAATTTAACTTAAGAATTAGCCCCAAATTGGTGAAAAAAATCTGTTCAACAGTCTATAAATCAGCCCCAAATTGGTAAAAAAATATGTAAATAGCAAATATATTCAGCAATCTAAAATTTTTATAAATTCAGCCCCAAATTGGTGAATATGACATTTTTACAGATTTTTTTACACCCATCAGATTATACTTATCAGATTATACTCAATCTTACAGATTATACTCATTTTTAGATTGGTTTTACAGATTTCAATATCGTTAGGCAATCTGTTCAGCAATCTGTTTACAGATTTTTCAAAATCTGTTCAAACAATCTGTTCAGCAATTTATTTACAGATTTTTCAAAATCTTTTAAAGCAATCTATAACATACACTTGTGTGCCCAACAATCATTCACAACACATGGTTTGAATTCAAAACAAAAGTATTAGGGGTGGGCACGGGACGGGATTGGGCCGGGACGGGACTCGTCTCGCGAACTTTTTTCGGGACGGGATCGGGACGGGATTGACATTTTTTTTTCGGGACGGGATTGGGACGGGATGGTGTCTGAACGGGACGGGACGGGCCTTGTCCCACATATAAAAATAATAAAATATTATATAAATTTGCAAAGTGAAAAATGCTTTCATAATTCATTATTTAGTATAATATGTTGAATACGGTATTATTCTCAACTATATTATTCAATAATAATAATAATAATAATAATAATAATAATAATAATAATAATAATAATAATAATAATAATAATAATATTATAATACTATTATTAATTCATACAATGATTGTATAATTAATTATAATGTTCAACATATTTGGCTACATTATCTTACTAGATCAGGACGGAAAGGAATTGAGACGAGATTTACCAATATTGTCTAATTATCGATTGATAGTTAGGAAGAATACCGTATTTAATTAGCTATTTGCCTCTTGTAACTCTAAATGGGCGGGATGTGTGTGTCGATCTGATGGGATCCTCTCCATTGACTAAGTCTGGAATTTCTGACTTTATGCCTGATCGTGCTGTTATTGATGCTGCTCGACGTAAGTGTGTCAAGTATCGAGATTTGTGTACGGCGGCTGGTTATGGTTTCCTACCCTTCTCATTCTCTTCATTGGGGGAGTTGGATACAGATGTAGTTGCATTGCTGAAGCGGATTCAGAAATTCTCGGTATCTCAGGATGCTGGGGCTCGTGCTGCACGTTATATTTTTACTAGACTTGGCTTTGTTATCGCTAAAGGAGTAGGTGCCCAGATAGTATCTCGGTTGCCCACTAATTTCTTGTAATCTATTTTTTATAATAATAATAATAATAATAATAATAATAATAATAATAATAAATAATAATAATAATAATAATAATCCCACGTTATAATTAAAAATAAAATAAAATAATATTACTTATTTTGATTGTTATTATTATAAAATAATTATACTTTACAAGAAAAAAATATAATATGATATAATAATAATAATATAATAATAATAATAATAATATTATTATTATTATAAATTAATATTATTATTAAATTATATTATAATATTATATATTATTATTATTATTATTATTATTATTATTATTATTATAAATTGAAAATTATTATTATAGTTATAAATAATATTTGCTCAAAATAATAATACTAATAATATATTATTATTATTCTATAATATTATAATAATAATAATAATAATATTATTATTATTATTATTATTATTATTATTATTATTATATGCGGGACGAGACGGGATTTGCGGGATCCCACCGGGATCGTCCCGCGTTTCGTCCCGCATAATTTTTGCGGGATGGGATCGGGACGGGATTCGCTATTTTGTCCTAAATCCCCCCGGGATCGGGACGGGATCGGGACGGCACCGGGGCGGGATCGGGATTTGCGGGATTTGTGCCCACCCCTAGTAAGTATGGCTTACTTGTGTGTGTGACTCATTAGTAATCGATACTTGGGTGCCCAAAACACTTTCAGGTTGAGATTAAACCAAAATCGCACCAAAATCGAACGAAAATCAAGATTTGAGATTAAAAAAAAACCCTAATTTTGAACATCTCAACAGATAGATAGAGAGATAGGATCGAGTAAACCTTGTGATTGGAGAACCTTGGTGATCCCTCTCCGAATCCCTCTCCAGCTCCTCCTTCAGTTCACCCGATGGTCGACCGTCTCCCTTGTCTGATTGATAGCAGGGAGCAATGGGTTGAAGATGGAGATGACATGTGGCATAGGTGCTTTGGTTTTAAGTAAGATATCTTGAACAACATATAAGTTTGGCGGGCTACTCAACTCGTTGCCAATCGGTTTCTGATGGAACCCTGTTGGGTTTGTGTTAATTATGTATCCTGTACGTGGGCCCGCACACAAACTCTCTCTTGCTTGTCTTATCCCCATCGGCCCCAACTTACTCTAACATGATATTAGAGCCGGGTTCAGCTAGTTTCATTATGGGCTTTGGATTAGTGGAGTTGCCGACCTTTGTGATATGTTGCATGCATTAGTTCTCATTTAAGCGCATGTGACAAGTGCAACTTATTGGCTAAAAAACCATTGCACTTGAGGAGGTGTATTGAAATATGGGTTGTCCTACATTGGAAATATTGAATTGTCTTGAGCAACATATAAGTTTGGCGGGCTACAGTTCTCGTTGCCAATTGGTTTTGAAATGAATCCTCATTGAATTTATATGTTGTTCGTGTATCTTGTACATGTGCCCTTGCACGACCTCGCTCCAATTTATTTTAGCTTTATTGGGTCCAATCGACTTTAAGAATTTCCTACCTAAAACTCACAACTATAAATCCACGTAAAAAGTATTACAGCTCGAAATTAAAAAAAAATCAAACCTTCATTAAATCTCAAATCGTTTATATATGCTTTAATTAGCAAATACAAGGTCAATCAAGATGACCTCGATCAATACATAACAAAATTCCAAATTCTAGTTTTGAAACGTTTATTTTAACAACTCCTAAAAGAAAAAGCGAAAAAGAGAAGGGCAGATCGATGATCAAACACACAAAGACTGCACTGAAGCCATCTCCGATCAATCGAATCAATCTGATTCGACCGACGATACCTTGATAGCCCCTTAATACTTGTAGTCCTTGACGTGGAGAGACTCATTAGCGCCGTCAGCAGCAGCGCCGCCCTGGTACTTGCCAAGAGTGGCCTCAGAGTTAGCCTTGCATCTCCCCAGGAACACCTCCTGGGCGTGCTTCACGTTCTCCTCCTTCCCGGCCCACGCCTTGAGCGTGCTCTGCTGGAGGGCACGCCCGTACGAGAACGTCAGGGACCATGGCTTCTTGGTCTCCGCCTTGTTCATGGCGTTCAGGTTGACCGTCGCCTCCTCCTCGCTCTGCCCACCCGACAGGAAGACTACCGCTGGCACTGCTGCCGGCATGGTCCTCTGCAGTGCCCTGATTGTGTGCTCTGCAATCACCTCCGCTGAAGCCTTCTGGGAATCCGATCCTGTTCAAAGAACTCGGCATATCAGTAGGAATTGAAAGATTTATAAGACCTATATATATACAAGATTGTTGATGACATATATACCTGGGGTGACCATGTTGGGCTTCAAGAGGGTCCCCTCGAGGAGGACGTGGTGGTCATTGAGGGCCTTGTAGCAAGCGGCGAGGACAACTTCGGTTACGTAAGCGCACTTGTTGATGCAATGGGGACCGTCCACTAAGATCTCAGGCTCAACGATGGGGACCAAGCCGTTCTCTTGGCAGATGATGGCATAGCGGGCGAGCCCCTTGGCGTTTTCATCGATGGACAGCTGGGATGGCTCGTTTTGGCCGATCTTGAGGACGGCACGCCACTTGGCGAACCTTGCCCCTGCTTCGTAGTACTTCTGGCAACGCTGGGCCAAGTCATCCAGACCTTGTGTGGTTGTTTCGCCATTGGTGCCAGCAAGCTCGACACACCCCGTATCGACCTTGATGCCTGGGAGAACGCCTCCTTCCTTCATGATCTCAACAAATGGCTTGCCTGATCCAAACACATAACTTATTGAACACTTTTATTGAAAATTGTTAAACTCGGCTGGGCTGGACGGTCAACATGCCAATTTTGAACAGTTAAGTACCTGAGGATGTCTTTTGGTAGAGGGTTTCCTCAAAGAGGATGACTCCACTGAGGTACTGCATTGCGCCTGGCGTAGTGAACAGAAGCTCTCTGAAAGCCCTCCTGTTTGCCTCCACATTTTCGACATTTATGCTCGCAAACCGCTTCCCAATTGTTCCAGTCGATTCATCCGCCGCTAGGATGCCCTTTCCGGGCGTCCCAATGTATTTAGCATTGGCGATCAGCTCATCTACATATTGTTACAACAAACAGACTTTTAATGTGTGACAACTTCTATCTCTTGTATTGTATATATATTTCCGATATGAGAATTCAAATTCTCATTGAAACAAATTGAGATAGGAGAAAGAAGGAAGGATCTACCAGCGTATTTGCCCCTGTATGCCGACATGATCTTTAAAAAAAAAAAAAAAGGAAGATTAACGAAATGTAACTGAAATTTTTTCGGAGAATTTGTTTTTAGGGATTCGGAGGAGCAACGTCAAGAGCCTGTTATGTTCGTCTTTAATAGTGAAACAAAATTTTGGGTAAGTAAAACTATGCCGTTCTTTTCAAGGACTTGCCCTTTTTTGGGCTGCCATAATTTTGGATTTGCACGTCTTTCGAACGAATAGAATGAGTTTGTTGTAGTCAATTGGCATGTTGTGGATCACGTAAATTGCGTAATATTAACAATGTTCTATTTTTTTTCTTTTAAAAAAAATAGATTTGTTAACTTTCATTGGAAATGTATCCCCACAAATGAAGAGTAGTTAATATAAACACATTTTTTAAACAAAAAACATTAAATATTACTCTCTCCAATAAAAAATACACGTCGTTTAATTTTTTAACACGTATTTTAAGAAGTTAAAAACTATATAATATATTCATTTTTTTTTTTCATTTTTACAATTTAATACTTATTACCAACAAATATTAAGTTATAAAACAATAATTTTTAAAAAGTTGATATTATATATATTTTTTTTACCTTTTTAAAATACGTGTTGAAAACTTAAACGACATATATTTTGGATCGGAGGTAGTATAAAATTGACCCACAACAAGCATGATGAGTTAATTACTTAAAGGTTCTCTACCCTTATTCAGATATTTACTTAACGTCCTTCTTTCAAACAGTCTATTCCGATAGTCCCACGATCATCTATCTTTCATTCCTCTCCTCAGTCACTCCCCTCCTCTCCAACCATTCAAGTTACTATGTTCTTCACCAATGCTCTTTCACACCTTCTTTCTTCTCTGGGTTAGCCTTTTCTGGGATAATTCTTCTGAATTTTAAAGTAAAAAAATCATCTTCAAAACATTGTCTTTTATAAATAATCGAAAGGCGATTACCCAAAAAGCGGAGACCGGACAACCACAAGGTTGTCGATAAGGACACGTTCTAAAGAGGAGACGAGCGCTCTCTAAGTTGACCACATTACCCAATAATGGATTAACACCTGCTGCTAAAATTCTGGAATGGACCCTCTTCGGGAGCTTTCTTCATTAAATTTGGATTCATTAGTAGCCAAATCTTGTATTACAAGACTGCTCCGGACCTCAAAGTCGCATGTCAAATATATTCAAAGAAGGGGCGAATCGATCTGAAACGAAAATTCGAATGTCAATTGAGTTTTTGCCTATAACTAACATTAGAAAACCCTAATTACTATCCAAGTTAACAACTTCATTTCTCAAGTTAATTAAAACGAAGAATTCCCTAGATTCTCATCCAAGGTTAAGTACATAGGTAGAAGGAGATAAGAACTTTAAGAATTATAAATTCATTCATTCACACACATGCCCATGGTTGGGTTCATCCCAATCCTAAAAGATAAGGGAACTACTCACACATTGCGAATAAAGACATGATTTTAGAATAACATAAATTGAAATTGCATTAAAATAAAACCTGAAAATAAGCGTTCAATCCCAGCAACAAACGCCCAAGCTTTCGCTCAAAGGGCCAAAAAGAGCCCTCTAAAGCCTTCCATGTCTTTGACTCGGAATCTCTAATCTTCAATCCTCTAAAGTGTTCCATGTCTTCTCTATTGAATGAATAATAAACTACTGAAAACACCCCTATATAGCCTAAAGTAGTAAGCCAAAACCCTATAAGAATTAGATAAAGATTGCCTTAATTAAATATCTCTGGTAGATTTCAGAATTTTCTGAAACGACAAAACTGGCGGGCGTCGTTCTTTTCTTTCAACGCCAGGTGTTGGTTTTTCCAATCTTGTAGAGCTCATTAATATATTTCGAACGCATGGTCATAATAGATTTCAAACGTTGTGGTGGGCCCCACCATAATGTTCGTTTTAAAAAAAAACGGTTGACCCGACGGGGGTCGACCCTAACCCATAACTCGAGTCAACCCGAACCCACTAGGTCACTGACCTGTACGATCCGATGGGTCACGGGTTAACTCATGACCCGTGGCAGTCATGTCTAGACTAGACACCCTTCATCTGGGACACCTTTCATCTGGGTACTTCAGCGGGAATCAACAGTCTTCTTCCATGTTTTCGATCCTTCATTGCAGCATCGATGCCCTGGAAGAAGATATCTTGGAGCACACAAGGTGGTTATCCATGAGTGGGGCATTGATGCAAAAACTCCTTAAATCTCTCCCAGGTCTCCACAAATGTTTTTCCTGAAAGTTGGTGATAGGAGGTGATTCGCTATAAGCTCCGTCGTCTTTGCCGGTGGGAAGAACTTAGTCATGGACTAATCATGAAGAACTCTCCAACCAATTCAGCGTCTTCCCTGCAAGAGACAACTTAAATGCCTTTAAGTCTACGTATTCTAGTGACATATTATCAACGACAATAATATCACATAAATCAATAAAGTTTTTAACATACTCGATAGGGCATTCACGAGATTTTCCCTTAAATTGGGATCTCTTAATCAAGGATATAAAGTCATACTTGATCTCAAAGTTGCGATCAATCTCACGGAGGACTATTACAGGCTCAGGCACCCTCAATTATGGATGCATATATGTCTTGGCGTTCCTTCGTCCTGCTGCTTGATAATGCATATTTTATATAGGCATTATAGGTAGGTCTTAGGTGCATTAAGTATTAATATTGCATGTTTAATAAGCTTATTTGCATTCTTGATTATTTGGTATTCGAAGTGCGGAATCTACGGTTTTTAGTGTTTATTTGTAGATCTTATGATCCGGCCTCGAAAGGAGGAGAAAAAATGGAGCAAATGGACAAAGAAGAGTGAATGAACAAGAGCGTAAATGGAGAATATGGAGAAATCCCATCTTTAAGGTTCTGAGGAGTTGGAATTAGCTTTGGAGGTCTTCATGAGAATTGTAGTGCTTGGAAAGAGATTTCCAACGCACATTCATAATCGCTAATCAGACGAAGGATGACTCCAGAAAGTGCATTACAAGTTCAGTCTGTCGAAGCTGTCAACAATGCATAAAGTGGCGCCCACCGCTAAAATACCGGCGCCCGTCGGTCTACGGTTTGCGGATCTGCGCAATGCGGCCCAAGTCTATCTGTATGGGAAATTTTATCTAAACTTATTCTAGGGTTTGGCCGACGAAAGGAGGCTTATATTAGGTCATTTTTAGTAGATTTTCATGATCTAAACCATTCATTATATTCCCCATAAACTCATTACAATAAAGAGAGATGAGAGGATTTAAGTTTAGGAATTCAAGGTACGCTATCCTTGCCTAGAATTCTAGTGGTATTGCTATAATTCAAGACTTGGTTGATTGATTGTGAGAATTGATTTCTATATTATTCATTCATAAGTTTATTTATCATCTTGTTCTTATTGTTTATATTTGTGATTCTTTCTATGACCGCGCATCTAGTTAAAATTAGCATCTATCCTATGAATCCGTTGTTCACTACTAGAATTTTGTCATTTAACATCGGGTAATAGCCGATGTCTTTCAAAAAAAAAATCGATGTCTATGTGCGTGATGTAAAAAGTCAAAACTTTTTAACATCGAGTAATAGCCGATGTCTTTATATGTTATAACATCGGTTATATTTTTAAATTCGATGTCTTTGATATGTTATAACATCGATTATAACATATACAAGATGTTATAACATACAAAGGCAGCGGCTATTACCCGATGTTAAAAAGTTTTAACTTTTTACATCACCAACATAGACATCGATTTTTTTTTGAAAGACATCGGCTATTGCCTGATTTTAAATGGCGTATTTTAGTTTTTTTTTTTTTTGTTGTTGTAGCCTATGCGGGATTTGAACCCACATATTTGTGTTTGAACACAACGCTCTACCGTTTGAGCTAATAGGCTTCAAGTTAGATAAAATGTTCTTACATAATAGCAAAAAGAACATGATTTAGATTCATAACAAATAGCTAGAAACAAAACACTAAAAATAGAAGTTTAGACAAATGTAAAGCACATGATTATATGCCTAGTTAACTAACATGCTGTAATGAACACAAACATGCTGGAAAATACATCATTTCAACGAGGGTGTCCAATGTATCTAAGCACTGAATTACAATGTTTGCACACAAATTAAGATAAAAGTGTTTAACACAAGGGATAGTGCTTTCCAAATGATGCTGAAATACATAACAGATTAACAACAAGTTGAATGTTAAAACCTGGATATCTCATTCATAAAACACAAGGGATAGTGCTATCCAGGTTTTCATTAAAACCTGGATATCTCATTCATAGAACATAAATCTCATTCACAAATCCATAGCAGCAAGTTGAATGTTAATAGGAAGTGAGTATAGTTACTTCTCAAATGAACCATACATAAATCTTCCACTCAGATTAAATTCGAAATAATATCAAATTATAACATGCAAATAAAAAGTTAGCTTCGGAGAAAGGAATAACAATTGTACAAGCTCTTATAGGCAGTTAGCTGGAAGGCTTTGACCTAGACCTGTCAAAACACAACCCGACCCGGTGACCCGACCCGACCGACCCGAAAAATTTCCGACCCGAACCGAAAAATTTCGACCCGAATTTTTTTTCCGACCCGAACCCGAAAAACCCGAAATTTTTCGGGTAATCTGGGTTTCGACCCGTTGACCCGATTGACCCGGTAATTTTGACCCGATTTACCCGATTGACCCGATGACCCGATTGACCCGGTTGATTTATAATTATATATAATTATGTTTTTTATATATAATTAAAATTTATCACAAAATTATCAAATAATGATTTTTTTAACTTAAAAAAGAAAAATTTGACAAACCCGAAATCGATCCGAACCCGACCCGAAACCCGATCAAACCCGAGTTCGAGTCAACCCGAAAAACCCGAAACCCGTTTTACCCGAGACCCGTTTTACCCGAAACCCGAAGTGACCGGACCCGAACCCGACCCGAATGACCCGTTTGACAGGTCTACTTTGACCTATTCTCAGGTGGAACGTTCAAATATCCTTGGAGATGGCCCCTTTAGAATGGTTCTCCATCATTAGCTTTTTTGTATATGGTCTAAATTTTGTTCTTGTTAATTTATGCTATATTTCTATGAACAAAATTCAAAAGATAAGAAAATCAATCACTTGCTTGCTTTAAGAAAATGCCAATCTATACGGGTTTGTGAAACGACATGCTTATTCAAGAACTGTATGGAAAAGTCACATATACGACTTGAGTTCCATACCACATAACACATGATCATTTGAATTCGTTTAAGGTTATTTCCAAGCAAAAAAGAAGATGAAAAGTTAAAAGGAACATACAACTCTCATGTTTGAATAGATAGGATCCAAGTTTGGGGGTTCAAGGCCTCGATAAGCATTTTCCAACCATTCACATGCTTCTACATTCTTAATCATGTTTGCCTCATCAAAGGAACCTCATGTCCGACATGCTGCATACTGCAAGTAGAAATTTTGATCAGGTGCAGATTAGGTCAAAATAAGTTGAGCACGACTAGTAGTCTATCTATAGAGAGATTAAATACCTCTGAAGGAATAGATAATTGTCCAACAAGCTTGTCAAGCTCTTCAATTAACCCAGTATTATTTACTGACTGCATCTCCAGTTTTCTATTTCGGATTTCTATCCGGATAATCGAAAAATACGAACTATTAAATGTATTAGAAGCAAAAAAATGAAATTGCCTGCAGAAAGATGAAGCCAAATGAGCAGATGAGCTTTGCAAAGGAATTTTGAGTTCACATGAAGAGAATAAAGATAATAAATTGCATAAAGGCTATAGATTTAATAATGTCAATTTTGCCCGATTTACAGAGAATACCCTATGGTTTGCCAATAAGAGGTAAATAGATCATAGAAATAAACCACAGACTCGAGATAAATACCTTCTAGGACTCCGACTTCTTGATATTCTCCGAGGAACCTAAAGATGACAAATTCAGCATTGACATCAATAACAACTCCGCTATTTTCATATTTAAATGTAAACTGAACAAGACAAGTAATATACCCTTCGAGGACTAGGTGATTCAGAGTAAGATGATGACCTTCCACGTCTACCAGAAGGGGCTCTACCTCTGAGGCACACGAATGAGTGAATGTACTACAATTGAGCATACCTCAACAATTCAAGCCTTTTAAAGTTGGAAGTAACTTTCCACACAGTGAACAAACATATGATTTAGAGTCGGCTGCTCCAGAAGTGTAAGTGATCATCTTTTTTGTTTCACCATAAACTAAAGTTGAACTGGAAAGAATTGGTTTATCAGACAAGTGCAATTACTAGAGCAGAGAAAGCTAAATTGAGAAAAAAAAAGGGTTGAAAACATACGAATTTCTGATATCGACGTGCTTGACAAACAAAAACAATATGGTAACAAGTTGATCTCCATTCGCAACAACCTGTCACATTTCAACCATAGCAATGTACCTTCTGCACAAAGCAACAACAACCATTTATCTAGATGTAATTATGCTAATGACAAAACTAAGAAGACCGTACATGTTCAAGTAACAACAATCAACTACAAAAGCTCCAAGCAAAGCATCCACTACTCTGTCAAGTGGAGAACATTCAGTTCAGATAACACTCTCTGAACATTCAGTTAAGAGACTCTCCTTTCCTTTTCTTTTATATTACCTTTACGTCTGATTTCAAAAACTGGCTGTAGAGACACAAGGATCTTATATCAGTGGTAGAAAAATAAACACCATCAAGTGTATCATAAATCATGAAGAACTGCATAATGTGAAGACATGTAAAAATGATACTTTCCAGTTTCACAGTTTGCCATTATTTGCAGAATCAATTGAAACCAAAGAAACTCTAAATCATCACTTCAGTTAGAAATAATGATTCCATCCATGAATTACACAAAGAGCCTAATTAGGAAGGATCTAAGATAGGCTGCACCTGGGAAGTCACAAAATCTTGAACATCTAAATTAAATCTGAGGAAGATAGTGAGGATGAAGACAAGGAGGAACTTCTAGATGCCAAAGAGAGAGATGAACCCAAAGAACAGATTGCCAGTCCAAAATCCAAGGAGCGTTCTGGGTCCAAAAGTAAAAAAGGTCTACAGATACCAAGAAAAATAGTTTAGAGAAGTCACCCAAAAGAAAGAAAAAATCTACAAAATCAACAAGTGTCTCCAAAAAGGTTGAAGCTACTACCAAAGATTCTCCCTCAAGTTCCCAAGTTAAAAGGTCCAGGAGTAAGAAGCAAAAGAAGGATCACCTTCAACTTTCGTAAAAGAATCATGCTCATAGGACTAGAAGACGAATTGCATCCAAAGATTGTACCTTTACCGCCTCACCTTACATGGCTACCATCGGGCTCACCCTGAACCTAGAAGTTGGGTGACTACTCGCTCTTCATCATCAAGAAAGACATCAATAAAAGGGAACTAAATTGCATTAAAAAAAATCAAAGAAAGCTTACATCCGATCGAAGCCAAATCGTCCCTCAACTCTCCACCTTCTCTCGCCACAAGCTCTCTCTCTCTCTCTCTCTCTCTCTCTCTCTCTCTCTCTCTTTCTATGTAACTAATTGTAACTGAAATTGAATTCAATAAAACCCAGCCCCTAAGGCTTTATTTATAGGCTTCATTTCCTAGCTAATCTAGGAAAGAAATATCTATCTATATCTAAATTTATCTATCTAATAACATTAAGATAAAATTTGGGAAATAAAACAATTAAATCTAAAAGGAAACTATATCTAAAGTGGATAGATTTCTCTTGACTTGATAAATCTTCTCTTGAGTTGATAGAACATCTTTTGCTTTATGTGGAAGAAAGCCAGCTCAGCACTCGGACTCGGACTGCTCGAAATCGGCTACTGGGGAACGGTAGATATCGACCAAGTTCGGTCGATATCGAGTCGATTTCTCGGATTCTTCTTCTGACCACTCGATTTCGGCTTCTGACAGGCATGTGCAATAAAAGCAACATCTACTCACAAAAGGAGGGTTATACAAAACATTCATATATGACAAAACATTAATAATCAAGAAGACTTTAATTTAGCTCAATAAGGAGTAAATCAGTAAAAGGCTAAGGGTGTGCAAATTTTTGCAATGTGGTGCTAATGATATGGGGAAATAGAGTACTTTCCAAACTTTCATACCACATTCCTTCTTCCTTTGATTTCTCACCTTTCTCTCATTCACTCAATGATTTTTTCAATATTATGCTTTTACCTCTCTAACCTCAGCACTGCCTTCTCGCGAGTCGCAAACATGGGTGTCATGAATGGCCCCGAATACTTAGTGCTTTGGACTCCTCACATTAGTGTCCCATCTCGCCAAACTATTATCTTAGTGAGCAGGGTCGATCTACCTTTATCTCTTGAGGTGATTGGATTTTCTTTCACTCATTAAATTTTCCATATATTTTCAAACATTCCTGCCAAACTCCAATAATAATAATAAAAACAACACTATCACCATATAATAATCTCCATAATGTAGCTTTCACTCTCAACATAATCCCCGGATAAGGTAAAAAATGGGCAATAGTTAGATCATGTGGAGCGAATATGAAATAAGGCATAATATGACTTTTGTGATGCATAAACATATGTTAGGCTAGGATATAAACAATATGAGCATATATGGAAAATATAAAGTTCTCCATCCTTTTATCATGCAACATGTCAAAAGCAATATCAAATTTTACCTCCTTTCATGGTTTTCATAAAAAATGCACTTCATTGTGACTTTCCTTTACTAGGCAATTTCATGCTATATCTCTAATGAATCCAATTTTGCATCGTCGAGTTCAATAAAGCTTCCATGACAGTTATTAAAATTTTTGAATGGGGGTGATTTTTTTTCAAACTTTGGAAAACATGCATATATGCACATAAATCAAATATAATTCCAAAGTGGCCATGCATAAGCAATTCAAGAAATAAGCTCTAAATATGCACACATATTGTCAAATAAAGCCAAATATGCACAAAGTAAGCCCTTCCCCCACCCCATACTTAAATATTACAGTGTCCTCACTGTATAAAAAATAAGGGTAAAGAAAGAAACTCACTAGACATGTGTGCTTATTGTCAGAATCGAGTGCAAATGCTTCTGCAGGGCTTGGTCGATTTCGAGGGGTCTTGGTCAATATCGACCTAGCTTACTCGATACCGACTGAGGCTGCTGCTTCCTTCTTTGCACCTGCAAAAATTATTAGAAAAGAAATACCCACAATAGAAAAACATAAAAATAATGTCCAAAAACCAAAAACCAAAAGAGACAATGTCCAAAAATCCCAAAAACTAAGTGTTTTATTTACAAGCTCTAGACTTTATAGTCGCTAGGCCGACTTTCTCCGTTAAGCTCAAGGTGGCATCTGCAAAGCCCATGTAGCTTGGGCTTCAAACAAGACTCCATTCTTGTCCATCAGTTGTAGTCCTCCTGAATGGATCTTGTTCACCGTGAAAGGTCCCATCTTCTTCTTTTTTAACTTGTTAGGGAACCAATGATCATTTGATTTGGAGACATAGACTTTGTCTCGTACTTCGTATTCCTTAGGATCGTCATTTGAAACCTTGCATAGGCACACATACCAAGGCAAACCTCTCCCAAGTATAGATAGATCTTTAATTGAAATAGGAGAAGAAAGATCCATACCTTGGCTTACCTTTGCAGAACCGGAATTTGGGACCTCCTGAGGATCTGGTCAATATCGACCAACATCAGTCGATATCGACTGCTGCTGTTCTAGTGGAGATTCGGTCGATGTAGACGAAGACGGGTAGATTTGGGTTGGTTGATATCGACCAAGACTGGTCGATATCGAGTTTTTTTGCTCGATTTCGTCTGGCTTCGTCTCTGGTGGGGAAATCGACTCGACTTGGGTTGGTCGATATCGACCAAGATTGGTCGATATCGACCAAGATTGGTCGATATCGAGTTGTTCTGCCCGATTTCTGCTGGCTCGATTTCTGGTGGCGGAGTTGGCTCGATATGATCGGGTCGATATCGACCAAGGGTGGTCGATATCGAGTGCTGCTGTAGCTCAGATGACTCCACTGCAGAATGTTGGTCGATTTTGACCCCATACTTAAGACCTGGCAAAGCATTCGAAAAATAGTTAGTCCATATCGACTTACCTTGGTTGCTGTCGAGTGGATTCTCTGTTTCTTCGTTCAGGATGGCTATGATCTCATCCACTTGGGCTTCCATATCCTTCTTTTCCAGCTCTTTGGAGGTCATATTTCTTACCTTAGGCTCCCCGCAAGTGATGTACCTGGCTGATATGGACTTGACCTCTTCCATGAGACCTGTATGCCTTTCAATTTTATTAAAGGAATACTCAATTACCTCATCGATGATGTTGAAAGCGAGCACTTCTTTCCTTACGCTTATGTTGGCATCCACTGTCGCCAAGAAGGGCCTTCGTAGAATGATTGGACAAGCAGGGTCCTCTGTCATATCAATAACTAAGAAATCAGTAGGGACAAAGAACTTACCTAATTGCACTGGTACATTGTCCACCATGCCTGTTGAGATGACCACCTTGTTGTTTGCCATGTATAACTTTGCATCCACAGGCTCTAAAGCACCTATCTTAATCTTGGACCAGATTGATAAAGGCATTATACTTACACTGGCTCCCAAGTCACACAAAGCATTGAATTTATATTGACCAAATCCAATGGTTATAGCAAACTTACCTAGATATGGCGTTTTCTCAAGAACGTCCATTTGACTGCACTCCTCTGCGATCTCAGTCATTGACCGCTTTTTGCTTAGAATCTCCTTGAGCAACTTGACGTAGGATGGCATCTCATTAAGAGCTTATCTGAAGGGTATTGTGACGTTGAGCCTTTGAAGCATCTTTATGAAACGCTGGAACTTCTTCTCTGCTGGATCCTTTGGAGATTTCGTCGGGAATGACAACTTTTTCTTCGTCGGAGGTGCTGATGTCGAGTGGAGGGGGTCGATATCGACTTGTGTCTGGTCGATATCGAATGTTGTCTGGTCGATATCGGTTGGACTGGTCGATTTCTGGGCAGGCATTGCATCTGGGTCGATATCTAGCTGGGTCTGGTCGATATCGACTGGTTTGGTCGATATCGAGTTGTCTCTAACTCCTTCCTCCTCCATCGTTTGCATCTGTCGCCCACTCCTTAGGTTCATGGCAGCCACATGTCCAGTAGATTTACCTTTAGGGTTAGGTTCAGAGGATCCAAGGAGCGTACCTGATTGTTTGGGGACGGATGTTACCAGCTGACCAATCTGTGACTCAATCGATTTCCGCCAGATATCGATTTCTCCAAGCCTAGAGTTGACACCATGCATTTGAGTGTAGATGGAGTTGATAGACTGATTGGTGTCTGAATGATTCCTCCGCATCTCCTCAAGAACGGTCTGCAGGTCATCTTTCTTACCTTCTCTGTCAGGGTGACCAGGAGCTCTATAGGGAGGGGGATTCTGATGCTGGGGCTGGCGATAATAGCTCCAATTCTGATTCTGATGTGGCCCTGAGTAGTGTCCCCCCGCATACCTTACCTCTTCGTGGGTTTCCACTTGATATACTTGATCGACGTGTGGGCACGCAATAATGTTGTGCCTCACAGACCCACATTCCAAACAAAGTTTATCTTTAGAGAGGAATTTAACCTATTTGGTAAGGCGATGTACCTGATCATTGTGAAACTGGTCCCTGACGTCTGGATCAACCTCCTTTGGTGGCATATACAATGGCATAGATGGGGCAGGCCTTTCATACCTTTCGTCAAAAGAGGCCGCAGAAGTCCCATATGTGTTGTCGTAGTTGGCCAGTGTCTCAAACACTTCCCAAATGTGGCGTGGAGTGTACTTGAGATATCCATAGACGGTGTAGTTGTTGATCCTATCCTTAGTAGGTGCATCCAGGAAATTGAAGATGATCTCCTGGATGACGTAGGGTGGTTGTCCATGCGTAGGACATGATTTCAGAAGCCTTTTGTAGCGCTCTCAGGCATGTGCAAGTGTTTCCCCTGATTTATGTCTGAAAGCCGTGATCTGTTGTCTGAGAGCTGTTGTCTTTGCAGGAGGAAAGAACTTATTGAGGAAGAGGTCCTGTAGTTCATTCCAAGTGCGAATTGATTGTGCTGGCAATCCTTCCAGCCACTGTTGTGATATTCCTGCAAGGGACCAACGAAAAGCCTTTATTTTTAGATATTCTAGATTAGCATCATCAGCAATTGCTTCACACAAATCTAGAAAAGTAGTAACATGCTCTATAGGACATTAATTGATTCTTCTCGTAAATTGACTCCTCCTAATTTCAGTAATAAAAGAAGGACGAATTTCAAAATTAATAGCGGGAAGAACGATCGGCAATTCTGGAACTTCAGAAGTAGGATGCAGATACTCCTTTGCGTTGGCTAGGACATCCCTAATCCGCTCCTCGATCAAGTTCCCTTCTCGTGTTGATCTCGCGATCTACCCTTACCTCCCACCGCTGCTGATTTTGTGTATATTCCACCTCTCGTCAGGCGTGTTCTGCTTCTCTGGTGGTGAATTCCTCTATCCGTAGGCGGAGTTGCTCAAGCTCCTGTGCTGGCATGAGCGGGCCCAAATTATCATTGTTGGATGTTGACATGAGCGTCCTCCTAAGTCTTTGCTGAAGATGGAAGAAACGTTTTGGCTAGAGAATAGGGTCTATGGGTGTGCGATCAGTTCTTCGCATGCACCTGAGAAACAAAAAAAAAGAAACAAGTAAAAAGAAATTAAAAAGCAATAAGAAGAGTAAATAGAACTAAAAGGGGCGTGATTGATTGCTTCCCCGGCAACGGCACCAATTTGTTGTTGTAGGAGGATGGTCAAGTATGAAATATAAATAAAATATAAAGCAAACTGACTCCCTGTCTTAGCAAATAAATACAAGACTTCCTCCCGTTGTAGTAGAAGGCAGTCAGGATTGTATCCACGAGGAAGCGTGACAGAGCCCGCCTTTTCAGTCCCAGAAACAATGCGAATTCGACCAGGAGAGTACTCGATATCAACCTAAAAGCTCGATATCGACCACACTGTCGACAGAAACTGTAAAGCACAGAAACAAGCAGAAACAGAAACAAAAACGGATCGGTCGATATCGACCTATACCACTCGATATCGACCACTCACCTCGACGTCGACCAACTGTTGCCCGAAATCGAGTAGACACAGAACCAAAGATCTCACCTTTTCGCAAGACAGAACTCAAAACTGGTGAAATAAAATCAATAAACTAAAGACTCCCAAAATCAGGGTTTCAACACCAAAACGATAACCATGCAAAATAACACATAAAGGCATAAAAGATCATGCTTTTCATCAAATAACTCTCGTTATTAACAAATAGGGAAGGTAGAGGCTTTCGCATAAACCCTAATTGTTACTAACCCTTTTTCACATAATTAATCCAAGTTGTATTAAGATCACTTTCGCTTCAATAACACAAACAAGGATCACCTTCAATTTTCGCAAAAGAATCATGCTCATAGGGATAGAAGACGAATTGCATCCAAAGATTGTACCTTTACCGCCTCACCTTACATGGCTACCATCGGGCTCACCCCGACCCTAGAAGTTGGGTGACTACTCGCTCTTCATCATAAAAAAAGACATCAATAAAAGGGAACTAAATTGCATTAATAAAATTAAAGAAAGCTTACAACCGATCGAAGCCAAATCGTCCCTCAACTCTCCACCTTCTCTCGCCACAAGCTCTCTGTGTGTGTGTGTGTGTGTGTGTGTGTGTGTGTGTGTGTGTGTGTGTGTGTGTGTGTGTGTGTGTGTGTGTGTGTGTGTGTGTGTGTGTGACTAATTGTAACTGAAATTGAATTCAATAAAACCCATCCCCTAAGGCTTTATTTATAGGCTTTATTCTCTAGCTAATCTAGGAAAGAAATATCTATCTATATCTAAATTTATCTATCTAATAACATTAAGATAAAATTTGGGAAATAAAACAATTAAATCTAAAAGGAAACTATATCTAAAGTGGATAGATCTCTCTTGACTTGATAAATCTTTTCTTGAGTTAATAGAACATCTCTTGCTTTATGTGGAAGAAAGCCAGCTCAGCACTCAGACTCAGACTGCTCAAAATCGGCTACTGTGGAATGGTCGATATCGACCAAGTTCGGTCGATATCGAGTCGATTTCTCGGATTCTTTTTCTGACAACTCGATTTCGGCTTTTGACGGGAATTTCGACTCGACTTTGGTCGATATCGACCAGTATGGGTCGAAATTGACCTGTCTGTGTTTCTTCACTCGATCTTGGCCTCTGGGTGGAAATCAACCCGATTGACTCGATATCGACCAACATAGGTCGATATCAACCCCTTCCTGATTTTCTTTCCTTTCTCCGAATTGCTGTAAAATGCCTCGATTTCTGCGAATTTAAACAGAAACTAGTGTAGACTCCATAATTTGGCAATTAAGTGTAAACTACATAGAATTTGTACTATTCTAACCCAAATGCATGAAATGTATACAGAAATCGGTATAAAAGTAAGTGTAAAACATGGCAAATTATGCTCACAACAAGTTGTTCATTTGTTTCCTAATTGCATTGAATTGATATGCCGATTGGTCTTAATTACTCGAATCATTAATGCTATTCTTTAGTAATATTGAATAAGATGATTGCCTCCTTGCGGAACAATCGATTAAAGGTTAGTCAACATAGGCTTAGGAATAATATTGCAATCAACTCAAGGATCAAGTAAATCAACCAACGTTACGAATTGTAGGCAAACCACGGTCTTATCTTTTATCTTCTCTTTGTTCCTATTCACATCTTTATCATAGTTTATTTATATTCCTCGTTGCCTATTTACATTCATATCTCATCCGTATTTGCATAATTGATAAATACACATTGCATTGAAGTACTTGTTTCTCTGTGGGTTCGACCCCTTAATTATCCGCTATACTAGTTTACTAGTTAGTTTGTTGGTTTGAGTTATTATTAGTTTTGGCGAGATGGAAATCTAACGACATTCCTCCCACCAAATTTTGGCACCGTTGCCGGGGAAGCAAGTTTATTTCTTTGTTTTGTGTATTTATTGATTTTTATTTATATTTCTATTGTTTTGTGTGTTTATATTTCTTTATTTGTTTATTAGTTTCTTTCGGAATTTTTTTTAAAAAAAAATAAAAAAAATGTTGAGGTTAGACCAAAATCAGGGAGAATATTTCCACCATTACTTCAAAAGAGTCCAAGAATTAGTGAACGAACGTAAATCATTTTACATCGATGGTAGCCCGCGAGATATGGTGCATTGTGTTTATAAAGGGGTAAGTTTTGAAATAAGAGAGCGTATAGATTCCATGGTTGTTGATGTCTTTTACAACCCAAGACTATAAGGAACGTGGGGTCTTTTCTATGACCTAGCTGACAAATCATTGGAGGAAGAATGAAAGGCAATGGCCAAGCAAAACAAGGAGGAGGACGCTTTTGCAAGGACGGCACCCGCCGCCTCTGTAGACAACTCAAACACATGTGACGATGATTGCAATTAAGAAGAGGATCTAGCGCCTTCTGAAATAGAGCCTCATGAGTCGACGCATGAGATTTCATCTATTTTACCCTCTCCTTCATCATCCATCATGTCTTCCTCACCATCACCCATTATGCCTTCCTCCCCATCATCTATCATATCTTATGTTTCATCATCCATTATGTCTTCTTATCCATCATTCGGTGAAGTGGAAAGCCCATTGCCTATTGAAATGGAATCTCATGAGTGCACGCATGAGGATCTATACGTTTTGGCTCCTGATTCATCTGAAGAACTCATCTCAATCCCGCCAATCAATGAAACAATTCCAGAGCCGATTTCTGTGGCTCTTGAGCAAGGTAATGAAATTTCTAACACTTTTGTGGATTATGGTGAATATTTAGATCCCTGAGAGCATTACTTCTATAAGACACCAGCAGAACTATGTTGGTGGTCTTACATTCCCTCTAAAGAAGATCAACCTCAAGTAAATAGGGAAGTCTCAAAGCTTCTCTACAAGGTATCCTTAATTGCCTATATTTTCATGTTTATATAGTGTTCATTCAAATTTTGGTTGGGCACAAGAAGATCAACCTCAAGTAAATAAGGAAGTCTCAAAGGGAAGGATAGAACAAACCTTCGAGTCTATGACGTTAACCAAAAACGCTTCTTGGGAGGCAACCCAAGGTAAGTTTTCTAGTTTGCAAGTTTTTCAAATTTTTAGTTAAGATATTTAGTCTTTCAAATTCAATAAAATGATAGAGTGCCATTTAGATATGCATTTTTGGAGGAATCTTGAGCTACCCAATGCAGGGAAGTTATCTCGGATTGGGCATCACCACCAACCGGCGCCCACAGCTACACAGCCGACGCCCACCGCTATTCCCAGTAACACGGTTTTTGGTTTTTGGTTTTTGGTAACATCGGAACGGGAGAATCTTTCTATCCTTTTATCTATATATTTTTATATTTTTGTTTTAGGTTAGTTTTATTTTCTATCTATATTATATATGATCATATTTTTATCTATCCATATTAGGAGTAGTTTTATCTTTTTATTTATTTATATGTCTATCTATATGTCAGGAGGAAATAAAGTCTAAATAAATATAAATATAAATTTAAACCGAATTTCAAGTCCACGCAAACAAAATACAAGATGTCCTCTCGATGTAGTGGAAGAGGTCAGGATCGATCCACGAGGAAGTGTGTCAGTGCTTGCCTAGATAGTCTCTCGAAAACAGCCCCTGCGTTGACCAGAAGCCACTCAATGTGAACTGAAACAGTCGATGTCGAGTCAAGGCAGTTGATTCCTAGTGAAAACCTGCAAAACAACACACAAACACTCAACGTCGAGTCGATGGACTCGATGTCGACTCAGTGATCACTCGATATCGACTCAGATGGGTCGATGTCAAGTCATTTTGCAGTGAAAACAAAACGTAAATAACGAGTGTCGAAAAAGAACGTCCGAAGAATAATAGGATGGAATAAGAAATAATGAACAGAAATACGCAGATTGTTGCTGTTGATATCAAATAACTAAATAACTTCCAAAGCCCGGGAATTTACCTCAAGGATAACCTTATACGTATTATGCCAAATTCATAAAAGAAATATGATTTTCATCAAATAACTTTCGTTATTAACAAATAGGAATATAGATGCTCTCGCATAAACCCTAAAAGTAAAGTGACTACTCGCGCCTACTACTCTCGTAGAAGGATTATGCAAATATAGGATAAAAAATGAAAATCATATAAAAATCATACCTTTGAGCATACTCACATGGCTATTGTCTGGCTCACCCCCACCCTAGAAGTAAAGTGACTACTCGCGCCTCATCATTTCAAACTCGATAGATGACATGAAAAGAAACTAACTTTGATTCAAATAACGCCGAAGGATTACAATCGAACAAGCCACAAATCACTCTCACTCTCCACAACTCACTCAGCCTCTCTCCTTCTCTCTACTCTAAATTGCTTAACTAGTGTTTGCACAATTGCTTGTGTGCTGGAATGAATAAAAAACCAGCCCCTAGGGCTTTATTTATAGGCTTCAATCCTTGCTACCCAAGGAAAGAGGAAATCTATCAACTATCTAAAGATAAAACTTTCCTATATTAAATAAATAAAAGAAATAAAAATCCCCTAGGTAAAATAGGATTTAACCCATGAGGATAGAAGTCTTCAAAGAGATAAAAGATCATTGACTTAATGTGTAAGCAGTTCTCCTCGGATTAGGATCTCTCAAACGCGTGCAATGTCACTCGATATCAAGTGTAAGGACTCGATATCGACTCATCTTGTCTGTCTCGAGTGGATGCCACTCGATGTCGAGTCATGTGGTAGGTATCAAGTCGTCTTAGTCGATTTCTGGCTTAAGTGTGGCTCATGTAGACTAGACGTCGAGTCATCTTTAGTAGACGTTGAGTGAACTTTTAGTAGACTTGCCTTGTTCCAACACTTAGCAAAATTCTGGCTTTACTCTTATAGATGTCGAGTGGATCAATAGACATCGAGTGAAAGTCCAGCTTGTTTTCTTCTTCTCCGAATTGCTCCAAAAAGCCAATGTGCCTGCCTTTGCACCACCCTAAAGTCAGCCGAATCCTCTTCCTCCACAAACCACCAACCCCATTCTGCACCACCCTACCTCTAATCCCCCTTACATTCTGTCGAATCATTATGCTACTGTGCCTGCCTCTGGCCCCAGACCCTTCCTCGACAAGTTTCAATGGTGTGGTGAATTTGGAAATGTCATGTTTCAATGCCCTGGATTTCGCCAAGCTGCACCCCATCTCCGCCCACCCTCGCAACAGCGACCGCCCTACCCGTGACCCTCCCCAAATCAACCCTATAACCATCGACCCCCACAGGCTAACTTTGTTGCCAACACATCTCAACCTTGGCTAATGGATACAGGAGCCTCTCACCATGCCACATATGATCTACAAAACCTCAACCTCCACTACCCTTGTGAAGGTCCTGACTCTCTTTATATTGGTGACGGTAAGGGTTTATCCATCTCTCATGTTGGTCGTTTCTCTTTTCATTCAAAAACCCGAACTTTCAACTTTGATAATGTTCTACATGTTCCCTAAATCTCCCAAAATATTATCTATGTTTCTCAGTTTGTCACTCAAAATAACCTGTCAGTTGAGTTCTTACCATCGTCTTTTCTTGTGAAGGATCTTCTCACGGGCTCAACCCTTCTTAGTGGTCCTTGCATTGATGGCGTCTACTCTTGGCCTTTCTCCATGTTGTCTCAAGCTCTTGTTGCTCACAGTTCGGTCGAGTCGTCCTGGCATCACAAGCTAGGGCATCCTTCGCATTCTATTCTTAAATTCATGTTGCAAACTTTCAATTTAAGTCGGTCTTCCACTCGTTTCTTGTAACTCTTGCTCTATTAATAAAAGTCATCAGTTACCATTTCATAATCGTCTATTTCCTTTTCTTTTCCTTTAGAGGTTATTTTTTTCTGATGTTTGGACATCCCTTGTGCTGTTTACTAAAGGTTTTCAGTACTATGTTGTCTTTGTTGATCATTTTACCAAGTATCTATGGATTTACCCCCTTAAAAGAAAATCTGAGACAAAGGAGGTGTTCATTAGGTTCAAACCATTGGTTGAAAACTACTTCCAATCCAAAATCAAAGTCCTCTTCTTTGACAATGGAGGTGAGTATGTTGCACTAGCATCATTCCTTGCCACAAATGGTGTCACTCACTTAACCTCTCAACCCCACACACCTCAACACAAATGGTACTCTGAGCGGCGTCATCGTCATATAGTTGAAACAGGTCTTACTTTGATGACATTATCTGGTCTACCTATAATTTTTTGGCCTTTTGCCTTTAAAACTACGGTTTACCTTATCAACCGCATGCCCGCACCCACCCTCCAAAATGTGTCTCCTTACTTCAAACTTTTTTAAACTCTCCCTAATTACCAAAAGTTGAAATGTTTCGGTTGTTTGTGTTTTCCATGGCTCAAACCGTACACCACAAACAAATTGGATCCTAAATCTTTCCCTTGTGTCTTTGTTGGCTACTCCTTTTCCCAAAGCGCCTATTTTTTCTTGGATCCTAAAACCGTCAAAGTTTATACATCTTGGCATGTCACCTTTGTTGAGAGTGTGTATGCCTTCCTTAACCAAGACTCAGTCCGGTCTACCCCCTCGGCCAAGCCACCAGCTCACCCGTTGACAACCTTTGGCGTCCCTTTTGTCTCAATGGCATCGGCTCCACGACCTGCTCCTCCGCTGCATTCATATACCCCACTAGCTACACCCCTCGCCCAACCCAACACCCCTCCAGCTACACCTCCCACGTCTCCTACTCCCTCCAGTCTTGCTCAACCCTCCTTTTCTGAACCCAAGCCATCCCCTTCAAACCATGGCATGGTGACTCGCACCAAAAACCACATTTTCAAAACAATTCGCAAACTCAACCGTATAGCCCAAACCCATGCACACCGTGATCCCGCCAACAATACCCAAGCTCTCAAAATCCTGATTGGTGTCAAGCAATGGTTGTGGAGTATGATGCACTGTGCAAAAATGAGACTTGGGAGCTAGTTCAACCTGAGTCTCCAGTCAATGTTGTCGGCTATAAATGGGTTTTTTTCGGGTCAAGTACAATCCTGATGGTTCGCTTGACAAGTATAAAGCTCGCTTAATCACGAAAGGGTTCCAACAACGCCCTGGCTGTGACTTCATGGAGACATTCAGTCCGGTCATTAAACCAGTCACAGTGCGTACGGTTCTCAGCCGTCTCCTCTGGCTGGTCCATTCGTCAAATTGATGTGAACAATGCGTTCCTGCATGGCTCTTTGTCTGAGGACGTGTTTATTGAGCAACCTCCTAGATTTGTCAACAAAGACTTCCCTCGACATGTTTGTAAGCTTAAGAAGGAGATCTATGGTCTTAAACAGGCACCCCGGGCTTGGTACACTGAGCACCATTCATTCCTTCTTCAGGTCGGTTTTGTTAACTCAGTTGTCGACTCTTCCTTGTTCATTTTGCGGCATGGAATGGTTGTGTTTTATTTGCTCGTTTACGTGGATGATATTATCATCACGGGCAGTGACGGAACCTTCCTTGAAAATTTGATTCATCGTCTATCAGCTCGTTTTGCTTTGAAGAATTTGGGCTCACTACGTTACCTTCTGGGTGTGGAGGTTCATGATCATCCTAAAGGTTTGTTCTTAAATAAGCACAAGTACATCATTGACCTCTTGCTTAAAGTCAATATTGTTGATGCAAACTTCATATTAACTCCTATGTGTTCGTCCGCCACTCTTCAGAAACAGTCGGGCTCCCTCTTTGACTCTTCAACGGAGTATCGAATGGTCCTTGGGAGACTTCAGTATCTGTCCCTAACAAGGCCTGACATCAGTTTTGCTTGTTGTTAATAAGCTTTCTCAGTTTATGCATTCCCCCTCTACGGCTCACTGGAGTGCACTCAAACGCCTACTTTGGTATCTGTGTGGCACCTCTGTGCAAGCATCATCATTCATCGGCAGCTTCTGCTCTCTCTTCATGGGTTTTTTTACGTTGACTGGGCTGGTAATGATGATGACTACACCTCCACCACGGGTTACTATCTGTATCTAGGGTCTACACCAATTTCGTGGAGCTCTAAGAAACAAAAAACAGTTGCTCGTTCCTCCACTGAAGCAGAGTATCGTGCTTTGGCTGAGTCGTGTGCGGAACTTGTATGGGTCACCAATGTCCTCTCTGAGCTTGGTATCGCCAACCTGTGGTCTACTGTGACAACATGGGGGCAAAGAGTTTAAGTGCCAACCCTGTGTTTCACTCTCGGGTGAAGCATATATATTGCTTTGGTGTTCCATTTTGTTCAAGAACTTGTTCAGAATGGTTATTTACGTGTGTCATATATCTCCACTGATGATCAGTTAGCTAATATTTTGACGAAACCGCTTCCGCGTTCGAAATTTCAGCTACTGGCTTCCAAGCTTGGTCTTTTCGTCCCGCCGTCCAACTTGAGGAGGCGTGTTAAGGATATTTAGGTTTCCTTTGGCAATATATTATTTACCTAATATTTCTATCCATTATAGTAGATTGTTAACTTCTTATGATAGGATATTTATCCTGGGGTTGAAGCATGAGTCTCTCTTGTATTATATATTGAGATGAAACCTAATAACAAAGTCGTAAATGGATCTAGGCGGGGGCAAGCGAGAGCATACGCCCCATTTCATCCGATGAATCACTTATATTTGTTCTACACGTCGATAGCTTTGTTTTGAGATATTATAAGCCTGAATCCGATAAACGAGTAAAAAGTTATGGTCGTTTGAAATTTAAACACAGATTAATTATAATAAATGTCTTTTAATAAAGCATGATTCTTTTATATTTTACTTAATTTGATATTTCGGCAATATAATTCAACCAAAGAGCTTCGAAACAAGAGGTTATATAATAAATTCGATAATTATATAAGAAATTATACAAGTTTAAAGTTTGTATATGTTGTTACACGTCATTGCATGCTAAGAGAACAACAAGTTGTAGATTAACTTTGTAGGATTCAAATGATATATTTTTTTAGGCGAAAAAAATGTTGTTATCGATTAAAACGACATCATTTTTTCGTTTAAAGAAAAAAAAATATATAACAACTACTGACACAATTTTAAATTAGAAAATCGTTGTTTTGAACAAAAAAAAGCATTGTGTTTTGAACTAAAAAAACGTTATTTAAACTAAAATATCATCGTTTAATCTAAATATCATAGTTTTGGTTCGCTAAACGTACTATTAAAAAATCTGTTGAATAGTGAATCAACATTTTGTATAAAACTTCGCCCCCCTCGATAAATTTCTGGCTCCGTCCCTGAACAAAGTTATTAATTTCTTTAAATCTCTACAGTAGCAACACCCATATATCAAGGCACCTTAAATATATGAACCTAGATGTTTAATTGGTAAGTTTAAAAAAGCAAGACACTTGGCATAAAAAAGACTAATGAAGATGCATTGTGCGCAAAGGCTAACGAGTGATGATCTTAGCTAGCCGAAAGGATGACCGAGGTACGTTTGTTGTTGCCTTTCCTATCACTTCTTCGACCCCTTTATAAAAAGAACGAACATTTTTGCATGCCTTGAAGTTCAAGAAAGCATTTTGGAATGAGTGACCCCCTAGTTCACAGCTTTATTTTTTTTTCCTTTTTCTTTTTATATATTTTGTACTTTGGCACGGGGTTTCCCATTGATATGAAAGTTCTTTTCTGATGTATCTTTAATTTCTTTCTTCAAAACCGGCCCGATGTTAATTTATTCTTTTTTGAATTCAACCAAATTTCAAGGCCTCAAAAAGCTTGAATTCAACACTCTAAAATCGTACATGATGATCAGTAAAAGAAAAGGTAAGACTGTAAGAGGCATAGATGGAGCATGACATGCGAGCCACTGTGCGCATCTAGTAAATTAAAGAGAAAGTTTTCACATATTCTCAAGGGTAACTATGAGGTTTTAAAAATATATATATGATAACCACAACATAAGGGTTATTGACAAGATGTAAAAATGTCTATTGACAAGATGAAATTCACTAAATTGCACAACAAAAATCATTCTCATTTCTAAAAAAAACATGCAATTTATCCGAGACGTTGGTTAAAGAGGATTCCATACATCTTGTCCGCTCCTCCTTCATTCATCACTTTCAAGCACTAATTCACAAAGACAATTGAAGCAATTTCAACTCATTTTGGTAGATTTGTGCAAATTTTCATCTCATCTATCAATTAAAAAGGAAAGAATTACCATTTAGATTGGTTTTGATTTAGTTATATATGAGTGAAATTAAAGGTTTTAGGGTTTTGAAAATGATCACTAGGCTAAAAACGCCATTTTAGATCAGGAGAAAAAGACCATTTACATCGGTTTTGAACCGATGTACAAGTCGGTGTGGTAACAAGTATTTTTGGTCGGGATCGATGTATAAAGTGTAGGAATATAGAATTAATATAAAGTCCTCCTTGAGGGTTTCCATTCATTGATAATCATATATATAGGTTACAAAGATATTGGGCCTTTTGGGCGTTTGAGCCCACTATACAATATAAGACCTATGTAATCTATCAAACCCCCGCAGTCGAAACTGGAGGAGTCCGTACAGTGAGACTGGACCGAAAATCAATGAATACCTGCCGAGGTAAACCCTTGGTGAATATATCAGCGTACTGATAGGAGGACGGGACATGTAGAATGCGGACATGTCCAATGACAACCTTGTCCCTGACGAAGTGGAGATCGAGCTCAATGTGCTTCGTGCGTTGATGCTGGACTGGATTGCTAGCCAGATCGGCGGCGGAGACGTTGTCAGTGTAGACCAGAGTGGCTTTCTGAAGAGGGCAACGGAGCTCAAGAAGGAGATTGCGGAGCCAAGAGCACTCGGAGACAACATTGGCAACATCCCTGTATTCGGCCTCAGCGATGGAGCGAGACACGACAGACTGACGCTTGGCTAACCACGACACAAGGGTGTCGTTGAGGAAGACACAGTAACCAGACGTGAAGCGACATGTGTCAGGACAACCACCCCAATCTGCATCAGCGTAAGCAACAAGGTCAAGCTTAGAGGAAGGGGTGATCGTGGTGCCGAGCTCGAGGGTGCCGTTGATGTACCGAATGATCCGCTTCAAGGCCTGAAAGTGGGGTTCCCTGGGTGCATGCATGAACAAGCAGACCTGCTGAACGGCGTAACTGATATCAGGCCTCGCGAAGGTGAGATACTGAAGAGCACCAGCAAGGCTCCTGTACAATGTGGGATCATCAACCAAAGGACCAGAATGAGCACTGAGCTTGTTGGATGTATCGGCAGGGGTGGCGACAGGATTGCAGTTGACCATCTTAGCCCGATCAACAATCTCAGCAGCATACTTACTCTGTGAGAGAAACAGACCAGACGCATGACGTTGAACAACAACTCCCAAGAAGTAAGACAACTGACCCAGATCAGACATGGCGAACTCCGCACTCAACTACGAAATAATGGACGTCCGAAGAGCATCAGAAGAGACGGTGAGGATGATGTCGTCGACATATAGTAACAGGAAGGCCATGTCAGAGCCTCAGCGATAGATAAACAGAGATGTATCCGAACGGCTGCCAATGAAACCCAAGCGTAGCAGATGCGAAGCAAAGCGCTGGAACCAAGCCCGCGGAGCCTGTTTCAGACCATACAAAAAGCGCTTCAGGAGACAAACGTGCTTGGGACGATCAGGATCAGCAGACCCCGGTGGCTGAAACATGTAGACTGTCTCATTCAGATGGTCATGCAGAAAAGCGTTCTTTACATCCAACTGATGAATGGCCCAGTTGCGCGACAATGCTAAAATCAATACCACTCGAATAGTGGCAGGCTTGACCACGGGGCTGAATGTCTCATCACAATCAATACCGACCTGCTGAGATCGACCGTTGACCACAAGGCTGTCTTTGTAGCGCTCTAACGTCCCATCAGAGCGGAACTTGTGATAGAAGAGACACATACAGCGGATGATGTTGGCCTCAGGAGGGCGAGGGACAAGAATCCAAGTACCATTCTTCGTAAGGGCCTTGTATTCGTCGAGCATTGCCGCCTACCAATTCGGGTCGAGGAGGGCTGTTTTGTGGGAGATGGGAATGGGGGAAAGGGAGGTCGGGGTAGAGGCAGGGGGTGATTGGGAGTCGGTAAGGACGTAGGCAGGGGAGGTAGAGGCGGCGGGGAATGCTGCGCAAGCCCGCATCTTGTTGCATGGTCGCGGTCGCGGCATGATGCTACGGCCGCCGCCAGTAGGGTGGGCGAGGGGATGGTTGTGAGGCATTGATGGGCTGCGACCGCATCATCTTGCTGCGGCCGTGGCATAACGGCCTGGGGAGGGGTGGGCATGTTGGATGAATGGTTTTGGAAGGCGGGGCGATGTGTGGTGTTCATGAAGACGATCTGACGGGGTCAGAAGACACCGGAGACGCTGCGGGTGTGTGATCTGGTGGTAGGGGGTGGTGGTGGTGGTGGAGGGGGAGAGGCAGGAGCACCGGGAGAGCTCTGGGGAAGAAGAAAGTGAGGGAAGGAAGACTCAGACTCTGACTAAGACACAGGAGGTGTGGAAGAGGGGAGAGGAGGAGGAGAAAAGGGAAAACGAGACTCATCAAACGTGACATGACGTGACACAATAAGCTTATTGGTCTTGACATCGAGGCAAAGGTAACCGCGGTGATCAGACTGATAGCCTAGGAAGACACATGGAGGGGAGCGCGGGTGAAGCTTGTGTGGGGTTGTGGAGGACTGGTTTGGGAAACACAAGCATCCAAAGGTGCGAAGGTGATCATACATAGGCATGGTGTAATAAAGTGCCTGAGCTAGCGAGCGATGGTGTAGGGTAGTGGATGGGAGAATGTTTAGAAGATAACATGTGGTGGATAAGGCGTGAGGCCAATAGGGAAGGGGAATAGATGCGTGGAAGAGGAGAGAACGCATCATGTTGGTAATGGTTCTGATGATTCGTTCAGCCTTGCCATTCTGCTGAGAAGTATAGGGGCAAGACAAGCGATAGGAGATCCCGTTTGCGGCAAAGAAAGAGTGAAAGTCTTTATTGTCAAATTCACGGCCATTGTCACATTGGAAACATTTGATGGATGTGTGAAACTGTGTTTTGCTGTAGGCATGGAATTTGGCAAAGACAGGAAACACTTGGACTTGAAATGCAACGGGAAGACCCATAAGTAATGAGTGTAATCATCAAGAAACAAGAGGTAATACGTGCTACCCTCCTTGCTAGGCACAGGAGAGGTCCAAATGTCACTATGAATGATATCGAAAGGAGCAAGGGTAGAGGTCAAAGACCGTTGGAACGGCGGTGTGACATGTTTGCCGAGTTGGCAGGAAGAGCATAAACCAGAGCGTGGGTCTTTAGTACAGGTGACAAGACTCTGGGAACGGATGACATCTAGAACGGCAGCACTGGGATGGCCCAGGCGTGCATGCCACAGGCTGGACGACGATGTCGAGAGGGCGACCGGGCACGACTGACTGGATGCAGGAGGTGGTGTGACAGGGTAGAGCTCCCCGGTGCTGTTACATCTCATGCGAGTAACCCCCGTAGTAAGATCGTTCACAGAGAAACGATAAGGATCAAACGCAAGGGAAACGTTGTTTTCAGTAGTGAACCGACGGACAGAGATAAGGTTTTTGACAATCTTTGGGGCAATGAGGACATTGTTTAGGTGTAGGGGGTGGGTTGGGGTCTGTAATTTGGAGTGGCCGATCCCCGAAGTAGCAAGACGACCACCATTTCCGACGATAATAGAGTATGCAAGGCCCTTAAAGGGAATAGATGAGAGGTTACATGAAGAGTTCGTCATGTGGGAGGTGGCACCAGTGTCCATGTACCAAGAAGAGTCGGGAGATGTCGGCTGCATAGAGGAGAAGGCGTGATGCCCATCAGGCGGAACATAGCCTTGATCAGACGATGTTAAATAGGCTTGAGAATCGGCATGTCGAGGGGCAGGAGAGTCGATGTGCATCCAATGAGGGTTGAAACTAGAAACCGGGGACCGTCGAGGGGCGGCGTTCCAAGGACGAGGGCCACCAGTCCACGTATGCTGTGGCCGGGGCATAGAGCGGCGGCCGCTGATGCTGGCGAAGCTAATGTCGGAGGAGAACATTGTTTTTTTTTAATAAATAATTAACTTAGGGCTAAAATGGAAATACTATAAATATAAGGGACGTTTCTGTAATTTCTTCAAAAGAGATTGAAAACTTGTTTCTTTCTCCCTGGGACAAACGTACATACGAAGAAGAAGACGCAGGCGAGGGCCGATGGCTCGGCGCGGCTCTCCGGCGTCGGTGGATAGCGGCGAAGGTTTGACCGGTGATTGGCGGCGGCAAGGCAGCGGCAATCGGGAACGATCGGCGCTATGGGTGGCGGAAATCCGAGACGAAGGTGGCGGGGCTCGACGGTGCTGGGCACGCTTCCGGCGAGGCTAGGCAGTGGCTACGGTCCCGGTGCCTCAGACTCCGATCGCCGGCGGCCTTAGGCAGTGATCGAAGACGAAGGAGGACGGGGCTGATCACTGCACCTGATCGGTTTGAGAGAGAAGGAGGCGGTGAATTGTGGGTTGAATTAGGAGAGGAAAATGACGGTGAGGGCGGATGGATGAATAGATAATAAGGTGCGGCGCTGAGTGAGGAGAGAGAGAGCGGCGGCGAGGGGACGACGCCAGCGGCGGAAGAGGATTGGGCCTTTTTGGGCCTTTGGACCCACTATACAATATAAGACCTATGTAATCTATCATAAAGTGTTTATACACCGGTTATCATCTGGTGTATAACGTTGATTGAAACGGTGTATAAGGCTCTAGCAGTCACATTCGGGGTTTTATACATCGGTAATACACAATGTATAAAAGTCATATTGACTCATATAATATGTGACGATGCGAACATCGAAGTTTAAATGTTTAATACTATATTGGTTAGTCACCCGGTGTATTCAAAATATAATCCGATGTAGAAACTTGTGACATGCAAATGAAAATCGGTGTATGAAGTGTGTTCAAAATAGACACCATTCGTTGAGAACCGGTGTAAAAGCTAATTTTTTTTCCGGGACTAACTAGCAAATTCACCATTCCGAAAATAAATACCTATAAATTCCTTGTATCATGTCCACCAAAAAATAGCATATTCACAATGCTCATATCTCATTCATTAATAAAAACACCTCAATCACTTCAATTGTTTCAGCTGCATATAAGTAGCATCAATTAATGTACCAACAATAGAACTTTTAATCTCTTCCTTTGTCATCAAATAATTTAATCAGAATTTTCGCGTAGTGCCCTCGAGATATAGACAAATTCGCGAAGTGTACGAAAGTTTGGTATATTTCACCAAATACCCCTGAAGTTTTCGTTATTTTCGCGAAATACCCTTCCGTTCAATCTGTTAACAAAATCCTTCTTTTTTGTTTAAAAAAAAACCTTTAAACTCTCAGCAGCAATAGCCACGAGAAGATGAAAGCGTGGATGAAACCGAACTCGCCAATCACAAATTGCAATCGGAAGACAAAGCCAAAGACGAAGACGGCGAATCGAAGGCTACTTTTCCCCGAGGCTTTGAGCTACCTTAAAGAGTGCGAGATGAGTTGGTGCGACTCTCGTTTACGACGGAAAAGAAGGGAAGACGAAGAGGAAACATTGGAGATAGATTTCTAACTAGTTGAAGCTTCGATTAGGTACTTAAGGTAGATTAATTTGCCCAAAATTTACCTTATCAGCAAGAATTTATTGCTTATAATTAACCTTTCAATTGCTTACTGATTTTTAGGGTTCTATTAGAAATAATTTTTAGGGTTCTTTAATTCTACTAAATTTGAGCTCGAGTTTTGGGGATTAACGGTTTAGGGGTTTCGTCAGTTCTACTGAATTCCACTGAATTTGTGCTCAAATTTCATGATTTGCTTTCTTTGTTCATTCTATCAACCTACTAGAATTTTAGTTTTTTTTTACGGTTATCAAACTCTATGACTATTTAGTTGGGGATGAGAGTTTCAACGTCAATCCTATTCCTGAGTAAGAACCCTAAATGGAGCAATGGGCTAGTGAAAGTAATTTATTCTTTGGATCTCTTTTGCATGTGCTTCCAATCTACTGATGTTTCCAATCTGGATTGTTTTAGCTGGTGTGCCCAATTAGACGTGTGTAATTTTAAAGCTTATTAGATCAAATGACAGAGCAATGTGCTCATGCACAAGGATGCGGGTTCAAATCTTGCATAGGCTTTTGGTTTATTTTGGAGTAGATACACTTGATGATGGCTATTTTTGAAGCTATTTTTTTTAGTTGTTTCTGAAGTTGTATAAGTTGTTTATGATGTTGTATCAGCTGTTTTTGGAGTTTTTTTGAACAGTGCTAGAAGTTGTATACTGTTGATTTGGAGAACTACTAGATGTTGTATATATATTGCTTTTGATTTAGAGAAATGCTAGAAGTTGTATATTGCTTTTGATTTGGAGAAATGCTAAAAGTTTCTGATTTTATTACCATAAACTGTTGTGCTTTTTTCGGTTGAAAGGGGAGTCATGACAGTAAATCAGACTCTGCCATGCCAACAATATAGTGCTGCAAAAGGCCTTTAGTCGATTTTAAAAGAGCAATGTAACGAAACAGTTTTTTTATTCTCCTCAACTCCTCTTGCAAGTTCTTCTCGATTCATTCTTTCTTTCAAATAGCGGATTGCAGAGTGCAAACACTCCTACAGTCCTACTGCAAGCTCTAGCTGCAGTGCTATTCCATTTTCAGCTAATTAGGCTAAAAAGGTAAAGATAACATAATGTTAGGTATTAGAAATTAGACTAAAAGGACAACACAACATAGGTAAATCCAAACACCCTATATTAAAATTTCAAACATAAAGTTATGACATCAATACGATGGCCTTGCTGGCTTGCTATAATTTCTAATGCATTTGTGGCCTATGCAGGATTTGAACCCACATCTTGTGTCTAAGCACAATGCTCTACCAGTTGAGCTAATAGGCAAAAAATTCAAAGCAAAAGGTTATAGGCAGAAAATGCCAAATTTTGTACAACAAAAAGACAACAACATATATAAAAAATGAAAATAAAGTCAAGGGCAAGAAGGCCGGTGTATGTGATCATAACACCATTGTCAATGCAGTACCTGTCATCAATTGCAAAGAGTCTATCACCCCTCTTTGAGCACATTATCTTCTTCATCTCTTGTAGTCATTCATTGCACCTCACACCGCCAACAATGAGAACATCTTTGGATTCACAGTGTGCTATCGCCCTTTCAGTTATCTCGGAAACATAGCAAACAAAATTTCCTAAAACAAAACAACATAATTCTCAAGAGACTAAGACATCCAAAAGACTAGAAATTCTGGAAAGTATATAGATAGAATGAGACCATATCCTTACTTGGAAGATCTATAAATTTATCTCCTTTTTTTTGCAAGCTGGTTATAAAAGAAAACCAGAGGATTAGGATACTAAACACAACATCTTACAAAACATACCATAAACTAGTTCAAATAGGGCTGAATAAGTTGAATGAAACTTCAAATAGCGAGGGAATACATATATGTATAAATATTCAAGCTTATCTAGCAACGTCCAACAACCTAAATTTTATAGTGCACAACTTCAAATTCACATCCATGATGATTTGACACAAAGAAGCAAAGTGAATTCACTGTTAGTACCTGCTGAGCATGAAAACGGATAACTATATAAATCTAGCAATCCAGAAATCATATCAATCCATATTATTGATATATATATCTCAACAAAACAACATTTAACTCATATCAGTCAAAAAAACTAATAAAGCCCCAAATCCCCAAACCCTAAATTAGATAATTTAGAAGGGAGACGAAATCAAATACATGCCATAAAATTAGATGTCTTCTGATCCATAAAACTAACCAGCAAACTCCAATTCCAAGATTCTACAATGATAATTCCCCAAAATTCCCAAATCGAAAAACCTAAATCCCTAAAATTGTAAATCCCATTGAATTTGATAGGAGAGACTTACCTCTAGCAACGGATGGTGTCCGTCGCCTCCTCTCTCTTAGCATAGGGCAATCTCAGGTGGTGAGCCGAGCCTCCAAACTCGAAGTTCTCTCCCTCCTGGTGTCGATGGCATCGAGGGTCGGGTCTCTCCCACCGGGTGGTGAGCCAAGCAGACGCTTCCTTTCTTTCTTTCCTTTTTTTTTTAATTAACTTTGTTAGTCCGTTATAACGTTTTTAATTAAAAAAACAAGTGAGGGGCATTTCACGAAAAAAATAGAAACCTCAAGGGTATTTGGCGAAATATACCAAACTTTTGTACACCTCGCGAATTTACCTATACCCCAAGGGCACCAGGCGAAAAATCCGTAATATAATTCTAAAATGAAAATCAAAATAAAATATAGAGCTAGTAGCTAGTATTTTATCAAGTCACTAAAACACCATTGAAAAAAACCCTAATTGAGCAATCTTCCTCTTCATCCTTGGAGGATTTGTGAACCACGATCCTTAACCCCTTCCAAATCAATCCTTTCTAGCCCAAATCAACCTCTCAAATCTATTATTTTCGGACCCTTGATCTCTGAATCGTCTTTCGTAGGTGTATTTGGTGGTCGGCTTAGTCTCCGTTTCCTCCTCGCTCTCTTTGACGGCGGCTTCCACCCTTGTCGAAAGCACTCCAAGGCCGTGCTTGTCGTGGCTCTGACGGCGTCGCCCCTGGCTCGTATTCCTCTTACACCCTTGTCAGCACCCCGTTCGTTTCCCTCCTCTGACCGGTTGGGTTACTCTGTCCATGGGGTTGTGTCGAGGCTACACTCTAGTGTGAAATTGGGTTGGGGCTTTTGTAGATCGGTGGTTCGTCTCCGCTCCTTCTTGCCCGCTTCCCTCAATTCGCCGACTTCTTTACCTGTGTTCGTCGTCAATGGTGTTTGGCCGGTGAACAACCATTTGGTGTTCCTGCTTCTGCGGCTTTGGGTGCCCGTTGAGTTACTTGTGGTGTGATTTGGTTTAGGGCTAGCGGTCTTTTAGCGATGTTCTTCTCCTTTTTTGACGTGTGAGAGGTCGTGGACGTGACCGAAACTTGATGGCTTGTTGACAGAGTCCAAATCTGAGGTCTCTACTTCGTTCCCCAGGGATTCCCTGCGTCACCTCTACCAACTGACGGATGAGTAGCTGCACATTGCGCCAGTTCAGTCATCATTTATGCTAGTCTTCGACTTAACTGCACTCTTGTAATTTGGCGGCTCTGCCTAATGTTGTTTTCTGTCTTTAGCTTATTTGACGGGTTATCCGTCGCCGAGTTCCTCGGCCTATCTACCCCCGGACCTGTCCGGGCGTCGAATTCTTACTTAATAAAAAAAAAGTCACTAAAACCAAAACATAATGAAAGGCTTGTCAGAATTGTAAAAAACGATAGATATGATGTCACAAGAAATTACTTTTTATCTCTTCCTTTGCTTTCTGACACAAATGTTCCTCTCGATCTGTAACTCAATTGCCATTGTCCTCATGCTACTAGCGACATTATTCAAGGTTGCAAACACATAAACCATGCATAAACAATATATACTTAGAATTTTGAATTTCAAATCAAATTATATAAATTGAAAAAATGTAGAAGTATGTACGCGTAACATGATATGATTAAACTTATTACGTATTTGCTAATTTTCATGAAGTATTGTAACCACTCCAAACGAAGTTCATCAATTTCCTTTCAAGAGTATGGACTTTGGCGTTTATTGTAGTACTATAAAATTTAGATATATGTTGGCATGTGTTAAAACTTGTTTGTAATATAAGAAATATTTAATCTTTATATTAAATAAAAGATAGAGAATACTTGTTCCGAAATCATATTTGTGTTTCTAACTTCAATTATTTCCGCATACATCGAAACACGTAATGACCACAATCCACAACTCGCTCTATATCCAACCCTGAAAGTGCCTGAATCACCTATTCTATCCCTCCTTCCAACTTTGAAATTAAAACTTTCTTTCTTTCTGAAATTAAAAAGCATACTTTTGAAGGAAAAATTAATGAATGCCCTCTCACTCATATAACGACGTTTGTTGACTTGTGTGAAACTATCGCCGATGGCGAAAATCTTGAATATGTCAAACTAAAAACGTTTCGTTGGTCGTTTACAAGGAAGGCATTACAATGGCTCGAGGGTCTATCCCCGCGGTCACTAACTACATGGACAGAGGTTAAGGATGCGCTCCTTAACATATTCTTTCCTCCTTCTAAGATGGCGATGCCCCGACCAAAGATCACGACTTTTAGACAAAAGCCTGGGGAGATGCTAGTGCAAGCATGGGAGTGGTTCAAGGACCTCTTGAGATTTTGCCCTACTCATGGGCAGCTACCCTATGTGATTCAAGAGATTTTCTACAATTCTCTTGACACACCCAATAAGAAGTGGATCAACTTATACACCTCTTATCGATACATCGATTAGACACCGATAGAGGCTTAGGCTACTATTGAGAGGTTGGTCAAATTCGACAAAACCTATGGGATTCCAGTGGCTTCTGATGCGAGGCCAACCCCATCTATGTCCCTATATGAGCCCTCCAAAGAGATCGATCCTGACGTTAAAGAACTATTCTACAAGGATCAAACCCAGAACCTCCAAAAGCAAGTGAGGTTCTTCTCTATGAACCAAACCTTGCTGCGAATGCGGATCCGAGCGACACACCACTCTTGAGTGCCCACATGTGGAGCGAGTCCTACTGGCAGAAACTCACAATGAAGCAGCATACACGGGGGTCCCAATCCCTATTGGGGTGATCAATAGTTCTACCAACCACAACGAAACCAAGGTAACCCTAGGAACCCCCCCCCCCTATCGAGCTCCAAGACATCCGGATAGGTCCCAATCGCTATTCTGTTAAAATATTTTGAGGAAAATATTTTAATAGAAATTATTTAACGAATGACCTGGACCTTTGGACTGATTTCACCGTATTCCTTGGACTATAACTGTTGGACTTGGACATGGACTCGATTTATAACCTATTATGGATATGGCTTGAACTGAGATTGGATTGGAAATTGGAATATCAGAATGGTTATGATATTTTGGAATTTAATGAGATGATGATGATGAGATTACGATGGATTTCGGAAACAAGATGTTTTAACTTATATGATTTGTTTAAGGTTTTCTATGTGTGTTTATTATGCTTAGTGTAATGTAGAACTTATACTTATTTTTGTTATTTATCTATATCTGCTAGGTGATTTGTGATCTGTCTGGACTATTATTACTTTTGTTGCTTTACTTATTGTTCTACACTTCCAAGTAGGTTTCCTTTGGGGGCTTACTCAAGAATTCAGACCTCATGCTTGATGTGTTAGCGAGATGGCCTTTGGCCAGCTTGCTGCTTGATGACATATGGGTAGCGTGACAATCGCGATGTTTTAGCAAGTTTACGTAGATCATGTTTTATGGAGTGGACAAGTATATTTGTTAATATATTTCACGATCTTTATTAATAGTGGTCTCGCGATATTGATGATCTCGGATAAGGTTTAGACATGCTTCTTGTGTTTTTTTATGATAGGTGACCTATTCATGACGTCATATATAAGTCGTATTCTCCAAGGGGGCTCTTTTTCTAGGCATCGTCAATAATGTTATGTGCTTTATTTTCCTCATATTGTATTCATTAGTGGCTCTAAGGGGGGGAAAAAAGAAAAAAAAAAGAGAGAAATAGAAAAACGGGGAAAAAAATAAAAGAAAAAGAAAGAAAACAAAAAGAAAGAAAAATATTATACATTGAAATAAAGGGTGTGATGATATCTTCACCGCTAATTTTTACTATTTCTACCGCTAATCACCGCATAGATATGCGGTGGGTTTAATGACAGTCAACGATCCCACCGCATAGGTATACGGTGGGTCACCGCAATACTATACGGTGGGTCACCGCAATACTATACGGTGGGTCACCGTACACATGCCAAAAACCATCGCCATAACGGTTCAAAACCGTCGTCATAACCCACCGCATAGGTATACAGTGAGTTTGAACCGTCGTCATACAACTCAAAACTGTCGCCATAACAGTCCAAAACCGTCGCCATAACCCACCGCATAGGTATGCGATGAATTATGGCGACGGTTTTGGATAACTTCTACAACTCTTTCCAATTGCAAAAAAATCCAACTCATGTATACCGTCGCCATAACCCACCGCATAGGTATGCAGTGGGTTCGTATACGGTCAACGGATCCACCGCATGTATATGCGGTGGGTCTGGGAAAAAGTGGATTAAGACCACCGCATACCTATGCGGTGATTATCGGTGGAAATAGTAAAAATTAGCGGTGGAGATATCGTTTCCGAAATAAAGGGCCTTAGTTTCATTTCTTTTTTACATATGAGAGAGTTGGATAAATGTTTGGTTAAGTGTTTATGTTTTTATATTTATTGAAGCTTGATGTAATTTTTTAGTTGTTTTGAGTTATGTTGAAAGTTTTAGGAATCTTAGTTCTGGTGAAAGCACCACATGATCAAATATACTCCTTGCCATTATATTTCTACCAAGCCCTATTACAACCCCGTCGAATGGAGTCCTCTTTGAAGATTTACATTGAGTGAAAAGTCCTCTTGATGTTGCTTGTTTGGTTTGATGTAATCAGTAGAGATATTGCTATATAAATGTCAATGTTTAAGATTTATTTTTTTTTATAAGAATTGAGTTGAGAGTTGTTCTTAAAGCCTAAACACATTAGAGCGAGAGAAACACATTTATACCAGTGAGGATTAGATCGATAGGCATACGGGCTACTTGATAACTCAAATATATGCCAGGATGTTTGTTTGCTTCACTCACGTTTGCACTTGCAATGATGTTGTTTTTGATGGGGTTGAGACATGAAGAAATCTCCCGTGGGATACATTGACATATGCTTAATTAATTATATTGTTGCTTGAGGACAAGTAAGAGCTTAAGTGTGGGGGAGTTTGATAATGCATATTTTAGATAGGCATTATTGGTAGTTTTAGGTGCCTTCCGAGTAGGTTTATTGCATGTTTATTCGTTAATTTGCATTGTTGCTCATTTAATTTAGGCATTCAAGTTCGAAATCTACATAGTTTTGTGCTTATTATACAAATTTACGATCCGAGCTTAAGGTTGGACTAAAAGACATAAGGAGAGGCTGGTATGGAGGTTAAAAGGGATAAGAAGAGTCACAGGAGGATCCATGCAGAAGAGAATCTAAGACAAAGGAAGAAAACACAAAACAGAAAAATCGACACCCGCCGGTCTGATGGATTCGGCAACTGCGATCTTTATCCGAATAATTAGTTAAGAAATTATTATTATATTTACTAGGGTTTTATGCGGCCAACTCCTAAGCCTATTTAGGTTAGTTCTCATTAGCTTTCAAGATACAGAACATACTTTAGGATTGAAGAATAGAGTTTTCTCAACTTATGAGTAACTAAACTCATTGTTTCACTTGCGATTTGAAGACATGGTTGATTGAATTGTGAGACTTTGATTTCTCAGTTATTCCTATGATTATTTCATTATTTTTGTGCGTTTTTCTATGTTGTTAATTCTCTCTTTTGATTGATCACCTTGATAGAATTGCATCTTCCTAGGGTTTTAATTGATTCGTAAAAGAATAATTATACCTTTTGTAGCAATCACAAGCAAGTGATTCCGTCAAGATGATCTTGGTTGTGTAGGGTAATGACAACTTGGTTAAATATCGGTTTTTAAGTTGCCGGGGTTATGAGAGTGACAGTTCTTGACATCAAACCGGTTGCTTAGGAGTGTTGGTATTGCCATTCTGCCAAGTACTTGTATGCTAAATCCATGTAGGACTAGGATTGTATATAGGTGTAAGGGATTGGCAGGACGTAAGGAATGTCAATCTATATAAACCAAAGTCGAAATAACATTAAATTGAATTTGAATAACTATAAATCAAGCCAAATATCTTGAACACCAACCATTGTGGAGAATTGCAGGTGAAACACTTTACTCCTATTGGTAACCAACTCCCAATCGTTCCTCTATTTACTTCAATTTCATTATTTCTTACTTCTCAATCTTGTTAATTTTTTTTTTGATTAGGTAAAAATTTGAAGGTCAGACAGGCCTGACTCAACGAGAGGCCGACTAAGTCGGCAGACGGCGAACCGTCAAACGTACAACCTAAACATACAGAAATACAAAAAATAAGCGAAATGAAACAAGCAGAAAAAACTCTACATCAGAACGATCCAAGAAGACCAACTCCAAGAAAGCCGAGGAAGCCGCCGAAGAACGAAGCCAAGCACCACCGAACAGTGGCACCGCGGTACAGCGGTATAGCAGGACTCTATCTCCTGTGGGTAGTGCAGACGAAACTCCAAGGAAACTCAGTCCCGGATACAGAGTCGCCCTGAGCGCACAAACTCGACCCAGCCAGTCCCGACTCCAGACTCCACGCTTCCCAACTAAGCAGAAGACCTCCTAAAAACATCGGAAGTAGAGCCGCATGATGCTCGAAACAAAACGCAAACAAGATTTCACCTACAAGAAAATGGTCAAGCCATTGCGAGATTTAGTGAAGCCCTTTCGGGTAAGAGTTTTTCAAACCCTTTCGGGATTAAAAAAAGGCCATTTCGGAGATTTTGTCAAATCCTTTCGGATGGGTTTGTACCCTTTCGGGATTTTTGTCCGATAATATTGTAACGAGGAAGATTATAAAAAAATATAGTAAAAAAGAACCGAATCGCCTTTTATATTTTAATGTAATCTTTGTACTCACGTCCTTGGCGTGCAAGGCAAAAGCTAATCCTTGCACGCCAAGGTCTTATGCAATTCTAGGAAACCAGGGATCCTTGCACCGCAAGGGACAAGACGGGGCACCAGACAACCAGGCTTGACGGCGTAGGGAGAGGGGCATCGCCACCAGGAGAAGGAAGGCTCGGCAGAGGCGATAGAGAAGGGCTGACAGTTGGAGGAGGGCAATGGACGGGTGTGTACAGGTAGTGGGGCACCCCCAAATCCCCAAAACAGACTGTGGAGGAAAAGGAGGGCGCCAAATGTCGGCAAGGACCAAAGGATGGGTTGGCTTTGACGGACACCAAACAGGGTGATTGTTGTGACAGGCGTCGGCAAGATGGCGGCGGCGGAGGAGAATCAGATTTGGAAGAGCAAACCCAAAAAAAAACAAAATCAAATTGGTGGAAATTGGAGATCAACAGACCCCGGTGGTGAACAAGGACGAAAGAGATGGCATCTTCGAACACCGAAGAGGGGGTGGTGGTGGCCGGCAAGGCCCGGTGGTGGTGGAAGTGTTGGTGGGAGGGCAGCCCCAAAGACCGGAAAGTGTCGCAATCAGTCCCAAAACACTAATTGACAGAGGTTTGGAGAGGATGGATCCAAAAAAAAAATGGTTAGAAATTAAGATTTGGCCAAAATCAAGGAGTGGTGAATCGAAAGAAGGATTCGAACATCCCGTAGGGTGGATTTCCACAAATGAGAGTTTCTCTCTCTCTTATGAGAAACCTCGTAACGTAACCACTATAAACAAACAACTCAATCTTGTTATTTAATTACCTTAGTTAGCATAATAATAATAATACGCTTAAACAATATCTCTATGTGAGTTTAACCCCTATAATACTTTGTTATTTTGGGTGGTGCATCTAACTTATATATTAGGGAGTCAATACTCGAATGTATGAATCTTTCGTGTTATATGGTTCATCTAAATTTTAACAAACTACCCTATCTATAATCCATTGGATATGGATGAACATGTACATTTTTTTTTGGTGGATATCTATAAAGAACTACGGAGTAGATTGTTCTTCAAGAGTGACGACACACACTGTAAAACTCCAATAGTACGCAAGAATCTTCATCAGCCACTCTATATAACTTGAATTGACAAGACAACCCAAAAAAAACCCATCCCCAAAAAAACCCTTCCCTCTTCCTCTGATTCGCATCCCCCACCAGACAGCAGTCACCACCACCTCTCCCTAATTCAACCTGCACAAAATGTATATGTTGAGTTTGAGTTTGAGTTGAATTGATCAAACAAACCATAACTCTAGCCCAACAAGCCACCCTCCCTCCATTTGCTCCAAATTCTATCTGGGTTTCTCTCCCAAGCTGCCCACCAAAACCTAGATCTTTACCCAAAGGCCAATGCAATGAAGCACAGATGCATGGAGATGGGAGAAAGCAAATTCTGAATCCCCATAAAGCCCCCCCCCCCCCCCCCCCCCCCCAACTCTGCCTACTGTATCTTCAGATTTCATTCAGGCTCCCTTACTTCCAGCTGTTCTCCTCCTCCTCCTCCTCTGCAAATTATAGCCTATGCTGCTCTGCGCTATTCACCCTAGAAAGTGACTTGTGAGACACCACACCACCCCCTCCCCAGTCCCCACCTACCAATTTCCCCTTCCCATTATCCGGACCCGTTTTCCTCTCACACGGATCATCCGACCCGACCTCCTTTTATTTTATTTTAAATTTAAAAAAAAAAACAATTTATTAAGCAACCCCCCCACCGTACTCAAGAAGAGAAGCTGCTAGAAAGAGGTTTTTGTAGTTGATGTGAAAATGGCAGGTTTGGATCAGAGCCAACTCCTCACTCCCCCTGATCTCCAACTTCACCCCTACCCCTCCCCTGAGCCTGAGTCCTGCACCCCCAACTCCTCTGCCGGCGCCACCATCATCGGCCGCCGTCCACGTGGCAGACCACCGGGCTCCAAGAACAAGCCCAAGCCGCCGGTCGTCGTCATGCGCGACAGCCCCAACGCGCTCCGCTCGCACATGCTCGAGATCTCCACCGGGAACGACGTCGTCGAGTCCGTCACCAACTACGCGAACCGGAGGGGGAGGGGGTTGTGCGTCCTCAGCGGCACAGGCGCCGTCTCTAATGTGAACCTCCGCCAGCCCTCGGCGGTGTTGGTTGCCGGCGGGGCGCCTCCCGCGGTGGTCACCTTGCATGGGCGGTTCGAGATACTCTCGCTGACGGGGGCTGTGCTTCCGCCGCCGGCGCCACCCAGCGCCGGTGGCCTGACGGTGTATCTGGCGGGGCCGCAGGGGCAGGTTGTGGGCGGGAGCGTGGTGGGCCCGCTCGTGGCGTCCGGTGGGCCCGTTGTGCTGATGGCGGCGTCTTTTGCGAACGCGGTGTTTGATCGGCTGCCGCTGGAAGAGGAAGACGCCGCAGTGACTCCTCCGCCTCCCATGGCGGCTCCGAAGACGGAGGAGCAGCAGAAGGCGGCTTCGCAGACGTCGTCGGGTGTGACGGGGAGCGGCGGGGGCAGTGGCGGGGTGCCTTTCTACAACCTCGGGATGAATCCCGGTGGAGATGCGTTCGGCTGGAGCGGCGGTGGCGGTGGCGCTGTTGGTGGTGGGAGTGGGCCCAAACCTCAGTTCTAACTTATCGGTTTCATCATTAGGAAACAAGAAAAAAAAAAAGGGAAATAGAAATTAGAGGGATTTGTAACTTTATGATGCTGATGCTGTGGGTTTTTGGGTGAGGCATTTTGTCGAACAGTTTATGGGCGCATGTGACTACGGGAATCAACCAGTACTATTACCCAAGTAAAGACGTGGTCGAAATGGAGCTCCCTCTCCCCGTATATCATATGAGATTATAATATGAGGTATAGTTTTGGTTGTAAAAACATGAATTTCTTTAGTTTTTTTATTGTTTCAGAGAGATTTTACTACAAATTGGAGATTACGTTTCACATTTTCATTTGTTAGGGTGACTCTTCATTTTCATCTTTTTTGATTGTTTGGATTATCAAAATAAACTTGTTAAAAAAAGAGCTAGAAAATGGTCGTGGGATCCGTGCAGCGATCTGACCCATCTGCGTCTCTATTCCCTTCTTCTAGATGTCCAATTTTCCAAACTTTGTAGTGATATTCTGGAATTGGTTGTTGATGGTGCCCTGATTACGACGCATCTCCTCAAGGATCAGTTGCAGATCATCCTTCTTTTGATCCCTCTCTGGATGTCTTGGAACTCTGTAGGGTGTAGGGTGGGGGATTCCTAGGAGGACATTGGTTCCACTGTGGTTGATAGAACCTTTGATCTCCCATGTGTCGATTTGGACCCCAGCGTAGGCTGCCTCCTCATGTGTTTCTGCCATCCTGACTTGCTCAGTGTGTGGGCACTCAGTAGTGGTGTGCCTCTGTGATCCGCATTCGATGCAAGGCTGGTTGACAGATAGATACTTGACTTGCTTGAGGAGCTTGCGATTCTGGTCTATGTAGAACTGCTCCCTGACATCTGGGTCGATCTCCTTTGCTGGCTCATAGAGTGGCATTGATGGTGCTGGCCTGGCGTAGGAGTTCTCCTCATAGTTTGTAGGAGCCCCATATTTGTTGTCGTAGTTAGTAAGTTTTTCTAGCACACCCTATGCGTCGCTTGGTGGCATCGTCAGATACTTATAGCGAGTATAATGGTTGATCCTATCCTTAGTGATTTGATCCAGAGAGTTGAAGAAGATCTCCTGAATGACGTAGGGTGGCTGTCCATGAGTAGGGCAAGATCGCAGTAGTTCTTTGTAGCGTTCCCATGCCCTTGCCAGCGGTTCCCCTTGCTCCTGTTTGAAGGCGGTGATTTTCTGACGGAGAAGTGCTGTTTTGGCGGGTGGGAAGTATTTGTTCAGGAACTCTTGCTCTACTTGGGCCCAAGTGGTGAGAGATCTCGGCTTCAGCCCTTCAAGCCACTTCAGGGCAGGTCCAGCGAGCGACCAGCGAAAAGATTTCATCTTGACATATTCCAGAGTTGTACCTTCAGCAAGAGTACGACACATATCATGAAAGTTAGTAATATGTTCAAGAGGGCACTCATTAAATTTGCCATAAAAAGCATTATTTTTAAGCTCTATCAAAAATTGAGTGCGAATTTCAAAAGAGTTATCAGGGATTAGAATCGCCGATTCAGGCACGACGAGAGCTGGATGCATATAATCCTCTGCAGTAGTTGGATATTGGGCAAGCTCAGCTTCTGCTTGCTCCCTTGCTGCTTTCTCATTAGTGGCTAGTTCCCTTGTAAGCCTTTCGATCAGTTGCTCTTGTGTTTCAGCGGCTGCCATGATCCTTTTGAGTTTAGAGTGGATGTGTAGGTAGCGCTCCGGTTCGTCTAAGGCGTCAAACTCAGGTGGTAGATCAGAACGATGCATACACCTGCGAAGTAACTCAAAAGAAACGTGAGACTTAACTACCTAAGGCGCGAATGATAGCTTCCCCGGCAACAGCGCCAATTTTGTTGAGTAGGAGGAAATCGAGACTTGCAACAATAAAATAGAAATAAATCACAGCAAACCAGATTCCGTCCCTTGCAAATAATTACAAGACCTCCTCGTGATGTAGCAACGGGAAGTCAGGATCGATCCACGAGGAAGCGTGTCAGCGGATCCTAGGCAGCGAAGAAATCTCACGAACGTCGACAACAGTGGTACTCGATCTCGACTAGGGTAGTCGACAGAAGATCGGACAGTCGAACACAGCGCAGCAGCCACAGGCAGAGGCTTGTCGATGTCGATGAGAGGCTACTCGATGTCGAGTACAGTCCTCGTCGACTTCGCTTCGTCTCGTCGAGTACCTGCACAGTTAAACTACAGCGATGCTAGATCGAAGATCAGTAACTCGAGGTCGACCAGGCTTGGTCGAGATCGAGTAGACAGAGAATTAAAACGAAATAAAGAAATAAAGTAAAGGCAAATGCTTTGGGACTTTCGAAATGAACTGTATGTAAAAGGCTTCCAAGATTGGGGTTTGCAACAACGATAACCACGCATACATAAGGCAGAACCAAACAAATTATCATGTAAATCGCATCAAAGGACAAAGCTTTCGCCTTTTCCAACAATTAGACAACTCTCTCAAGAAACCCTAATTGTCTCTACCGATTTTATGTTTATAATCCAAGTTGTTAGCATGGATCTCCATTAGACGGGTAATAAACACATCAACAAGTAGGAAAATGCTCAAACATGATAAAGGTCAGATCTTTACCTCAAACACGCATGGCTATCGCTGGGCTCGCCCCAACCCTAGAAGTGGGTGGACTACTCGCGCTTCATCGCAAACTCAGACATTGATTGATTGAAAGAAAATAACAACTTACATTAAACTAAATTCAAAGACTTTACAATCCCGGCGATTCAACTCTCGTTGAATGCCAAAACCCTAAAACCTCTGAACTCCTAAATCTCTATGTATAACTGTATCTCTGAAATTGAATGCCTAAAACTGAGCCCCATGGGCTTTATTTATAGCCTTCTATACCTTGCTACTCAAGGATAGAATATTTATATCTATATCTAAAACTATATCTAAGACTTTAATGATAAACAAAAGCAACCAACAAATTAAATCTAAAAGGGAAATAATATCTAAATTGTCTCAAGTGGATAAAACTCTCTTTTTCATGATAGATGTAGATAATTCGGATAGACTAGGCTATCCTCGGCTCCAAGGACTCCAACTCCGAGTAGGATTCGCCAAGCCGCGTCGAACAGCTTCTGGAATCGTCGTCGATGTCGACAAGGGTTCCTCGACATCGAGTAGGAGTGTTGTCGACTGGCTCAGCTTCGTCGTCTCGGCTAGCTGGTGCTCGATGTGGCTCGGACTTGGCTCACGTGTCTAGTCGATCTCGTCAAGGGCTCGTCGATGTCGACTAGGACTCCTCGGGTGACTCTGCTCGACAAGGCTCGGACAAGGCTCCTGGGCGTCGTCGACTTCGACAAGGCTTCGTCCACATCGACTACGTACTTCCCTTCCGCTGGAGCGAGTTGCTTCTTCCGCGGCAGCGAGCGGTCCGCTGCAGCGAGTTGAGTCGCCGGCAGCGAGTGCTGCCTGGTCGTCCTCGTCCTCGGCTTGCCTCCTTTCCTCTTTGACTCCGGGTGTGGCGCTGAGGCGTCGTCGATCTCGACTAGGGCTTGTCGAGATCGAGTAGGGCTCCGGAGCTGGGTTGGTCTGGCTCTTAGTCGACAAGGTCTGTGCTCGGACATGCTCGTCTAGATCGAGTAAGGCCTACTCGAGATCGAGTAGCCTGGGCTCTCAGCTTGATTCGACTGGTTCCGCTGCTTATTTGACCTTGGACTTCTGTAGTGGTTTTCCGAGCTTTTCTGACCTTCCTTAGAGTTGTTGTAAAATGTCTCGAATTATGCGAATTTAAACAGAAACTGGTGTAGATTCCATAATTTGGAAAATAAACATAAACTACATAGATTCTGTACTTTCTAACCCAAATGTATGCAAAGTATGCAGAAAACGATATTAAAGTTTCTGTAAAATAGGGCAGATTTAGCTCACAACAATGACCTATTACCCCCCGAATGGAATGGCAGTGAAGAGGAAGTCCCATATATCTTTGTTCATGCCTTATAAGGGGGAGAGTCAGGCACTACCATCAGGGTTAAAGGTTTTGTCAAAGGGCGGTGAAATCACCATTCTGATAGATAGTGGCGCTATGCACGGCTTCATGGACATTGGCATTGCTCAAGGAGCTGGATTTGAAATTGGCAGCACATGAATGATGATGGTAAACACGCTAGCTGGTAAAATGATGAGTAACAACATTTGCAAAGGGTGTGAATAGGAGATGCAAGGTGGTAAATATGTGTTTGATATTCGTTTGTTAGAAATGACTGATAGTGAAATTATCCTAGGGGCGGACTGGTTAGCTGGATTTAACCCAGTCTTGTTCGATTTCTTGGATGTTCAAATATCATTTCTTAGAAATGGTAAGAATATTGTTATCAAAGGTATTAAGGATACCAAGGGAACATCTGAAGCACAAATCAGAATGTTATCTGGGAAGGAGTTTGGTAAGTTGATCAACAATGAAGATCAATTATGGGTTGCTGAGGTTGCTCAGTCTTGTGTAGTACAGTCATTAGGGTCAGGTCAAGTGAAGGGCATTGAGGAGGTTTTAGCCTTGTTTCTTGATGTGTTTGAGGAGGCCAGGAGCTTACCACCTGTGAGGGGGCATGAGCATGTAATTTCTCTCAAGGAAGGTACTATGCCTATTGCCAACATGACCTATAGATATGCCCATTTTTAGAAGCTAGAAATTGAGAAGCAAGTCAGTGACATGTTGAAAAGTGGCGTTGTGCAACCAAGCCATAACTCTTTTGCCTCTCCAGTCCTTTTGGTCAAAAAAAAAAAGATGGAACATGGAGGATGTGCATTGATTATAGACGTCTTAATGATGGTACAATCAAAGATAAGTTTCTCATTTCCCACATTGAAGACTTACTAGATGAGCTAAGGGGAGTTGTCATTTTCTCTAAACTTGAATTGAGGTCTAGTTATCATCAAGTACGAATGGTTGATAATGATGTGGAGAAGACAACCTTTAGAACTCATCATGGCCACTATGCGTTTAAGGTAATGCAATTTGGCCTTACAAATGCTCCTGCAACCCTCTAATCCCTCATGAATGATGTGTTTAAGTGTTAAGGAAGTATGTCCTTGTGTTTTTTTGATGATATCTTGGTCTACAACAGTAGCTTTGAACAACATTTACTGCATTTGCACTCTGTTTTGGGTATGCTAAGAGAGCACAAGCTGTATGCAAAGAGGTCTAAATGTGAATTTGGGCAACCTCAAGTGGAATATTTGGGACATATTATCTCTGAGAAGGGTGTAGCTACAGATCCAAAAAAGCTTGATGCTATTCTCAATTGGCTAGTACCTAAGTCATTAAAGGCATTGAAAGGGTTCTTGGGACTCGCAGGCTATTACAGAAGATTCATCAAGGGTTATGGTGGGATTGCTAAGCCTTTGGCTGATTTGCTAAAAAAGGATGCATTCTCTTGGTCAACATCTGCTGAAAATGCTTTTTTACAGTTAAAGTATTTGCTTACTTCACCTCCTATTTTGGGGATGCCTTACTTCTCTAAGTAATTTACTGTGGAGAATGACGCCTATGACACGGGCATAGGAGCTGTATTATTACAGGAGGGAAGGCCCTTATCTTTTATCAGTCAAGCCTTGAATGGGAAATCCTTGCTTATTTCAACATATGAAAAGGAATTGCTGGCCATTCCTTTAGTTGTCGATAAATGGAGGCATTACCTAGAGCCATATCCTTTTGTTATTAAGACTGATCAGCAACCCTTGAAACATCTGCTAGACCAGAAGTTGACAACCTAGTTGCAGAGAAAAGCAATGAGGAAATTGCTTGGTTTAACCTACTGTATTGCTTAAAAAAAGGCTCAGAAAATAGAGTTGATGATGCTCTATCACGAAAGTTTGAAGATCATCAGGGTGATTGCTTTGCAGTAAGTGTGGTACAACCTACTTGGATGTCTGAGATTATTGCTAGCTATGAGAATGACTCACAGGTACAACAACTCTTGGTGGAGGCAGTTGCTGACAACTCTGGTAAATTTTCTGTTTGCAAGGGCATTTTGAGGGTTGATCATCGGTTGTACATTGGCACTGCAACTGAATTGAAGCATAAGTTGCATAAGCCCTTGCATGAGGATCCACTTTTTTTTTTTGGGGGGGGGGGGGGGGGGGGGGCACTCAGGGATCTAAGGCACTTATCAGAGATTGAAACAACTCTTCTATTGGCCTTCTCTCAAATGAGACGTGACTGAGTTTATATTGTCTTGTGAAGTGTGTCAAATGAGCAAAGCTGAGAATGTAGCTTCACCTGGCCTTCTCCAACCTTTACCAATTCCAAGTATTCCCTGGTCACGTATCTCTATGGACTTCATTGAAGGATTGCCTAAGAGTATGGGAAGGAATTGCATTTTAGTGGTTGTTGACCGGCGCACTAAGTATGCTCACTTCGTGGGGTTGGCTCATCCTTTTTCAGCAAAGAGGGTGGCTTCTGTATTCATGGAAAACATTTACAAGTTTCATGGGCTCCCATAAAGCATTGTGTCTAATCGAGACAAAATCTTTCTTAGTAATTTCTGGCAGCAGTTATTCAAAGGATTGGGTACAGAATTGCACATGAGCACGATCTATCATCCTCAAATGGATACGCAAACTGAAAGGGTTAACAGATGCTTGGAGACTTTTCTTCGTTTTATGTGTTCTGATCACCCACGCCAATGGTTTAGTTGGCTCTCTATCTCTCTTTCTCTCTATCTCCTACCTCTCTTTCTCTCTATCTCCTCTCTACCTTTGTGTTTTACTCTCATCCCCCTTCACCTCTTTCCTTTCTGTTACGGCCATCACCACCATCAACCAACCTTCACCATCACCACCGGACATCACATTCTCATATCGAGGGCTTTTTCTTTACCCTTATTTTTATACAAAGGGAAATGAGTTTGTTGAGTGACACCGACAAGATGTTAATTAAGGGTGACTGGTGGACATTTAGCTAATAATTATCTGATGATTGATATTTAATTAATTAGATCTTATTATATGACCAATTACTTTTTTTATCCCAAATACAAATACGTTGGTCATAAGGGACGCAGATCTACGCCATAAAAGACGCAAGAATTACTTGTAGGGATCCACTATCCCGTTTATCTCTATCTCCCCATTGTCCCTCCTCACATCTAGGGTTGTGCATCGGTTTAAAACCTAATCGAACCGAAAATCTCAAAATTTTAAATCAAAAGCCGAACTGAAAGCATTAGGTTCGGTTCAGTTATTTGCCGATTTGATTTGTGTTCGGTCTGATTTTAACATAATTTAACCGAATTTTGATAATTTTTTTAAAGTATATAAATATATACATAATATAGTATATATACATATATACACATTCCAGGAAAAAATGAGAAAGAAAACAAGAGAGAGAAACTCTTTTTTTGAGAAAACCATCATTGACTCCACTTTCTTTGTGGATGTATACATCTTCCTCATCCTCTTTGTGCAATCTTTTCAAAGGAACTCCAATCCAACAGAAATCTCGATCTCATGGCCGCTCCACCTCTTAGAGAAAACCCCGATCGGTAACTTATGGGTTGTTGATGGCTCGTTTATCCTCCGATCTCTCGCTTCTGGGTTCCGTCAATGGTCCGATGATAGTGACTGTCCAGCGAATCTCAGGTTTATCCCTAATTTGGGGCTTACGCGCGGGAGTAGGCTAAAATCTAATTCCTCTGTTATGAGTCTCCTAAGATGTTGCTGGAGAATTTTGATGGTGATGATTGCTCGTAGGTGGTCTAATCGACTTCCGTTGTGCCCCGAATCCATCCCGTTTGGACTCTAGATTGGTGGTGATATGGTTGTTTCCGGGTGGATCTTCGCTCTTTTAGGCTGGTGTGGCCGGATTGGCTTCCTGCAACAAGAAAGTGTTCAGTGGAGGTTTTCTTGGCCTTGGATGGGTTTGTTCCCTCTCTGAAATCTCATCCTCTCTCTTGTTTGTAATTTCTCTCTACTTTAGAAGCGGGTTGAGGTGGTGGCTTCTTCTCATCTCCCCCTCTTCTGATTTCACAGTTCTATATCCAAAACTTCATCTTTCTTACAATTCTCTTGACCTTGTGTTGCTCATGGCTCTATTTGGAATTGACAAAGGAAAAAAGATCATGGGAGTAGAAGATCCTACTCCTCAAATGTCTATACCCCACAAGCCGGAGGGCTTTAAACTCATTGAGAAGATCCCTCACTTCAGTAAGACTCAAGAGGCAAGCCGAAAGTCCATAGCCGAGAAGAAGTTCAAAGGCCAAACCATCATGTCTAATGCTTTTATTATTCACGTCTGCTGGGTAAGAATTATGGTGTGTAGAAAATTTACTATATTTCGGATTTGGCTATGCTTGGTCGATATCCCTTGCTTTCTAGGTTCATGGTTGATAACCCTTGAATGTGACTTATTGTTTTTTCATCGGATGAAATGGTCAAAGGACGCTCAGGAGGAAAGCCGAAAGACTAGGTGGTTAAGGTATTGGGGGTTTCTGATGTGTATGAGCACTAATCATAGTCTCTTTATATCTATGAATTTGCTTCGGATTAGCTCCTCCTCTATAAATGTTTGTATTCGGCAAGCGGCTAGTATGATTGATGGGGATAATGTTATGACTATATTATCTAATTGTGCACATGTTCAAAAGTTTTTTTTGGAAATTCATAAATCCAAAAGTGCCATCCTTTAACAATGTTACTGTTGGTGATTTTCATGGCTCCAGTTGAAGTCGACAATGGGAACAAGCCCTTAGGGGTAGAAGATCCCGCTTCTCAAATGTCTAAACCCCATAAGAGGTCCAAACAACCGGAGTTCTCTAAACTCGTTGAGGGGAACCCTCGCTCCGATGATGATCTTGTGGCGAATCGGACGTTCAAGACTGAGAAAAAATTCAAGAGGCAATCTATCAACAGGGAAAACCCCCTTGATCTGCAAGGTCGGGTCCAGGAAAATTATTCTGTTTTAAAGCAATCATTCCTTTTTGCCACAACAATCGGTGATCTCATGGTATCTAAGAAAGTCTGTAGGTGTATCAAGTATGTTTACAAATCTTTAGTTGGGGGTTTCTTGCTCATTCTGGAAGCTATTTATTGGCCTGAGTTGCGTTTCGATCTGGACATGGATCGAGCTTTGGTGATCAGTAGTCCTTGTGTTTGTCTTCTGGTCTTTCCTAGAATATCTACATTTCGATTACGGTTGTGTTTTGACTATATATCTTATTATCTTGGTAATTGGGAGATAACCTTTGAGTGGAATTCAGTGGCAATTCATCATGTGAAATAGTGGGTTAAAGGATTTTATGTTTGTCTAGACTTAACTGTGCAACTAATCTCAACCAGTGGTATTCGGATGAGTAATATTGCTAGCCTATTAATCCATTTTTATGATCTGGATGAAGGTTTTGAAAATTTGCTCAGTGCAATCCACCTAGCTTTCCCTAAGTGCTATCAAAAGACATTTTTTATGCTTTTTTGGGGAGGCTTATTTACATCCAATATGGAGGAGGGATGGCATGATGATAGGCGTTAAGTCCATTTTGACTAGTTTGTATGGGTTAAGAAGATTGTTTGAGAGAAAATTACTTGCTATCAAGATTTGAACTGTACATAAAAGAGGAACATTTTGTAAGGCCATAGCACACATGATCAATTCGAACACAACACAATCTCATGATATATGCAATCAAATGAGAGTTAGGCGAGTGCAAAATAAAAGCCTAAAAAACTTCAAAAGTGTATACAATCCTTTTCTATCAGAAGCTCTGCACCTCTGGCTTCTGATGGACTATGCTGTCAATAATGAAAGTCTGCTATTGGAATGTTAGAGGTTTAGGAAAGTCGAATATTTGGACAAACCTTAAAGCCATGAGAATCAATGAGCATATCTCGTTAATGGCAGTTGCAGAGATGAGAACAAATAAAGTTCCTCTTGAGAAGACCTGGAGATCGTGTGGATACAATAATGCGATTTGGTCTGTAGGGAATGATAGAACCGACGGAATAGGTTTCCTTTGAAATTAGAACGTTCTTCAAAATGAATCAGTAGAGGTTGATATGGTGCTACCAAGAGCAATCCGTCTCAAATATTCATGCTTAGATAAAAACTCCAGAGGAGTATTATTTTTTGTTTATGCCCCACCCCATTAATCTGACAAAGATATCTTTTGGAATGAATTGACAAATATCATCATGAATGAACCCCTACCATGCCTAGTAATAGGAGATATGAATGAGATTTGTAGCAACAGTGAAAAGTTTAGGGGGAATAGAGAATAGTCAAACGAGATACATTAGAATAAACCAATTCAAAAATCGATGCTCTATGCTTGAGATCCCATCCTAGGGCAATAAATTCACTTGAAGGAAAAAAAAGGAAAGGGAGGACAATATTTGGGAAAAATTAGACCGAGTATTGGTTCAACATGAGTTTCTGGTGACCTTCTCTGAGCTAGCAACATTTAACGGAGCCTTTACAGGATCTGATCATTGCCCCATCTCTATCACCCTATCGCCTGGGAAAGATTTTACGCCCCCGCCTTTTAAATTTGAAAACACGTGGCTACAAAGAAAAGACTTAAGAAACATAGTGAAACAGGCATGGAGAATTAGGTGTACGGGATCAGCGATGTACAGATTAGTGTATAAAACTAAACATCTGAAAGGAAAGATTAAAGTATGGAATAAAAACTCATTAGGAAATATCTTCAGACAAGTACAAACTGTAGAAAAAGATCTGGTTAGTATCCAATCAAATACTATTGCCAGGACGTGTAAGGATTACTTAATCGAAAAACAGCTAATTAGGAAAAAAGAACAATTACTAAAATTCCAAAAAGAATATTGGGAACAGAGAGCAAAATCAAAGCACCTTAAGCTCACTGATTCAAATACAACATACTTTCATAGAGTGGCTTCTGGGAGGCGAAATAGGAAGATTATAAGAAATATCACAACTAGTGATGGGCACATATTATGGGGGAAGAGAATATTAGACAGGAAATTAAAAATGATTTTAGGAGGAGATTCGCCAAAGAACAAATAAACATGACACTACTTAATGAATACCTTGAGCTGATTCCGCAAACGATAACGAAAGAAGAAAATAGGACCCTAAGCCAGCAACCATCTAATAGTGAAATAAAAAAATGTGGTATGGTCTTTAGGCCTCAACAAATCCCCAGGACCAGATGGAATGACTGCGGAATTTTATAAGTCCCTCTGGGACATTGTCGGGAAATTCCGGGAATGATGTGATTAAAGCAGTAAAAGCCTTTTTTCATTCATGCAGAATTCTTCGGCAGATAAATCATACATTTATCACTCTACTACCAAAGTGTGACAATCCATCGAAGACGTCAGACTATAGACCTATTAGTCTATGTTCAAAAATATATAAAATAATATCGAGAATTTTAACAGAAAGACTCAAGAAGGTGATTGGGAAATTAATTCACCCCTTTCAAGGGGCATTTGTATCCGATAGAGCAATTCAGGATAACATAATGATAGCACAAGAGATCTTCCATTCATTTAAGTGTAGGAAAGGATCAGAAGGATGGCAGCTATTAAACTAGATATGGAAAAAGCCTACAATATTGTTGATTGGACCTTCACCGAGACAGTATTAAAAAAATTTGGTTTCAGCGACTATGTCATAAGGTTAATAATGGAATGTGTAACAATGGTTTCCTTCTTGGTTTTAGTGAATAATGGGCCTACATAGGTCTTTAAACCATCTAGGGGATTAAGACAAGGCGACCTCTTGTCTCCATTCCTGTTCATCCTTGGAGCAGAAGTGCTCGCGAGGAAACTAACAGATGAATCAAATCTCAACCAGTCTGGCATTGGCTTTAGGTTTGGTCCTTATGGACCAAGAATCTCTTTCTTAACATTCGCTGACGATATCATCATTTTCACGAAAGGCAACATGCATCATATGAAAAAGTAAGGAAAATTGTCGATGATTACTGTTTATTGTCTGGGCAGAAAGTTAATTATAACAAGTTGGCTTTTCAAGGTTCCCCAGAGATTCCTGCATCGCGAATATTAACTATTGAGGGAATTCTAAGTATATCAAAGCATGTTAAACTTGACAATTGCCTAGCGTGTCCGATAGTTGACGATAGAGAAAATAAAAGAACCTTTGAAGAAATCATCGGAAAAACGACTAACCAATTGGAAAAATGGAGAGCTGACTCACTATCTCAACACGGGAGGTCAGTGTTAATAAATTCAAATTTAGCTTCTAAACCACTGTTTGATATGCAAAACTTTATGCTCCCGGTGACGATTCACACCGCGCTGGATAAAATTAATAAGACTTTCTTCTGGAACAAAGACCTCCAATACAAAGCCCTAATTGGATGCGACGGAGTATGTAAACCAAAAGCGAAAAGAGGAATGGGATTAGGGAAAACCAAAGAAATGAATGAGGCACTACAAATGAAACTCATTTGGAAAATCATCGCGGAACCGGATAACTGTTGGGTCAAAATTATCAAACACAAGTATCTAAAGTCAATGCCACTACTTAATTTTGACAAGAAAGGAAATGCATCGTGGCAATGGACACAACTAAGAAAACTCATTCAGCCATTTAAGGAAGGTGTAGCATGGTCAGTCGGCGATGGAAAAACAATCAAGTTCTGGCTTGATAAGTGGGCCCCCGTCAAGGATGTTCAAAATGCTTGTCTCGACCCGACAAAGATCAACTGGGAAGAAACAGTTGATCAGTACATACTTAATGGAGCATGGAATTTGGATAAATTACAAACGGTAGTACCAAACGGTATAGTGAAACAAATCACAGATATTCCACTCCCAGTAAATCGAATTTCGAAATCAAGTGTTGAAGAATGCTACAGGGTGGTCGATCTCGAGTAAGCTAGTCGACGTTGACCAGACTTACTCGACATCGAGTATGTTGGATCCTCAGAGTGGCCTCTCCTCGACCATAGGCTCATTTTCTCCATATGTGTGGTCGACGTCGAGTAGGTTACTCGATGTCAAGTACCTTCTACAGAAAATCCAAAATAATGTTTAAAACCAAAACCAAAAGTATCTAAACCCTAAAAACTAATTGTCTTGTTACAAGCTCTAGATTTTATAGTCGCTAGGTCGACTTCTTCTTTTTCGCTCAAGGTGGCAACTATAGGGCCCATGTGGCTTGGGCCTCGAATAAGACTCTATTCTTGTCCATCAGTTGCAGTCCTCCGGAATGAATCATGTGCACCGTGAAAGGTCTCAGCTTCTTGTTGTTGAATTTATTGGGAAATCAATGATGCTTTGATTTGGAGACATACACCTTATCTCCTACTTCATATTCCTTCGGATCATCATTGGAGACCCTGCATAATCGCACATACCAAGGCAAACATCTCCCATGTATAGATAAATCCTTAATTGAAATAGGGGAAGATATGTCCTTACCTCAGTCTACCTTTATGGAACTTTCATCATTCGGTGTCTTAGATTCTGGTCGACATCGAGTAGGGTTACTCAATGTCGAGTACGTTTATGTTCTTGGTGGTTCACTCTTGAATAATGTTGAGGTTTTTACAATTACAGGGCAACCTCCAGGAGAAACTTATTTTAATAAGGAATTGATTGGTGCAATGGATGGATACATTGGAGAGATTTCTAAGGTTCCCCTTCTTGTCAAGAAAAGGACAAGTGTGGAGAATCTTGATGGGATAACTTGATCAAGAAATGCATCATGTCGAGCCAAAGACGTGAAACAAAGGCTCTTCTTGGGAGGCAACCCAAGGTAAGTTTAGGTAATATTGATTCATTTTCGCATTTGGTTTTCAATTCAATAAAGTAGGACAAGTCTTTTTTGCTGTACATTGGAGTAGTGTAATGTTATAACTTTTTGGTAGATGAATTTTACTTGATTGAATGACGGAATGACATTCTGTACATCACGACGCCCGCCACCCCATCCATGGTGCCAGCCGCCATTGTTCACATACGCATTTCAAAATTTTTTTGGTAACATTGGAAGGGAGTATTTTCTATCCTATTTTATCTATATTTTTATATTATTTCCTTTATTTTTAGGATATATTTGATTTTCTTTTTATTTAGGATTAGATTTATTTCCTATTATTTTCATTTTAGGTTAGATTTTATTTTATCTTCTTTAGGATTATATTCTTTTCTATCTTAGGTTAGTTTTATCTATCTTAGGGTTAGATTGTTCTATCTAGAGTTAGTTTCCATTTATCTTAGGAGTAAGATTTTATCTTTTATCTATTTTATTTTATTTTATCTATTTTTATTTATTTATAATATTTTTCTTTTCTTTTTGATAGATGAAAATTCCCTTTCCAACCCACCATATATGGAAAGCCTCAAATATGTCTCAAGCAGGCAGAGCTATTTTACATCAAGCCAATCTGAGTTCCAAAACTAAGTAGTTGATGCAAAAATTTTTGCCTCCTAAAGGAATTCTTAATCAAATAGACCAAATAAACAAAAATTTCTTCTGGAATAAACTACAATCGGAGAGATATACGCCTTTAATAAGATGGGATAGCATTTGTAAGAGTAAAGCCCAAGGAGGATTGGGTATTAGAAAAGCCGAATACCTAAATATCAACCTCCAGTTTAAATTACTTTGGAAACTTTATACTAATGCAGATAATATTTGGGTTAGAGTCATCAAAGAAAAATATTTTCCTAATAGCAATATTAGGGACAAACCAAATCAAGCCACCTCTTGGCAATTGGGCAGACTTTTATCCCTTAGAGAAAAATTTGAGAAAGGTCTCATTTGGGTTATAGGAGATGGTAACCTCATAAATATTTGGAATGACCCTTGGGTACCCAATACAAATCTCCAAACCTTTATGGGTAACAATGACCCGAACATGAAAGTCAACCACCTCTTGACCCCTCAAAAGCTTTGGAATATGCCTCTCATCCAGAGTCTTTTCCCTCAAACTGTAGCTAATTGTATTTTCTCCCTCAACATCCCATCATGGCAAGCCCTAGATAAGCTAATCTGGGCGCCTAATCCCACAGGAAAATTCACCACCAAATCTGCTAAGAAAATTACCAACACCCATAACCACAACATAGAAAACCATAACTGGATCTGGAACCTAAACCTCCCTCCTTGCCTTAAAAACCTAGTATGGAAAATTAAGATAGATGCTCTACCCACGACCAGCAGGCTTAATAGGTACATCAACAGAGTACCAAACACATGTTCCCTATGTAACCTTGGAAATGAGGATGCCACTCACCTCTTTACGGAGTGCTCCTTTGCAAAGGAACTAATAGCCCAGTTTCAACAAACAACAGGTAAGTTCTTTCACAACCTCTCCTTGCAAGGTTCCCTGTGCGACAACATTAGTCAAATCATGCATGCAAATCAGTTTTTTGAAGATCTAGTGGTTATTTGGGAAATGATTTGGGAAACTAGAAACAAGTTAATCTTTAAACATACAAGCTCTGACACCGTTGGTAACATGATTAAGCGAATTAATAGAAATATCCAAGATTGGAGAGAAACAAATCCCAAGAGTATTAATAGAGATATCAATAAGAGGAAATAAAGGTCTAGATCTAAATGGACTAGACCAGTAGGAACCATCTACAAAATTAGCGTAGATGGTTCTGTCAAACCCACCGGCATTAGCCAGGTGGGACGAATCATTCATGATTCTAGGGGTCATGTAACTGAGATCTTTTACCAGGAAGTAGATCAAGGTACAATTATTCAAACTGAAGCAGCAGCAGTTCTAATAGGGATGAAGGTAGCTCGAAGATTAAGCTTGAATAAAATCGTTGTAGAAGGAGACAACCAAGAGCTAATGAGAATTCTATCTAAAGGAAGAGACAGCAGATGGGAGATTATTGTTGTAGGAGGAAATCGAGTATGCAAAATAGAATGTAAATAAAATAAGGCAAACCAGATTCCGTCCATTGCAAATAATTACAAGACCTCCTCCTGATGCAGCAGTGGGAAGTCAAGATCGATCCACGAGGAAGCGTGTCAGCGGATCCTAGGCAACCGAGAAATCTCACGGAAGTCGACAACAGGGGTCCTAGATCTCGAGTATAGCAACTCGACAGAAGATCGGACAGTCGAACACAGAGCAGCAGCAGACACAAGGTTAGTCTATCTCGACAAGATCCTACTCAAGATCGAGTAAGGTTTTCGTCGACGTCGGGTTGTCTTGGTCGATTACCTGCACACAGAAGCTACAGCGACCTGGGTCGAAGATCAGTAACTCGAGATCGAGGAGTGCTAGTCGATCTCGAGGAAAACAGAGAATAAAAACGAAATAAAGTAAATGCAAAGGCTTTGGGGATTCGAACTAAACTGTATGAAAAGGACTTCTAAGATTGGGGTTTGCAACAACGATAACCAAGCATGTATAAGGCAGAAATAAAACAGATAATCATGTGAATCGCATCAAAGGACTAAGTTTTCGCCTTTTCCAACAATTAGACAACTCTTTCAAGAATCCCTAATTGTCTCTACTGATTTTATGTTTACAATCCAAGTTGTTATCATGGACCTCCATTAGATGGGTAATAAACACATAACAAGTAGTAGATGCTCAAAACATGATAAAAGACGGATCTTTACCTCAAACACGCATGGCTATCGTCGGGCTCGCCCCAACCCTAGAAGTGGGTGGACTACTCGCGCTTCATTGCAACCTCATACATTGATTGATGAAAAGAAACTAATTGCATTAAATCAAACTGAAGAAAGTACAACCGAACAAAGCCAACTTGCTCTCGCTCCTTTGCTCCCGCTCCTTTGCTCCACTCGGCCTCCCTTTCTCTCTCTACTACTACTTCTCCTACTGAAATTGAATGCTTAGAAATCAGCCCCATGAGCTTTATTTATAGGCTTCTAAACCTTGCTACTCAAGGATAGAAACATCTATCTATATCTAAAACTATATCTAAAAAGCTTAATGATAAATAAATGCCATACATAATTAAATCCGAATAAGAGAATTATATCTAAAGGGTCTTCAAGTGGATAAATCTCTCTTCTTCATGATGTAACTTGATAGAATCCGATAGAGCTCAGCAATCTTCGGCTCCAAGGAATCCCAATCTGAGTAGGATAGATCAAAACGCGTTACACGTCTTCTGGAAAGTTCCTCGATCTCGAGTAATTCTACTCGATCTCGAGTAACTCGGACGTCGACTTCAGTGGCTCGGCGTCTCGGCTAGCTGGTGCTCGATGTGGCTCAGACTCTGGCTTCCGGGGTGTACTCGATCTCGAGGAAACAACTCGATCTCGAGTTGGGGTGTTCCATCGTCTTGGCCTTCTGGTGTTGTCGAGCAACCCTCCTCGACATGCTCGGACAGGTCTTCAGCTTCGTCGACATCGAGGAAGGTCCTCGACATCGAGTTGTGGTGTCCGGGCACCAGGTCGGGTAATGCTCCTCGGTCTCCTCGGGTAATTTCTCCTCGACTCCGGGTAATCCCTCCTCGACTTCGGGTTGTCTCCGAGGTTTTGTCGATCTCGAGGTAACTACTCGATCTCGAGGAACCTCTTGGAGTCGGGTTGGCTTGTCTTTAGCTCCTCGATATGTGCTCTTTGACTAGGGTGTGTCCAGGCATGATTCGTCGATATCGACTAAGGCTTGTCGATGTCGAGTAACTTTGAGCTCCGGTTCTCGCTTCTTGATTTTCTCCTGAAATGGTTCCATATTCTGCAATATTAAACCGAAACTTAGGTAGATCTCCATTTCTGATAAATAAGCATATACTACATAAATTCGACATATTCCCAACCCGAAATATGCAAAATGTAAAGAATACGGAACTAAAATATGCATAAAGACATGGCTACTTTGGAGACATCAAATCACCCCATACTTAGACTTGCTTGTCCCCAAGCAATAACCAAACAATAACTAAGACCTACAACACATCCTTCAAGTCTTCGCCTTTTGTCAAAAGCAACATCTCAAGTAGTAGCAATGTAAGACAAGTGAATTTAACGTCATCACACATATATGAGCGATCCATAGGCATAGGCAATATAAATCCAACCTCACAGGGATAATGTGTTTACACTCAACTCTCAATGTGTTTAGGATATGAAGATAAACTCTCAACTCAATTCCATATACAATCTCATAAACATTGCAATTTAAATATGAATCCACTTCACAACCAATTATGCAAATGCAACAAGAATTATCAGGAGGACTTCGCTCAATAGAAGTCTTCAAAGAAGATTCCATTCGGCGGGGTTGTAATGGGGCTTGGTAATAAATATAAGGGTATGGAATTATTTGGCCATGTGGTGCTTAATAAAATTCGGGAATCAAGACTCCTACATCTCCAACACAACCAAACCATAACTTCTCAATCATATACATCAACCAAACTCTCCAATTTATCTCAATGAAGTATTTAACCTTTCAAACTTCATTAACCTCTCCAAAGTATGTATCTTGCGAATAATGAAAGAAATAAGGTAAATTTGGCTCATGCACTTTATTTACAAACATATATACTTTTTTCTTTTTTCGATTTTTTTTGAAACGAAAATAATACTAGTGCATTTATAGGGTGAGCCAAAAGTTCTTTTACATAATATGCATAGCAAGATAAAATATAAAACCAACCCATATCTCAATAAATTTCAAAAATCCTTCCTACTTGAAATGCAACATAAGCTCATTCTTTCCACAAATCATTATTTCAACCAGCTCTAAGTCTTAATTCCCAAATGGGGGTCATACTCAATTTGGCTAAGGATAATTTTGTGGAGTTTATAATAAAAGTCTCAGGCTAATGTTCTGGCTTCAAGCAGGGATAATGCAGGGTAGGTAAAGAGAGGATAAAATTGGCTTAAAAGGTGCCTCCATCATTTAATTCTAATTCACATAAACATATAAATGCATTGGCTTTGAATAACTATCACAACATTTAGAGATGCATAGGAAGAGTAAATACACTCAAGAAAGCAGAGGGATTTTTAATGTTCTCCCCATAAGGCCAAAATTCTCACTAAGACAATTTTTGTTGGATTTTAACCTTTAGCTTAGGATCATATGTTCTCAATTTCATCACAAGTTCACAATCCACATAAAAACAATTTCGAGGACATATGCTAAACCTTCCAAACATGCCATAGGATTTATATGATCAAGTCAATCATTATTTATCATCATAGGACATCTAAGTTAGGGTATAAAAACTAAGATAATGCAAAATTTTAAACATGCATTTTTTTTTCTTTTTTCGACATTTTCTATATTATTCATTTTTTTTTTATTTTTTTCCTTATGAAACTAAAGAAACAAGACTAAAGTATGAAAAAAACAAACTTAAATGCATAAAACTTAACCATGAATGCATAACATAAAAATTAAAATTTCACCATGTAAAACCAAAAGCAAGACTAAAACATATAATAATGATAATGAGTTCTTCCCCCACCCCATACTTAAAATATACAGTGTCCCCACTGTATAAAATTATTTAAAACAAGAGTAAAGGAAGGAACTCACAGGATAACACATCGAGGGGGAAAATCAGTGCAGGTCGAGGAAATATTCTTAGTCGATCTCGAGTAGTGCAACTCGATCTCGAGGAGGTTTTTGCGTCAAGTGGCTTCTGAAGTCGAGGAGCTTCTGGTGGCTTAGTCGATATCGAGTTGGCCTACTCGAGATCGACAAGTTTCTGGGCTGCTCCTCTTTGTCGTTGTCAACTTGGCCTTCGTCGATTCTGACTGTTTTTCAGGGACTTTTTATTCCACTTTTCACGATCCTTATATGCTTGCCGACCTAAAAGTGTTAGATTGCACACAAAAACAAGATTATCCACATGAAGTATTCTAAAAGATATAAAACCAAAACCAAAAACCAAAACCAAAAAGTTCAAAAGTCCCAAAATTCATACAGTCTTATATACATGCTCTAGATTTTAGAGTCGCTAGGCCGACTTCTCCGTTTGCGCTCAAGGACCATTAGTGTGGGGCCCGCTCATACTTGGCCCTTCTCCTAGATCATCTAGGTCCTGATGGTAGTATGCAAGCTCTGCTGACAAGTGGTTGCTTGCAAAATCTTCCTTCTCTTTCTTCTTCTTCCTTCCAGCTCTTAATTTCCGCAGATTCTCTCGCCACGGGGCCTTACCTCCCCTTAAATTATTGATAAATTTCTTAATGGACTGAGGGGGAGTAGAATTCATACCTGAACTTACCTTTTCGGACCCAAAACAGAAATCTTTGGGCTTGGGGCTAGTCGATGTCGAGTACTGCTGGTCGACCTCGAGTACAGGGACCCCATACTTAGGCTCTGGGCAAGTCATTGGCTCAACAGAGGAAGTCGACGTCGACAAAGGCTTGTCGAGACCGAGTAGAAGGGTTGTCGAGATCGAGGACGCTTGGTCGATCTCAAGGACAGCGCTGGTGCTTTCCTCTGCTGTTTGCTTGGTCCCGTGGTTGCTGATGCTTTTCACCTCCAGCCATGAAATTTCCTCCTTTGCAGGGCCAAAAGAGAAATCAAAAAGAGAAATTTCCTCATATGTTGAGTTGATGCTCTTCCTTGTCTTGATGTTTCCCGACCTCTGGCTCGTGTAATTGATGCCCACTTCTGAGTTTGATAGCTGCTACGTGTCCGGTCTTCCCTTTAGGATTTGGTTCTGTTTGCCCAGGGAGCTGTTCGGATGGTTGTGGGATCTGTGCAGCGATTTGACCCATCTGGGTCTATATTCCCCTTTTCTAGATGTCCAGTTCTCAAAATTTTGTAGTGATGTTCTGGAACTGGTTGTTGATGGTGCCTTGATTCCGACGCATCTCCTCAAGGATGAGCTGCAAATTGTCCTTCTTTTGATCCCTTTCTGGATGTCCTGGAGCTCTGTTAGGGGGGGGGGGGGGGTTCCTAGGGAGACCTTGGTTCCACTGTGGTTGATAGAATTTTTGATCTCCCATGTAGCGATTTGGACCCCCAGCGTAGGTTGCCTCTTCATGTGTCTCTGCCATCCTGACTTGCTCAGTATGTGGGCACTCAGTAGTGGTGTTCCACTGTGATCCGCATTCGATGCAAGGCTGGTTGACAGATAAATATTTGACTTGCTTGAGGAGCTTGCGATTCTTGTCTCTGTAGAACTGTTGCCTGACATCTGGGTCAATCTCCTTTGCTGGCTCATAGAGTGGCATAGCTGGTGCTGGCCTGGCATAGGAGTTCTCCTCATAGTTTGCAGTAGACCTGTATTTTTTGTCATAATTGGTGAGCTTGTCTAGCACACCCCAGACGTCGATTGGTGGCATCATCAGATACTCATAGCGAGTATACTGGTTGATTCTGTCCTTAGTGACTTGATCAAGAGAGTTGAAGAAGATTTCCTGAATGACGTAGGGTAGCTGTCCATGCGTAGGGCAAGATCGCAACAGTTCTTTGTAGCGTTCCCATGCCTTTGCTAGCGGCTCCCCAGGCTTCTGTTTGAAGGCGGTGATTTTCTGGCGGAGGAGTGCTGTCTTGGCGGGCGAGAAGAATTTATTCAGAAACTCTTGCTCTACTTGGGCCCATGTTCTGAGTGATCTTGGTTTCAGCCCTTCAAGCCACTTTAGTGCAGGCCCAGCGATAGACCAGCGAAAAGCCTTCATCTTGACATATTCCAGAGAAGTACCTTCAGCAAGAGTACGACACATGTCAGAAAAATTGGTAATATGTTCAAGAGGACACTCATTAAATTTGCCATAAAAAGCATTATTTTTAAGCTCTGTAAGAAATTGAGTGCGAATTTCAAAAGAGTTTTCAGGGATTAGAATCGCCGATTCAGGCACGACGAGAGTTGGATGCATATAATCCTCTGCAGTAGTTTGATATTGGGCAAGCTCAACTTTTGCTTGTCCCCTTGCTGCTTTCTCAGCGGCGATAATAGCATCTTTAGTGGCCAGTTCCCTTGTAAGCCTCTGTATTAGCTGTTCCTGGGTTTCTGCGGCAGCCATGGCTCTTTTCAGTCTAGCGTGGGCTTGTGTAAGACGTTCTGGGTTGTCTAACCTATCAAACTCAGGTGGTTGACCAGAACGGAGCATACACCTATAAAGTAACTCAAAGCAGACGTGAGAACTAACTACCTAAGGCGCGAATGATAGCTTCCCCGACAACGGCTTGTTGTTGGAGGAAATCGAGTATGCAAAATATAATGTAAATAAAATAAGGCAAACCAGATTCCGTCCCTTGCAAATAATTACAAGACCTCCTTCTGATGCAGCAGTGGGAAGTCAGGATCGATCCACAAGGAAGCGTGTCAGCGGATCTTAGGCAGCAGAGAAATCTCACGAATGTCGACAACAGGGGTCTGTTGTAACAGGAAATCGAGATTGCAAATAAAATATGAATAAATCACATCAAACCAGATTCCGTCCCATGCAAATAATTACAAGACTTCCTTCTGATGCAGTAGTGGGAAGTCAGGATCGATCCACGAGGAAGCGTGTCAGCGGATTCTAGGTAGCGGAGAAATCTCACGAAAGTCGACTACAGGGGTCCTAGATCTCGAGTACAGCAACTTGACAGAAGATCGGACAGTCGAACACAGCGCAACAGCTCTCGGCAAAGGCTACTCGATCTCAACAAAGAGCTACTCGAGATCGAGTAGGGTCCTCGTCGACGTCGGCTTGGTTTGGTCGAGTACCTGCACACAGAAGCTACAGCGACCTGGGTCGAAGATCAGTAGTCGAGATCGAGGAGTGCTATTCGATCTCGAGGAAGACAGAGAATAAAAACGAAATAAAGTAAATGCAAAGGCTTTGGGGATTCGAACTAAACTGTATGTAAAAGGACTTCCAAGATTGGGGTTTGCAACAACGATAACCAAGCATGCAGAAGGCAGAAATAAAACAGATAATCATGTGAATCGCATCAAAGGACAAGCTTTCCCCTTTTCCAACAATTAGACAACTCTTTCAAGAAACCCTAATTGTCTCTACTGATTTTATGTTTACAATCCAAGTGGTTAGCATGGACCTCCATTAAATGGGTAATAAACACATAACAAGTAGTAGATGCTCAAAACATGATAAAGGTCGGATCTTTACCTCAAATGCGCATGGCTATCGTCGGGCTCGCCCCAACCCTAGAAGTAGGTGGACTACTCGCGCTTCATCGCAACCTCAGACATTGATTGATGAAAAGAAACTACTTGCATTAAATCAAATTGAAGAAAGTACAACCGAACAAAGCCAACTTGCTCTCGCTCCTTTGCTCCACTCGGCCTCACTTTCTCTCTCTACTACTACTTCTCCTACTGAAATTGAATGATGAAAAACCAGCCCCTAAGGCTTTATTTATAGCCTTCTATTCCTTGCTAATCAAGGATAGAAGATATCTATCTATATCTAAAAAGCTTAAAAGATAAATAAATGTAATTTAGGAATTAAATCTATAAAGGGGAAATAATATCTAAATAGGTAAGTCTTCTCACGTTGATAGATCTTGTCTTCCATAGATAGAACTTGATGGATTTCGGATAGGCTCGGCTTCCTTCGGCCCCAAGGATTCCCAAACCGAGTAGGATAGTCAAACCGCGTAACTCAGCTTCGGAACGCGGCTCGTCGATCTCGACTAAGCCTCCTCGAGATCGACTAGGGTTTGTCGTTGACCATGGCTGGTTGGACGTCTCGGGTAGCTCTGCTCGATATGACTCGGACAGGTGCGGTGCTCGGTCCTCGATCTCAACCAAGTTCCTCGAGATCGAGTTGGGTGTGCATCGAGGATGGTTGGTCTGGTGTAGTCGAGTAGCTGGTGCTCGTCACGGACTCGGATTGGCGCCATGGTGGTCCTCGATCTCGACAAGGCTCCTCGAGATCGAGTAGGGTTGGCTCGGCGTCTCCGTCCTCGGCTTCTCGTCTTGGCACAGCTCGTCGACTCCGGACTTGGCGTTGAGGTGTTGTCGATCTCGACAAGGGAACTCGAGATCGAGTAGGGTTCCGGAAGTCGGGTTGTCTCTGACTCAGTTTCTCGATCAGTGCTCAATCGACAAGGCCTGTGCTCGGATACCTTCGTCGAGATCGAGTTAGATTACTCTAGATCGAGTAATCATGGGCTCCTAGCTTGACTCGACTGGTTCCGCTGCTTCTTGACCTTGGACTTCTGTAGTTGAATTTCGAGCTTTTTCGACCTTTCTCAGAACTGCTGTAATTTGTCTCGAATTCTGCGAAATTAAACAGAAACTGGTGTAGATTCCATAATTTGGCAATTAAACATAAACTACATAGATTCTATACTATCTTAGCCCAAATGCATTAAATGTATGCAGAAAGCGATATAAAAGTTATTGTAAAACATGGCAGATTCAGCTCACAACAAACACCCCATACTTAAGCTTGCTTGTCCTCAAGCAATACTTTTATTTGTCATTCAGGGGAAGAAATTAAAACTCTCAACATATTGGATTCATTCTCATATAACCCTGCAATCAATTACCATCCTTGAAAAGGTACTATTGTCACAAATCCATGCATGTGTATTTATACAAAAGCAACATCTACTCACAAAAAGAGGGTTATGAAAAAACAATTCATGTGACAAACCATTAATAATCAAGAGGACTTTAAGCTCAATAAGGAGTAGATTGGTAAAAGGCTAAAGGTGGGCAATTTTTGGCAATGTAGTGCTAATGATCCGGGGAAATGGAGTATTTCCAAACTGAATTTCATACCACATTCTTTCTCATAAGATTCATCACCTTTCATAATGCTTTTCTCAATAATAATGCTTTTACCTCTCTAACCTCAGCACTGCCTTCTCGCGAGTCGCAAACATGGGTGTCATGAATGGCCCCGGATACTTAGTGCTTTGGACTCCTCACAATGTGTCCCATCTACCTTTATCTCCTGAGGTGATTGGATTTTTTCTCACTCATTAAATTTTCCATATTTTCAAACATTTCGTCCGATCAAACTCCAATAATGATAATAACAACCATATAATCCATAATGTAACATCATTCTCAACATAATCCCCGGATAAGGTAAAGAATGGCAATATTTAGATCATGTGGAGCAATATTTGAAATAAGGCATAATATGGCTTTTGTGATGCATAAGCATGGGTAAGGCTACGAATTTAAACAATGAGCATTATATATGGAAATATAAAGTCCTCCATCCTCTTATCATGCAACATGTCAAAAGCAACTTCAAATTTTACCTCCTTTCATGGTTTTCAATAAAATAATGCACTTCATTGTGTCTTTTACTAGGCAATTTCATGCTATATCTCTAATGAATCCAATTTTGCATCGTCGAGTTCAATTAAAACTTCCATGACATTAATCAAAAATTTTCAATGGGGGTCATTTTTTCAAATTTTGGAAAACATGCATATAAGCACATAAATCAATAATGAATTCCAAAATAGCTATGTGTAAGCATTTCAAGAAATAAATTCTAAATATGCACACATAATGTCAAATATGTCAAATATGCACAAAGTAAGCCCTTCCCCCACCCCATACTTAAACATTACAGTGTCTTCACTGTATAAAAATAAGGGTAAAAAAAAGAAACACACTTAGACAGATGTGCAGGGCCTCTTGAAGAATCGCTTGGGCCGAGTTTGAATATAGCTTGCTTCTATCCATGGTCCTGAAAAGTGTAGAAGACATATACCCACAATAGAAAAACTAAAAATGTTCAAAAACCAAAAACAAACAAAACAATGTCCAAAAAGTCCCAAAAAGTAAATGTCTATGTACAAGCTCTAGATTTTATAGTCGCTAGGCCGACTTCTCCATTTAGCTCAAGGTGGCATTTGCAGGGCCCATGTAGCCTGGGCTTCAAATAGAACTCCATTCTTGTCCATCAGCTGTAATCCTCCAGAATGGATCTTGTTCACCACGAAAGGTCCCATCCTCTTCTTGTTGAATTTATTAGGGAACCAATGATCCTTTGATTTAGAGACATAGAGCTTGTCTCCAACTTCATACTCTTTGGGCTCATCATTGGATATCCTACATAAGCGCACATACCAAGGCAAACCTCTCCCATACCTTGGCTTGCCTTCGCAGAGACGGAATCGGGGACCACGGTGTTTGGTCGATCTCCAGTAGGGGTACTCGATCTCGACGAGTTTTCAGATTCTGCTGGTAAGCTGCTCGTAGGTGCAGGAGCTGCTGGAGGTGGATGTTGCTCGATCTCGACAAGGTTAGTCGATCTCGAGTAGGATTCAGCTGCTGGTGCTTTCAGCGTCGAGGAAGGCGAAGCCGAGGCAGCGAGGTGGTGGTGGTCGATCTCGAGTACGGTACTCGATCTCGAGTTGGCTGGCGCTTCAGTCTGGCTGCTTGATGACGTTGGTGCTGGTGGAGGCTCCTGGCTTTGGTCGAGATCGACTAGACTTTTCGATGTCGAGGAGTCTTGGTCGACCTTGACCCCATACTTGGTTCCTGTCAAGCCATCCAAAAAATAGTTAGTCCATAACGACGTACCTTGGTTTGTGTCGATTAAATTTTCTGTGTCCTCTTTTAGGATTGCCATGATCTCCTCCACCTGCGCCTCCATATCCCTCTTTTCCAGCTCCTCAGGGGTCATATTTCTTACCTTGGGTTCCCCGCAAGTGATGTAGCCAGCTGAGATAGATTTTACCTCTTCCATTGGACCTATATGCCTTTCAGTTTTATTAAAGGAATATTCAATTACCTCATCGCTGATGTTGAAAGTGAGCACTCCTTTCCTCACGCTTATGTTGGCATCCACCGTCGCCAAGAAGGGTCTTCCTAGAATAATTGGACAAGCAGGGTCTTCTTGCATATCAACAACTAGGAAATCAGCAGGGACAAACAATTTACCTACTTGTACAGGCACATTATCCACCATGCCTGTTGGAATGACCACCGTGTTGTTGGCCATGTAAAGTCTAGCATCCACAGGCTAGGGCACCTATCTTAATCTTGGGCCAAATTGTTAAAGGCATTATACTTACACTAGCTCCAAGATCACATAAAGCATTAATTTTATATGGACCAAATCCAATGGTTATAGCAAACTTACCTGGATCTGGCCTCTTCTCCAGTATGTCCAAATGGCTGCATTCCTCTGTAATCTCAGCCATTGATCGCTTTTTGCTCAGAATCTCCTTCAGGAAGTTGACATAGGATGGCATTTCATTGAGAGCTTCTGTGAAGGGGATGGTGACGTTGAGCTTCTGAAGCATCTTGATGAAGCGCTGAAATTTCTTTTCTGTCGGGTCCTTTGGAGATTTTGTAGGGAAAGGCAACTTCTTTTTCTGATTCGGAGCCAGAACAAATGTCGGACTTGCTGCAGTTTTCTCCATCTCGGGTTGCTCTTCCTTGATCTCGACCACGCCTTCCTCGATCTCGACCAGATTGGGTGGTGTCGAGTTGCTGTGCTGTGCAAACGAAGGCTGGCCTAATTGTTCGTCGAGATCGAGTTGGCCCTCGTCGAGATTGACCAACTTCTTATCGACTCGTTACTGGTCGACCTGCTTTTCTCGTTTGTTCTGCTGCTTTCCGACCTCTAGCTCTTGCAGTTGATGGCCGCTTCTGAGTTTTACAGCAGCGATGTGTCCGGTCTTTCCCTTGGGATTTGGTTCTGAAGATCCTGGGAGTGACCCTGTATGTCTGGGGATTCCTGCTGCTAGCTGGCCTATCTGTGTATCAACTGATTTCCGCCATATATCAATTTCCCCAAGCCTAGAGTTGACACCTTGCATCTGAGTGTAGATGGAGTTGAAGGACTGCTTAGTTTCTGAATGATTCCTCTGTATTTCCTCTAGGACTGTCTGTATATCATCCTTTTTCTGGTCCCTTTCTGGATGTCCTGGAGCTCTGTAGGGCGGGGGGTTCCTAGGGGCACCTTGGTTCCATTGTGGTTGCTAAAACCTTTGGTCCCCCATGTAGCGATTGGGACCCCCTGCATAAGCTGCCTCTTCGTGGTGATCTGCCAGCCTAACTTGCTCTGTGTGTGGGCACTCAGTAGTGGTGTGCCACTGCGATCCGCATTCAATGCAAGGCTGGTTGACAGAAAGATACTTTACTTGCTTAAGAAGCTTCTTGTTCTCATCTCTGTAGTACTGCTCCCTTACATTAGGATCAATCTCTTTAGGAGGTTCATAGAGGGGCATGGATGGCGCTGGCCTGGCGTAGGGGTTCTCTTCATAGTTTGCAGTAGACCCATACTTGTTGTCATAGTTAGTGAGCTTGTCGAGCACTCCCCATGCGTCAATTGGTGGCATCGTCAGATACTCATAGCGAGTATACTGGTTGATCCTTTCCTTAGTGACTTGGTCAAGAGAGTTGAAGAAGATCTCCTGAATGACGTAGGGTGGCTATCCATGAGTAGGGCAAGATCGCAGTAATTCCTTGTACCTCTCCCATGCTTTTGCTAGCGGCTCCCCAGGCTTCTGTTTGAAGGCAGTGATTTTCTAGCAGAGGAGTGCTGTCTTTGCAGGAGGGAAGAATTTGTTCAGAAACTCTTGCTCTACTTGGACCCATGTTGTGAGGGATCTTGGTTTCAGCCCTTCAAGTCACTTCAGTGCAGGTCCAGCGAGAGACCAGCGAAAAGCCTTCATCTTGACATATTCCAAAGTTGTACCTTCAGCAAGAGTACGACACATGTCAGAAAAATTGGTAATATGTTCAAGAGGACACTCATTAAATCTACCAAAAAAGCATTATTTTTAAGCTCTATAAGAAATTGAGTGCGAATTTCAAAAGAATTTTCAGGGATAAGAATCGCCGATTCAGGCACGACGAGAGTTGGGTGCATATAATCCTCTGCCGTGGTCGGGTATTGGGCAAGCTTAGCCTCCGCTTGTTCCCTTGCTGCTTTCTCAGTGGCGATAGCAGCATCTTTAGCGGCCAATTCCCTTGTAAGCCTTGCAATCAGCTGCTCCTGTGTTTCAGCGGCTGCCATGGCTCTTTGTAGTTTAGCTCTGATGTGTAGAAGGCGCTCTGGTTCGTCTAAGCCATCAAACTCAGGTGGTTGACTAGAACGGCGCATACACCTGTAAAGTAACTTAAAGAAAAAATGAGATCTGACTAACTAAGGCGCGAATGATAGCTTCCCCGGCAACGGCGCCAATTTGTTGTAAGAGGAAATCGAGATTGCAAATAAAATATGAATAAATCACAGGAAACCAGATTCCGTCCCTTGCAAATAATTACAAGACTTCCTCCTGATGCTGTAGTGGGAAGTCAGGATCGATCCACGAGGAAGCGTGTCAGCGGATCCTAGGTAGCGGAGAAATTTCACGAAAGACGACTACAGGGGTCCTAGATCTCGAGTATAGCAACTCGACAGAAGATCGGACAGTCGAACACAGCGCAACGGCTCTCGGAAAAGGCTACTCGATCTCGACAAAGAGCTACTCGAGATCGAGTAGGGTCCTCGTCGACGTCGGCTTGGTTTGGTCGAGTACCTGCACACATAAGCTACAGCGACCTGGGTCGAATATCAGTAGTCGAGATCGAGGAGTGCTATTCGATCTCGAGGAAGACAGAGAATAAAAATGAAATAAAGTAAATGCAAAGGCTTTGGGGATTCGAACTAAACTGTATGTAAAAGGACTTCCAAGATTGGGGTTTGCAACAACGATAACCAAGCATGCAGAAGGCAGAAATAAAACAGATAATCATGTGAATCGCATCAAAGGACAAGCTTTCCCCTTTTCCAACAATTAGACAACTCTTTCAAGAAACCCTAATTGTCTCTACTAATTTTATATTTACAATCCAAGTTGTTAGCATGGACCTCCATTAAATGGGTAATAAACACATAACAAGTAGTAGATGCTCAAAACATGATAAAGGTCGGATCTTTACCTCAAATGCGCATGACTATTGTCGGGCTCGCCCCAACCCTAGAAGTCGGTGGACTACTCGCGCTTCATCGCAACCTCAGACATTGATTGATGAAAAGAAACTACTTGCATTAAATCAAATTGAAGAAAGTACAACCGAACAAAGCCAATTTGCTCTCGCTCCTTTGCTCCACTCGGCCTCACTTTCTCTCTCTACTACTACTTCTCCTACTGAAGTTGAATGATGAAAAACCAGCCCCTAAGGCTTTATTTATAGCCTTCTATTCCTTGCTAATCAAGGATAGAAGATATCTATCTATATCTAAAAAGCTTAAAAGATAAATAAATGTAATTTAGGAATTAAATCTATAAAGGGGAAATAATATCTAAATAGGTAAGTCTTCTCACGTTGATAGATCTTGTCTTCCATAGATAGAACTTGATGGATTTCGGATAGACTTGGCTTCCTTCGGCCCCAAGGATTCCCAAACCGAGTAGGATAGTCAAACCGCGTAACTCAGCTTCGGAACGCGGCTCGTCGATCTCGACTAAGCCTCCTCGAGATCGACTAGGGTTTTTCGTCGACCATGGTTGGCTGGACGTCTCGGGTAGCTCTGCTGGATATGGCTCGGACAGGTGCGGTGCTCAGTCATCGATCTTGACCAAGTTCCTCGAGATCGAGTTGGGTGTGCATCGAGGATGGCTGGTCTGGTGTAGTCGAGTAGCTGGTGCTCGTCACGCACTCGGATTGGCGCCATGGTGGTCCTCGATCTCGACAAGGCTCCTCGAGATCGAGTAGGGTTGGCTCGGCGTCTTCGTCCTCGACTTCTCGTCTTGGCACAGCTCGTCAACTCCAGACTTGGCATTGAGGTGTTGTCGATCTCGACAAGGGAACTCGAGATCGAGTAGGGTTCCGGAAGTCGGGTTGTCTCTGACTCAGTTTCTTGATCAGTGCTCAGTCGACAAGGCCTGTGCTCGGATACCTTCGTCGAGATCGAGTTAGATTACTCTAGATCAAGTAATCATGGGCTCCTAGCTTGACTCGACTGGTTCTGCGCTTGTTGACCTTGGACTTCTGTAATTGAATTCCGAGCTTTTCCGACCTTTCTCAGAACTGCTGTAATTTGCCTCGAATTCTGCGAAATTGAACAGAAACTGGTGTAGATTCCATAATTTGGCAATTAAACATAAACTACATAGATTATGTACTATCTTAGCCCAAATGTATGAAATGTATGCAGAAATCGATATAAAAGTTACTGTAAAACATGGCAGATTCAACTCACAACAAGGTCCTAGTTCTCGAGTACAGCAACTCGACAGAAGATCGGACAGTCGAACACATAGCAGCAGCAGACACAAGGTTAGTCGATCTCGGCAAGAGCCTACTCGAGATCGAGTAAGGTTTTCATCGACGTCGGGTTGTCTTGGTCGATTGCCTGCACACAGAAGCTACAACGACCTAAGTCGAAGATCAGTAACTCGATATCGAGGAGTGCTAGTCGATATCGAGGAAAACAGAGAATAAAAACTAAATAAAGTAAATGCAAAGGCTTTGGGGATTCGAACTAAACTGTTTGAAAAGGGGTTCCAAGATTGGGGTTTGCAACAACGATAACCAAGCATGCATAAGGCAGAAATAAAACAGATAATCATGTGAATCGCATCAAAGGACTAAGCTTTCGCCTTTTCCAACAATTAGACAACTCTTTCAAGAAACCCTAATTGTCTCTACTGATTTTATGTTTACAATCCAAGTTTTTATCATGGACCTCCATTAGATGGGTAATAAACATATAACAAGTAGTAGATGCTCAAAACATGATAAAAAATGGATCTTCACCTGAAACACGCATGGCTATCGTCGGGCTCGCCCCAACCCTAGAAGTGGGTGGACTACTCGCGCTTCATTGCAACCTCAGACATTGATTGATGAAAAGAAACTAATTGCATTAAATCAAACTGAAGAAAGTACAACCGAACAAATCCAACTTGCTCTCACTCCTTTGCTCCACTCGACCTCCTTTCTCTCTTTACTACTACTTCTCCTACTAAAATTGAATGCTTAGAAATCAGTCCAATGGGCTTTATTTATAGGCTTCTAAACCTTGCTACTCAAGGATAGAAACATCTATCTATATCTAAAACTATATCTAAAAAGCTTAATGATAAATAAATGCCATACATAATTAAATCTAAATAAGGGAATTATATCTAAAGGGTCTTCAAGTGGATAAATCTCTCTTCTTCATGATGTAACTTGATAGAATCGGATAGAGCTCGGAAATCTTCGGCTCCAAGGAATCCCAATTCGAGTAGGATAGATCAAAACGCGTTACACGTCTTTTGGAAAGTTCCTCGATATCGAGTAACTCAGACGTCGACTTCAGTGGCTCGGCGTCTCGGCTAGCTGGTGCTCGATGTGGCTCGGACTCTGGCTTCCGGGGTGTACTCGATCTCAAGGAAACAACTCGATCTCGAGTTGGGGTGTTCCATCGTCTTGGCCTTCTGGTGTTGTCGAGCAACCCTCCTCGACATGCTCGGACAGGTCTTCAGCTTCATCGACATCGAGGAAGGTCCTCGACATCGAGTTGTGGTGTCCAGGGACCAGGTCGAGTAATGCTCCTTGGTCTCCTCGGGTAATTTCTCCTCGACTCCGGGTAAACCCTCCTCGACTCCGGGTTGTCTCCGAGGTTTTGTCGATCTCTAGGTAACTACTCGATCTCGAGGAACCTCTTGGAGTCGGGTTGGCTCGTCTTCAGCTCCTCGATATGTGCTCTTCGACTAGGGTGTGTCCAGGCATGATTCGTCGATATCGACTAAGGCTTGTCGATGTCGAGTAACTTTGAGCTCCGGTTCTCGCTTCTTGATTTTCTCCCGAAATGGTTCCATATTCTGCAATATTAAATAGAAACTTACGTAGATCTCCATTTATGATAAATAAGCATATACTACATAAATTCGACATATTCCCAACCCAAAATATGCAAAATGTAAAGAATATGGAACTAAAATATGCATAAAGACATGGCTACTTTGGAGACATCAATTATGCGCCAGACAGAAGAAATGAAGATCACGGAAGCAGATTTTGAAAAGGTTGAATTCAATCACATCTATAGAGAAGCGAACAAAGTTGCAGATTATATAGCCACTAGGGGTATCATTAGTGCTAGATCTACTATCCCTTTTAATAGGGAACTTTGTACCATCATCCATCAGAATGATCCCGGAGCGCGTTTACATTCTTTGTAATAACTCCGAATGTTTGCCTACTGTAAAAAAAAAAAACCCCCACCATATAATCTCATTCCCTAATTTGGATCAATCAAAGCTTTGTCTCCAAAGAAACACATAAACCCGAAAGATCCTAATTGAAACCATTCCAAAAACCTAAGAGCCTTGTGTTTCAATTGATTTTCTTACCCATCAAACATATCCATCACTACCCTTCACCCATCAAATTCAATCTTTTTCCATACCATTCTTATACCTCCGACCAAAGAAAGCATTTGAAACCAAGTTGGTCGATAAATTTTTAGTTTGGAGGAGTGTGGACGTTGATTCCTCGATGTTAGTGCTCGAGCTCGTGTGCTGTAGAGACCGGCGCCCGTCGTCACCTACAGAGAGGGTGTTTTTGGTCGTTTTTATAGGGTTCTCTTATGATCTTCTTGCTCTTCGTCAATCATGAGTGGATATGGTAAAAGAGACGTGCCGGCTTACTTCGATGACACGAAGGTGCAGTGTTGGTATGAGCTTGGGAAGCGTGTTTTTTTTTTGTAAGAGGAGATCGAGTTCAATAAATAATAATATAAATCAAACCAGATTCGTGCCCACGCAAATAATTACAAGACTTCCTCCCGATGTAGCAATAGGAAGTCAGGATCGATCCTCGAGGAAGCGTGTCAACGGATCTCAGGTAGCAGGCGATTCACGTCGAATTTCGATTTCAGGGAGATAACTCGATATCGACCAAAGGTTAGTCGATATCGACCAAGTCAGTACCCAATATCGACCGGCTCAGAAGACTGTCGGTCTACCAGAAGACTCGATATCGACCAATATAACTCGATATCGAGTGAATTGCAGAAAATGTAATGGAACTAAGAATTGCATATTTCGAAATAAACAATGCAAAAGAAAACTTCCAAGATCGGGGCTTGCGACAACGATAACCAAACATGCATAAGGTAAGATAAAGAGAGATAATTATGCAATCGCATCAAAGGAACAAGCTTTCGCCTTTTCCAACAATTAGACAACTCTTTTAAGAAACGCTAATTGTATCAACCAATTTTATGTTTATAATCAAAGTTGTTAACCTGAATCTCTATTAATTAGGTAATAAACATATAAAAGGCAGTGGATGATCAAAACACAATAAAGGTCGAATCTTTACCTCAAACATGCATGGCTATCGTCGGGCTCACCCCGACCCTAGAAGTAGGTGGACTACTCGCTCTTCATCATAGGAAAACTAATCAATAATTAAAGGGAACTAAATTTCATTAATAAACTCAAATAAAACTTACAACTGATCGAAGCCAAATTGCTCTCGCTCTACAACTCCTCTCGGTCTCTCTCTCTCTCCTGCTCCCTATGTATTGCCTTGTGGCTTGTCTTGGATGATTCTAAAAACCAACCCCTAAAGCCTTATTTATAGTGTTCCATCTAGCTAATCTTGGAAGGAACATCTATCTATATCTAAAAACTTCCTATCTAATAACATAAGATAAAACATTAATGATAAAGGAAATAAATATATAAGGAAATAAAGCTATTGTGGATAAATCATTCTTGACTTGATAGATCTTCATGTGGATGGATAGAATTCCACATCCCTTGGCTTGCAAGTAACTTTATCTTCTCGCCACAACTCGATCTCAGACTCGGACTCGTCTGGATTGTACTCGACTTCGACTAGAAGTGGTCGACATTGAGTAGAACTTTTCCTCCTGGGTTGCACTCGAGCTCGGGTAGGATTCGGACTCAACGGGTGTACTCGACTTCGAGTAGGTGTACTCGACGTCGAGTAGCTCTGGGCTCTCGAGTGGCTCTGCTCGACTTCGTGTGGAATTCTTGCTCCTAGTGTACTCGACTTCGAATAGACTTGTCAGCTCTCAGCATTCTGCTCTGTTATTGAAACGCACTTTCCCGAGTCCTCGTTCGTTGCATTGACGCATATCAGTATGAGTTAGAAAGCCCTTTTCGAGATCTACAACTCTCATAAAGACATCAAAGCTTGATTCAGAATGTTGAATGTCGAAAAATGGCCTTTTCTTCAGATGCACCATTCTTAGCTTCTTCATGACTCTCATTTTAAGATCCAAAGTGCGTCCGATTTATGCGAAATTAAACAGAAACTAGTGTTGAGTTGTTGAATCCATAATTTGGCAAATAAGCTTAAACTACATAGATTCTGTACTATTCTAACCCAAATGCATGAAATGTATACAGAAATCGGTATAAAAGTCAATATAAAACATGACAAATTAGGCTCACAACAAACACCTCATACTTAAGCTTGTTTGTCCTCGAGCAATACTTTTGATGGTCATTCAGGGGAAGAAATCAAACTCTCAACATCATAGATTCATTCTTATTTGTCCCTGCAATCAATTACCATCATCGAAAATGTACTAATGCCACAAATCCATACATGTGTAATAAAAGCAACATCTACTCACAAAAGGAGGGTTATGCAAAAACAATTCATGTATGACAAAGCATTAACAATGAAGAGTACTTTAATTTAAGCTCAATAAGGAGTAGATTGGTAAAAGGCTAAACGTGGGCAATTTTTGGCCATGTGGTGCTAATAATCCTGGGAAATGGAGTACTTTCCAAACTTTCATACCACATTCTTTCTTCCATTGATTTCTCACCTTTCTCTCATCGCTCAATGCTTTTTTCAATATTATGCTTTTACCTCTCTAATCTCAGCACTGCCTTCTCGCGAGTCGCAAACACGGGTGTCATGAATGGCCCTGGATACTTAGGCCCCGTTTGGTACGAGTGTTGTAATTGGAATTGGAATGTGAATCGGAATGGGAATCAAAATTGGGAATGAGTCATTTCTCAAGCATGTTGTTTGGTATAATGTCGGAATCAAAATTCCCAAATTCAACCTAAAAATATACAAAATCAATCTACCAAAAATTCATCAAATATGCTCCCAATTTCTCAAAATTAACATCAAATTACACAAATTCAACATTCCCATTCCAACAATTAATCAAATCTGCCCCCAATTTGGGATTTCGAACCTGCTTATAGATTTGGGGATTTGGAACCCTAATGAGGTCGGGGAAGGTCGAGGTGGGGGATGGGGGTAGGACGGCGGCAGCAAGGTTGTTCTGGAGAGGACGGGGAGAGGACGATGTTGGGAGGAGGGCGACAAAGAGGAGGAGCAGCAACCATGCATGGAAGTGGTGGAGGAGGGCGACGACGAGGAGGAGCAGCAGCCATGGCGGAGGAGGGCGACGACGAGGAGGAGCAGCAGCCATGGCAGTGGTGGAGGAGGGCAACGACGAGGAGCAGGAGCCATGGCAGTGGTGGAGGAGGGGGACGAGGAGGAGGACGATGTTGGGAGGAGAGGACAGCAGCCATAGCAGCGGTGGCCAGTCGAAGGTGGAGGAGCAGTCCGTTGCGGGAACAGTAGTGTTGAGTTTGGGAGGGTGGAAAGTGGAAATGGAGAGATCCCTCTCCTTTTGTTGGGGGATGAAAAGGGGTAGAAATTAGGGATGATTTTATTACCAGTAATCAATTTAATTCCGGGTTTCGTCCTACCAAACACTAAAATGGTAATCATCCATTCCGATTATCGATTTTTCATTCCCGGTAATCGATACCAAACAGGCCCTTAGTGCTTCGGACTCCTCACTTTGGTGTCCCATCACGCTAAACTATAATCTCAACGAGCAGGGTCGATCTGCCTTTATCTCCTGAGGTGGCCGGATTTTCTTTCACTCATTAAATTTTCCATATATTTTTATCAATTTCCTGCGAAACTCCAATAATGATATAACAAGAACACAAACACCATATAACATCTCCATAATGTAGCTTTAATTCTCAACATAATCCCCGGATAGGAAATAAGGTAATGAATGGGCAATATTTAGATCATGTAGAGCAAAATATGAAATAAGGTATAATATGGCTTTTGTGATGCATAAGCATAGGTATGGCTAGGGAATATAAACATATGAGCATTATATGGAAATATAAAGTCCTCCATCCTCTTATCATGCAACATGTCAAAACCAATATCAAATTTTACCTTCTTTCATGGTTTCGACAATAGGGAGATAACTCGATATCAACCAAAGGTTAGTCGATATCGACCAATTTCAGTCGATTTCTGGTTTCTGCAGCGTTAGTCGATTTCGGCCAAGTTACTCGATATCGACTAAGGGTAGGTCGATATCGACCAATCCTCGTCGATTTCTTCTTGTACCAGCAGAGACAAAAACAAGAAAAAGTCGATATCGACCAAGTGCAACTCGATATCGCCCAAGTCAGTACCCAATATCGACCGGCTTAGAAGACTGTCGGTCAACCAGAAGACTATATATCGACCAATATAACTCGATATCGGATGAATTGCAGAAAACGTAAGGGAACTAAGAATTGCATATTTTGAAATAAACAATGTAAAAGAAAACATCCAAGATCGGGGTTTCTCTCTTCATCATAGGGAAACTCATCAATAATAAAAGCAAACTAAATTGCATTAATAAACTAAAACAAAGCTTACAGCCGAGCGAAGCAAATTCACTCTCGCCAAATACAACTTCTCACGACTCCAAGTTCTCTCTCCTAACTCTCATACTCTTGTTATCTCTGAATTGGAATGAAAACTAGCCCCATGGGCTTTATTTTTATGCCTTAATCCTTGCTAATCAAGGTAAGGAATATCTATCATCTATCTAAAGATATAATTCTACTTGGAAATAAATAAATCTAATTTGGTAACAAGATAAATCCTAAAGGGTAATTAAATGTTCCACCCTTAGGATAAATAAAAAGATAAAATATATCAAGTCTTCATGTGCAAGGAATCCTCCACTCGGAATCTGGATCTGACTCGGAATCGACTTGTATTCGTCACTAGAAGTTGGTCGATATCGACCAAAGTAGGTCGATATCGAGTATTCTGCTCGGATTCGGATTCTGCTCACTCGATATTGAACTCTGGCAGGATTTCGAGTGGTCTTCGGTCGGTATCGACAAATATAGGTAGATATCGAGTTGTCTTTCTGTCTTCATGTTTTCTTGTCAAGTCGAGTCAATGTGGAAATTTCGATTGGAATAGGTCGATATCGACCAATATAGGTCTATATCGACCACTCTTCAGTGTCTCGTTCTGTGCTCAGCTTTGCTCGATGTCAGACGCTCTTTCGTGGATTTTGAGCTCCTTCAGTAGACATCAAGTGTATTTCTAGTGCTTCTTGGTTTTACTCCGAATTGGCTCCAAATTTTGCAATATTAAACCAAATCTTATGTAGACTTCTATTTCTTGCAAATAAGCACAAACTACACAAATTTGCTATATTCCCAACCCAGAATATATAAAATGATAGAATAATGAGCTAAAATAGATATAAAAACATGGCACAAATCATGGACATCAAATCACCCCATACTTAAGCTTGCTTGTCCCCAAGCAATAACTTGGATGGTCACTCAAGGAAAGAATTCAAAACTCTCAACATCATAGATTCATTCTCATATGTTCCTGCAATCAATTACCATCATCGAAAAGGTACTTATTCCACAATCCATGCATGTGCAATAAAAGCAACATCTACTCACAAAAGGAAGGTTATGCAAAAACAATTCATGTGACAAAACATTAATAATCAAGAGGACTTTAATTAAGCTCAATAAGGAGTAGATTTGGTAAAAGGCTTAAGGTGGGCAATTTTTGGTAATGTGGTGCTAATGATCTGGGGAAATGGACTAATTTCCAAATTGAATTTCCACATTCCTTCTTCATTTGATTTCTCACCTTTCTCTCAATCGCTCATTGCTTTTTTTAAATAATAATGATTTTACCTCTCTAACCTCAGCATTGTCTTCTAACGAGTCGCAAACATGGGTGTCATGAATGGCCCCGGATACTTAGTGCTTCAGACTCCTCACCTCAGCGTCCCATCCCGCGGAACTATTATCTCGAGGCAGGTAGGGTCGATCTACCTTTATCTCCTGAGGTGATCGGATTTTCTTTCACTCATTAAAATTTTCATATATTTTTTCAATTTCCTGCCAAACTCCAATAATGATAATAATAACACAAACACCATATAGTAATCTCCATAATGTGACATCATTCTCAACATAATCCCCGGATAGGAAATGAGGTAAAGAATGGGCAATATTTAGATCATGTGGAGCAATATATGAAATAAGGCATAATATGGCTTTTGTGATGCATAAGCATAGGTATGGCTAAGGGTATCAACAATGAGCATTATATGGAAATATAAAGTCCTTCATCCTCTTATCATGCAACATGTCAAAAGCAACTTCAAATTTTACCTCATTTCATGGTTTTCAAGGAAATAATGCACTTCATTGTGACTTCCCTTTACTAGGCAATTTCATGCTATATCTCTAATGAATCCAATTTTGCATCGTCAAATACAATATAACTTCCATGGCACTATGTTTTAAACAATTTACAAGCTTTGGGAGATGTCTCATAAAACAAACTTTGAGTTCAGCAATTAAGCACACAAAATTTTTTTGTACCCAAAATTCACCATGTAAAACCAAAAACAAGAATAAAATATAAAATAATGATAATTAGCTTTTCCCCCACCCCATACTTAGAATATATAGTGTCCCCACTGTATAAATAAAATAAAACAAGGGTAAAGGAAGAAACTCACCGAATAACGCTCTGTAAGGTCAAAATCAGGCTATAGTCGATTGCCATAAGTCAATATCGACCAATGCTAACTCGATATCGACTACAATCAGGTAGGTTTCGAGTGTAGTAAGTTGGTCGAAATCGGGTGGTTTAGGTCGATATCGACCAAAGGACTCGATATCGAGTCTACTCAAACGATATCGACTCTCCCTGTCTTCTCTGTGTGCTGGTCGAAATCGCATCATGGGTCGATATTGAGTAGGGTCATTCGATATGGACCAGGTTGCCTCGAAATTTCCACCCAATCCCAGTTTTTCGACCTGTCTAAAAAAATCAACAAAAGATGCCTTGCACGAAGTAAAAGAGATATAAAAATATAAAGTAAAGAAATAGGAAAATAAAATAAAAATTAAAGAATAACGCGTTGCCTCCGTAAGCGCTAGGGTTTAAGTTGCTAGCTCGACCTACTTTCCTTTTAGCCTTAGTCTGGCTCATCTTTGTCCGGAGGTATAGGTGGATCTGGTGGTTCCTCTGGTGGTGGGAAGTGTGGGATGTCATCCGGGGGCATCGTATGAAGAAGCTTAAACCTCCCTGAGTGAATGCTCCATGACTTCACCCATTCATCTTCCCTGGCTCCAGCTTGCATGCATAACGGAAGATATAAAGAAAATTCACATACCTCATCATTGTCTCTCTTCTGCTTCATAGGTTGACTTGTTTGTACATCTCTACCACAACAAAACGGTGGAGTCAGAAGAGATACTTCCACCTCATCAAGTGGAGCTTCATGCCACTTTGCGAGGACCCCATACTTGAACACGAACATCGGTTGCTCAAAATCGTCGGGGATGGCCTTCACCTTATAAGGCAAAAGTGACTTTGAAACAACATGGGCAACAACGTCCGACTTCTTCTTTTCTAGCTCTCCTTCTTCTTAGGGTCCTTCAAATGGTTTTTCAAAGACAGGTAAAAAGGTTCGAATTGAGATCGCGGAAGGACATACCTGGGTATCTACTGTAGATAGGCCGATATCGACTGGAGATGGGTCGACATCGACTAGGTGTTGGTCAAGGTCGACCTCAGGTTCGGATCCTCCTTATAGCGGGATTGGGGCTTCTGGCGGTGATTTTGACGAATCTTGTAGCTTCCTAAATGCGTGTACTCCCTCAAGCTATGCCTCCTCATCAACCATGTATAGCCAACTTAGATATTCCAATTCGTTTGAATATTGTCTCTCTTTTTCCCTTTCAGCCCATATTTCGTAACACTCGAAGGTGTCCTGCATATAATTGTAGAAAAAAACTCAAAGAAAAACGTGAAATAAAGCTATCTAAGGCGCAAATGATTGCTTCCCCCAGCAACGGCTCCAATTTCTTGTAAGAGGAGATCGAGTTCAATAAATAATAATATAAATCAAACCAGATTCGTGCCCATGCAAATAATTACAAGACTTCCTCCCGATGTAGCAACAAGAAGTCAGGATTGATCCTCGAGGAAGCGTGTCAGAGGATCTCAAGTAACAAGTGATTCACGTCGGATTTTGACTCCAGGGAGATAACTCGATATCAACCAATGGTTATTCGATATCGACCAATTGCAGTCGCTTTCTGGTTTCTTCAGCGTCAGCCGATTTCAGCCAAGTTACTCGATATCGACCAAGGGTAGGTCGATATCGGCCAATCCTCGTCGATTTCTTCCTGTACCTGCAGAGACAAAAACAAGAAAAGGTCGATATCAACCAAGTGCAACTCGATATCGACCAAGTCAGTATCCAATATCGACCGGCTCAGAAGACTGCCGGTCGACCAGAAGACTCGATATCGACCAATATAACTCGATATCGAGTGAATTGTAGAAAATGTAATGGAACTAAGAATTGCAGATTTCGAAATAAACAATGTAAAAGAAAACTTCTAAGACCGGGGTTTGCGACAACGATAACCAAACATGCATAAGGTAAGATAAAGAGAGATAATCATGCAATCACATCAAAGGAACAAGCTTTCGCCTTTTCCAACAATTAGACAACTCTTTCAAAAAACCCTAATTGTATCTATCAATTTTATGTTTATAATCCAAGTTGTTAACTTGAATCTCTATTAACTAGGTAATAAACATATAAAAGGCAATGGATGAACAAAACACAATAAAGGTCGAATATTTACCTCAAACATGCATGGCTATCGTCGGGCTCACCACAACAATAGAAGTAGGTAGACTACTAGCTCTTCATCATAGGGAAACTCATCAATAATAAATTAAAAGAAAATAAATTGCATTAATAAACTAAAACAAAGCTTACAGCCGATCGAAGCCAATTCGCTCTCGCCAAATACAACTTCTCATGACTCCAAGTTCTCTCTCCTAACTCTCCTACTCTTGTTCTCTCTGAATTGGAATGAAAACTAGCCCCATGAGCTATATTTATAGGCCTTAATCCTTCCTAATCAAGGTAACGAATAACTATCATCTATCTAAAGATATAATTTTACTTGGAAATAAATAAATCTAATTTGGTAACAAGATAAATCCTAAAGGGTAATTAAATGTTCCACCCATAGGATAAATAAAAAGATAAAATATATCAAGTCTTCATGTGCAAGGAATCCTCCACTCGGAATCTGGATCTGACTCGGAATCGACTTGTATTCGTCACTAGAAGTTGGTCGATATCGACCAAAGTAGGTCGATATCGAGTATTCTGCTCGGATTCGGATTCTGCTCACTCGATATTGAACTCTGGCAGGATTTCGAGTGGTCTTCGGTCGGTATCGACAAATATAGGTAGATATCGAGTTGTCTTTCTGTCTTCATGTTTTCTTGTCAAGTCGAGTCAATGTGGAAATTTCGTATGGAATAGGTCGATATCGACCAATATAGGTCTATATCGACCACTCTTCAGTGTTTCGTTCTGTGCTCAGCTTTGCTCGATGTCAGGCGCTCTTCCGTCGATTTTCGAGCTTCTTCGTTTAGCATCAAGTGTATTTCTAGTGCTTCTTCGTTTAGCTCCGAATTGGCTCCAAATTATGCAATATTAAACTGAATCTTATGTAGATATCTATTTCTTGCAAATAAGCACAAACTACACAAATTCGCTATATTCTCAACCCAGAATATATAAAATGATGGAATAAGGAGCTAAAATAGATATAAAAACATGGCATAAATCAAGGACATCAGTGTTCGCATGTCAACTAAGTTCTTTAATGAGGGTGCATTGAAGAGGCTGGGTTTACTTGATTAGATGATGACTTTGACAGCACATGATCAACTTCAAGATATTTGTCTCAATTTGATGAATATGATCCACCAGCGGTCTGGATCCCAGATCCCACCCCCACAGTAATTGGTTAGTTTATTTTCTTCCTTCAACCCTTTATTTTCTTTTCCATTGTTCATTTTTGTATATGTCTATGCATTGAGGACAATGCAACATTGAAGTGTTGTGGGGTGGGGGGGGGGGGGGGGGTTGTGGGAGGGAGAGAAGTGAAGTAAATTAGTTAGATTAGTTCATGTTTATTTTTTGTTTCATAGTTTTATAAAATGTCAAAAATGAATAAAAAAAGTGAAAAAAGTTGAAAAAATCAAGAAAAAATAGAGTCTCATGCATTGCATATTTGTGTTATCAAAGATACCCATCTAATTTGAGTTTGTCCTATTCACTTTATGTTGACATGATCGTATAAATCTCATGGAATTCTGGAATGATTTGACCTTGTCCTTAAAATTGATCTTTTTTTTATGTGAAATATGATTAGGCATAGGTAATTGAGCATGTATGATCTAAGTTTATGAGCATGCTTGCTATTCATCAAAAACTTATCATTGTGAGATCTTTTTGATCTTATAAGGGATACATTTATATTCATTTTGCTTTTCATGTGTGATTTACTCTTCCTATGCATTTATCTTTGAGTATTGACATGGTTATCTATTTTCAAGACCGATTATATGCATGATAATTGCTTGATGAGTTCAAATGGTAGAGGCAACTTTTTAGCCACATTTTATCCATGTCAATCTTATGCTATATCTTGCTTTGAAGCCAATTTGAGCCTTTAGCCTATTTTATTTGTAGCTCCACAAAATTGCATTATTCCTAGGTTATGATAAGCCTTACCCTTTTTCTGGGGAAATTGAGATTTTGAGTGGGTTATGGAGATCTATTTTTGAGTTGATGGAGGAAAGAAGCTAAAGTGTGACTTTTATGGTTTATGGTTTTGAGAAGATGTAATGTTATGTGCTTAATAGTTCCCTCATTTTTATGCATTTTACCTTATGTAATTTCGGCTCAATATATATATAAAAAAAACAGTTCGAAAAAAAAGAAAAAAAAAAGAAAAGCCAAGTTTTATTTATTTTTGCATAATGACGAAGAATTGGAATGATGTGGATTTAAAGAAAGATTGGGTTGGTGTTGTAGATGCATACATATGCACAAGTGTGATATTATGAGATGAGTATAAGATGATTTGAGAGTTGATGAGTTTATTGATATATTTTGAGAGTTATGATCTATGGAGGATTTTGGGCTTTATTGTCATATTTATTGAGATGTTGTGTTTATGAGGGTTTGATGTATTATTGAGTTGATTTGTGTTATGTTGGGAGTTTTTGAAATCTTATTTTCCCGGAATATATAGAACCTCATGACCAAATACGATTCCTTGCCCTTATGTTCCTTACCAAGCCCCATTACAACCCCGTCGAATGGAATCTTTTATGAAGGTTTTCATTGAGTGAAAGTCCTATTGATGTTCTTATTTTTGCTTTGATATATCCGGTGGATATTTTGTGATATAAATGTCAATATTTGATTCAGTGCTTGTATATGGAATTGAGGTGAGTGTATGCTTAAAGCATAAACACATGAGAGTAAGAGAAACATATTATCCTTGGTGAGGTTGGATTTTTTTAGCATGCAAACAACTTGATCCCATATATACATGTTATGATGTTTATATGCCTTGATTATATTTTCACTATTTATGATGTTGTTTTTGATGAGAAAAATTATGAAAGAATCTCCTGTGGGATGCATAGATGATGTTTTTGTTTTATGGTTGCTTGAGGACAAGCAAAAGTTAAGTGTGATGGGATTTGATAATGCACATTTCATATAGGCATTATAGGTATTTGTTATTGCATTTATATAGGAGTTTTGCATGTGTTTTAGTCTAGTTTCGTATCTTGCTCTTGAAGTATCCGAGTTCGGAATCTCTGCTTTTTTAGTGTTTACTTTGCAGTTTTACATTCCGACCATGGATGTGATCTTGGAGGAGCTTATGAGACATATTTTGGAGCATATGAAGGCTGAGAAAGAGGCTACAAAGGAGCAAGGAAGCACAATATTGAAGAAAAGAATAAAGTCGTCACTGCATAGGGTGGCGCCTGGCGTGCCTTTGGCGGTGCCCGCCATGACGCCGTGTTCAGCAGATTGAGATTTGGATCCATAGATTCTATTTCCTATGATAATATTATTATATTTCTAGGGGTTTGCACGACTCGTTGTTAGGTTATTTTCTATTGTTCCAGCCGTGTGATGGTGTTGACAATGAACGTTTTGAGAGAGAAGAGAGGTTTTTGGCCTATGAGTTGCTAAACTCATAGTTTTGCTTGTGATTCGAAGACATGGTTGAATAGATTATGAGGATTTGATTCTTATTAGTTATCTATGAGTATATTTATCATCTTATGCTTATTGATTATATTTGTGTTCCTTTCTATGATTGATCACCATGTTAGAAATTACATCTTAGCTATGAATTCGTTATTGTTTTCTTGATAGCAAACAAAGGTATTTAAGTAGTGATATTTCCTTGTCTTTGCAGTGGATGATTTCGATTGATCTATATCGCTAGATGTTAATTAGAGCCGATTTAGGATTGTTCCAATTGTGTCTTTATTGCATTGAATCGATATGTCAATTGGTCTAAGAGCTTGAGTGCTTAATGCTATTCTTTAGTGATATTGAATAAGGTGAATGTATCCCTGCGGATCCTTCAACTTTAGTCAAGTAGACATATGCTTACGAATAATTAACGAATCAATCCTATGATCATGAACCTCAACCATTATCAGAGAAATATAGGTGAAATATTTCTTCTATCTTTATTACCAATCACTTTGCAATCATTAGTTCTCTTTACTTTACTTTATTATTAACTTGTCACAAGTCATTGCTTTTATCATAAGAGTCATTGTTAGAGATATTGAGTAGTAATCCGCCTCTCTCTCTGTGGGTTCGACTCCGGACTTCATCGCTATACTAGTAGCTGTTTGGTTTATCAATTTATTGATTTACTAATCTATTGATTTTAAGCTTTGAGTTAGGATATTATTACTATTTGGAAAAGGGCGAAAGTGCCAACGACGTTCGTCCCGCACCACATCCTCAGAGGAATTAGTTGCTCTAGCGGTTGATTTGAAAGAAGCAACCTCGGAGGAGAAGCCACTAGTTCTATGAGGACTCGATATGTTGTAACAGTCTCTTTGTTTTCTTGAATCTATTTTATTCCACAACATCAAGTGGACTTCGATTGATTGATTTCATTGGACATCAAATTGTTTTGAAATTGATGGTGATGTGACCGTAGTCGCCCATGAGCTTGACTCTTATTTCCTACAAAGGTTTGCCTTTAGAGCAAAACATCAACTTTCATTTGTGAAGATTGTTTGGCGACACCTCGGTATTTTGGCTCGTTCTCACTTTATAAAATTTTGATTGAAGCCGATGAGTACTTGTTGGAAAGATATTTTAAGTGGCTGCAACTTTATTGAAGAATGCAATCATCAAATCAGTTTGGAATATGGCCGAAATCTGGGATCTTTGGAGAAGTCCGAAAATCAGGCAGCTTGTCGGAAATATAATAAATGAAGACGGAATGCAATTAGTAAAGTCGGATTAAATGACGGAGCTTTAGAAATTTCCAAACTTCCATATCTTTGATGGAAACCAAGACCATTCGGTTCCCCCCATTATGGTTGCACATCTCTCTGTCATAAATCTCGGAAAACCCTTTCGTATTATCCGTCATTAGTTTATCGATTTATTTTAATTTCATATATTTTTCATAGCATCCATATTTCCTATATAAAGGGATGTAAGAACTTCTTTTGGAGATCGATAAGTTGAATTTGAGAAAACTAAGTTTGTGCTTCTTTTGTTTCGGGTTAAGAAACACAAGTCTATCTTGGTGAGATGCCGGATAAACCCTCTTGGTGAGATGCTAAGAGTGATTCCTTAGTGAGAGATGACGGAATCAAAGGGTCGGAAACGCTCGGAGTGCGAGGCCGGGTGTGTGAAAGATCGAGTGTTGGAGAGAGCTCGGAGTGTGAGGCCGGGAGCGATCTTGCATCACATATCCCTCAATCCCCATCCTCTAATTTACCACCATTCTAAGGCCTTCCACATACCCATCATCACCCTCAAACCCACCCCAAAACGTCACTCCAAAGCAGCCCCTTGACCCCTCTCAAACAAGCCCCGTTTGGAATCGTCTCTACACAGGCGACGTCTCGGTAAAACGCGATTTCTTGCTTCGTCTAACCTTCGATTGACGATACCTGCCCCAATCCGTGACCGCGACTTCAAGATCTACAAAATTAGTACTTTCACATTCCCAGAAGCTGAGCCAATCGACGGGAAATCGGAAATCATTGAAGACTGATCTGTTCCCTCAGAAGCTGTCCACAATTTCCCGACTTCTCGGAACTCTCATCGCCGGTCCTTTTGCTCGAGCCCAGGCCCGAGCACGTCAAGTGGTATCAGAGCAATAACAAGGGTTCCTCAAGCTTTTAGGTCAAAATTTTCAAGAAAATGAGCTCCAAGCATTTGCCCAAAGAGTACATCCTATGGGCTATTCGAGCCTATGATGATGGGTATATTTGTTGGAGTGACATGGATGGTGCTACATATGACGTAGTTGATCAAGATATCCGGAGGAGATATTGAAAGAAAAGGGCTCGAGAGGATGAGGCTCGACGTAAGAAGAAGGTTGAACCACCTTGGCAAAAGTTCCGCAAGCTCGCGGAAGATTCAATGCAACAAGTAAAGGAAATTCGAAAAGTTGTCATCTCATTGGGGTCTACGCTATCAAAGCCTACAACAGCCCCACCTCCCTCTTCAAAAACGAAATCCTCTACGGCCACGGGTGAGACACTTGAGATTGAAGAAGGCAAGTCTAAGGTTGTTCATATTGAGATTGCCATGGTCAACCCCGAGCTTAAGAAAGATGAGGAAATCATCCAAGTTCCCAAGGTTGCGCTTTTCATGATGGAGAAACGAATGCCCACCGACATGCCTAGCTTTCTGAATTCCTTGTCAAGTAAGTGGTTGGATGTGACCTCTTTCATTCCGTCTTACTTTCCTTTCATGATTCAAGAAGAAGAGAAGATTCAACATCTTTTCAAAGACGATACTACATGTCCAAAGAAGTCGCTCATTTCCATCACGGATTCGAGGACGAATCCTTTTCAATGGGAGGAGGATGATGTGATCGTAGTCGCCCATGAGCTTGACTCTTTTTTCCTACAAAGGTTTGTCTTTAGAGCAGAACGTCAACTTTCATTTGTGAAGATTGTTTGGCGACACCTCGGTATTTTGGCTCGTTATGGCTGTATAAAATTCCGATTGAAGCCGATGAGCACTTTTTGGAAAGATGTTTTAAGTGGATACAACTTTATTGAAGAATGCAATCATCAAATCAGCTTGGAAGATGGCCGAAATCTGGGATATTTGGAGCAGTCCGAAAATCAGGCAGCTTGTCGGAAATGCAATAAATGAAGACGGAATGCAATCAGTAAAGTCGGATTAAATGACGGAGCTTTAGAAATTTTCAAACTTCCATATCTTTGATGGAAACGAAGACCATTCGGTTCCCCCCATTATGGTTGCACATCTCTCCGTCATAAATCTCGGAAAACCCTTTCGTATTATCCGTCATTAGTTTATCGATTTATTTTAATTTCGTTTATTTTTCATAGCATCCATATTTTTCTATATAAAGGGATGTAAGAACTTCTTTTGGGGATCGATAAGTTGAATTTGAGAAAACTAAGCTTGTGCTTCCTTTGTTTCAGGTTAAGAAACACAAATCCATCTTGGTGAGATGTCGAATAAACCCTCTTGGTGAGATGCTAAGAGCGATTCCTTAGTGAGAGACGATGGAATCAAAGGGTCGGGAACACTCGGAGTGCGAGGCCGAGAGTGTGGAAGATCGAGTGTTGGAGAGAGCTCGGAGTGCGAGGCCGATAGCGATCTTGCATCACATATCCCTCAATCCCCATCCCCTACTTTACCACCATTCTAAGGCCTTCCACGGCCCCATCATCACCCTCAAACCACCCCCAAAACGTCACTCCAAAGCAGCCCCTCGACCCCTCTCAAACAAGCCCCGTTTGGAATCGTCTCTGCCCAGGCGACGTCTCGGTAAAACGCGATTTTCCGCTACGTCTAACCTCCGATTGACGAGATTGCCCCAATCCACGACCGCGACTTCAAGATCTACAAAAGTAGTACTTTGACGTTCCCAGAAGCTAAGCCAATCGACGGGAAATCGGAAAAATTTTGAAGACTGATCTGTTGCCTCAGAAGCTGTCCACAATTTCCCGACTTCTCATAACTCTCGTCGCCGGTCCTTTTGCTCGAGCCCAGGCCCGAGCACGTAAGATGGACAAATAGATTAATTCAAAGAAATCATCCCGATATAGTATGCGGGAAATGGAAATCTGCCTAGTTTTTGCATCTATTTGTGTGATTGATAAGAAGTGTGAAATTCTCATATGCTATTGAGTTTTCTTATCCGTTCCTTTCCTTTTCTGCCAGGTGATCCAGTTTCTACGTTAAATGATTGTCGGGTGGTTGTTGGATTTGTCAGATATTCTATAGTAGTTGTTAAGATGTTTCTCTTGTGTTTGTTCATCTTTACTCTCAACATATGTTAAAAGTGGTTACTTTTGGAGTATAATTGTAGCGTTTAGTTCAGATTATGCCTTTGAGTAATAGTTGAAATATTTTGGATTAGCTTCAGTGCTAGGTTAAAGAAAGAAAAAAGATGCATCAAATCCAATGTACTTATGTGCTGAAAAGCCTATTAGCTCAATGGTAGAGCAACGTGCTTATGCGCAGAGATGTGGGTTCGACTCCTACTTAGGCTAAATTTCTTAATTTTAATAGTTTGTATTATTTTATGATAAAAGTGAAATTCATAATCTTAATTGTACTTTCATAATCTTATTTTTGCACTTTCATTTTATTTATGCACTTTATAATCTTAATTGTGCACTTCATAGTATTATTCAAGCACTTCATCATTTTGTTCTTGCATTTTATCATATTATTTATGCACTTTTTAATCTTGATTGTGCACTTCATAATATTATTCAAGCACTTCATCATTTTGTTCTTGCATTTTATCATATTATTTATGCACTTTATAATCTTAATTGTACACTTCACAATCTTATTCATGCACTTCATATTTTTATTCAGACACCATCAGTTTATTCCTGCACTTATCATTTTATTTCCAAACATGTATAATATTATATTTGTACGTACACCATAAAGTTATATATGCACTTTATCATCTTATTTGTGCACGTTATCATTTTATTATTGCACTTTATAATCTTATTCATGAACGGGGACAAAAAAAACAAACATAAATAGCTTATGCGAGATTTTGAACTCGAACCTTTGTGCATGGACACATCACTATACCATTTTTAATTGAGCTAATAGGCTTTTATGACATATGTCACATTAAAGTACAAAACCGCTATGCGGGATTTTGAACTCGAACCTTTGTGCATATATGAGCACATCGCTATACCATTTTTTAGCTAATAAGCTTTTAATGACACACGACGCATTAAAGTACAAAACCACCATAAAAATAGCAGTCGGTAAAGAAATATTTTGGTAGAAAACTTACTTTGCATTAGGATTGCCCGTGCATAAGTATGTTTAGGTGGATCAATGGAACAGGTCTCCCAAATTTTTAGGTGTCCAATATGATAAAAAAAATCTTAATATTAAAATTTATTTAAAAAAATGCTAGTAGTGTTTAATTGGCTCAGCGGAAGGGAAGCGCACCAGCCTTGCAATAGTCCCAAGTTCGATTCTCCAACATCCCCTTTTTCTTTTTTTTTACTTGGGTTTTCCTTTTTTCCCCAGTTATTAATTATTATTCCTTCCATTTTTTAAATCATTTAACTTCCTAAAAAAATCTAACTTATTTACGATGTATTTTTTTTCCATCTCTTATGTTTATAACTTCTTCTTTTTTTAATCATTTAATTTGCTATAAAAAAAATAGAAGTGTTTAATATAGAGCAAAGTTATTAAAAATATATTTAGTATATAGTGATGTTTAATTATCACTTTATTAATAAAGTCTAAATATTTAATATTTTTAAACATAATAACACATTAATATTTTAAAACATTTTGTAAGCATTGAATATTTAAAATCAACTTTTTAAGAAAAGTATAATTTATACTCCATGTTGTTACACATAATTTATAAATTTGCTAATAATTTAAAAGAAATCTTTTATATGTTTTAATTATTTTAATTTCACTCATTGTAAAATATGCACCTTTTTCATTTCAATTAAAGAGTAGTTGTACTATTAAAATAATGTAATATAATTTCAAAATTTTGGTACAGGGCCCCTAAAACGATTGACACGACCCTGATTAGGAAAATGAACATTTATTAATAATAACCTTTATTGTATTATTTGTTCGATCACTTCATATTTTGTAATCTCATGTTTTTCACTTTTTAAAATAAAGACAAAAAATGTGATATAACATATTTTGTTGCATTTTGTAAACTTATACTTGCACCTTATAATATTATTTCAAATAAAAATTACAGGCTAAAATCTATAATTTTTATAATTGAAATAACGATAATATTGGTAAAAATAGAAAGTATGAGAGATACATTGACATTTACTCAATAATTAGGGTCATTTACCGATTTACTCGTTTAACCCATCAAATTAGGGTAATTTACACCTAATTTAGGCCCATTAATCTATTAAACATTTAATTAGGCCAATTTACCTTTAAATAGACACGTACGTTAATGAATATTCTCTCTGTTAATTAAAGTTTGTCTTTTACTATTTATGCACGCGTCTTTAGAATGATAAAAACTATATAAAATATTAACATTTTTTAAAATTTGTTTTTATAAATTTATACTTAATTGTAATAAGTATGAAATTATTTTAAAAAATTATTAAAAAAAGTTAATATTTTATATATTTTTTAACACCTAAAAAAGCCTACGTGAATAGTAAAACGTCTCATTTTAATTACCGGATGTAGTATATTAATTCTGGGCGCCTAATGTGTTTAATTAGATTAGTTACATCGAGCTTCAAATGAATAATCAGCGTTAATTTTTTCCTGTTTAATGGGCGCATGCTGCCGCATCCTTCATTAGACCATTATCATCAATTATTTAATTCTTATTTTTATTTATCAACTTACATACTACTGCTCCGTAGTACATAGTTTACTCTTTTGATAGATCATGACCGACAATATTTAAAAAAAAAAGGGAAGAAATTTGATACACAAGACAAATCTAGTGAGTTGAGAGTCCGAAAATCTCGACAACGGTCAAACCGATTTGAATCAACAATTAGAGAAAATTGCATAAACAAAGGAAAAAAAACACCAAAAAATAGCAAGGATGTGATACAATAGTCTGGTCCATGCAATCGTTAGATGAACTTTATGATGCGAGGCTTCTTTTTCGACTGTTGGTAGAAACAACGCAGGAGATCCGTGGAGAACTATTGTGTGGAGACCTCATATTTGGACTCGAAAGTTCAACGAGCCGTCAGATCTCATTCATGTCCACGACTTTTCGCACGACGAAAAAATAAAAGACCACACCTAGACCTGTCAATCAGGTCATTCGGGTCGGGTCATTTCGGGTTTCGGATAAAAAGGGTTTCGAGTAGAACGGGTCTCGGGTAGATCCGGGGTGTTGTACCAGTTTTGGGTCAAATCGGGTCGATTTCGGGTCAAATCAGGTCGATTTCAGGTTTATCTATTTTTTCCTTTTTAAATTAAAAAAAATCAGAATTTGGTAATTTTGTGATAATTGTAAAAGGAAGGGTTTGCAAAGTATACAAATAATGGATAAAATGAGGACCGGAAAAAAATGCCCATTAGTTATTGGACAGCGTGGCGGTCAGGGAGAATTGCACAAGAAAGGGACAGAGGGACACCGGAATCATATTTTGCTGACTTGCCATTATTTTGTCACATGATTATGGAGAAAAATGATGGAATTGTGGAATTGATGTCAACAGATAATGATGACAGGTTTAAATACTTGTTTTTATCATTTGGACAATGCATTCGGGCCTTCCCTGTATTGAAAAAGGTATGAAATTATTAGTGTCAGCACAGAGTCTACGTAATCACTTTTGAATGTTTCATTGTCATCACACAACTTATAATCATTATTTTACAGGTTTTTGTTATTGATGGAACATTTTTAACTGGGAAATACAAAGGGACTTTGCTTGTAGCAGTAGCGCAAGATGCAAACAGAAATATTTTCCCACTTGCATTTGACATTGTTGACACAGAATATAACAGCTTTTGGGAGTGGTTTCTTCGCCAGCTGCTGAAGGTTGTTCCTTCATCAAATGATTTAGTGTTTGTGTCTGATAGACATGTTAGCATTTCAAGAGCAATTGGCTTGGTTTACCCCAGTGCACATCACTGCATTTGTAGATGGCACATGGAACAAAACATTAGAAGCACCTTCAAGAAAAGATACTTGGGAAATTGGTTCAAGAAAGAAGCAGATAGTTATACTACTAGGGAGTTCGACAAATATTTTGACCGCATAAAGGAAAGTTGCCCGAAGATGTCGAAATATTTACTGTCAGCAGGAGTGGATAGGTGGGCTAGAGCACATTCACCAATCACCAGATACAACATGATGACATCTAATAATGCAGAAAGCATAAATGCCATTTTCAAGGGGAAGAAGAATTATCCTATTGTTGCACTGTTTAATTTTGCTAGAGAAAAACTCGGAACATGGTTCCAAGAGCGTAGAGAAAAGGCATCCAAACATGAGGACAAGTTGCTGCCAGCAATACTTGATCTGATTAGGAACCTACAAGATGAAGCTAGAGCATACAAGGTTAAGAGGCTGGATGAATATAAATTTGAAGTAAAAGGGCAAGGGTCTCATGCAATGGTGGACCTGTCAGCAAATACATGCACTTGCAAGTTTTTCGATCTAGAGAAGATCCCATGTGTTCATGCTCTCTCAGCCATCATAAAAATTAAGGCAAATGTATCAGACTTTGTTGCCATATTATACACAGTTGATGCTTGGAAATTAGCTTATGAAGAAACAATATACACAGTGCTGACAGACGATGAATTAGACGTGTATGAAGCAATAAGATTTATAAAGTGTTACCCTCCTGTTGTTAGGAGGGGACCAAGAAGACCTCCATCTAAGAGACTGGTGTCTGCGTGTGAGCTAAAGAGGAGACTTAAGTACTCAAGATGATGGTGTCAGCATTTCTCAAGACCGGCTCGCTTTATATCATATACCTCTAAGATACAATCACTTAGAACCACCCAGTGATATATATTGCATACAATAAACATGTTCTGTTTGGAAATTACTTTTTTATAGTATACATAAAAACATGTCAGCATTATGGGCAATGCTGACATGGATACATTCCCATATGTTTTCAAAAAGATTGAATGCACTTTGTTTCAGCATTACTTAGGTCATATTGGATTTTATACATTGTATGTGATTGAAGACTATATCAAACTCGATCTAATATAAAAAGCTAGATGCTTAATTCTGAATAAGTACTTTAACACCACAAAATACATACATTCAATATACGCGAACGATGTTCAATGGAAACAGTTAATATCAAACTAAATACTGACATATCCAACTACATATCCATAATGTGTGACTAAGATCATAACCTACAATGCCACTTAAACTATTACATGAAACGATATTTCAAATTATGAAGCTCCAAGACTCCTTGATCAAGTCTGAGCAAATAAGCTCTCTGTAGCGGAATAGCTTCTCATTTGTGATTGTTGTGACATCTCCGCCAAATACAACAGCCTCGATTGCTTTCAATATGAACACCACACAAGCACTTCTGCACACACTCACACAACAGGCAAATAGGGGTGTGTCAACAAAAGATAAATAGAAAATAAATGTATGTCAGCAATTAATATAAAACTTGGGTAAGAGTACAAACCCAGATTTATCATGGACCATGTTAGGGAACCTTCCTTATCTCAAATGGTGTAGAGCTAAAGTTTTCATATATTGTACACTTCTCCAAGTGTATAGGAAGCCCGTGAGCAATAGGTTGTAGTTCTGCATCTAGTACACCCTTGCCAACGCCGTAGACATTGCAGTCATACAAATTAATCACCTTCTGATCAATTATGATCTCTAAAGCAACCCAATGCTTGTTGATAACGTTGAAGGGTGTGTAAATCTTAGTTGCAGACGCCCACGGCTTACCATACTTGTCAGGGTAAAGACCCAGGAAATAACTCGCAATCATTTCTGACACAGGCAAATCTACTTCGTATGCTCCAGCATTAGATGGCAGGTATTTCTGATAGAACACTCAATCAAGGACAACGAAATCTGCATACTTGCCAGCTTCCTCATGAATCCTCTTCCTCAAATAATACAAACTTGCTTCAATATGCTACAACACACAATAACAAACTACTGTCAGCACTAGATGTACCTCAACAAATATCAATAAACAAAAAGGAGAAGACAAACAACAAGAAAACACACACAAAAACAATATTAAATATAATTGTTGCCAGAGCATTTACCGAACAGTCCAACCACATGTCCTTGTTTAGAATTGGTTTAAAAAATGATTTATCAACCCGTCCAGAAGCAACGATGACAGAAAAGTCCCTGGAAACAAGCAAAAATAATGAATTAAACACAAGATAATAAGAGGTAGAGGTGTCAGCACAAGACAGTTCATGAATATATAACGAGCAAAAAGAAAAAAAAAAATTTGATTACTCCTCATAGTTTTGTACATAAACTCATGATCATCTTCACTTAACAATGACTTCTTCGGATTGTGCTTTGGCCACCTCCCTTTCTTTTCTTGTTGCTCAGATGGACTCGTCAGGGAGGTACTAGCTTTTGGAATACGCTTGGATCGCCTTAGTGATTCAATCTCTTCAACTACTTTATGATGCTTGTTGTAGGCAACCCAGTCACTGACTACATGCAATTCAACCATGTCAGCATTTTCATCACCTTCACCAGAATCCAAGTTGATAGTCCCTGGTGGTGCAATGGTAGGAGTTGGAGTTAAAGCAACATCATCCTTCTCATCCCCATCACCCTTGTCACCTGATTGGGTAACAACATCATTGGCATCACCACCTGCAATGGCCTCCTTACAATCTTCATTACTCGACTTCACCAGCATGTCAGCTCCTACATCCTCACCAGTACTCTGCAATCCCCTGTCAGCATCTTCATGAAGTCTATCGTTGTTGTCCACTCTTCACCTCTTGGCTCCATGGACATCAAATCAGAATCATGGCCTAGATCAACAGCAAAGTGAACTGAATCTGACTCTAATGTCCTCTGTCCTTCAACCAATGTGACAGGAATGATAGACTTCGGAACTACAACATCAACCGTCAGTTGTTGGGGTTCATCTCCCTCATCACCACAAACAGGTGTCTTCAGTTGTTTACAATCTTCAGGTGAATCCAACTCAGCTTCCTCCTCAGCCACAAAATCCTCAGGGATAACACCCATCTTGATGTCAGCAATAACATCATTCACAATCTTAGTACTTGGTTGATCAATGTTGACAGATGACTGTGACCTTGCAACAATAGATTCATGCAGTGTGAACCTATTCTCAAGTGAGTTATACTTCTCCATCGGGTCTGTAACCATTCCAACAAGTTCAACCGCCCTATCAACACGAGAAGCCAACTCATTTAAACGTGCAGGGAGCTCTTCAAGCTTTTCAATCGTTCTGACTAAATCATCTACACGTGCAGACAGCTCCTCAAGCTTTTGAATCCTTTTAATTAAATCATATACCCAAACTGGGTTGGATTTAGCGTCAGCCTCACCAGCAACACCATCGCCCTTTGCATTTTCATCTTTATCAACACCATCCAACTCTGGATCTTTTAGATGCTCATCAGACACTCCCTTCTGGTTGTCATCACAATCACCCTTGTCTCTGTTGCCACTTATCTTCAGCTTGTCATCACCACTAGTGTCAGCATTTTGGCCATCACCACCAACATCTTCATCAACTATCTTCACGTCGTAACTACCATCCATTCATTTATTCAAAAGTAAGATAGAAGCCAATGGAGAAACAGTTCCACATTCAACCTTGATATCATCAAACCCTTGATTGTCATCATGGGGCTCAACATTCTCTGTGTCAGCATCAACACCTTGGCTGCCATCAAGTTGATCATCATTGGGGTCAGCATTTTCTTAGTCAGCATGAGCTTCACCTTGCACCTCACCAAACGGTACAATCACTTTACAGGCATCATTCACAACTTCAACAGAAGATAACAACACATCAAGGGGGGCTTGGGGGATGGAGGAAGACTTGTTTGAACTGCTAGTTTTGTATAACATTCTACGTTTCCCTATACTTCCCATAGCCTTCTTCCTCTTCTTCAAAACATACTGAATAGGTTTATCCTCATCAGATGTATCACAAGCATATCCAACTTGGTCATATTTTTATGCCTAGACAACATCCTCCTCCATGTCAGCACCACACTTCTTGGAACCCTTGTATGCATCCACTGTGGTTGTCTCTGTGTCAGCATAAGGAATCACATCTCTCTTAGATTCCTCACCTCTCTTAAATTCAGCAGCCTTCTTTCTAATCCTCCCAGCCTTCCTCCTGATTGATTTCTTAACTTCTATGTCAGCATGAGGGTTGGTTCGTGGAGGTCCACTAGAACGCCCTCTCCTCACAGCGACTCTCTTCACCTGGATCTCAGTGGATAGACCTTTCTGCTTCTTCTTAGAAGGCTTTCATGTGTCAACATGTTTCCTCTTTTTCCCCTTCTCTACATCAACCAATTTCTCCTCAACATTTCCTTCATCAACCACACGTTTCTTGTTCGTTCACTTCTCTATGTCAGCAGATCTCTTCTCTTCCTCTCCTCCAACAAATCCATACTCAAGAGTCAGGAATGATTCAATCTCTGAACCATCATTACGTAAAAACTTGTTTTCATATGCATACTTACGCATATGCCGGCAATCATACAGAAGATCAGTAGGTGGTTGAGAAAACACAGGCTCACCAATGCAATCACATACATCATCAGCCTCTTCATCAATATAACCCATACCTGGGGTTCTTGCAAACTCTCCATAGTTTGGGAACATCGGTGTCTATCATGCACATCAAAAAAATATAAATAAGAAAACACATGTATATAAGAACACAGAGTTGGAATCACAACTGATATATTTCTCTTACCAAGTCACCATCAAATAGCTCGTCAGCTTCATCATAAGTATGCCTAACCTTACAAACCCAATGCAAAGAATGAGGATCTTTATCATTCATCTTCAAATTACATTCAAACTTATCAGACAACGCCGGGAAAGCTTCAAATATCCAGGCCTTTAAAAACAAAACAAGTGGTCATACAAACACAATAACAATATATAAGATGCTGACACATGGTGAGGAATGATGACACAAGTGATGAATGCTGACACATAGTAAGGAATACATACAACGCTGACACATATTAAGGAATACATACAATGCTGACACGTAGTAAGGAATACTTATAATGCTGACACATAGTGAGGAATGATTACAAAGAGATATGAAACAAGTAAACAGAATGCCTGGAAAACAATCCAATATCCATACAACTCATAAGAAGGCCAGGCCTAGCTTTCTTGCGATCCATCGTAGATGACTTCTTCAATGCCTTCAATAGAGATTCATAGGACTGTCTGCCCCATGGATATTGTCCAAACTTCTCGTCATCACAAGCAAGTGATAGGTTTGCCTTGTTGATATAGTCTATCCACCTATAACACACAACCATCTCAATGAGCAATAGCCTCGCTAAAATTAGCTTCTTCTTCGACGTCTTCTTCATCTTTTGGAAACAACTGATCAAATCATCATGAGAGCATCTATCCATTTCAAGAAAATCGGAAATAGACACTGCATTCGGCAAATTGCAGACACGGTCTTCACATGAAAGACCAGTCATTACATGAAATTCAGCCAACGAAAAACAAGCTATAAGTCCATCAACTTTGAACCACAGTTCCTTCTTCTTCTTCGTCCTAACCTGCCGCAACATCATTTGATGGATTAACTGGAAGTTAACAGTCATATTGTTGCCCTGTGACAGCACCCATCCCAGAAAACTCTCCTTCAACATCTGATAGTGCTCAAGCAGCAACTGAGTTTTTATAATGTCACAAACTTCAGGGTGACAGTATAGGTTAAATCTGGCATGGAAACGTTCTTTATATGGAATACAAAACTTTAATTTTTGCAAACAAAGTATACAGATTGAATACAAAAGCACATGTCAGCATTTGAAGCAAACACAATGACAAAAACTGCTATATAAATTTCATAGACTCACATCAAACTTGCATTTGTATATATCAAGATCACTTGAGGTCCCTGTGAACATAACAAAAACAAGATAAACAAAAGACAAATAGATGTCAGCCCCATAGAAATATGAAATCAAACACAAACATACACACACACACCACAAACAGAACACGCCAAAAATCAAAGAAGACAAAGAGTGGACATGCAAAAGGATGGAGTTGGATTCCAAAAGAACAGAATGAGATGCCAAAATCGAGGTCAGCATTACAAATAGAAGTCGTAACTGCAAAATCAGGCACACATACTAGTACGATTGAGAACGAAGAACACATATTCGTCCGAAAAAACCCTAACGACAAACATCGCGCCATTGCAATACGCACCATCGCATAATCTGATATAAACAAAACCCTAACACACATAAACTAGAGAAAATCAACAAATTACTTACCTGCGCTGCTATCCATACTCAATAACCTTCAATAACACACGAAAACGAGCACAAAAACGTCCGGAAAATGCCGCTTGTCGAACGAATCCGTCGAAGAACAGATGCAGAGCGAACGGGAGTTGAAAACCGCAATGGAGAGAGAGAAATGGGAGAGAGAGAAGGACTGAGTAGTTGGGGAGGTTTTTTTGTGTTTTAAAAATCATGTATACTTTTGCAATTTTAACCAAAACGTGTATACTTGTCTAATTTGGCCGAAAATTTGCGCCTTCGGCGCAAATTTTCTCATTTTAAAATGCTACTATTTAAGACGTGGTTCATAAGTTTAGTGCTTGTAATTATATACTATATTTGACTAAAATATTTGATTTTTATTATTTCTAATCATTTTTAATAAAATTTAAAAATATATAAAATATCAAAATTTTAAATAATTTTTTAAAAATAATTTAATGCAATTAGTAATTGTAAAGGCTCGGATTTTTAAAATCCTGTTTTTCGTAAAAAGGAAATTAAAAATGAATTTAAAACGGATTTATTTCGGATATTTGAAGGAAAACTCGTCCTCAATTTAATAAATCAAACTCGAAACTCTTAAAGCGAATTCCGGCCTAATTTTGAACTTGTAAAAATCGATTTCATCTTTCACCTCGGGATTAAAAAATTTTCTTTGGATGACGATATTCTATTTGGGTTTCAAAAATCTAATTGATCGAGAGAGTGGAATTCAGAATACCAATCGTCAGAAATTCAAATTTCCGACTCGCGACCACAATTTTGTCCTCTTTCACCCATTCTTATCCAATTCCAACTCACCTATTCCTAGTTGGGTAAAATCCTATCTCTACTTCCCTCCCTCCTTTCTTTGATCCCTATCTCTTTGGAAAACCAACAAAACTGCATTCCACCCATCCTGATTTCGGTAATACATCAACTGTGAACCCTTTCCCCTTCAAAAATCAGAAACGCAATCCCCTCCCATTTGCCACAATTCATTTTCAATATATGTGAAATATGTGTTTAGAGTAGCTATAGAAGTTGACTCGTTGTATTCTTTAAATATGTATTTAGGTGATACTCTCTGATTGTGTTGTTGTGTGTCGGGTTCTTCTTTTGCTCCTCTGCTAGTCAGGTAAGTCTCTCCGTAGCTTACTCTGATTTGATCAGACCCTTCCCTGCTTATATGTGCATAATGTACTAGGTGCTTGCATATCATATTAAGCTTGACATGTAATATCATGCTAGATTGCATTAACGAATGAGCATTCTTATTCTGTATGCGTATGTAAACAGAACGCCATTATTTGTGAAGTAATTAGAGTCTTTGCTAGGGTCATTGCACGGCCCAGTCCCACCGGGTCTCGTCCTGAGTCATTTGAGTCATGGTAACATCTCTATAACAACACCTTTACTATTATCCGCATCATTATTATTTTCTCTTTTCAAGAAGACCACATATATGATGATTTGATTAAGCATGTGATACGGGGTTAGCCGTAGGATGGCCCGATCTTCGACAATCAATAAACAAACTCAAGAACGGAAGCAAAAGACTCAAGAAACTCAAGCAATGACTCGATATCGACAAAGGACAAACAAAACGCAGCAACTATGAATTCAAAATTAACAATAAGAAAGACCGGTATAAGAGTGATTCGAACTAAGGTAGAACGAGATAAAGACCCCAGGCCTCCTAAGAGGGTAGGAACCAAGTATCAACGACTACAAAGCCCGCCTCTACAACCTTACACAACCAAGCGGACAACTTGGAGGCACAAGGAGGGGACTTGTGATTACCAGGATCACCAAGCTCTCACGAGGTTGACGAACTCAAAGCAAACCAAGTTAGATCAAGAACCAATTTGCAATCGATGAGCAACGCTACGAATCGATTGACTTAGAACGCTCAATGTGTTTTCATAAGAGAAACTTTCAATAATTTTCAACCAAGTTCTACGATGGAAGAGACGGCCTAATATAACCAAGAGGCCGGCTGAATTTCGGAAATAAATAAATAAAATAATTAATTAAAACAAGTTTCCTAAAATACCTAAAATAGATAGGCTGTCACGACCCGTGGGAGAATCCCGCGAGTCGTGAGACTCATCAGTAGCAAAACTATGAGTCAATGGGGATTATAGACCCTAATCAATAATTTTTTTGGTATTTAGACCCTTATAGTGTTTTTATTGTAAAATAAACCTTTTAAATTTACAATACCATAACTGCCCCTAGTTATCTAATTAAGTCATTTATTTTTTTCATTACAAAATTAAATTGTAGAAAAATAAAAATAATAGAAGTAGAAGATATTGTAGTATCTTCATAACTATCATATCTTTTATTTGTTAAAACTTTTTCAAAAAGATTTAGGAAGCCATATTCACAAGACTCATGACCTAAAACTACCGTACGTTCTCCAATATGGGAGGTTATGTGAAACCTAAAATCCATGTCATATCACCATTAAAGGGTGCCTAGGCGAATCGAATGTGCCAAGATTAGATAATTAATTTTATTGTAATGGTTGTTATATTGTTATTAGAATAATTACAACCACAATAAGATATTAAAATTCCATATTGTAATACAATTAACTGAATTTATTGTAATACATTAATTATTACAATAAATATGATAGTTAAGTTTAGTAAACGTATTGTAATTAGTTATGGTTATTGTAATCTCGTATGTATATATTACAAACAGAGATAATTTCATTATTTACAATATGTCATATAATAAATTAGTACATGCTCGTATTATATGAATGTAGAATTAAAAAAATATGTTTATTATCTTCAAAGATTTTTTAAAAATACTTTCCAAATTTATTATTTAATTATATTAATTTTTAATTAAACTAAATCATTTAAGGGTGAAAAAGTAATAACACCAATAAAAAGGTCTATTTAATTACAAGATTTAGTGTAGGGTCTATTAACTACTAAAATTATTAAAAAAGGTTCTTAATCCTCCAATTATCTCCAAAACTAAATTCTGGGCTCATGGCCGCGACTCGTGGAGCCATCTCGCGAGTCGTGAGACGTCTTAAAAATCCAAATATTCCAATACTTAAAATCGGTAACACATGTGCCTAAGTAGGATCAACCTCTTTGATTCCTATGCACATATAGGTCTTCAATGTAGGCTCCGGGAGTTGAACTGTGCTCGAGAACAAGGCGTGACCCACAAACATGAAGAAGTCGCGTTGAAGCTTCTTAGCTCGGGCTCGAGTCATTGGTCCGTCTCCTAAGATGATTGGCATAGCCAGAGGTGGAGACGAAGGTGTAGAAGATGTCTCGCATCAACCTCCCCTTCTTGGAAAGGATTCGACCACGAATCCAAGTCCTCGTCCACGACTAAGTATGGAATAAGATCCGCGACGTTGAAGGTAGCACTCACGCCATAAGTACCAGGAAGCTCCAGCTTGTAGGCATTGTCGCCCACCTTCTCAAGAACCTTGAAAGGTCCATCTCCTCGCGGTGCAAGCTTGCTCTTCCGCTCGTTAGGAAACCTCTCATTCCTCAGGTGCACCCACACAAGATCCCCTGGCTGGAATGTCACCAATCTGCACCCCTTGTTGGCTTTATTGGCGTTGTACTCAGCCTTTCGCATGAGCTGCTGACGCGTCCGTTCATGTAGCTCCTTGACGAACTCAACATGCTTACCTGCGTCAAAAGACTCATTCTCTCTCATAGGATATGGAGTAAGATCAAAAGGGGTTAGTGGATTAACACCATATACACATTCAAAAGGAGTTATTTTAGTTGAGGAATGCATTGTCCTATTGTAAGCAAACTCCACATGAGGTAAGGCTTCTTCCCAAAGCTTCAAATTTTTCCTTAAAATGGCTCTAAGGATAGTGGTTAAGGTCTTATTGGTCACCTCAGTTTGGCCATCTGTTTGGGGATGACTAGAGGTAGAGAATAACAATCTAGTTCCCAATTTATTCCATAATGTCCGTAAAAAATGACTAAGAAACTTAACATCCCTATCACTCACAATTGTCTTAGGCACACCATGCAACCTAACTACTTCTTTAAAGAACAAATTCGCAACATTTGTAGCATCATCAGTCTTATGGCATGCTATAAAGTGAGCCATCTTAGAAAATCTATCCACCACCACAAATATAGAATCCCTCCCCTTCTTAGTTCTAGGTAACCCAACAATAAAGTCCATAGAAATATCTTCTCAAGGGGCAGAAGGGATCGGCAGTGGGGTATATAAACCATGGGGCATAAGCTTAGACTTGGCCTTTAAACAGTCAATACATCTCTTAAGGCAATGTTCTACATCTCTAAGCATATGTGGCCAAAAGAAGTGTGACTTAAGTGTATGGTAGGTCTTATCTCTCCCAAAATGACCCATTAAACCTCCACTATGGGCTTCATTCACTAATAATAATCAAAGAGAACACCTAGTTATACACACTTGGTCTTTCCTAAACAAGAATTCATCAAAGATATAAAATTGGTCGGTAGGACCCTTATCTAGGCACTTTCCAAAAACTTCCCCAAAATCAGCATCATTAGCATACAATTCCTTAATGTATACAAAGCCTAAGACTCTAGAATCCAAAGTGGTCAAAAAGACATGTCTCCTAGATAAAGCATCGGCAACCACATCGTCTTTCCCTTTCTTATACTTTATCACATAAGGAAATGTCTCAATAAATTCCATCCATCTACCATGCCTCCTATCAAGTTTATCTTGGCTCTTAAAATTTTTTTAAAGATTCATGATCAGTCCTAAGTATAAACTCTCTAGGCCAAAGGTAATGGGACCATGTCTTAAGGACTCTAAACAATGCATAATGTTCTTTGTCATACGTAGAGTAATTAAGACATGCGCCTTTTAACTTCTCAGAAAAGAAGGCGATAGGCTTACCTTCTTGCATGAGGACGCCTCCAATCCCAACTCCGCTAGCATCACATTCAACCTCGAAAGGCCGAGTGAAGTCAGGCAGAGCCAGCAATGGCGCATGAGTGAGCTTCTCCTTGAGCTTGCAGAACGCCTCCTCCTGAGCGTGACCCCACTTGAACTCACACCGCTTCTTTGTGAGCTCTGTGAGAGGGGTTGCGATGGAGCTGAAGTCGCGCACAAAACGTCGGTAGAAGCTCGCTAGTCCCTGGAAACTCCTCACATGGCCGATATTGGTAGGTGTCGGCCAGTCCTGGATTGCCTTGATCTTAGCATCATCGACTTGCAATTCGCTTGAACTCACTACAAAACCCAGAAAAGACACTTGATCATTACAAAGCTCACATTTCTTAAGATTGGCATACAAGTGTTCTGATCTAAGTGTAGAAAGTACTTCCCTCAAATGTGTTTCATGTTCCTCAGGTGATTTACTATAGATAAGAATGTCATCAAAATAAACAACAAAAAATTTACCTATGAAATTCCTAATCACATAATTCATTAATCTCATGAAAGTACTAGGTGAGTTAGTCAAACCAAAAGGCATAACCAACCATTCATAGAGTCCAAATTTAGTTTTGAAGGCTGTTTTCCATTCATCGCCTTCCTTCATCCTAATCTGATGGTAACTGCTTTTTAAATCAATTTTAAAGAAAATTAAAGAACCATGCAACTCATCTAACATGTCATCGAAGCGGGGTATAGGATGGCGATATTTCACAATTATGTTGTTAATTGCCCTACAGTCTACACACATTCTCCAAGAACCATATTTCTTAGGCACTAACAACACAGGCACAACACATGGACTCAAACTTTCCCTAATGTATCCCCTGTCCAACAGTTACTGGACTTGGGATTGAACCTCTTGGGTTTCAGTGGGATTCATTCTATAAGCATGCCTATTAGGCAATGCAGCCCCTGGGATGAGATCGATTTGATGCTCCATTCCTCTAACAGGGGGTAGACCTGCTAGTATGTCCCCGGGGAAAACATACTTATACTCTTCAATAAGAGAGAGGATGTGAGGAGGGAGGGTAGCTCTAAGCTCCTCGATCAACATATTCAAAAATGTACTCTTGGAAGCCAAAAATACACCCTTAGGCCGAGTAGGGGTAGACACGTGGCTCGACTGAGCCTCCTTATCTAACTCACCTTTACTTACTTTCCGCTTCTCAATCTCATCAGCCACCTGGGTTGGCATCATAGGCTTGAGAACTACATTTTTGCCCTGAAAAAGTAAAGGAGTACCTGTTAATAAAGCCATCATGCAAGACCTTATGATCAAACTGCCAAGGACGACCTAATAAGATATGACAGGCTTGCATAGGTACTATATCAGATAACACATCATCTTCATAATGTCCTAATTTGATATGCACTTTGACTTGCCTATTCACTTTCAAATTACCACAGTCGTTCATCCAATGCAATCTATAAGGCCTATGATGTTGAATAGTAGGAAGTTGCAATTTCTCAATCATTTCCTGACTAGCTAAGTTACAACAGCTTCCCCCATCAATGATCACATTAACCACCTTACCCTTAACTAGCATCTAGTATGAAACAGATTCTCACGTTGATTGTCATCACATGGTGCAGGAACAACACTTAAGACTCTCCTAACAATTAGTGATTCTCCATGTTCATAATCAATGCCATCATCATCTTCATCATAAGTGAGCATATTAAGGTTTTGATAATTATCATTAGCATGCTCTTCATTTTCATCACAAGAATTGTCAAACACATATTCACCCAAGTGATTAATCATGAGAGTTTTTTTATTGGGAAAATCCTTCATAGTATGACCTCTACCTTGACATTTATAGCACACAATGTCCCTAGATCTAGCAGTAGAGGGGTTAGGATTACTCCCTTTGGGGCCAGTAGATACCCCAGACGAATCTCATCCTGTCCAAGGCGCCTTACCCTTGTCAAAAGATGAAGGGTTGGTTCGACCATCTCCTCTCCCTGGGGCCTGGTTCAGTCGAGATGTGTAGCCGCCGTCAGACCGCCCTTGGGGCTGTTGTGGCCGGTTTTGGCGTCAAGGTTGGGGCTGCCCACTCGTCATCCTTCCGCCTTGGTTCCTGTATCTAGCTCCACGATCAACTTTAATAGCTAAATGCAATAATTCAGTAGGAGTAGAGTAAGGAAAGCAATCTATATCATGAGCTAAGACGGGATGCAAAATACGAAGAAACCTAGCATTTGTATCCTCATAAGGTTCAACAACATTAGCTCTAGCCATGGTTTCTTGCATAAGATTAAAGGTTTCCTCAACAGATTTATTACCTTGGTAAAGGTTTTCTAAGCGTTGTCTAAGCTCTCTCGCATAATGTTGAGGAACAAACCTATTTCTCATCAAAGCTTTCAATTGGTTCCAAGACGCGATAGGCGCATCAAGGGCTCTTTTTCTTTCCCTAATCAAATTATCCCACCAAATAAGAGCAAACCCTTGAAATTCTAAAGAAGCCAATTGAACTTTCTTAGGTTCAGAAAAATTGTGACAGTTCCAGATTTGATCCATTTTTGTCTCCCAATCAATATATGCATCTGGATCTGTCTTACCATCAAAGGAATGAATCTTTACCTTGACCTTACCTATGCCGTCCTGATCAGGATCTCTATGCTCACGGTATTGGTAACGTCCTCCTCTGTCATTCCGCCTCGGGCGTTGATCCCAATAGTCCTCCTCTTGGAAGTCATCGTCACGCTCCGAGTAGTAGAACTCCTTCTGGAAGCCACGAACTCTACTTCTTCCTCGTCCATGCCCCTACGCATTAGCAAATCCGTTATTTCTACCATTTCTCTCCCTTCGGGGAGAGTTTTTCTCTTCAAAGATAGGATTATGCAAATTAAGGTTAGAAGGAGGGTTAGGATTTCGGACTTCCCTTTCATCATTAGGCGTCTTGTCACGCCGTTGATTACCTTGACCACCAAGGTTATTAGAACCCGTTGGTCTAGCCTCCAAGGCCGTCAGCCTATCCGTTATTGCCGCCAATGTGGTGGTAAAAGTGTTCATTTGGGTGTGAAGAGTGTTCATTGTAGTGTTGAACACCGCGGCGGAGATAGTTGCTTCAGAATTGTTGTCATCGTTGCCATTGTTGGCATTGTTCGGGTTGTTAACCTGCTGAGACATCGCAAATAAAACAAACACGGAACTCTGTCAAGATTAGCAAATAAAATAACTCACAATGTGTTTCGCTCACACTCTTCTCTCTAATTGGTATGACAAGCTTGTTGGGGCAATCCTCTTTGTGCAAATCAACAATCAAGCAAGAACTTAGCAATCAAAGGAAAGTAATCAAGAGAAAGAACAAAAGACAAGCAACCGAAAATTCCAACAGAACACAAGTATCGAGTCGGTATGTGTATGTATCGACTCGGTATGAAGGTGAAACTCGACTCAGGTGCAAGGGCACTCGACACTTGCAAAGATCACTCGACACAACTATATAAACAACTCGACACACAAGAAAAAGAAGGAAAAGAAAAGAAAACTTGGACGTTTACCTCTTTTGATTCAAACCCTTAGCAAGGATGTTGTGGTTGCAAGGTAGGCCTTAAAAAAAATTGTGTTTTGGGAGGTACGTGTAGAAAGGTTGTCGACTAGGGCTATGACAAATTCACCAAATTTGGTCATTAAGCTTTCTTGCACTAGATACAATCCTTCTCTCTTTTTTTTTTAAGCTTACTTTTGCCCCTAGTGAATTTTATCCTCCTAGGTCAAAGCTTGAATGTATATTTGTTTTTGTTTTTTTTTTGTTTTTTCTTAACCTTATGCAAGAAACTTAACAATGAAATAAAGGACTCTTTAAAATATAAACGCGTTCCCTATATACATCGCAAATGACACGTCGAATTGGACGTTGCAACAACGTTGGATTAGACATTGCCAAAACGTCCAATTTGACGTTTCATTTGTTGGGGAAATTGCCCAAGTGAAGGGGATCCGATGTTGTAACAACGTTGGGTTGGATGTTGTTCCAACGTCAGATCGGACGTTGTACCCTGGATCCCAACGGGCTCCGTCAGGCTTAGCAACGTTTATTTCGACGTTGCTACAACGTTAAATTTAACATTGCTGCTACCTCCAAATCCCCAGAGGCAAACTAGGGGCGGGCTTAGAAACGTCGGATTCAGCGTTGTCACAACGTCAGATTTGACGTTGTGACTACTTCCAGGTAACCAAACACTCCTATAAAAGGGAATGAGGACCTTGAATAACTCAACACGACAATTCCACATTCTCATTCCTTCCACATTTTCAATCCTTCCATGGAGCCGGTTACATCTGGAGTAGTAGGCTCCATAGGCAGAATTGATTATGCAATCGAAAGGGTTCGGTATCCAATGCCCCCGGAGGAGTCCAAAAGTGCTTGCAGTAGTCCAGAATACAGAGGCATGCATCCATGCGCGCTGTTTCAGGTCATTTGTGAAAAAGAGAATCACATTTCTGCACCCTTGCGGCTCTGGTGTCTGGAGTGCAATGATTTTCATCCGGGCATTCGTGGAGCCTACGAGTGAAAGGTTGGAGATCTTCTGCTTCAACATATCCGGTCATTCTTCGCCGATGTAAACAGATGTGACCACGTTGACGTGGCTCAAACGGCAGGGATAATTGTGAGGGGAGCAAATAAAGAGGTTGGAACCTTTCCATTCAACGAGTTAAAGATTAAAATAATTCTGAAGACGAACTAAGAATAACAAGGTCGATGTGAAGAAAAAATTATGTTGTTATCGATGTTGTATTTGTTAGTTGTGGTAATGCCTCGAAGTATGTAATTTGTTAGTTTTAGTAATGCCTCGATGTATGTAATTTGTTAGTTTTAGTAATGCCTCGATGTGAAATCTGATCGTTATCTATGAAGTGAAGCGTTTGCATGTGATTGTTTGTTGTTGTGATCGGGTAGAAACCATCGAAAATAATAACGCAAACAATACGAAATACACAAATATAGCATACCGACAAAATACGAAATGTATGTCATAAACAAACGGACTATAATGTATCTACTGCAGAGATCGAATGTAGCCCAGGAAATGCTCATACATCTGGTCTAGCTGGGGATGCCTGACCAATGCCTGAATGGCATGGGTCATCTCGTGACAGTGGCGGATCCAGGATTTTTGTTAGAGGGGGGCTGAAAATAACAAAGGAAAGGACGATAGGATCGAGGCTTCTCATTAAACAGGATTTTTGTCCATATGAACTAAATAAGTCATTATAACTAATGTTATTTTCCAAATCCAACAACTCATTTAAACCAAACTCTATCAATGTATAAAATTGAACTTAAAACTCCCTACTCCCAATCCAAAATTGATTCTCAAATCAACAAATTTACCCAAAATTGTTACTTAAATCCACAAATTTATTAGCAAAAAACAAATCCATAAACCACAATTTCAAATCACAACCCACAAATTCTTGAAATGGTAAATGTATAGATATGACGATTAACCAAGTTACAAAACAATAAGACCAAACCTAGGTTCTTATGTAAGAAGGAATCATGTACCCAAAAGGACAACCCACACATTCACAAATTCATTCCTCACAACCACAGTCACAAATCATAATTTTAAATCACAAACAACAAATTCATAAATTTATTTCTCACCACAACCACAAATCACAATTTCAAATCACAAACCACAAATTTATTTCTCACAAATCACAAGTCCTAATCGAAATTTCCTCCAAATTGATTCTTAAATCCAAAAATTATAATCTAAATTGATTCTCATATCAACCAATTGAACTTAAAAACAATCAAATCAAAAGGAAGAGGAAGAAAACTAACTAATCTCAAAGGTCTAGATCGGAGGAGTGAAAAAGAACATTGAAGATTGAACAACTTCGGCTCTAAGGACTGCGGGACGGGTCGGCCGGAGGTGGAGCTGGTTGCAGCGGCCATCTCGGGGACTCGGGCGGCTCAGGGTTTTCACTTTTGCTCGGTGTGTGAAGAGGGCACTTTTGATTTGAATTGGGAATTGGGAGGGCACGTTGATATTTTAAAAAAAAAAATGGAATTGATTTGAATTTGCGCTTTAATGTTTAAAAAAAAAGTTGGAATTGAGTTGAATTAGGATTTAGGAGGGCGCGTGTGAATGTTTTTAAATTAAAACACTTCTGGCAAAAAGGTGGGGGAAATGGGATTTGAACCTAGGATTAATTGCAGCATATTAATTTCCTCCCGTGTCTTGTACCATTGCGCCAAGTTGTCATCATGTTATTATCCAACTTCACTTTTATATATTACAACAATAACAGATGCATAGAAATATACCCATACCCTTGTTTCGGATAGGGGGGGGCTTCCGCCACTGCGAGCCCCCCCGTGGATCCGCCCCTGATCTCGTCGACCCGGGCCTGGCGAGCAGTAGTCTCAGCATCAACCTCATCCCCATCCCCATCTGGTCCGATGTCGTCGTCTGGGTGGGTAGACGCAGCCGGAGGAGCACCAGGTAGTACCACTGTCATGGGCAACACATTACCTCGACTCTGCGACTGGAACCAAGCGAGGTAGTCAGATGGGTGGGTAGGCGCAGCCGGAGGAGCACCAGGTAGTACCACTGTCGTGGGCAACACATGACCTCGACTCTGCGACTGGAACCAAGCGAGGTAGTCAGCTGTGACGCCTCCTTGACAGCTCTCGATTGTCCTTCTGTGACCGGTGACAGGGTAGAATCTCTCATCGTCCTGATCTGCCCAACGTTTTCATGTAACGTGTTTTTCCCTGAAATAACCACAAATCATATTTGAAAACCCTCCGTGAGGGGCAAAACGTGTATTGAACGTTGTTGTCTAGCCCGACGATGCCCACTTTAGCAACGTCGGATTAGATGTTGCTAAAGTGTCCGACCCGCCCAACTTTCTTCAATTCACAACGTTATGTAGGACAAATGACAACGTCGAAACCAACGTTTCTGCAACGTGAAATCCAACGTTTCTACAACGTCACATTCGACGTTTCATTAACAGTGCTAATCGTGGATTTGCGGTGTATATAGGGTGACCCAATATAAACTATGGTGAAAGAAAATAAAATTTATATAGCCCTAACGAAATATATATAATTGAGGTTAGGCTATTTTTGGTAATGAGATCTATCTAAAGCCTTGTATATTCTGTGATAGATAAAACAATGTAAATCTCCAAAAAAAAAATCAGAATTTAATTTAGGCAATTAAAATAGATAGATCTTAAGATGGAACAAGATAGAAGCAAGCAACAACTAGGGTTTGCGAAAACACCAAGATTGGTCGAACTCGACAAGAAGCTGTCGTCGACCAAGGGTGCTCGGACTGCTGTATATCGGCTTGCAAGGGACTTGGCTAGGCTGTGTTTGGGCTAGATGCAACACAACAATCACAAACAAGAGTCAATAATAATCAAAATCAAAATTGCAAGAAGTAAAAACCAAGAACAAAGAAAGACTCTATTTTTGTAGTTTTTGTGTTTAGGGAAACAAAAGACACAACTTTGATGTCGGAAACCAAAGCTCTGATGCCAATTTGATACGGGGTTAGCCGTAGGATGGCCCGATCTTCGACAACCAATAAACAAACTCAAGAACAGAAGCAAAAGACTCAAGAAACTCAAGCAATGACTCGATATCGACAAAGGACAAACAAAACGCAGCAACTATGAATTCGAAATTAATAATAAGAAAGACCGATAGAAGGGTGATTCGAACTAAGGTAGAACGAGATAAAGACCTCAGGCCTCCTAAGAGGGTAGGAACCAAGTATCAACGACTACAAAGCCGCCTCTACAAACTTACACAACCAAGCGGACAACTTGGAGGCACAAGGAGGGGACTTGTGATTACCATGATCACCAAGCTCTCGCGAGGTTGACGAACTCAAAGCAAATCAAGTTAGATCAAGAACCAATTTGCAATCGATGAGCAACACTACGAATCGATTGACTTAGAACACTCAATGTGTTTTCACAAGAGAAACTTTCAATAATTTTCAACCAAGTTCTACAATGGAAGAGACGGTCTAATATAACCTAGAGGTCGGCTGAATTTCGGAATTAAATAAATAAAATAATTAATTAAAACAAGTTTCCTAAAATACCTAAAATAGATAGGCTGTCACGACCCGTGGGAGGATCCCGCGAGTCGTGAGACTCATCGGTAGCAAAACTAAATTTTGGGCTCATGGCCGCGACTCGTGGAGCCATCCTGCGTATCGTGAGACGTCTTAAAAATACAAATATTCCAATACTTAAAATCGGTAACACAGGTGCCTAAGTAGGATCAACCTCTTTGATTCCTATGCACATATAGATCTTCAATGTAGGCTCTGGGAGTTGAACCGTGCTCGAGAACAAGGTGTGACTCACAAAAATGAAGGAGTCGCATTGAAGCTTCTTAGCTCGGGCTCGAGTCATTGGTCCGTCTCCTAAGATGATTGGCGTAGCCGGAGGTGAAGACGAAGGTGTAGAAGATGGTCCTACATCAGCATGCTTTGGGTTGGGCACCAATACGGGCTTGATCCTATGAAATGGAATGGAATGCATTCATGAGTTGGCCAGTCTCCGCCCTATCGGTAAGGGGGGCGGTGGTAGGAAGAGGGATATGCCACTTGACATTATGTGCTAGGGCCCTATTTATGCTCTTCACTTATATAAACTGCTAGCATGTTTGTGTGTTAATATTCCTGTCCTGCATTCGAAGCATGATATTAGGCTTAGCATATGTGTGTGCTTATATGTGGGGATCAACTATGCGGGCTTCATTTTGATCCCTTGCCTGTTTTATTTTTTTTAGGTATTTGTTATGCTCATGACTATTGATGTTGTATGTCTTCATGAGCGGGGTCCTTTTTGAATGGTAGAGAGTGAGAGTTGGAGACTCCGACTTCACCAGACTTAGGTGTTTTGGGGATTTCATATTACTTAGACTCCGTTTTGACCTGGCTCTGCCGCGACACCACATGTGTTTCTTTTAGACTTATGTTGCTTTCATGATAAATGTATTTCCCCACAAATTAGACTTAAGACAAGTACAGGGAATTTACATCGGGTATTTGAACAATCTCTTTCAGTTTTGGGTGCGAAATCCCACTTTAAAATTACTAATGTTCGATTTCAAACCTTCGACATGTACTCGAAGCACAAGATCCTAACGAAGGACCCTTCCTTCAAAACGTAACTTGGGATTTCTAATCCCGGTCCGTTACAAAGGTAGTGTCAGAGCGAGGTTTTGTAATCCGAGTACGATAAGTTGAAGTGGTTTTGAAATAGCCCAATGATTCCAATGGTTTTGGAAAATGTTTTCAAAGGGGCAAAATAAATTTAATTAGACCTAATCCTAGACTAACATATACGATCAAACTCGTAGGTAGACCAAGGCGATAGACATCCCCTATGGATGTAGATTTCGGGGAATGTTAGGCAAAATACTAGCTTTCTTTTATAGACGGATCTCGAAGACTCCAAGGAGCCTGAAGGTTGGAGTAGCATGGGTTAGAAGGCCGTGAGGTTTTGCCCCTCTGGTCAGCCATCCCTCAAAGGACGGTATAGATCATCTTTGTGCTTGCATGCCTTATATCCAATTGGGCCCGAGGGCGATCCTCCTCGAAGAGGATCATATTAATCGTTGAGTGCTTCCATGTTGAGTGTTTACATTAACTGTTTATGTAGAAATTATGGTTGACACGAGACGTGGTCCGATCGGAAATAGGGGTAGAGCCGCGTCACGACAAAAGACATCCCCCTCACCATGTTGTTGCTAAGGAGAGAGTTGTTGATGTTCATGCTGAGGAGCGAGTTACCAACGACCACGCCGAGGAGCGGGTTGCTAATGATGGCGCTGAGAAGCGAGCTTCGCCACCACCAGTTGGCGATAGAGCTCCAGTTCCACCAGGGATAGCGATTGCCTAGCTAGAGGTCGTACTGCATGACATCTTGAGTGAGCTACAAGGAGTAGCCCGATCTACAGCACCGACACCCGAGGCTCCAGTTCAGCCGGTCGAGCCCGTGGCTGATGCGCGCTCTGAGAAGCGCATCGACTAGGTCAAGACGTTGGCTCAGTGTCGTCCGCCGATCTTTGCTGGAGAGATCAGAGATGATGTCGAGAGATGGTTCCGTGAGATAGATGGGTTGTTCGACCATGTTGTTTTACCCGCTTCTGAGAGACAGATACTTGTTACCAGTCTTCTACGGAGGGACGAGTTCAACATATGGTCCGTGTATAAGATGGACTGGGCCGAATGGACATATGATGCTTTTAGAGCACTAATGTGGAGAGAGTACTGCCCTCCGGGGATGTAGACAGCTTGAGAGGAATCCTTCCCGTGCGACATCTATGACTGGTCAGCTTCTCTATCTGTCATCATCCGCCAGTTTAAGAAGGAGTTGGCATACTGTGCTCACTTGTCCGGAGTCGAACCCACAGATAGAAGCGGATTACTATCAATATCTCTAAAAAAGAATCTTATGATAAAAGCAATGACTTGTGGCAAATTGATAAGAAAGTAAAGTAACCAACTTGATGAATGCACAGTGATTAATAATAAAGTAGAGAAGATATTTCACCAGTAATTCTCTGACAATGGTTGAGGTTCATGGTTCTAGGAATGAAGGATCCGTAGGGATACAATCACCTTATTCAATATCACTAAAGAATAGCATTAAGAACTCAAGTAATTAGACCAATTGGCATATCGATTCAATGCTATCAAGGACAAATAGGCGCAAACCACACTCGGCCCTAACAACATCTAACGATATAGATCAATCAAAATCATCCACTACAAAGACAAAGAAATATCACTACTTCAATACCTTTGTTTGCTATCAAGAATACAACAACGAATTCATAGCTAAGATGCAATTCCTAACATGGTGATCAATCATAGAAAGGAACACAAATATAATCAATAGGCACAAGATGATAAATATGCTCATGAATAACTAAATAGATCAAATCCTCACAATCTATTCAACCAAGTCTTCGAATCATAGGCGAAACTATGAATTTATCAACTCATAGAACAGAAACCTCTCTTCTCTCTGATAATGCATATTTTAGATAGGCATTATAGGTAGGTTTTAGGTGCATTAAGTATTCATATTCTTGATCATTTGGTATTCAAAGTTCGGAATCTACAGTTTTTAGTGTTTATTTTTAGGTCTTATCATTTAGACTCGAAAGGTGGAGAAAACTTGGAGCAAATGGACAAAGAAGAGCTAAGGAACAAGAGCGGAAATGAAGAACATGGAGAAATCCCATCATTAAGGTTCTGAGAAGTTGGAACTGGCTACTGAGGTCTTCATGGGAGGTGTAGTGCTTGGAAAGAGCTTTCCAACGCATGTTCATATGTGTCAATCGGACGAACGATGACTCCAGAAAGTGCATTACAAGTTTAGTTTGTCGAAGCTGTCGCCACTGCATGGACGACGCCCACCGCCCTTTCCATGGCGCCCGCCTTCTCGTCAGATCCGGATTTGCGATACGCGGTCCAAGTCTATGTTTATAAGAACTGTTATCTTCACAACAACAACAACAACAAGGTAAATATATATAAGGTTGTATTCAACAATTATTAGTTAATTATATTAGGTTTCCTCAAAACTTTCTCTTATTCTAATAAGAATTTATTAGGCAATATATAGTGTTATTCAACATTTATTAGTTACTTATATGAGTTTTCCTAAAAACATACTCTCATAGTATACTTACATAAAAATTTATCAATCAATATAAAGTTTTATTAAACATTTATTCATTTTACTTATATGAATTTTCCTCAAAACATACTCTCCTAGTATTCTAATAAGAATTTATTAGTAAATATAAGGTTTTATTACACATTTGTTAGTTACTTATGTGAGTTTTTCTCAAAACGTACTCTCGTAGTGTTCTAATAAGAATTTAATAGTTAATATAAGGTTTTATTAAACATTTGTTCGTTACTTATATGATTTTTCTGCAAAACATACTATTATAGTATAATATTCTAATAAGAATTTATTAGTCAATATAAGGTTTTATTCAACATTTGTTAGTTACTTATATGAGTTTTCCTCACAACATACTCTTATAGTATACTTATATAAGAATTTATTAGTCAATATAAAGTTTTGTTAAACATTTATTCATTACTTATATGAATTTTCCTCAAAACATGCTCTTATAGTATTCTAATAAGAATTTATTAGTAAATATAAGGTTTTATTATACATTTGTTAGTTACTTATATGAGATTTTATCAAAACATACTCTTATAGTGTTCTAATAAGAATTTAGTAGTTAATATAAGGTTTTATTAAACATTTGTTCGTTATTTATACGAGTTTTCCTCAAAACATACTCTTATTGTATTCTAATAAGAGTTTATTTGTTAATATAAGGTTGTATTAAACATTTGTTCATTACTTACACGAGTTTTCCTCAAAACATACTCTTATTATATTCTAGTAAGAATTTATTAGTTAATATAAGATTTTATTAAACATTTATTTGTTACTTATATGAGTTTTCCTCAAAACATACTCTTATAGTATTCTAATAAGAATTTAGTAGTCAATATAATGTTTTATTAAACATTTGTTCGTTACTTATATGAGTTTTTCTCAAAACATACTCCTATAGTATTCTAATAAGAATTTATTAGTTATTATAAGAGTATATTCAACATTTATTAGTCACTTATATGAGATTTTCTCAAAACATACCCTTATAATATTCTAATAAGAATTTATTGCTTAATATAATGTTTTATTCAACAATTATTAGTTACTTATATGATTTTCTCTCAAAACACATACATATAGTATTATTATAACATTTTATTAGATAATATAAGGTTTTATTATGCAATTATTAGGTAAATATATGATTTTCCCTCAAAACACATACTTATTTATAGTATTATAATAAGAATTTATTACATAATATAAAGTTTTATTCCACAATCATTAGCTACTTATATGATTTTTCCTAAAAATAAACTCTCCTAATAAATTATGGGCGAATTGGCGGAAAATATAGTCATATTTGGGTCCATAATAAATTAAAGACCATTAGAAATTGAAGTATATCATTTAAGGTTAATTGTAAAGAGCCACGCCACTAACCACGGTTATGACCGTGATTATTAATTGGGCTCCTTAATACGTTGAGAGCTATTATTTGAGCTTCCATATTAATTGGGCTTTGACTACCACCAATCAGATCATCTTTGGGCTTTGACTATCTCTAATATTGGGCTTGATCGCCTTTGGGCTCTAATATTTTTTTTGGGGGGTGAGATTTTGGGCTTTACAATTATTTTTGCTTTAATTTGTGTGAAAAATTACCCAAATTCGGATATAACAATGAACAATGGGCATGTCCATATTAGTTTCGATTCCAACAGTGGCTAAATTCGTGGCTATTTGCCACGAAATTAGGTCATGATTGCCAATTGTCACTTCTTCTTAGCCACGGGTACAATCACAATATTTTTTCGCGGACTTATTGGCGTCGAAATCGGCCACGGATATTTCAATAGTGGCTAAAGTCGTGGCTAACAACTAAGAATTTAGCTATGACATTCATGATCATGGCTAATAGGCACGACATTTTGGACACGAATTTATGTCATCACCCCCAACCACGGAGTTAGCCACGAAAATTTTCATTTGATGCTTATTTAGTGAATACATGTCAGGTCATGGCTACGTTCGTAGCTATCAGCCACGAATTCGGCCACAACCCTATGATGTGGCTAAAAAAATCCGTGGCTATTTTCTGTTTTTTTTGTATTTTTTGTAGTGATTTTTAATTTGGTGGAAAAAATTATTTATATCGAAATTAATTATTTGATAGATGTTATTTTCTTTATATCTATATTATTTTTAGTAGAATAAGTTTTTTGCATCTAGATTAATTTATATTTTCCATACACTTTGATCATTATCTATAATTTTGCTTATGTTTCATATTTTAAAATAAATTGGTATTATATTTTTAAACCGCATCAATTAATAAGTCAATATAGTTAGGTAAAAAACTTATCTTTCTAGATCACTGAAATTAATTATGACAATATTACAAAAGAAATATATATAAAATATATTTATATATTTCACCGATAGTGAATCCAAATCCGATAACTACCTAATATATAAAATATATTTATATATAGCACCGTTAGTGGATAGTTTTTATCCATATCTTTAAAAGTAAAATTTTAACTTAATTACCTAGATTTCGATATACACTATATACCAAATTATATTTAATCAATAATTGATTATTTTCGTTATTTTAATATTACTAAAACATACAGAGTATGTCGTTGTGGTTGTATCAAAATATAGCACATATATTTATGTCATACATATATATTTGCATAAATGTAAAATTTATTTATTAAAAACAACTAATTAAGATGCAGATATTAAAAAAAATACATCAAGTGTTGTACAATACATATGATTAGACCTGTCAAACGGGTCATTCGGGTCGGGTTTGGGTCCGGTCACTTCGGGTTTCGGGTAAAACGGGTTTCGGGTTTTTCGGGTTGATTCGAACTCGGGCTTGATCGGGTTTCGGGTCGGGTTCGGGTCGATTTCGGGTTTGTCAAATTTTTCTTTTTTAAATTAAAAAAATCATTATTTGATAATTTTGTGATAAATTTTAATTATATATATAAAAAATAATTATATATAATTATAAATCAACCGGGTCAATCGGGTCATCGGGTCAATCAGGTAAATCGGGTCAAAATTACCGGGTCAATCGGGTCAACGGATCGAAACCCAGATTACCCGAAAAATTTCGGGTTTTTCGGGTTCGGGTCGAAAAAAAAATTCGGGTCAAAATTTTCGGGTTCGGGTCGGAAAATTTTTGGGTCAGTCGGGTCGGGTCACCGGGTCGGGTTGTGTTTTGACAGGTCTACATATGATATAATAAATATGAAGGGGAGTGAGGTGAAACTATATATTTTATAATATATTAACGATTAAAGTTATCCATTGCCCCATTTTATAATCAATAAAAAGAATGAGACAAATAAACCAATAAAAAAATAGATTTAGTTGTTAAAGATTTAATGAGATTTTATATAGTTCAACAAATATAAAATTTTTAAAAGAAAAAAATCTACTTGATTGGTCAAATAAAACAACCCTTTAATTTAGTTTGTACAGAGTAGTTAGTTGAAAGCTTCCACTAAAAGATTAAAAAAAAATTAACATTCATAATAAAATAGATTTATTTGTTAAAGATTTAATGAGATTTTATATAGGTCAACAAATATAAACTTTTTAAAAGAAAAAAATCTACCCGAGTGGTGAAATAAAATAATCATTTAATTTAGTTTGTACAGAGTAATTAGTTGAAAGCTTCCACTAAACGATTAAAAAAACTATTTTAAAATTCATAATATAAATTAAAATTTTAAATATAATTAATATAATAAAAGATATAGTATAACTTATTAAAAAGCCGCATAAAAGGGCGGGTAATAAGACTTATCTTTCTAGATCACTGAAATTGATTATGATTATATTAAAAAGAAATCTATATAAAATATATTTATATATTGCACCGTTAGCATATCCAAATCTGATAACTATAATCTATTCAATATAACATTATATCTTAATTGATTTTTATATAAATATTTACGTAAAATGGAACTGCTAATTAATGAATAATTGTCTGCAAAACAATACATGGAAGGGTGTTGTTAGATACACCGCAAATCTCCCATCAAAAGTGCACGTCGAAATTAACGTGCATGCCTTTCCAATTAATTAGTACGCTAAAAAAATTAATTAACCACTTCAACCTTGCACGTCAATTCCGACGTACATGATTTGAGGTGTATTTAGTTTCTTCGGAAAAATGAACAGGGACAAATTAATTAAGTATATATTATCATTGAGAGTTTAAATGGATGGTTAAATAACTTATTTTCTTAATTACTCAGATTTGACAATGAAAGTATTATTCAAATTTAATAAGGTTATAAATTCAAATATTCATATTTATTGTTTTAATTATTCATATATTAATATTATACGTAGTATTATATATATTAGGTGGGTTGTTTAGAAACTTAATTGCGCGCTATACTTGCTTTGAAGGTCAAATTACGTGTCCATTGGAGATAGGATTTTCCTCAATTGATATCATTCTAATTTCTTAATTAGTTAGAAAACTTATCTTTTTACATCAAATAAACTAGGATGATTATGGTAGGTGGTCTATTTTCAATGTTTAATTAGGTAGCTAGCCCCCAAACTAATTTAATTAGTTTTATGTAGATCCCTTCCCAATAGAGTGGAATGGTCAATGGTCAACGTTAACTTTTTTTTTTTAGTGATGCCGTTTTTGTGATGCCGCATTTTACCGTTTTGATGCCAAAATTTTATTATATTTTATTTTCACTTTGGTGCCACTTTTCTAATGAAATAATTGGATGACACTTTTTTTAAACGTTTGATGACATTTTTGTTTAATGTGATGCCACTTTTTTATGTCGATTTTTTTGATGATGTTTTTTTTTACCGCGATGCCAAAAAAAATTAAAGTAGTGTTTTGATGACATTATTTCTTTAATGTGATGCCATTTTTTTAAAGTATTGTTTTGATGGTATTTTTCTAATGTAATTGTTCGATGCCACTTTTTTAATCAAATCGTTTGATGTCACTTTTGTAATTCAGTAAATTGTATATCGATATATTTTCATTCTACTTTTATTCACTGATGAGTGATGACATTCTTTGTTGATGATATTTTTATACAATTGATGACATATGCGCTTAATACGTAATTACACTTCATTGATGACATCTTTTTATTGATGACAATTTTATCGATGACTTTTATTCATTGATGACACATTTGTAAGTACAATTAATTGATCTCAATCATTTGTGATGATATTTTTATAAAATTGGTGACATTGAAGTATGAAATGTGGAATCAAAATAGTGTCACCAAACAAAGGCAATATAATCTCTTACAATCAAAAGCTCAGGAGTTAATGATGACAACAAATTGTTTCTATTTTATTGGCCACTAAAATTTTCATCGCAAAAAGACATAGATTTTGTCGCGAAAATAGGTGAATGATTCAAAAATAGCCTATGCGGGATTTGAACCCGCATCTCTGTGCTTGAGCACAACACTCTACCAATTTGAGATAATTAGGCTCTAATTTAGCAATAATAAAACAAGTGAAAATGTGTAGTTAGCAAAGACAAGTAATAAACAAGTTGATTTTAAACTACTAGTGTCCATGTATAAAGCTAGAAGCACAAATGTGACAGGAAACATGACAAGTAATAAGCAAGTTGAATCAAGTTACATTAAACATAGATATGTTCATCAAATATGGCAACCTGGACAGCCAAGGTACGAATTTGTTCCATATGGAAACAACATTATCTAATTAAAGCACAACGTGAACAAGCACAAAGGAACCCCAGAAAAGAAGCCAGAAGAAATGAGAAACCTGTATAAAAAAATCACTAAGATTACATAAAATGGAAGAGCTACTGATAAGATATTAAAATCAAGCTAGAAGAAATGACAAAGAATCGCATATATCCAATCCACATTCCATCCTTCTCTTTGACACCTTCAATGAAATCAGAAGCCGCAAAAGAAAATTGGATTAATAGCCTACATCATCAAATGAATTCCAGATCAGCAAACCTCCATTAATTAATTTCAACTCCATGTATATCATTCTTACCAAAACCATTCACAAATCCTTCTCTTTAGCTCTTTATCTTTCTGCAACTTACCACTCTCTTCTTGTAGATGACTCCTCCTAGCATCAACACCATTCACAACAAGAGGAGTGTGGTCATGTTGTTCATTTTTTCCTCTTATTGCAGCTGTGCATCCACCGTCATAGCTTCACATGCTACAATCCCATCAGTAAGAGCATTTTCATCTTTTAAATAGGCATTTAACAATGACTTGGTAGGAAATGGGAGATGATATAGTAATCTGCTACAAGTATCAAATACAAGACAAAAAATTTAAAAGAGAAATGGCAAGTAAATACCCTAAACAAGTATCCTACTTCCAAGAACTCTTTAATTAAAGCATCAAACATGTTTAGGATTTCGGCAATATAGTTGGATACTGCCAAACTATTATCGTACTCTTCCTCAAATTGTTCATAAGAAGATTCTTTCCTTCCATGAATTACACAACATTTCAGGCATTAGTTAGGAAACAAGGCATCACTTGGACCATCAAACAAAAAAAAGCATCAAACAAGAGTTTGTTTAAGCTGATCAACTTCATTACAAAGATCATCATTTTCAGCTTCAATAATATTTACTTGCGCTGCTAATTGCTCCATAAAGAGATGTATAAGCACATAGATGAAGAAAAAGAACATGGAAGCAAACTATCAAATCCTCATTTGCTTTAAATTAAGACAAATCGCACTAATAGACGAAGGGAATTCAATATTTCAATCCATTTTCATCTATACTAATAGAAGCAGGCCCGTATCAGTCTTAGATGAACGCAGAAATTTTCAGCTCGTATGGATTGGCCAATATAATTAGGAAGTCGAATGGATTGGCCAATATAATATTCTGGAATCAAATGGCCATAATTATGCATTAAACTTGATGAAAAAGAAAAAGAAAAACAGGCAAATTAAACAAGATTAGGAGCTGCCAAAAGCCAAAGCAAAATCCCCTTCAAGCTCTGAACGCACTCTCGAAGTAAAATATCTAAATCAGATGTCGTTTTGATAGCACTAATTTAAGATGCAATCGGCTTTCATGAACACAAATTTGGTCCTGGCTCCCCAGATGACAAAAGTCTCATTACATCAATTCAATCAGAGGCTCAATTCACACAAATCAGATCCATTAATTGTGCTATTCAGTGGCAGATCCAGGATTTTTGTTAGAGGGGGGCTGAAAATAACAAAGGAAAGGACGATAGGATCGAGGCTTCTCATTAAACAGGATTTTTTTCCATATGAACTAAATAAGTCATTATAACTAATGTTATTTTCCAAATCCAACAACTCATTTAAACCAAACTCTATCAATGTATAAAATTGAACTTAAAACTCCCTACTCCCAATCCAAAATTGATTCTCAAATCAACAAATTTACCCAAAATTGTTACTTAAATCCACAAATTTATTAGCAAAAAACAAATCCATAAACCACAATTTCAAATCACAACCCACAAATTCTTGAAATGGTAAATGTATAGATATGACGATTAACCAAGTTACAAAACAATAAGACCAAACCTAGGTTCTTATGTAAGAAGGAATCATGTACCCAAAAGGACAACCCACACATTCACAAATTCATTCCTCATAACCACAGTCACAAATCACAATTTTAAATCACAAACAACAAATTCATAAATTTATTTCTCACCACAACCACAAATCACAATTTCAAATCACAAACCACAAATTTATTTCTCACAAATCACAAGTCCTAATCGAAATTTCCTCCAAATTGATTCTTAAATCCAAAAATTATAATCTAAATTGATTCTCATATCAACCAATTGAACTTAAAAACAATCAAATCAAAAGGAAGCGGAAGAAAACTAACTAATCTCGAAGGTCTAGATCGGAGGAGTGAAAAAGAACATTGAAGATTGAATAACTTCGGCTCTAAGGACTGCGGGATGGGTCGGCCGGAGGTGGAGCTGGTTGCAGCGGCCATCTCGGGGACTCGGGCGGCTCGGGGTTTTCACTTGGAATTGATTTGAATTTGCGCTTTAATGTTTAAAAAAAAAGTTGGAATTGAGTTGAATTAGGATTTAGGAGGGCGCGTGTGAATGTTTTTAAATTAAAACGCTTCTGGCAAAAAGGTGGGGGAAATGAGATTTGAACCTAGGATTAATTGCAGCATATTAATTTCCTCCCGTGTCTTGTACCACTGCACCAAGTTGTCATCATGTTAATATCCAACTTCACTTTTATATATTACAACAATAACAGATGCATAGAAATATACCCATACCCTTGTTTCGGATTGGGGGGGGGGGGGGGGGGGGGCTTCAGCCACCGTGAGCCCCCACGTGGATCCACCCCTGGTGCTATTGCACCCTTGATTTCACAATTGGATTTCAAAATAACCAAATTCGGATCTCAAATTCGATAATTCCAAACCCTAATCAACTAAACTCCGACTGGAATTGAATCAAAAGTCGAATAAGAAAACAATAGGAATCTAGGATCTGAAAAGTACCTGAAATTCAACCAAAAGGTCCTTGAGTTTGATCCGGAGCCCATTGGTGACGGCATACGTGGTGCGGTTGATGGGCTCGCTGAGCTTCGCATACAAACGGCGATTCTCGGCGTTGGGCGTTGGAGCGGTCCATCTCGGCGAGCTGGGACTAAATCCTTTCAAACCCTAGAATTGGTACAGATCGGCATGGTCGCGCGCAGTGAGGGCAGATAGGGTGGTGGCAACGACGTACCCTGATTGAGATCATCTCCATTTGGAGGAGAAAGGGGGAGGGAGAGAGCAAACAGAGAGGGTGTGATAGATGGGGGAAAGAAGAGAGGTTTATCACGATTCACGTCTAATAAAGATTTAATAAGGTCTTGGGCGGCTAAAAAACTATGAAAAAATCTGCAAAATAGGCACTTTATTTGGACGTATTTGCAAAATGGTCGTGTATTTGGACAATTTAACAAAATAGCCGCTATATATACTAATTCTCAATTATTATTTTTTCTGATCGTTTCCCCTAATCGACGATTCTCTCCAATCTCTCTATCCACTTCCGACCGCCTCCAATCGTCCGCCTCCGATCGCTCAACGGAGAACTTGGAATCGGGGATCTTCCTCCATCTCCGGCATGGATTCGATTCTCCTCCATCTCCGTCCATATTCCTCCTCTCCTCGATCCTGTTCGCCGCCGCCGCGCTCTCCTCCTGTTTGCCGTCGAATCGAAGAAGAAGAGGAGGAAGATCCGACTCAGGAGGATTCCTGTCGCCGTCCCTTAGTCTGCGCAAAGCCACGACGATATCAATCGACTCAGGAGGAGCATCGTCCTCCTCTCGCTGAAGCTGATCTTTGTCACCTGAAGTCGGTATCAATCGTTCTTGAGCGCCCTGGGCCTCCAGGTTTCGTGTTTCTTGCTCCTTCTCTCCTAGTTCTTCTTTTCCATCTGTTTATTCAGTCAATTGGATTAGAATGTGACTGTGTTTGATTTTGGATTTTTATTGATTCTCTATTCGTCGTCGGATTTGGATTTAATTTTTGTGATTTCTGTTGGATTATACTCCAATTAGCCATATTTGTTGCTATCTTCACAACCTAATTTTGGCTGGCCATCTTTGATTTTACGATTCATATAGAAACGATGTTACGATTCATATAGGAACTAAGCAGAAGTGACTGGGTGATTAAAATTTTGCACATTTGTGTCATTTGTGTTGTTTGCACTATACACCTTTGAAATTGCTTGTAATTCTTATCAGCTTCAGTACTTTGTGAACTGTGATTCTAATTCTACATGTTGTTCAATTTGTATCAGTTGAAGTAAAGAAACAAAGCACTTGTAATGTTCAGCTTATCAATAAGACTGACCAACATGTTGCATTCAAGGTGTGGCTAAGTATCTTTATCAACAGTTAGGCTTAATAAATAGTTTGTGTATCTTTGAGTTGTGATTAAATCATTGCACTGCAGGTTAAGACTACATCACCCAAGAAGTATTATGTGAGGCCAAATGTCGGTGTCCTCCTGCCAAAAGAAACTTGTGAATTTGTAGGTAATGTTTGACTAAGTCGATTGACAAAGCTCCTTCTTAAAGCTTATTAAGGTGTTAGAAGTAGCAGCTAGTATTGCATCTCCAGAGGAAGCAATTGAATGATATTTGCGTTCTTAAGTTGTTATTCCTGTATAGTGGATACATGAAAGAATTTATTGGACATGTGCACTATTATAGCATTTCTGTAGAAAGTAGTTCAGATCTTTGAAGTTGATTGCATGCCTTTACCGTGTGATTTCTATTCCCTTCCCCCAAAATATATAGTTGTGCTGGAATTCCATCTACTAGTAAGCTAGGCAAGAGTGAAAGATGGGTTTTCTTTCTATTTCTTGAATAGAAATTTTGACCACTTGCTTTGGTGATTGATTGCAAATGCTCAAGCTGCATAACCAAACATCTTGTATTTGTGGCAATCAAATTCAGTCTAATGACCTGTTAACAAGTCATCTTGAAAGTATTTATCATGTGCCAATGTTTGCTCCTTCAGGTTCTCGCATTGGTAGGTGACCAACTTGAATTCAGTGAGGATGTATGTGGAGCAGTTCTAAGCGTTCGTTTCAGTGAGGATATATTGAGTGTCTGGAATCACAATGCATTTGACCATCGGGTTTACTTCTGGAGCTGGTGCTGCTTAGTTTAATCCTCAAGTGGCATACACAAGGCTTATTATTGTTTGTGGTCTTGCTTTGTTATTCTTATGCAGGTTGTAATGGCTCTGAGAGACTCAATTGAACGATGCCTGAAGCTACCTCATAGTTATATACTCGAGTACAAGCGCCATAATGATTCTTTACGTGATAACTCTTCATACCGAAACACCTGGTTGAGAGGATGAGCACTAGTGGGGTTTCTTCTCTATCTCAATTTGTTCAAAAGTCCATCTTGCTTAAGTGCATTAGATAAGGTTTCCTTACTGACATGTCACCATTGTCAGCATGTACCAGATATGTTAACAATGATACCGGACTTGTAACGTGTTAGTTTATCTGGTTTAAGTTGAATGGTGAACTTTTGACTCGGCTGGTTTTACATCTGATACTGCTTGTACACTACTGGTTGCTTGTACATTGTCTTTAACCTCAAAATCTCAAGTTGTGGTTGCTAACAAGTTTTAAATTGACTGTCTCAAACTCCATGAGATTCGTTGCTGTGGAGATGGTTATCTAACAGTTGTGCAATTGTAAAATAAAATTGTGCAAATTTTCAAATTTGTGATGTGATGGAAAAAAGAAAAAAAAACTTTTAAAAAGTGCTGATGTGAAAAAAAAAATTATTTTAAAAAAGTACTGACACAAATAGAATAAAAAGTGCACAAATTAGAATAAAAAGCGCAAGAATAATATTATAAAGTAAAAAAATTGTTATCCATGTAAAAAAAATAGATTTGGATCATATTTGTGAAATTGTTATCCAGACTTAATGGAATTGTTCGACATCATCTGATCGACTTATGATTCATTTGTCCTGTGCTTCTTCGATTTTTTGTGAAATTGTTATCCATGCTTGTGCAACTCTAAAAAAAGTGCTGATATGGGAAAAAAAAGTGCTGACACAGAAAAAAGTGCAACTCTAAACTAGACTTGGATCATATTTGCACAATTTACGGTTATATTTGCACATCGTACTCTTATATTTGCACGACAAAATGTTAAAAATAAATAAATAAAAAAAATTAGATTTGATTCATATTTGCACAACTTACGGTTATATTTGCACAACATGCTCTTATTTTTGCTCAACAATTCTTTATTTTTGCACAACAATCGAGACTTGTGAAATTGTGTCTCAACATGATCTTATTTTTTGTAAATATAATTTTATACTTTTATAATAGATTATTGCACAACACGGTCTTATTTTTGCTTATCAATAGAGTAAAATTGCACAACATGGGGGGTTGGTGAAATTTTGCTCAACGTCATCTTATTTTTGCTCAACAATAGGTTATTTTTGCACAACAATGAGACTTGTGAAATTGTGCTCAACATAATTTTATTTTCTCTCAATATAATTTCATACTTTCTCAATAAATTATTGCACAACATCATCTTATTTTTGCTCAACCATAGGTTATTTTTGCACAACAATCGAGACTTGTGAATTTGTTATCAACATGATTTTATTTTCTCTCAATATAATTTCATACTTTCTCAATAAATTATTGCACAACATGCTCTGTTGTAAGAGTTGCACGACTTTGTTGTAAGAGTTGCACAACTCTTGGTTTAAGAGTTGCACGACTCTCTTATAAGAGTTGCACGACTATGTTTTAAGAATTGCACAACTCTGTTGTAAGAGTTGCACGACTCTGTTTTAAGAGTTGCACGACTCTGTTTTAAGAGTTGCAAGACTCTGTTGTAAGAGTTGCACGACTCTTGGTTTAAGAGTTGCACGACTCTCTTGTAAGAGTTGCACGACTATGTTTTAAGAGTTGCACGACTTTGTTGTAAGAGTTGCACGACTCTGTTGTAAGAGTTGCATGACTCTGTTTTAAGAGTTGCACGACAATCGAGATTAGTGAATTTATACTCAACATGATCTTCCTTTATCTCAATATAATTTCATACTTTCTCAATAAAATGTAAACGATTTAGAATAAATTGAAACAAGTTTAGTTTTATTTTTTATTTTTTTTTAACATTTTGTCGTGCAAATATAACCGTAAATTGTGCAAATATAATCGTATGTTGTGCAAAAATAAAAATAAAAATATAGATTATGGATCACATAATAAAATATAGATAATTTTTTTTAATTTCCATATTTATGGGGTAAGTTTTATAATTTATTCAAAAGTCCTTCTTCAACCTCCATATCCAGCGTTCGCACTTCGCAGGCCTCGGCTCCGGCTCGCTCGACCTCGCTCGGCCGTTGCTCGACTTCGCTCCGGCATTCTCGCTCTTCGGCGCTCTCGATCTCCATCTCGAGCACTCTCGATCGCCGACGCTCACGCCTCTCCTCCCGTTAATCCTCTAGATCTCCGTCAATCAATTTCAACTGGAATTTGATTTCAGAATCAATTGCAACTGGAATTCAATCAATTGCAACTGGAATTCAATCTCGAGCACTCTCGGTCGCCGATAGGAATTCAATCAATTACAACTGGAATCCTCTCGGCGCCGAAGCCATAGATCTCGCCCTCGCTTACTCACTCGCTTTGCTCACCTCGCTCGACGTCGGCCACGCTCGCTCCACTACAAAAAAAAAATATTTCAGCAACGGTTGTTTACCGTGGCTGAAAGGCCATTTGCCGTGGCGAAAGAGCAGTAGCCACGGCTATAGCCACGGCAAACAAGCCGTGGGGAAACCTTGGGTGGCAAAAGAGTCTAGCTACGGGATTTGCCGTCGCTACCTCAATAGCCACGGCTAGAAAGCTTGCGAAGCCAACCGAGCCAAAATATTTGCGACGGTTGGTTGCCGTGGCTACGAAATTCTTCCCGCCAAAATTTTGGCACTTTATAGCTCTGCATATGACGGGGTACATGCCGTGGCTAGCATTCTAGTCTTCTTTTTCCCGTTTGCGACGGCAAGAACCCGTGGCCAATGGTAAGACATTATCCCTGTTTTTTTTTATTTCACCAATTTCTTCCCTGTTTTCATTCTAATCTAATGTAATCAATGAAAACTTCACAAATAGGTTACAACCATAATAAATCTTCCATATAACACAGATTTAAAATTCTAATCACATACATTTGATTGAACTAGTTACAACATCGCGTACACACGGCACCTGATCCCTTTTAATCACACTCCATTCAAGCAAGTTACAAGGTACAAGTCACCTGGATGACACCCTCTATGTGGGCGTGCGCCATGGCTTGGATGGATACGAGACCGCCTCCTCATCCGCTTTGCGATTCTGTGAGCAGTAGCCATGTTTGTGGTCAAGGATCGGTTCCTCGTCTAGCTGAAGGAGTGAAGGGACAATGATCACGCTTATGGACCCCTGACCAAGAAATTTCCTTGGGCGTTCAACTTAAAGTAGTTGAGCTTGAGCTGTAAATGAAAATGGGACCTGTAAAGTACATTGTAAAAGATTCGTCATCATAATTTTAATGATGATCAAAACATCTCTAGCCATCGATAAGTTAATGGCAATTCCTTCTTTTACTTCATAGATAAAATTTGCTATCTTTAATTCTGACTAAGCAAACAAGCAATAAGATTATAAGAGTACTTCAAATTATTTGAATAAATTATGAGCAACGAATCGGGAAAAAAAAAGGTTTAGCATTACTATAAAAGAGTAAAGAATCAGTTCAGAACTTCAGATAATATCTCAAAAACACACCCAATAATAACAAGATCTATGAAAAACTTTTACATGTCGAATGAATGAGCATAAGCAAACATAAGTTTTACAATTTCTTCATTTACCTTCAAACTATGAAAAGCAATAGGCTGATTTTTCCACCAAAAGTTCAGCAGAGATAGATTGGGGTATGACAAAAAAAAATGTAGATACTAACCTGAAAGGTTAGAGCCAATTTCAGAAGCCAATTAGGATTTGGCAATACCAACAACTTGATCCATAGAAGTGTCGGCTAATGGATGGCAATAACTCCCTGTGAAGCTATTATTGCCATCTTTCAAAACGCGAATCCATAACTGATATGAATAAGAAAAGAGTAATGTAATTACAACTAATTTTATTGTAAAAAACGTATATACATAGTAGTATATAAGATTGAAAGATGTGAAAGAAGCATTCCGACATTTTAAGTTTAATACCATAACCCAATGATCTAGTGAGAATCAGAGATGAAAACAATTGTAAATAACATGATATGGGATTCTATTACATGTATAGTCGGCTAAAATGTAGTAAAAAGTTCCCAATTTGTAGCAATCACCAATAAACAACATTATTTCACCTACAATGCAAATCCAGCAGCTCAGATGTGATGAAACCAGCAGAAACATTATTTAAAAAACACAAGCAATAACATAAAAATAGACAAACCAAACAACTACTGCTTAATCTTGGTGCCTTCAATTTTTATCTAATTTTACAGTTAGATTGCCATTCTCTATCTCCCGTGATGAACCATCTTCTTTCTTTACTGCATATATTCCACCCCTATTGTTACATGAAAAACTTTTTGTGTGAAATACTCTAAAATGCAACTAAGTATCAATGTATCAGGCAGCCTATGAAGAAGCCAATAAAAGAAAAATAAGGTTTGAAATTTAATCTGGCTATACATTTTAATCAGAGTGATAGCCACAAAAATAATGCATGAACATATAATTGATAAAAATGAATTAGAAAGTAACTTAGCATTTTATTTGATTCTTCTTTTTGACCTTTTTTTAACTTCTCTTAAGAAGCCATTATGTGTTCAATCTATTTTTTATACAATCTATGTTTGGGACTCCTCTTTTGGGTTGTGATCGAAACCATTCTGATTGTAAGCAGACAGTTAAAGAGGACTCAACATCTGCTGAAGAGCAACTCAAAGAATGTGAATATTCTGAATTAAGATCTCTTAGTCTCATCATTGCCTGTTTACTTTGCATGTGAGGTTTCATGCTGATTCCTGAAGGAAAAAGCAAATATGTAACAAATGTAAATGGATTTCGCACTTGTCATGGCTCAAAGTGCTCCTCTTATTTTTATATACCTTTTTTGTCCTATAATATGTCTAAATCAAAGAAAAGAACAATCTTGTGATGCACCTACAAAAGGCCAGCTTTCAACTTGGTAGATTATGAGTAATACATGAAGAGAGGGGAGAACCAAAGAACTCTTCAAGGTAATATTAAAAGAAAGGACAATTATGAGTAATAATAACCCAATGATTTTTAATAGAACTACCAGTTTACCTCAACACAAGATTCACATACCCATGAACCACATGAAAAAGCGTCAACAACATAACTTACACCACAAACATGCTAAAGAGATAGAAGTTAATAAAGGATTGTACAAGGATGACAATAACAGACGGTAAAACATACAAGTTCCAGGTTAGATAAGAGTCTGAGGCTCTACTATTTTCAAATCAAATTTTAGCTACAACGTTATAAAAATATCCAGCTGAAGTTGGCTGATTAGTGGCTTTAAACTTATGTATCATTGTGCATATTTGTACACGAAACTAAGTTGGGAAAATAAACATCTATTAGACTTGGCTTGGTTTATTAACATTAAGCAAAATGAGATCATGAATGCATCTACAAGAACACAAGGGTACACCTAATATTGTATTTCAAATAGCCAACCCTGCTTAAAAATAAATACTTCGTAATAATCAAATTCATGCCTAAAAACTCACTCCTGATTTATTCTAGCTATCCTCTTAGTCTGAATTCTAGAAATTAATTATCTAGCATCCTACCCAAATAAACTGACTACACATCTGATTCTCAGTTTCGAGTGAGGGGCACGAATCAATTACTAAAAATTTATCCCTAAGGAGACATTTTGCAATTGGAAATCAAAAGAATAACAGAAAAACAGCAACTTTCCCAATTTCTCTTTCCAGTTTCCATCACAAATCAAAATCAAAGCACATCAATATAACCACAACTTCTTCAATTTCCCCTTCAATTACAAATCAAAATCCATTTCTAAGCTCTAGAGTTATAACTTACAAGAACTCACCCTTTTCATTCACAAAAAATGCCCGTTGAAGAACTCAGCAAACTCAATAATGTCCTCAACCTTGTTAAAGTTGATATAAGCTCCAGAGTGCACAACATGCTTCTTACTGCAAACACAGGTAAGGAATTCAGTAAGCCCATGATATAATCCCAATATCAGAGGACATCAAATGCTCAGTAAGTCAGTCTTTCACATTGAAAATCTACTAGGGTCAAAGGCATAACAATATGCAAAAACATACAACCTTTTAAAAGGAACCTAAATAATCAGTTCCTACTTTGATTTGTAAGGATACAAGAAACCAGGCATCCAACGTTTGTTATAGTTTCTCACATTCACCATGGATCTAACATCTAAAATCTTGCACAACTTGAACTTGAGTCTGAACCTACTGTCGATTTACCCGAAACTTCAATTCCAAGGCTAGAGCAATTAGATCAAAGTGCACCCACAACTCAAAAAGAATAATAACCAAATGACTAAACCCTAGATTACACTAAATCGTTTAAGTAATTGAAATGTAAGCGAAGATAAATGAAAACAAAACCCTAGAATGAATGAATCACAAGAAAGATACCTGAATGAGTAGAAACCAATAGTAGGAGGCAAAAGAGGAAGAAACAAGGAGTAGCCCTAGATTCCCAAAAATGAAACAAAAATTAGGCCGGGATCTGCAATTTGAATTGTGAATTGGAACAAACACTTGAATTTACACACAAAAAAAACTAAAGTAAAGTGACATATAAAATACAGAGAGTTAAGAGAGCGACCTGAGGACGCCGGAGACTAGGATGATAGAGAAGATATTGTAGGAGATGCCATGGACAACCAGTGGCCAGCATCGAGAGGACAACCAATCGCCATGAGAGAAGGAGAGAATCTTCTGCTGGGCTTCCATGGGTGCTCGATCTGTGGAGCGAGGCGAGAGGATGCGGTGGGAAGCGCTCGATCTGGAGAAAGATCCAGAGAGACGGAGAGGTCAGAAGAGGCCAGAGACGTCTAGGTCAAGCGACGATGGGAGCAGAAGACGGGGTTGGAGAAAAGAGGAGGGTGTTAGCGGTGGCAGCGACGGTTGCAAGCAATTGGCGGAGGCGATTACAAGGTTTGGAGAGATTTAAGAGAGAGTGGAAGGGATGAATCGATCAATCGTTGAGGAGAGAGAGAGGCGGAGAGAGCGTTCGATCTGGAGAAAGCATATAGATGATTGAGATGAGAGGCGGAGAGGTGGTTTTAGGGTTAGAATGAAACCCCTAATTTTCACAACTGGGAACTATACCCGCCCAAACAAAAATCAAATTATTTTTAAGTTTTCATAGAAAAAATCAAAATTTTTATATACTCGTATTTTCTTTCTTTAATTCCTTTTTACTTTTTTTTTAAAAAAAAAATTTACTCCATTTAGCCACGGCATCATCGTGCCATCGCAAATATCATCCAACTTTGCCAAAATTAGCCACGGGACTCCACTGCCGTGGCTATGCCATCATAAAAACCAATTCGATTGCCACGGCAAATCCGTGTCGTTGCTACCATGTGTGGCTACTATATGTTTTGTTGTCTAATGGCCACGGCAAACCTTGCCGTTGCTACCGTTCGTGGCTAATTTGTTTTTTTTTACGCATTGGCCACGGCAAATCCTTTGCCGTTGCTACCATGCGTGGCTAATTCAATTTTTTTTTGTAGTGCTCGCGCGCACTCCGGCGATTGCAATTCACCACAAGATGGCGGCCAGATCTGCTCACCTCCACCCGGATCTGAGCGCAAACCGTCAGAGACAGAAGAGAGCGAGATCGGAGAGAGGTTCCGGGGAGAGAATTAGGACAGGAGAGAGAAAGTGTACGAGTATAAGGGGTTTATATTTGGGACATTTCACTAAATTGTCCCAAACCGTGGACATTTTGCAAAATAAGCCCATTTTCGTGGCTATTTTGCAAAATCCCTCAAAAACTAATTAAAGAGGCTAACAACCTAATCAAATATCCATAAGGGTCTAAATCACCATATTCCCTCAATAAACTATCTAATATTTGGTCAATTATTATACGTTTTAGATCAAATTGGATATAATATATCTCTATATACATATGTACCTTACCGTCAAGATTCTAAAAGATGAAAAATGAATATTTGATCAATTTAATTTATTGTTATTAAAAGATCCAAATATTTCAACCAAACTATTATAACCTTTAAATTTTAGAAATAAAATATAAATTAAACGTCATTTTAGTTATTAAGAAACCGCACAACGGGCGGGTACCGAATACTAGTTAGTTTAATTTTAACATTCTAATTCAGATTTATTATTTTGATATATTTTTATTATTTTTTAATAAATAATATGTATAATTTTATAATATTGTGTTAAACATATTCCCGTAAAAGGAAAGGGACACAAACTCATTGTAAAAATATGATTCGTTATCCTTATCTAGAGTGCCTAATTGGATAGTAAACCTATATTGATGGTGCATAATCATATATTTAAAGAGAGATGAATATATGACAAACTGTCCTTTCACCAGGAAATCTAAAAAAAATCACGATTAGTGAAGATCCAGAATCTGATACTAATTTATATCTTGTCATTTTATTTTCTTGGTCAGATATCTTATATACGCACGTATTATCATACTATATCATATTATCATATATTCATATGATCTTATTCTTAACAATGTCAGACTACAAGAACAATTGAACAATACAACAAAAATTACAATACTCCTCCGACTTTTTTCAAGCTTGGACTGCTCACACGGGTCCCTTATTTACTTTTCCTCTTTTACCCTTACACGGTTAGGGCTTCCCCGAAGGTGCTTCACACGTGCTAAAGTTTCGCTTTCTCAATCCTATAAATTCTAACCTCCATAATTCACTCCCCTCAGCCCAAAATCGAAATACATCTCTTTCTCTCCTTCTCTCGATCCCCCCCAACTGCTCTACTCAGATCTCTCTCTTCTTCTCTCTCCATTCTCTCCGATCGTTGGAGAATGGACGCTCGCCGCCGCAACCAACCCGCTCCCCCACCATCCAAGGTTGCGCCGCCGCTCATGAAACCCCACCACCACAACCACACCTACAAACTCTCCCCGGTTGCAGGCGACGACGCCAAGGCCTCCGATGCGCTCCCCCTCCCGCTCTACCTTACTAACGGTGTCTTCTTCACGCTCTTCTTCTCCGTCGTCTACTTCCTCCTCCAGCGATGGAGGGAGAAGATCCGCAATTCCACACCTCTCCACGTCGTTTCTCTCTCCGAAATCGGTGCAATTATCGCCTTCATCGCCTCCTTTATCTACCTCCTCGGTTTCTTCGGAATCGACTTCGTCCAATCGTTCGTCTCCCCTCGCACCTCCGCTGACGACGATTGGATCTCGTCTGATGACGATGACAGTCAAAGAAACGCCTCCGAGGACCGGCGCGCTGCCCCCTGCGCCGCCGCGATCGACTGTTCCCTCGTGATCCCTACGCCCAAGTCGAAATTGGCTGTTGATGAGAGTTTGTTGTTACAGAACGAGATTCTTGCGCCTGAGGATGAAGAAGTCGTGAAATCGGTCCTCTCTGGATCTGTTCCGTCCTACTCTCTCGAATCCAAGCTCGGGGACTGCTTCCGAGCGGCGAAGATCCGCCGTGCGGCGCTCCAGAGGATGACGGGGCGGTCTCTGGAGGGGCTTCCTCTTGCCGGATTCGACTACCAGTCGATTCTTGGCCAGTGCTGTGAGATGCCGGTGGGATTCGTGCAGATTCCGGTGGGAATTGCTGGACCGTTGCTTCTTGACGGCCACGAGTTTTCGGTTCCCATGGCAACCACCGAGGGATGCTTGATTGCAAGCACCAACAGGGGTTGCAAGGCAATTCACTTGTGTGGTGGTGCTACAAGTGTCCTTTTGAAGGATGGGATGACTAGAGCGCCTGTTTTGAGGTTTGGATCGGCCAGGAGGGCCGCTGACCTCAAGCTTTTCTTGGAGAACCCGGCGAATTTCGGGAAACTGTCCACTGTATTTAACAGGTTTGTGTTCCCTATTTGCTGTTGGGTCTAACTGATTGAATTGAATTTATTATAGTTCTAGGCTTTCAGATTCTGTTTCGATGATCATATTGCATTATTGGCTGGTTGGCCTTCTTGTTTGCTGTGTTACACCAAAGAAAATGACAGTTGGAAACTAGTCTAGGTATTTGGGATTGAATACTTTACTTGATACTCATTACTGAGCTGGTTTGAGGTGCAAGACTTAGACTTGAGAGTGAAAATAAAGCGGCTTTCAGATTTTGAAATGGGATGCCAATGCGTTTCCTTTTTTCTTGCAGTTCTAGCAATTATGCCAAGCTCCAACATATTAAGTGTGCCATTGCTGGTAAGAATCTGTACACGAGGTTTACGTGCAGCACGGGTGATGCTATGGGGATGAACATGGTTTCCAAAGGAGTCCAGAACGTCTTGGAGTTTCTCCAGGATGGTTTCTCTGACATGGATGTTATTGGCATTAGTGGTAAGCTTCTTTTTGCTGTTGATGAGTTTGACATCACTCTAGGGCACAGTTGTGTATTTGTTCATGTTAGGTATTCAGTTTAGTCTAGTTCGGACTGTTATATAATGGTTTTTTTGGACTTTATATTCAGGCAACTACTGCTCGGACAAGAAACCCGCAGCCGTAAACTGGATAGAAGGAAGGGGCAAATCTGTTGTTTGTGAGGCAGTCATCACAGAAGAGGTGGTGAAGAAGGTTCTGAAAACAAATGTGGCGTCCCTTGTTGAGCTCAACATGCTCAAGAACCTCACTGGCTCAGCCATGGCGGGTGCTCTTGGTGGGTTCAATGCTCATGCTGCCAACATTGTGTCTGCTATCTACATAGCCACTGGCCAGGACCCGGCTCAGAATGTGGAGAGCTCTCACTGTATTACCATGATGGAAGCTATTAATGATGGAAAGGACCTTCACGTCTCCGTGACCATGCCTTCTATTGAGGTACACAGCTTCTGCCTTCTCTTACCCGATTGAATCATCTGCAATCTCACTAAGTTGTAAATCTATCTAGAGTTCAGATAATCCAGTTCTGATGTGTTTGATTTTGACCGCAGGTTGGAACAGTTGGTGGAGGTACGCAGCTTGCTTCCCAATCAGCCTGCCTTAACTTGCTTGGAGTGAAAGGGTCAAACAAGGAGACTCCCGGAGGAAATGCAAGGCTCCTGTCGACGATCGTTGCTGGCTCTGTCCTCGCTGGGGAGCTCTCTCTCATGTCAGCCATTGCTGCTGGACAGCTTGTGAATAGCCACATGAAGTACAACCGATCGAGCAAAGACGTCACCAAGCCGTCGGCCTGAGAGGTTTATCCTAAATGAATATCAACAGATGGGAAATGAAACATCATCAAGCTGATGGGGAAAACCAGAAGAGGAAAATATCAATGGAGACGGGTGAGGAAGGATGCAGAGAATCGTGGAGAACGGAGAAGGCATTGTCTTTGTGATAGGATTCGATTTAATCTCTTGGTTTTTATCCGTTTGATAGCTTTATCTACAGTTTATAATGTATCTAGAATTTGTTGGGGAAGAAAGAGCTTTGTGATGTTTCTGTTAAATTCTCATTGCTGACGTTGATGTTCTGTATTTTGTGTTTGTTGCAATGAACAAGAAGATATATTTCTGATATGATCATCTCCTTGATTGAAATTCTCCAACTTATGCCATTGTTAGAAAGAATCAAATTCCAAATCCATATCTACTCTTTTAACCATGTAATGCAGGCTGACAAATTCGATAATACTGATTGGCAGAGTTTATACCCAAGTGCTCGAATTCAAAACTCCCCCGGATTAAACACTTCCAATTGAAACAAATGTACATAAGTCACTCTTTTTAATCAGCTACTCTTAGGTGCCTCAAGTGTTTTGGATGGAACAACAACCTTAACCTGTCAGATTTGACATTAAAGATGCCTGCGGAAAGTATCAAACTTAGACGAGTGGAGACTTTTGTCTGTTCTTGATGGAGGTGATTTAAGCATCTTGCAAAAATCTAATTTCATCCATAACAGAATAATTGACATTTTGGTCAATTTAACACTTTTTAAGAAACATAAAAGTAGAAAGAGGAATATTTTAAATTTTAACAAATAAATAATGTGGAAATAAATTAGACCAACGAAAAAAAAAAGAATAAATATGAGAAGTTAGAGGTAGAATATCTTGAAAATCAAATATAATTAATAAGATAAATTGATAAAATTAGAAATTTTTATAATTAATGTTGTTCAGAAGCTCAATTATTTTATTACGGAGGAAGAGTAATAAGTTGGTGGCTTCCATGTTTTGGCCAGAGATAATGGGTTGTCTTTACAAATTTAACAGCTACTAATGAATACAAGGCACATGTAATCGTGTATAGCAACAACAAAACAATACAAGTCACAACCAGCAACAAAATGAAGAGGTCCTCAAGGAAAAGGAAAAGAGATGAATAAAAACAGGTTGTATTTGGGTTTGGAACACCAATTCATAATTTATTTTTCTTGAGTAAAGACTAACGTCGCTATAACATGCCATTTTAAAAAAAAAAATTTATTCTTATTATTAATAAATATGAAATTATATATAAAAAATAATAATAAAATTTATATTTTATAAAAAAATAGTTTATTAAAAGCGTGTAAAAAAGGTCAAAACTTTCATTGAGAATTAATTGTGTCTTAGGATTAGACCTGTCAAACGGGTCACTTGTGTCGGGTTCGGGTCGAGTCACTTCGTGTCCTAGGTAAAACGGGTTCCGGGTATATCCGGGTTGACTCGAACCTGGGTTTGACCGGGTTTCGGTTCATTTCGTATCGATTTCGAATTTGTCAATTTTTTCCTTTTTAAATTAAAAAAATCGTGATTTGATAATTTTGCTATAATTTTAAAATTAAAGATGTGATTCATAAGTTCTAGTGCTTATAATTATATACTAAATCTGATCCAAAATATGTGATTTTTATTATTTCTCATAATTTTTTATAAAATGTAACAATATATAAAATATCAAAATTTTAAATAATTTTTTAAAAACAATTTCATGCAATTCGTAATAAGCATAGACTTGTTTTAATATTTTAATATTTTTAAGAATTTTTATCTTCTTAAAAAAATGTGTTGAAAAATAAAAATTCAAATACCATCGATCGGACGGAGTATTACACAATACAAATAAATATAAAAGTTGATTTGAAAATGAAAGATCAAGTGATTGTAATTATAAAATGTAATAAATTGGAATCTCTATTTAAAAATTTAATCATATATAATTATAAATCAACAGGGTCAATCGGGTCACAATTACCGGGTTAATCGGATCACCGGATCAAAAGCCAGATTACCCGGAAAATTTCCAGATTTTCGAGTTTGGATCAGAAAAAATTTCCAGGTCAAAATTTCCGGGTTCTGATCGAAAAATTTCCGGGCATTTGGATTGGGTCAACCGGGTCGGATTGTGTTTTGACAGGTTTACTTAGGATACATGACAATTTTGTGACACAAAATGTAATCGGGTTATTAACATTTTCTGACAACCTCGAAAATTTGTTACTCCCTCTGTCTCATATTAACTGTCGTATGTCTTTTTATGCACGTTTTTTAAGGAGCGAAAAACTTTAAAAAATATTATTATTTTAATTAATATTTTTATATAATGTTATACTTATTACTACTAAGTATCAAATTATATATAAAAAATTAATTAAAAAAATAATATTTTATAGAGTTTTTCGCTCCTTAAAAAGTATGCCGAAAAGTAAAAAGACATTTAATTTGAGACGGAGGGAGTAATACTTGAAAGATACACGAGGTTGATGGCTATAATTAGTAGGAGTTATAAATTAAACCAATTGCATGCGCACGTTGGAACAGTATTCTCAACTCGCTTCCCAACCTAGCCACAAAGAACCATCCTTTCACTAACTCATGTCATTCTCAAATCCTGAACTAAGCGACAACAGAGACCAAAGCTTCAACTATTTAAATTTGAATTGGCTTGGATCAACTGGCATGACTATGAAACCATTGTCAAGGATACTTGGCGTATCGACCCATCAAGCTCTAACCTATTTAAACTCAATAAGAAATTACAGAAACTCAAAAGGAAAAGTAAAATTTAGTGTCAACGCCCTTTGGGAAACATATTTCGCCAAATCTCCTCGGTTGAAAAAGACCTTCATGAGCTCCAACAAAGGCTTTACCAAAACTACGATCCCATTATGAACAAAAAACATGAGCGACTAATCAAGAAGCATACTAAACTCATCAACTTCCAAAAAAATTGCTGGGAGCAACGAGCAAAAAGAACCCATCTTAAGGCCATAGATGTAAACACAAAATACTTTCATCGAATTGCAACAGGCAGACGAAATCAAAACACAATCCCCATCTCCATATCTCATGGAAGCCACCACCGAACACCATTTCAACTGGTGTAAACTGATTTGTGTTTTTACAAAATCTGCAGAATCTCCTAAAAACCCTTACCGAACACAACCTAATTCGTATATTTCTATGATGATTCTTCAAGATAATAGCTAATAGGTTGTAGCAAACTAATGAAGTAGCAAAATAAAGTAAATAGAATAATGCTTACAAAGTAGAGATAATATATTAGAGAAGCGCTTCACCTATAATTCTTGACACAGGTTAGGGTTCATTATCCTTGGGTTGATTTCAATATTATTTCTAAGGTTATGCTGACTTACCTAGGCTAGATTGTTCCGCAAAGATACAATCACTTATTCAATTTGGCATCACTGAAGAATAGCATAATGAACCGAGTACATATCCCAATTGGCACATTAATTCAATGCAATTAGGAATCAAAAGGAACAACTCAATTAACCCTAATTTCATCTACTACAAAGACAATCGAAACATCACTGGATCAATTACTTTGTTTGCTATCAAGAAACCAACAACGGATTCATAGCATAGATGCAATTCCGAACATGGTTATCAATCATAGAAAGGAACACAAATACACTTATAAATAACTAATTAAAATCAAATCCTCACAATTCATTCAACTATGTATTGGAATCACATGCGAAACTATGAGTTTAGCAACTCATAGGCAAATCCGCTCTTATTCTCTCCACAGGTTCAAACGCAACTCTCCTCTCTATAATTGTTGTCTCTCCCTCTCAAAAGATAGAAGAATAACTTAAACAGGGTCTTGCAAAACCCTAGGGAAATAATAATAATAAACTAATAATAATAGTCTTCGGACTTAAATAGGCATTCGTAGAACACGACACACTGGCGGGTGCCGGTGGAAAAGCAGCGGGCGCCACTCCTCTAGCTCTGCGATTCTTCCTTTGCTTCAACATTGTGATCTCTTGCTCCCTTGATGCTTCTTCATTGGCCTTCCTTATGATCCAAAATCAGTCTTTAAGATCTCCGAAGTCTCTCTTCAAGCTCGGATTATAAAACTGCAGAATAAACACTAAAAGGCGTAGATTTCGATCTCGAATACTTCACATGAAAAATAATGGAAATAGGACAAACCATATGCAATATGAATACTTATATGCAATAAAAACTATCTATAATGCCTATCTAAAATATGCATTATCAACTTCCTCTCTCGGGCGAACTCCACGGATCGACGATTTCAGATCCATGGGGCAACCAAAATGTCACCATCTTCTTCCTCCCTTTCAAATTGGAAACAAAGAAAGTGCTGACAACCAATATCTCTCGTCCTCCTCATCCTCTTCACCTCTCCGTCCATCACCACAGGCGTCAGGCAACATCTCCATTGGTTGTTCCGGTGGTCATTTAAAGGCCTCAAAGTTAGTAGAGATCTGATCGACATCGGCGGTGTTAGCCTCTCTCTATTCGAATGGAAGGAGCGATCTCAGCCTCTCTCTGTCTGACTGGAAGGAGCGGTGGAGTCTCTCGGTGGTGGCGGTTCCTCTCATCCTCGCCACTGGTCCCCTCAACACATACTGACAATCGAAGTCAGTCGGAGTCCGATGCAGTGAAGTCAGTCGGATATCTCAGCCATCGCTATTGTCAACCTCTCTTCATCTGACTGGAAATTGGTGGAGTCTCTCGGTGGTGGCGGTTCCTCTCATCCTCGACACTGGTCCCCTCGCCACGTGTTGATAATCGAAGTCAATCGAAGATCTCAGCCATCGCCATTGTCAGCCATCGAATTTCTTTCCCCATCCATGGATGCTCGAAGTCGCGCGCCACTAGTCCCCTAGCTACAAATCGACATCACCGAGGACAAAGCAAGAGAACGAGGGCGGGACGAAGAACAAGGCGCCACTGCAGGGGATCTGAGGGAGACGTGAGAGAAATATGAGAGAAATAGGCCAGGGTTATTCAGGGGTATTTGTGTTTTTTAAAAAATATTGTCAACTTTTAACAAATTTGAATTCAGCATTGTCAACTTTTATTCCTATTAAAATTTTGTGCTATCAATCTATATTTAAACCACAATTTATGAATTTTTTTGTCACACTTTTCAATCCTATTAAATTTTTATCCATTTACAAATGATATATTCTTTAAAAAATTTATAATTTTCTTTAATAAAATATGATATTCACACTACAGTTTCTTTTAATATATTTTTAAAAAATGTCTTTATACCCACTTGAACAAAAATTGAGGTCCGATATCTATCGGCTGGCGCTGTCACTATCTGCTATACACGAGTTTTGAATGGCAAAATCAGAGAGAGAGAGAGAGCAATTTGGGAATTAAAATCAACGTCCATCCTCCAATTGCCATGGTTTGATGAGCTATGTGTGGACGGTGTTTTCGTATAAATGCTTGAAGGGTCAAAAGTCTCAAACTACCCAACGATTAATGGGCCCATCACGTGCTTCATCCTTCATGTCTTCTACCTCGCCATAAACTCATCCTCCATGTTTATTGTCTTCTACCTCGCCATAAACGTTTCGTTGATTAACTAACACACGTCATGTATTAAGAATCGCAATCATTATTTCTATATACACATTTTTAATTAAAAAAAGCTCCGTAATACTATTATGAAGAGAAAATATTCTTATTTGATCATACATTATATCGCATATATTAACTCAAGTGACAATTTTGGTTGTAACTTCATTATGAGTATATGATTATTGAAATCGATACTTGGTACATTTTTAAATAAAAATGTCCATCAACTTAAATATTATTGGATCTTGAACAACTATGCACTAAATTATTATCAATATGGGTTAAGTGGATAGTTTCCACACCTAATCGTTAGTTATATTGAGAATTTTGATTCAAAAAGATATCAAAATCATATTTAATGGAAAATGTTGATCTATTTAAATATGTATTGTGTAATATGAAAACCAAAATTAATTCAATATGTAAATAATATCAATAATTAAATTTATGTAAATAGTTTATTTAAATATGTATTATGTATTATTGGCAACTAATCATATACATGTTAGTCTTTTATTGAAATAATACAAACTTATGTAAAATCACTATAAATTTGCATCTCTTATGTTCAATGTACAATGACGTTTTGGAGACGAATGTGATAAATTTAAGATGGGAAATATATATTTAAACTTTTTAAAAATACAATCGATCATTAAGAAATTATGTTCAATGTAAGTATACATTTTCGGAGATGATTGTGATAAAATTAAAATAGAAAAGATATATTAAAAAATACCTTCATGTCATTTCTCTCATTGCTCTTTTCACTAATATGCTTTTACCTCTCTATCCATAGCACTACCTTACGATGTCATAGAAAATAGGTCTCTTAATTAACAAGGACATGGCGTCATAAATAGGCCACCCAACGCAAAACACATTTGGTCCCTGTACAAGAATCATCGCGAATAGAGTACCTGGTCAGACCTTGGCCAGGCTCCACACCCTAAGTATTCTCAATCTAGATCGTCTCGTGATCAAGATAATTAACGTAAGCGTACATGGAATCCATAACAGGTCCCAAAGTACCTCGTGGCTCTTCGGGGCTCAAACAAGCAGCTCGCTGGGACAAACACCTCTCCTCTAACAGCGCCACGTGTAATACCTAGCTCCCTAGCATGAGGGCATGCGTTACACGTTTCCCTTGTTAAACCACGAGGTTTCCAGCAAGATGCTCGCTTGGCCTCCCTATAAATACCCCCCTTCGACCCCAAAGAAGGGGATCCGATTCAAGAGAGAAGAAGAAGAGCTCTGCATATCTCCCCGACTTAAAACCCCCGGAGTTGAGTTCTTAAGGTATTTGATCGGAGAAGAACGTTCTTGGGATAAGAACATCACATGACTTCCTCTAAAGACAATGATTGAACAGTGAATTAACTCATCGCGAGCCAAACTGATCACCCCCATCGCTTGGACTAATAAGTATATAATCTGATCACCGTCCATCTCAACTAGGGTTTGCTGGTATTTTAAGACATTTTGTCATCATGATGAGGTAATAAGTATAGGTGAAATTCTATGATTGCGTCATTGGCGCCGTCCATGGGAACCTTTCACGACGAGAGGTTCCGCGTAGCGATACACTTCTTTACATTACGTTCCTTTAGTTTCTTTTATAACATTCTTTTTTACTTCTTTACTCCTTTCATTCTTCATAAACCTCACCTAAAATGTTAAATAACATTGCTTACTGCCCTTCTAAACACTAGTAATCTTGCATGAATCATGAATTTTACACTGTTCAGGGAAGAGTTCGGAAATCAGCATCATGATCTCGAAGAAAGCAACGACCTCAACACAACGAACACGAGAACATCCCTCAACAACCTCCCTGGGATACAGCGCAACATCCCCCATTTGCTCCCTACGGAATGTGGGGTGGTTGCACCCCATATCAATTCTTCGCGGGGAATTACCCGAAAAATCCATACTTCAACCAACAAGCAAATGGGATGCCATTCCAGCGTTACCCTCATGCCTACTATCAACAACAGGGTCGTATACCTACGACGATCAATCACTTCCCCAACCCTGCTGGCGGTCCTCTTAATCCAGGTCCGGAACACAACAAGAACGTCAACAAGATTGCCCGTTGCTTCAACACCAGGGATGTGTCATCGCGTTCAAATTCCTCTGAAGCACCTGGGCAAACTCGCAAAGGTGAACCAACTTTCTCATCCACTTTTTGCAGAGAAATATGCGAGGCGCACGTTCCCAAGAGATGGAGGGTTAGCCTTGACATAGTTCACTAATCTAGCCCGATCTTCCATCAACAACTTTGCACAGATATCAGGCACATTCGTCGCTCATTTCGGTAGCGCCCGTACAAGAAAGAGGACCATGCTAGACCTCAACTCCATCAAGCAAGGAACGGATGAATCTTTGGGGAGCTTCTTCAGCAGGTTTACCAACATGGTGGTACAGATCCCAAAATTCAATCAAGAGTCCACGAGCACAATATTAATGGGCAACCTGGCCGAATGAGACTTCAAAATCTGCCTATTCCTAAAAGAGCCAAAAAATTATGATGTTTTGCAAGAGCTCGTAACTAGACAAATCCACGCCATGGAGGCTGCCAGCTCTAGCTGTCGACCCGTTGAAGCCAGGCCACCATCCTACCACAAAGTCCCTAACAAGTACAAAGGGAGAGAAAACTTTGGGAATCAGCAACACCGAGATCCTCCCTGGCAATACCCGGTTGCCACACCGCGACCTCAGGTCCAAGAAGTCCAATACAATCAACGAACGGGACCAGGTCCACATGATGCCCCAACAAATGTGATGATGGCCCACCCCGAACAGATTTCACCTCCTATCTATGGGATTCCACTAGCTCTCCCTCAAAAGGAAGTGCCCCTTCATATTTGTGCCCCACCAACGAATCCCAATCATCCGGTCACAACGCCACAACAACACCATCCTCCTGTGGTCCCTCCCTGGCAATATAGACCACCTAACGCTCCACCACGTCCATACAATCCCCAGTATGCAGCTAGAGGAAGAGGCAGGGGAACTTACCCCCAGAATAGGGGAGGAAGAAATGGGAACAAAGGAGGAGGATACCGACCTCCACTAAGAGACACAAGAAATGTCCCTGAAGCAAGGTCCTCGTCCAACCGACCTGAACATTCCAACCAGGATCGCCGAAAACCTCCTTCCCCAAATGGATGCATCAACACCATCGCGGGGGGACCTATGACATCAGGCACCAATAAGCAGGAGAGAAAAAACTATGTAAGAGAAGCCAAGCGCCCTCCGTCCGAAGCCAGTGTCAAACAAACATCCAATGCACACATGGTATTAAGTTTTTCCGTTTCTGACGCTCGTGACCTAAGGATGCCACACTCGGATCCTATGGTCATTCATGTGCATCTAGGGACCAAGACGGTCAAGCGAGTGATGATAGACACAGGTTCATCCATGGACGTCCTTTGCTGGGATGCCTTTGAGCAACTTGGGATCGCTGAATGCGCTTTGCATCGCTGCTCGGGAAAACTAGTGTCTTTCTCCGGAGACGAAGTTGAGGTGGCTGGAACAATCGAATTGGCCCTGAAGCTAGGGACTGCTTCCAATAGAAGAACCCACATGATTGAATTTAAAGTGGTCCGACTACCATTCATTTACAACGCCATCATGGGCTGGGTAAGTCTTTTCAAATTCCAAGTTGCATGCTCCATCTATCATTTTAGCATCAAGTTCCCATGCACTGATGGAAAGGTGGATAAAGCACGAGGGGAACAGGCAAAAAGTAGAGTTTTCTACTTGGCCTCACTAAAAAAGGGGCACGGCCGAATATTCGCGATTGATAAAAACGGTAAAGGGTCTTTGAAAGAAGAAGCGGCTGATGAGCACGAGCAAGAGGCCACATTCGAACAACAACAAGCGGAACTGGATGTTTGGCCCGAAAAAATAGCTGACAGAATCGTTGAGGCAAAGATCGCTTTTCTCCCTTCCCCAACAAGACCGAAACGCTGTACCACAATCACAATTTAATTGGTCCTTCTTTAAATCGCCTCAAGAATATGTTGAAAGGATCAAGTGATGTTTTTGTATGGTCGCCGCAAGACTTGAAAGGGCTTCCGCGAGAAACTGCAGAGCATTCTTTAAGACTCAATCGTGATGCGAAGCCTGTATGCCAAAGAAGGAGAATAATGGCTGCCGAAAAATCAGAGGCAACAAAACAGGAGGTGCACAAACTTCTACAAGCCGGATTTATTCTCGAGATAAACGATTCGACCTGATTATCAAATGTGGTGTTGGTAAGAAAAAACAGCGGTAAATGGAGAATGTGTGTAGATTTCAAGGATCCGAACAAGGCTTGCCCAAAGGACAGCTTGATGAGACCCGAGGACTGGGGTCGAGCAAGGCTCGAGCTTTCGAACACTCTTTTTGTGGGGCTAATTTTTGGAATAATTGGAAACTGAAAAAAAGGGATATGTGGAGCAAGATTCGTAGGCCTCTCACCCTTGAATCTCCTACACTTGATCTAAATCCTCTCGGAATCGCACTCCGAGGATCTCGACCATTTGACACCTTCGCCTCTCACTAGGATGTCACCCTCGGCCTCTCACCAAAGGGTTCGCTCTTAGCCTCTCACCAAGAACTCGATCCTTAACCCGGAATCATAGGAAGTTATTTAGTGGCTTAACCTTTAACTCGACTCAACTTGACTTTATTTAAAAAGAAGGTTTTACAACCAATATATAAGATGAAAATAGAAGCCCCAAAAATCTCTAAACGATGTGGGATTATTAGAATAGAAAAACTCAAGGAAAATTCGTCCAGACTTGAGCTTCTGAATTAAACGTCAAATTCGAGCATCTTTGGGGCTGATTCGGAATAAACGTTCTTCATGGAAGTTGTAGCCATTTAAAATAGTTTTCCAACAAGTGCTCAAGGGCTTCAATCGGAATTCTATACAGCCCAAAAGAGCCAAAATACCACGGTGTTGCCATGCTGTTTTCTCAAATAAGAGTTGATATTCGGCTCCAACGGCAAAGCTTTGTAAGATAAATGAATCGAGCACACTGACCACTAGGATCACATCACAGATACCCTTTTCCGTCCATCGATGAGCCGGTGGACACCACAGTAGGGCACGCTACGCTAAGTTTTCTGGATGCCTACTTCGACTACAATCAGACCAAGACGAGTCCTCGCGATGAGAAAAGCAATGCCTTCATCACCAACCAGGGGACTTTCTGATATAAAGTAATGCCATTCGGGCTCAAGAACGCTGGTGTCACCTTCCAACGAATGATCGAGAAAGTGTTTGTATCTCAGATCGAAAGAAACATTGCAATTTACTTCGATGAAATCATGATCAAAAGCCTTACAAAGGAAGATCACTGCAATAATCTACAAGAAACTGTCAACACTCTGAGGAGAAATCACGTTTGTCTGAATCCAGAAAAGTGTGTTTTTGGAGTAGATTTTGGGAAATTCCTGGGTTTCATGATAAGTAACCGCGGGATAGACGTAAACCCTTCAAAAGTACAAACCATCCTCGACATGGCTCCTTCTAAAACGCTGAACGACATCCATAAATTGAACGGATTTATCAACTATTTGAGCATATTCTACTCGCGATTAGTCGACCAGTCCCTACCTTTCTTCGAACAGCTGAGAAAGAAAAGTCTGGTCGAATGGACTGCCACCTTGGATAAAGCTTTCAAAAGTATGAAGGAATACTTAGCAACTTTGCCCACTCTTCATTATCCGCGCGAGCCTGAAGCTCTAAAGCTATACCTCGTTGTCGGATTGACCACTATTAGCACGGTGCTCACTAGGGAATCCAAGCTTCCTATTTATTTCGCCAGCAGGGTCTTACAACTAGTTGAATCCAGATACACCCCGATAGAGAAGAAGACCCTATATGTGGTTTTTGCAGCGCGAAGATTGAGGCCTTATTTCCAGGCTCACACCATTGAGGTACTCTTTGACCTGCCCCTCCATCAGATCCTGCACTCACCATCCCTTTCGGGAAGAATGGTTAAGTGGGCAGTGGAGCTTTCCGAATTTGACATTCATTTCAAACCCGGAAAATCTCGTTTGGCCCAGGCCTTGGCCGATTTTGTTGTCGAAGTTGTTTTTACAGTTTCTCAGAATCGCGATGGAGAGGATTGGGTTATTAACGTCGACGGATCGGTATCTGTAAGAGGAGGCGGAGCCAGGGTTACTATCACAAGCCCGAGTGGGGAGATAACATATTTATCCTTCCAGTTATTATTCGAAGCTACCAACAACGAAGTAGAATATGAAGCCTTAATCTCGGGTATTGAAAAGGCACTGATCAACGGGGCTCGATAAGTCCGAATTTTCACGGATTCAGAAGTATTCGCTTTACAAGTTAAAGGAGAATATGAAGCAAAGACAGGAATGCTTCCTGAATATTTGGCCCGCGTACAAACCCTCACTGCCGCCTTTGAAAAATGTTCCATTTCATCCATCCCTCGCGAGAAGAATGAGCGCGCCGATACACTGGCCAGAATAGGAGCCACACTACCTCTGGGGTTGAGCGATCGCGTGGTAATTGAACAAAAGCATGCTCGAGGAATCCATCAGGGGGTCTTCAAAATATCCAACCTCGGAGACTGGCGGATACCTCTCCTAGAATACATAACTGAAGGAGCCTTGGTAGATGAATTACAAGGCAACCAAAGCATCAGAAGAAGAGCGGCCCGCTTTCGAGTCAGAGATGGCCGATTATACAAAAGAGGTTTTAACCTCCCGGACCTCCTTTGTTTCTCAAACCAAGAGGGTCTTGATCTCATCCATGAACTACACGCATGTCTCTATGGCAACCACCAAGGATAGAGAGCAGTGGCATCCAAAATAACGCATTTAGGCTACTACTGGCCCTCTCTCAGAGCGAACACTGAAATGGTTATTCACATATGTGACCCTTGCCGGTGACATGCATCACTCAATCATCGCCCTCCTCATCCATTGAAGTGCATATCCGCGTCATGTCCGTTCGCGATGTGGGGAATGGATATTTTGGGTCCTTTCCTAACGACACCAGGCAAGCTACGCTTCATTATAGTAATAGTCGATTACTTTACAAAGTGGGTAGAAGTTGAGGCCATGACCACGATCACATCGGAAAAAGTGCGGAAATTCCTCTGAAAAAATATGATTTGCCGATTTGGGGTCCCCCAAGCTATCATCACCGATCACGGTCCTCAGTTTGACTGTGAGGGAAATCACGATTTCTGTGTCGGCCTCCACATCGATTTTTTATTTTCGTCGGTGGCTTGCCTGCAATCCAATGGACAGGCCAAAACCACAAATCGCTAAATTTTGAATGCTCTAAAGAAAGGTTATGGACAGCAAAAGGAGAGTAGGCTAAGATCTTGCCACTGGTACTATGGTCATATAAAACCTCAGCCAAGAGTCCCACTGGAGAATCACCATTCGCGATGGCGTTTGCAATCGATGCGGTCATCCCAGTAGAATTGCTGATTCCATTAGCTAGAATTGTTGATTTCGGCAAAGACACCAATGATGAAGCCCTTGAATTAGAACTCCAATTACGAGAAGAAAGAAGGGACACAGCTTGTCTCAAAGCAAACGAATATCAACGACGACTAGACGAGGGATACAACATGTTTTCATACGCCCATTACAGAAAGAAGACATGGTCCTTCGACAAGCAGCAACGGGGGGGGGGGGGGGAATTGAACCAAAATGAGAAGGTCCATACGTCATCCACAAAGAAGTAGGCAGAGGTTCTTTCAAGCTTCAAAATTCAGAAGGCGCAATCCTCACGAAGTCGTGGAACGCCAAGAATCTCAAGGCTTATTTTTGGTAAAGGTTAGGCATGTTAGAATTCTGGTGACTTAGATTTTCAATGTATAGGGGTCACCAGAGTTCCCAATTGGGTATACCACTTCATATATATAAATGAAAGTTTCAAACCCAAGAACGAATGTCGCTACGCATAAATTTAGCAATCGCGTGTCTTTCGAACACGGATGTGTGAGTAAGCCTCCAAGGAGAATAAATGTAGCAATCGCGTGTCTTTTGAACACGGATGTGCAAGTAAGCCTCCAAGGAGAATAAATTTAGCAATCGCTTGTCTTTCGAACACGGATGTGCAAGTAAGCCTTCAAGGAGAATAAATTTAGCAATCGCGTATTTTTCAAACACGGATGTGCAAACAGCCTCCAAGGAGAATAAATATTTCCATAGCATACATCCTTGTTCATTAAGTAATCCGAAAATTTAATAAAAAACAACATGTTCTTTTCCTTTTCCTTCTTATTACCATTATCGATTCGTTTTATCACAATATCGTGTTTTGAATTTCTATCGGTCGCGATCAAATGGTTGTAAAAAATATAACGTCCTAAGATAGATCGCGCAAGCTATTTCAGTCAGACCTCTGGTAGGCTTGGCAAGAGAAAATTCTTCAAAACACACATTTCTCGAAGGAAATAAGCAAACAGAACCCCAAAGTATATACGCAAACGTGATTATCATAGCATTTCCAAAGCGAGGTACAAAAACAATTAAGCATAACAGAATTCCCGCAACAAACAGGGGAATGACAAGCTAGAAAAGAACTAGAAACCAAATCCTAGCCCAACCTAACGAACTCATTCACTACTCCCCTCATACTTGAAAATAATAAGGGATCCCCCAACACGCAAACCGCTATCCTCGGCAAAAGCACGCCAACCTTCAGTAAGGATATAATGGTCCTGGCTATCTCAGAATACCCTCACTTGAAATTCTCTCCCAGTGGGAGAAACTAAGCAAACACGATTCAATGCCTCGCGACCATACTGAGCACCAAAAGATTCAGGCAACAACTGCAAAACACCAAAACAAGGATTAACCCAGAAATAAACAAAAATTACAAAGGAAAGGCCAAAGAGCTACCATATACTCCAGTTTCTCTTCAGAATCAATGGAACGAAAAAAGTCACGATGACGAGGATGGGGAGAAGTCATAATTCCTCACTTTGAATTACAAAAATAGAAGCAAAACGCAAAGACAATTGCCCAGGGCTTTATCTTATATCATATTTTTCGACAAATAAAGCAAATCATCTATTTCAATTGTATCGTCACATCATAGAAGAGAGACTGTATCCATCCAAAACATCTTTCCAAGATCAACTGCATGCGAAACAAGTGGTGAGATCTCAAAGCGTGCCTCTGCTACACTGGCCACCCGCATCGTATCGGGAACGGTCACATCCAAGTCAGAAACAAACAGAACATGAGTATCAAAATCATATTTAAATATTATTACATAAAAAGATCATTACATAAAACCTCGTGATTACACGAAACTAATTACGTAATTAGGATTGACCAAAGTACGACACAAAAATAGTTACACTATCATCACGATCTCATAAGCCCTACTCATCCACAAGAACAAGAGTTTTGAAGCGATGTCCTCCCACATACTGAAAAAACACCATTGATGCTCCAACGCGAACATCATTGTTGATCGTAAATCTTCCTCGACCTTCAGACAACCACCAGCGATTTGAGCTATCCTTAAAAACCCCAACGCAAAAGTTTTGATCAGTTGAGGAAACTTAGCAAACATGGTCGGATACAACATGGCCATACATCCTTTCGAAAGCTCAAGGGAGAGGCTGCAAAACAAAGAGCATTACTTCGTGAGGATTCAAACCCAAGCAGATGTAAAGCGCAACAAACATGGAGATCTTACCAAATGTTGGAGCCTTTCCTCTACGTCAACACAATGGTAAAAATCTCACATTTCAGAGTTGGAAGGCGCCATCTCTCTACCAAGCAATAATAATAAACAAAACAGATAGATAAACAGATTGCTACAAACACCACACCTTTTTATATCCGGAATAAAGCAATACAAACCTCGAAAATCGGCAAACACATTTAGTGCATGCGTTGAACTGGGAAGGAAGTCCGAATTGGAGATTTCCCTAGATACTCTACATGGCCTGCACATGGAAAAAATCTTTTCAGAACCCGACCAAATCCATTGGAGCATTTCAAATCCGGAAATAGTCATTTATCACAAGAATATTCGGGCCAAACCCCCCTCCACCACTATAAAAGGTCATTTCCTATAAATAAAGGGCACACCCTGATCTACAAAAAACAAGCACTTACAAAATAAGAGAGATGGCAACTAATACCGCAGATCAAAATTCAAACAATCCCCTTGTTGTGGATATCCACTTAGTAAGGGACGAGCAATACATACGCATGATGTTACCATATTGCTTCAGTGAGCATTTTAAGCCCAGGTACTCGAGCAAATATTCTTATCCACCCATATCGTCAAAGATTTCCCTGTTTCTATCACAGGAGGTGCGTATGGATCCCACTGGGTAACATGGGGATGGAGAAACTTTGTCGAAACTCACGGCCTAAAGCTAGAAACATCCATAATTTTCACTCACCTGGGCGAAGCAAAATTCGAAGTCCATTTTTCGGACAAAGAGGGCTACGACATCGAAGAAGAGATTGATGCCGCCGGATATGATGGACCAGAAGCAAATGGTTTCCATTGAATCTAATTTTTTAGTTCGCTAGGTTGTACTTTTATTTTATGCAGCCTGATGTAGACACGAACTATCAATAAAAGCCCTGATTTCACTATGTGATTCGGTTTTGTTTCTCTCTCAAATACAATCTCCTCAACGCCCAAGGACGCTAAAGATTGTTTTTAGGTCTATCCATCGCGTAAATTACGCTGGAGATCACCTAAGTTTTGATTCAGTTTTAATTCAATCTCCTCAACGCTCAAGGACGCTGGAGATTGTTTTTAGGTCTCTCCTTCCCGTAAATTACGTTGGAGATCACCTAGGTTTGAATTCAGTTTTAATTCAATCTTCTCAATGCCCAAGGACGCTGAAGATTGTTTTTAGGTCTCTCCATCACGTAAATTACACTAGAGATCACCTAAGTTCTATTCAGTTTTAATTCAATCTCCTCAACGCCCAAGGATGTTGGAGATTGTTTTTAGGTCTCTCCATCGCGTAAATTACGTTGGAGATCACCTAAGTTTTATTTCAGTTTTAATTCAATCTCCTGAACATCCAAGGACGCTGGAGATTGCTTTTTAGGTCTTCCAATCGCGTAAAGCACGCGGTCGATTACCTAGATTTTAATTCAATAATGATGACAACTTATCAACAAACAAAGGTGACACGCTCACTCTGGTTTATTTACTATACTTAGTCCCCCACTACTCCGTTTAACACCAAACGGAAAAATCAACGTCACCATTTTGATCTGGACCATGGTTCACGGCAACAACATTGAAGCAAGAGTGCCCTTCATATTCGAAGATCAAGCGTGTTCCCATCTAAAGCTCATTAGAAACAACAAACTCAGGCCAACCTGATGTAAACCAGTAATTATGAAGGCCCAAGGGCTCAGCCACCACCATAAATTCTTCATCTACTCACGTCCATAGCGGTACAAGGCCAAGGGCGTCGTCACCATAATCACGATACACTTGCGGCAACGACTACAACGAACAATAAAAATCTTAGAAAAAATCAATTCTCAGGTATAAAACCAAAGCATTTAATAAAAACTCAATAGCATGTACAAGTGTCCCTCTACCACTATATCTAGGGTAAATCCTCTCACGCGAGGAATGGTTTGACCTGGGATATCTATCGGCAAGGCAGACATCATTATTGCCAAACTGCGCCACAAATTACCAAGGAACTCTCCCATTTCTAGTAATAGATAGGATGCGCACAACGAAGTCCACCACAAGTACACCTTATCCGCTCCACGAGCTTGATAGGGATCAATAGTAATGACAGAAACCACCTGGAAAACGTATCCCTTGTTCAAAGAACACCAACAAACGAACAAACAAACGTAACACACCTAGTGACATGGAAAACTAGCGCGCAACACGCACCTACTAGCTTCAGGACAGCTCAAGCCAACCTAGAAGGGTAATGCTTATCTCCGCAAGCAATGACCTAATATAAAGAAAGAGTTCCCCCTCTATAACAAGATACGTCCAGGAAAAGAGGGAGAGAAACAATGCCAAGTATCAATATAATTACAGGCGAAGTACCCCTACCTACCTTCATTACAAATACAATGCTTTTTTCCAAATCCAAAGTTCATCCAAATCATCCTCAGAGAAAGCCAACTACATAGGCTCCCCTTACCTTACATATTTAGAGAATTCGAAGACGATGTAATAAACCAAATAATCCTATGTTCTCCTTCAAACCAAGAATTCCTGGTTTTGGTCGAAAGATATGAAGGGGACTGGTTCTCTCTATCAGCAGGATGGTGATCTTTCACGACATCTAACAACCTAAGAATAGGAAGTTGCCTCACTTTCGAATACCAAGGAGAATCACATTTTAATGTCACCGTAGAACAACCAGGCCCAGAAGAGAACATAGATGTACTCCCCGACTACTTGTGTTGTGAAGAAATACATATATGCGTGATATGTGATTTTCTACTTTATGTAGCGCTAAAATAAAAGTGTTTTTAGCACTTCAATATGCAATATATCTGCGAACCTTTATGTTTTGTCATCTCGCGATTAATTTCATAAAACACTCAATAACATGAGATAGGTAAGGATACCGCGAATAATTTCTCCAGCAAAGAGAAAGTAGCAGCAAGCTTAACTCTAGTCATAAGCATAAAAATGTATTAATAATAGATGGGAATCTAGAAAAAAAAAAGACAAAAAGCATAAATAGACATATACTAAAGCTGAAAGTAAAATATTCACAACATCAAAATACCATAACAAGGCATGTCGCCCGTTATGGGTAGAAATGTTTTCCCTTCCAAGAAACAAGATATGAACCGCAACAGAGCATAAAATTCGCACCACAGGCAGAAATGTTTTAAACTTGTTTCCCAAAACACAACAGATTCAAATATTTGATAAAAAGGGGAAGGATGACTTGTTAAGCGCCAATCGGATGGTCGTTGTTTTCATCGCGAAGCTGCTCAGGGTCGTCCTCACTAGCAGGAGGAGGCTCAAAGGTTGCAACTTCGTCGAGAGAAGCGTTGAGCGGCGGAGGCAGATCACGCGAAGGATCTTCAAGTTTCATGTCATCAGTATCATAACTGAGAGAAAACATTCTCACAGAGTCCCCACGATTAGCAAAATGATTCACACTCTGGGCAACCCTACCATCCACTCCCTGCATAGAGACATTGGTCAGCTTATCATAAAGGACGTCCTGACCATCTGTCTCGAGATAACCACCTAACCAACCCCGGCCGTTCTTCCTAATGAAGCCGGTCAACCACTTTTGGCCCTCATCGCTTAGCATAAATTCGTGAAGTGTGTTCTTGGTAAAAACAACATCCTCACCAGAAGTAAAATGTTCCATTTGTCCTTTCACGTTGATAAGCTCCTCGCATGCCGCCCCCAACTTAGTCTCGAGCTCCCTGATATTACTGCTTAAGCGTGTAATCTCCGACTCATGCTCATACCCAATCTCTTGGATTTTCAAAAGTTCGACTCGCGACAAATCTAGCTCACCCTTTACCACCTCCATCTCCTTTTGGGATTTTTCCAAGGCGTCTTTCAAGCCGTTGATAGTCACCTCCTGAAGCTATGCATCCTTCAACTTTTCCACTTTCACTTTCAGACTCTTGTTTAATGCCCTTAACTCCCTCACCTTTTCATCATAGTTCCTTAAGCACCCGGCCACCTCATCCCATTGCAGGTTACCCTACGACAATGTACGGAGAATAATGAACATGCCGAAATGAAATAAATAGAAAAAATAAATCGCAAAGGAGGATACCCGGCCCCCGGTCTTTAGACCCTACTCCAACAAATCTTCGTTTGTTAGATGGTGAAGATATTCCCTTTCAGCCGGGCAGCTCCTTCCAGGAATTCCCAATTTCTTAAAATCGAGCAGAACAAACCTAGGTTGCTGGTACGCAGTCATAGAAATCCCTGATGAGGTGAATGGCTCGGCACTTAGAAGGTTGATGTTTCCCTCTTCCTCCCTGGGTCTTTTTTGTTCGCGTCGAATCAAAGGTAGGTCGTCCTTTGATGAACTCTGCCTATCTTCAATAGGCCTTTTCCCTTTTGAGCTCTTCGTCGCATGGGGAGAGGGGGGGGACTTGCGGGACACAGTTTGTTGCCTATCACCCACATGCAGAGTGATAGCAACAGCAGCCCTGGCAGCACCTTTCTTCTTCGCCAATTCGGAAATACTCGCTTTATCGATCAACATATCTACAAAAGAATTAAGTCACAAGGTCAGTCAAAAGAAATCATGATCAAAATAATAAGAAAGCCTAAACACCTAGACACCAACCCGGACGATGCGAGAGACTGAGCCCGGCCATCTCTAGGCGAGCCGGAGTTACAACTTCTTTCCAACGTCGTTTCGACGAGACCCCTCCCCAAAAGCGGCCCTGCATCTTTCTATCACAATGCTTTTATTTTTAGAGGGAGGGGCGTAGTTGTCGAGTGTTATCATAAAATTCAAGAAGGTTTTTGTGGGATCGCAAACAAGAACCCATTTCTTTCGACACATGGAGTTACTGGACAATCTCTCAACTATGTTCCCCGATAGGGAAGCAAATACTAGTCCCTCGCTATGTCTTAAAGAAAGAATCGAGAGAAGATGATCTACCGTCGGTGTCTGTTTAATGACGGCACACCTCATAACATAAGTAGCAAGATACATCTACACATTGAAGGCAAGCTATGTCGGACATTGCTTAATACGCTCCAAGAATTCAGAATAAAGTCGGGGTAGAGGAAGACGAAACCCCTGAAGCAAGCTTCCGAGGTGAAAAACGACGTGATCTTTGTATGTGTTTAAACATCCCCCGTTCTTGGTAGCCAAGCCAATTTCTACCCCAACCGGCCATGGATAAAGCTTAGCCACCGTCTCCAAGTGCTCAGCTTCAAGAATTGATTTTTCTCCTAATGTTTTAGTTGCGGTTGGAGCCACGCGCTTCTTGAAAATCTTTGGGAAATGAGGAGGGGCTGCAGGGGCGTAGCCAACTAGCCTTAAAAAAAAGCTACAATTGTCTACCTCTGTTTGTTTATAAGGAAGCACAGCAAAATCGCTTGGAACCACGCGGATAGATTTCTTACTCTCTTTGGCTACGCGAGATGACTCGCCTTTCCCCAGTTCATTAATAGATTCCGAGGCATGACAATACTCGGGATCGTCCCTCGCCAAAGGGCGCTTGATAGACCTGGTCATTTTCCGTCGTTTCACGCTCTGATTGGCCCCAGGATTAACTTTCTTTCTCTTCACCTCACGCGATTTTTGACCTTGCGAGGGAGGGGCAGGAATCCCTGCAGATTCTGAACCAACATCTATTGGAGTTTTCGTTCTTGTTTGCGAGGAGCTAACCTCCTCGTGCTCGTAACCCATACTTCGGTTTTGGCTATCACTTTTATTCGACATCTTAAGCTATATTCGAAAGAAAAGCCCCTGGAAAGACGTAAAGAAAGAAAAGATCAACAAGGGGAAATGACCTTTCTCGCGTCGTGATTGAAACAGATTTGGCGCCAAAAAACCCTTTCTAGGTTTATGTTGGTGCCTCACGCGCCCCTCGAGAGAGAATTGAAAAGACGTTTCCCCTCGGAGGATGACGGCTAAAAAATGCCTTTTTGTCTCCTCCGTAAAGTTTCTCGGTTCCCGAGAAGTCTCTTCCAGAAAAGCAAAAAGGAAGGGAGGCGAAAGGTCTCGACCACCCACCACCGTCGAAAATCCTCAAGGATCCCAAGAAAAACACTACCCTACCCCAACACCGCCATACTACCGCCGGACGACTTAAAATCCCCCTAGGAAAGTTAACTATAAACTAAGGGGGAAGAGAAAGAGAAGGAATGGGACACCAAGGAAGCACCCCAGTCTGAGCCCTATAACTGTCGTGCCCCTCGCTGGGGGAAGACGGTTTTCTCACTAAGGGTTTCTTCCCCCTGCTCTAAAAAAACCTAATTACAAGTACGAATCTAAAGATTAAATGAAACGTGAAGGAGATTGGAGAAACACTTACTCAAGAGAAGTAGAAAAGGGGCACCGTCAAGCTTGGAAAAATGGAAAATAAACCACCCTCTAACGCCGGCTTCGTCTCTCGAGAAACTAGAAACCCTTCGATTTTCTCTCTCCTTTCTTCTGACTTTGGAAATGTAAAATGAAAGGGCTAAAGAATGGAAACCTCGCTTATAGGTCACTAGCATGAGGGCATGCGTTACATGTGTCCTCTGTTAAACCACGAGGTCGCCAGCAAGCTGCTCTCTTGGCCTCCCTATAAATACCCGCCTTCGACCCCAAAGAAGGGGATCTGATTCAAGAGAGAAGAAAAAGAGCTCTGCATATCTCCCCTACTTAAAACCCCCGGAGTTGAGTTCTTAAGGTCTTTGATCGGAGAAGAACATTCTTGGAATAAGAACATCACCTGACTTCCTCTAAAGACAATGATTGAACAGTGAATTAACTCATCGCGAGCCAAACTGATCACCCCTATCGCTTGGACTAATAGTTATATAATCTGGCCACCGACCATCTCAAATAGGGCTTGCAGGTATTTTAAGACATTTTTTCATCACAATGAGGTAATAGGTATAGGTGAAGTTACATGATCACGTCACTACCTTCTCGCGAGTCGCAAACATGGGTGTTATGAATGACCCTGGATACTAATTAGTGCTTCGGACTCCTCACCTTGTGTTCCATCTTGCCTGAACTAATATCTCAAGCAGGGTCAATCATCCTTAACTCCTAGGTGACTAGATTTTTTTTCACTCATTAAATTTTTCATACATAAATCAATCATCATGCCATCAAACTCCAATAATAATAACAACCATATAACAACTCCAAAGATGACTTCCATTCTCAACATAATCCCTGGATAGGTAATAAGGTACAAAATGGGCAATGTATATAACATGTGGAGCAAAAATAAAGTGTAATGATATATGGCTCGTAATATGGCTTCTGTGATGCAAATAAGCATAGGTATGGGTAGGATGTATAGAAAATAAGATCATATGGAAAATATAAAGTCATCCATCCTCTTATCATGCATATGTGAAAAACAACATCAATTTTACCTCATTTCATGGTTTTCTAAAAATTATTCACTTCATTATGACTTCCCTTTACTATGAAATTTCATGGAATATCTCTAATGAATCTACTTTTGCATCGTCGAGTCTTGTTAAAACTTCCATGACACTTTTAAAAAATTTAATGGGGGTGATTTTATTAAAAATTTTCTTCTTTGGACTATAACCTTAAGCATAAAGATAAAATTAAACATATATCCAAAGTACCATGTAAGGAGCAATGCAAAAGAATAATAAAATAAGATCAAACATAAGTAAGCCTTTCCCCCCACCCCATACTTAAACATTACAGTGTCCTCACTATATAAAAACAAGGTTAAAGGAAGAAACTTACTAGAAACGAGCATAGAAACTCGAAATAGGTGTTGTAGGCCATTGCTAGGAGTTGACGTCGAGTAGGCCTCAATTGATGTCGAGTGCAGCTCATTCCAAGGGTAGTCGATGCAGCATTAGGATGGTCAAATTTGGCCACAACTGCTCGATATAGTCACTCGTTATCAACTAGGTGAGTCAATGTCGAATGATCTTCAGTACTCCGTCCTTGGTTCATAATATGTTTCCCTTGCACCTATACTTGTTAGAAAATCAAAACAAAACAAAAAAGTAATCCAAAACCAAGTTCAAAACAAAACCAAATATCTAAAAACCAAAACCCTAAAAGTAGTAGTCTATGTACATCCTTTAGACTTTTAAGTCGCTAGGCCAACTTCTTCTCTTAAGCTCATGTGGGCAATTATCAAACAGGGAAATCAAGAGGATTCTAGAAAAAATCATTCGGCTAGACAAGAAGGATTGGAGTCTAAGTTTAAATGATGCACTTTAGGCATATCGTACAACTTATAAGACACCCCTAGGGATGTCACCATATCGACTAATCTATGGAAAGACATGCCATTTTCAAGTTGAACTCCAACACAAAGCATACTGGGTTGTAAAGCAGGCAAACATGAGACTTGATGAAGTTGAAGAATTCAGAAAACTGAAGCTACAAGAATTAGAAGAAATATGGCTTTACTCATATAAAAATGCATTAATTTATAAAGACAAGACAAAAGTCTGTCATGATAAGCACATTCGAAAGAAACACTTCAAGGTAGGAGATAGAGTTTTACTATTTATTTCTCGTTTCAAAAATTTTGCAGGAAAACTCCAATTCCGCTATAAATAAAGCCCTAGGGGCTGGCTTTTCATTAATTCCATCACACAATTCAATTTCAGAGGTAGAGAGGTAGTTCCACAGAGACAGTTTAGGGGTTCTAAGGTTTTTAGGGTTTTGGCTTTCTGCGAAAGTTGATTGCCGGGATTGTAAAGGCTTTTGAATATAGTTTAATGCAAGTTTCTTTTCATCAATCAATGTCTGCGATTGCAATGAGGCGTGAGTAGTCCACCCACTTCTGGGGCTGGGGTGAGCCCGACAGTGGCCATGTGAGGAGATGCAGTAAAGGTCAGATCTTTTTATGCAATTCGTCTTCTATCTCTATGAGCATGATTCTTTTGCGAAAGTTGAAGGTGATCCTTGTTTGTATTATTGAAGCGAAAGTGATCTTAATGCAACTTGGATTAATTATGTGAAAAGGGTTAGTAACAATTAGGGTTTATGCGAAAACCTCTATATGCCTATTTGTTAACAATGAAAGTTGTTTGATGGAAAGCATGATCTTTTATGCCTTTATGTGTTACTTTGCATGGTTATCGTTGTGGTGTTGACACCCTGGCCTTGGAAGTCTTTTATTATATTGATTTATTTCTGTCAAAAATCTGAGTTCTGTGTTCGAATTTGCAATTTAAAGTTTCTGTCTTTCTTGTCGATACAGAGGAGAGCCTTGTCGATCTCGAGTAGGACCCTAGTCGACATCGAGTAGAGTCTTGTCTAGGTCGAGTTGAGATTTCTTCTGTTGTCGTCGATTTTTTAGTTTCTATTTTCGATTTTTGACTTACTGTTGTCGATTTCGACTAGGCTTGTCGAGATCGAGTAAAGTTGCTGCCTTGCTTTGTTCTCTACTTTCGTTTGCTTTTGTTCTTTACTTTCTTTCGTTATTTTCTGTCTTTGCTTTTGTTTCTGTTTTGCTTTGTCTTTTTTGCTTTTACTTCTGTCTTTTCTGCTGCTTGTCTGTGAGAATCTGTTGCTACCTAAGAACTACTGACGTGCTTCCTCGTGGATTCGATCCTGACAACCTTCTACTACAACGGGAGGAAGTCTTGTATTTATTTGCTGAGACAGGGAAGTCAGTCTGATATTTATTTTATATTTATTTCATACTTGACCATCCTCCTGGAACAACAAATTGGCGCCGTTGCCGGGGAGGCAATCATTCGCGCCTTAGGTAGTTAAATCTCACGTCTACTTTGAGTTACTTTTCAGGTGTATGCGCCGTTCTGGTCTACCACCCGAGTTTGACAGCTTAGATAAACCAGAGCGTTACCTACACATCCACTCTAAACTCAAAAGGATCATGACGGCCGCTGAAACACAAGAACAGCTGATTGCCAGGCTTACAAGGGAGCTAGCCGCAAAGGATACCACTATAGCCAATGAAAGGGCAGCGAGGGAACAAGAAGCTGAGCGCGCAAGGCAAGCAAAAGCTGAGCTTGCCCAATATCCAACCACTGCTGAGGATTATATGCATCCAACCCTCGTCGTGCCTGAATCGGCGATTCTTATCCCTGAAAACTCTTTTGAAATTCGCACTCAATTTCTTATAGAGCTTAAAAATAATGTTTTTTTTGGTAGATTTAATGAGTGTCCTCTTGAACATATTATGAACTTTTCTGACATGTGTCGTACTCTTGCTGAAGGTACAACTTTGGAATATGTCAAAATGAAGTCTTTCCGCTGGTCGCTGGCTGGACCTGCACTGAAGTGGCTTGAAGGGCTGAAACCAAGATCACTGACAACATGGGCCCAAGTAGAGCAAGAGTTTCTGAACAAATTCTTCCCACCCGCCAAAACGGCACATCTCCGCCAGAAAATCACCGCCTTCAAACAGAAGCAAGGGGAACCGCTGGCAAAGGCATGGGAGCGCTACAAGGAACTTCTACGATCTTGCCCTACTCATGGACAGCCACCCTACGTCATTCAGGAGATCTTCTTCAACTCTCTTGATCAAGTCACTAAGGACAGAATCAACCAATATACTCGCTATGAGTATCTGACAATGCCGCCAAGTGACGCATGGGGTGTGCTAGAGAAGCTCACCAACTACGACAACAAGTATGGGTCTACTGCAACTTATGAAGAGAACCCATACGCCAGGCCAGCACCTTCCATGCCCCTCTATGAGCCTCCTAAGGAAATTGATCCGGATGTAAGGGAACAGTACTACAGAGATCAGAACAAGAAGCTCATAAAGCAAGTAAAGTATCTTTCTGTCAACCAGCCTTGATTTGAATGCGGATCGCAGCGGCACACCACTCCTGAGTGCCCACACACAGAGCAAGTCAAGATGGCAGAGCACCACGAGGAGGTAGCTTACGCAGGGGGTCCCAATCGTTACATAGGGGACCAAAGGTTTCAGCAACCACAATGGAACCAAGGTGTCCCTAGGAACCCCCCGCCCTATAGAGCTCCAGGACATCCGGAAAGGGACCAGAAAAAGGATGATATACAGACAGTTCTGGAGGAAATACGGAGGAATCACTCAGAAACTAGGCATTCCTTCAACTCCGTCTACACTCAGATGCTAGGTGTCAACTCTAGGCTCGGGGAGATTGATATATGGCGAAAATCAGTTGATACACAGATTGGTCAGCTGGCAGCAGGAATCCCCAGACAGTCAGGTGCGCTCCCTGGATCTTTAGAACCAAATCCTAAGGGAAAGACTGGGCACATCGCTGCTGTAAAACTCAGAAGCGGCCATCAACTGCAAAAGCCAGAGGTCAAAAAGTAGCAAAACAACGAGGAACAGCCATTCGACATCGACAACACTCTAGTCGACATCGAGGAGGGCCTAGTCGACGTAGAGGAGAAACTTTAGAAACCATCATCTGCACGGAACAGCAACTCGACTGCACCCAACCTCGTCGAGATCGACAAGGACCTAGTCGATGTCGAGGAGCCCCTAGTCGACATAGAGCAGCCTGCAGCACCTCCGACATCTCTTCTGACTCCGAATCTGAAAAAGAAGTTGCCTTTCCCCACAAAATCTCCAAAGGACCCGGCAGAAAAGAAATTTCAGCGCTTCAACAAGATGCTTCAGAAACTCAATGTCACCATCCCCTTCACTGAAGATCTCAATGAAATGCCCTCATATGTCAAGTTCCTGAAAGAGATTCTGAGCAAAAAGCGATCGATGGCTGAAATTATAGAGGAATGCAGCCATTTGGACATACTGGAGAAGAGGTCAGATCCAGGTAAGTTTGCTATAACCATTGGATTTGGTCCATACAAAATTAATGCTTTATGTGATCTTGGAGCTAGTGTGAGTATAATGCCTTTAACAATTTGGTCCAAGATTAAGATAGGTGCCCTGGAGCCTGTGGATGCTAGACTTTATATGGCCAACAACACGGTGGTCATTCCAACAGGCATGGTGGACAATGTACCAGTACAAGTAGGTAAATTCTTTGTCCCTGCTGATTTCCTAGTAATTGATATGCAAGAAGATCCTGCTTGTCCAATTATTTTAGGAAGACCCTTCTTGGCGACGGTGGATGCCAACATAAGCGTAAGGAAAGGAGTGCTCACCTTCAACATCAGCGATGAGGTAATTGAGTATTCCTTTAATAAAATTGAAAGGCATACAGGTCCAATGGAAGAGGTGAAATCTATCTCAGCTGGCTACATCACCTGCGGGGAACCCAAGGTCAGAAATATGACCCCTAAGGAACTGGAAAAAAGGGACATGGAGGCCCAGGTGGAGGAGATCATGGCAATCCTAAAGGAGGACGCAGAAAATCCAATCGACACGAATGAAGGTACGTCGTTATGGATTAATTATTTTTCGGATGCCTTGACAGGAACTAAGTATGGGGTCAAGATCGACCAAGACTCATCGACATCGGGGACCCTAGTCGATCTCGACAAGACACAGAAGCCTCCACCAGCACCGGCGTCATCGAGCAGAAACACCGAAGCTGAGGGCTACTCGACATCGACTAGGCTTGTCGAGATCGACCACCACTAGGCTCCACCAGCTTCTGCTTCCTCGACGCTGTAGCCACCAGGAGCAGAACCCTACTCGACATCGAGTAGGCCACTCGATGTCGACAAGCCCTCGACTTCACCAGCTCCTGCATTCTCGAGCAGCCCACCACCAGAACTTGCAGACTCGTCGAGATCGACTAACCCTAGTCGAGATCAACCAAACAATGTGGTCCCCGATTCCGTCGCTGCAAAGGTAAGCCAAGGTATGGATCTCTCTTCTCCTATTTCCATTAAAGATATATCTATACATGGGAGAGGTTTGCCTTGGTATGTGCGCTTATGTAGGATATCCAATGATGAGCCCAAGGAGTATGAAGTTGGAGACAAGCTCTATGTCTCTAAATCAAAGGATCATTGGTTCCCTAACAAATTCAACAAGAAGCGGATGGGACCTTTCGTGGTGAACAAGATCCATTCTGGAGGATTACAGCTGATGGACAAGAATGGAGTCTTATTTGAGGCCCAAGCTACATGGGCCCTGCAGATGCCACTTTGAGCTAAATGGAAAGTCGGCCTAACGACTATAAAATCTAGAGCTTGTACATAGACTTTTTAGGACTTTTGAGACTTTGTTTTTGGTTTTGAACACTTTTAGTTTTGCTATTGTGGGTATATGTCTTCTACACTTTTCAGGTCCATGGATAGAGGCAAGCTATATCAACATTCATACTCAGCCCAGGAGGTGCTTCCATTCGAAATTTAGAGGCCCTGCACATCAGTCTAGTGAGTTTCTTTCTTTACCCTTATTTTTATACAGTGAGGACACTGTAATGTTTAAGTATGGGGTGGGGGAAGGGCTTACTTTGTGCATATTTGCCATATTTGACATTATTTGTGCATGTTGAGAATTTATTTCTTTGGATTGCTACATAACTATTTTGGAATGCATTATTGATTAATGTGCTTATATGCATGTTTTCCAAAAGTTTGAAAAATGACCCCCATTGAAAATTTTGAATAATGTCATGGAAGCTTATATTGAACTCGACGATGCAAAATTAGATTCATCAGAGATATAGCATGAAAATTGCCTAGTAAAGGAAAGTCATAATGAAGTGCATTATTTCTTGAAAACCATGAAAGGAGGTAAAATTTGAAGTTGCTTTTGATATGTTGCATGATCAGAAGATGGAGGACTTTATATTTCCATATAATGCTCATTGCTTGAAATCCTAGCCTTACCTATGCTTATGCATCACAAAAGCCATATTATGCCTTATTTCAATTATTGCTCCACATGATCTAAATATTGCCCATTCTTTACCTTATCTGGGGATTATGTTGAGAATGATGTTACATTATGTGAGCTGAATTTGCCATATTTTACAGTAACTTTAATATCGTTTTCTGCATACTTTGCATACATTTGGGTTAGCTAGTATAGAATCTATGTAGTTTATGTCTATTTGCCAAAATTTGGAATCTACACCGGTTTCTGTTTAAATTCGCAGAATTCGAGACATTTTACAGCAACTCTAAGGAAGGTCAGAAAAGCTCGGAAAACCACTACAGAAGTCCAAGATCAAAGAAACAGCGGAACCAGTCGAATCAAGACGAGAGCCCAGGCTACTCGATCTCGAGTAGACCTTACTCGATCTAGACGAGCATGTCCGAGCACAGGCCTTGTCGACTAGGAGCCATGTCGAGAGCCAGACCAACCCAGCTCCGGAGCCCTACTCGATCTCGACAAGCCCTAGTCGAGATCGACGACGCCTCAGCGCCACACCCGGAGTCGACGAGAAGAGGAGGCAAGCCGAGGACGAAGACGACCAGGCAGCATTCGCTGCCAGCGACTCGACTCGCTGCAGCGGGCCTCTCGCTGCCGCGGAAATCCTCGCTGCCAGCGGGATGCACCAAGCCAACGGATCTCGCCAACTCGCTCCAGCGGAAGGGGGCTCTCGCACCTGCGGATCGACGACCTCGCTGCAGCGGAAGAAGCAACTCGCTCCAGCGGAAGGGAAGTACGTAGTCGATGTAGACGAAGCCTTGTCGAGGTCGACGACGCCCAGGAGCCTTGTCCGAGCCTTATCGAGCAGAGTCACCCGAGGAGTCCAGTCGACGACGAATCCTAGTCGATGTCGACGAGCCCTTGTCGATGTCGAGTAGACCCGTATCTGGAATCGCGCCGACGTGAGCAGTCCGAGTAGAGTTGAGATTCCTTGGGCACGAAGGAAGTCGAGAAGGCCGAGAATCTATCCGATTCTATCAAGTTACATCATGAAGGAGAAGATTTATCCACTTTAAAGACATTTAGATATATTTAGATAATTTCCTTTATCGCTTTTATTTATCATTAAGCATTTTAGATATAGTTTTAGATATAGATATAGATATTCTATCCTTGATTAGCAAGGGTTAGAAGGCTATAAATAAAGCCCTAGGGGCTGGTTTTTCATTAATTCCATCACACAATTCAATTTCAGAGGTAGAGAGGTAGTTCCACAGAGACAGTTTAGGGGTTCTAAGGTTTTTAGGGTTTTGGCTTTCTACGAAAGTTGATTGCCGGGATTGTAAAGGCTTTTGAATATAGTTTAATGCAAGTTTCTTTTCATCAATCAATGTCTGCGATTGCAATGAGGCGTGAGTAGTCCACCCACTTCTGGGGCTGGGGTGAGCCCGACAGTGGCCATGTGAGGAGATGCAGTAAAGGTCAGATCTTTTTATGCAATTCGTCTTCTATCTCTATAAGCATGATTCTTTTGCGAAAGTTGAAGGTGATCCTTGTTTGTATTATTGAAGCGAAAGTGATCTTAATGCAACTTGGATTAATTATGTGAAAAGGGTTAGTAACAATTAGGGTTTATGCGAAAGCCTCTATATGCCTATTTGTTAACAATGAAAGTTGTTTGATGGGAAGCATGATCTTTTATGCCTTTATGTGTTACTTTGCATGGTTATCGTTGTGGTGTTGATACCCTGGCCTTGGAAGTCTTTTATTATATTGATTTATTTCTGTCAAAAATCTGAGTTCTGTGTTCGAATTTGCAATTTAAAGTTTCTGTCTTTCTTGTCGATACAGAGGAGAGCCTTGTCGATCTCGAGTAGGACCCTAGTCGACATCGAGTAGAGTCTTGTCTAGGTCGAGTTGAGATTTCTTCTGTTGTCGTCGATTTTTTAGTTTCTGTTTTCGATTTTTGACTTACTGTTGTCGATTTCGACTAGGCTTGTCGAGATCGAGTAAAGTTGCTGCCTTTCTTTGTTCTCTACTTTCGTTTGCTTTTGTTCTTTACTTTCTTTCGTTATTTTCTGTCTTTGCTTTTGTTTCTGTTTTGCTTTGTCTTTTCTGCTTTTACTTCTGTCTTTTCTGTTGCTTGTCTGTGAGAATCTGTTGCTACCTAAGAACTGCTGACGTGCTTCCTCGTGGATTCGATCCTGACAACCTTCTACTACAACGGGAGGAAGTCTTATATTTATTTGCTGAGACAGGGAAGTCAGTCTGATATTTATTTTATATTTATTTCATACTTGACCATCCTCCTGCAACAACAAAGCACACCTTATGACCAACGAAGAGAGGAACGGGGATATCAGGAAATCGGCACCCGCCGATCTAGTATCGGCACCCCCCGAGACTAGCCTTGGATCGACGCCCGTCGATTGAGAATCGACGCCTGTCGATTGAGCATCGACACCCTCTGATGATTCCTTAGAAATCTCCCTTAGAGATTTCGGATGGCCCCACCCGAACTTTAAACCCCAAACCCTTCTCCTTCCTCCCTAAACCTGGAACACCCCCCCCCCCCTTCTCCTTTGTACCGCCATACCTCCACCCATCTCCATCTCTCTCTTTTTCTTCATTCATTGCCCGTTCGGGCCTCCATTCAAGAAATCAATCGCACCACCTCAATCCTCTTGTCCTGATCTACATTTTTATACCATCTACCCACCAAAACTCCATCTCCTAAATTCGTCCACTATTCCAATCTTTACCAAAATCCCGATTTTCTTCTATATTTGGGTCAAGAATTGCATTTGGAGCATCTTTTGTGAAGGAAGCCAGAGGTTTTGAGGGATGCTCAAACCTCCAATCTTCAAACCGGAACTCAGGAACCTAGAGCTCGGCGCCCGCTGATCCTTCTGCAAAAGTTGTTCTTCATCTTTTCCGTGTAAGTCCATCTTCTCCCTTATTTTTTCGGCCACCATGACTATAGTTAGGTTTATGAAAGAAGCTCATAACCTAAATGAAGAAACTAGGGCTATTTGGAAATATTTATTGGAGAGAAAATACGCATCAACTAAGTTTTTCGATGCCACGATTATCGAACGATTAGTGCTTATCGAGCACACGATCACCCTCCTCCAAAAAGGTGGTCTCGGGCGATTTCTAACTAAAGGCGCCCCAACTTTCCCCGCTCTGACTCAGTAGTTTATCGCTACTCTGAGATCTTCTAACGTAGAGAACGAGTTCCACCTCGGGGACCATCGTTTCCAACGCCCTCACTCAGCAATCACCCGTTATGTTAGGATCACGACACCTTCTTTTGAGGATTATCTTTTGGCAAAGAGTCAGCCAGATCCTAAGCTAACTTGGCAGCCAGTTACTAGGGAAGTAGCCAAGTTTGGAGAGAACTACAACTACATCATCACTCACCCTCCACTGAGACTATGCCATAAGGTGTTGTACAACACTTTCATCGGGTAAGCGGAGATCAATAAGGTCGCCATGACTATCTCGGCATATGTCTTATGTCACACTCTAGAGGGTACACGGATTCCAGACTAGGTTCAACTATTCCTTGATGCTTGTTTTGAGATGCGACAAGGAGGTGCTCATCGCGACACACACACCATTTCCTTCGGATGCCTCATTACCATGATAGCTGTTCGTGTCGTCCTGGAGCTCGAGGACGATGACTTCCTCTCCGAGTTATATCGCTGGAATCACGAGGCCCTAACCCAAGCTGGTCATCTAGTAGGAAACCTTCCTCTTTTTCGATGGTTCCCTCGCCCTAAAGGCATGCACGAGATTCCCCTCCCTAGCTTTATTCCTATGGCCCCCACCATTGCAGATTTCGAGATCCCTCACAATAGTATGGATGTTGGCCTTCCAACTACTGAGGAGAAGTAGGCAAACTCCGTAGATGATATGGATTGTGACCTCGAGTAGCCAGAAGATGAGGAGGAGGATCAGCAGACTGGTGGTGATTAGGGTCCTATTTCCTCTTGGGCTAGTATTGAGAAAATGTTAGCCTCTATCTAGATATCCATAGGCGACATTCAGCGCTCCTTATGGGATGAGCGGCAGGCTCGCCAACACTTTGAGAAGCAGCACTTTGATTGGATTCAGCAGCAGTCTAGCCGGATGCAGCAATATGACATCGCTGGTAGTCCATGCAGCAAAGGATGGATCTGTAGGACCAGAGGATGACAAGCTTCATTGACATATTTCAGCAGCGGTTTCCACCTCAACCACCACCGCAGCAGTGAGCACCGCCCCAGCTGTCTCTATCAGCTAAGTTATTATTTATCTGGTTTGTTTTTTTTATGTTTCAGTTCTTACACTCTTATTTTATTTCCTTTTTTAGACTATTTCCATTTGGTACAATGAAAATTGTAAGTGTGGGGGAGGAACATTTGGTTTGTAATAGACTAGATGCACTTATCTTTTATTTCTACATGTTGTTTAATATTCTGGACTTGCATTTTACATATCATTTTTACATATTATTTCAGAAAAAAATAGTGTCGAAAATCCCAAAAATATCATGCATTTTTATGTTTTTACTCAAATTCTCAACTATCTTAGTCCTCGAAATGTTTTTATAAAATTAATTTTGATCACGAAAGTTCTATACTTAGGCTAAAGTGGATAGCCTTTTCAAAACTATGGTTTTAAGTGAAACCATTTTAAGTGGATCAAATTGAGCATGCATGATTTGAGTTTCCATTCTTGATTAATATTCGGCAAAACATAACCCTTGTGAGAATGTTTCCCATGAATGTTTATTTTGCTTCGATTGTGTGAATTACTCTTTATATGTTTCTACCTTTTGATATTGATTTGGTCATCCATTTTAACACCAACTCACATGTCTATTAACCTGCGGAATTTCAAAGAACGTTTGGGCAGCATTTATTTATTAAATAAAATAAAGTGAAAATGGTTAAGATACTTAGTAATCGGACCTACGCATGACACACATGGGTATGATTCGCGCAAAACAGTGTCAAAATTATCCTATAGGTGATAATGCATATTTTAGTAGGCATAATATAGTAGTTTTAGTTGCATTTCATGGGTATTTGGTTATGTTTTATAGTAATTTAATATTATGTCCTTTTGGTTGGAAAGTTCAGAAACTACGCTATTTCGATTGTTTTATGTAGATTCGTAGATCCGGCGTATGGTTAGCTTCGAAAGGTTCATAATGGAGCAAAGAAGAGGAAGAAAGCAAAGGAAAATAGAGCATGGAAAACAAAGGTTGAGAACAACAACACATATAGTTCTGACATGAGTCGCGGCCGCGAGTGCCAAGTCGCGATCGCGAGATCACCGTTTCACCATGGGGAGCTGCCCGCGGGAAGTATTGTTTAACACAACTGGTCGTGGCCGCGAGAGACCTGTCGCGGCGGCGAAAGTGCACAAGGAGAGTTCGTTTGAAGACCAAATCCTCTCTCCACGAAAGGAAATTCGATCCAATCTTGTGAGGACATATTCCTTATGGTTTAAGGAAGAGATATTTAGTCTTATTTATTATTATTTTCAGTTTTAATATTTTCAGGATATTTTATATTATTTTAGGATTATTTTCGCGTTATCTTTAAGGAAAGTATCTAGGTTTTTTGGGGGCTCTTCTCCTCGATTGTGGGAAGCCACGAAATAGACATTGGAGAACACTTCTTCTCAGATTTTCAATCATAATTTGTCGTAGGTTATTCATCCATTCAAGTTTGCTTAATTTTCCATCAATTAGAAGGAGATTTAGGTAAGTCATGAGTGGATAAGTTCGTTATTTGTTTCACCTGTGTTTCGAAGACTTGGTTGGTGATTTGTGAGGGTTAAATTCAGTTGTTCCCTACTGTTCTTTCGATTTCCCTTGCGATTATTGATGATATTATTGTGATTCGCGACCATAATAGTATCTTGCTAGGTATTTGTTCTTTCGTCATTGAATGAATTCCCTAGTAGCATGCTCAGGATTGTGAGAACCTTCGTTTGATCATGAATAAGTAGGGTTATCGACATATGTCTTAAACATCGGTTAACTTGCATACTTGGTGTTATTCATATGCCTAGATTCTTAGGAAATTGTGCTATATTTATGTTAAATCTTTGTCCATGCTTAGGTTGCACAAAGGTGTACGAGATTAATTGTGTTATTTATGCTTTTATCTATTCAAACTAAGATGGGAGGAATGTAAGTAAAATGAATTATACAACTTGATTTTATGTCTATGACCAATTAAGCCAACCAATGTCGATGAAAGTGCAGGTGGAGCTATTTTCTGTATTGAATTGTTATAAAAACCTTCATTCTTATGCTTTTTTATTTCATTTACAATCTTGATCTTTAGTTTTATTTCCCATATTTACTTGTTTATTTTCCACTTCTTGGTAAAGTAGCTAGGATCTTGAATCTTAGATTTCCATGTGTGTTCGACCCTGCACTTATCGCTATACTAGTTATTTGTGTGGGCATTTCTTTGGTGAGGTTTACATACGACGGTTTGCCTCAGTCACTAGGAAAGTAAGCTTGACATTGTGTAACCGGATTCATTCATAACACTCATGTTTGCGACTCGCGTCACAAGATATTCAAGTGGATTTTGCCAAGTAAGTTGAGGTATTGAGTAACCGGGGTCATTCATGACACCCATGTTTGCCAAGTAAGTTGAGGTATTGAGTAACTAGGTGACAATTTGCTAACGACTATGAATTATACTCCCTCCGTCTCAAAATTTAGGTCGTTTGACTTTTTAGCACGCTTTTTAGTGTGTTAAAAACTCTATGAAATATTATTTTTTTAAAAAAAAATTTAAAATAATTTCAAACTTATTAGTAATAAGTTTCAAATTTAAAAAAAAATTGAAAAAAAATTAATATTTTATAGAGTTTTAATTAACACATTAAAAAGCGTGCCAAAAATTCAAACGACCTAAATTTTGAGATGGAGGGAGTATTATTAAAGTGAAAAATGATTGGGTAATTAATGCTGCTCATCCCCTATGTTAGAGTAAGACGCATTCTTTGCACACAGAAAACAATATGCTAGAATAACCGATAGAGTAACAACAACTGTGAATGATCCAATGATCGCCATGCCAACCATTGTTATGAATTTGTAAGGAACTGATTCACTCCCAAATCACTTACAACCCACTTTTGTTCTGTTTACTTATTTTCTGTTATTCAATTCGCCATTACTTTCACAACCATTTGCTTTTACTACTTAGAAGAGGTTAAGTTTCCCCTGGATCGACACCTGGACATACTGGATGTACTAGCTTATTAAGTGTGGGTTATCTTTGGACGGATTAGTGACCCTACTACAGGTACCACCCTTCCTTCACAGGAAATTGATTGACAAGGAATATAAAATACTGTAGGATAAGGATGAGTCTGGAGAGATGCCTAATAGAGATCGTGGGATGAAGATCGTGGGATGAATTGGTTTGAGAGTAGAAAAAGCACATTATAATCATATCAAGGCATTACTTAATTCTGAAAACCAGCCCCATGTATTTGTTATAAACTACATAGAGATCTATAAAGTTTGCAAATGAAAGAGAGAAAGAGAGGAGGTGAATGAAACCGTTGGAATCCTACATTCATAGTGGTGTGAAAATAAATATCAAAATATAAGAGAGCGTGAAACCTTATACAATACCTTAACCTTTTATGTTAGAAGGGTGAAACTCGACCTTATAATAAAAAATAAAATAAACTCATCACAACTCTTGTTTCTTACTGACAAATAAACACATTCTCAACAAGAAGGGAAGTATTAGTAAGTGTTAAGTGTTTAATACAAATGGTAATGGTAATGCCAAAGGGATCCCCATTAACCCAATTAGAAGAAAACTAACGTTTCGGCTATATACACCGCAAATCCCCACGTCCTTAAGGACGTGCAAGCCCGTCCCTTAAACACGAAGAGAACGTGCCTCTTCTTCGTCTTCGTCTTCGTCTTCATCGTCAGAGAGAGAGAGCGCCGGAGCACCTGAGAGAGAGAGACCGAGACCGAGAGAGAGAGAGACCCAGAAAGAGAGAGAGAGACCCAGAGAGAGAGAGAGACCCAGAGAGAGAGAGAGTGAGAGATGGAGATAGAAAGAGAGAGAGAGCTCGAGGCGGCGTTAGCGGCCTTGGAGGCGGAGGCGACAGCGATGGAGGTTGAGGGCGGTGGTGGGGGTGGAGCATCGGGGGAGGCGGTGGCGGCGGCGGTGGAGCCGGTGGATGAGGGCCTGGTGGTGCTGGCGGCGTGTGGCGGCGGAGGAGGGTGGTGGTGGTGGGGCGGCGTGTGGCGGCGGCGATGGAGCCCGAATAGTGGCCGAGGAGGAGGGTAGTGGTGGTGGGGCGGCGTCTGGCGCCGGCGACGAAGGCCGAGCAGTGGCCGAGGAGGAGGCGGAACCGCCGCGGAAGCGGCGGACCATTGAGGTGTCCCCGATCCCGACTCCACCGGTATGTTATTTGAATTACTTTTTGTTTGATTTATTTTTAGAGTTTTAAAATATAATTTGATAGATAATATAGTTTTATAATAGAAGTTTATAGAATATATGATTGATAATATATATTCTTTGATAGAATATAATTGAAAATATATTTTTTGATTTATTTATATATTATAATGTTTTTTTATAGTATATAGTTTGATAGAAAAGAATATAATTGTAATTTGATAGAATATAATACATAGAAAAATATTACAATTGAAAGACAATAAAAAACATTAAAATATATTATAATACTTCAAAACTATTTAATTAACATTAAAATATATTTGAATATATTCAAATATATTCAAATACAGAAAAATAAATTTATATTGAAAGATAATAAAAAACATTAAAAAATATTAAAATACTTCAAAATTATTTCATTTACATTAAAATATATTTAAATATATTCAAATACATAAAAATAAATTTATATTGAAAGATAATAAAAAACATTAAAAAATATAATAAATTATAATAAACTACATAGAAATAAATTTAAATTGAAAGAAAATAAATACATTAAAATATAATAAATTATAATAAAATACATAAAAATAAATTGAAATTGAAAGAAAATAAAAACATTAAAATATAATAAATTATAATAAAATACATAGAAATAAATTTAAATTGAAAGAAAATAAAAACATTAAATTATATTAAATTATAATATAATAAATTATAATAAAATACATTTCATAATAACAGGCAGGGAGGCTCATGAGGGGGGACGGTACCCTCCGGCCTGTTACGTTCACCGGCCGGGGAGCGGTCAGCCAGATTGTAGAGAGGACGGTACCCGACAGTTCTACAGCCACAGTCGACGATCTGCTCGCGTCTGCAGAGCGGTACCAGCAGTCGATGGGGACCCCCCCGGCCGACGAGCACGACACCTTCTGGTCGGGTATGCCAGGTTGGGATCCTTCTGGCGATGCGATGATGGGGTTGCAGCCTTCTTTATAGCCCCCTGAGGTCTTGAGTAGCTGCATCACCGACGTAGTCGCTGGGCGACGGGCCGACATGGGTAGACCTCCTACTCGTGTTCCACCCACCATCCCGGAGGCATCTTCTTCAGCCGTTCCGGAGACTTCTGCTTCAGCCGTCCCAGAGGCTTCTACATCCGGCACACACGAGCCCGAGCCTTCGACATCCGCCACACCAGCGGCGATCTCCTTGGGCTCTGCAGATGATGTGATCCCTGACGTCGTTGAGGAGGCTGACGACGGTCAGGAGGGGCAGGCTCAGGGCCGGGGGGGCCACAGGTAGAGCCCGAGCCCATCCCTGCGCAGGCTGCCGCACTGGCTGTGCAAGTCGACCCTTTGTTGCCGCCGGGAGAGCTGCTTGTGTCTTACAGGCATCACCGTGCGTACCAGGTGTGGAGAGATCCTACGGTGGAGCTACCGCTGCTGAAGTTCCACCACCGGGCGACTCACCTGCAGCCTTTCGAGCCGTACATATTTGAGGGCCCGGGGACCTGGGTGCAGGATCTGCTCCCATCCTGCATCCCACACCTGCACGGGCTCCGTTGAATTAGAGTTTTAGTTCACAATTATTTAAATTATATGCTAACAACATATTTTTTTGTGTACAGGCTTGGATATGGGCGTACTTCCCTCGCTTCCGAGGTGATTTCTCCAGCGACCCGGCTAGGAAGGATGACCCTCGCTTCTACGCGAAGTTCATCGGTCCGAAGCAGCCAACGCGCATGAAGGACGACGCGAAGCTGAAGAAGATGCGGGAGCTGCGGGACGAGGTGGACCATCTTACCGTCGATGATGTATGTATTCAAAACTCTATCTATATCACTTATAATTCTTAGCTGTGAATTACATCTGATTTGTTTAATTGTAGGTCCGGTGGATGCCTTTGGGGCGTGATCTGGATTTCGACGGCCAGTACCGTCAGTCCACCTACCGGGGCACCATCACTTTTTGCGGGGAGGAGGAGCCATACATGCCCGATAGGTGCCTCCGTCAGTTCGGACGGGTCCAGGGGATCCCGCAGGCTGTCATCGCGCCGGATCAGGTCTGCCGCGACACGACCCTGAAGAACGCGCGGTACATCGCCGTGTTTGCCCCGGGCCACAACAGGTGGCGGGACCTGCAGGACGAGGGTCGCTTCTATAGGCTGGTCGAGCACAGGCGCACCAGCGAGGATTGCGAGGCCGGTGTCACTGCAGATTACTTGCCTTGGTACACGTCGCAGAGCCGGTCATACGTGCTGCCGACCACGCCACCCCATCCCGACCCGCCGGCGCCCGTCCACCCGATCGGCATGGACCCATGGGTGGACCTCCCTCAGCCTCCCGTCATCCCTCTGGCGTTGGCGGCCCGCTTGCACGAGATGGAGGGTTATTGGAGGGCCCTGTCTACAGACCCTCGCCTTGAGGAGCTATTAGACGAGGTGACGGGTATTTTGGATCATGTTGTACGCCATCCTATAGACCAGTGATGTACTTTTGCAGTTTGTAGCTTGATATTATACTTTTATATTACGGATTTTGTATATATCTCTATATTTCTATTAGACTCTTCTCATTTCTTCAGAGTCATATTGAACATAAACATCAAAAACGAAAACGTTAATATGATAAGGTTGCTCGATAACGAAAACGAAAACGTTAATATGATAAGGTCGAGGGTTTTAGCTAGGGTTTTAGGGTAAGGAAAACATTATAATGTTGTTTATAATGTTTTTCTGCATAGGTAGGCTAGGGTTTTAGGGTAAGGAAACTGCACGTCCTTAAGGACGTGCAGTTTCCTTACCCTAAAACCCTAGCCTACCCAAACCCTAGCCAAACCCTAAACCCTAGCACGTCATTAAGGACGTGCTAGGGTTCTGCTTACAATTAACGCAACAGTGCCTATTTGAAGCGATGAAGGACAACTGCATTCCGCACTCCAAAACAAAGTCCGACTTCCTTAGATATATTCTTTCGCCGTTAGAATCGTTATGGCCGAGCCGCAAAGCAATCATCGTCTCCAAGTATCCCAGGTACGGATAGGTTTCGTAGAGTCAACATATTTCGTATTCCTTCCGTTTTGTTCATATTTCCAATTATGTGAATACAGTTTCGAGACTTTACATCCGAGTTCTCGGACCCAAGGGTTTGGAATGACCGTGACGAAATGGTTACGCATTTCAAGGACTTGGGTCGAAGACACTGCATGATTTTAGTAATCAAGCGGTCTTGGACGGGGGCGTCGAATCGTCCAGGCGGGGTTCTCCTTGCTTGCGAGCAGTTTGGGGAGTACCGACCACGCGGAAGGAAGCTCCGGAGCACACAGTCGAAGATAAGTGGTTGTCCATTCTCTCTACACGGACACGAAGCTCCGCCGGGTCAGTGGAGCATGACGGTAACCCATGGTGTTCATAACCACGGGCTTTCCACGAGCTTGAAGGGTCACGCCATCGCCGGACAGATGACAGAGGGGGAAAAGAAGATGGCGAGGTGGATGAAGGAAGTTGACACTCCTCCAAAATCCATTGGGTACGGATTGAGGCAGTTGGATGAGACCAGCGTCACGTCAAGGAAGAGTCTTACCAACACGCTCGCCATGATGGTCGCCGAAGAAAGAGGTAGTCGGACGATGACCCAGGATACCTTGCACCATCTGCGGGAAAGAAGGTACTACTACGACTTCAGACGACATCCGGATGACGACAACGTCTTGAGCGACCTCTTCCTGGCGCATCCCGACGGGATACGCCTTCTCCGAAGGTTCCATTACGTCATCATAATGGACAGCACATACAAAACAAATGCGTAAGTTACTTAATTACGATTACATTATTGCACATATAGCCAATTATAAAGTATTTTATATGTAATATATTTACACTTGCAGATATGGGATTCCTTTGTGCGAGGTGGTCGGGTTCACACCTTCAGGAAATACTTACTGCATCGCCTATGCCTTCATGTCGCAAGAGAACGAAGACACATACGCCTGGGTGTTGCGACAGCTTCAGATCTTGCTTGGGACGGTTCAGCCTCAAGCTATCATGACTGATCGAGAGCTAGGTCTCTTGGCGGCGCTGAATGTTGTCTTCCCCGACGTCCAGCATCTCCTTTGTTGGTTACACATGATGAGAAGATGCGAGGAAGCAGCTCTGAAGATCACGAAGAATTTAAACCACGCTGGCATCTTTAAGGGCAACTATTGGGGGCTGTTCGAATCGAGTTCGGATGAATCATTCAACCGACGTCGTCAGGCGCTACGAGCTGCATGGCACCCATTCCCAGGTGTGGTGGCGTATTTGGAGTCGGTTTGGCTTCCATACAGCAGGAACATAGTACGGTGCTACGTAGATAATGTCTTCCATCTCGGCACCCATACGACAAACAGGTACAACCTTACTTCATATCTCCCATTACAATATGATATAATATCGAATATTTAGTGGTATGCACTTCAATGTGTATAGAGTTGAGGGTCAACACAAGGTTCTGAAGGAGGCACTTCACTCATCGACTAGTGACTTCCGCATCGTGATCGATGCAATCCATAGAGTCAACGATTGTCAACTACATGAGCTGCAAACTGCTTTGGAGATCGACCGCTTCAAATGGCCAACAACGGCGTATAAAGTCAACCTTTTCGATGAGGTAAAGACTTTAATCTCCAAAAAGTGCTTCGATTATCTGTACAAGATGTGGCAGGACGTCGTGAACCAAAAGGTTCCTCCGGTATGCACGGACCGACATTGGAGGGTTTGTTACGGGATCCCTTGCGTCCATGAGATTCAGGCATACGTCAACTCCGGTACTCCGATACCCGCCGAGGACATCCACCCGTTCTGGATGGATTTGACATAGACTGACTTCAATGACACCCCACTGCCGTATGAGCTGTCATCTTCATACACGACTTCCAACGATGTATGCGAGGATGAGCTGCACCCACCCTCATCAGCAAGCGTCCGAAGGAAGGGGAGGCCTCGGGGGTCGAGGAATGCCTGCAGAACCAACCCGTTGCCATACGAGAAGGTAAGGGAAAGGTTTGAGAGAGAAGAAGCGCGTGCTGCTCGAAATGCTGCTCGGCCTCGTCCACAAGCGACCTCAGCTCGACGTGGACGTGATGATGTGTTCGGAGGGTTCAACTGGGGTCGAAACAACGTTGATCCCTTCATGCTCGGTCATATTGAGACGGTGAGGGACACTGTTGGAGATGGTCATTGTGGCTACCGTGCTTTGGCGGCTTTGACATCACCGATCGGCGAGACTGCTTTCCCGGAACTCAAAACGTTACTATGCAATCACTTGGAGGATCACGCCGTTCTGTACGTCGGTTGTTATACGGGAGAGTACCCATTCCAGCAGTTCGTCGACTACCAGAGATGGGCCGGAGCCACACATGGTGATAGGAGACGGTGGATAGAGCTACACATCATGGGTTTAGTATTTGCGACGGTATATCAGATTCCTCTCGTCGTCCTAGCTTGGCATCATCCGTTCACATGTCTCCCCATGATCTCGCCAACATCTGCTAACAACCCTCCCCAATCAGCAACTCTTGGTGTAGCCTGCATCGGAAACCAAGACCATTTTGCCGCGGTACAACTTCAAACGTCTTTTTTATTACCTATTCATGCTTTTCATACATATGTCAATACTCTAACTCTAAATTTTTGTTCTCATAGATCTGGTTGCGTCCTAACGCTCCTCTTCCGCCGCCTCCACTAGAATGGGTCGAACATCATCATCCGAGCGTCGAAGGATGGGATGCTCCGTTTCAAGCTCAGATTGAGAGATTTAGAGCCTTGCGTGCCGAGTCCGGCCGTCCTTTACTATTTTCCTAGATTGTATTCCACAACTTTATTAAAATTATGAATGTAAACCTTTTTTTCCGTTCCTTGTAACGTTATTCGCATATTATCCGAATGAAAACCTTAACAATTCTTGTGTTCTGTTTAATTTGACCCTAAATCCATCAAATCCACTAGCTAAACATAATTTTATCAATTAACATTACAAAACCGTCGGAAAACCTAAACCCTAACCCTAAACCCTAAACCCTACAAAACCCTAACTAGGGTTTGCACGTCCTTAACAACGTGCAAGCATTGCACGTCCTTAAGGACGTGCTTGCACATTGTTAAGGACGTGCAAGACGTTTTTAGCGGACGTGCACCGTCCCAGACTTGCACCTCCTTAAGGACGTGCAAATCCGTAATCCAGATTTGCGGTGTATATAGTGACACCCCAAACTAAATATAAGAGGGAAATGCCAACCCCAATGCTAAACCCTGATGAGTCTCTCCGGTCCCTAACAGAGCTAGCTACATCACTGGATTTCGTTACAAATGTGGCTAGCTTGAAGGCTGGACGATGCTTGTACATTTTTGTAATGGGTCAGAGAATGGTGCTCTATCTTTGAGCTAGATATTCTTAAGAAAGCTACCATATTCAATGTTCAGAATTTATAGATTGAAAGTGATAACCTCTATAGTGTTAATATTTTGAGGGGGCATTTTGATTGTTCATGTGAGGTGAAAATGATTATCTCACTCGTCTGAATGTACTTAACTTTTTAGACATTCAAATTTCGCATAGTTTTAGAAAATCAATTATACACGTAGCTAACCTTCTGAATCTCATTTATCTCTTTCAATAACACTTCCTCTCATTTTAAAATTTCAAGTTTTCATTCAGAATGATACATTTAGATAGACTGCATCTACAATCACTTTCCTTTCCCCCAAAAAAAATTGATGGGAAAAGACACCACCTTTGAAAACCCTTAATTTATATATTCACTCCATGGCCATCTCTAATGATCGAGTGTATAAATGTACAAATTTACATCAGGTATACTAAAATGAACATCACTTTTTGATATTTTACTCTATTGATTATATGTACTGTATTTTGCACTCTTTCTTCTCTAAAACATAAAATTAATTAAAAAAAAGGGAAAAAGAAAATCCAAAAATAAGCAATGAGGATGTCCTTTATTTATTAAAAACTAGTCAAATTAAAAAAAAAACTAGTAAAAGTTTTTAGATATGAGAAGATATGGTATTCACACACATATGAATATAAACAATTTATATATAAAGAAATGTGTACATTTTGATAACTCAAAGAATTATTGAAATTCAATTTGTGCATAATATTGAAATGTAGACATTTAAATCAATTAATAATACTAAAAGAGAAGTCGCATATGTCATGTGGCGGCTTCTCCATTAATATAGATTTGTTTGTTAACCAATTAAATATTTTTCTATATTTAAATAAATAATTCTTTATTATAAATCAAATTACTAGCTTCTTTAAATAAGTAGTTAATTAATTCTTTTCTTTTTTCTAAATCTTAACCAATTATTTTTTTTAAAATTACTTTCAATAAAAACATATAATCTTTTGTAGTTTTGATTCATGAGATAATATATAAATAACGATTATATCTATTTAATAAATTACTTTGTTATTCATTAATGCAACTATAGTAAAGGAAATTCATTAATGCAACTATAGTAAAGGAAATTCATTAATGCAACTAATAGATTAATGCAACTAATCCGTTTAGTTGTGGAAGCTAATAGATTTTCGAATTTTTATAATGTATTATTCATTAATGCAACTATAGTAAAGGAAATTCATTAGTTGGACGAGTGTTAATATAAAATTTATTTAAAATTTAAAAGGAATTTAGATAAAGTGATAAGAATCCTTGGTAATTATATTTTAACTTATATAAATATTTACATATGTATACAATTATTATATAAAAAGCATCCGCATAACTGTGCGGGTACTAAATCTGGTATTTAAACAATAATATGGTCGAGATGGTGTTAGGATTTTTTAGCCGTTGTATGGTCGATACTTTTCCCATGTATGGGGTCTACCCGGCTATCATTATTTATCCAGTAATTGAATATCTTGACTATAGTTTGTTTTAAAGGAAAAAGAAAAAAGACCAACAAGTAGTCAAGTGCATGCACATATTGCATAGTCATAAACAAAGAGCAAGCTCCATTACTTTGAATTTTGATCCTTGAACAAAAAACCCACAATGGTGGGCGCCCATCATTACGTAATTTACGTTACGTATATCATATAGGAGTACTGTACATTTTTTTCTTTCTTGCCATGCCACTACGTACACAATTTAATACGCCTAGTCGATCAGTAAGTCATTTTAAAACTTGTATAGGATTAAGTATTTGAAGAATATTAAAAAATCATAAAATATATTTCTGATTTAAATTCTCTTAATTCCACGTGCATATAAGAGAGAGAGAGAGAGAACATTACGTTAATGATATATTTACTAGTTAAATTAGTTTTTGTCATTTGTTTCATCTTTATTCTCAAAAGAAAAAAAATCGTTTCATATTTATAAAAATCAACATTTGAATTTTTGCATGCAGTGATCATTCAAACATGAAATTATTAATTTTGAGTTCGATCGATCGGAGAACCTTCGTGAAAGATGAAGTGATGGTTAAGAATGGAGTCAATGCAAGTAGTGATGAAACGTGGTTTTTTGTTTACTAAGAACTTTGAATTCCCTGCCCTTTATTTCAAAATTTTCAGGAAGACTAAAACTGCCTTATTTTGTCGATCGCCTCCAAATTTAGACTTTATTGTGCAAATGTTTTATACCTTTTACCTTATAAACTGGTTCAGTACCCGCATTGTTTATGGTTTTTTTAGTTTAAATAAATTTGATATTAAAACTCGTTTATTCAATTAATTAATTTCTTCCATACTTCTGATTTCTCAAATCTTAATGAATTTATATTTTATTACAGTAGTATATAAAATAATTGGGGAAAATATATCAATACCTTCAAGATATGAAAAATTTTATTTCTTCATCCGCAATCGCGATGGATTTTTCTTAAAAACATGTGATTAAACTCTTCCAAAATTATATCCATATATAAAATAATTAGGGAAAATATTTTAACAAAAATTGAATTCTAAGAGTTGATAATCTTTACACGGCTAAGTATTATTTCAATTTACTCAAAACCTTTTATCTTTTTTTTCATATTGGTAAAGTTATTTATAAAGTTATTTAATTAGCTAGTATGACCATGTTAAGTATTATTTCAATTTCGTCAAAGTTTTTTATCTTCTAAAAAATATGTTCATATTGATGAAGTTAATGATAAAGTTGTTTAATTAGTATGACCATGTAAATATATTGATAAAGTTATTATCTTCTAAAAATATGTTCATATATATATCAAAAATATGTAAAATCTTATCTTATATAACAGTCTTTTAAATTAGTTAATAACTTCTAAAAATATATCCATATCTAATCAAATTCGGGCAAATTTCATCTTATGCATATATAGATATATTGATTAAATTGTGTTAGAATAAAATTTTATCTTATGCATATATTTTAAAATTAGTTAATATATTCTAAAAATATATAAATATCTAATCAAATTGGGTCAAATTTTTCTTATGCACATGCAGATATATTGATTAAATAGAGTTAAAATAAAATTTTATCTTATAATTTTATCTTACGCATATATAGATATATTGATTAAATAGAGTTATGATAAAATTTTATCTAATGCGTATATTGATTATTTCAAAATTTTGCAATTGGTTCATACAATTACGATTAAGGAGAAGCCGACATGTGTCTTGGGCGACTTCTCCTTTATATTTTGAGAGAACCTAAGTAAAAGATATTTAGATTATATATAATCTATCGAACTAATTTTATTGATATCTATATTATTTTTTAATGGAAAAAATATTTATATTTAGATTATTATTTTATTATTTATTGGAATTTATCTAAATTATTTATAATATTGTATTAATATATTCTTTGTGGATGAGACCTAAACTAGTATCTCTCTATCTATCTATCTATCTATATATATATATATATATATATATATATATATATATATATATATATATATATATATATATATATATATATATATATATATATATAGGGATTGACTCAGGTGAAGACCATTTCTTATAGTGAAAACCGAAAGGACTAATCTTATTGCCTGCTTTTTAACAGTGGACCCCTCCACTTTTCAACTAAAATCCAACCAAAAAACCAAAAATTACATAGAATAGCCACTATTTTATAATTCCAATTTGTGTATTATTTTAAGTTATCTTTAATATTCCGCATTTATATTATTATTATTAGTGATCTTGTAATTTGGTATTAGAGCCAAGTTAATTAAAAATAATATGTACTTATCTATAAGACAATCTGGAGGTGTCTACCAATTGCCCCCATAAGACTTATCCTCATGCTTTACATTTAGATGTAAACGATAAGCATTTTGGAGCAATTTTAAATGCCATTTCATACCAACTTATAGATCTAAAACTCGAAGTTAAAAAATTAGAACAATTATATATTGAGATTAGCAGTAAAATATTTAAGACTGTAAAAGAAACAGGCGAAGTACATCGCTCAACAAATCTAAAAGCCATTAACGAAATTAGCCGTCAGATAAGCCTAACATCAGGTGGTGAAATTAAGAAAGGAGATCATTTTAAATATTGTTATCCATTTAAAAAATCCAAAAAGAAGTTTTTTACTAAATTAGATAATATAAAGAACAAGGCAACGGTAGAAGAAGATCAAGACGAAAATCAAAACCCTAAAAATGAATCAACATCCAATTCGACAAATAAAGAGATTTAGTACTAAAAGTTGGATGACCCAGAATGGAAGATGAAATTACATAAACAAAAAGCCATTGAAACCAACTTTATGAACCAAGAGATCATGAGCGACGACGAGTCTGAAAAGAATTCAGATGAAGAAGTTGTGTATCAACAAATGGGATTAATTAACCTAAAAGATATGGAAAACATTCCCATATCTAGAGTCCAAAAAAGATTAAATGAAATTTTAAGACAAAGAAGGCTGAGGGAGAATGAACCTGTAGAACAAAATGAAGTTATAAGACATTACAGACGATATGAACATGATTCTACCAGCAATTACAGACCTAGGATAAAGCCTAAAGAATTTCTTGAGAAGAAGGAAAGATTTGGAGTAAGCATTATGCCAAACCATAGACCAAATCAAAGAGAAATTAACCTAGAACCCATAAGTGAAACAGGTTATAAATTAAACCTAGATGGTGTAAGGAGGCGCGAAATCATAGATTTCTGGAAGAAAAGTATGATGAGTGTATTAAACATGAACGTAGGAGCCTTAATTACATAGAACATAGTTTCTATAGATGTATTGTCGACTGGTATGGAGCTATTGGTGATGTCCCAAAACAAGAGCTTAGGAATTTGGCAAGCCCAGTAACGATGTTCAGGTTAATATGTGATTTAATAGAAGATGAATTCATTGGAGAAAAAGAAGATGAAGATAAAGAAGTATTAAAATGGCAAAGAACCTTAAACAATCTTGAAATCTGTAACATGAAATATGTTGATAATTACATAACAGAATTCGAGAAGTATTATTATAAGATAGGGGAAAACAGCACTAATCTGCAAATGTTCTTTGATAAACCTTCTGCCCCAATTAATAAACAAATAAGTGAAGAGTATCGAGAGTTAATTAAAAATGGAGATAAAGATACTCTTGGTAACAGAATTTCCTATGTTGGGAAATGGGTCGAGAAAAAATGTCGATACGTAAGAAGCACCCAAAGAATGAAGAAACAGTTCTTAACTTGTTGGGAGAGGCCAACAGAATAGGGATGTAATAATAGAGATTACCAAGGAAAAAGAAACTATAAGAGAAAAAGTTTTAATAAACAAAGAGGTGAAAAATATTATAAGAAGTATTATAAAAAACCATTCTCTAAAAACAGAAGGTTTTTCCAAAAAGCCTCGTTCTGTCCTGAGAAAAAGAAAAACTGCAAGTGTTGGGCATGCAGAGAATCCGGTCATTATGCTAATGAATGCAAAAACAGGAAGAACAATAGATTAGCAGAAGCCCTAGGTAGTTTGGATTATATCGAGCTATCTGAAGATGAAGCAGTAGATCTAGCCCTAAGAAATAACAAAGGGATAGTAGAAATAATAGAAGAAAAACTTGAAGAAGAAATAGAATTTGAAAATGTCTCAATAGAAGGTGAAGAGATTAATGAAATGATGGAAGGAGAATCTCCTAGTGAGTTCTCTGATGAATATGAAATGACTACTTTAGCTCAACTTCAAGAAGCTAAAACCTCTATTGATGAAGAACAAGTTGAAGAAATGACGAGGTCAGGGGTTGATTTCCCGATCATCGCTAAAGAACAGTTTGTTAAGAAATCATTATTCTCTAAATATGCTAAATATGTTTACGAAGAAATGTCTGGAGATGTAACTGTCAAGAATAATGAAAATCAAGCAACTGAAGTAAACCTAATCAATTGGGCAAACATTCAGAAACATAACAAAGATAAAAAAAATTAAATATATTTTCATATGTGGCATCCAAGTAATTATAACTCCATTACAAGACTATGGAAAAGATGTGCAATCCATTAATTTTGTTTGTGACATTAGGCATAAAACGTTTAGTGATCAATGCATCAGTGATATAGTCTGTAATTTGAGTCAAGGAGCAGTTTCTTGGATCTGTAGGCCTAACTATTATGTTAGTCTAGAAGATCATTATGCATCTAAGTTCTTAGCTATAAAATTGTTAACAAAAGGTATTAGTATGCATAAGGGAACTTGTCCTTTACAATTAAAGTAGAAGGTAGTTTATAAACTTGAGAATACTATAAATCCTCCACAAAAATGTCATATAGTGGAAGCTGAGAAACACGAGGTTGTAGGTCCAAGCAAAGAGGTTGTACCTGTTAAGCTAAGACCTGATCAAATAAGACTTAAGACCATTTGGATAAACGCATTTGAAAATTCTACGGGTACTAGCAGTAATAAGGTTTTAACCATAGATGAAGAAGGTAGAATCCATACGAATGCTAAACCACCAGTCAGTCTCTCTAGATGTCCAAGTTTGTCTAGAAACACTAGTTTTAGGTTCAATCCTAATCTTAGTATTACTCCGAGGAATCAGGGAGCTACCACTAGTAGAAAAGACAAATCGTCTGTGGTAGATGAAGACATATTAAGCATGATAGCGGCATTAAACTAGAGGTTAGAAAATAAAATTATAAAAGAACCAAACAGACATAGTATAGATCTAGGTTCTAACCCATTTAGGGAATCAATACCATCAATTCCCCCAATAGTTCAAAAGGTTAGAGAAAATCAAGAAGGATCATCTAGTTCTGAGCCAAAAGGAAAGCTGATAGGGTATTCCACTAAAACCATTAGTGAACCTATCTATGAAAATGATCCAAGGGCTAAAGATTTAAAAGAATCTCTCACGGATTCTTTATTTGAAGACGAATTAGGAATGAGAATGGAATTACTAGACCTCAGACATCTCTATGGAGATAATATGAGGGTAGAGGAAAGTCTTGAACATGTCAGCAAAGAACCACTAAAGAAAAATTATAGAATTACCAACCTCAATAGCATTTATATCCCAATAAGTATTTGCTTAGAAGGGTTCAATAAATATGAATTATGTGCCTTTGTAAACAGTGGATGTTCAGTATGCTTTGGTAAAAAGGCATTATTTCCTGAGTTTATTTGGCAGAAGTCTCGTAGACCGATTCAAGTTAGAATAGCTGATGATAGTATCATGGTTCATTCAAAATTAGCTTTTGATGTACCTATCATGATAGGAGGAGTCCAATGTGTAATTCCTACACTCTAGACTACTGATCAGCTCTCACATGATATGTTAATTGGAAATAATTTCCAAAGACTCCATGTTCCAGTAACTCAGCACCTAGACATGATGGTCTTCAACATCAATGGAGAAGACGCCTGGGTTAAAAAGATAAAACAAGCTTATACACACCAAGCAATCGAGTTTACGCGCACTAAGCGTGGTGAGGAATATATTCTTCCTACACAAAGAGAATTTGCACTCTCTATATGTGAAGTAACATTAAAAGATAAAATTCTTAAACAACAAGAAAAAATGTGTAAGGAGTTATATTCTGAAAATCCTTTAAAATTTTGGGAAAAAGATAAATCATTAATAGATCCAAAAGTTGTCATTAGAGTAAAACAAATGGTTTACAGTTTTAAGGATCAACAAGAATTTAAAGAAGAAATTGATGAACTCTTAAAGAAGGGTTTAATTCGAGAAAGTAAAAGTCTTCATTCTAGTCATGCCTTTATGGTCAGGAATCATGCTGAAGAAAAAAGATGAAAATCTAGAATGGTTATCAATTACAAAAAGCTTAATGATAATATTGTTTTTTTATGGATATTATATTCCTAATAAGATAGTTTTATTTAATAGAATACAGGGAGCCACTTGGTTCTCTAAAATGGATTGTAAAAGTGGTTATTGGCATGTAAGAATGGATGAAAAAAATATTCCACTTACTGCATTTAGTGCTCCACAAGGACACTATGAATGGGTAGTCATGCCCTTTGGTTTGAAAAATGCACCACAAATATTTCAGAGAAGAATGAGCAATGTCTTTAAAGAATTTAAACATTGTTGTCTTGTTTACATTGATGATATCTTAATCTTCTCTAAAACTATAGAACAACATAAGCATGATTTGAAAGCTATAACTCAAAAATGTATTGACCATGGAATCATTTTAGGACAGAAAAAATGCATTTATGCTGAGCTTGAAATTGAGTTCTTAGGATTAAAGATTAAAGTAGGTCAAATTGTTTTCCAAGAACATATTCTAGAAAAGGTAGAAAAATTTCCTGATGAAATCAAGGATAGAAAACAACTAGAAAGATTTCTAGGTTGTCTTACTTATGCTTCTGATTTTATTAAAGATCTAGTCAAGTTGAGAAAACCTCTACATGTTAAATTAAAGAAATATCAAGTTTGGAGTTGGACTCACTTAGATACTAAAATAGTCAAAGAGTTGAAAAGAAGATGTGAAAAACTTCCAATATTGACTTTACCTAATGAAGAGGATGAGCTAGTTCTTGAAACAGATGCTGGTGGTTATCATTGGGGAGCTGTTTTAAAAATAAAGAAAGATAACAAGCTTTGCAGGTATAGCAGTGGCAGCTTCAACAAATTTAACTATAATTACACTGTCATGGAAAAGGAGATTCTTGCAATTTATCGTGGAATCGAAAAGTTTATAATCTTTCTAGCTCCTAAGCCTTTTACAGTCAGAACATATTGTAAAGGAATATTGGGCTTCATAAATAATAATCTTGATAATATGAAAGCGCATGGGAGACTCCTGCGTTGGCAATTAGCCCTTAATCAATTCACTTTTACCATTGAACATGTGCAGGGATCTAAAAATTCTCTAGCTGACACCTTAACGAAAGAGTTAGCTAATGGATCAGAGAAATCAAACTCGGTGGGAAAATCTGCAATGGGTGTTCCACCCATGGGATATTAATCTCTTAGGAGAAATACGAGGATACCAAGGATGGGTTTCCCCTCCAAGTTTTTATATTTCTGTTGATTTTGGAAGATTTACTGAGAATAGATTCCGTCGTGGACTCTTACAAGCGAGACACAGAGCGGTTATAAGAATGTTAACCCTAGAGATAATTATAAAAGTTCTCCAGCTACCTATTGAACTCTAGGAAGACATCTGTAGAAGATGGAGAATGATAGATTTCGAAAACTTCTACTAGATGGTAGCAATGAGAGAGCACGATACTCTAACAAGGATAAGAGAATGGTGTAACCATTTTTGTGTGAACAATGGCGCCGGATTGGGAGGATTATCTTTACCCATCATGCCAGATGAAGATGCAGATTACTTAAAATCATGGAAATATGGAATGTGTAATGGAATCTACAATTACAGGCGACCATGGCCAAAGAAAGAAGAAGAGAGCATCTTGTACAAGTACTTCACTAAGTTCGAGAAGGAAGTCTTCCTCAAAGCAGCAAAATTTGAAAAGATAGAAGACATAAATTGTTGACGTGTTATCAGTGCCTGGATGGATGTTAGCCATGGAAAAACCTGGTTACCACATTACCTAATCTTCCTACTATTAAGGGAAGACTACTCGTACGTGAAAGATCCAGTAGTGGAAGGAAGAATTGACGTAGTAAGGTATACATGGGAGGCAAGAGGAAAAGGACTCTTTTACATCTACTACAACATCACCAAGTTTAGACAGATAGACTGTGGGATATTCAAAGTTGGAAATACAACCTTCATCGTAACCCCACAACTCAATCCATTAATGCAGCAAGCCATAAACAGGACCGAATCCATCAATCTTTACTTAGCAGAAATAGAGGTCGGTCACTTTTTAGATAAAAGAGGACACGAGATGATGATCGATTTACTGATTGCATGGGATCCAGAATATACTGAAGGATTAATCCTTGATCTCGATCTAGACAACGATCAAGATCTGGAGTTTGATAATACTCTAGATCTAGTTCAAAATTACAATGATGATGACCTGGAAGCCAACATGGGTGAAGAAGAAGTCTGGAACCTGGACGAATGCAGCTAAATTATTGAAGAATCTAGTCAGCCTTTACAGGCTTTGTCTTTTTCTTTTCACTGTTTAACATGTGAGTGGTATTATTTCAGCACTGTGTGCTTTTATTGCTTTCTGAGTGTTTTTATTGTTTTCTGAGTAAGGGCCCATCTGTCGGCCATTTGTAAAAGAGACGTTGGAAGGCACCCAATGCTCTCTACTCAGCTCTATAAATAGAGCGATTCTCAGACTTCTCAAGATACAGAAATCCAGAGAGAGAAAAAACTATAGGAGAAGAGATAAAGTGTCTTGTAAATCAGAAAGAGAAGTAGAAGTGTTTTGAATTTGAGTAGATTGGTGTTTTCATCACTCTAAGGTTCAAAACCCTTCAATGGATCTTCTGATATGAGTGTTAACTGTGTTTAAATTCTAAGTCAAGAGTGTTTGTGTCTTGTAATATTTCCCAGATTCAATAAAGTTTGTTTTTAAGAATAGGAAAGCTACTTAATTGAATACTATGTTCTGAATACTTTGTTTTCTTGATTCAAATCCCTTCACCCTCTCAAAATCATGATTCAAATCCATTCACCCTCTCAAAATCAAAACCAAAAGCTATAGACTACGGTCTGAGGTAGGAAAGGAAACAGATTTGTGCTCAATCTGAACTAAGGGAGGCCTGGTTAAAGGTTAGCCACCTCTAGAAAGTCGGAAGCTACATGAACGCCGACGGTCCAGAGTAACTACATTCAGGTATGGGTCAAACCTCTTTAGCTTAAAGTTTTAGCTGCAGAGCGTGGTGGGCTTAAAACCACAGAAAACTTATTATTCATAATATAGTTAGTAGATTGTGGTAGTTAGTACCACAAAAAGTCATTTATAAATCTTCGTTATTTCACTTTGATAAAATTATAAAAAGTTGGAACAATTTCATAATTTCTATAAAGCTTGGGTAAAGTTGCAATTTGCTATCAAAATTGCCCCATTTGTGAGCCCCACAGTGTCAACCAATCAAAACGCTCCTCACGGTTTCTACCACAATATTTGTTTTCATATATATATATATATATATATATATATATATATATATATATATATATATATATATATATATATATATATATATATAACAGCCCTTAAAATGTATCATGAGAACAAATCAGGGCCCTTGATTAATGTGAAATGGAGGGCTGAGATTATTCAAAGATAATTAATTAATTATAATTTTATCCCAAAAAAAATCAACCCACTACCAACTACAACGCGTGTATCTCATCACCATTCACCACCGTACCCTAATTTCAAATTAAAAAGGAGAGACTACGGAGAGATAATAGGTCAAATTGGAGGAGGATGAACGGCAACTAACTCGAAGGAGATCGCCGAGGCGATGATGGTCGGCGAAGGCGTTGAAGGCAGTGTCGCCAGGTGCGGTGATGGCGATCGGAGAAGGCGACGACCCATAGAGGCGGTGTTCGATTAGGATCCACGGAGGCGGACAACCCGACGGTGGCGATTGGAAGGGCTTGTCGAAGAAGACGGCAATGTGCGATATGGTGGTCAACGGCTCCCTGATTTCTCTCCCTGGTGCGGTGCAGCGGCAATGGCTCCCTGATGTCTCTCCCTGAGTTCAATCAGCGGCCCTCTAGCAGCCTAACCAAGCCCATGACGCAGCACCCCGAGTCTCCGACCAGGTTCGTTGAAATTGCGAAATCAATTGAAATTGATTTCAAAAAACCCAAGTATCTCTGGCTATGGCGGATCTTTAGTTGGTATCCGGTGGTTAGGGTTTGTGGAAGATCTCGAATTAGGTTTTGTTCTTGATTTTACAGATTTTGTCTGTTGGATTTAGGATTTTTAGTTGTGATTTCTCGGTCAAGTTCTGCTTGCTCTGTTCTTGATTTTACAATTGGACTGTTGCACTAGGGATGTATCAATTTTGTTGATATCTTGTTTTTGCATTCCAGTTTGTTTAGGACATATCGAATGTATCGATACGATCGAATAATCATGGAATATAATCGAATAATCCAGTGATATCATTGAATAATTTTTAGTTATTTGTTACAATGACATAAAGTAACGGAACCATTGAATAATCATGCGATATAATCGAATAATCAAGCGATACCATCGAATAATCAAACGATACCATCGAATAATTTTTGGTAAATAGTTTATGGCGTTTTCATGTTGCTAGCCGATCAGAATAATCCATCGATACTATTGCATAATCCATTAATACGATCGAATAATCCAGTGATAGTATCGAATAATTCGTAGAAAAAAATAACCACCCATCATGTGGCAAGTGGATACGATCGCAGAATCCGTCGATACAATCACATAATCCGTCGATACGATCGAATAATCCAGATATAATATCGAATAATTTCAAGAGAGTGCATCACACACGCTCCCAATTCAGCAAGTGGACTAGAAAAAAACGTGGGCCCCACTGATTTTTAATTAAAAAAAAGCTAAAATTGCCTTTTAATCTCATCCATCCATTTCATCTAATCAACGGCCCAGATGTGTTCACATGTTACACAATAAGTCTTGATTACCCTTGAACCATCCTATATATATATACACAACAACAACAAGCCCGTTATATCCCGCTTAGAACAGGGTCTGGGGGTCCCATTGTATGCTCTCTTTCCCCGACTAGGTCGAGAGAGAGTTTCCGAATGACCCGTATCTGCAACAGTATCCAAGTCAGACCATATAAGACACACTAATATGAGAAATAGAAATATAGGAGTAGAGCACACGAAAGGATACTATCTCGGAAGGATAAGTCTATCTGTCGTTGACCCTAATAGCCTCTCTCCACTGTCTGCGATCTCTCGTTAAGCCCTTGGGTATGTGAAGCAAAGTAAGGTCGCGCCTGGTGCATCCGGATGTGATACCCTCCCGATAGAGCGTATGCGGCGTAGCAGGGGGCGACCTAAGAAGTCCTGGAGGGAGGTCATCAGGCGCGACCTTAATTTAGAATACTCTTAATCATCTCATTTCCATCAATCAAGTTTTTTGCCCTTTTTTAGTGATTTATTTCCTTTATAATAATAATAATAATAATAATAATAATAATTATTATTATTATTATTATTATTATTATTATTATTATTATTATTATTATTATAGTGCATAAAAGAATTTACAAGAAATTAGGGGGTAACCGAGATACTATATGAGCACTCACTCCCTTAGCGATAACAAAGCTAATATTCGAATACTTTAAATGCATCGAATATTCGAATCCATCGAATATTCTAATTCATCGAATAATCAAAGATGAATTTTTATACGAGGATTAAGGTAATTTTGTTTGGTTATTTTCATATAGGCAATAATTTATTTACTTTATCAATACTTTTAATATTAACTCACAAAGGAGTCGGTTTACTATATTACTCGAAACTCCAAAAGTTATCAACTCATAGTATATTCATATAGATTGATGTAAATCATTACTCGTTTACTCATGTAATGAATTATAAATGATCGACTTGATTCAAAATTCTCATTTCTCACTAATAAAAGATGAATACAATAAGGATATTATAACTTGAATCATATATAATTTTATTTGAAAACTACTTTTTAAAAGGCACAAATACACAATGACATAAAAAACGTGAATTATTTTTTAGATAAGGAATCAAGTATGATTTTGATAACAATATATTGCCAAATTTCAATTAAATTAATGATGAATAGAACGAGCTTACGAGCCAATGAGTGGATTATAAATTGAAGCATATTTAATTTTACCTGAAAAATACTTTTTAAAATACAAAAATAACATGAATTACATATTCAATTTAATAAAATTGATTACCCGAAAGTCCCCCATCGAACATGATTCAAACCCAAACAATTGAAAATTTGAAACTTGAAACAAACATAGACCTACTTCTACTTGAAACCTGAATGAGACCAACCTGCATACCGACCCAAAACTTGAACGAGACTGACCCGATTTGACCAAAAACCCGAATGAGTACAACTTGATTCTGACTGAACCCCGACCAATATGAAGTTCATTTTGACCGAGTTGACTCGACTCATCGTCGACCAAACCCGAATGTGATCGACGGAACCCGATTGGATAACCCGAATTGCCAGCTCTAACTAGACATGAGCAAGGGTCAAGGGGTGACCCGGACCCGACGGGTTTTGACCCGGCGGGAACCCAAAAGGTCGATGACCCGGCGGGTTAGGGTCAACAAGGGTTTGGGTCGAGGCGGGTCAAGGGTTAGGGTTAGGGTCATGCTGATTTTGACCCGCGGACCCGACGGTCGACCAGTAGGGTCATCTTTTTTTTCTTCAAAAAATCGAGGTGAAGAGGAAGAGGAATTCAACCTTATAGAATGAAGAGCCATCTAGAGAGATCCCAATTTCCTACTCTGTAGTCAATCGCTCGTCAAATATTTGTCACTCTTTACTTAACTCTAGCGATGGAGGAACATTTTAGCCAATGTGGTCAAAAATTAAGCGAGAAGAGATCAAGACTCTTGCCCGAGACTCTAGGTCAAGTTTGCCTAAACGATTAAAAGAGGGGAGAGATGCGAATTCAAAATAATTAATGGAGTCAGACTCGGATGAAGAATTTGACGATGACACAATGGTCAGGAGCTCAGATGCAAAGCAAGGAGAATAGTCTTAGCATAGGATAAGGTAAGTAGGGGTCAGAACGAATGTAAAGTACTACGTGAGCTTTGATTCCTTTTCCCCGAGAGATACGTAGACAACTAGAAAATCGGTTCATACCCTTCTTCCTTTTTATTTTTATTTTTTTTAAACTTAAAAAACTTTTTAAAAAAAAATTGAATGACATGTCATGACCCGACGGGTCAAGGGTCGCCGGGTCAAAGGGGCGACCCTTGACCCGACGGGTCACCACAACCCGTTGACCCGTGACTTAGAAGAGTCAGGGATATCCCGACCCATGACCCGGCGGGTCCGACCCGTGCTCATGTCTAGCTCTAGCAGAGAGAAATATTTCTAAATAGTAAATGGGATGCTTTACCGAAGTAAGGAAGTATAAATTTTGGTCCTTGTTCAACAAATTGAAAACCTTCCGAAGTATATTTTCGCCAGCACAATGCAAACAATAGAGATGGGCTTGTGGTAAAGCCAACTGGATGGCCCAAAGGGAAGCCCATTTGAATTCGGTGAAGGCCCAAAGTTTGAAAACCTCAAGTTAGAAAAAATAATTTGAGAAATTGGGAACTCGCCCTTAACTATATAGAAAGAGAGAAAGGGGGAGGATAAAAAATCTCTTCCGCCGCTTCCACTTTCAGGAACCCTAGATAGCTTCTCTCCAATTCAATGGCGTGCACAGTGGATTTCAGATGCCTAGACGAAGGCTTCGGCGGCAAAACCTACAAGAGAAAGAGATCCGAGCAGGCAGACTTGATAAAAAATGACACCGCGATGGAGGTGGACGACAATCAGCCATCGGCGAAGCGAGCGGCGTTGCCTTCGGTCTCCGATCCCAACAAGCCCGTGGCTTTCGGCGAGCCGACATACGACGGAGTGATCGCCGGGAGGGTGTCCGGCCGGAACTGGAAGCAGCCGCGGAAGAGGGCGTCGTCCAGGGCGGTGAGGGCGCCGAACACGGCGACACTCGAGGAGAGGAGCAGGGCGAGGGAGATGAAGAAGGCGTACAAGGAGAGGAAGGATGAGCTGAAGGAGGAGATCAGGAAGCACAAGGTCGAGAAGAGGAAGGCGAGGGAGGAGAGGGAGAAGAAGAAGAAGGAGAACGTCCTCAAGTCTGGGACAAGGCTTCAGAAGATTACAAACCCTAAGACGCTCCAGAGGATCGCCAAGTCCAAACATCGCAAGCAGCTCAAGGTTGTCCCTGATGACCTCCTCAGGAAATAGATTGCAGGTTTCATTTTCTGCACTATTTTGTATGCTTTTTTGAATTTAAAAAAATTGCTGTTTTTTTTACTGAATTGTTAGTGCTTTTGATACTGGTAGTTGAAAGGAAGGAATTTTGTAAGGTCTTATAGCATGTGAGATTGATCAAAGTTTATGAATTGAATGCGAAATCTGAGGTTGTAACTTTGTTGGAGAGATTCGAGTACTGCTATATTTGAATCAGGAGGATGATATTCGGATTCGAGGAGGAGGGTATTCAAGGCCAGTGTTTGGTTTCTGTGCATTAGGATTGTGCCATTTCTGATTCTTGTCTAGCCTTTGGGTGAGAAGTATGGAGTTAGCGAAGATTAATTGTTGATTACAATTTACAAGGGAAGAGCAACAAATTGAATGTGCTTGGAGTAGGGATTCAAGTCAATCACTTGATGGTAAGGGAATTGATGAAGATTACCATAAGAGTTTGACAACACTATAACTATAATTGAGGGTTTTGGTTTCCAAGTATATTACTGGTAGTGTTATACATGCAAGTGACAAATCACCAACTTATTGGATAGGAAGATCTCAATGGAGGAACAAGGGCATGAACTCAAGACCTTGTGATGAGACTAGCTGAGTGGCAGATCGAATCATATGCTTTGGTTGAATTTGTGAGCAAATTGAGGCTTTGACTCAACGTGCTGTTTCCACTGAATGTCATCAGAGGGTCTAATGAAGACCTCCGAGTAACCATCCATTAGTGGGTACCAAGTTTTTTTTTTAAGGAGGAAACTTATAATTTGGTGGCAAATTCTGGGCACGTGACCCAGCTCGTAAGAGCTATGCACCAGGTAACCCGCTCGTGCTAACCGACTTGAACCACTAGTAAGGAGCAAGACAAACTTGAATTGAATCCAAAACTTCTTATCCCTTTCTTGCTCCACACGACTTTCTTGCTCCACACGACTGGGCTACCGCGACTGGGGTAATTCTTTCTTCTTCTTTTTTCCCTGAGAATTTGATCCTTTTGATTGTCATTGTAGGACACCTATAATGAAGTGTCATCCATGAAAGAGCAATCAAGTGTACATAGTCAAACTACACTACAATAGCCATTTAGGGATGAGTTTGACTTCTTGTGTCATGTTCTTTGTTTTGAGCTTGGTTCTTGTTTTGGGTAAACTAGTACGATCCCCGCGACATGACGCGATTTTTTTTATAAATAATACGGAGTATTTAGATATAGATAAATCATAGACATTAGATTTAATTCAATATTTTTAATTAAACCCATTGATTAGTAAATGTGTTAAAAATAATAGAAAAAAATACACTTAGGTTAAAGAGATAAAGAGAAAAATAAATAAAAAATAGAGAAAGATAAAAGTTTTGAATTAATCCCATTAGTTAAAAAATGTAAAATCAAATAATATTGGGTAATTAATATTAAAATATTTATAAAAAAATAATATTAGAAAATATAGTTACCATAATAAAATGATATTATGTAAATAATATTTTCACAAATAACTTTGAACATTGAGAGAACATGTGACATAAATTAATATAGTATATAGATATAGATAGTTAGTAAATGAATTTGAGTTAAGCCCAATAGTTATATTAAATTGAATTCAATGTTTTGAATTAAGTCCAATAATTAGTAAGATTAAATAAAAAAATGAATTAAAAGAAAAAGAAGAAAAAAGAAGAATTAAAGAGAAAAAAGAAAATTATAATTGGTCAAAACCCCTAAAATCTCTCTAATGTTGACACATCAGCATAAACTCTTCTAAATTAAGAGTTTATATAGATTTACTAATAAAGTAAATCAGCATAAACTCTTCTAAATTAAGAGTTTATATAGATTTACTAATAAAGTAAGATTGAGTGGGATGAGATAATGAGAACAATGGACAAATGACTTGTTCAAAGATTTGAACCACTAAATCAAAATTTAATTATCGTTTAACCATGTACACCAATCTTTTCTAGGCTTTATCAATTCTTATTAAGAGAGTTCAACCCCATTGGATCCAAACCTGAGATTTGAGTTGGGTAACAATTTTTCAATGTATTTTGGCTTTGAGATTATTATATCTGGTTATCAGATCAGGTTAGATTCATGCATTATATGTCCCAAATCCTATAAACATAAGCAACTAACTACATTTGGTTGATGAACCGCAAAAGTGGTCTCGGAGCCCCATCGGGATGGTTTTGTCAGTTGCACGTTGATCGATTTGCACATGTCCAGATCCGAAGCGGTCGTCGCCGCTGCTACCACCACCGTCCAATGTTGTCCTATCGTTATTGTCGCCACCACCATTGTCCAGATCTGAAGCCGCCACTATCGTCGTCGCCACCGCAATCGTATACTGTCATCGTCGTCCTCCATTACCCCGTCGAATCCAGATCTGGTGCTCCTGATGAAGGATCTTCTCGAGGAATCCTTTTGATCTAAATTGCAATTGAGAAGCAAGCCCATCATCATTTATGGAAGATTTCCGAGGTCTTCAATTGGAAGAATGGAGAAATGATCTACATCAACAACATTGTAAAAGACTTCAAGGGCTATACATTTCATGTGAAGAACTCAAGGCCAAATTCCGCAATTACAAAATAGAAAAAGGGGGTTGGAAGAAAGACGACATAATTCATTCTTATTTTGGGTTTGTTTGGTATTTGGGCTATATCTTGGGTTTGACCAGGCTGATTTCGATGATTTAAGAGTCCAAATTTATTTATTTTTCAAGACCTACAAATTTGAAGAAGAGATTAAGCCCAATTTTGTTGAAGTGTGCATCATCACAATAGTTATTGTGTGGAATTGTAAATGTTCGTCTTTCGATCATTCGACTTGGTTCTCGATCTTGATGTATCGTGGGTCTTGTCGTTGTTTCATTTGGGTTATCCTTGCCACTTATCCTTCTATCTTATTAATCTAGCTTGTCAATTCATGTGTTATTTTTATTTTCGCTGCATTATTCTTCATTTTCTGATCATGTTGTTTCTAATACCTCTTATTGTCTTTTCTCTTTTGATTCGTTGATGTCGAAGATAGGGCCATCCCGCATTAGCTCTCTCCCTCCTTCTGTGAATCAATCTCTCCACCGTCATCATGCCCCCCCCCCCCCCCCTCTCTCTCCCATTAGATCTGATCCCTCCACCGTCATCATTAGTATCTGTCCTCTGTTGTCGTTGGCCACTAGGCCCCTAACAGTCTCTTTCTCTAGTTGGGTTGGATTAGGGTTTCCTCTTTTTTTTTTTTTGGAAGCAAGATAAGAATTCGGTTATCCAGACAAGCCTAGAGAAACCAAGAGACCGAACAAGTCGGTAGATGGACTAACCATCATGTACAATCGAAAAAACAAACACAAGCAAATGACATAAAGAAAAAACATGAAGCAAATGACAAAAAAATAAAAGCAGTAATAAACGTACAAGTTATCCTACACCGAAACTACAAGCTAGCAGAACAATCAAACCGATCAGCCAAAAAGAAGACGCACAGAGAGAGAGAGAACTCTGGGGAACCTAGCGGACATCTCAGATTATGGACTCCAATAGAGCCTTCAGATATCGATCGCACTTCCACGACGTCTACGAACATAGCAAATCGATCACCGTTCACATGAAGCCTGCATGACAATAAGAACAACACTGCACACCAATCCGCAAGCCTAAATCCTAACCAAACCATTGCTCATTCAAACCCCAAAAACCCATCTTAACCTCTCGAGGATGATAACAAGATCATAATAGGCTGCACAAGTGCAAGCCAAAATAGAGACGGACAAGATGAGCAACAGGCGAAACAATAAAACAACAATCAAAAGGAAGGGACTCAGGCTAGCAAGATTGAAATTTGTATTTTTAATTTCGTTTATCAAGAAGAGAAGGAGGCGTTGATCAAACGCTATCACCATGGGCCAAGGCGAAGACTAGCAACCACGGGGAGGGTGGCAGGATGGCGGAGCCGAAGGTGCCACAACGGTGGTTGGATGGCGGAGCCGAGGGAGGCAAGAGCGGAGCCGCGGAGGGTTGAGGACGCAGGGCTTAGGGGGTTGAGAGCTGCAGGACGAGAGCTTGTCGGGGCTGAAAGTTGCAGGCAAGGGCGAGGACTGCCGGGGAAGCTGTTGTGCGGTGAAGCTGTTGGGCGAGGCGGCGGATGGTCGGTGGCGGTGGCCGAAAGCGACTGGATGCCTAGATGGAGGTTAAGATATTTATTTTTGTGATGAATTTATGAAATTGTATGCTGATGTTTTGTATATTTATTCTTAATTTGAAAGATTGAATTGATTTGCTCCGTAATTTGATTCAAAGATTCTTTAAATGTTGGATGTTTAGGTTGAATTTGTGAATTTCTCATTCTGATATCATACCAAACTTAGGAAATCACTTCTTTCGATTTTTATTCAGATTTCGATTTTCATTTAAATTCCGATTACTACATCCATACTAAACGGGGCCTTAGTGCGCCTGAAGAAGCCAAATGGAGCGTCAAGAAAGCCAGTTGGTTGCTTCATGATGAAGCAACAAATAACAACCGAAAGGAAACACACTCGAATTCATACCAAGATTCCATGATGAATACAAATTTCCCCAATGTACAAATACATGAATACTATCAACCAACACTTTCAGAATATACTAGAACACATGGCAAACCCCCCATTAATATTGCCTATGTATAGAACATTCAATCTTACCTACGTCTGTGTTTTACCACCTTTTCTAAAGTGGTGTATCAAAAGCTACCAATCCCTATAGTAAGAAACCTTACCCAATCATCTGGTTCGTCGGCCAAGCAAGCCGACCAACACACAGCTTCATAACAGGGAAGCAATGGCTGGGTATGTATGCATTTACATCTTCTGAGACCAAGTAAAACAGGACCCTGCAATGAGAAACAAATCGAAATTCAGATTGGATGTTATCTCATGTTGTCAAAAGAGAATTGCATAAAACTTACCCTTCTTTTAAGCATCACAGATGATAAAGAAAGCTTCATCCCCTGCTAACTCTTGCCCAGAACAATCCTTTGCTCCGAATTGAATGTGATTCTTCAGATGGGAAGGATTTGTTCCCCTTTGATCCAAAGGAGAAATGCCTTTTCAGGAAAGGCTTGCCTATGGAACTCTTCAAGCTAGGGCTTGAGGTCAGTTTAGCGCCACCCTTTCCCTCGCGTTCGCTCCCTTTCCAATAATCGAAATCACCAGAGCCATCAGTGTCAGCCACCCGGCTCCTTGATCTTCTGATGCTTCTTGCCTTCAACTCCTTCTCTGCCTTGAGCAACTTACTGGTTAACTTCAAGGTCTGCTTCTCACCAAAAGTACAAACGGGGCAGGCAGGGTCATATTTATTGGTATCAGAGGTTATGTTCTCCAAGCACTCGGCGTGGTAAACATGGCCACATATCAGAACAGAAACTACAGATAATTCATTGTTGGCAATGATCTTCTGGCTGCTCCATGCAGATCTCTCTGTCAAGAGCTTTGAACATATCCCGCAGTTCTGTGAATCAGTAGTGGGAGAAGCACAGTTATGTCGATTCGTTCTGCTAACGTTATCATGGTTGAAACTGAAGGATCCACTGTCAAAAGACCATCTGTCCTTACGTGAAGCAGAGGATATGATTTCAGAAAAGGCGTGCATAGACCAGGCATCAGAAGACCTGCCATGGGACCCTCTAGTTGCCTCATTAATGCTGGGTGAGTTCCTTCCTGAACTTTGGCTATCTGATACCTGCCCCGGTGAACAGCGGCTAGCCCATCTTGATGGTGTCATGGCTGGTGGCAGTGGCTGACTTTGCAAAGACAAAGTTCCCTCTGATACTGATGGTGTTGGTGCTGTTGAATGCATAGATGGAGACACTTTGCCGAATGGAGGATCAGATGCCTGTGAAGATTCCGCAGCTTCCTCCTGATACATGATGCGATACAGAGAAAAATAAGTATTACTAGAAAAGCTAACAAGCATATTATTTTATGTTTGTTTTTTTTTTTTAAAGTGTTTGTAGGTGTGTAATGTGCTTGTACATGCATGTATATGTGTGATATGTTCAAGGTTTCTAAGCTTACCTCCAACGAGATGTTTGTGGAGATAGATTGACCTGAAATGTAGAAAAATAACCACTGCAGTTAAATACCAGATTAACACAAGTTTGCATTAACTAGACAGCCAAGGTTCCAGAAGAAAACACCACAGTTCCAAATGAAAGCACTATCAACTGGAGACAACATGAAGTAAGGTCACATATGAATGAGGAATAAGAAGAGTATGATGCTTCAAAAGTTTGGTAAACAGACTAAGGAATAAGAAGAGTATGATGCTTCAAAAGTTTGGTAAACAGACTAAGATGAGTCTACGGTCCTGAGGAAAGCATTTATATAATAAAATTCAGCAGCAGAACAACATTGAGGGGGACTCTCAATGTACAAGGACAATGTGTAGTTTGTTCTGCCACTTGATGGGGTTTTATGAAAAGACCGAAGGTTAAATCTTATATTAAATCAACAAAAAAATCATCTTAGTATTGATGTTTCCGTTTAGCAAGGAAGGCAGAGACTCGTCAGACAAAGACAATTGTCTAATTTTGCTAACTCAAATTATATCACACTAGCTAGCAAGCCATAAACAAAAATCCCTTATTCTCACAAATGGAAGAGTGTTCATTTTCCTTCTATAATTTCAAGTAACAAGCCAACAGAGAGCACAATCTTAGCTCGTAAGTGAAGCCAGCTAGGAAATAAATACGAGTAAAAGGTTAGCAGTGCATAGGTCTCTTGATCACAACAAACCAAGAATTCCAATGGAGAAGCACAAAAAAGAATAGTTCTAAGAAATAAGTCCTTTCAAGAAAGTTAAAGGTTTATTTTAATGGAGAACGGTGATTGATTGAGCTTGCACGATCATAATCATATGAAAGGAAATCCAAATGCTCTATCTCAACACTTTACCTGAGGCAGAAGTTCTCTTGTTAAGTGCAGTTCGCTCCTCCATTGCTGACTTGCACCATACTCCAGTTTTGTCGTTCTCCAATGACCTTCCAGTGATTGATGAATGTGCAGAAACATAAGTGACAGATTTTGAGTCCAATGCCTCACTCCTACTGATACCATCAGATAACCAATCCACTGAGATTTCTTCACCAGCTACACGTCCTCTATTATCCCATCGAAAGCTCCATGATGGTGAATGATGAGCATTCCTACTTATAATGTCACGACTTGAGCCATGGTGGATAGCTGCATCTCTAGCTGCCACACAACAAGCATTCCCCATAGTTGCTCACAAACTCCCTTACAACAACGCTCAATTGCTTATTACCAAATCACATCCACTTTGTCTAATCACTTGGACACAAACACAAGATACGGGCAAACTTGCACGTTCAGAACACCATCCAGGATGATAGCTTCTGAAAGAGAAAAAAGGATTCATTTTCAATGAATGCTTGAAGCAGTGAAATAAACTATGAGGCAAGACATGGACAAACAGTACATGCTCAATCATGATGATACGGTAAAATATGCAAACATAAAGAAGCACAGATAACAAGCAAGCATTTAAGTTAAAAAAACAAGAATAAAACCACAAACAGAAATTTGCAATGATACCAAGCAAGCAGTTAAGTTAATCCGAATGAAATTCATCATCACATCTGAACACAGAACCCTATCTGTACCCAAAACTAACAGCCTAACACACCAACAAGAAGCACACACCGAGTTGGTTGTGAATTATTTACAGGCAAAAAGGGGGAAAACCATATTCAGCCCCAAAACACAGTATCTAACCAGTGAAGCACAATAATGGCGACCAAATCAACTCAATTATTGGAGTTCGTCATAGCAATCAATAAAATTAATCTCTGCACAGCAGTTTCCTCATCTCACAAGCACACGCCACAAACAAATCCTAATTTAGTCCCTTGTTATAAAAGGGGGGGAAAAAAGGCACCCTCTCAATCAGCCAGTTTAATTAATTAACTGAACAAACCTTCACAGATGATGATAGAGGGAAACAGCTACAAATTCAATAGGCAAGGCACTGACACATAGTTGCGTGCAATATTAGATCAAAATCCAGTGAAAAAAAGAAGAATCTGCAAAAACTAGGTAAAGTAGAAAATCCGAAAGATGTGCGGAAGGCCACAGGGAAGAAAGATCCGAATCAAACGGAACAAAATCAGAGGAAATCAGAGTCAAAATAAGAAGAGACCAGTTCAAGAAGAACACGAGTTGGTCGATTGTCAGGAGATGAAAGAATCCGGATTGAAAAATTCCCATCGATGGATTCAATCTTTCCCCAAATTATATAAAACCAAAAAATCTCCACAATCACACAATACAATTCAACATGAAAGATGAACAGACAACTGAAGAGCTCACCTGGCTCAAAGCGAGAAGATTGAAGAAAGAGGTAGAGAAGCAAGGAAGATGAAGAAGAAGAAGAAAGGGGAGCGCGAGCGAGAGAGGGAGATTCGAAGTCCCACTTTTAGTCTAGGTAGGGACTTTTACAGAGGTCGTTTTTGACGGGCCGTGATAACGTCGTTAATGGCGACGCTCTCACCGTCATGTGTTGGCAACACAGTGACAGTGTTGCCACTTGCCGAGGGTTGCCGACTTGAGAGTTGAGAGTAACGACAATGAAGTGAAGTGAGTGATTGGCCGTGAGTTGACGGTAACAAAGGGATCTTCTGTCTTTGAAGCCGTTTTCTCACGTAAACTTCTTGTTTCAACTTTCAAAGAGGCGTGATTTAGTGAGAGGGTAATGCCAACTTGCCAAGTGTTATCACCTAAATTACAAAATAAGTACTCCGTAGAGTAAGATGTGACTCAATTTTTCTAAAGGGTCTGTTTAAATTCAATTCTATTTTAAATTTTAATTATAATGTAATTATTTTATCTTTTTTATATGGATATTTGATTTTATAAATAAAAATCTCATAAAATAGTAATTTAATCAAATAATCATATAAAACAAGATAAAATAATTAGATTATAATTAATATATCGTGAAATACAAACACATCTTTAATTTAAACATTTTCAAAATTGTGTTAAACAAACATCACCTTATCTATTTGCATTATAAACATAATACCATTAGAATCCAAAACACACTCTAAAGCACGGTCGCATGAGCTCCATTTTAAAGTATAAGTCGTTTGTCTTTATAACACACTAGTGCAGTACCCCCACGTAACGCACATGATTTATAGATTATTTTATGCAAATGTACCTATTATAATATAAATAAAATAATGACTTATCATACTTTGATAATGTTATTGTATTAAAAAAACCAACAAATACTTATAATATTTATGCCAAATATGTTGAGCGAAACAGTATGAAACTATTATAAATGCAGAATAAATATTATTAATTAATATAAAAATATCCGATTATGTAATATTATTATTTGGAAAGTTCACACTTGTAAAACTCAATGATATATCACTACACAATAACCAATGACCTCTTGCCCTAGTGGTAAGAGTGAGGTGCTTCCTTGTGCCTCACTACCATGAGGTCAAGGATTCAAATCCCACTAGGAGCAATTTGTGCTTGAATGGGTACTCATTTCTTGGGTTACCTTGGCATGTGTTAGCCTGTCTTGCATCTTGCAGTAAAATATGAAACTTATTAGAGCTCAAATATATATGAAAACTAATATAATGCATTTGATATTAAAAGGATGTTTAAATAATATTTGAAACTAAACATTAAACCCTAAATATATATATATATATATATATATATATATATATATATATATTCATTTAAATAAATTAGGTATTAATACACGCTCAACTAATTAATTCTTTTCAATATATGTTTGTGAATGCAGATTAAGAAAATAAATCTGCAAAGATTTTACTTATGTAATTAGTGATTTATCTAACCCAATGACATTATGACATGGGTTAAGCATCTTTAATTAAGAAAGAAAATCATAAATGGAAATGGGTGAATTCCCCAACCAGTCCTGAATAATTATGCCAGCAATGCTATTTAAGTTAGACAGAGTTGAGCCATCGAAATTGAACTTATAAAAACCTATAGGAGGTTTTCGCCAAGAGGTGTTTGTCTTTTGTTTTTATTTGACCTGCAACGAGGTAGCTTGCTTAGTAGGAGAGTCTACCGGATTCAGATCATCATCGAACACTAATGTTTTCTTCCAATTATCAATGTGAGTTTGAATGAGATGACTTGTTATAGATATACGAGGGATAACAACTTGTCTAAATAGGAATTGGTTTCTAATGTACCAAGTCATCCACAAGTAAATGCAAGTTTGTCCTTATCCGTCATTGAAAAGGTGTTTCCGATAAAGTTGACGATGGGCTTAAAATCACGTGATTGACCAATCAAGTTGGAAATTTTTGATCTAATAGTCGTTGGGAAAGATTGTAACAAGTTCATGTAGGGCATTCAATAAGCAAATGAGTGTCGTCTTCAACAGCAACATGTAGAAGAAACGGATACATATCGTTGGTTAAGCCGGTCAGCAGTGGGGAGACCTTTTTGAAAGATTTTTCATAAAAAGTTTGTAATTTTGGGTGGAATATTAAGAGACCAAATTCAGGCGTTGCTATCCAGTTCCAGAGAATTATGTGAAGAAATAAGTTTATAATGTGATATGTGAATGTCCTTCCTTTTGACTTTGATGTTACAATGTGAATGTCCCTTCCATTTATTGGGTTGGCACTAAATGATGAAAATTTCAAAGTAGAATGTGATGTCCGAACCAAGACGATAGTCTTCAACAGTGTGAAACCGATGCATCCCAAGACAAGACTTACGAGGGAAATTCAGAATGTAACATATTTTTTGGACTATACACCACTAATACACATTTTGTACCATACCAAGAGACTAAACAAAGAAAATAAATACTAGATAAATAAAATTGTTACACCAATTACTAATTGAACCCTCAACTTAAAGTTGAGAAATTATGGTATTGCCATTTCGGAATGAAACTTGATTTCGAGAAATGGCCGATACATCTAACGGAGGTAGGAAATGGTTTATAGGAAAAGCTTTCAGGTTAACAACAAACTTCCATACGAGCATACCTCATATTCAGATTTCGGAGTATATAGTTATCAAGTACTCCGTATATACAATGGTTTCAGCTTGTTCTATAAAGAAACCAGAAGTCCTCCATGGATTTAGACAACTTTACAGGAAGGCAGAGGTCTTTGCCCAGCTCCTTTCCAGTTCACTGATCTGCTTTGAGATTTTCGTCCTGCAGATTGTGCACATGTACCCTACCGAATCTGATTCCTCCTCCGTAACTGCTACTTCTGGGTAGAAGCTTGTTCCACACCATACGCACACCGTCCTGAATGGATGGGGTGCCGCATTGCTCCCAGCCATACAGTCCAGCTTCTTTGGATCCTCCCCGGGGAAGATGGGTCCGCTATCAACCATGGTGTTGTGGTTACCAGATTCTGGATCTTCCAGCATAAGGTCGTCTAGATCTACCACACCTTGCTGCTCAGCATCCGCGTCTGACATATTCTCACCACCCTGCCATAAAGGGTAAAGAAGTGAATAGACCATGTCGGAACTGATATACTATAGCGCTGATAGAGGTCAAGATAGTGTTCATGTGAGAGTTTCCACCAGGCGGGTTTGCTTGCAACTTACAAGGGACAAAAAAAGAGTCGAGGAGATTACGAAATGCAAGGGGTTAACTAGAGATAGCAATTCGGTTGTTTGGGTGGGGTTCGGGTATACCCATTCGAGTTCGGCCATATATCGAGTCGGGTCATATGTCAACTATATTGTATGTTCGGTCGGGTTCGGATCGGATTGGGTCAGTTTTCGGGTTGGGTAAATTCAGGTCAAATGAATTTCGGGTTTGGCCGGGTTCGGGTTGAGTCAAGTCGGGTCACATTAAGTTTTATTATAAAATAATGATTATTTTTTTGTTTATCTTAATTATTGGCTATTAAACTTCATTTATTTAGTATATTATGTCTCATTATATGTAATTCACGTTATTTGAGTATTTTTAAGGAAGAGTCGTCGGGTCTTGTTCAGGTTGGGTCAAGGACGGGTAGGGTATTGAGTCAGGTTTGTCTATGTTCGTGTCCACTCGGGTATCGGGTCAAAATGGCAATGGTGGGCTCGGGCTCGGGTTGTGCATGACACTAGCTTTTTGAGTTTGGGTTCGAGTGGGTCGGGTCGGGTTTTTGAGTCGGTCAGATTTTGCCAGCTCTAGTTAACTAATCAAATACCTTTTTCGTTCCTTTGAACGAGCTCGAAGTCTTTTGAAGAGCTGTGAAGGGAGAAGCATGACCTTCCCAGGTACCAAAAGAGCTTTCAATGCCCTGCAGTTTGGTGTAGTAGTAGCAAATTAGATGCAAAAAGACTATAGATTAATTTTCATGACATCAGGAACTTAATGAACTCAATCAATACAAATAATATAGTAAGGTTCAATTTCAAATGCCTTAGGAGAAGCATGGTCGGAGCTGAAATTTTGAGGCGGTGTAGTCGGGGAAGTACAACCACTTTTGACTTCAGTGAAGCTTGCACTCTCCTGCAAGAATACAGAAAGATACAAAACTACTTAGAATTTGTAAGATTCCGATACTAGTAATTTACAAGAGTCTAGCTTTTCTGTTACCCTTGCAAACTCTTCAAAAGAATTCAAGGACCTTTGAAGTTCTCTAGAAGCAAAAGCATGAGCACCCAAAGGTATTTCACCTCCCCGCCAGTTTATAATAATAATCAGTTGCTCTTTAAATACGAACGTCTCTAAACTCACAGTTAATCTAAAGACTCTACTAAATCATGAAGACATTACCTTTTCAGATACCTTCATAGAATCTTCAAGAGGGCTGACCAACTTTTGAGAAGCCACACAAGCAGAAGTATGAGTGCTGCCAGTAGCCGAGGAGCTTTTACCACACTGCCAGTGTACCAGCAATTTGTAGATTAGGACAGATCCAACAATTTTCCATGACTTCATCGGTTTGCTAGATAGTAATAGCATTCAATATGACAACCTTGTTAAATACAGGCACACAAGATTCAATAGAATTGACATGCTTCTCACGTTCTCTGCAGGTAGATGCAAGATTGGTCCCAAAATTAATGTCACAAATTCTTTTACCTTCTTGCCTATCAGAAAAGTGTTGCATCAAATTGCAACATGACAATATTGAGTAAACTATCGATTTCTAATGCACGATGAAACCAAGAACTTAGTTATGTCATTAGTGCCATAAAAGTACAGCTGTCGAAGGGGATTACCTTTTCAAGTCCCACAAGGGATGCTTTAAAAGAACTCAGTGAAGGTGTATTAGCAGCTGCAGCAGCAAGCCCGTCTTCATGGTGGCTTTCGCTCCGCTTGCTAGTTCGTGCATTTTGAATTTCTTCATTGGATGGGATTATAGAACTCTCACCAACATACACACTTCTCTGGTGGTCATCAATGTACATCTCCTTATTACCCACTAAAATTTGCGTTATTCCACCAACTGTACTCGGAACTTCAATCACATTTTTTACTGTTTCACCAGTCTTTTCCATTTCAAGCTTGGAAGAATCAATTGTTGAGTTACTATTGACAGCCAAATTATCAGCATCAAGTGGCTTCTCAGAAACAACAAAACCAGGCAATGCTTCGGTTGAACTCGGTGCAACAGAAACCAAGGCATCCATTTTGGAAAGATCTGAAGGCATTTTGTCCACGGAAGACTCTTCTGTGCATTTAATAGCATCTGCTTCGTACAGCTCTTTAGAACCTCGGTTAAAATTTCTCACATGAACTCCCACATGCCCACTGTAGCGCTTTTTATTCTCCAACACTTTGTGGCAGAACTGGCACTCATATTTCCCATCTCTGAAGATCACTCCTTTCCCGATAGGAGAACCCATTCTATATCTCTTTGGAGTATTCTCATGAGATGATAGAAGGTGTTTGTCATATGCATCCTTTTCACTAAATTTTACCTTACATTTGTAGCACTCGAAGAAATCATGCACTTTAACATCACATAAGTTACCTACTCCAGAAGCAGCAGCCTCTTCATATACAACTGGTAGAGATGATGGGAGTTTGGTTGGGTTGGAGATGTCTTGTGTGAAGGGGAAATCCACAAGATTTGTACTTGTATCCTGTCACGGTTTTCTCCATATAGTGAAAATAAAGTAGAAGTAGCTAGTTTAAGTTTCTGTATTTCCAATGGTGTGTAAAGTTTACCTTTACCGAGCCTACTCCTTGACCTTCCACACAAACTTTGTTAGTCAAGTTCATTTCACTTGAAGCAAAATGAGAGGATAAATAAGCAGCTACCTCTTTGCATGATGGAAGATGCTCTCCAGTAGGACTGCAAGTAGAAAACACTAACAATTTCCACATTCTTGTCCTTTTACAAAAGGTAAATGTAGGGAGAAGCATTTTTTTAGTTTGGCCCAATAGATCGTCAAAATGTCAAATGATCATATCATTAATAGCAGACTGGATAAAACTGTTTCTTTCTTCATCATTATCAAGCCCTTGTACATTGATAAACAGTTTACCTACATTTACCATATCTGCACTGCTGCAAGAATTATCAGTGAAGGACAGCTAGATTTGCTAAATGGGAGAAGTATTCAACGGGAGAAAAAGCAGCCAATTTATCGCTAGAGTCTCTGCTCTGAAGAGTGCTCTTCCTGTGTTTGATCAAACAGATATAATGTTTTGCCCACAAGTGTAGAGTCAACTGCTGGGAATGAACTGTGTTCTAAATAAAGTCATTAAGTTCTGCAACTGGTATATAAATTAAAGGTGAATTTTTTTATCATAGCAGAAGGTATGATGTGGCATTGACGTTGTAATTATTGCATAATAAGTAAAAAAGAGAGAGTTATGAACTATGTAAATGTTCTTGAGAGAATGAGCAAAATGAACACATGTGGCATTTGGCAATAGATACCAACACAGAATGATAGAATATGACAACCTTAAGCGCAACCCAAACCTTGAAAACACTAAAATTAGAGGAAGCAAGCAGGATGTAAAAAGCAAGATGACAGGACGAAAACGAGCCCAGCGAGGAAATTGTGGACAATTCAAAAGGAAGTGGAGTGGAAAGGAAGGAAGCAACTGGTAAAGAGAAGCAAGAAGGTAGGTATGAGTATAAGAATGGAATACATGATACAGGAAGAGATTGGCTCCAAGATCAGCTTACTATCATAGAATCAGGATCAAAGAATTAACAATGAAACAAAGTAATGAAAGTGGATGGTAAGAAACTAAGAATGTAAGATACAGAAAGATGTGGATGCTTTGTAGTTGTTATTGGCATTCCAATGGGGTTATCATGCACTAGAAAAATCAGTGTATATGGGAATATGAATTCACAGCATATTTGTGAAAGTGGTGGAAAGGAATCGAAAGATGAACTTTGGGGGCCGTTATGAAGGTGGATTGTATTTAGACAGGAGATTTCAATAGTACTCCAGAATTGAAATCTCCTGTCTGCGTGGAGAAAAATGATCTTCTCCATAGCAGACATATGAATGAAACTCAGGCTGTCCAAACTAGATATGTATGAGTCTCACTGTCTCCAAACTAGATAAAATGGATAGTATGGAATGCATAGAAATCATACTTCAATGCCTCAGTTAAGCAGAGAAGCGCATGCAACATGATCCGTCTGAATGCAAAGATAAAAGACTGAAAATCAGTACCATTACACCAAAACAATACCACGAGACATAAAAGGTAAGTGTACAGTATGTTGATAACTGACAGCTTCCGCATTGGAAGTCCCAACGGAGAACATTTTAAGAGATTTAGCTGCTGCAACAAGGGGCGCAATTTGAAGCATGGCAGCCAATGTGCAGTGACAATGTGAACATTGGTTGGTCTTATTTTTCAATTGTGCAGCAGCGAAACAGTGAGTCAGGGTCCGAGGATCATTTGTCCGGTTCAGGTCCGAGGATCATTTGGATCATGTACGCTGAGGTTTTTTATTTATTTATTTGCATTAAAAGTGTCATGTCCTCCTGTAGTACAGACACACGGTAACTGGCCAAAAAGTGGATTAAACGCCAGAAAGACAAGCACGCAAGGGAAAACAGTTCTTAAGCAAGATTTCTACACAAGAAACGGAAAATTCTCTGCTACCCTAAAAACACCCCCCAAAATCAAAGAAAAACATATCTTAATCTCCGACTTTCATACCCTAATAATTAAAAATATATATAAAAAAATGCAATCAGTAGGGAAACATTGGAGCTGCAAACTTAAGCCAAAATTAACTCAGTTACTCTAGCCTGCTCTATCTAAACACTTTAACATACATTTATCGCAAAAGCTGGAAACACAATGAGGATGACCTTAGTGCATTTTACTCATCTCAACCTGAATTTTATCAAAAAAGACCTAAATAAGTCAACTATTAGATGAGCTTGCAAGGATTTACAAATTAAAGAAGATGCAAACTAAAGACAATGAAATGCTCCAATGAGGACTAATACCAATATGTTCCAAAAGCTAACACTTCCTATGACAACAAGTCAACAACACAAGAAGACCCCCTTTGACTTCAATCGCTTATTTTACGCTAGGAAAGAAAATGCAGGAGCAAAGAAAGTGGTACTATAACCAAATTTCCCCAACAGCCAAGAGAAAAAGGAGCAACCTGTATAGCAAAGACGAAACATAGAACTTTAACAAGCAAAGGTATGAATGTATGATGAACTCGATCAAAACATGGAGGAAGAGTTTGACAGACAGACCTAATGTATCGGCGGCAGAACGGGGAAAACCGACCGGCCTGCCTTTTAAGAGCAATGATGATCTTCCAACCGACCGGCAAAGCATCTCCGAGCAAGGTAGCGTCTACAATTTTCCTCTTCTTCCTCCTGCTGCACCATTCCCCATCTAAACCCTTCAAAAACCCTAACAATTCCTCCTTCCTCTCCATCCCGGCCGTCCTCCGCATCAATTCTCCCCCGTACGGGTCACTGGCGACCTCCGGTTTCCGCAAATCAACGGCGGCGCCGTCCTTGTTCGCAATCTGAACGCCATTACCGCCCCCGCCGCCAAGATTCTCTGATCGCCGCTTCCTCGTGTCCGGAACCTCCACATTTCCCCCCGGATTCTGCATGTACTGCTTGAATAATCCGACAATCAATTTTCTCTCCCGGAGGCTCTCATCATCGTCGGCGGTGGGTTCCGCGGGGACGACGAGGCTCGAGAAGCGACGGCAATGTCCAACGGAGCTGGGACTCTTGCGAGGTGAGTAGGTCTGTTTCCGCCCCGCGGCGCTCGCGTTGAACACGGCAGGGTTGATTTGGGGGACTACGACGTTGCCTGAGTTGGAAAGCTTCAATCTTGCGTTGGAGATGGCGCAGAGAGTACGGAGCTCTGACTGGGAGAAGGCGGACATGTCTACGCAAGCGAGGAAGGGAGGGTCGAGCTTTGGCGCCGGCGGATCGTCGGCCATTTTTGCGGTTCAGACGGTGGAGAGCAAGTACGGGGAGTGTTGAGAGAGTAGGGATGTAAGCAGAGACGGTGAAGGTGATCATCTTGGCGGTGGAAGGAGGGCGAGGACGGGAACCAGGATGCCACGTGTCGCGGGATTAAAAAAAGGTTCTTTCTTTTCGGAAAAGTTGAAAAATAAAATAAAAGTTGACCTGGACAGCGGCTTGAGCTTTGACTCATCTCCACTGAAAAAATGTAGTCGGGCAAGGTATGCGCACCTTCTGTATGGGCTCACCAGGTTATATAACAAATTGTAAAATCACGAATTAACTTGAGATGCAAATGTATGTCATTTTTGGATCGGAGATGAGTGTATTTTTATGGGGAGGTTTCACACAGTAGTTAGGTTTGAGTGGTGTGAACCTTTTTTATAAGACTTGTTATCTTGTCTTTTTATAATTATGCATTACATTTTATAGATTTATCACTTCATCTCTATTGATTCACCTCTCAATGACATTCTTTCGGACGAGAGATAAGAACTCTGGATAGGATGTGAGAGCCATATGATTTATGAAATATCTGAAATTAGCAACTTTGCCTGCTACTTGTTTCATTTCGCAGAAGACGTGAAAATAAGGCGCACACTCAAATTGTTACAAGAGAAATTGGATGTTTGTGACAATCATCTCGATCTCTTAAAGGCAGATCAAACACCGAAGTTTGTCTTGATGATAGTGGGACTGTCGCTCTCAACCTCAATACGTTGCAAGCCCAATTCTCTATATGCTACAAGGCAAGAGTTGAGCACCAAGGCTTCGACCATCAATAGAGAAATAGAGTCGCATTCTGAAGAGCTAGAAGACAAAATAAAACCTACATAGTTATGAATAACAAAGCAAGTAGAATCCAAGTCAAAAGGGGTAGTCTAGAACCATCGAAATTGATCTTGAAGTGGTTTATGCTGGTTTTGTCCATTTAGGGCCTGTTTAGCAACAACGTTTTAGAGCTTTAGATAAACCGTTTTACAACTTCCCACAAAAAAACGCTTTTCATGGTTGTGTTTGGTTGTGAATCAGCGTTTTCAAGACGTCGGCATTTCATCTCTTTCGTAAGCTTACAAAGCTTTTCATCTCCATCTCCCCAACAGAAGCGTTGGATGAAATTCGACAACGTTTGAGATTGGAAAAGACCAGATTATCCCTATTTCTCTTGAGTTTCTACCTTCTTCGCATGTCTCCGTTTCCGTCTTCGATCTCATGGTGAGGTATGCAACTGTTGCAATTTGATCTCTGAATTTGCTTTTGAAAATCATTGATGGCCACTTGCTTTTGTTGGCAGGGGCTCTTCACAGGTTCATTTTCGTTGTTTCTACCAAGCACTTTCACTTTCACGACCTTTAGGTAAGAGATCGGTTTCGATCTATGCAATTTCACTTTCACCTCATTGTCCACTTGTCTCTATGCAATTTTGATTTGCATCAAACTTAATTTCTGATTGAAGGGCCTCAAATTCGATTTGCAATAACCCTAATTTTCGATTGAAGGGGCTGAAATTCAATCTCTAAATTTCAATTTGAAAAAACCCTAATAATTTTTTTAATTGAAAATTACTTATGTTTTACTCTTCTTCTGAAATAGAATTGAAGGGTCTGAAATTGAAGTCTTGATTTTTGGTTTCATATATCTTCAATGAGAAAAACATTATGCCCGATGTTTTCCAAATCTGAATCTGAATTTTTGCTGCATTCTCTAGTTTTGGGAATCTGAATTTTGAACTCAAGTTGCAGCAGTTGATTTCAATTGCTATAGTGACTATTCATTTTTAGAAACTTCATTTTTTCCGATCTAAAAAAAAAACAAAAAAAAAACTGCTATATTTATTTTAAAAAAAGGGCAAATTGCAAAAAATAACACGAACTTTAGGGGTGGTTGCGTTAGGTGGCACCAACTTTCAAAAATTCTATAATAATCACCAACTTTGAAGGGTGGTTGTAGTTAGTAGCACAACCATTTTATTTTAAAAGTATACCCATTATTAACATTTTATTTACAAAAAAATCACATTTTTCCATTGTTTTTTTAAACCCACTCACAATTCTCTTCTTTAAAAAAAAACAATTTTCATGTTTATAAACTCAATTTCAATTTTTCAAAAAACATCATTTAAAAAAAAAAGTGGTATTAATTGGTACTCCCTCCGTCCAAAAATACATTGTCTTTTAGGCTCGTGTACGCGAATTAAGGAACCTATTTTACCTCTTAATTACTACCTACACATCTAAAAACTTAAAATGTACTTTAGAGGTAATAAAGTAAAAAAAATGTACTTTAGAGGTAATAATTACTACCTACACATCTAAAAGTCCATGTATTTCCGACAAAATTTCGAGGCCTAAAAGGTCATCTATTCTTGGACGGAGGGAGTTTTTTGACCCAAACCCAAACTACCCGGTAATTTCCCGGGTAAACCGGATCCGGGTCCGGGTTGACCCGATCGGGTCATTTTTTTTAAATCTCCTCTTTACTTTCATTGTTGTTGGTTTTAGCTTCTATTCAACCCTAACCATTAGAGGAGGCGCCACTCATCCTTGTACTCGTCGCCCTCTAGACTGTCCGTTGTTGTTGCTGCTCACCAAAAGTGCTTGATTGTCCTTCTGCTCCTCCATTCATCCTTCTGTTCCTTGTTCCGTTGACTGCCCCTCTGCTAACCGTGAGGGATCTTCGATTGAATCTCAATTGTCCTTTTTACTCATAGTCCTCCTCTCGGTTATTTTCGGATCTTCCTATTCATCCTCTTCATTTAATCTAGTGAGCCGCATCAATGATTTTTTTTTTGTATCTGGCTAATTTCATTCAATCGATTTTTTGCATCTGTAATAGTGTGATCAGTTTATCAGTGATTTTTTTTTTGCATCTAGCTGCTTTCAGATCTTCTTTTGATATATATTTTTAGTAAATCAGTAATTTTGTCGATTTGTTAAGCTCAATTAAAATCCTATCTTTCATGTGTCGAAGTTCTTAGACCGTGTGCAACGCAGCTCCCAACGAATCAAATAATGTGCCAACTCAACACTTTTTCTATTGGAGAGGAGAGAGAAAATTTTGATTCGCTTTCAAAATTGGTGGAGGGTGCCAATGGATGATGCGCATCATCCATATATTTTTTTGATAGCCAATAGTATTGAGACACATTGCAAGAGTTTTTAATTGAATTAAAACCCTCATTTATTCGTTAAATAAATTATTTATTTAATTTTTTTTTTAATACGATTTATTTTTCTCTATTCAATGACATCCATTTTGCATATGTTTGGAAGAAAAAACTTCGCTAAGTTTACCATATGTTAAAGATTTATAGTCACATAAACAACATTACTTAAATCAACATAAACTTACACCATAAAAATACATAAATTTGAAAATTAAATAACATTACCGACTACACATGGAACATGAAAACACACACACACATATAATAAAACATAAAAATATACTACCAACTACACTTTGTCGTACAATTTGAACGGGTGAAATTTTAAATTTTTAATTTCAAATATCAATTTCAACGTTCGAATTTCAACTTTCAAATTTGAAATTTGAACAAAAACCGGATAGTTGAAATGTTCGCCTATAAATACACATCGTATTTTATGACAAAACTCACCCTTTCTTTCATCTTCTACTTTTATAAAAGACTTTGTTCACTCTTCACTTCCAAATACTCTCCTCACTCAAATGGCCGGTAATTTGAAGAGATTTTATAACGAGCCATGGTTCGATGTAGAGGACAAGTATCAACTCAAGCGACTACGTACGCAAAGAGGAGTTGGAATAGATTTTATACGATGGAAGTCGCGAAGCCATGGACATTCTTCGTCATAGGATCTCAACTTTGCGTGATAAGAAACACCGACTGCAGAAGGATAATTTAGAACTCAGATATAAAATTGTTGATAAGGACGACCATGTTTAGGAGCTTACGGAAAAAATCTCGGAGCTAGCAATGGAGAACCACAAGTTGAGAGTGAAGATAACAATGATAGGGAAGATCATTGGCGAGAGCATGGACTAATATGTTTGTTATCGCTCGATTGTTATGTTTCAAGTACCTTTCATTTCGCATCGTATTTTATGTGTTGTTGTTTTATTTCGTCATATGTTTGTTAAGGTGGAGTTTCAGTTGATCTGTTATCTTAGGTGTAATGTTGTTTTAATTAATCAATGAAGTTCGACTTTTATTAATATAAAAAATTAGTATTGGGTTACATACAGTTAGCCTGATTTTTTTGTTTTCGTGTTTTTTCAGTTTATCAATTTAATAAAATATTTTTAAATTTAATTGTGTGTCTTTTTTATTTTAATTATACGTATTAATATTAATATTAATAACATCATTAACAAAAAAATTAAGTCAAATAAATCAATATTTAGCTTAATAAATAAAAAAAATGTAAAGTGAAATAAGAGTCGTGCAACTCTCTATTGTGGATGAAAAATGTAAAAAGCTGAAAAGTTAGTGGAAATGTGACGTGATAGGAATAATTGTTGATGTGGTTGAAATGAGTTTTGATTCGTGTGACTCTCTGTTTCACATGGTCTTAGGGTATTTGTCTTCCCCATCCCTCCTTTAATTAGTATCAAATAAAAGATTAATGAAACTGATTGGAGTGATTGGGAGAGTCATGATCTTACAAAAGAGATAAATTGCATTAAAAAAATTAATTATCCTTTTGGCATTGTCTTGTTCTATTGAAACAAGAATAAATTTGGCTAAATGTCCATTTTACCAACCCCTTTTTTAAAAATGTCCACTTAAAATAGGTTTTTACTAAATGTTCTAAATTTTTTCGTAATACCAATACTACCCTCGTTTTAATTTATACCCTACCTTCTCCGTTCCTTCAGGTTCTACCTCCCCGTTCTTTATGTCCGGAGATTTTCGAGGCCGTCTTGAGAGGAAAGGAGCGCCGCTCGGAGAGAGAAGGGAGGAGGAAAGAAGCGCCGACGGGAGGAGGGAGAGATCTGATGGATTTCACAGAGAGAGAGAGAGAGAGGGATGCTGTCAGCAGTCGCGAATTGAGGTTGAAGATGAGTGCGGCTCACCGAAGGTCATCCACTGTCGCTCGAATTGCGTGTCGTTCGATCTGCGAGCGTCACCGCCTCCAACTCCGTCTGCCTATGTATTTCCGGTCGACGAGGATGAGTACGCTGGCGGAGGAGCCTTCGTAGATCCGAATCGGGAGAAGAAGCGGATCTAGATCTTCAGGGCGTTTCATCTTTGTCTGTTGAGATCTAGATCTTCGTCCACACCTCCAGATCGAACAGTGGCGGCGCCGGGCTTTACAAATCAGAGAAGGCGGAGAGAGGACGGGAGGAACCATGGAAGAGTGGAGCTGAGATTTCGATCTGATGACGCCAATCGCTCGCGGGCGATTCTTATGACACCACCTCCATCGCCCGCTGTTGTGGCGGCAATCTAAGGGGCAGACGACAAAGAAGCTAGGCCTTCTAGGCGTCGATGTCGTTGATTGTCATGGAGCCAGAGGAGGAGGTCGATGATAGGAAGAAGAAGGTCACGATCTTCTTCGGACTCAGACTGGCCCCGCCAAAGGTCACGATATTCTTCTGATTTCGGTTTCTGGATGCTTAATTCATTCAATCTGCGTCTTCAGTACATCAATTGGAACTTGAATTGAGATCATCTATACTGAATTTCATTCTCTATGTTTTATCTTGTCTATTGATTGTAACTTGCCTGCTTCCAATTCCTAACTTTCTAATATTGCAAGAAGAGAGATTAGTGATGGAGTAAATTTGAATAATTTATTATTTGGACATTGCGGTTTGTTATATTGCTTAATAAATTGTCACATTTGATATTTTTGTATCAATTGCTTCGATTGAATGCTTGATTACACTATTTTTCATAGAGATTGCACTATATTTTTCATGAAATTATATGTTTTTATTTATTTATTTTGGTCATATTGTATTTGATTACACTATATTTTTTTTACATGAAATTAGACGTGTCACCAAGAGTGTCACCTCTAATAAGGGTGGTGACATCAGTGGTGACAGTGATAATGGTGGTGACAGTGATTCCGTAAAAAAAATCGAACAACAAATCTGTCTCCAAAAAAAGTTTCTATTGTATGTGTCACCACCAGAGTGATAAGGGTCGTAGTGATAAGGGTGATGACAGTGGTGACAACGATAGGGGTGGTTTTGACAGTGATAGGGGTGGTGGTGACAGTGATAGGGGTGGTGGTGACAGCGATAGGGTGGCGACAACGATAGAGGTGGCGACAGTAATAAGGGTGGTGACAGCAATACGGGTGGTGGTGACAGTGATAAGGGTGGCGGTGACAGTGATAGGGGTGGTGGTGACAGCGATAGGAGTGATGATGACAGCGATAGAGATTGTGACAACAATAAGGGTGGCGACAACAATATGGGTGGTGGTGACAGTGATAGGGGTGGTGGTGACAATGATAGGGGTGATGGTGACAGCGATAGGGCGGTGACAGCGATAGAGGTGGCGACAGCAATAGGGGTGGTGACAACGATATGAGTGGTGGTGACAACGATAGGAGTGGTGGTAAAAACGATAGGAGTGGTCACTACAAAAAATAATGAAATTTGCTACCCTTACTAGCTTCGGCAGACATGTGTCGTGGCAATTGATACCTTTTTGCCACGGCATTAGCCACGGGAGGCGTTGCCTCTGGAAAAAAGCCTAGGATGGTAGCTTCGGGTGAAGTTGCCGTAGCTACCACTCAAAAAATTCAACGTACACGACATACTTACAACTTCAAAAATGAAAAGCTTCCAAATCACCAATTCAATTTCAGTCCTCCCTCTCTCTTTTCCCGCTAGCTCTCCATCCTCTCTCCTCGCCGGAGGATTCTCCCACCTTCTCCCATCTTCTCCCTCCTTCCTTCTCCCAGCTTCTCCCTCCCTTGTTCTCCCGTGCTTGCGGAAGCCGAACTCAGTTTTTGGGTTTAATTTGGGAAAATTTGGATTTGATTTTACTGAAAAGGGTTCTAGGGTTCTCGAATTTGGGTAAAGCGGTCTGATTCTCATCCCATCTCCTCCTCTACTTTCAGATCTGAAAACCCCTAACCTCGCTCACCACCGCCGCCTCGCCGCTTTCTTCTCTCCTTTTCCTCCTCCCGCTGTCAACCTTCTACCACCTCTCTATCCGCTTCTTCTTCCTCAAACCCACCCGCCTCTTCCCCGTCAAAATCGAGCTCAAGCTCTCTACCATGGCAGTCCGCTCTTGCTCCTCTCTTGTTCTCGTTGTCTCTCTGCTCAAACTCCCTCCCTCCATGGTCGTCCTTCTTCCTCGCGCAAGCAGCAGGTCTTATGAGCACCGTGCGCCTCTTCCGAGCAGCTAGCAACACCCGCAGCAGCCGAGGCCAGCCCAGTGGTAGCTCCAAGCAGCGTCTCCAACCACCTTTCTCTCCTCACTCCTCCATTGAAGCCCCTGATGTGAGTTTCTCAAAAACCCCCAATTTTTAGGGTTTTCCTAATTTGTTAAAGTTAAGAAATTTGGGAATGTATATGCATGGATTTGGGATTTAATTGGGAGGGATTTGTGATTAGAATACTATCAACTCTCTCTAATGGCTTCAAGAATCCATCACTCTTGCTACGTTGCGGTGTTGTCTTGCAGTAACTTGCCCCTAACGGATCCGTGGTCCTACTATTTAGGAATTATGAACCATTCAATAATTAATATTTCCTATTATCCGTTCTTTTTTCTTTGCCAACAAGCAGTCCTCTTCCGAATGTCACAATCTTGGTGACTTGTTGTCCGTACATTAGTGATAATTTGCTCATTTCCTTTCAAACTGGGTTGCTTTTCAAAATATGGCATTTGTGTGCACTACTGGGAAACTATGGTGGTTCTCCAAGAAAAGTTAGTCATTTAGGTGTTGTGATATTAATTTCCCTTTCAACTTTTTTTTGTATCTTTTGTGTAGGTGATTGTTCTGTCAATTTAGAGTGGTGATTGTGTTTTTGGTATAATGAATGCTTCTTTATTTTATGAAGATTTTGATCTGGATGGGAGAGGAATGGTGTTAGGCTTTTTTAGATGGGAATAAACATTACCAAACATGTTTCTTAAGAAAAGAAAAATCAAATGTATTCATTAATTTAAAATATGTGACAGAAAATTTGGTTTTAAAACCTATAAGTAAGACTAGATAGTTTAGTACCCCAATAGTTTAATTCCACTAATTAGAAGTGAATTTTGCTTATGATATTTTTTTTTATATTTTTGGTATCTAAACATCTTCTAATAACTATGCTCATATCTTAACTTTTTTTTTCCTGCTACACTTTTAGCTTTAGAACTTTAATTTTACTCAGCTCATAAAATGGTATGCAGTTCATCAGTTATATATGTAGCTTTGTGCTTCAGAATGGCAGTAATGTAAACCTTCCTATAGGTGGCTGTTGATTCCTTCAGCGCCTCTCCGCCCCCGCTGTCTTATTGTGATGTACAAATACCTTCCATGAAGTGAAGAGGAGGTGAGAGAGGAAAAGAGATGTCCTCTTTTATTCTTGCAATGCTTATTTAAGATTCTAGGAATGGTTGTCGGTAATATTTTTTGTTTATGGGTTAATGCAGAGAAATGAATCCAAACACCTTGAGGTACTGGCACTCCAACCAGCTTTTTGATCCTAGCCTTTTGGGTTATTTATCCAAACACCTTGAGGTACTGGCACACCTTCTAGGGATAATATTTTTTTTCTGGGTTATTTATCCTAGCTTTTTGATCCTAGGAAAGGGAATGTTTCAAGGATAGAAAGAGAGTCCGGGGTGAAATTCGAGCATGTATCGGCACTCCAACCAGCTAATGTTGCAAAATGAAAAGAAAGGAGCAGAAAACCTCTATTGAGGTACTGAATTATTTGACACTATGTGATAAAGAGTTTTCTCAATACCCCGGGATCTTTCTCCCCTTTACGGGATTCATGTAATTATCTGCTTATCGGTCAATCCTAGTTTTTGTTTACTGTTGCTAAAGCTGCTGCTCTGCGAGCTTCGTTTCAGCAAGAAATTGTTGTTCTTTTAATATATGATAAATCTTAAAAAGAAAAAAAAGAGTTGATATATCATTGATTTAATACATTAACAAGATTTTCATTCTTGATTCTTACCTTGTACCTCAAAACACAATTCAATTTTCTTTCAAAAGTTGATTCCTCCCTGGAACGGGGATACCCCTCTCCTGATAAAAAGAAATGATGATTAATATGTCTTGGAGAGGATTCAATGTGACGTTGCTTGTCATTATGTCTGAAATGGTAAATATATAGATGTGGTGCTTGTCATTATGTGCTTCTATGGTTTGTGCATATTTTATCCATGTTAACATGTGTTTGTGCTTATGGCAATTGCCTACATAGATTTCATAGAACTAAACAAGGCTATTAATTTTAGGGGGTACTTGTTGATTGATACCTGATACAGATTTTTTAAACTTTGTGGTTTGAAATTTGGGGCTTCATTATTTAAAAATAACCTTTTTGTTAAAAGTTAGAAGCTGACTGATATCATTGCTTTAGGTGATTGCTGTGCTGATAGGAGGAATGTCTGTTCATTCTGGCCATCTTACAGCGGAGCAGCTTACAAAATTTGTCTTGTATGGTGAATGGCTAATTTATTCAACCTGATGGGTTGGAGACCTGGAGACAATGTGTCAAATTTGATGCAATCTGTTGGGGCAAGTGAGAAAGTATTTGAGTTGATGGATCTCTTGCCTAGTTCTCAGTTCAGTTCAGGAGGTACTTGATTTAGAAGTTATTCAAGTTTTTCCAGAGTTGCATTTATAAATACTCTACTACTTTTGTTGCTTATGTGGAAGTTTCTTCAAAGTAATGTGATCGTTCTTTTCTTTTTAGATTTGTGCAGTTGTCTCATTTTAGCCATATCTTTTTAGATCAGGTCACGCTATTGTTTTAGTTTTCCAGTATGTCCCAGTAATGTCTGTCTGCTTATACCTCTAGGTTAATTGCATTTTATAAAATTTGTTAGATATATACTTAGATCTAATCAGGCTATCTTGTTGCTGATAGTAATTTGTTCATCAATGTTCCTTCGCTTCTCTTTTTGTTAGATCTGATTAGGCTATTTTGTTGCTAATAGTAATTTGATCATCCATGATCGAGTTATGAGCCATTTGGATGCACCATCTTCATTTGTAAAAGGTGAAACAACTCAGCACCATAATGTAATAACAACGAGCTATTTCTGTTTTGTTGTTTATACAGCTGTGAATCTTCGTTGATCCCTTCACTTGCTATCCTTGTTTTGATGAATTTGTTTCTGTAGGGAGAATATGCATCTGAGAATCCAGCTGGACAATCGGATAACGACCAAGAATCAAGCATTCAAAAACTTCTTTGCATTTAGCATTTACAAGCTTTATCTTGTTTTCCATCAACCATAGGCTTATATTCAGCGGCTGGAAACTAGTCGCTTAAAGCTTTGCTCAATTAGAGCAGGAACTTGAGCCAGCTAAACTGCAGGTGACTCATTCAGCAACTAGGGGACTGCTACAATATTGTTTAACAGATGCAAGTTATAGTCGTGTGCTGACACTAGTTTTTTAATCAGGTTGGGCTTAGTGGTAGTGGAAAAAGTATACTTGTGACTTTTGAGTTTTCCTTTCTTGTTTTATTTGTCTTGCCTTTGTTAGGATCCATTGTATATAAATTATGTATTTTTTAAAATTTTATTATATATGTAAATTTTGTATAATTAATGAAATATTATTATTATATATATGTGTGTATTATTTTATTTTATTTTTTTAAAAAAATATTGGACCTTTTAGCCAGGGTCTGAAGAATCCGAGCTAAAAAGCTGGTTTTTTTTTAAATTTCCACCCAAACTTTAGCTACGGCAGTTTGCCGTCGCAAATGTGTCTTGTGTTTCATAGGAGTCGCTTCGCCGTCGCTAATTTTTTTGCTACGGCTATTTGCCGAAGCTACCAAATTTTGCCACCCCAGAATTCGCCACCCCCCCATTTGCCGTAGCTTAGCCGAAGCTAGATGCCTTTTGCCACCCTTTGAAGCCCTTTTGCCACGGCTTTTTGCCGAAGCAAATTTCATTTTTTTTATAGTGGGTGACAACGATAGGGTGGTGACAACGATAGAGGTGGTGACAGCAATAAGGGTGGTGACAACGATATGGGTGGTGGTGACAATGATAGAGGTGGCGGTGACAGCGATAGGAGTGGTGGTGACAGCGATATGAGTGATGATAGCGATAGAGCGGTGACAGCGATAGAGATGGTGACCGCAATAAGGGTGGTGACAACGATATGGGTGGTGGTGACAGCGATAGGGCGGTGACACTAATCTCGTAAAAAAAAATTGTCACCAAAAAATTTGTGTATCATCATACATGTGTCACCAAAGTAGTGTTACCAAAGTCATTGACCGATGTCACTACTTATAAAGGTGGTGACACTAATTTTTTTTTTTTTTGTTATCAAAGTTGTGTTACCAAATTCATTGACTTTGACCGGTCAATGGTCAAAATGAAAATGGAAAGGAATGAAGGGAATCAATTAAAAATGGGAAGGAGGGGCAAAAGTGTCATATTAGGACATTTTGCAAAAGGGAATATAAAAGTGGATATTTTGCAAGATGTTGGTTAAAAATGGACACTTAGCTAAAAAGTCCTTAAAACAATTATCTTTTTTTTCCTTCTAAGAGGACTATGAGGTGTTGATGCAATTTTTTGTTGTTGTTGTTGTCGTCCTGTACAATTAAAGAAGTGCAAATTTATGACATGGTTTCCGCTGAATTTGGACTTTAGTCTTTAAAACATTTATGGTAATTAAGTTTGATATGGATTCTTGGATTCATTTAGGAGTGTAAATTAATGTTCTTAACATCACAACTGCATTTATAATTACATTTTTAATGGAATACATTTGAGATAGGTACTGCATATTGTGTTTTCTGTGCAAACGGGTGTGAGTGTGCAGGAAGAAATTCTGACATCAAAAAAAGAGGGCTGCAAATAATCAAAGGATCGATGAGTATGACATACAAGTTGAGGGGAGGGAGCAAGACATTTGAAAGTATTGGAGGGGATTGCATGGAAAGAGAATGGCGCAGCTATGACAGCATAATTGCATATTGGAAAAACAGATGTTGTTTATGATGCTACAACCAATAACACAATGAGAGGGAAGAATGTAACAAGTAGGGAGAATATGAGATGGGTTAATGCACAACAAGATGGCGTCTTTAAGCAAAAAAGTAGGGAGTATGTGCAGCAGGATGCTATGTCGGAAAAGGACTAGGTGGTCACTGATGCTGCGGTAAGAAAGTATGGTGGAAGAGTACACATTATATCATCCTTGTTTGAGAATGAATTAGGATATTTGAGTACACATATAGGGTGAGGTGAAAATGAGAAAGCTCTTAAACAACTTAAACAAGTTTTGTTAATGAGGGAGTTAGATCATTTAATGGCAACGGGGCTGTTTGATTTTTTTTTGGATGAGACCTTGTTTGGTCCTTGTCATAAGGAATTTCAAATCTATATATTTATCGGTTTAAGATTATCAAAAAAATTTATTGCAATAAAAAAAAAGACTAACACGAAATTGACCCGAAACCGGGTCAAATCTAAGTTCGAGTCAACCCGGGTATACCCTAGACCCGTTTTACCTAGAATCTGAAGTGACCTGACCCGAACCTGATCCAAATGATCCGATTGACAGGTCTAGTAATAAACATAAAATTGTTTCTAATATTTTAATATTTTTTTTAGAGATTTTGTCTTCTTAAAAATTGTGATGAAAGATCAAAAATCAAATACTATCAATTGGAGGGAGTATTACAAAATACAAATAAATATATAAAAGTTGATTTAAAAATGAAAGATCAAGTGATTGTAGTTATAAAATGTAATAAATTGGAATCTCCATAAAAAAAATAATCATATATAATTATAAATCAATCGGGTCACCGAGTAAAAATTATCTGGTCAATAGGGTCACCGGGTCTAAACCCAGATGACCCGAAAAATTACCGGATTTTCGGGTTCGGGTCGGAAAAAATTTCCTGGTCAAAATTTTCGGGTCTTGACCGTATCCAAAATTTTCCAAGCGTACGGATCGGGTCAACCAGGTCAGGTTGGGTTTCAACAGGTCTAGTTGTAGAGGTAAATGCGACATGTATGCATTAGAGTTTAGTCTTATATTGTTATTCCTTATATGCTAGGAGATCTTTGATCTGCTTCTGGACTTATTGGATTTCTCTTTTTGGATTGCTTTTGGAGTGCTACCACTAGGTAAGTTCTCCGGGACTTACTAATTAAGAATTCGGACTCTCATGCCTGAGTGTTATATAGTATGCTAGGTGCAAGCATTCATGTAGTAGCATGCTTAGGAATCACATTAATGTTTGAGCATATGAATTCTCTTTGCGTTTGGTAGAATGGCCGTTATTGTGAGTCTATGAGTCTTTTGCTAGGGTCATAGGATGACCAAGCTCCATTTGGTTCGTATACCTAATCGAGTCCTTTTTGATATGAGAAAACATGAAAAAAGAAAAAAGTAAAATGAGCATTGAAATTGGGAATGAGATTATCACCATAGCTTTGAACGCGGCCGATTACCACATTAGCAGAATAGGTGTGGTAGTAGGAGAGAGACATGCCACTTGACATTCTTTGTGGGCCCATTTATCGCATTTTCTTTATATACTATTAAAAGCATGCTTGTGTGATTTAAATTTTCGTACTGCATTGGACATGATTTAAAGTATATTATATATACTTTTGATATGGAGTTATGGAATCTAGCAGCTAAGAGCCCCTGCTGTCAAATTGAAAAAACTGTTGATACTAGAGATATAGTATATCACTACCAACAAATGAAATGTAGAAAGGTATATGGAAGTGTGGTAAATTTCATATCTAAATGGTGTGAATGGCGAAAATATTTTAAGGAAAGGATCGAAAGAGGTGGGTCATGAAGATTGGTTCATGGAATGTTCGTGGGTTTGGCAGACCAAATTTTTGGGCAGAAATTAGTACATTTAGCAAAATTCAAAATATAAAACTCATGGCGATAATGGAAACAAAATCAGAAGCTATCCCTGACGAGAAAACTTGGAAGCAGGCAGGATTTGATTCTGCGTGTTGGGTTCCGGCTAGAGGAAAATCCGGAGGAATAGGAGTGCTATGGAGGGCGTATCAAATGACCCAAGAATCCCTTTCTGTGGTTACTACTCGAGAAAGAAGCATAAGTCTTGACTATGAAAATGTGGAAACTGGATTTAAATGCAGAATATTTGTAGTCTACGCTCCCACTCAGGAGAGCGAAATATCTCAGTTCTGGAACGAGCTAAGCGGAATGATAGCGGAATCACCTTGGCCTTGTATGGTGGTGGGGGACCTAAACGAGATTGCAGAACCTAGTGATAAACAAGGGGGTGCGGAGCCAGCACCAATTAGATTCCGGAGATTAGCGGATTTCAAAGAACAGTGGGAATTTACTGACATCCCATTTATAGGTAACCGATTTACTTGGAGGAAAAAGAAATCTGGTGAGAATAACATTCTTGAGCGATTAGATAGAGTACTTATACAAAATGAAATAATTGTGAAATGTCCATCCATTCGGACAACACATTATGCGTTCTCTACGTCAGATCATTGTCCGATCTCGGTAGACTTGCAACTCGGCTCACAACCAAAGCTGACTGCATTCAAATTCGAGAATATGTGGCTACAACGGAAAGATTTGGGGAACATTGTTAAGCAAGCATGGCGCTCAAGCTGTGGTGGTTCTGCTATGCTTCAACTAAGCTTCAAAACAAAAGTACTTAAAGCAAAAATCAAGGAATGGAACTTAAAGACATTTGGGAACATCTTCAAACAGTTAAAGGAGGTTGAAGAGCAGCTGATAGTAGCTCAGAAAACACTAAGTGAACAAGAAGATTACAGCTCAGTAAACAAACAAATAAGATTGTTGAAAAAGAAAGAGGCCTTAATAAACTTCCATAAAACGTATTGGAACCAACGAGCCAAAACAAAACATATTAAGCTTACAGATACGAATTCTGCATACTTTCATAAAATTGCGTCTGGAAGACGAAACAGGAAAATCATAAGATCAATCAATTCTGTGGAAGGAACTCAGATTATTGGAGAAGAAAATATTAAGGTGGAAATTCAAAAAGATTTTGAGAAAAGATTTCGAAAAGAAAGGGAAGATCGAACAAGATGGGGCAAAATCCTTGACCTTATTTCTCCAAGCATCTCCGACAATGACAACACAGAGCTGACTAAACCCGTTTCGAACAGTGAAGTTAAAAACGCGGTTTTCAGTTTAGGGAGGAATAAATCCCCTGGACCAGACGGATTTACAACAGAATTTTATAAACAGTTTTGGGATATAGTAGGCCCCTCTATAACACGGGCTGTAAAGAACTTTTCCATCTCCGGGAAAATGCTTCGACAAGTAAATCACACTTTCATTTCTCTTTTGCCAAAAATTGATAATCCAACTACGACAAATCACTATAGACCAATTAGTCTATGCTCTACGATATACAAAGTCATTTCAAAAATTTTGACTGAACGACTAAAAAAGGTAATCAGTAAATTAATCAATCCACTTCAAGGAGCGTTTGTGGCGAATAGGGCTATTCAGGACAATATTCTTATAGCACACGAAATTTTTCACTCTTTCAAGACACGCACGGGCATAGAGGGATGGATGGCTATCAAACTGGATATGGAAAAAGCTTATGACAGGGTAAACTGGGATTTTTCATGGGAAGTAATGAAAAGGTTTGGTTTTCACCCAAAATTCATAAGCTGGATCAGAGAATGTATTTCAACAACATCTTTTTCTGTATTAGTAAACAATTCACCTACAGATGTGTTTCTACCTACAAGGGGTGTGAGACAGGGAGATCCTATTTCTCCGTTTCTGTTTATACTCGGGGCGGAAGTACTAGGAAGAAGATTACAGCAAGAGGCAACACAACCAGTGAGTAAGGTAGGTTTTAAATTTGGAAGAGGGGGACCATCTATACCCTTTCTGGCATTTGCGGACGACATTATTATTTTCTCAAAAGCCTCCCTAGAAGCCAGCCAAAAAGTCAGAGAAATCGTAGACGAGTATTGTCAGTTGTCGGGGCAAAAAGTCAACTACCATAAATCTTCGTTCCAAACTACGAAGGGTGTACCGGGTACCAGAATACAACTGCTGCAAAGCTCTCTCCAAGCCCCCCATACGCGGGCAATGGAAAAATATCTTGGATGCCCAATTATCAGTGGAAAGGTAAACAATCAAACTTTTGAAGATATAGTTTTGAAGACAAAAAACCAATTAACGAAATGGAAAGCGAACTCCATCTCACAGCAAGGGCGATCAATCCTGATCAATGCGAATCTAGCAGCGAAGCCCTTGTTTCCTATGCAGAGTTTCATGCTTCCCACTTTGATCCACAAACAACTAGACCAGGTAAATCGAACATTCTTTTGGAATAAGGATCTTCAATATAAACCACTCATAAGCTGGGATAGAATATGTAAACCAAAATGCAAGGGTGGATTAGGGATTAGAAAGTCGGAATCCATGAATGAAGCTTTACAGATGAAACTATTGTGGAAAACACTTGCAGAACCGGACAATATGTGGGTACAAATAATTAAGCACAAATATCTAAAGAATTTGGACATCTTACGTTACGAGAGCGTTAAAAACACGTCTTGGCAATGGAGGAAAGCTACTAACTTAATCGATAAATTTAAAGCAGGATTAATATGGTCAATTGGGAATGGGGAAACAGTCCGATTCTGGTAAGACAGATGGGTGAACAAAACTACACTAAGTGACAGCCACGGTGGAACAACGGTGATGGACAAAAACATAACTGTAAGTGAATTCCTCTCAAATGGACAATGGGATAGAGGCAAGTTACTAGGGGTGCTGGACGTAAATATGACCCAAACTATAATGGAAATTCCTCTACCTACGGAACCCATGCCAGATAGGCTATACTGGTGGCCAGATAAACAAGGTTGGTTTACCACATCAAGCGCAATCAAATTAATAACAAACATAGAAGACTTCTCGAATGACCAGAATGGATGGATATGGAAAGTTAATACCTTACCAAAGATAAAAAAACTATCTGTGGAAAATAGCACAGAATGGACTACCAACCAAGGACAGGTTAAGTAAGAGAGGAACCCCAATACCTAACCAATGCGTGCTTTGCGAAAGTGCCTGTGAGAATGAACAACACCTACTGTTAGAATGCCAGTTTGTTAAAAAGAATGGCTTAACGGATAGTAAACTAGGAACATTAATCAGACAGGGAACGAACAGTAGGTGGAATGGTAGCAGTATAATGAATCTAGTTGGAAAGCATTTAAATACGGGGGAAAAAAGAGATCTAGCAGTCAAATGGTGGACACTATGGTTCTTTAGGAACCAGATATCTTTCTAGGAAAAGAGATTACCATCCCAAGGGGAAATACAACAGTTCATATTCAACATCAAAGAACAATGGAAACGTGCAGGTATAAAAGACGAGACAACCCCTGACTCCAGCATAGCACAACAAAACAAGAAGACAAGGGCTATTAGTAGGAAAAATGTAAAGTGGCGAAAACCAGAAAGGGGCTTCCTCAAACTAAATTTTGATGGAGCAACTACTGGATTAGGAATATCTTCAGCAGGATATGTAATCAGAGATCATGATGGTAGAGTAATAAAGATAGGGGCAACAGAATTAGGAAAACTTTCTCCCATCCAGGCTGAAGCCATGGCGCTACAAATTGGTGTTCAAGCGGCTAAACAACTCAATCACACTAAACTGGTTATTGAAGGGGATTCCAAAACGATTATCGACAACCTAAAATTCAACAGCTCTTGCCCTTGGGAAATAGAATTATTAATGGGAGATATCAAACGGCTATTAACTACTGTCCAAACCGTGGTTTACTCGCATGTGCCCCGTGAGAGTAACAGGACGGCTGACAAGGTTGCACACCTTGGCCGCCCTGTTAATGGGGCGGTCTTGACATCAAATAACGATCTTAATGATCTCATCCGTCGGGATGCTATCGGCTAGGATTTCTCCAACCGAAAATTTACCTATTCAAAAAAAAAAAAAGCCCTCAACCGTGTCTTCAGCACATGCGTGATGTGGCTCGACCTTGACGTCATGGTTAGTTTCAGGCCGGCACCCCCACATCCCTTTTTGATGCTTGCTGATGTGCTGTCATGACGGGTTTGAGCCTTGACGCTAGATAGAGAGACTAACTCTATTACTCTTGTACACCTTTACTTTGGTTTGACCTGACTCCGTCGTGACACCCTTGTATTTCTTTTTGAACTTCATATGCTTTGGTTTGACTTTAAATGATTTCGCGTGTAGTGGCAATTAGGACATATACTGATGTGAAAGCACCAAGTCACCAATGGACTTCGAGCGTTTTAGGGTGCGAAATCCCTCCTTTCAAAACTAAATCTTTATTTTATACAAACAACTCGTACTTGGATTGCAAGATCTCTTTGAAGACAATCATACCTTCCAAACATAACCTGAGTTTTATAACCTAGACCGTTACAAAACAATTTACTAATAAAGGTTCAAATATGGTACAATAGATATATACGGTAACATTTTATAAAAATGTTACACAAAAAATGTTACATTAGGGCCTAAAATGTAGTACTGTTCCCGTTCCCCTCCTATTATATATAATGGTTGAAGACCTTACCTATGAATTTGAAAAAAAAATAAAATCGAAGGCTATTTATGCTAGCTTGATTGAAGTGTTCGTACGTCCTCTGAACAATCACATACTCAATACCGGCCATGAATATTACCAGCGGCCTTTGTAAAGCTGTCATGTTTTTTAAATTTACAAAATCACTACATTATATATATCGTACATTAATGCTACGTACGTACCATCCAAAAATTACTATGACATGCATAGATATATATATATATATATATATATATATATATATATATATATATATATATATATATATATATATATATATATATATATATATATATATATATATATATATATATATGTATATTACATAAGATCATGATCGACGCTAAAATATATATATAAGATCAAAATATATTAATGCATACCTATATATATGATCATCATGTTCCACAAGCTTAAGTCCTTTTAATTTGCATGATTAATTATGATGCTAGTCGTCGGACTATGGTGAAGGCCGGGGAATTAGTTGGGGATGAGCTTAGATCGTGGCTTCGAAAGAGACGGAGTAGTGTCGTATGTACCATAGTCATGGGTGTTCATCCTAAGCATCCTTTCATGGAGTCGCTTTACCTTCTCCTCTCGAGTCTCCTCGCCATGTTTACTCTCCGTCGGTATCTCCTACCACAAATCAATAACCAACAACATAAATAAATTTTGAATATATACTAGGCTATCTAGCTTGGTCATTTTTATAAATCTCAATAACATACAAAGTAGGAAGTTTTTGTATAGTTTTAATTAATATTCATTGGATCACCTCGTAAATTGGCTGCGCAGGCCAAACGCTCACAAAACGACCTGGTTGAGCTGCAAACAAAACACGTATGAATGTTCATATTCAATCAACTTAATTTCATCAATCTAGATGGAAAAAGATATAACTGGCCGGGATGGATCAAGAAAGAGATCCGATCCTATTACCTGCATCCGATGAAGTCGCTAAAACTGTGGCGGATACAACAAGGAAGAGAATGAAGATCTTCATCATAGCCAGCACCCCCATAAAACCTTTCCCAAATACACGTACGTTTTAGATCGTCGAGTTTTTCGACCGTTATATATGTTGCATATATTTGCAGAAGGAGACAAGGCCCATGCCAGCTTGTTATATCATATATAGAGTGTGAGTGTTGGGAGTGCAATTTAATTGATATATATATAAGATATAAGATATAAGATATAAGATAAGATACTGGGGGTGATAAATGCAAGTGTTATTATATATAATGAAAAAAAGAAAAGAAAAGAAAAAGATGAGAGAATGTAATCCGGAGATGCTTTCTGAGTTTAAAATTAATTAAGGAAACCGGGAAAAATGGAAAAGGTGAGAAGAGGCACTTTCTTCTTGGTTATGTATAGTCTATCAATTAAGTTAGTGGGATTGATAATATACTTGTCAAATGGATATATTCAAGTGAGGATGAAAATTAGTCCCTCAATTAAAGCCACTTTAATGATGCCCCTACCTAACACTACTACCTAATTTATATAATTAAATTAATCTTAAAATCAAATTATTGCTAATATATTCGTATTATTTAATTATAACTTTCTATCATGAGTTGATTTCCTTTAAATAAATAAATGCTATATTGTTGCTCTTCTTATTTGACGTAAGAAAGTATGTCGCAAAGTAAATGAAAGTGGACTCTCGAGTCTCGATTAGGTTCTTACAAAATGACTTTTACATTCAGGGCGGAGCCAAGAAAAATTCGAGTGGGCTCGACTATATTTTTGAGATTTTTTTTAATATATATATATATAATGAAAAGTAACATTTAAATGAGAAGATGAGAAGTAAGTCTTATACCCTTTAGATTAAAATAATTTTTTTTATATGGATATAGGGGACATATCTAATGATAAATATATCAATGTTTTTTTAAAATTATTTTTTATTCTATTTTTTTAGATGATGAATGAAAAAGCTAATTTAAATTAGCATAAAAACTCTAAAATGAACCTTAAATCACCCTCTAGATAAATAGCGTAAAAAATATTTTTTTTTTAAAAACATTGATATATTTATCATTAGATATGTCCTATATATCCATATAAAAAAATTATTTTAATTTAAGGGGTATAAGGTTTAGTTCTCATCTCCTCATTTAAATGTTACTTCTCATTAGATATCTCCCCTATATATATATGATCCAATTTTTGTTATAAAGAATATAGTAGAAAACACACTAACTGTTTGATTTAAATAGCTATTTTAACTATAAAAAGCTAAAAGGAGGAAAAAAAAATCTATTTTAAGTATAAAAAGCTAAAAGGAGCAAAAAAAATCCATAAAATGAAGCTATAAGGATTCAAACTCAAGAGTCAAGACCTTATCATTCTATTCTCCAACCCATACCAACTAAGCTAAGCAAACTTATTGATTCATTACTCTTTTTAACTATTTTTAACCCTTAAATTATCAAAAATTACAAAAAAATACATATATTTTTTTATTTTTTTTCTACGTTTTCTCCCGACCCAGGGGGGCTCGAGCCACCTCATGCCCCCCTCCATCCGCCCCTGTTTACATTATCCTTACTAATTTAGTTGTTAGCTCCCTGATGAAACCATATATATGCAAACCATATATATGCTTTGCATAGACCTGTTAAACGGGTCATTCAGGTCAGATTCGGGTCGAATCACTTCGGGTCTCGGGTAAAATGGATTCCGGGTAAAATGGGTTTCGGGTATTTTCGGGTTGGCTCGAACCCGAGTTTGATCGGGTTTCGGATCGATTTCGGGTTTGTCAATTTTTTCTTTTTTAAATTAAAAAAATTATGATTTGATAATTTTGCAATGAACCTTAATTATATATAATTATAAATCAACCGGGTCAATTGGGTCACCGGATCGAAACCCAGATTACCTAGAAAATTTTCGGGTTCGGGTCAAAAAAAAAATTCGGGTCAAAATTTTCGGATTCGGGTCGGACATTTTCCGAGTGTTCGGGTCGAGTTGTGTTTTGACAGGTCTAGCTTTGCAGGAATGATGAAAGCCAAAATATGAAAGGCTTAGACGTTTAGTTATGTCATAAAAATTATTAAATTGATGTATTCTAGATTATTAATTCTATTATCTATTGAATTAGATTTAAAGTCTTCTTTAAATCTAATTGTCCGATCTGGATTTGGTTGTTAAAGATTAATATATTCACAAGTATTTTAGATTGATCATAATGCTTAAACATATATGGGCTTGTTTGGTATGCATTACTTATGCCTCGTTTGGTATGAATGCGGGAATCGGAATGGGAATGGAAATCGGAATCGGAATAAAAAATGGGAATGAGTCATTCCTCAAGGATGTTGTTTGGTATAACATGGGAATAAGAAATTCAACACCAAAACCTAAAAATACACAAAATTAAAAAAAAAATTAATGGAGAGGGAGCTCGAGGGCTGTAGGCCGGCACGATGTTGAACTAGATTGAGGAGGTAGGGCGGGGCAACGGCGGTCTAGCAGAACAAGGAGGAAGGTCTGGGTGGCGCCGACGGCAATATCACCATCCCAGGTGGTCGGCGCGCCAGAGAGAGAGGGAGAGAGAGAGAGAGAGAGAGAGAGAGAGAGAGAGAGAGAGAGAGGGAGACTACTGTAACGGCCCGGGATTATGATTCCCGGGTTACGTTTCGAGGGATGAAACCCCTCGTTAGGATCTTGCGCCCCGAGTACAGGTTGAAGGTTTGAAATTCTATCCTAACATTTTAAAGTGGGATTTCATACCCAAAATTCGAAGGGATCGTTGGAATCCCCGGGGAAGTCCCATGTACCTGTCATAAGTCTAAGCGTGGAAAACCAACAGTCATGCAAATAGTAGAATCAAGGTGTAATACAAGAGGGTGACACGGCAGAGCCGAGTCAAAACCAAATCAATAAGCGTATTTATCGAAATTAAATATACAATGTTAGTGGAGTTAAACCATTTCTTTGAGATCGCCCAAGCGAGTTCCCACGTCACGGAAACAAGGAATAATCATGCTGCAAAACAAACCTAAAAAAAATGTATGCGGGGCGGTGTCAGATCGAAGCCCTACGCAATATAATCCCAAACAAGCAGACATATACACACGCTAGTCCTAATAAAGATGCTTCTAGGTGCAAGGCTGAATATTAACACACTAGCATGGTCCTAAGATCAAATGCATAAATATAATAAGGCCTTAGCACCGAATACCAAGTGGTATATCCCTCTCCTACCTCCACCCCCTTCCGATAGGGCAGAGACTGGCCAGCTCGTCAATGCATTCCATATAATCGGGTGCCACGCATGCCCAACCCGTATCCACAATAAAGCCCGCAGGCATCTCATAATATAAGGAAGTTCATGACTCGATTGACTCAGGACGGGACCCGATGAGACTAGGTCGTCCTATAACCCTAGCAATGACTCTAGTTACTTCACAGATAACGGCCGTTCTGTTTACAAAAGCAATTAGTCAACGAATGCTCAATCATGAGTGCAATCCTAGCAGGATACTACATGACATGCTTTATTATGAATGCAAGCACCTAGTATGCACATGGCTACAAGCAGGGAGATCTCTTTTCGAATCTGAGTGAGCTCATATAGGAACTCACCTGGAAGTGCAGAACAGCAGAAGGCAATAACTAGGTATACAGGAAGCCAACATGTCATAGATGATCACCTAACACATATATAAGTAATATAAATAAGTCTACTCCTAATGTTACTTAAAGCATATAATATCGCACACAAGTCATCAAGTTTATTCACCAAGTTAGGTAAGGTAAGTCATTTTCCCAAGATTTCCCAAAACTCTTTTAAAACCTCAAGTTAGATCAAATCACCATTCACAACGCTTTCTCAAATCATGCAGAAAATCCATTTATAAAACATTACTCTTTCATCATCTTATTTTATTATTATTTCAAGACAAATCCGACAAGGTTAGTATATTTCCAAAATCCTCCTTTAAAAAGTCCAAGTCTCATAATTATATTTTAAATCACAATAATAATAATATTACACTTTTAAATCTCCATTTAATTTTACTTAATATTTTAAAGACCATTTTTGTTATAAAATTCGCCCCTTATTAAATTACCAAAATGACACTTATTTTCCAAAACTCCAAATTCAGCCTTTTAGTTAAAAATCCCAATTCTGGATTCATTTCAAAAGACAAGCCCAAAATTCATTTCAAGAGACAACCATTTCGGCCCAAAAGGAAACAGGCCCATTCTCATTTAAATGAACCGAACCGGTTTTGGTTAAACAATTAGCTGAACCGAACCCTCAAAATAAGAAATAAGAAACCGGACCAGTGAACAACACTGTTCACCGTCTCCCTTAATTGCCTGTCGAGGCTGGAAGGGAAGAAAAAGGGGAGGGAGGGCTGGCCGGCGGCGACTGGTGGCTCCGACCGCCTTCCCGTTGACAATAGACACGGAATCGAACAAACAAAGGAGAGGGAGATTGAGAGAGAGGTCCTCACCCAGGGGAGTCGAACTCGCCGAAAGCGCTCGTCGGAGTTCGATTGGGGCTCGCCGGAGTCTTATTTCAAAGCAAGATTATCCTGGGTCGAGAGAGGAGGTCAAAAGGTGGAACCTTACTGGGTTTTAGGCCGGAAAAGAGAGAGGAACCTTATCGGGGTTGTTGGATCGGAAACAGGGCGAGCGGGGAGGGACGGCACTGCTCGGAGGCTCGGGTTGCTCCTGGCCGACTTCGTAGGAAAAAGGGGGCCGGGCGCTGCTACTGATCGGACGGGGAAGAGGGAGAGAAACGAGGCTGTGGTGCTCGAGGTCCTCGGAGAAGCAGGGCGCTCGGGTAGCTCGGGAAGCGCTCGGAGACTGCGCTCAGGGAGGTGCCCGAATGGGGCTCAGTGACTTGGCTTCGAACAGGGGACAACAGGTGGTGCTGGTGGTGGTTTGCAGGAGGTGGTGCAAAATTGAAATGGAGGAGGAAGAAGACTCCTTCCTCTCCGCAACCCAAAGAGATAAGGGGGTGTTTGTCCTCTTGTGTTTGTGTGGGTGTGAAAGGAGAACCCAAAGCCTGATTTTTCATGGGTCAAAGAATCTGATTTTTGTGAAGAGAGAATTGTTGTTGGTTTTCCAAGAATGGGGCAACCCGTAAAGAAGGGGATAAGATTTACCCAAAAGGGGAGAAAATGAGTTGGAATTGGTCAAATATGGAACAAGTTAGAGATTTGGGTAACAATTGGTGATATGAGACGGAAAGAATTTCCCAATCCCGATGAGAAAGACGGATTCGATCGTTAAAGTTAAAAATTGAATCGGAATTCGCTTTAAGAGTTTCGAGTTATATTTATTAAATTAAGAACGAGTTTTTCTTGAAGTATCCGATCTAAATTCATTTTTTTTTTGAAAATTAGGATTTAAAAATCCGAGCCTTTACAACTACAAACGGGACAGTGCCGACATCGGTTGAAATCCCCGATCTGGGCGATGGGGGTGAAACCGGTGGCGACTACACACGGTGGCAACATCGGCGACAATCTCAGGCGATCGGAGAGAGAAGCGGACTACGACGGCGAGGACGGGTGCAGAAATCCCAGATCTGTGCGATGGGGGTGAGATCGGTGTTGATGGACGATGGCGGTGGCAACCTGTGGTGGTGGCGGAAGTGGCGGCAACCGGTGGTGGTGGCGGCAGCGGCACAGAAAACCGGAGGAAGATGGACGTACTGTTGAGGAGGGTGGGAAATTGGGAATGGGCTCATCCCCCACCTAAACTTGAGGAATGAAAATGGCCTAAAGCTTGGGATGAGGGGATTACCCGGTAATCAATTTCATCCCGGGTTTTGTCGTACCAAACACCAAATCTGTAATCACTCATTCTGATTCCCAATTTTTGATTCCCAGTAATCGATAGCAAACAGGGCCTTAGTAATCAAAAGGGGGAATGACAATGGGTGATTACCACTTTTGTTGTTTGGTATTTCAAAAACGGGAATTAAATTGATTACTGGAAATCTACATATCCCCAATTCCCCCCCACTTTCATATCCTCACAAAAGGTAGGGGATCCTCCCATTCCCATTTTACAAACCTCTCTCTACGTTCACCAGCCTGCACCCAATCGATTGCAACCGGCCTCCAAACTCCGTGCACCATCACCAGCGGTCTCCTCCGTTGCCAGCGTCGCCCCTCCGTCGCCGACCTCAGATTCGTTCTCTTTCTCCCCCTCTAGCATCACTTTCGTCCCGAGGTAAGGTCATCCAAGTGTCTCGTGTGCGGGCTTCCTTCTTCATCGGCAGCACCGGGTCTCCCTCGTTCATCGGCGTGTCTCCCCCCCCCCCCCTCTCTCTCTTTGCAATCGGGTCTCCCTCGTCATCATCGGCCGACCTTTGTCCTCCGTTGTCGTCGTGGTTCCCCTAGGCCCCTTGCGGCTGACTCTTCCTCAGTCAGATTAGGGTTTCCTCCCTCAATCATCATCCAAGCTCTAGGATGAAATTTGTCCAAATTTGTTTATTTTTGTGATAAATTTATGAAATTATAGGTTGATTTTGTGTATTTTTATTCTTAATTTGAGAGATTGAATTGATTTGCTCATGAATTTGGTACTTTGAATTTTTCGATGTTTAGATTGAATTTGTGAATTTCTCGTTCCTATAGCATACCAAACAATTTGTCTCGATAATGGTTTATTCCGGATTTTGATTCCCATTCCCATTTCGATTTCCATTCCGATTACTGTACTCATACCAAACGGGGCCTATATTTAATCGGATTTCTTTTTATCTATATTATTGCTTAAGACTAACTTGTACATATACTTTCGACAATTAAGATTGGTTCCACGTGCACCTATCTTCATGGAGATAATTATCATTTGAATTTAAAAGGCAGCTCTTGTGCACCGATTTTCCGGGAGCAAATCAAATCTTAAGCTAGACGTTACAAGCAACCATATATTCACCTAATGTCTAGGCGAAATTCAAAATTGAAGAAGGTTGTTATAAGAGCTGATCTTCAGGGGTATCCAACGACAACTATCTCATAATTAGTACTATAAAATGGAAGATGGAATTGAGAAGAAAACACAACACTAAAGCGAAAACATCTCGAGCATTGTCCTGCAATAGCGATCATCCTCAAGCTGCTTTATTATTTTCTTCCTCTTCTTCTGTAATTTTTCTATCTTTTTTTGAGTGAAGAAAAATCTGAGCGATATAGGGTAAGTCAATCCCCGTTATACTAAGAGTATCATATACTCAAACATATCAACACTTCGGTGTGAAAAGGGCTTTTATTTCACTATAATTTGGGTTAACTAGATAGTAGCTGGTTAGGATACAAGTGGATAGAAGAAGGGAAGTTCTTCTTGGTTGTATCTAGGAGTCATAAGGATGGTGAAATAAGAGTGTTTTTAATCCTACGGGTTGGATAACCCTAGGCGGAGACGTAGGCTAGTTATAACCGAACTTTGTTAATTCAAACGTCCTTTATATTTTTATTTTCGCACTTACAATTAACGCTTTTATTTTTGTTTAGCAAAATATGTCACTGGTCTATCTCAAGACCCTTGACATCCAGTTCAAGACCTTGAGATTGATTTCAAGACCCTTGAAGTCATGTCTGCGATTAGCTTGCGAAAATATCTCATACTCTATTCACCCCCTTTCTAGAGTATTTCTACTATCACTTTTAGTGTTCTTCAATTGATATCAGAGCTTAACTCACATTTATTTGATTTAACTATCGGTGAGATCGATCATGAGTACTGTAGGTGATGGAGGCTTCACTCAAGGAAGATCAGCCAATCGTCCACCCCTCTTCTATGGCGATAACTTTGTACACTGGAGATCCTTAATGCAGATGTTTATTATTGATCAAGATATGGAGCTTTGGGAACTTATCAAGAAAGGTCCTAATGTGCCAAAGAAGCCCAATGTCGCATGAGTGGATGTGCCTAAGGAAGAGAGCGAATTGAATCAAACTGACATGAAGAATGTGGCCAAGCAAGAACTACAGGGCTATGAACTTTCTTTATTGTGGTTTAAATACTGACGAGTTTAATCGTGTTTCATCTTTAGGGGCGTAAAGGAAATTTGGGACAAACTAGTTGTAACCTATGAAGGTAAAAGCCAAGTAAAGGAGACTAAAATAAGTATATTCTTGCGCCAATATAAGTTGTTCAAGATGTTGTCAACTGATGTGCGCTCAATTTGCCATGTTTTTCGCTTACATCTATTTCGATTTCTATCCATATTTTTATATTTATGGGTTGGGAAAGCATAGGATTTGTGTAGTTTATGTTTGTTTGAGAATTATGGAGGTCTACACAAATTTTTGTTTAATTTCGCAGAAATCGAGACATTTTTGGAGCAATTCGGAGAAGAAGAGAAAAGCTGGAAAACCACTCAATATCGACTGAACTCACTCAAATCGACTGAACTCCCTCAATATCGATAGGAGCACCAGAAATCAAATAAGATAACCAGAAACCGACCATGATGAGTCGATATTGAGTCAGTTGACTCGATATCGAGTGAAGTCTCACCAGAAATCGACCATGAAGACTACTGACGATTAGAAATCGACCAAGGCAGACGATATCAAGTGCCACCACTCGATATTGAGTGAACACTCACTCAAAATTCACCCCATGAGCCGACATCGAGTGAAGATCAACTCAAAATGAAGAGACGAGTCGATATCGACCCATATTGGTCGATATCGAGTGACATGCAGAAACCGACCCGACGCAGATTTCGAGTCCTAATTTGAATGGAGGTTGCTTGCATATGAAGTAGAAGATATTTTTATCAAATTTATCTACTTTCTATCCTAATGGGTTGATCAGGGCCGTGCGGATACTTTTAGGGGCCCTGTGCAAAAAAAAAGACCTTATTTATATATTGTGTTAACGATCTTATCTTTTTTTTTGTAAGTAGTATTATGTAAATTGTTTTGCTATTACCAAAAATATATAATTATGTTTTTATTTAAAAAATATCCTATTTATATTTACAAAATGCATAAAAAGATATCAAAATGCCAAGGATCGATGTTAGGACTAAAGAGTGTTGTAATTCAAAATCAACTTTATGTACATTAAATTAATCAAAATAGGAATAAGGTAAAAAATTCAAAGCCTTTTAACATTCTTTTAATTATAAAATGGTTGTGAATATAATTCTTCAAACACGATAAAAATATAATTTTCTTAAATTTTTTATATGACTTTCGTAATAAGTTCACTAATTTTTTTTATTATTTGGGGGGAAAGTCCACTAATTTCTCTAAGCAATGGGCTTTGTATGTTTTTTTTAAAGAGAAAGAGAAAAATTTATTTTGAATGATTAAAAAAATAAATTAAAAGGTGGAAATTCCTTGAAAAAAAGGCCTCTTAATAAGCTAAAAAAAATTACATTAAGAATATTACTATGCATTGTTTATGATGTTATGAAAGAAAAAAAGGAGCAAATTATACAAAAAAAAAAGAAAAAGAAAAAATAGAAGATACGTTTTGTAGTAAATGGGATTTGAACGCTCGACAAGGGAAAGCATTGGAAAGTTTGTAGCGCAACAAACCAGTGGACATCGTTGGTAATAAGTTTCATGGACATCCTTTATTTTTTTAAAACTAAAACTAAAACGTAATTGGGCTCCTTAAAATTTGGGGGCCCTGTTCAGCCGATCCACCTGAACCACCCCTTGGCATGGGCCTGGGGTTGAACAATTAACTACCATAAGGATTTATCTATTTTACCAATTTAGATTTATTTCCTTTTATCTATAATTATATCTTTAGATAGATATAGATAGAAGATAAATAGATTGCTCTCCTTGGCTAGCAATGATTGAGACCTATAAATAAAGCTCTAGGGGATGGTTTTCCATTCATTAAAGTCAATTCGTCTTCGGACGCAACAAGGTAGGAAGGGGAGCAGAGAGAGAGAGAGAGACCAACATAGATATGTGTGTTTGATTTATGAATTTATGATTTGTATGCCTTTATCATCTTCTATCATATATGCATAATTATTCTACGAGAGTAGTAGGTGATCCTTATTTGTGATATTGAAGCGAAAGTGATCTTATTATGAATTTGGATTAATTATCAAAAAGGGATAGTAACAGTTAGGGTTTATGCAAAAACCTTTATATTCCTATTTGTTTATAACGAAAGTTATTTGATAAGCATGCATCTTTATGTGATTTATAATTTACACATATGTATATTGTTGCGGTGATCCCTAACCTTGGAAGTTTGTATCTTTATTTGTTTTTATTTCATTATTTTTATTCTGCACGGAATTGAATCAACTCGACATCAACCACCATTTGCTCTCCATCCCTCGACATTAACTAACTCTTAGCCGACGTCGACAGCAACCTATCTCCTTTTCCCGCTATTCCCAACCCCGAAACCAACTAAACCTAGAACCGATGACTTCTCTTTTGAGGACGACCCTGACTCCACTATCCTATAGAGGGGTCTTGACTATAAATTTATTTGGTCGAGAAACCCTCTCGTCATCAGTTGAGACCGTGAAGAAGATGTTCACAAGGTTTACTCAGATCGTGAATAATTTGGATTCACTTGGCAAAAACTTCACAAACGAAGAGAAAGTTAGAAAGATCTTAAGGAGCTTGCCAAAAGCTAAATGGGGACCAAAGGTAACAGAAATAGAGTAAGCACATAATCTGTCAACTCTTCCCACAAATGATCTACTTGGAAAACTCTTACCCATGAGATGATCCTTGGAGAGGAAGATGGTGAAATCGCTTCTAGTGTGAAAAATCTGGCCCTAAAAGCTAAGAAAGAGGAGGTTCCTTTCAAAGATGACGAAAGTGAAGATGAAGAAGATCCCTTTGGATTGATCACAGGAGGGCTAGCACGGATATATTCTCAAGATGAAGAAACAATTCTCTAACTGAGAATATAATGGCTCGTCAAAATACAAAGGTAAGTCTTATAATTCCAATAAAAATACTAAATCTATGGCTTGCTTTGAATGTCATGATACAGATCATCTGGTTAAAGAATGTCCACAAAAGAACAGAATTTTTTTTAGAAAGGACAACCGAAAGAAGAAAGCCATAGTGGCTTCTTGGAGCGATTCAAACTCCTTTCGAAGATGACGAAAGTGAAGATGAAGAAGATCCCTTTGGATTGATCACAGGAGGGCTAGCACGGATATATTCTCAAGATGAAGAAACAATTCTCCAACTGAGAATATAATGGCTCATCAAAATACAAAGGTAAGTTTTATAATTCCAATAAAAATACTAAATCTATGGCTTATGGCTTGCTTTGAATGTCATGATACAGATCATCTGGTTAAAGAATGTCCACAAAAGAACAGATTTTTTTTAGAAAGGACAACCGAAAGAAGAAAGCCATAGTGGCTTCTTGGAGCGATTCAGACTCATCTAGTGAATCAGAACCCGAGAATGAACAAGCCAACTTATGCTTGATGGATAATCAAGAAGAAACTCCTAAAAAGCATCTTGGAGTAGTGGTAAGGAATTTAATCTCAAGTCCTATTGTTGTGTTGTCTGAATTTTTACAAAATATGATTATGAATGAAGAAAATTTTATTCATGAAACTAACACCTTGAAAGAAAGGCTATTGGAACAAGAGAAATGCATGAGTGAATTGTCGCTGGAATTGAAAGATCTCAAAACCTCTCAGTCAGCCCTTGACATTAAATTCAAGGCCTTGGAATAAAAAAATTATGTCTTGAACCAAAGTCTTTCTTCTCTAAGTCATTATAACGAAGAATTAGAGAAAGAAAAGATCAAGGTGGCTGAGAAGTGTCGAGACCAGCATGCATCACTTGTTCGATTCACCCATTCCAAGGTTAATCTTGAAAGGATGTTGGGTGAACATCAATCATCCCTCAACAAAAGTGGAATTGGATATAACAAAAATTTTCCAAAGAAAGCTTCTACCACTTTTGTGAAAGCCAAAGGGAATTGGCGCACACTCACTTGTTATTTTTGTTATAAGAAGGGTCATGTCAAGACTACTTGTTCTTATCATACAAATGATCCCTATATAATTCGTAACACTTTTCCATTGTGCTTGAAAGAACAAGTAAAGCAAATGTGGGTCCCTAAAGGAGCTAGACCATCAAACATGGTCCATCCCGATTATGAATCCAAGTTTGCAGTTTGGTCTAGCATGAAAGGTTGAATTTGGTTGTTTTGCATGATATGATTACACCAAGACCAATGACTACAAATGGATACTTGATAGTGACTGGTTGCTTAAGACACATCAATGGTAAAAGCTCACTATTTTCCGATTTGAAGAAGCAATCCACTAGAATAAATCAGACCCGACTAATAATTGACTTGAACAAGACTCGCCTCATCCTATAATCAATATAATTAAATGAACAATAATTGATAAATAAAATTAAATGTAATTAAATGTGACCTGACTTGGACCTACTCGGTCCGATTGAACATGAAATCCGAACAAATTCAAATTTTATTTTGATCCAAATTGACCGTCTCATCCTAACTCGAACACACTATATACCTGATATTGACCTAAATTGATATTCACCAAACCCAAATGGAAATTAACCGAACACGACCCAACCTGCCGAATCACTAGCTCTACCACGACCTAAGGATGTTGTGCACCTCTCATTGAGGAGGTCTTATTTGGCCAGATCTGATTCATAGTGCAGTTGGGTGTAGCTTGAAGAGCCCGAATGCACTGAGAGAGTAGTTGCTATTTGCCCTTGAAAGAGGCTCCCCTGATGGGTCTCAAGGTGACTCACTTCCCCAATAGTGGAATTAGAGTCAATTGTTTCATGTGTGTTAGTTTGTAATTCATTGAGCGGGAGTCGATTATTTAGGGTTAGGGCTAATTATGATTGAAGTAGAGTAATTCATATGTGAGGGGAGTATTGTGCTACAACCATTCCAAAATTGCTCAACCGGAAAGGACTTGTGGGTAGTACCCATAGGTCCCCGGTTTGAACCCCGAATGGCCGCTCTTTATTTACAAAATTCAAGGTGTATTGTGCTACTCCCTCTAATGCTAATTGGTTTTGGGTAGGTGACTTACTTTCCCAATAGAATAATCATGCAAATAACAAGTTATAACACTTTTTAAACCGCATAAAATGTGCAAAGGATGAAGTTCAAAATAAATAAATTCTAATGGACAACAGGCAATCTAACACCAACAAATGTTTTTACGTTGATGTATTTATTCACTCACCCGATATTTAAAAGCATAAGCACGAACACCACTCAGTGCTTAGCAAGGTTTGCAAGACACGACTCTTAATATGCTTTCCCTTTCATGCTTATGGAGAGAACCTTACGAAGGTAAGTTCAAGACAACTTCACTTTTCAGCCGCTCAGGAAAAGATTAGCATGCTTGTTCATGATCAATAGGAGCTCGAAGTGCTTCTATGTTCCAACAGCAGTTGGTCATCAATGGTAAGTCGGAGATGGTCAAATCATTCAGTTGTCAAGAGGGGCCAGTTCATGATCTACAGCAGCATACACAACTACTGTTCTAGAAGGTGTGTACACTAAAAAAGAATGAGGTCGGTTATCGTACAGTCCTTCCTACAAATCATGGCATGTGATATTAGTTAGCACTTTGCAATAGACAACCTTTCTCACATAAAAAATAGGTATGAGATGCTTCAAGGAAACTCTTACATTAGTAAAGAATTCTGTAGAGTGTTGAAGTCTGTTGCATCCACCAAACAATGCATCGTCTGAATCCAAGACAATCTTGAATGGGCAACAAACATATTTTTTAGGTCCATACATCCTTTAACACAAAATACTTTACAAGATAATAAAATTCTCCAAGAACCATACCTTGTATTTTCCAGGCTTTAAGCACCCAATCCTATAGCCAAAGTAGCTATTCGACCAATGGAAGTTGAAAACAAAAACTAGATTGCCTCTCTCAAAGGCGATGATTCTATCACCTTCATCCTTGCGTGAGATGTATTGGTGGTCCGAAGTCATGAACTGAACAAATTTTAACTGATGCTATATTAATATTCACCATAACCCAAAAACGCAATCCAACTTTAAACAACTTCATATCAATTCGGTAGTTCCCTCTTTGTCTCCAATGGTAACAATGTTTAGGACACTTAAAATATCCCCTCAAATGTAAATATATGACATAGATATATGAATTGAGAAAAATAAACAAGCAACATACACCATATCTTTCTTCAACTTGATGCATTGCTCGATCAAATTCTTGCAAACCATGATATCTCAAATAATCAGCATCTCCCTGTAGTGTAAAACCAAATGCTTAAAAAATAATTAAGTTAATCTGCATATATATGAAATGTACATGTTGAATTATGTCACACCAACAACACCTAACTTATGGAATTCTTAAAACAAAATTACATGAATATATAACAAAATTTCAATAAAGCCAAGTCGGTTCTTTGCTCTAATATATGCTAGCTAGCCTTTTGTTAGGTGAAATCTGTTTGCATTTATGGAGACATTAAACCAATTAGCCCCATAATATGTTAGTAAGCTGAAATAATCCATCTGGTGAAGAGTGTAACTCATAACCATTAAAAGTGCATGCAATATAAAAATGACTTACTAAATCAAATCTGCGTCTACATTTGTCATAACTGTTTCCATTTCCGGGGACAAACTTGCCATTGGGAAGATACTGATCACCCCTAGGAAAATCAATCCATTCTAATGCAAAAGGAGGAGTTAGTTGAGTTCCACCACGGGCAAATGACTAGAAGTAAGCAAAAAAATTTCATTATAAAACATCATTGATAAAAAAAAAAAACAATTCCTATGGTAGCTATCACCTACCAGGATGACCGAATTCATTTCCCATGAAATTTAAATAGCCTTCTCCACCTAATCCCATTGTGATAAGCCTTATCATTTTGTGAAGTGCAATTCCACGGTCTATACATGGAGTGGATGGTCTATCTAAAGCCATGAAGTCATACATGTCCTGAAACAAGATTCAAGTGAGTTTAAATTAAAGGGATAATTTTTACAAGTTCCATTTATCCAAAACAAAACAAGAAAGAGTGCCTCTAACCTTATCCATCAACCAAAATGCAATTGTTTTATCACCAACCAGAGCTTGATCATGACTTTCAGCATACGCAATACATTTTTCCCTCCATCTTCTATTGGTAAGAGTATGAGTAATGTCGCCCATTAACCAATCTTCATCCCTCAACCTGTGTTAGTAAGAGATTTTTAACTAAAGACATGTAACTTATATAAGTGTAAAAACATTTAAAAAAACTCATTCGTAGCATAGGGCATTGTCCGCATAAACATCATGGTAGAAAACAACAAAAACAATATAACTATGAATAGAGATCTTGATAGAGGGCACTAATTTGCAATCGATACATACTGGAGAAGTTCTATCCATTTATCAGGAATAGCCATTTGAAGACGATAATCAAATCCAACACCGCCATCTGCTACAGGTATACAGAATGTTGGCATTCCACTGACCTGTGGTACCAACAACACATTATGATGCCAAACTATGGAGACTAAATGCATAATAACGGTAGTAGTAAATTATGGGAACCCATTTGTTTTAATGAAATGCATTTTCCAGTCAACTCTCGTATTACATGTGGGAAATTAAAATGTAAGTCATATCATCTACAATCAAATATTATGTTTTGATGATACAAGGAGGAATTCTATGAACTAATGAAGAAAGAAACCACAGTTTATCAAATAAAATTATGACAATTAATTTTAACTGATGATTAAGGACACGGACTACCATAGATATACTAATGTTGAATATAATTTATGGTATTGGGATACAAAATCGAATGAAAAAAAAAAGCATGTAGTAAAAAAGGGAATAGAATTTCCATGTATAGCCAGGTATATATGTGATATTGTAAGTTGAGAATAATGAGTGACATACATCTTCACCGATGGTTACAGCCTCAGGGTACAAGCCATGTATCAAGTCATTCACTAGCATTAGGTAAACCACACCATCAACATCTGTAGCAACGCCGAAATACTCATTGTAGTTTCCAGTAAATTCCATCTAGACATGAAAATCTTTATTGTTAGTATGAGTAATACCTCTTACACTATAAAAGGGGAATAAAAAATAATTCAGTAGATACTACAGCGCAAGATCTTAACACCGTTGCTATGAATGTTCACAGAAACACATCATTAGAAAACCTTTAGTCATGAATACATATGTTGGAGAAGTTGCTTCTTTCCTTCAATGTGTGACACATTGTACGCATATTCTACCTAAGATTTTTGGTTGACGAATATATATTTTCAATGATCTTCTAGATATAATGAATGATGTTACGTTCCTTTTTAAGAAAAAAAAAAAGGTTTAAGATGACCCCATTACTCGTGTAGCCTTGTTAGTTTAAGAAGTACCTGTAAACCATGATGTGTATACATCATTGAGGTGACTCCATCAAATCGATATCCATCAAATTTGTACTCCTCTAACCACCATCTTGCATTTGAGAGAAGATACCGAAGTACCTACAAGATGCATATAAAGTCCCATATGTCAGGCATTTATAGAAAAAGCATTGCTTTAGTTGAGAACAAGTATAAAAGCCCATACTTCCCAATTTCCATAATTGAAAAGGCGAGAATCCCACATCCAATGGTAACCACGTGTTCCAGAATGAAAGTAATGTGCATCCGTTCCATCAAACATGTTTAAACCATCCAATGTGTTTTTGGATGAATGGCTGAGTCATCAAATATCCAAACATAAGGAAAAGAGTAATTTAATAAATAAAACTCAAATGTTTAAGAGGAAATGAAGTGACATGGCGGAAAGTATTATTACCTGTGCACAATATCCATCAGAACAACCAAACCTAGTTCATGAGCTTTGTCTATCAAAGATTTCAAATCTTCTGGAGTACCAAAACGGCTGCTTGGTGCAAAGAAGTTTGTAACATGATACCTGTTTTTGTCAGAGTAAAATGCATTAGATGATTGATCAATTGCCCAAAGCAAATCAATTATATGCTATAGTGAGATAAGAAATACCCAAAGCTAGCATAATACGAGTGCTCTTGTATAGCCATGATTTGAACCACATTATACCCAAGCTTTTTGATGCGGGGGAGCACGTCATCTCTAAAGTTTGCATATGAATTGATAATTGGCTCCTGCGAACCAAAGTGATCAAACGGTGAGGATATTAGAAATTTTATTTACAATCAAAGTATACTTAAATGCATCAACTAGCTGAAAACAATTTAAAGCTGGAACAATGTACACACCGTGCTACTCATGCCAATATGCGACTCGTAAATCCTAAGGGATTTCGGCCTCTTTGGCCGAGGGTGTTTGAATACATATTTCTCCTATCAAGAATTCACAAGTGTTGTTAGAATTTGTAGCAGATATTCGCCTTTCTCGAGAAACAGTTAGATAGCATACCTCCTCAGGTGGATCGTAATAGATTCCATGAAATGGAATTTCTCCAGGGGGTTGAACAGAATATTTGATCCAAGCAGGAATGGAGTCTTTAGTGCCAGATGGAGTTTCCATACGGATCTAGCATTGAGTGATCAAATATAGGATGAAAAACAAATGAACCATATAGGATTACACTTGTGTTCCATCGATGATGGGACTGAAATAAACTAAAAGCATGGTAGACTACGCATTAATACTATATCAATGTGTATGTAATCCATATGTTGTAATGTGTTACCTTGATTCGAGTGCCATGGGGGATTGGTGGTGAGCCATCTGCATTGTTTGGTAAGAAGACGTCCCAAACACCAAAATCATTCTATAAAGTACAAAGCAAATTTTTATCAACTACAATGAAATAGTTTGTTCAATATGAATTGCGTTGAAAAGAGGATGCTCTATATGGCTTTTCTAGCATATCTTTTGCAACATTTATTGATTTTAAACATGAAAACGATACGATTTTTTTTAAAATGACCAAGTTAAAAATGATTAAAATAAATAAATAATAAAAATGGATAGGTGTAAAATGATTAAAATAAATAAATAAATAAATAATTGTAATCGCAATTTAAATTTATCAATCCAAACATTAGATAAAAGATCAATGCAAATACAACCAAAAACAATAAAAACCAGAATAACATAAATCCATAAGGTGTACGTGTAGTAACAAATAGAGCATACCCGAGACAAAAGATTTGCAGTAGGATTCCAGTTGTTGAAGTCTCCGATTAAAGATGCTGACTGTTATGTAAAAATTAGTCAGCTTATTTTCTACAGTATAAAAGAGAGGTACTACACACAAAATAAAAAGATCTGCAACCAATCACTTATCATGAAAGCACAAATAGAGGCATTCCACAACTCCGAAATTTCACGAAGTTTAATTCTGTTATAGTTGATAATAATAGTTTTAAAAAACTAACAATGAATACAAACCGAATTGTTGTTAATTGTTTTGTCCAACATAACGAATTTTAGCAGGCAAGAATTTAGCAAGAAACAAAAAGCAATTACTGATAAACATTTCCCACACCACATCAGGATTAATACTAAAATCATTATAACTTCATTTGATTGGGAATGCAAGATACAAGGCGCTGAGATGAAGAGAAAACAAACCATTGCTCCAGGTGCCCATTCTCTGTAAGTCACCCCTTTTTCACTGGAAACAATGCAAGATGAGAATTAATAAATGCAAGATCTAATTACAACGACTAGTTATATCTTCATTTGATTGGGAATGCAATGTTGATTTTCCATGTTTACTCCTCCTCCTTCATGTTTGAGTTTGCTTTGTTAAGTGTCTGCAATTAGAGTGGAAATTCCATTTTGAAATTGTAGCATTTCTGTTGAAAATTCCATGTTACTCCTACTCCGCTTTTTCTTCTCTATCCCTTGCTTGATGTTTGGACGATGATTCATTATATAAACTCTTCAGGATATACTATGGCAGGAGAAGTAAATTAGAAATCTAGATCTGTCAATATACTTTTCATAGAACCCCATCACACCTTTTGCATCAAACCTTGCACTGTTGAAATTGGTATTAAAGCACTTCGTTATTGTGAATCTAGTGTTTTATTTATGTAATTGCTTATCATGACAGCAGGTCGATGAAGACCATGAAAGGGACCATGAAAGAATATTGAAGAATATTATTCTGAAATGATCTCCATGTATACTTTAATATTAAATATTCATGTATTGCTGAAAAGATCTCCATGAAAGAATATTGAAGAATATTATTTGTGTATAGCTGTTGAATTTGTCATTCTTATATTGTGCTTGAATGTGTTTGCTTTGTTGAGATCTTTAGATATTGGTAATTTCAGCAATTTCGTTTGCATTGCTGAAATTTTGCTGAAATTTTTGAAGAGCTTATTACCTTCTTGTGTGTGTTTTTTTTTTTGTGATCTGAAATGCTGAAATTAATTTTCATTAGCGAAATTCGTTAGGTTGAAATGCTGTAATTAATTCTTAAATATATGATTCGCATAGTTTTATTGATATGTAATAAATAGTATGAGTGCTGAAACCGGGGTTTCACCGTCAACAACGCTGCTGAAATCGGGGTTTCACGGTCAACAACGTTTCGGGATTTCAGCATCAACAACGTTGCCCGGTTTCAGCATCAACAACAGTGCTGAAGCCGTGGTTTCGGCATCAACAGCTTCAGCATCAACAGAAATGCTGAAATCGGGATTTTAGCAACGCGGAAAAAAAAACTCAATTTCGCGGAAAAAAAAAACTCAATTTTAACAACTTCGGTTTCAGCAACGCGGGAAAAAAAGAAATCAATCTCGCGGGGAAAAAAAACTCAATTTCAGCAACATCGGTTTCAGCAGTTTCAGCAACTTCAGCAACGCGGAAAAAAAACTCAAATTTGTGGGAAAAAAAAAACTCAATTTCAGCAACTTCGTTTCAGCAGTGGCTGGACATTTTGCTAATATGGAGATGGTGGTGGACATTTTCCTAATAAAGCCCAAAATTTTGGACATCCTAGTAATCACCCAATTTTAAAATTATCGCAAAATTATCAAATCATGATTTTTTTTTAATTTAAAAAAGAAAAAATTGACAAACCTGAAATCGACCCAAAATGACTCGAAACCCGATTAAATCAGGGTTTGACTCAACCTTGATATATCCGGAACCCGTTTCACCCGAGACCAGTTTTACCCGGAACCCGATGTGACCCGACCCGAATGACCCATTTGACAGGTCTAGTGGTGCATCATTAAACTTTCGTCTTCAATTTTTGAAAAAGATTTGACTTAATGGCAAATCCAAAATTAAAGATTGGTAAATTCCAATTCACAATACAAAAAAAATAAATCATATTTATATTTCAAAAAAAGCTTATTTAATCTCAAATATCCATATTTACTAATCTACCCACTAAGAGCAAGCTCAACAAGCATCTGTAAAATAGAAAAAAACAAGTTTTAGAGAAAAAAAATCACTTTTCCACTCCAATAGCTCCTGCATGAAAATAGGAAAATGGAAGGAGAGTGGAAAAAATCCGTAAATTTAAAGGAGAATAGATGATCACTATAATTTAATGTTTCACTCCTTCCTATGTAGAAATTGATTGCTTCTTTGATTTTAAAAAAACCATTGCTCTACCGTACGACACTCGATCTATTTGTTTGTATCCTATTTGTTTTGCATTTCAGTATATGTTAGAATCAAGTTAGAAATGTTCAAAGGATTTTATGCTATTTGTTTTGCTGATTGTTCACTGATTTTGTGCTGTTTTGTTGTTCTTCTTCTTCTTTATGCTATTTGTTTCGTTGTTCGATTGCCTGTTTATATGTTCAATATCTGCTATATGTTAAAAATTTTAAATGATAAAATAGCATACACATTACGTTAAAAATGTGAGGCAAAATATTAAAATTAAATTTCAATGAAAATTTTAGAAAATTAGAATTAAATATTCTTAATAAATGTATTTGTAAATTTCTGCATTTATTATAGTGTATAATAAATGTAAAAATCTGTAAAATATAGAAACTATTGGAGTTGGAGTGAATTTTTTTTATAGAGATTTTGATATTTTAATCTCTATTTTAGAGAATTTTTAAAGTTGTTATTAGGATTGCTCTAAGAGTGCGTTTTTTTTTTTCATATGGGGGCTGAGTACGATTTTTTCCTTATAAATAAAATTCAAAGAACAATGAAAACAACCTCAAGATAACTGAACCAGTTGTAATCTCTTTGTTGAGTCCTGAACTCGCATTAAGATTTGATAAAAAAAATAGATTCAACGGTCGATCACTTGTTTGCCTTTAATTTGGAGTTGTTTCAAGGACGTAATACAAAGGTAACAAAGAGACAATGATGAAGCAAGTTGATGTACCTGCGATGAAATCCATAATGCTCATATCCACGAGAAAATTTCTCCATTCCACCTTCATGATTGTCAATAGCTTCACGCAACCTCTTATATTGTGTGAAGCTGCATACGGGATGAACAATAAGGATATTATAAGATTTTATTCGAAATTTAATTTGCACAAGGACTTATTTGGAAAACTGGAAACACAAGTTTTGACAGATGAAATAGCTTAAATGACCAACTTGATGGGTTCCTCAACAAAATCTGGTGCTACTATTATTCTGCAGAATCAACAGTACAGAAGAAGCAACTCACCGGTAGTCAAGATGTCCACGGTGACCCTGCAGAACCGAATCATAGTCGTATATTTTCTGGCCGGATCCAGGTGGTGGAACTGTCTTTATTGATCCGCCTTGTTCCGTCGGTGTCAAACTTGTCTGATATTGACTATCATCAATCTTGATTCCATTCGTGTTCGTGTTCATCTGGTCAGCCTTCACGTACAATTGGTCCATAAAATTCAAAGTCAGAACCTCAAGTCGAAACCTCAGAATTTTAATTTGCCACTAGGATCGATCATAAGCTTAGAAAGAATATACTTGAGAGTTGAGAATCACTTACAGTACTTCCAGGAACAAGCACTTTATCTGAAGCAGCTGCTTTTGCGGATGGGAAGTCGGAATCATTATAAGTAGAACTTTGAGAAAAGATCTTCCCTACAAGAAGATAGCAAACAGTGGAGTTTAACGCAGTAGAATCCTACATTAATCAATCATGATTGGAGATGTCACCGTAGACGAAATCGAAATGCCACTCAAATTAATTAAAGAAAGCGTCCTCCATCGGAACTCTATATATGATCATATTGAATTATAGGCAAAATCAACCTGATCGATAAAACAATTACATTTGAACCAAATGGAGTGAGGGACTCAAAAGTACAAACGCAATTGAATCAACATGACTGAATCGGTACGGTACGGTACACATGAATAATCAAACCATCAAAAAATATATATAGTGATCGATATCATCAAATTGATCAAACAGTAAATTTAAAAAGAAAATGACAAGAGATAGAGAGGCCGAGAGGGTACTGGGAACAGATCTCTTCCCAAATAGGAGAGGAAGGTTGGAGGACCTCCGATCACCATGAAAGCTCGAACCGAATGGCTCCGCAATGAGCGGCAGTAACCGAATCCCCGATAGGGTATACGCCATTGCTATTCTAGGGTTTCGGCGATCAGTCAATCCCAAATTCAAAGAGAGAACAGGCGAGAGTGGAGAGTATATAGTGGAGTGGAGTGTAGAGAAGAGAGAACACATAGGTGAGGTTTAGGGAGAGTGATGCTTATTTTCATTCAGTTTTTTATTTTTTGTAATCTGAAATTTCGGTGCGGTTGCTTAAACAGCTATGGAGGGTGACACGTGTACAAGGTTGAATGGGAAATCACCTTGCTTTCCTCGCCCTCTATTTCTGTTTCTCTTTCTGGTTCCGTCAGCTCATGTGTCATGCCTCACACATCATTTTGGTGACGCTTGCCAGCGTGTCATGTCAGATTTGAGTAAACATTTATCCAACACTAAATGCAGGGGAGGAGCTATGGGGTCCGAGGGGGTCACGTGCCTCTCCTCTCATACGACTAACTGCCTAAAGTGTATTCTCCTCGTCGATAGCTTCGTTTTGATATATAATACGTCATATATAATCCGAAATCTGAGTAAAAAGTTATGAATGTTTAAAAATCAAAGTTATATTAATCACTTTAATTTTATTTCAATAGAATATATTGTCTTTATATTTTACTTAAATTAACATTCACATATTCATCTCGAGAGCTTCGAAATGAGAGATTATACTAATCAGTAATCATTTCGATAATTAGATAAGAACAATTAGATAAGAAGTTATGCAAGTTTAAAATTTTTATATCTAGTTATGCGTTATTTATTATATGTTATGAGTGCAACAAGTTATATATTAACAAGGGTTGTTATTCAAGCCAAACAAGTCTAGTATTGCTTGATTATGTCGAACCTGTATTTGAACTTGAGCTCATACATGACTCTTATTTAGTAAATGAACGAGCTTGCGCTGAGTTTTTTTTCCAACTATTATGCAACTTTATTTGCTTATGATATAGTAACTTAAATTTGTAAATTTCACAAAATTCATGTTATTTGAGTTTCAATCGAGCCGAGCCGAGCTTTGAATCGAGCATAAAAACGTACTCATAATAAGCTCATTTTGTAAATGATGCTCAAGTCGAGCTTTCATTGCACAAAACTCGAGTTAAGATCTAGCTATTCAACTCATATAACAATAATAATATTCACTTAATGTTTATTATATTGCGTTTTCTATACTTATTTAGTTAAAAAAATATTTCCGAATATTTCATTTATATTTCTTATTTAGTTTTTTATCATAAACTGATGACATTTTATCTTAAAATAACATAATTTATTATCGTATTATATATAATTTTTTTATACCAATTTAATCCAAAACTATATCGTAGGTACACTTGTGCTCCCCCCCCCCCGGAAATGTTTCTAGCTCCGCCACTGACTAAATGTAACCTACGCCGACACTACAGGAAAGCTGGACCATTTCCGACGCTTTTAATAGCCATTCTCGACGCTATAAAGCGTTGAAAAAGTCAATTTCGACGCTTTAAAAAAGCGTCGATATTTTTTGCGTCACGAATGACAATATGTCATTTTCGACGCTAAATTACGTCGAAACCCATTTCGACGCCTAAAAGCGTCGAGATTGGGATGTCATTTCCGACACCCTAGGGTGTCGAAAATGGCTTATGTCATTGCTTAACCTACCAACCTTTTTCGACGCCCTAGGGTGTCGAAAAAGGCTTATATTTATACTTTTTTTCTTTAGCTTTTCTATTATATATATTAAATGGCTTATATTATATTTTTGTTTTTATTATATATATAATAAAAACAATATATATATTATAACATTTAATGTAGACAATAAAACCATCAGTATGGGTACGTAGCAAGAGGAAAACAAACCCTTTCAAAACATCCATTTATCATATAAGTACGTACACAATACACCTAAGCACTAATTAACCATCACCATACTAATATTTAGAAATCAAAGAACCATAACACAATACAGAATAAAGTATTTGTGCAGGAATCAACCTTTACATAAGAACCAATGTCGTCTACAATGCACATATGCACTGAAACGGGGACTGACAACAATGGTTTTCCAACAGATGGGTTATCTTGTTCGACAGTTAGCTTAGAATGACGACCAATCGACCATCACAAACTCTCAGCTGTCACTGAGATTCAAATTTCAGTTGTGATCCATCAGTACATACAATGTCTTCCTCGAGAGGCGATCCCCGGAAGCTTAACCCTGCAGCATGCACTAACAAGATCTGACTTACACAACATCTTACAGAAAATGGAAGTTGGTTAAGTAACTTGCGATTCTTGTATAAAAGTGTTTAATTTGTAAGGAAGTGTTGCAACAAATACGATATTCTAAAATTGAAATGCTGGCAAATAAATACTTTTATGTATAAAAGATTCATGCTCCATTACTTAACAACTTCCTCTCCAAATGTCCCAGCTTCATAAGTGCCTCCAATTTTTCAGCTGTTACTTGGAAGATATATTACTTTTCACGTGTCAATGTATGAAAAATATACAGAGAACTGAAATATGTGAACATATATTTTCTTAAACAAACTGGGAAAGAAATTCAGGCTTCACAGTGTTAAAACAGAATAATACATCTGTCAGTTCATAGAAGGTAAAACAAGATGGATTTCTGCATTTAACATAATTTATCTAAATAATGACACGAGGATTGTACAGTGAACTAGCCTAGGATATCTGCTAGCCCATCTGAATCAATCATCCGCTGACCTGAAAAACTATGAACCTCTACTTAAACCCTCCTTGTAGGCAAACGTTTTGCTAAAATAACTAAAAAATACTTTTCAAAGAGAACTAAATATCAATTGACAAAAAAAACATATGATTGCAATTGCGAGTGCAATAATTCCTCGATTTTTACTAGTTATTAAAAAAGAAAACAAAAAGAAAAGGACACATTACCTTGTTCAAATTCCTCTGAAGCTCCCCTAATCTTTGCAAAAGAGAAAAAATTTAATTTCTTTTCAGAAAATGCCTCTCTTCCTGTTGTTGTAAAAGAATCAAAGTTGACACCTGAGGTAAATATCATTGTCAATTAGGTAAATACAATTGTAGAAAACAGAAGCCCTAAAAAAGGAAACACAATGGGAATAGACATAAAATATTAGAAGTAGACAAGAATAGCAAAGAATTTTAGACCTTTTCCTACAATGCATGTGACAAAAATTTGGAGGTATCAACTATACTTCAACAGCAGTGGAATTCCTCGTGCCTACATTCTGTGATAAACGAACTATGTATTCAGTGCAGGAAACACAATAGAAGCAGATCAAGTCAAAAGAAAAAAGCATATGTATAAAGCATGTGATTAGAAAATGATTGAAAAGAAAAGAAGTTAATCATAAGAGGATGAAAAATAAACATCAATCGATAAGAATTAGATCCAAGAATGAATCAAAATTTTAAATACAACTACAAAATCAACAATTCACTACTTGCTTTCATTCAATGGCTATGATCCTAAATCATACTGATAAAGCTTTGCTTGTCCGAGGTAGTTCTTGGTTGTTCACAACATGAGAATGTAAACATCCAAACTAAAACAACTAAACATGAAGCCAAATACATCTCACTATGAACAAATGCAAGAGGTATATGAACCAAGCAAGTTATGCAATCACAAAGAAAACACCATCGGGGTCGCTAAATGCCTCATTCTTGTTTTCCATTTGTTTCTCCTTCTCCTCTAAACAAGTTCACGTACCCTGTGCTTCTGTAGAAACTTTAATTGAGTGAGACATACTAAGGTTTCAAATATGGTTTGTATGAATTCAAATATGGTTTGTATCTACTAAACAAAATTGAGGAAATACGCGGTAAATATATGAGATGCACAATCAATAGAGGTTTAGAAGAGGAGTGAATTGAGAAGGGAAATCCTTTACCTGATGATTCAACTCACAATTAAAGACAAAGGCGGTGAGCAGAGAAGAAAGAGCATAAGAGCAGAGAAGAAGTCCAAGAAGAGTGGGGACAATCAACTGGAAGAAGACAGAGCGGAGGAAAGGAGGCCAATTTGAGATTTCACAAACGCCGAAGCCACGATGAAGAAGACCATAATTCAACCTATATTCTGAATAAAACTAATCAAAATCCATGCAACACGGGCAAAATTTACAAGCAAGTCTGAACAGACTCAAATGCATGAAACTGATGAAAGAATTCTAAAAGAGAAAACAAATTCCATCATAATTACCTAATAAGAAACCCTGCCAAATCCCTATTATGCTCCCACTCAATGTACTCTTATGCGTTAGCCAACACGAGAAAGTAGAAAAATAGTTACCTAATGCCAACATATAAAAATTTAGTAAAAAAACAGCAGAAATTCTACACACAGACCAAAATTATTTTCAATTCAATAGACACCTAGTTTGAGAGAAGAAAGCACACAAACCTAAATAAAGAGAAGAAAGCACGTATCAAAGGCGGCAAGAACATACCTAATTAAAGAGATTAGCACAGATTAGAGGCAGCCTATAAAAACAACACAGACCCAAAAAAAAATAAAAAATTCTGCAGACACCTAGCTAATTGAAGAGAAGAAAGCGCAGATCAGAGGCGGCATTAACATCGAATAAGGTCCTTGAGAAAACATTTCTCTAGAATCAGTTGCAAGCAAATGAGCAGAAACAAGTCCCTCGAGAACTCTTATGTTGCACTATACAGTTTCATCAAGTGAATAAGAAATAATGAAGAGAAATCATCAGTCACCTCATGTATTATTTTTAAGAACTAAACTGATCCCATTATTCAAATGAGAGCCGGGGAAAACTGATTTGAAATATAAAAACAAGTGTTGATAGATTTGTTACCTCGAATAGATTAACCCTCGCATCCACATCAAAATCCAGATTCTACGAAAGCCATCGAACTCCCTTTTCGAATTCAGTGTTGTTGCCCAAGATCACAAGGCTGAAACCAACATAACCATAAAAAAAATAGTGCTTACAACACACCATAACAACTCTTTAAAATATCATAGAGTCGATACTCAATTTGCATTTTCAAAGCCTAAATGTATTTAAAATATCATAGAGTCGATACTCAATTCTGAGGCCCTAATCCTCAATCTCAATTGGAAGACTACAACCCTCCACTCAAACTCCCCCATAATCAGGTTGAAGGCCATAACCCTTAATTTCGGAACCGGATCCTCAATTTAAAGGTCCTGAATCATGTAATCGCTTACAACACACCATAACAACTCTTTCCCTATCAGTCATTTAATCGAACACCTTGTAGGCGGATATCAAATCTCTAACATCTCACAAACAAATATACCTTGAAGGACAGAAGATAAAACGGAGAGAAAAACGGATATTGAAATTGCCCGAGAGAAGTGGTTGAGGATAGGGAAATCAGAACAACATATATACCTTTAAGTGAGGGGAAGGAGTGGAGAAGCAAGGCAGAGGGCGCAACGACGATGACTATCAATTAGGAAGCAGATCACGGTGGATCAAAATATGAAATACAGAGTCCGAAAACCCTAATTCAGAAAGAAACAAAGAGTCGGCGCCAAATAATTCAACAAATCAAAACCCTAAGTCATCAAAATCAAGCCAAATAAAGACATAGCTCTAAGGATATACCTAATCTCGACTGGATCAACCTGAAGTAGGCTTCGAGTCGGCTCCTGTTACAGGCTTAAGGCGCTCAATGACACCGGTGTCTGCAGATCTGATCAATCAACGACACCGGTTGCTATCATCGAGGCTGGCTACAAGCGGACTGCGTGGCTCGCATCTGGAAAGGGAGGCGCTAATTCTGAGGGCTTCAGAAGATTCAATCTCCAAATCCTATCAAAATAAGTAAGAACGAAGCCAAATTCACTAAAAACCTTCACCGCGTTCCTCAACTCCAGCAAGAGCGATGATTTCGGCATGTCATTCGAATCCACAACCGTCGATTCTCTCAGATCACTGTTTCTCAAGCTCATCGACGGTCCGGCTTCCGGAAACCTAGCTCTCAGCCGCGCAAAGTACCAAAAAAGATGTAGATCTGACCTCGAATTAAAGCAAATGAAACTTCGGCTTCGAGATTCTCTTGGTGAGAGGGAGATTTCTGGCATCGATTCTCTTGTTTTGGTGTCAATTTGGCTTTAAATCTCGGGGAATTTGACGCTCAGGTCTCCACTGACGAGAGCAAGAAAGAACTCGTCGAGGGGTTTGGTGAGACGGGGTGGGTGGGTAACCTTTTTTTATATTTTACGCATGCCATTCCCGACGCACCAAGACGTCGAGAAGGGTGTCAATCTCGACACCCAGATCTGTCACAAATTTTCTACATGGTAAGTTGTCGAAAATTATCGACGCAGATAAAAAGCGTCGAAATGAAAGCGTCGCAAAAGCTGTGTTTTTCTTGTAGTGCGAATGACATCATGTCAGCTTAAAAATCAATTTTTAATTTTTAATTTTTTCCATTCATAACAGAGAATCGTACGACTCTTATTTCGCTTTATATTTTTATTTATTTATTAAGTTAAATATTGATTTATTTTACATAGATTAACATTTCCGATTGGAAAACGTTTATCTTAACCACCGGGGTAATTACCCATAGCCAAAAGTAGAATATGGTATAAGTAATCAGTGTGTGTGTGAGAGAGAGAGAGAGAGAGAGAGAGAGAGAGAGAGAGAGAGAGATGTCATAATTACTGAGTGGGGATACTTGTAGAGGTGAGTCGGCTTGCATTAAATGGCTAGATCCGACGGCTTGATCCAAATCATAAAGATGAATATGGGCCTTTACAAAGTGGGTCTGTTTTATGACTATAAAGCCCGTTGGAATCAACACCAAATTTCATAAAATGAACTGGGACAAAATAACAGCCCAGTCCGACCGAACAGAAAAGTCCGTCTGAGAATTAAGTTTTTTAGGGAAACATAATGCGCGGAACGAAAACCCTAATGTACTAATAAAAGTAGGGTAATCAATGAAATTTCTCTATTTATTACAGAGCCATCGAAAGCCTAGAGCCTTCCACTTCCATCAACATATCCATCAAACTTCCAACAATCGGAATTACAAAACCCATCAAATAGGCTACAGTGACCACCTTATTGGACGCTCGACGCTTTGTCAATAACAGGTAAAGTTCCCCTCCAACCTATTCAATTTGGATTGTTTTAAACAAATTTGGTATTGGTGTGAATCGTGAATCGTGTGTGGTAAGATTTCAGTTATGTTGGTCGTTCGTGGTGGATGTAGTAAGATGGTGCCTTTTAGAGTTCAAGTGAAACATCAAAGTTGATTGAAAAAAGATGATACTTTAATGAAGGAAGCATATATGGCGTACTCCGTAGGTGAGGGCCACCACCATATGAGCGAGCGTGGTCTCGCTCGTGAGGGGAAGGACTTAGCCAAGAAGCAGGAGTAGGAGATCTGACGAGAGGGTTTCTTGACCAAATAAATTTATAGTCAAGACCCCACTATAGGATATTGGAGTCAGGTTCGTCCTCAGGAGAGAAGTCAGCGGCTCTAAGTTTAGTTGGTTTCGGGGTTCGGGAATAGCGGGAAAAGGTGATGAGGGTTGTTGTCAACGTCGACTAAGACTTGGTCAATGTGGAGGGATGAAGAGGGAATGGTGGTTTGATGTCGGGTAACTTGTATAGAATTTAAAATAACAAAATAAAACAAATAAAGGTACAAAATTCCAAGGTTAGGGATCACCCCAACAACAAACATATGTGTAACTCATAAATCACATAAAGATGCATGCTTTATATAAAAGAATCGACTTTCGCAAATTCCAACAATTTAGGTGATAGAGACTCTTGCATAAAAACCTAATTGTTTCTACCTTTTCTTAATTAGGATTAGTCTGCTTTTGCAAATAAACCCTAATTATTATCCAAATTCATAATTAATTCACTTTCGCTTCATAATTGCAAATAAGGAATTTCCTCAACTCTCGTAAAGAATTAAGCACATAGGTAGATGATGATAAAGACATACAAATTCATAAATTCATAAATCAAACAAATATATCTATATTGGGATCACCCAAACCCTAGAAGAAAGAAATTAGAAAGAAACCACAATAAAAGAAACTAACTTTAACATAAAATAAAATTCTAAACATACTACCATGCAGTCGTCTCTTTCCTCCTCTCTCTCCTCTCTCCTTGTGCCCGAAGACGACTTGACTTGAATGAATGAAAAACCAGCCCCTAGGGCTTTATTTATAGTGTTCAATCCTTACTACCCAAGGAAAGAGAATATTTATCATCTATCTAAAGATAAAACTTTCCTACTTACTTAAGATAAATCTCCTAATAAAATAAATATCCAAATAAATTCGCTAGGATAAATAGGAAAATACCCATAAGGAAAGAGTCTATCTAACTAAGATAAAGATATATCACTTCGTGGCCAATCAATTCTCTTGTCTTTAGGACTTCTCAATTCGGCTATGTAGTTTTCTGGATTTTCAGTCGGCGTCGAGTAGGTTCAGTCGACGTCGAGTGCTTTCACTCGATCTCTAATGTCCCGGACGATTTCTAGTGAAAAGTGGTCGACATCAGTCGACGTCGAGTGCTTTGTCAGCTTTCAGCATTTTGCTCCGTCTTGAAACGCACTTTTTCGAGTCCTCGTTCGTCCGATTGATGCATATGAATATGCGTAGGAAAGCTCTTTTCGAGGGCTACAACTCTCATGAAGACATTAAAACTTGATTCAGAATGATGAATGGTGAAAAATGGTGTTTTCTCCGGTTGCACCATCATGTGCTCTTCCTTATCTTCTCCAATGTCTTCATGATGCCTTTCCTTTAAGCTCCAAAGTGTGTTCGATTTCTGCGAAATTAAACAGAAACTTGTGTAGACCTCCATATATTACAAATAAACATAAACTACACAAATCTCATGCTTTCCCAATATAAAAGTATAAAATATAGACAGAAATCGAAGTAAAAGTAGATGCAAAACATGGCAAATTGAGCGCACATCAACGATCTTGAAGCAAACTGCAAGGATATCAGACGACAACATGTAGATGAAGGTGGACAACGAGCAGCTGGAGAAGACAGTGGCCTTCATGACCACCGTAGTCTAAAGGAATAATAGGTTGATAGACCACATGCCGGAAGACAGAAGGGCCAAATGCAAAAAGTTGCGGAGGACTCTGGCCGAAATGAAGGGTGATGGCGCGGATGTAGATGAAGCAGCCCACGTGGTGGTCCTCTTTAAAAGATTGAGCTCATTGTTGTAAGTTTGGAACCTTTATTATAGATGTGGTGTGGAGGTTCTGGACATGCCATACGAAGTTTTTGGACAAGCTAGGCGTTAATTAGCAAATTGAATGGCGTATTTTGTAATGATATGACTTCTTAAACAATGGTTAAGTGTTATGTGCATGAAATGAGTGACGAACTATTATGAAATCAGCAACATCGATGCTTATTATAAACACACAAGAATGTGTTCCAAAGATGTGGATTCAAAGGAAAACGGGAATGGTTGGAGTTATAGGCCATTGGTTAGACATTTGGGCTGCACAAATGCGGCCACTACATTCGACCAACAGGGGTCGTGACACGACAGCAACAGGAAGGCGTTCCCATGCCCGCGGGTAGACAAATACATCAAATTTAATATAGTGATTCATGAATATAATCGAATTGGTTCACATAATGAGTATGCAATGGTACTTCAAATAAATAGAATTACTTACAATATTACTACAACTGTTAATAAATGTGTGATATGGTAGAGACAGGGCGAAGAGTGTTAGCTTATGCGCCTATGCGGTGAATTACACAGGCATAAAAGAATCATCCTTAGCTGCAAACACCTCTAACCTCCCAGCGTTAGGTCCCTCCATCTTATACACATAAACCTGTAACCTAGTTGCAAAATTCAATAAACGACTATTGACAACACAACAACCTTTCACATATTGTCGCTCCTCGGTCGACAATTTCATCTCCACCAGTGTATTTTTCATCACTCTCCTCCACACCCCATCCTCATAATTCTCCAAAACCCATACCGTGAACCCATTTATATCAATCCTCACAAGTCATAAGGTCTCACTATCCGATGTTGTCCTCCACTTGAATATCTTATATGAGCGATAACCACTGGTGTTGCCATCATTCTCATTCGATGTCCCCTCTAGTAGCTTAAATGTTCTCGAATGCCCCTTCCGTGTCATGTTGTAAGATAAGATATATGGTGATTCGTAAATCGACCACCTATTTGCGTTCGACAAACTGGTATACAAGGAATGTATAACATGATCATATTCGATCCCTCAGAAGATGGGCACTGGCGATTCTTGGTCGAGTTCTCTCTCTTTTATGGCCACGTTGCACAGTTCCTGTCCCACACTCCATTGCGATAAATAGCAAGGTGTAAGTAGGAACCCCAAGAGTTTTCGTCGACTTCAACACATACTGGAAGTACAATAGTATAATCATTTGCAAAATCAACGTCTCTGTTGGTATTGAATGGGTTGCACGTACACAATCATATGCCCTTCATGGACGATTTCATGGTGCATAAGCTTGTCGGGGAAAGGGAGAGGGGCCCGCCTCCTTATGGAGGGATGGCATATTAGTAGTTTATGAGGGATGCAGAGGACTAGCACAAGGCCTTGACATGAAGCCATAACAAGGTCGGTTCATCGGAGGAAGGAAAGGGACTCGTCCGGGACGCCGAAGAGGGACGATGAGTGTGGTCCTTCATTTTTAGGCAACGTGTGGATTCTTAAATTATGGCAATGTGTGGAAGGAAAGAGTGAGATAGGCCTGTCCACGGGTCCGACCCGCCGAGTCACGGGTTGGGAAAGGCATGACCCACACCCGGACCAGGAAAATAGCCGGGTCGGCGGGTCAGCTGACCCGGCGGGTCACGGGTCGACCCGGCGGGTCAACGGGTCGATCCGAAAAAAAAAACTTTTTTAAAAATTATACTATAATATTTATATTTATAATAATATTATAAATATAAAGTAGAATATATTTTATATTTATTTATAATTATAATAATTATAATTATAAATATAAACATAAATAAATTATAAACAAAACTAGAATTCATATCCATAAAATATAAATTCATATTAATATGCAACTCATATGCAATATGCAATATGTAATGCATGGTAAGATTCATCACTTGCTTATCTCCTTTTATAGAGTAGGATACTCCCAACCACCTATACTCTCATTTCCGATGTGGGACAAAAAATCTCTCATTTTCAATGTGGGACAAAAAAGATGGAACTTATTCATCACTTGTTTATCTCCTTTTTTGCCTACTATATTGATATATCTGTATAATTGTCTTTGAAGATGATTAATTAGTTATGATATGTAATGATTAATTAATTCACACAATTCGAATTAAAATTTCACATTTGAAGTCTATATGTGTTGTTGGATACAATAGTTGTGATCGGTGGCTAAGAAGTCAAATATAGCCCACAAAACTTGGAACAAAATGTACATTACTTAAATCATGGATTCATGGGTAATTTGGGGAGGCAAGATGCTTTGATAAGAAACAAGAAATTGATAGGTGAAAAAGAACAATTGAAATTGTTGGAGTTGTTCACGATTTCGAAAGAGGCAAAACATTCATGCCTATCTAACTCTTTATGAATCAATAACTTTAACAATAGCCATTTTATTATCTTTAACAATCACTTTTGTTATCTTTAACAATAACTTTAATGTTAATATAATTCAACAAAAAAAAACTAAGTGAGTATGTGATATGATCACATGAAAAGAGTGTTAGTATGTGAGTTCCATTTTTTTGTCCCACATTGAAAATGGGAGGTTTTTTGTCCCACATTGGAAATGAGATGGTAAGTGGTACCCTAACTCTATAAAAAGGGTAAAGGAGTTCAACACATGTACAACTTATCATGCATTACATATATTGCATTTTTTTTTGATAAGGAAATAATTCGAGGCCGGACAGGCCCGGACCTCGAGAGGCCGACAAAGTCAGCAGACGGCAAGCCGTCTAAACATACATCATAGTAAAAGAAATACAACATAAAACATTACCTAATACAACAAAAGAACTACATGAAACAAACCCGGAAACCCCTAACCCTAAGCAAACAAACGGACACAGCAACGAGAAGATGGATGAATGCATATGAATATGAGTTCATATTTATATATTTTATAAGTATGAATTCTAGTTTTTTTTTTATAATTTATATTTGTAATTTATAATTATAATAATTATAATTATAATATAATTATAAACTAGTTCTTTTCCCGAACCTTGTTCGGATTTTTTCATAATATTTTTGGTCGAGTTTGACGTATAAATAAAATATCCAACACGTCAATTTACTACTAACATATTGCTCATACTTATTGTCATGTTGACCTATTGTTATTTGAAATTTTCTTGTCACCTAATATTCCTATTGTATTTAGGCAACGCGTATTTGATGTTTGTGAATTAAGGGTGGGTAAAGATGAGTCCTTTTTAGGGTTGTAAGTGCAAAATGAATACTGGAAACTTTAGAGTTCCGAGCACCCTTAAGTTAAACATCACATATTAGGGGCAATGGTAAAACTGCAACTTTTAAGAGAAAGAAAGCACATATCTGATCTCTCTAAAAAAGAAGTCACAACCCCAATAATACAAATTTGCAATTTATGAAGAGATAGATTAATAGATCGACTTAGAGAAAAAATAGAAAGCAAATTAAAAATCAAGACAAACCTTTATTAAACACAAAATATTCAAGATTCTAATATTTTGAGCTTGGAACCCTCGTCAAAACTCTATCCCTTGAATTGGTAAATAAAGAGCAGTCAATTCTAAGGTTCGAATCGGGGACGTATGGGTACTACCCACAAATCCTTTCCGGTGAGCCATTCCGGAATGGTTGTCAAAACTCTATCACAAGCTTAGATATATGACGGGTTGAGCATCAAGTATTTGTGATTTTTTTATCCCTATTGTATTTAATATTGAAAACTTATTTTGTTAACCATAATATATTTCACACCGTGCATGTGAAACGGATTGTATAAAATAAATGATTTATGTTTTTACTCATTTGAAGATCATGTGTGATTTTAATCGGAGTCCAATTATTACATTTTAACCTATAATAGACTATTAGACATTAGATATTTTTAATTTTTGGTATTTCATATTCCTATTGTATTTAATATTGAAATCTGATTTTCCTCGCCATAATATAATTCACACCATGCATGTGAATCAAGCTGAATAAAATGAATGATTTATGTTTTTATTCGTTTTAAGGTTGTATGTGTTTTGATGGGAATCCAATTATTTCAAATTGATCTATAATAGACGATTTATTTTAAGATGTTTTAAATTGTTTGATTTTGTATTATTATTATTATTGTATTTAATATTGAAACATGATGTTTATCACCATAATATATTTCACATTATACATGTAAACTAAAGAGATGAATTCATTAAAATGGAAACAGACAAACAAACCTGAGCAATAGACACATCGCCTTTCACACCCTTTACCAGTTTGTTGAATATATCTGAGCAAACAAAGAGGAATCAATGTACCAATCAAAACCCAACTCAAATCCAAGTAACATCTAAGATTAATGGAATCAAATCACAATCCAAAAGAGCAAAATTCAGAAATGAAGTAAAAATTAAAAGGGTAACTGAACTATGATTTGTGATTCAATATTATTGTCATTATAAACCCCATAAAAAAAGTATCTTCTCACTGCATGAAACATAAGGACTTGACAATTAATTTTCGTTATCCCCAAATATTTTAACAATTCAGCCACCATTACTGCTCTCATGGTTGTTATATTAAAAAACAGAGTATTAAACAGACAAAGCTAAATCATTGGGAAAAAATAAAATAATGTCTGCATTTTAGGACATGAAAATTTAATTAAAGTTTCATTCTATAATAGAAAATTGTTTATAGGTTCCTTTTAAACTCCAATTAAATGCACCATTCACCGAATTTGTACCCGATCAAGTGGTATTCCAATTCAAGTGGTGTTGTTGAACCGAGACTACAAATTTTATAAATCACATATAACAATTGTGAAGATTCACATTAATTCCTCAAAACCTAAATTGAAATCAACACTAGGCAGCTACAAGCACTTGAAAAAGGGAAAACTTACAAATCTCAAGCAACTATAAACAATCAAAGTTATTGCTTTACATAGGAAGGGTGCCCTGAAGGAGAGGATAGGGGCTTTTCTGGATAGGAAAGCAACCTAGATCTCGAGCAAGGATGACCGCCTACATAGATATCCAACATCTAACCCCACCGGCATCACCCTTCTTGATGAGATTCTTCCCTTTGGTGCGAATCCTTTTTGTCTCGGCGACCTCGATCTCTTTTCAGTAGAGGTTGCAGCCATAGATTCTCGATATAGTTCACCAAACTGATTGAATTCCCTCAACGAATTTTACCAAGCAACCTCGCTTTCACACTTCTTTTCACATTGTAGTTCTTCGCCTAAGAAAGAGCCTTCAAACCCTCTTGAGGGTTTATGTTATTTGAGCCCAGAATCACAACCTGTAGTGAGACATAATGCCAAATTCAAGATAAGAAGAATGTAGATGAAAAGTTGATCAAAGTAACAATGATTGAAGCACCCAAATTAATTAAAGCAAATAAAAGATCCCTTGTAGTTATTACAAAACCCCACCGCAATAAATTTGTAGGTTTTTATAATCTTAACGTATTAGATATTAAAAAATGGGTTTTATGCCCATTAACTATTTCACACCATGGCTGTGAAACGTGCTGAGATAAAACTATGGATTCATCATTGTGATGGTTTTAAGGAGCGGCATGTTATCATGGGAGTCCATATATTCCAAATGTAACCAAATGGCAACAAATTGCGTTCATAGTAAACAGCAATCATAGTAAACAACTCCAGTGCATCAGGTTCAACATCCAAGTTCTCTTGGCCAGCAACATAAGTTACAAAATAGCAAAAAAAAAAACAGGGAGGAAATAAGGAGATGGCAAAAAAATCAGCAACATATGAGAACATACCCGATAGTGAGACACTAAGGGAAAAACCATCTTCAATCAATCTTCAGAATGAAAGAAAAAGACAATGAATGCAAATTATGTATACAACAACATGATTTACTAAATTTCCAACCTTTTTTTGCCTTCCAAAACAATAAGATTAGGTTATTTTTGTTTGTTTCTCAGCAGTCAAAATCAGTAGCAAGTACGTTCTACTTCGATTAATCTGGGTAATATTCAACAGTTATAAATGGAAGGATAAAGAAAGCTTATAGGAACCACAACTCACAAGTTCATTCACAAGAGTAGCAGTGATCCCTTTCCCCAACAAACTCAACTGCTCTAGCATAGTTTCTGCATCTCGAAGTGAACCATTAACATTCTAGTGCACCAGGTTCAACATCCAAGTTCTCTTGGCCAGCAACATAAGTTACAAAACAGCAAAAAAAAACAGGGAGGAAATAAGGAGATGGCAAAAAAATCAGCAACATATGAGAACATACCTGATAGTGAGACACTAAGGGAAAAATCATCTTCAATCAATCTACATAATGAAATAAAAAGACAATGAATGAAAATTATGTATACAACAACATGATTTACTAAATTTCCAACCTTTTTTTGCCTTCCAAAACAATAAGATTGGGTTATTTTTTTTGTTTCTCAACAATCAAAATCAGTAGCAAGTACGTTATGCTTCGATTAATCTGGGTAATATTCAACAGTTATAAATGGAAGGATAAAGAAAGCTTATAGGAACCACAACTCACAAGTTCATTCACAAGAGTAGCAGTGATCCCTTTCCCCAACAAACTCAACTGCTCTAGCATAGTTTCTGCATCTCGAAGTGAACCATTAACATTCTAGTGCATCAAAAGTTCTCTTGGCCAGCAACATAAGTTACAAAACAGCAAAAAAAAAACAGGGAGGAAATAAGGAGATGGCAAAAAAATCAGCAACATATGAGAACATACTTGATAGTGAGACACTAAGGGAAAAATCATCTTCAATCAATCTACATAATGAAATAAAAAGACAATGAATGAAAATTATGTATACAACAACATGATTTACTAAATTTCCAACCTTTTTTTGCCTTCCAAAACAATAAGATTGGGTTATTTTTTTTGTTTCTCAACAATCAAAATCAGTAGCAAGTACGTTATGCTTCGATTAATCTGGGTAATATTCAACAGTTATAAATGGAAGGATAAAGAAAGCTTATAGGAACCACAACTCACAAGTTCATTCACAAGAGTAGCAGTGATCCCTTTCCCCAACAAACTCAACTGCTCTAGCATAGTAAACAACTCCAGTGCATCAGGTTCAACATCCAAGTTCTCTTGGGCTGCTATCCGATGCAATCTACTTACAATTTCAACATCTTTAGTGCTCAGAAGAACATCTTAAAAAATATCATGAAGAGGAAGCGCTGCCCATGTCTTAAAAAATTAGGCCATATATACTTGATAACATCAAAGACATAATCTATGGTTGAATTTCGCAAGGATTCTTCCTCTGAAGTGGGAGAGAGAAAATCACAAAAACCAAGTATCTCTACAAGACCGCATCGATGACCAAGTAAGTAAAGTAAACGAACAACATCAACATCAAGTCAGTAAAGTAAACGAACAACATCAAAGACAGAATCTAGGATTTTTTCATCACACCAACCCCTCTTTGTTATCTAAGAAGCCAACAATATTTGACAAACAACTAGATTGAATCAATATAGCAGCAGTTCCTAAAAACCCCTAAAAATTGTGTTCCACAAAACAATATCCCTTTCAGGCATATTGTCGAACACCTTGTGGGCAAACCCAACTTTGGAGAAATTTATATGCATATCAATAGCCACAAACCCAACAAATACATTGACATCAAATCCATCAACAATCACATGTGAATGAAGCATCATACTAATCTTCTCACACTAATCTGCCCCAAAAGCCGAGACCGCAAAAGTGCAGGTGAAATAAACTTGTTAAGAAAATTCTAAATGAAAACTCAAATGGAACCAAACCAAACCCTAAATGTCCCAAAAATGCTTTAGCTTGAATTCGAAATCCTTAATTTCAACCAAATCAAACCCTAATTTTCGCAAAATACTTGATTGAAATCAAAATCCCCAATAACAACCAACAAAACCCTAATTAAAAACATCAAAACAAATTCAATTACATACTTAGCGATGTAGTTCCATCAGTGCCGCCTCCGAGTCATGAATAGGTGCAGATGTTACTTTGAATCCTCTAGCCATCGTCTAGGGCATCTCTCGCAACCTTGGTCGGTTCTCTCACCCTGCGTCGACATCAGGCTACAACAAATAAAGAAGGGTATAATAAAATGCAAAATCCATGAAATCAAAACTTTGCCTACAGAGGAGATTAACGACGGTAGAAGAGATCGATATTACCCGGTGGTGAAGATTTCCGGTGAGGCTCCAACTGGGCGAGAGATGGCAGTGCATGACATGGGAGATTTGTTGGAATCATTGATGGTGGAGCAACGCTCTTTGGTCGGCTCTTCATCCTCTCTGAAAAAGGTAGAATGGAGAACGTGAGTAATGGATAGGAAACTGATTGGTATTAGGAGAAATCCATAAACTGAGTGCCGACGCTCAAAGAGGAGAGAGGGCAAACGGTTAAAGAGAGAACGTGGGGTGGGTGAGATACTGAAAATTGCATTTTATTTTTGCTCAAAGAAGGAGGACACGTGACTCATTTTTTTACAAAGAGTCTGCTTCTAAAATAATAAGTATAAGGGGTGGATATAAATTCCAGTTTTTTGTTTATAATTTATATTTATAATTTATAATAATAACAATAATATTATTATTGTTATAAATCTAAATTTATATTTCAGTTTTTTTTTTAGTTTTTGTCACGGGTTGCGGGTCGACCCGCCGGGTTGAAATATGCTCGACCCTAACCCGGACCCGTAACCCGCCAAGACCCGCGACCCGCTTGACTCGGACCCGCCGGGTCGTTGACCCGCCAAACCCGTCGGGTCACCGGTTGACCAGTGACCCGTGGAGAGGCCTAGAGTGAGATTGTATTCTTTTGAAAGAAGAAACCACTATCAAATTGAGACGGTCGAATGGACTGCATCTTAATGAATAATGGCTCAGAGAGAATCAAGTAAGCTGTTTTGGAGAGGGAACAAAAGGTTTTAATAACATATTTAGCAGGCATCCATGTGAACACCTCTTATAATTTTGTGAGCCCTAACCCCTGGTGATCAACAATTTGTTTGGACCCCATTGAAATATTTTTTGATAAATAGTTCAATTAGCTTTTGTGTTTGTTTTGATGTTTAGAGAGGATGGAGTTACGGAGTTTATATATATTTGTGTCCCCGTTTAACTACCCCGTTTTTTCAACTTCTGCTTCTATTTTAACAACTACTTTGCAACTATCTTTTAACTATTTTTGTCAACCTTTTTATAACCACTAATTACACAGGTCAATATATGGGAAAGAGAGTTATTAAAATGTAGGGGTTTAAGAATCAGTAATTGGTTCGGCATATATAACAAATATTGGTTCATGAGATTATGAGGAATTGGTTCATCAACAAATATGTGTGGTTCATGAGATTGTCTGCAAATGAATTTCTGTTTCATGTGATCACCTTCCAGATCGACAACGATCGCCGCTATACTTCAATGATGAGGTAATCCCAAAAAAACGCACAAAATATGGTCCAATGCATGGAATTGTCCATTATCGGTTAGGATTGAAGGGCATGGTGGGCACTTTGGAGAACCACGTCGGAAGTTATGGGTCAGAACAGGGGATTCACATTAATTACCGGCCAGGTAGTGCAATTTGTGCCAAATATCAGGAACTTGCGTGTTTACGTTCAAAACAAGCAAGGGGCATGACACGGTGGCAACGGGAAGGCGTTCCCGCATCCGCTGCTAATTCCTACATCGCTGAACGACTCGGGAAGGGATCCACACTGGTTGGGCTGGATCCAGCTAATTCCTCTCTACAGCCACTGCGCGTAGCCCTGCGCCGTGTTTGTAACTGTCCGAAATTAGAAATCCCGAGTTACATTTCAAAGGAAGGATCCTTCATTAGGATCTTGCGCTACGAGTACAAGTTGAATGTTTGAAATCAAGTATTAGTACTTTAAAGTGGGAGTTCGCACCAGGGTAAATCCTTTGTACCTGTCCTAAGTCTAAGTCGCGGGAAATTCATTTACCATGCAAAGCAAAATAAATCTAAAAACAATACATATGGTGCCATGGAAAAACCGTGTCAAAACGAAATCCAGAAAATGTCAAATCCCAAAATCATGCAAGTTTAATTTGGTGAAGTCAGAGTCTCAGACGCCCACTATTCGCCATGCCAAAGAACCCCGCTCATAGAGACAATCAACATCAGCAATCATAAGTATAACATATACCTATAAAATAAAGCAGGCATAGGATCAGATTGAAGCTCGTATGGCTGATCCCTACATATAAGCCCACACATACGCTAAGCCTAATATCATGCTTCTAATGCAAGACAAGAATATTAACACGCAAACATGCTCTCAGTTTATATATGTGCAGAATATTAAATAGGGCTCTAGCACAGAATGGCAAGTGACATATCCCTCTTCCTACCACCACCTCCCTTTCCGATAGGGCGGAGACTGACCATCTCATGAATGCATTCCATTTCATTTAATAGGATCAAGCCCGTATTGGTGTCAAACCCAAAGCATGCTTAACATGCATAATCATCATATATGTGATCTTGCGAAAGAAAAATAATAATGTTGATAATAATAGAGGTGTTATTGTAAAGATGTTACCATGACTCGAATGACTCAGGACGACACCCGCTGAGACTGGGCCGTCCTACGACCCTAGCAAAGATTGTAATTACTTCACAGATAATGACCGTTCTGTTTACATATGCATACAAAATAATAATACTCATTTGTTAATGCAACCTAGCATGATACATTGATACTACATGGCATGATAATATGATATGCAAACACGTAGTAAATCATGCACATATAAACAGAGAAGGGTTTGATCAAATCTGAGTAAGCTCCGAAGAAACTTACCTGGCTAGCAGAACAACAAAAGAAGAACCCGGCACACATCATGCACAATCAAACAATATCCCCTAGATACATAATGGAATATATGAGTCTACATCTAAGCTATTCAAGCATTCACAACGCACACATCATTCAATAGAATAAGTAAACACATCGCATTTTCCATTCCATCATGCTCAACCACTCATCGAATCATAACATTTCATAGACCACATTAAACTCCATACATTACTCAGCCGATTCTGCATGCTCATAAGATCATGTCCACACATACATCTCAACAGTTCATCACATTTCATAAGGTACTACTCATACGATAACATAACACTACTACCTCATCATGCCATTAGTCATTCACACATGCTATTAGTGATGTCCTGGGTGTTTCCCTAAAGAGGTCCAAACTGTGATCATTGGGCCCAAGGCCCAAATCAACCCATAATTAAAAAAAATCAAAATAAATAAATAAGTAAATAATTATTAAAAATCTCGAAAGGGTTGATCAAAATCCCGTTAGGGCTTGGGTGCTTTATACACCGGCATTGTGTGCTTTGCGTTTGGCGGGGTCAAACTTTCTCTTCCGCGGATGGGGTTTTTGTTGCTGGAGTCGAGACAAGCTAGGGCCGTGGTAGTGTATATCGTGACGACTCCTCTTCTTCTCTGGTTTCGCCCTCACTGCCCACAAGATGATCGATTCCTGATGTGTCGCTGGCCTGCGGTACTACTTCCGGTGGTGCTTGGCTTTGTCCGCCATTTTCGTCCTCATCTAGCTTGTTTGATTTTGATGGTTTTGCTTCGTTTTTGTAGAGCTCTCTTGTCTATGTTGTGCACCGCTTTATATTTTCTTTATTTGACGTTTCACCGTCTGCTAATTTTATCAGCGTTCGAGATTCTGGTTTGTATAACCTCGAACTTTTACCTAATTAAAAAAAAAAATACAATCAATCTCGATTGACCTCGTTTGGGGTTACCGACTACCACCAATCTAACCGGGAGTGGGGCCCACCCTATATTACTTCCCTCTTCTACGCTACACGCGCTAATCACAGTTCATTCCCTATCGTAGCAGGGCCCCACTCTCCCTCGCCACTCTCTCCCTTCCCGAAATATCCGTATTTTTCCTCATCTGAAGCTGTTCTTCCCTTTTCTCTCTCTTGGAACGCCGGGAATTTTGGTTGAACTACTAGAAGCCTATATTTTGCTTCGTTTTTTTATTTTTGGTTTCTCTTTTTTATTTTGTTCATTTCAATTGAAGAGGACGGATCTGTAAATTTCCGACTTCAGAGGTGATTGTTTTGAGTGTTTACAAATTGCGAGAGGTAGAAACCCCAGATCTCCAACGCTTATCACCTTTTTTTTGGGGGTTTCGCGATCCCTTGCCGCAGTTTAAGGTTATTATAGGACTTTTTGATTTTGGAGACTGTCTAATTTCGTATTAGCCGTGGAATTGTTTGATTTTATTTTAATGTGTGGGGGTTATTGTAGGCACTGAGTCCGGCCGGTGATGCTTGATTGATCAGAATTTGAAGAAAATGTCAGCATCGTTTGATCGATTTGCCAAGCCTTGTGAGTGTTTGATTCCATTCGCTCCTTCTCGTTCTCTTCATTTTTCATTTTTTGAGCTACTTCTGAGCTTCTTGTCTGTTGTTTCTTCTTTTCTTGGGGAAATCAGGGTTTGCCATATTTGTTGCTGATTTCCCCCTTCTGTTTGGTGGGAGAACGGGATTATTTGCTTCGATTATATTAGATTTTGAAGGAAATTTTCTATTGATAGCATTATTTTCTATTGGAAGTATTTGCCAAATGTCGTAGTTGAACTAGTAAAAATTAGGGTTTCGTAAGCTATAGATCTCGTTGGGAGGAAATCCTCTTTCTATGTATTAATTGGCTGGTAGCTTTGATGCGGTCGAGTAATTGGTTCGTTGTCTGTGCTATGATGGGTAATCAAAGCCAGTTATTTTTTTTGGGTGACTTCTGGGGAGGAGTATATGGAAATGGTAGAGAAATGGAGTAGGAATCCCCAATTTGGCGCAGGAAGATTTGTAGAATTTGGTTTAGATAATAATTTCCCATTATTATTTCTAGCTGACGTGGCTTGTTCTTTTGGTGATTGTAATGATTGTATAAATTTGTTAGGCTTTGAGGGATCTTCTGCTCATGAGGACAGACGAGAGAGGAAGTCTGATTTTGAGAACTCTGAAGATGAGAGGAGGTCAAGAAACTGGTCCCTGAAAAAGAAAGCACTGAATGCATCTACTAAGTTGAAGCATTCCCTTAAAAAAAAGAGTAGCAGCAGAAGGAAGAGTGATGGCCGTGTCAGTTCAGTCTCAATAGAGGATATCCGTGATGCATCGGAGCTTCAAGCTGTTGATGAGTTTCGGCAAGCTTTGATTCTAGATGAACTTCTGCCTGCAAAACTAGATGATTATCATGTGATGTTAAGGTGTCCTATTTGTTTTTTTTACCCTCCAATTTCTGTGTCTATTGGAAGAATAGAGTTGGTTTCTGAATTTTATGTCTCAAAATGTTGGTTTTAGGTTCTTGAAAGCCAGAAAATTTGATCTTGAGAAAGCAAAGCATATGTGGACTGAAATGGTTCAATGGAGGAAGGACTTTGGTGCAGACACTATTACAGAGGTAATGCTGGAGAGCTATATGAACATTTTCTCTATAGTTGTAATTTTGAATACTATTTCCATTAGTCTCTAGTCTCTAAGGCGATCTTCTCACTGCGGTATCAGGATTTTGAGTTCAAGGAGATAAATGATGTCCAGAAATATTATCCACATGGTTATCATGGTGTTGACAAGGAGGGAAGACCTGTTTATATAGAACGGTTGGGGAAAGTTGATCATGTCAAACTTATGGAGGTGACATCCATGGATCGGTATATCAGATATCACGTCTGTGAGTTTGAAAAAGCCTTTTTGGTTAAGTTTCCGGCTTGTACCATTGCTGCAAAGAGGCACATAGATTCAAGTACAACAATACTTGATGTTCAGGGTGTGGTAAGTTCCTCTTGTATATTGCTCGCCAGAATTATGGGTAGTTTGTGAAATCATGTCTTAATTTTCTGATTGTTGGAATTGGCTCCTTCCTACCCTGTATCTATCAGGGCTTGAAGAATTTCAATAAGCTTGCTCGAGAGCTTATAATGCGGCTCCAAAAGATTGATGGTGATAATTACCCTGAGGTATATAAGCTCATGTTATTCTAGTTATCACACAAGTGGCTGACATGAAATTACAACTTATTGACCATGCCTTCTCTTAATGCAGACACTTTATCAGATGTTTATTGTCAATGCTGGTCCTGGGTTCAGGCTTTTGTGGAACACAGTGAAGTCTTTTTTGGACCCAAAAACAACATCAAAGATTCATGTAAGTGTTGTTGATTAAGAAGTAAAAGATGTTTTATCTTCTCAGTATGATTATTACCAACTGATACTGGCGAGAATTGTGTAGGTTCTTGGAAACAAATTCCAGAGTAAATTGCTTGAGGTGATTGATGCCAGGTGATTAATATGAAATGTTTTTCTTACCCATTTAATGCATTTATCTTACACTATGTTGTTCTCCGTGTTCTGTATTACTTGTTAGTCCTTGATATTTTCTTAATGGCTTGGAAATATATTTTGCTGATGTAGTGAGTTGCCAGAGTTTCTTGGAGGCTCTTGTACTTGTGCAGATGAGGGAGGATGCCTTAGGTCAGATAAGGGGCCTTGGAAAAATCCTGAAATATTAAAGGTTCCGTAATTTGGTCTCAAGAATTTCTTTAGAAGCTCTATGATTTTAGCTTTTATTTTTTGGTGAATGCCCTCAGTTCATTGTGCATTTATGCAGATGGTTCTCAATGGCGACGCACGCCGTGCTCGACAAGTTGTGAAAGTTTTGAACAGTGAAGGCAAAGTGGTCGCATATGCGAAGCCCCAGTATCCGGCGGTAAGTTAATGCTGTTACCTGATTGTGTGGGTATTGGGTAAATGAAACCTGTTATACCTAGATTAAGCCAATTTTTCTCTATTCTACTTTTTTTTTTGTTTGAAGCAGCTTAAAGGAAGTGATACCTCGACTGCGGAGTCAGGGTCTGAAGCTGAAGATATATGTTCCCCCAAAGCTGCCTTGAGCTATTCACGCCTTAGGCTAACTCCAGTCCGGGAAGAGGTAGTTTTTTTCTTTCATTTCACTTTGCTTTTATAATTGTTATTGTTCTTGATAAACAAGTCTTATATATTTATTACTTATTACTTTATTTGGAAAGCTGCTAAAAAAGGAAATGCAGGCCATGGTTTTTACTTTTTAGGCTGTACCACATTTGCTTCCCTTTTTTTTTTCCCTATTTGTTCCTTCTATCTTACTGCCAATTTGCATTCGTTTCAGTTTCCTAATTCAGATGAATAATATCTAGAGGCACAATTGTTATATGCTATCTGGTTTATTTTCCTTAGCATTAGAGTTTACTACTACTCCCAAAACAGCTTTCAGCTGGCATTGAGTTCGATCAACAATGTGGATTTGCAGGCCAAGGTTGGTGGAAAGATTAGCCATGCTGGGTTTTTTGTAGGATATGATGAGTATGTTCCTATGGTTGACAAGGCAGTTGATTCGATCGGGAAGAAGCAGTCTTCTGTGCCCAGAATTACTAATTCTAAAGGTTAGCATGTCAAATGTATTATTCTGGAACACCTTATAGTAGGGGTGGGCATGGGACGGGTCGGGATTGGGGTAATCCCTTGTCCCGTCCCGCGTAGTTTTTGCGGGACGGGATCGGGACGGGATTGAATTTTTTTTTTCAAATCCCGCTGGGTCTTATCCCTCCTGGAACGGGATCGGAATCCCTCGTAAAAATAGATTAAAATACAATCCAAAAATAACAAGTACAAAGTTGAAAATGAGGTGCAAATTAAAGTCTCCCATTACATTAAAAAAAAAACAGTAAGCAATTGGAATCCCATTACAAATTGAAATCAAAGATAAAAAAAATACAGTAGGCAAGTTTCCCCTTCTACTTATTAAACTCATACTTGTACAGTTGTACGTAGTGCTTCGACAAAGATTCAACAGTAGTTTGGCCCAAACTACTTATTTCATAGTATATGTTTATTTTATCATGTTTTTATTATTATTTTAAAATTTAAATTTTAGATTTAAATAAATGTTAAGGTATAATATAAATATATTTTTATTAATTTTAATTAAATATATAAAATATATATAATTTTATATATATGCGGGACGGGATTTGCGGGATTCGAACCCTCCGTCCCGCGTAATTTTTGCGGGACGGGATCGATTTTTTTTTGTCTAAATCCCACCGGGATCGGGACGGGATGCGGGACGGGGCGGGATTTGCAGGATTTGTGCCCACCCCTACCTTATAGTTTTAATAAATCATCCATACATCCAATAACATTTACTAGCATTTGTTTTATCCGCTTTGCCCCCTTCGAAGCCTCGGGATTCGAACTCCTGGGTTCAAACGAGTTGAGATCACATGACTTAGTTTTAGGATAGGAATTATGACGATCTCGTATTTTTAACTTATTAGGAAAATACTGATTATTATCTTTTTTGCCGGAGGTTGTTTTTCTATAAAGTATTTATTGATTTGATCATAATTGGAGATTCATTCTATTGATAGTTCTCAGTTCTTGCTCCTCGGCAGCCATTGCCGCTCTCACCTTTCTTGTCATGGCTGTGTTGCTTGCAGGTTTTACTTCGCTGATACGAAACGATTTATTGGCAATATAAGCATATACGAAACGATTTATTGGCTATTTAAGCATAGTTGAATTGCATTTTGCAATCGGGGATCTGAATCAATATTTTTGCAGGGTTGCACACAATGCCAGATGTTAAGAAGACTCCTGAAGGACTCCGTGCTCGTGTTGTAATGATGCTGATGGCCTTCCTTATGACCCTGCTTACAGTATTCCATGCAGTAACAGGACGTTTTATTAAAAAGCTACCGGGCGAGTCTGCAAATCTACAGGTTGATATGCTTGAAACAACCCTGGATGACATCATCAAGGAGGATTTGCGGCCCCCATCACCTTCCCCGGGGTTTACTGAAGCCGATTTCTTCTCAAATGTGCTGAAAAGGTTGGGTGAACTTGAGGAGAAAGTTGATACCCTTCAATCTAAGCCATCTGAGATGCCATACGAAAAAGAGGAATTGCTAAATGCTGCTGTTTGCCGAGTAGATGCCCTAGAAGCGGAGCTAATTGCCACCAAAAAGGTAAAATCACTTGATTATAGAGTAAATTCATATACTGCAAAGGTATTTATAATTGGGTTTTGCGAGATATGGATATTAGGAGAACTTCATTCCTTAAAGATCACAATAGGAAGCCTTTGTGCGCCTTATAATTATGTGTAGTGTTTTCGTCATTGCCATCTTTATTTAACGAGATCATTGGCGAGCATTTGTGCATTGGCTGTATGATGTCTTGCCTCATGAATTAGTTTTAAACATCCTGAGTTTCTTGTGTACTTTTGTTGATATACAGAGCAATCCTTCAATGCAGCTTGAGATTCAACTATTTTTTTCTACTAGTGAAATATACTCCCTCCGTCTCGCAAAACTTGTTGTTTTAGCTTTATGCACATTTATTAATAAAACCTATGTTTTCTTTACTTTTATAGGATAAAATACCTAAAAGCGGTAATTATTACCTATAAAAAGAGCAATAATTACCTATAAAGATAATAACTTTAGCTAAAACAACAAGGTTTTTTTTATACAAGTTTACTACTCTAAAACAACTATTGCGAGACAGAGGGAGTATATTATATAACCACTTCATAAGTTTTTTTTCCTCTACGATTCAATGAGATCATTGGAAAGCATTTGTGTACTTTTGTTGAGGTTTGGATTTGTGACATGGAGGGGGTTGTGGATGGCCAAGGAATCCAATCATTTTATAGTAGATCAGCTTTAGTTTTGCACCATTGAAGCACTGTAAACTTGTGCAAAATAATTCCAGGATTCACATGTTGCACAGCCCAAAAATCCACTTCCGAAATTACAGACTCTTTATGTGCTTTTTTCTTATTCGAGCTAATATGTTTCTTGTAATTGTTTTCCTCATTTATCTGAGATTTTAAGGGCTTATGCTTTTCCAGATGTGTAGTATGTCGCTTGAATGTCTTCCCTTTACAACTGTTAAGTTGCTTGATAATTCATTTTCCTCTTATCTGTACTGTGCATTGGCATATTCACCTCAAGTGCTGAGAATCGTTTTCCCTAGTTCAGGTTCAGTGATTCATACTTTTAACAAAACTGAACTTCCATTGTGCAGGCACTACACGAAGCTCTAATGAGGCAAGAGGAATTGCTTGCTTACATTGATCGTCAAGAAGCAGCCAGGTTCCAGGTAAAAAAATTGAGTATTTAGTAAATGGTTATTCATATCTCGAAATTACCCATTATCCCTTTCGTCAGATCTTGCTGAATAACATCTGCTCCTAATTGCACACTGTAACAGAAAAAGAAGTTTTGCTGGTGAAGGAGGAAGAGATGCACTATCCGAGAAATACCCTGATTGAACTAACAGTACACTTCAGTTTCTTGGCTCTTGTCCTGTTACACACTAAACTTATAAATCAAAGTACTGTTATCATACTATCTGGCTGCCTCCCATCAAAGGGTGCACAAAACAGTTGTGTGTTTCTCTCTTTTTTAACTTGTCGGACAGAATGCACGGAATATGCAAAATGTTTATACATCACATACTACATCGAGTACGTCTCGTGGGGTGATAAAACCATGAGCGTGGAATTTCCAAACATTGGTCTCTAGTGGAATTTCCGTGCAAGTTGTTTGCATAAAGCAACATTTGTTTTATGTATATTTACCTTGTAGAAACCTCAGAAATAGGTGCAGCTGTTTGTAGTGTTTTAGGGACGGGGTTTTACAGTAATCAAGATGTGCATAGGGGAAACAATGAATGAAATGTTCTCTCTTGGCTCTCTAGCAAGATGTACAATGATCAGTATGCCTAACAGAAGCTATAAGGATATCATACAGAAGCCGATACGAAATGGGATCCGAATGGAGGAGGATGCAGGATCATCTATCTTGCTCACCAGCTGAACTGCAATTACAAACAACACACTTATATTGCGGCAAATGAAGAACACGTTTGAAACACATTCACTAATGTGTTCAGACTTACCAACTTCTTCTTCTTCTTCTTCTTCTTTTCGATGTAGGCTAGGAGCTCCCCTTGCCGAGTAAGGGACTCTTGAAGAGCCTGCAAAAACCCCAGCTTGTTATATAACCCTTTGTCGTTCAAATTTCGGGTTCTAACGTTGAAAATAAGAATATCTGCAAATGGGTTAAACCTTATTTGTCGCTGCAAGCTCTTGCTCGAGGGCATCCACTCGACTCAGGGCAGTGTTGAGCATCTCCTCTTTGTCAGGGGGCATGACTGCTGGCTTTGTGCTGAGAGCAATTACCTTGACTTCCAATTCTCCCATCTTCTTCATCATCGCATAGTACTGTGTCTCGGAGATGGAAGACGCAGCCAACTTATTATGGGTTCCTTGTCCTTTAGGCATGTTTCGGGTTATCCGGATCATGGCGACAATGCCCATTACAAAGGCCATCATCCCCGAAACGAGCTGCCCACTTACCCCATTCTGGCCCTTGGATGCACTTGTTGTTACACAAGCTGTATGAATCCGTAATTGCAAATCAGTGCTCAACTAACTAGAGATTCATCTTCTCTTTATATATATGTATGTTTCTTGGCGATGTTACCTCTTGTTTTTGCTGCATCATCTTGGGCAGCCTTCATCCATGTCTTGTCCACCGCCTTGTCGACAATTTGAGCCAAATCATTGCATTGAATGTTTACGGGATATTGTTTGACAAGGCACGCCTGCGTGAGATCCTTGTAGGGCGTTAGAGGGGTCCAAAGATCATCTATCTTTGTTCCCTCATATTCATCATTCGTCTTCTCGTTGATTGAAGGAAATAGGTTCCTAGTCATGCATTTGGCCTCACCATTGAGTACCATCTGCTCCATCGAATGATAAATCACTCAACAAAAGCACGATTATAAATAGAAGGAAGAAGATTATGACATAGATTCCCTTGCAAGGTTACCTTGACTATTTCAGGGTCATTCCATGGACCCTTGTCCGAGTTCATACATCCGCCTTTGTCAGCACAAGTGCAGGTGCCGCCTAGAAACTCAGGCAGTTCACTGTCATACCATAGGGGGGAAAAAGACACAAAAGGTTCATTTACATATTTTCTTACGAAATTTGGATTGATTGATTTGAGATGATTAGAACTTAGAAGCAGCACCTAGGATCAATCACTTCAAGCAACTTGCTCTGAAACTTGTTTCCGAGAACCTGATGATAAAAAACTTGGTCTTGTTAGAAGATGATGGTTTTGTTGTTTGTGCAAGTTTATAATGTAAGCAATATATGTTTGATGATATGAATTTACATGGATCTTTGCTGTGGTCTTCGGATCAAGGAAAGACTTAACGGTGTTCCACAGCAGCCTAAACCCGGATCCTGCATTGATAATGTACATCCTACATAGTGTCTGAAAACCCGAAAACAGCAAAAGTTATATAGATCCTGAAATAGGATGAAGTAATGGCCATTTTGTGACAAAGCAATAATGAAGAGATTTGCACCTCTGGATAGTTGTCACCATCTATCTTTTGGAGTCTCTGGATCAGCTCCCTTGCGGATTTGTTGAAGTTCTTGAACCCCTGTGACATCAAAATGCATGTCAAGACGTACATATATCTTCGATATTTACTATTTTATGGTTGAGAAATGTATGTACCACTCCTTGAACATCCAAGATGGTGGTGCTTTGATCAATGTGCTTGTTAGCCGCTATCGAGCAAGATGGAAACTTAAGCGCGAAGGTCCTCTCAAACTCCTGGACATGGTACTTGACATACCGGTCCATGGTTGTTACCTGTAGCAGCTTGGCTGGGTCAACTTGGCCTAGCTTCTCAATATAAACCGGTCTTCCTTCCTTGTCGATTCCATGGTGCCCTTGCGGATACTGATTCTTCACCTCATCAACCTCCTTGAACTCAAAATCCTAGACCACGAAAAACTCGATCATTTTCTTCCATCCAGTTTAAGTCTAAACAAGATAAAATGGTATCGAGATGCATACTTCCATGATGGTGTCTGCACCGAATTCCTTCCTCCATTGCAGCATATCAGCCCACATCTGCTTAGACTTGTCGATGTCAAACTTCCTTGCCTTCAAGAACCTGTCGACACGATCGAGAGGTGAGATCGATGTAGGTATATATAGGATGTTGAATCTCAATATATATATACTATAGAGATTGATCGAAGAAGTTGTAGTTGACCTTAGGAGCATCTGATAATCATCATGTTTACAAGGAAGCAACTCCTCCAAGATGAGGGCCTGGCGGAACTCGTCCACAGCCTTGACTTCTTCGGCATCATGCTCATCCTCGAAAGCAACAGACATGACTCGGCTGTTCCTCCTGCCCCTCCTCAACGAATGCTTGAACCTGTTCGACACATTAAAAGCCGCCTTCTTGAACGACAGCTTCGCCTTCCTCTCATCATCGCGTCCCTCCATTGCCATTGCATCCGTTTTCTCGACGCCTTCAAGATACACAAACAAACATCCGTTTCACACACAACACAAAAAGTAACAATCCTAATTCATATATATATGCTACTATCAAAAGAAAAATATATAGCTAACCTTGTTTGAAGAAGCGATCAAGGGGCCCCGACATGTTATCTATCACCACCGTAGCCATGGTATGTTATCAAAACACTCCAATTTCGCAAGGCCTATGTATAAGCAAACACTAAGAGTACATTTTTAGTCCAAATTCGGATAATTAATTGAAAGAAGGTAGAGACGCATACACCGAAAAAGATGGATCAAACGAAAGAGTAAAAAGAGGAGGAATTCGATCAGATGATCGATCAAAGTTTGGAGGGTGATTAGTAATTACCTGTACGTTGTTTCAATTCAATGTTTTTGGAGCACAAATGAATAAGTGGGAATCAAAGTACGTAGTTGAAAGGACGAACTGGTGAACGATGGATTTGTGTTATAGATCGAGATGGAAGTTGAGAGATGACCCTTTTGCTCTCTTACGGGTAAGACAAAACACCATGGAATGGAAGTGTTCAAAGAAAAGGACAGAAGCTGGAGTGAGGTGGGAACACAACAACGACATGCAACCCATTTCCTTCGCATCTTATAATTTCATTGACAGTTAGTTCTGACTAACGGTCGAATCAACAAGTGAAGATCAGTTATTTATTAGTATTACCTTTGCCGATAAAATCGATACTATTCAAAATTATTTTAGGTCAAAATTGTTAGTTTAACTTTTTTTCAAAAAAATAATTTTGTGATAATAATAGGACTATATTGCACTTAACTCGTGTTCTACTCAGCCAAATCTTTGAAATCATATTTATCCCTCTTTGTTTTCAGGCAAATGTGATGGTTAATCTTATCCATATTTAAATTAAGATTTATTAGTCAATATTTATCCCTCTGGACAATTGTCTTACCCTGTCCCCTTTAGTAATTCTAATTTCTGTATTTCACATGAAGTTAAATTAATGAGAATTTCAATTTCTGGGTTTTTGGAGATGAATTTTTTTAACCAAATACAGATATTATATCCAACTTCATGAGTTTTTTCAAACAAATCCAAACGAGCACTGATAATTAACAAAGGGGTACATGGTAAGACAACTTCCACCATTTTCTTACTATTAAAAATCCCTGATTTATCTCACTATATCAAATCCACCATTATCTCATTTTTCAACCAAACATATTTAATAAAATCCCAGAAAGTATAATTCATGGAAAGTAGACTTCTCAGTAATTAAATTTCTGGGAAGTAGACTTCCTACGTTTATCCAAACCAGCACTAACTTATTGAAATCAGGATTCAAATCGTGGTAATATGACTAGTTACCTCCCTTAATTTGGTGTCAAATTCTAAAATATACTTTGAACAATATATTAATAAAAAGGAATAAGATTGGTAAGTAAATTATTCAATCCCAAATAGCATGATATCCATATGATAAGAGGAGGAGTGGGTGTGGGTCAATATGAATGTAGTTAGAGGACAGCATGTAATGCAAATTGGCATATACCAATGGCTTACATATAATATTTGTTTATCCCCGGCCATGGCCGGTTCAACTCTCTTTTAAACTACCTTTTGGCCCTAAAACCCATCTAATTAATAATAATAATAATAATAATAATAAATTCTTGAGAAGCCATGATATGTTTGCCAACAAGTTTTTAGGTGGTCACAAGTCAAAACTATATATATTAAGATCCTTGATGAGTTTGGTGGAAGCATATTTAGAGCTCTCCGACCTTCAAATAATCTTTTAATTTCAATCAAATATACATCATTGACTCAACAAGCGATTAAAATAAATAATACTCCCTCCGTCTAAAAATACATGGACTTTTACTATTTATGCACGCTTTTTTAGGAGTTAAAAACTATATAAAATATTAATTTTTTAATTAATTTTTTTTAATAATTACAAACTTATTATCAATAAGTTTGTAATTATTAAAAAATATTAATTAAAAAGTCAATATTTTATATAGTTTTTACCTTCTTAAAAAAGCGTGCGTGAATAGTAAAGGCAATGTATTTTTGGACGGAGGTAGTATAGAAGTGTGGAAACTATATCGAGCTATATTAACCACCATTCAGCCATGGATGCTTAGCAGGGTGTAGAGAAAAGATTACTTTAAACTCCAAAAATCTTAAAATCTGATGAATCCTGGTGGGCCATATGACGTTGGGAGTCCACACGTCCGAGCGCATCATGCGCACACAAGACCAGCAGAGTTTCATACTAAAACCAATTGGCGTTAGGTGGGGTAGCCCACCAACTTATATCCAAGACTTGGATTCATATTTTTATCAACGTGAGATGTCATTTTCACATCTTTCCACACACCCCCCCTCAAGTGCAACTGTCTGACCCCGCAATATATGTCAGTTGCACTTGACGACTTAAGCCTTAGGCCATGTTTATCAATGGATACTAGGGATACTAAAAATACTAATATTTTATTCTTCTCTCTCCACCACATCATCCTAGCATCTCATTCTCATTTTTCCCACTTTATCAATAGCATCCCTAGTATCCTAAAACCCATCTTTTCATATCCACTCAATTTACAAATATACCCCTCTTCAACAATTATTTCCATTCTCGATTATATTATTATATTCATTTATTATTATTAAAATATTAATATTAAATTAATATTATTTATAAATGACACAGTGCGAACTATATATATAACAAAAAAAATGACATTAATTAAATAAACGAAAGGACGTTACAACAAAGACAATGCATAAACTTGAGAATTTTTTCAATAACATAAAATAATTCGGATAACGAAAAATACTAATTGCCTCCACGATTGGCCCCAAATTTTTGCCAAATATGTTTCTTCAAGTCTTCCCTAAGCCGACGGTGTGTACCACTATCGCGAAGTGCACGCCTCCTCTTGATATACTCGCGCATAGCCTCTAGTGTCGAGGTCGACCATGTCCATGTGGAGTTGTCTGCCGGGACTGGTTTGCCACTTATTCCTTCGTCAAATTGTGGAATCTCGTAACCATGATGAGTAAAATATTCTCGCTCGTCTTCCACGATCATATTGTGCAAAATGATGCATGCTCTCATTATCTTCCCGAGCAACACTGGATCCCAAGACATTGCAGGGTTCTGAACTATTGTGAAACGAGCTTGCAACACACCAAAGGCCCTTTCCACATCTTTGCGAACGGAAGCCTGGTATTGGGCAAATAACTTCACCTTCCTGCCTTAGGGAGACTTTGTGGATTTCACAAATGCAGCCCATTCCGGGTATATCTCATCTGCAAGGTAATACCCCATGGTGTACCCGTATCCCCCAACAGTGAAATTCACATTTGGAGCTTGACCTTGTAAAACATCATCAAAAACAGGGGATCGATCAAGAACGTTAATATCATTATTAGTACCTGGGACTCCGAAAAAAGCATGCCAAATCCATAGGTCATAGGATGCAACTGCCTCGAGTATGATTGTCGGGTGATCATGATCTCCACGGGCAAATTGACCTTTCCAGGCAGTTGGACAATTCTTCCAAGCACAATGCATACAATCAATGCTTCCTAACATCCCAGGAAAGCCACGAGACTCCCCTATGCTTAGAAGGCGTTGGATGTCCGCGACATTTGGACGTCGAAGATACTCCTCTCCAAACAAGTTACAAATTCCGTCAACGAAATGTGATAAAAAGAATCTTGCAGTGCCCCCCGATAACCGCAGATACTCATCACAAGCATCGGCGGCAATCCCATAGGACAAAATGCGAATTGCACTTGTCACTTTCTGGAGAGCGGAGATGCCCATCCTGTCTGTGCAATTTGGGCATTGTTGAAAGTATTGCCCTTTCGACTCCAATCGCTGAAGAATGCGATTGAAAACCCCCTTACTCATTCGAAATCCGCGACGGAAGACCTCATCTGGGTATGTTGAGACCTCCGCAAAGTAATCGTCGGACAACTGGGCATGGCCTCTCTCCCTTCCTCGCTCAATGTGGGTGCGGCGACGTCTAGTTCACGAACTTTCAGGCGGCTGGTACGCTTGTTGCTTCGCAAGAGCTGCAGCTTCCCATTCATTAAGGATAGCTTGAAGCTCAACTACGCCATCATCAAAGCTACTACTTGAAAGAAAAGGGTTAGTGTTTGAGGAATTTGATTCGGAATCAGACATTGGGAGAGATTGTGAGAGGTAGATGATTGTTGTGATGTATTTGAAAGGCTACAATGTCATCTTATATAGCAGTCCTACACTCACATGCAAGCTTCCTATATAAGATTCCCTGGCATAAGGGGACGAACCATTATCGCATGCAAGCTGTAAAGGCCATAGAATTGACAAAGGCTGCATGTCTCGAATAATGAAGTAGGATGTGACAACACTCTACCACTACAAACAAAACTTTACTTATCTTGAACAATGAAGTAGGATGTGACAACACTCTACCACTACAAACCAAAACATTACTTATCTTGAACAATGTACTCGGAAGTGACAAGACCCTTCAACAACAAACAAAGCTAATTTAAACTTAAACTGAAATTTCATTAATCAAAGTACACAATGCAAACCATGCTTACAACATATAAACGTGCATTAACAAAAGGGAAACATGCATTAACAAATATGAAACATGCATTAACAAAATGGAAACATGCAGTAACAAAAGGGAAACATGCATTAACAAAAGAAAACATGCATTAACATAAGACGAGATAACGAACTCCAGCTTGATCAACTTCATTTCTGCCCTGACAACTCCTTGATCAACTTTATTTTCAGACTCTCGAGCTCTGGTGAAAGATCTGCTTGTGCCATGAGGCTGGTAAACATGTCCATCTTCTTTGCCTCGATCTCCATTTTCTTCAATCTCTTAAACGCTTGTTGCTTCTCCCTCTTGCGGGTCTCCTTTTCTATCTGCAACTCATAGAATTACCTGAACTTTCAGCTTTCTCTTGCTCTAGTTGGTCAGAAATCTGTTGAACATTTGCTTGATCGGAAGACATAGCTTCATTTCCCTTTCTTTTAGACTTCTTGATTCCCATTGGACGCTCTATAGGATTGATAGTGAACACACTTGTGGGAGTATCTGAACTTGGGATATCCCCTCCACCAGAAGAGCGAGATCTTTTGGAGCTCCCACTACTTGCATTGCATCGATTGATTTTTTCCAAGTAATCGACACTCCACTTGGGCTCATCACGCAACACTTGCCATGCATGTTCTTCTTTGAAATTCTTCCCATCACTCTTAGAGGCATAGAGTTGATGTGATCTCATGAGGACATCCTTATCCGACTCACCAGATGCTCGCATACGAGTTGCCTCCTGAAAACAACCAGCAAACTTAGAGACATTACAGTTGAGTTTTTGCCACCTTGCCTTATATTTGGATATTTCTCTTTTCAGTTGATGGGGTTTCCTGTACTCCTCATAGAAAGCTCCAATTCTAGCCCAAAATTCTTGCGAGTCTTTGTCTATGTTGGTGATCGCGTCAGTGGAGATGTTAATGAAAGCGCTAACCAGAAGGTTGTCGTCTTCCACCCCCCAGTAGGCGCGAGGACCACGAACTTCATCAACACCTTCCACAACTTCACCACGACTACGAGCACCACCACGGCCTCCACCACGAGAACGACCTCGGCCACGAGAACTGCCACTAGCACCTGTTGGGGGGTCACCAACACTTGGTTGGGTGCTATATGTTGGGATGGACTGGGATTGTTGTGAATATTCAATTCCAGAGGTGATTGGGGTCAAATTTTCTTTGTTTGAAGAGAGAACTTGAGAGTAGTATGCCAGATCATATTCAGAAGAAAGTGACATATTACCCAAGCTAAAAAAGAAGACATTTTCAGAAGGATTTTGAGATGGATCCATGGTAGGGAGATGGTGAAGGATTTTGGGATTTTCATATGGTAAAGATGGAGAAGTAGTGTGTGTTAGGTATTGGTAAATGTATGTATTTATAGGCAAAACTACTCATATCAACTTACTCCTATTAACAATTTTTTTTTAATAATTATGTATTTCATTTCTTGCATTATTTATTATTTCAAAATTTTGCATATTTATAATTCAAATTTTCGGATTATATTATGCATATTTATAATCAAAGAGAAATTATTAAAAATATATATATAGTCAAACATATTCAAAATTGGTGTCTACATGTAGATAAAAATGAATCTAGTATTGTGGTAATTTTTTTTTAACATTTTCTCCCCCGAAATTATGATTTAATTGTGTAAAATATATCCCCCCTAGGAATAAATCCAACCGTCCATCAGAAGACAGGTGTCGCACTCTGCCGCACCCAGACTTCCGGCCACTCCCACACCTCCAAGTGTCGCGTTCTGCCTTGCCGAGCCTGCCCGCCACTCACAGTGCGACACGTGTCCCTCCTTTGGCTTCAGAAATCTGGCGCGCCAGCTCTCCTCCCGTGGTGTGGCCCACATGTAAACCCGTGGTATCGATACTTCCAACCCATCCCTCTAGCATCCCATGGATCACTATTCACATTTTTTTATAATAAATTCCCTAGCATCCCTACTTGTTTTTTGATTGATAAAAGCGCCCTTATGGCCGACCAGCCAATTAGACAAGGAACTCAAACCACACCGCACCCAACCGAACATTGGCTCTGATACCATATTAAATCACGGTGGGTCATACGAGGTGGGGGTCACACGCCCAAGCGCACACGCGCTAACCAAGCCGAGTGAAGTTTCATCCTAAAACCAATTGGTGTTAGGTGGGGTAGCCCATCGGCTTATATTCAAGACTTTGATTCATATTTTTATCAATGTGGGATGTCATTTCACATCTTTCCACAAAACCTTATACATAAAGTATGTGTGATTGGATGATGGTAGATCTTATATTTACCTTAATAAACTAGTTCAGTACCATACTGTGTGCAATTTTATTAATTTAAATAAATTTGATATTAATACCCATTTAATTAGCTAATTAATTCATAATTTCAATAATTTTGAAATGTTTACATAATCAATATAGAACTAGTACAATGCCCAAGCCATGTCGCGATTTAAAAAAATCTTAATAAAAAAATTAAAATTATAAAGTATAAATAAAATTTAAGATAAAAATCTTTATCATAAATGTATCTTATAAATCTTTCATATTTCTTAAAAAATCTTATTTAAAATAGCATATACATAGATATAGATATTTTAAATAACTCAGTAATAATAATAATAATAATATCACCGTGACATTGTTTAAATGTGATGTGACATAATCAATATTTAAAATGACATTGGTTATGCGACACCATCCTAAAGACTTATATATTAAGTAGTATATATAGATTAGATATTTATATATATAAAGATTTACATGTAGATTAATAATAAGCATTAAGTTATATTAAATTATATGTTTTGGATTAAGCCTAATTGTTAGTAAATATGTTAAAAAATAAAAGAAAAATGTGATTGTTTTAAAGGGATAAATGAAAGATGTAAAAAAAATAAAGGAAAAAAATAGATTTATTTAAATAAGTAAAAAAAGGTAGGGATATCACGTAGGCTAATACTCTTCTGTTTTAAATAATATAATATAGTTAGTAAAGGTGTTAAAAATAAAAGAAAAAATGTGATTGGTTTGAAAAGAGAAAGGGAAGAAGAAAAAAATAATTGAGGGAATTTTTTTTAATTGATTGATTTAGAGCGTCTACCGGTGAGAACGAAAGAAGTAATTTGATTAGCCCATAAGTGATTAAAGTAATATTAAAAATTTGACAAACGCGCTTTCCACCGGAGTATTCCCAAAGCCCAAACCCATTCCGAATTCTCCCCGCATAGCATGTGCCACAATCGCCATAACAAGACCTCGCCGTTCGAGCACGAGCTCCACCCACAGTCGCTGCTCTCCTCCGCCTACTGCCACACGCTCGATAACCACGATGGCGCTGGTGAAACCGCCACCCCCGCTTGAGATGCCGCAACCGTTAAACTTTTTCCTAATAAATTTCTTCTCCAGCCCCGACCACCATCTTCGGTTAAGGCGTTCGAGTTCGAGCGCCACAAGCTCCATCCTCTTGGCGACTGTTGTTGAGCTCTGTCGCCTCCGCCCCGATCAACTACGGGGTCGGCTTCGGAGCGAGTGCAGAAGAATATGCCAACGATGATGGTGATGAGGAGGATGACGATCCCTATGGAGATGTCGATGTCGTAGGTGTATCCGACGTCGTTTACGTTGCCGATGAATCCGCTATTGCCGGAGGTAGAGTTCATTGCGCGGTATCGAGGGTAGGGTTGTGCATTATTCGGCCCTAACCGAATTTTTGGGCCGAAGCAACACAAACCGAACCGAGCCTAACCAGATCGATGTTTTTCGGTTCGACTTTCGGTCCGAGAATTCCCATTTTTCAATTTCGGTTTCGGGTTGTATTAAACCGATTTTCTTATATCAAAGGCATATAATTTTATTATTTTATAAAACTTATAAATAGATAATCCATATAAAACTTATTGTTTTTTTTAATATTTTATCACATAAAAATATAAAATTATGTCTACAACCTTTGATAAAATTATGTTTGTCAAACAATAGTTTATTTTCTATTTTTCCATCATCGGGGCATTCAATTCCCCCAAATTGAAACGGTGAAACCCTAGGCGTTGTAAACCCATGAACGGTCGTTCTTGGGGAGAAGATATTCGATAATCAATTATTAAGAATATAATATGATTAAAGAAGTCAACTATCATAAAAAATAATTTTTTCTCGTGACCAATCAGGGAAGTTTGATTAGTTAATATAAAATTGATGAACAACTTCAATTTAGTTTATGAACCATTATATATATAGTCACTGAACCACTTCTATTTATATGTAATGGACCAGTTAGTATAAAATTGATGAAGCAATTCTATTTACTTCATGAACCACTTCTATTTAATTTATGAACCATTATATATTTAGTCATTGAGTCACTCTCTATTTTTATGTGCTGAACCAATTAGTATAAAACTGATGAACCACTTTTATTTAATTCATGAACCATTATATAAATAGTCTCCGAACCACTCTCTATTTGGTCACTGAACCACTCTCAATTTTTTTATAATTAAAATTTTTAGTCACTGAACCACTCTCTATTTATATGTGCCTATTTAGTCACTGAACCACTCTCTATTTAGTCACACAACCACTCTCTATTTATATGTGCAGAATCAATTAGTATAAAACTGATGAAGCACTTTTATTTAATTCATGAACCATCATATATTTAGTCACTGAACCAATCTTTATCTATATGTGCTAAACCAATTAGTATAAAATTGATAAACCACTTCTATTTAATTCAGGAACCAATATATATTTAGTCAGTGAACCACTTTCTATATATGTGTTGAACCATTTACTATAAAATTGATGAACCACTTCTATTTAATTCATGAACCAATATATATTTAGCCACTTAACCACTCTCTCTATATAAGTGCTATAAAATTGATGAATCACTTCTATTTAATTAATGAACCACTATATATTTAGTCACTAAACCATTCTCTATTTACATAATTTGTATGCAACACCGTTGCTAATGGCAGGGAATAGAGGAGGATCTCAAATTGAAGCCAAGAGTAAAACAAACTAGGCTCATGAAATGAGCAAAACAAACCCAAGCTCGACATGATTAGCATACAACTAAGTTCGTCGGTGGTGTCGAATCAACGGCCTTAAGCTAGTCAGAATCAACGACTCCTTCCCCCACCTTCTCGCTTGACGAAGACCTCATCGCACACAACAATTCGATAATCATTGACGGCGGGATAACAATCATCAAATCTGATGGCTCAAAAAAGTGACATCTGTTCAACGCCATTGAAACAAGATCGGTGGAGAACAACGCCATGGAAGATGGAGACAGGAGCGGCGGAGAGGGACAAGTAAAAGGGGACAGATCGAAAGATTACTTCTTCGACTACATCTCTCTCGATCTACTTCCTCACAAAGGTCTTCATTATGATAGAATTTGAAGAGGAAATAATATTGGAAGAGGCAATTTGAAAAGGAAAATAAAGCGCAAAAGCTCTCAAATGTGTTTCTCTCTTTATTTATGTCCTTCACTCTTATTCAAAACTCAAAGTACATAGCCTATTTATAGGACTAGTGATGCATGAATGTTAACCTGAACTTCTTTATACATTAAACTACAAACTTATTACTTTAAACTTAAGGTGTGAATTCCTACGTTTCTACCATGCATCTTCATGTCTTCAATGTTGTGGTTAAATGCAAGCATGTATGTAACTTGAACTTGTAACTTAGACAATTTAAAACACACAATTAAGTTTAATATTCAACACACCCCCTTAAACTTAATTCCTTGTAACACCGAGCATAGACCGCAACTTGATGATCAAAGTTTCTGCTTTCGGAGGCTTCGTAAAAATATCCGCAACTTGGTCTTGAGTCTTCACATACTTGACTTCAATATCGTTCCTGGAAGCACATTCACGGATGAAATGATACCTCGTGTTAATGTGTTTTTTGCAATCATGGAACACTGGATTCTTAGCCAAAGCAGTGGATGACTTGTCATCAACAAGGATCTCTGTGGCTTCTGGTTGTGGCATCTACAAATCTTCTAACAATCTTCTCAACCAGATGGCATGACAAACACAAGATGTAGCAGCAACATACTCAGCTTCACACGTAGAAAGAGTAACAATAGACTGCTTCTTTGAACTCCAAGTGAAAGCAATATCTCCCATGAAGAAAACAAAACCAGAAGTACTCTTTCGATCATCAACATCTCCGGCCCACTCACTATCACTATAACCCACAAGCTGATATTCATTTGAAGAAGAATAAAGCAAACCATATCTGATAGAACCTTTGATGTACCGAAGAATATGTTTTGCTGCTTTGAAATGTGTTGATGTCAGTGTCTCCATGTACCGACTCACGAGCCCAACTCCATAGAGAATGTTTGTGCGAGTGCATGTCAATCTTTCAATTTCGAAAGTGTGGTGAAAGACTTGAGTTGAGTTTTATTTTGGGTTTAAAACAATTTTTTTTTTTAAAAAAATGGTTGACCCGGCGGGTCGACCCGCAAAACCCATTGGGTACCCGATTTGGTGCCACGTGGCCGACCCGACAGTCCGACCCGCTGACCCGCCGGGTCACCCAACCCGTCGACCCGTCCGAATCGCGGGTTAGGGTTAGGGTTAGGGTCACCCTCCCTGGGTTGTCGACCCGGCGGGTCGGACCCGTGGCCATGTCTATTACCATCCAATCTAAACTTGGAGAGCAAGGGCTTCGTAAGATGCACATCTACACTCAATCGGGCGAATGAACCTCTCTCAGCTTCAGTAGTGGTATTGTCAATCTTGACAACCTTGGCTTCGTAACAGTCAGTGTTGTGACATTGTCAAGACTTGCATCGAACCTTGGGACCCATTTGCGAATCGATAGATAGTTGCCTTCGATCATCCATGGGCATTCCATGATAATATGGTTATAGTCAGCCTGATTTGAGAATCTCACTATAAAGTAATCGTTTCCCAAATCAACTAGAGAGAAGGCAGCGGACAACCATTTCTGTTCCAGTCTTCAGAACATCTGCATATTTCTCGGACCCTTGTCAAAGAGTTTGATTACGAGTGTATCCTTCCAAGGCCTTCTCAACATCTGTTTTTCAGCATTACTGAGAGCTATTGTGGGGCATTCAGGGTCATCTTTCTTCGGGACAATATCGTCATCAGTGTCGTAGTCTGTCATCTCCTCCCCTGTTTGATAAACAGAGTTGTTGTGGGTGATCACAAAACCCTCCCCAACCCCATGTAAAAGCTTATTCTTGTAGGATAAAATGGGTGTTGCACTTTTCCTTGTCTCCTACACCATGGGAAAAGCCGCTCGATGTGCTTCCTCACTCGATGCTTGGTTGATCCCAAAGATCACGTTGTCCTGATTCGACCCACTATCCTCCTTTGACATCTCATCACTCGACAGTTGCCCGCGCTTGGGGCTCCGGGACCGCTCTCTAATCTTCACCGGCGAAGTCATCTCGGATTCACCACTTTACCAATCCAAATATTTTTTTTACCGAGTAGCCCTAATTCGACCCACTATCCTCCTTTGACTTCTGATCACTTGACTTGTCGCTCTCAGAAGAAACTGTTGAACTATCATTGGGGTCCGGAGGTTTGTCCGGTGGGATGAGTTGCCCGCGCTTGGGGCTCCGTCATCTCGATTTTACCACTTTACCAATCCAAATATTTTTTTCCGAGTAGTAAATTTGTCGAATTTTTGAGTCCAACAAGCAAAAAGAAAAGGCATTTGTATTAATTACTAATGAAGAAGACTACAAGTAAAACCAGAATGATCGACGAGCAAGAAAAATTCCTATTTTTCTACTTGAATCATTCACTATATATGTATATAAAGTTTGTTTTTGGATTTAGACTAATCGAAAAAAAAAAAACTATTATGAACATCAGTTATACACCCTCTCTCCTTCAAACATCTTCTCTAACTCGAACAACATCCTCCTTGCTTGGCATTCAAATCATCTTTACTGCCATGGATGTTGATGGTCTGCCCCTTCGGTACCGCTGAAGGATCCTCCCCAATGTCGAGCGCCTTCCTGCTCACCACATGATATATCTCCGCAAGCACGTCGGTGAAGGCACTCTCAACACCCAATGCCTCAAGTGCCGACGTTTCCATGAAGAAGGTCTTCTCCCTTTCCGCAAAGCCCTTTGCGTCGTCCAATGTCACCGCCCTCAAGTGTCGCAAATCGGCTTTGTTCCCAACTAGCATTATCACAATGTTAGTGTTCGTGTGGTCGCGTAGCTCCTTTAGCCATCTCTCCACGTTTTCGAACGTCACGTGGCGAGTTACGTCGTAGACCACCAATGCTCCCACGGCTCCTCTATAGTAGGCACTCGTGATGGCACGGTACCTTCACCATAGATTCGATCAAGAAATGCAATATAAATAAATAAAAGAGGGAAATTAATATATGAAATGAAAATCAAAACCTTTCTTGACCGGCAGTGTCCCAAATTTGAGCCTTGATAATCTTATCATCGACACTAATGCTACGGGTGGCGAACTCGACACCGATGGTGGATTTGGATTCGAGGCTAAACTCGTTGCGGGTGAAACGGGAGAGGAGATTGGATTTGCCGACGCCGGAATCCCCTATGAGTACCACCTTGAAAAGGTAATCATAATCGTCATCCGCCCTAAACCCAGCCATCTAATTATCAATCTTTCACCTTTCTTTCTTTTTTTTCTTATTAATTAACTCTCCGTAGCTATATCTCTCTCTCTATTGGTTTTAGTAAATCTTCAACAACCTCTCAACTCTCACCCCAGATATCGTCGGATTCCGTACAAATTGGGTTGGAAATCCAGCGAACAAACTGGAAGGATGGGAGCGAATTGCGTTTCTACGTACGTTGACAGATACACTTTATCTATCTAATCCAAAATCTAACCTCTTCTGTTAATTCCCTTTTTTTCCCACTATTACAAATTTCTTTCAACTACTACGGTGTTGCTCAAATAATGTTTGCTAGTTTTTTTTTTGGGTGCAAAATTCCTCTTTCAATTTTTTTTAAAATTTTTCTATCGTATATCCCAACTAAACGTTTTCTTAATTAAAATGCTCTTTAACCAAACTTTAAATTATATTTGTAGGGTTCACCCACTTTTAAAAAGGAATCTTTCTCAAAGTAGTTCTTGGACATAGGAAATAAAAAGATCGTTTATTAGTTTACCGTACGTTACTCTAGGGTTGATATTAAAGCTGAGTAGCTCGAGCTCGGCTCGAGCTTCAAATTTAAAAACGATCCGAGTTTGATTTAGAAGTCGAGCTTGTCACAAGCCTGAGCCGAGCTCGAGCTTGCTTGTTTTAAATTATAATTACGCTTTTACCCCTAAGTTTTATTTTTACCCTAATCTCTTTCAACCCTTAGCCAACTCTCCAGCTCGGCCTCCACTCACTCTCGATTTCCATTCTCCTCTCTCAATCACTCTACTTATGATGGTCGCCTCGTCTCTCCCCTACTGCCAGAGATTTGCTCTTCATCTGTGTCGCCCCTCGTTGCTCATTTGGTCCCCCCTCGTTGCTCTCTCGGCCAGGCTTAGCTCCCTCTTCCTTAAATTGAAAGCAAAGCGACTCCAGATCTGGTGACCATTAGCTCTCCTGCTCATCTCTCTGTATTGCCCCCGCTGCCCGATAACTACTCGACGTCGGCGTCGCTCTTCGTCGCTTGTCTAGTCCCCTCCTCATCGCTCCCCCACCATCGGCTACTGTTGCGTTCGCCAGATCTAGATCTGGTGATTCCGGTGTTTACTCTTCGTCTCAAATCGTTATCCCTCATCTGTAATGACCGAATATATTTTATATTATTTTATGATTATTTTAATTAAATATATTATTATTTTACTCAATTTCTAAAAATGAGAGAAAACTCGTCCTCGAGCATAAGGTTCGATTTTATTGTCATTCCGGTATCGTTTTAAAATTTGGGATTTTAGCGGACTTTAATTATGCTTTCGAGTATTGATAAAATTAAGTTAATTCTCATAATGATTTAAAATTCGATTTAAATTGTCAAGTGTCGAGATTTCGTTTTAGTGAGAGATTAAAGTCAAGTGTGAGGAATTCAAATTCGTATTGTAGGGGGGCCTTTCCTCAAATTTTATTTCTTTTCCTTTTTCTTTATTCTCTATCTCGTTCAAAATTCCATTGAGGGCTGCCTTCCAATTGGAAATGCATAGCTCATTGCTTTTGTCTTATCTTCACTCACCTCTCCTCATATATATGCTCAATCCCCAATCATTTTCCATCCACCAACACTCCCTCCTCTGCCCTCTATTGTGGTATGTGGTCCTATTGGTTCGGTGTTGCTTGGTTGTGTTTAGAGTGCAACTGGGTTAACCACACACATTGGTTTGGTTACATTGTGTAAATAGGCTTGACTAGAGTTAGTAGGTTGTTAGAACTCTAGTTTAGATTGTTACTCTCTTATATAAAAAGGAGTAGCTTAGCTTGTAATCGGTTAACGAATGAATACAGAGAAAACACAGAAAGTCTCCACAACCAAACTCTCCAATTACAGATCTGAGCCCGTGGACGATCTAGTGCAAGGTGCACTCGATCATTGCAACCAAAATCTTCTTGATCAGGAGACTTATATGGTATCAGAGCTGTTCTGCTGATCATCTGTACTCGGAGAAGGTCAGCTATGGAGGATGGACAAGAGGAAGGAAGCGTTCGTCAGGAGAGCAATGGAAACAGGAACTATGGAGCGAATCACTCAAATTCGTTGTTCTTGAGCAATTCAGATCATCCAGGTATGACTCTCGTAACTGCTCAAGTGAATGGACGGAACTTTCATAGTTGGAAACGCGGAATCCGTATGGCACTGGGAGCAAAGATGAAATTAGGATTTATAAACGGACAATGCGAGAAACAAGTGGAGATCTCAGATGACTATGACCGATGGTTGCGCTGTGACTTCATGATGATGAGCTGGATCATCAATTCCATGAAGCCAAAGCTAGCTGAGAATTTTCTGTATGTGAATTCGGCGCGCGAACTATGGGACAAGATCCAAGAGCAGTTTGCGGAATCGGATGCACCGTTGGTGTATCAATTGAAAAAGGATATCAGCGAGATAAAGCAGGAGGACCTGAGTATTGCTACTTACTTCGGGAAAAGGAAACGAGTCTGGGATGAGCTCCTGGAGATTGAATCATTTCCAGTTTGCAGGTGTGGAGGATTTAAGAATTGCTCGTGTGCAATTATGAAGAAGCTGCTAGATAGAGAAGTTGCGACTAAATTAATGCAGTTCCTCATGGGACTGTCGGACACTTATGAAGACATTCGGAGCCATATCCTTGTCATGGATCCTCTTCCATCTGTTAACCGAGCATTTCACATGGTCATACATGTTGAGAGGCAGAAAAGGATTACAATTGGATCATCTTTATCTCATGAGGTTCTGGCTTCCAAAAGTTTTGGAGCAGGAAGTTCATCTAAGGCTGGTGATAGCTCAAGGAATTGGGGATCAAGTGGTGGAAGATCATCCAAAACCACAGATCCGAAGAAAGAACTAAGGAAATAAGAGATGAGAAACGCCAAAATGGAGTTGTTGTGTACTTACTGCAAGGAACGCGGACATGTTAAGGAGACATGCTTCCAATTGGTAGGGTACCCCGAGTGGTACACTGGACCAAAGATAAAGGAGAACTATCGTGTTGTGGCTAATGTGCAGGACATGATGCAGGTGGATAGTCCACTGAATATGGATCCATCTATGAGTGCAGACATGACTGATAAACCGGTTGACACCAAGCTGATCAATTCAGTTGTTGCAGAGCTCATGAGGGCTATAAAAGGAAAGGCATCTATGGAGTCTAATCACGGAGTTGGAGCTAGCAGCATCAACTTCGCAGGTATGACTCTTGTTTCTGCAACTGATAGTGATACACAGGATAATTGCAGATCCATCAACTGGATAGTTGACTCCGGGGTATCCGATCATATAGCTTGTAAGAAGGAGATGTTCACCGATGCACATCGACTTGCTAAGCCTATTTTGATTGGATTTTCTAATGGAGTAACTCAGTTTGTTGAATTCTCTGGAACTGTCAAATTGAATGGGAAGATTACACTGCGATGAGTATTGTACATGCCAAGTTTCAAGTACAATCTACTCTCGGTGTCAAAGCTTCTTGATGAGGATGATTATTTGTTCTTGTTTTCTAAGCACAAGTGTTGGTTACATGCCCTTTCAACTGAAGAAGTGATAGCCATGGGCACTCGGCATGGAGGGTTGTACAAGTTTGATGAATTTACTTGCCTGCCTTTTCAATTGGGCGCTGCTAGAGTGGGGTCTTCTACTGCTCAGAATCATAGGTTGACTGATGTTTCTTCATCTTTCTTTGTTGATAATAAATCCCAAACATTGCTGAACCATGCTCGGTTGGGTCACATTTCTATGTCAAAGATGAAATGCTTTGATTGGGGTAAGGGAGCGGATGCTCGAACCTTTGATTGTGATGCTTGCTTGATGGCAAAATTTCATCGTCTTCCTTTTCAGATTAGTGCCTCTCGTGCCAATTTTTTGTTTGAATTGCTACACATGGATTTGTGGGGACCGTATGGAGTACCCTCAATCTGTGGAGCTCGATATTTTCTGACCATAGTTGATGACTACTCTAGATCTACTTGGACCTTTCTTCTCAGAGATAAAGGTCAAGTTGGAACTGTTATCACTGAGTTTATGAGCCTAATTAATACTCAGTTTAGCAAGAAAGCCATGGTGTTTAGGACTGATAATGGGAGTGAATTTGTTAACTCCAACCTGAGAGAGTTATTCACTAAGAAAGGGATAGTTCACCAACGTTCCCTCCCTTATGTCCCTCAGAAAAATGGAAGGGTGGAGAGGAAACATCACCACCTAATAGAGACATCTCGAGCTATGCGCATACATGTTGGGCTTCCAATCCGTTTCTGGGGGGAATGTGTGTTAGCAGCTACACACATAATCAATCTTATCCCACCTAAAGTGATTCAAGGAAAGACTCCTTATGAGTTGCTCACTGGTAAGCAACCAGATCACTCTCATTTATGGGTAATGGGATGCCTCTGCTATGCTCTTGTTCCTAAGGTTCATAGAGCTAAGTTTGAACCAACTGGTAGAAGGTGCATCTTCATAGGATACCCTTCAGGTCATAAAGCCTACAAGGTTTATGAATTGGCTACTCACAAAGTATATGTGAGTTACTCCCAGTCCTGCAAGATTGAATGATGATGGTAATGATTACATAGTTACTGATCACAACAATCAAAGTGCCAGTCCAGACATTGAAAGTCCTGATCCAGTGGTTTCTAACAGTTTGTCAAATAGTGAGAATGAAATTCGAGACATTGAAAGTGTTGGAGTGGGATATGGAAGTCCTATTCAGGAAGACAACCATCCTAGAAGAATCATAAGGTCGGCTTGTCTCCAAGATTATGTTTGCCATATTCTTCCTCATAGAAATGAGGAGCTTTCACAGGGAGAGTCAGTGTCACTTGTGTTTGCTATTGTGAATCCACTGAACCTCACAATGTACTCCCAAGATTATGTGTCTCATTGTTCAACGTCTTGAGTGAGGTTGAACCAACTTCATTTGCTAAATCCTAAAAGAGTGAGAGATGGCGAGAAGCAATGCAAGCTGAAGTAAATGCATTAGAAAGAAATCAGACATGGTCACTAACACAGTTGCCTCCTGGCAAGCACGCCATTGGTTGTAAATGGATTTTTCGAATCAAGTTCAGGCCTACAGGAGAAGTGGAACGATACAAGGCGAGACTGGTTGCAAAAGGTTTCAATCAAATCAAAGATCGGGACTATAAGGAAACCTTTTCACTAGTAGCAAAGTTCCCCACAACTCGTATACTATTGGCATTGGCTTTAATCAGAAAGTGGAATTTGTATCAATTAGATGTAAACAACGCATTTCTTCATGGTTTTCTCGATGAAGAAGTTTACATGTCACCTCCACCAGGTTACATTAAAGCTACACCAGGGCAAGTTTGTCGTTTACACAGGTCCTTGTATGGACTGAAACAAGCTAGTAGACAGTGGAACTTGGAACTGACTAAACATCTGTTGGCTCTGGGTTTCACACAGTCAAGACATAATCACACAGGGCAAGTTTGTCGTTTACACAGGTCCTTGTATGGACTGAAACAAGCCAGTATGCAGTGGAACTTCGAACTGACTAAACATCTGTTGGCTCTGGGTTTCACACAGTCAAGACATGATTACTCTCTCTTTGTGAGGCATTTAGGATACCAGACCACCATCGCCCAGGTGTATGTTGATGACATGTTAATAACCGGAAGTGATGATCAGGCCATTGCCGAGGTTAAGAGATCTCTGGACACTGCATTCACCAATAAGAACTTAGGATTTGCCAGGTATTTCCTTGGCATGGAAATATAGAGCTCTGAATCTGGGATTGTGCTCAATCAAAGGAAATACGTGGTTGATCTGCTTTCTAATGCAGCTATGACGAACTGCAAAGTTGCAAAGTTTCCAATGCAAAGAAATTTGCTTCTCAGTATTCATGATGATTTTAGATGATCTGGAGACATATCGAAGGTTGATTGGTCGCCTACTCTACCTCACCATCACTCGCCCCGATATCGCATACGCGGTGCAACAATTGACTCAGTTCATGGCCACACCACGGGCACCCCATCTCAGAGCCGCTTTGTTCTTACTCAGATACTTGAAAGGGACTGTTGATTGCTCTTTGTTCTATCCTAGTTGCAGCTCCTTACATGTTCGGGCATACTCTAATGCTTATTGGGGTTCATGAAGGGATTCAAGCAGATCACTAACTGGTTATTGCGTTTTTTTGGGAGATTGTTTAGTCTCTTGGAAGACCAAGAAACAGAAAACAGTTTCTAAATCTTCCACCGAAAGCGAGTATCATAGCATGTCATCTATTGGCAGTGAGGTTGTATGGGTCACATGCGTTTTGCAGGATCTGCACATAGCCATTTCAAGCCCCCTTCCATTGTGTTGTGATAACAAATCCGCTCATCAATTGGCTGCAAATCCGGTGTATCATGAACGAAAAAAACACCTGCATATAGGGTGTCATTACATACGGGATCTAATCGATGAAGGGCTCATCTCAACCGTTTTTGTGCCCACACATATGCAGATTGCTGACATATTTACAAAGCCACTTGGGGTGTGTCAACACCTTGAACTTTCATCCAAGCTTGGCCTAGTCTTTCATCCGACCCATCCACCTTGAGGGAGGGGATATTGTGGTATGTGGTCCTATTGGTTCGGTATTGCTTGGTTGTGTTTAGAGTGCAACCGGGTTAACCACACACATTGGTTTGGTTACATTGTGTAAATAGGCTTGACTAGAGTTAGTAGGTTGTTAGAACTCTAGTTTAAATTGTTACTCTCTTGTATAAATAGGAGTAGCTTAGCTTATAATCGGTTAACGAATGAATAAAGAGAAAACACAAAAAATATCCACAACTAAACTCTCCAATTACAGAACTGAGCCCGTGGACGATCTAGTGCAAGGTGCACTCGATCATTGCAACCGAAATCTCCTTGATCAGGAGATTTATACTCTCACTCTCTCACAGTAAATCCCACCCCAAAAAAAACCCAGAGGAGAATCCCTTCCCCTCTCTCCCGTTCCTCTGCAGGAACCTAGAAGCGCTCCTTCCACCCATTCCATTGCCGATTCAACCACCACCTTCACTCCATCACCACTCCCTCCATTTTTGATTCCGTGCCACCCCTTCCTGGTAGTCTAGTCACCACAAGACGCCGCCGCCATCGCAATCAGAGGAGCCAGCAGCAGCGCTTCCCCTGTTTTCGCTGAGAGAAGAAGAAAGGAAGGAGGAGCCTTCCGTCGAGCCGACGCCACCCGTGACCACCTTTCTGAGTTTCCCTCACCTTCAGGGGTTGAAGAAGACGAAGGAGGAGCCTCGTCGTTCGTTGGAGCCCCAAAACAAGCCGAGACCCGTTCTGTTTTCCTGTTTAGGTTTGTTGCATTTTATGTGCGTTTTCGTGTTCAATCCCTTCGACAACCCCTGCTCACTCATATCTTTCTTCCTCCTAGGCTCCCCGCACCTCCCTCGAAAGCTCCCTCCGTCAGAAGCGCCGCCTTGAAGTCGAAGTTCCCCTCGGGGCCGCTGTAAATTCTTCTCTTCTCCCCTGCTTTTCCTTGGGTTGTTTCTTCGAATTGAGGTGGGTATTGGTCAGAATTTCTAGTCGGTCCCGTGGGTGAAGTTTGGAGCCGAATGGAACCCCCTACCCTGAGTTCTCTCCTTCTATTCCCTTCGTCTTTTGTCCGTCATCTTGTTCTGTCTCTGTCCAAGGAAGGAGACGACCTCTTTTTCTTTCTTTGGCTTGGACTTGGATTTAGGCTTGACCAGGATTTGGATATGGGTTATATCATTTTGGTTATGGATTTCAGTTGGGGAGGGAATGGTAACCGGGTCTTTTTTTCTCTCTTTCCAAATGGGCTCGGGTTGGGGCTTGAAATCCGGGAAAGGGTTGGGCCTGATGGGTTTTATTCTTCTTTGTATTATCATGTCTTATAATGTGTGTTTTGGATGATTATATATATACTAGTGTAATACCCGTGCCTTTAAGGCACGGGATTTTGATTCATTTCAAATTGAACATCATTCTATATATCTATATAATACTATACTGTACTAATATATACTTGTTTACAACAAAAATAATATGTATAAAATATTTTTTTTAATTTATAAATTAGTTGGAAAGAGATACAATATAATTTTTTAAATGATTGAATAAGGTAAGGTAGTAATAAAACTCAAATACACCACCTATTATAATTTGAAATACACATATAATTATTATCATTAGGATAAAACTAAAAAGGAAAATATAAACTATCATATAATGATTTAAAAAAAATCATAAGCACATGATTGTGCGAATATTTTTGAAGTTATGTAGATATACATAACTTATTCATTATTTTCATGAGAAAGATGGCTAGAAAAGAGAGAAATAAATAGAGAAAATAAAGGTAAGATGGTAAAAAAAAAGTGATCTAAGGCGTCTCATCTAAGATGCAAAAAAGTAATGTTTCTAAGTCTTAATTAACTTTTAAAATAAGTAAATTGTAAAAAAAAAAAAACTTTTTTGGCTCTAATTGATTTTTATAATTATCTTTTGAAATCAAATATTCACAAATTAGTTATTTTTACTAACTTTTAAAAAAAATTTGCAGGTCTTAAAGTATTAAAATTATAATAAGGGGCATCTAGGGTGTATAAAATAAATATAGATGTAAAATATTCATTTTGGGGATAAATATTTTTTTTCTTCGAAATCTGAAGCCAAACACCCAAATTAATCATAAAAGAGTGTTTATTTATTTATTTTTAAATGATAATATATTCAAATTTCACATTTTCTTTTCTCAAAATTCTTCAATTTTTGTTTGTAGATCTTATATGTTATTCTTTGTATTCCAAATAATCATTTAAGATGTTTAAAATAAATGTAATTTGTCTCTCAAAAATCTTTTGTTAAAAATTTATATAGATATCATGTAGAATGTGAGTAAGTATAGATTTAAAATATTCATTTTGGATAATTATTTTCCTCAAATTTTGAAGGTTAACCGGTGCAAAAATAATTTCTTCTTAAAATAAATAATGTTTTGCTTCGATCTCCAAAAATATTTAAAAAAATTCAATAAAAATTTAAGATGTCTATATTGTATAATAAATGTAAATTTTAAAAAGAAATATATAACATTATTGATATGAATGGAATGTATAAAGAAATTCATGATATTAATGAAATAATGATATAAAAGACCAAATAGAATGATAATATCCAAAATTATGGTACGACGTATCAATGTACATAGTCTTTTCTATGAAAAAAATAAAAAAATATTTAAAATTGATCAAAAATTGATATAAGCATATCAATTTAAATAATCTTCGTATGAAAAATAGGAAATAAATATATGCAAATAGGAAACAAATAATTTCAGCAATAATATTGACCAATAAGAAAATACCATTTGAATAAAAAAATCAACTTTAATTGTGGGCGTGACACGTCAGTAAAATGATAGCAGAATTAGTAATATTAATAGAAGATTAATAGATGTTATGTTATATGATGGTATTTATTCATTATTATTATAATTAATATTATCATGATAAATTTGATTTTTATGAAAATAAAATTATGAAATTGTTTTATATTACGAAATTATTTTAAAAGTGTTATTATTGGAATAAATATTGTGTAATGATTTAAACTAGTTATTTTCCCGAACCTTTTTCGGGTTTTTTTCATAATATTTTCGGTCAAACTTGATGTATTAAATAAAATATTTGACACGTTAAATTTCTACTAATATATTGTCCATACTTCTTGTCACGTTGTTATATAAAGTTTATTTTCTTGAGATGATTGATACTTCACATAACATGAGATTCGTCTTGATATATTAATGAGTTTTCTTTTCCGTATTAAGGTGGTACTTCCTAAGATTCTTTTCCCAACTCATCCTGTTGTCGTCATCAAATATCATAAAAAAATACTTAGTCCCACCTACAGATTCTGTTTGCATTGGCCCACACAAGTCTGAATGCATCAACTCAAGACACTGAGTTGCTCTCCAAGCTGATCCACTTGAAAATGACCCTCTCAGTTGCTTCCCATACACACAACCTTCACAAAACTCTAGCTCACCAATTTTAGGCAAGCCCTGAACTATTTCATTGGCACTTAACATCTTCAAACTTTGCATGTTCAAGTGTCCATACCTCTGATGCCAAAGCTCAGACTCTTCTACTCCTTTAGCTGCCATGGCCTTGCTCACATCAGAAGCTAAGTTAATAGGAAACATCCTATTTGCATTCATTGATACACTCACCACAATGTGACCGGTTTTCTTCCCCCTAATCACACAAGTATCATCATCAAAAAGCAAAGAAAATCCACTTTGCTGCAACTGACCAGCACTTAGCAAATTGTGAGCTAACCCAGGCACAAACTGCACATCACACAATGCCTTTTCTCCACCTTGAACACTGGCAATTGTTACATTATCCTTCCCTTCAACTTGCAACACTTTATCATCTCAAAACCTTACCTTGCTTCTCTTGGTTTCATCAAGCTCCTTGAATATCTTTCTTGAGCTTGACATGTGGTTTGAGCAACCACTGTCCAAGTACCAAATGGCAGACACATTCTCTTCAGTAGTGGTAAGAGCCATGAACAACTTCTCTTCTTTGTCTGTATTTTCTGAGAAGTTTTCCCCTTTGCTCTCATTTTCTTGCTTGTCTCAGCACTGAGCCTCCTTATGCCCATATCTCTTGCAATAGTAAGAGCATCAGCAAACATGGGGTTACCTCTTCCCCTTTTTTATTTTCACTCTCTTATCATCATTTGACACTTCATTTATTTTTTTCTTTAAATAATTTTGTACTTTTTCTACCTCTTACTAAGAGGTTTACCTTACAACCATGGGGTAACCTTGTTCCATTACTTTTTTCATCTCATTAGTTTTATTTATAAATAAAATTAAAAAGTGCTTGATATTAATATTTTTTTATTACATTAGATGAAAAATAAAAATAATAATAACATTGTATTATAAGCAAATAACAAAAATAATTACATTAATGTATGAGAATGGAATATGAAAAAGAAGTGCAAACAATATAATAGGTCAAAATAAGTATATATAGGAAAAAATTATACTCAAATTATGGAGAAAAATAAAATAAAATTAATGGTATAATTATTATTTTCAAATAATAATAATAAATATATATTATAAATACATTTGAATAATTAATATATCAAATAAATATAGTAATAAAATGGTGGGGGCCACTTGTGGTGGAAGAGGTTACCTTAGTGGGAAGGGGTAACCCCTTCCAACCTCTTCCCTTAAGGTTTGGCTTGCAACAATGAGTTTACTTTTTAAGACCTATAAGGTAAGTAAAACCATGGTTGCTCATGGTCTAACACTTAATGTTAATCCTGTAGGATCTTGAATCACTGTGATTTCCCCTGAAAGATTCCTTCCACTGCTCTCTCCCAGTATCACTTCCCAGACCTCTTCCTTGACCACTAGAAGATCCTCTTCCTTGACCTCTACCACCACGACCTCTATAACTGCCTCTGTGACCACCTCTACCTCTATGGCCACCTCTGTAATCTCCTCTACTTGAAGAACCTTCACCCTTGTTCCTTGAACTGTCATTCTTTACTTGAAGCAGCTTTTCTTCCTTGACCTCACTGCTCCTACTCAACCTTTCTTCATGTGCATGAAGAGAGCTTGTTAGCTCTTCAAACCTGTAAACTGCTAAGTCCTTAGACTCTTCTATAGAAGCTACTACATGGTCAAATTTTTTTTATGAAACTCCTCAACACTTTACTTACAATCTTCTCATTATTGACCTCCTCACCATAAGTTCTCATATGGTTTACAATCCCTGTGACCCTAGACAAATAGGCCTGCACAGTTTCCTTGTCCTACATCACCAATGTTTCAAAATCTCTTCTAAGAGATTGAAGCTTCACAGTGATAACCCTTCTATCACCCATATACTCTTGCTTCAACACTTCCCAAGCATCGTGTGCTGTCTGAGAGGCTGCTATCCTTGGGAACACTTCATCATCCAAGGTTGATTGTATCATGAACAAGGCCTTGGAGTCCTTCTTCCTCTTCTCTCTCAACTGCTGATCTGGCTCACCATCAGCAGTGTCCTCAAATCCTTGATCCACCAAGTTCCAAACCTCCTGAGACTTGAAGAGGGTTGTCATCTTCAAGCTCCAAAAGTCGCAATTCACTCCTTTGAACATAGGCAATTGAGGATTGCCAACATTACCACTCCCATTGTTCTGCATTTTCGAACAACAGATCACTCAACTTGTGTTTCCCTGTGTTTAGTCTCACTACACTCAACCCAGAACATAAACCCAGCAAGAGCATTGCTCTTAGCTCTGATACCAACTGTTGGAACACGACCTATGGATCACACAACACAGACACAAACAGATTCGAGGACAAGAACACAAGGAAGAATACACAATGCACACATTTGACAGTTTTCGACAAAAGCCTTACACCTTTGATTAATTCCACACACCCTACTAAAACCATTACAAAACATAAGTAACTGCATAAAACTGACACTACAATCCACTTCCCCACTAACACATGACCTAGGAAGTGATTCAAAACAAAGAAACTGACTTTAACTGACATTCTAACATTTACTGTCATTCGATATCGACTAACTAAGTCGATTTCAACAAAACACAAACCAGACTTAGCTTGAGCTGTTGCTGTCATTCGATTTCGACTAACCAAGTCGATATCGACTAAACCCAAAACACTAAACCAAAACAGAACCGGCCAGCTTGCTTGAACCTTGGATTAGCAACTAACTTTTAACATTGAAGAGGAGATGAATAGTAACTTGGGGGACGATTTCGGTTTTAGATTAAAAAGGGGTTGTTCGGTTCATTTTCTTTTAAATCAAAATCGGCTCGTGTTGGGCATTTAGAAATCAGACTAAAAAGGGGAGATATGGGCCTATTTTGTGGGCCTAATTTTCATAAAGCTAAATCCACATGATTTGGGCATGTTTAACAAAAGGATGATTTTTGGACTTTTCTATGCATTTATCATTGAGTATTGTCATGATTATTTATTTTCAAGGCCGATTATATACATGTTTATTGCTTGATAAGTTCAAATGATAGGCAACCTTTTAACCACATATTTATCCATGTCTACCTAATGTTATATCTTGCTTTGAAGCCAATTTGAGCCTTTAGCGTTTTTGTTGATAGGTCCACAAAATTATTATTCCTAGCCTATGATGAGTCTTTCCCTTATTCCGGGGGAATTGAGATTTTGAGCGAGTTATGAAATCTATTTTGGAGATTGAGGAGAAGGAAGCTAAAGTGTGATGTTATGGTTTATGGTTTTGAGAAGATGTATTGTTATGTGCTTATTTAGTCCCTCATTCTTATGCATTTGATTTTCATGTATTTTGGCTCAAGAAAAAAAATAAAAAACTTGGACCTAGGGATGATAAAATTCACCAAAGGGTAAAAGTAAGTTAAAAAAATTCCGAAAAAATAAAATAAAATAAAAGAGTCATTTATCTGATTTTTGCATGATGATGGTTATGAGATATATTGGTTGGGTGTTGAGATTGCATGATATGTAAGATGATGAGATTTGAGATGTGATTTGATGATTTTTGGAGTTATTTTGAAGATATTGAGAGATGTTGTGAATTTGTGAGCTTGATTTATTGAGTTGGTTTAGGTTATGTTGGGAGTGTTGAAATCTTGTTTTCCCGGAATTTATTGCACCACATGAGAAAATAAAATTCATTGCCCTTATGTTTCTACCAAGCCCCATTACAACCTCGCCGAATGGAATCTTCTACGATGGTTTCCATTGAGCGAAAGTCCTCTTGATGTCCTTATTTTTGCATTGACGTATCCAGTGGAGATTTTGTGATATAAATGTCAATATTTGAGTTGATGCTTGTATATGGAATTGAGGTGAGTGTGTGCTTAAAGCCTAAACACATGAGAGTGAGAGATACACATTTTATCCTTGGTAAGGTTGATTTTTGAGAATGCAAGCAACTTGATCCTATATATACATGTTATGACGTTTATATGTTTGATTATATTTTCATTATTGATTATGTTGCTTTTGATGAGTAAAGTTGTGAAAGATTTCCTGTGGGATGCGTAGATGATGTTTTTCCTTATGGTTGTTTGAGGACATGCAAGAGTTAAGTGTGGGGGGATTTGATAATGCATATTTCATATAGACATTATAGGTGTTTCTTATTGTGATTAGGTAGTGGTTTTGCTATTGTTTGAGTCTTGTTCCGTTTATTACTTGTTTGATTAGGTAGTGGTTTCTTATTGTTTGATTAGGTAGGATTTGAAGTTATCGAATGACCTCGCTTTTGGATGTTTTCTCGTATTGGAGAAGGTTTGGAAATGTGTTAACTTTCTCTTGGCTTTGGAAATTATTTGAAACTCGATTTCTGCGTGTATGAGTGGTAGTATGGTAACTTATTGTAATCTATGTTATTATAGGTGATTGCTGATTGCTGGATTCCGCTTTCGATATCTTTTAATGTTCGACATTTTCAAGTAAGTTCCTTTATGGACTTACTCGGACTGAAGAGAGAAAAACATCCCGCTTGTGATCATATGACATACTAGGTGTTGCATAAGCATTGAAGCATGTCATGTAGTATCATGCTAGGGTTGCACACTTGAATGAGCATTCGGTTACTTTGTGCGTTTTAGAAACAGAACGGCCATGTTATCTGTGAGTCCTAGAGTCGTTGCTAGGGTGATAGGATAGTCCAGCACCATCGGGTTTGTCCTGAGTTGGTATTGTCAATACATGAGACAAGCTTGATTGTTTTATGAGCACGATGATGATATGATGATTGATGATGATGATGATATGATTGATTGATGCGCACACATATCATGAGATTGCTAAGCTATAGCACCATGTTGGCCAGGCTCCGCCCTAACGGGAAGGGGGCTGGAGGTATGAGAGGGAGATGCCACTTGGCATTCTTTGGGTGCCTTTACTGTTCTTCTGCATCTATATTATATCCTGATAAGCATGACTTGCGTGTTTAAATTCCATACTGCATTAGAAGCATCTTTATTATAGGTATAATGTATGTGTATGCATGTTTGCGAGACCCATAATGCAATAGGGCCTCAGTCTGATACTGCCCCGCATATGCTTTTTAGGTATGTGTTGTAGATAGACTTGCTCTATGCTTCTATGGCGTGGGAAATCTCATGGGCGATTGCAAAAGGTCTAATCCCGCTAATTTGGCTTAATAATTTTCGATAATATGTTTAGTAGCATTTCTTCTATGGGCTGATTTGCATAACTAGACCAAAAAAAAATGTTTGCATAACTAGACTAGTACATTGTTTTTTGGCTAAGGGTAGAAAGTAGTCTAATTTTGCAAATAAAATGGGCAACCGGATGGGGGAGTTGCAGGGGAAGGGGAGGGACATTGTAGCTACAATGTAGCTGTCAATGACATGTGGCACCAAAAGGCATCATCCGTTCATTTCAGAAAACTGTACACTGCCCATCTTACCAATAGAATGAATTGGTCCTACCAATAGGCTAAACCTGTCTTTCCATACTTGGAGATATTTTGGAGAGAATCTGGAGGGGATTCACTGTAGTTGATTTGGCGTGCTGTCAGTGCAGTTTTGGCGCCAAAACAGGGTTCCTCCTTTGGGGAAATAGGGGAGCATTTATGAGGGAAAAATGCAATGATTACATTGATGGGTGTCCCCCAAGAACATATATAAGCTTGAGAGAAGGATCTGAAACACCATAACATGCTCTGCAAAAAGTGAGGCAGAGTAGGAGAGAAGCGGAAAGGACGGGGAAAAATTTGCCCGTTCATCCCAGGAAACGATATAGTCCCCATCCTACCAATAGAATATTTTCGTCCTACCAATAGTGTACAACTGTCCTTTCATATTTGAAAAAGTGCAAGAAGTTTGTCCGGTGGCAGTGGCAACGATGGGTAAGTGATCTTGTACAAATATTCTCGTCCTATGTTGATTCCAAAATTTTCAAAAAATGTTATATGGAAATGAAATTGATGCTACAAGTCTATGCTCACTGTTGACTACCTCGTAACTCATCAAATACTTGGTCTTTACTATTACGATGATAAATAGTCTATTAGCTCAATTGGTAGAGCGTTGTGTTTGCACACAGAGATGTGAGTTCGACTCTCACATAGGCTAATACGGAGTGTGTGTTCATAAGTCTCCGATATATTGTGTTGTGGTAAAGCCAATTATGCATTTACATATTTCTAATAGTATAAATATATCTTACCATTAGTGGGCATCTATCTTACCATTAGTGTTAAGTTATACATGAATTACTGAGTTTCCATTCTAATTCTACCAATATCGTTGTTTTCTCCTACCATTAGTTTTCATCGATCCTACCATTTTTGTGCATCTATCCTACCAATTTAAATAGCTTTCAAGGAAAATAAAGCTAGAAACCGTAGCAAATTATGTTCCACATTTTTCAGAAAAAACAACCAAGGGTAGAGGGTTTTCAGTCTATAATAGAAGATGAAGGAAACTTAAGTAACATTATATCCAAGGGTAGAGGCTCTAATTCAGTCATTCTAACATTGAATTAGATTGGATTCATGCATTTTAATTGATAGAAATTGGATTGAGATTGGGATTTATGGATTGGGATTTATGGATTGGTAATTGAGATTGAGATTAGGGTCAATTCACGCCTCAATGATTACTAGTCTGGGATTTGTGGATTGGTCAATATTAATTCTACTTCTTTGCCAATAGTACAAATATATCTTACCATTTGTGTACATCTATCCTACCATTAGTGTCAAGTTATACAGTTAGGAATTTCGGTGATTACATTTTTATCATACCAATATCGTATATTTATCCTACCAGGTTCACATATTTGTCCTACCACTAGTCTATATATTTCCTACCAAGTTCATAATTTTTTCAGAGATATTCATAATTCATAAATTTGTCGTACCAGATTCACAAATTTATCCTGCCGTTAGTGTATATATTTCCTACCATGTTCAATCGTATAAGTCCATAGCGATATGAACGCATACTCCGTATTAGCCTATGTGAGAGTCGATCTCACATCTTTGTGTGCAAACACAACGCTCTACCAATTGAGGTAATAGGCTATTTTACTTCGGATATTGGATCCATATGATAATCAGTATAAAATCTTCAACTCTGTCTGTTTCTGATTTATTCCTCTTATAGTAGTCTTTATATGAGCTAAGATCCTTGTTGCATTCATGGACTTGGCAGACAGGTGATTGTGTGCATGGACTCGTCAATCGTGATCTCTTTGTAGGCACAAGCATACTTGAGATTACAGGATGCAACGTTACTCACACCATCGGGATCACACCCTATCCATGCTTCGCATCAACTACTATGCTGAACTCTTTAAGACTTTCTTCTGAAGGGACCTCAAGTGTAGCTCCGGCGTGGTCCTTACTTGCCTTAATTTTTGCAATCACACGAGGCATGTTACTCAGTAAAAAGAGGTTCACCGATTACTCTTATAATGATATCTCAAGAAACCCAACAGAATAAAAAGTGGTTCTCTACCCCAACCAACAAAATCAAATGCATGAGTATCCAACCAGAAAGCTAATTTACCAAGTAAGGATTTTTTGTAATTATGACAATCAAGAAAGCTTTGAAAAGATATAAACATAATTTACCATATATGATCGCAAGTAAGGTTTTATCCCTGAACAAGGTATTGCAAATCATGCAAGTGCATCACTAAGTTGATGCTCAATCCAAAGGATGCAGAAAGAACTTGACATTTTAGAATCTACAATCATGGGTGTATAGAATCTATGTACATTATGTTCTTAAAAGTTAGTATCAGTAGCAACTGAAGATTCAGATAGCAAAAAACTCAGACAGAAGTTTCTGATTTATATTGTAAGAATGCAAGGGTGTTTGAATATAGACGAACACAGTTGCTCCTAATGAACCGACATCCCTTAGAATATTTGGAGCAGTTATCGTCCAGTGTATTATAATTACAATGGCCTTATCAATTAGATATCGAATCCTACAAAGACCCCAAATTTTCGGAACCCTAAACCCTAAATTTTCAAATTCGAAACATTCAAGCAACAATTGACTCCATTTCATACCCTAGTGATTACATCTAATAAATATGAACACATAAAAGAGAAAATTCGATACGAAATTGGAGCTAATCGACATACTTTGATTGGATTCGCAAAACTAACATGTTCAGAAGTGTCACAACCTTCGCCAACTTCTAAGTGTTGTCGTCCTCCGCCGCCGCCAGGATCGAAGCCTTCGCCGCCGTCCAGAGCTTCCGCCGCCCCCGTCGCCGCCGGCATCCGCACCTTCTTCTTCCTTTGTTCGCTTTTCGCACCTTCACCTTTGTTCGCCCCTCCCTGTCGCGACGCTGCTTGTTGAGGCACTTAGCGTGACCTAGAATCCGGAACTCCTCCGCGTCCTCCCCATCTTCATCATTGGCGTCGTCTTTCTCCTCGGGATCCTTGTTGAGCTCGAGGAGAGGGCCTCTCTCATCGAAGCCGTTCTCAACCCTGGAATTCTGCGTGGACTGCTGTGAGGGATCGACGAATTCTTGCACAATCGGGAGTCGATCTGGAACGAGATCGATTCGTCGTTCATCTGCGGGGCCCTAATCGTGTTCTCTAATGGTACTCACCCATGATTTGGCTCGGAGGAGGCAGCGATGGATCTGAGTTCTAGCCTCTCTCATCTTTTCTCTTCTCAGGTCACCTCCTACAACCGGTAATGAATAGTTCCAAATCACCGGTATTTTTTTTACTTGGGGTAGAGGGGTCATTTCGGCCCATTTTTTGGCCCGCTAGTCTAGTTTTGCAAATAGGCCCGATTTATGGTCTATTTAGTAGCATTTCCTCTATGTTTTATAGTTTTGTTTTGACCCGGCCTCGCCGTCGCAAGTTGTACTTTGAATTCCGCTCTCGAATTTCCTTTCTAAATCAATTTCCATGACATAGTCATTAGGACAGGTATTAATTCTTTGAGGTTTGAAACCTCGACCCGTACCTGAATTGCAAGTCCGAGCGAAGGTATCCAACCTTTGAAACGTAACCCGGTGTGGCTTAATTAGCCTTCGTTTTCACATAACTTCTTCCTTCGATCTCAACTTTCTACACAAATCCGCCCGGCTCGGCCATGCTCAGGTCTAACCAAGCTGTTGTGGGTAGAAATTGAACCCATTCAACAACTTAATTTTGGATTTGCAAAATAAATAAAGTCAATAGATAAATCTCACCCAAAAAAAGTTGCCTTAAATGTTCAATTAAGCTGGATGACAATTGAAAGACAAGGTGGCAGGTAAGACTCCAACGACAGGACGAGCACGAGGAATTCTGTTAAATAACGGTGGTTCATACGATGTGGGGACTACGCACGCCCAAGCGCAACACACGTCAACCAAGCCGAGCACACAAACCGAGTGGGATTTCATCCTAAAATCAGTTGGGGTTAGAAGGAGTAACCCACCCACTTATCTAAAAGGTTTGGATTCACTTTATAATGAATTTGAGATCTGTCCTAACTCATATTCTCAACACACACCCCTCAAGTGCAATTGTCTGACCTCGGGTGAAATGCCACTCGAACCCAAAGCTAGTTGGTTCTCCCCGAAATGCGTTGAGGCACAGCAGTTGACTGGACATCTAGGGGTAAAGCACTGTTTCGATGCGGGCCGCGAGAGCGGTACCAAATTGAGGCAAACTCTGAATACTAGATATGAGTTCCAAAAGGGGTCAAGGTCGGCCAGTGAGACGATGGGGGATAAGCTTCATCGTCGAGAGGAAAACAACCCAGATCACCAGCTAAGGCCCCTAAATGATCGTTCAGTGATAAGGGAGGTAGGGGTGCAGAGACAGCCAATTTGAGATCTATCCTAACTCATATTCTCAACACACACCCCTCAAGTGCAACTGTCTAGCCTCGCTTTATTGCGAGTTGCACTTCACGACTCAATGCCTTAACCCCGCCCAGCCAACTAGATCGGGAACCAAACCACACCGCACCCAGCCGAACCCTGCTCTGATACCATATTAAATAATAGTGGATCATACGACGTAGGGGGTCACACACGTCCAAGTGTAACACGCGCCAACCAAGCCGAACACACAAGTCAAGTGGGGTTCCATCCTAAAACCAGAGTAGCTCACCCATTTATATACAAGGCTTAGATTTATAAAACGTGGGATCTATCCCAACTCATATTATCAACAAATTCCATGGCTAGACTTTTTTTTTATTAATTTTAAATATAATTTTATATCTATTAAAACTATTTTTTTTTATAAAAAAAATGCATATTTTAACTTCACAAAAATTGTGATATGAATATGAGATGGGAGTAGAAAGATAAGTATTAACGAATGGAATATTGTTTTATTCACTAAATTGTGACAGTCGGTTGATTCTAACTTCTAAGTCAAATATTATCAAAAAAAAAAAACTTCTAAGTCAAATATCTTGACGATTATCAAGTGTTTGCATGCATTAAAAATTTAAAACTCTTGTTGATCGATTTGTGACAGCCGCTGTTTGGGGTCCTCGACTCGAGTACTATCTTCATTCATATCGATCACGTGTTTGGGGTACTCAAGCAGCCGCTAATGGCTAAAATAAATAAATAAATATATATATATATATATATGGGGTACTCAAGCAGCCGCTAATGGCTAAAATAAATAAATAAATAAAAAAAAATATATATATATATATATATATATATATATATATATATAGGGTAGGGTTCAAGTGAGAATAGTATATACCGGTAAGAAGGATCCTCATTGGTGGAGACGGGTTTATTTTTTTTAATAAAAAAAGAACTCTCACGCGCTTTCATTTTAAGTAAATATCACACCGTCTTCCTCCCATGCCTCCTGTTGTTGAAATCTAAACCTTGCGCCTCCCCCGATGCAGCACCAGCGACATCGATTGTTGGAATCCGTCACTCGAATTCGGCTTCGGTTGCTTCGACGTCCTCTGTCGGTGATTTCTTCCTCCGGTTGTTGGAATCCGGAACCCTTCTCTCGTCACTTCGCTCCTCGATCGACGATGGTGTACACGACGACGTCCTCCGCCGGTGCTATCTTCCTCCACCTACCGCCCTTCCCCGCCCTTCTCGGTTCAGATCTAGAACCTCGGAGCCCATGGCTTCTCTCGCCCAATTCAATTCACGAATATCGCCGAAGTGCAGCAGCGTCGTCGCCACCATGGTGGGCACGGCAATGGAGATAGACAGTGCATACTTATCTGTACATGGATGAATGAATTAAATTTGAAAAAAAAAGTTCCTTCAAAGCTCAATTGCAGTAACTTTGAAAAAAAATTAAATTTTTGTTTGAGAATGAATGAATTGAAATGAATATAATATCATTCAATTACTAAACAATTTTAACAAAAAAAAAACTGTAAAATCTAGGTTCAGTGACTTATTAGAGGTTGGTTCAGTGACTAAATAGAGGTTGGTTCAGTGACTAAATAGGGATTGGTTCAGTAACTAAATAGGTTGGTTCAGTGACTAAATAGAGGTTGGTTCAATCACTCAATAGATGGTGGTTCAGTGACCGAATAGAGAGTGGTTAAGCGACCGAATAAAGAGTGGTTCAGTGAACGAATAGAGAGTGGTTCAGTGACTCAATAGAGGGCGGTTCATAATTTTATAGTAAATGGTTCAACACATATATAAAGAGTGGTTCAGTGACTAAATAGTGGTTGGTTCAGTGACTAAATTGGTTGGTTCAGTGACTAAAGAGTGGTTGGTTTAGTGACTAAATAGGTTGGTTCAGTGACTAAATAGAGGTTGATTCAGTGACTAAATAGGTTGGTTCAATGACTAAATAGAGATTGGTTCAGTGACTAAATAGAGGTTGGTTCCGTGGCTAAATAGAGGTTGGTTCAGTGTCTAAATAGAGGTTGGTTCACTTACTAAATAGGGGTTGGTTCAGTGACTAAATATATATTGGTTTATGAATTAAATAGAAGTGGTTCGTCAATTTTATAGTAAATGGTTCGGCACATACCTAGAGAGTGGTTTAGTGAATAAATATATAATGATTCATAAATTAAGTAGAAGTGGTTCATCAATTTTATACTAATTTGTTAACACATATAAATTGAGAGTGATTCAAGAAATAAAGAGTAGTGAAATATTTGATTTAATTTATTTACGATCATTTTTTAAAATAAAAATAATTGTAAAACAAAATATTTTTTAAGGTGAAATAGGTACTTTACATGTTTATTACGGTATAATTAAATAAATTATATATATGATAATAGTTTATTTACGATTAGAAAAAATATAAATTAAAAGTAATAATTTAGCAAGTAGATTCCTTTAATAAAAGGATTAAAATAAAGTAAATATGCATTAAAGACAAGAAAGTTATGTTGGTACAATGGTTAGAGGTTTGGGTGGGGAAGGGATAGGTTTTGGGTTCAATTCCCAAATATAACAAATGTTCGATTTTGGGAGCATTTGCTGGGAGCGTGTCACACACGCGCCACATGCGAGTGGGGGACGATTTGGGGCACTTGGCGGGAGTTTTTGGCAGGGGAATTTTGTGCGCTGGCGGGATTTTTTTCCCATTAATTTAATATATGTGGACCAATCAAATTGCTTCTTTCCTTCTCACTTTTGGTGACCTTTGCACCCGAACCCAACCCTATATATATATATATATATATATATATATATATATATATATATATATATATATATATATATATATATATATATATATATATATATATATATATATATATATATATATATAGGACGGATTAAATGTTTACAAGCCTTATTGTGTTTTGTGTTAACAAATCTTAACCGTTGATCCAAGCAAAATGGAAGGTCACGATTAATTCTTAATTTTAATTATTTCTATTTAAATCTCAACACTTTCACTTTTTTATTTGTTTTACTTAGACCTGTCAAAACACAACCCGACCCGGTGATCCGACCCGACCGACCCGAAAAATTTCCGACCCGAACTCGGAAATTTTGACCCGATTTTTTTTCAACCCGAACCCAAAAAACCCGAAATTTTTCGGATAATCTGGGTTTCGACCCGGTGACCCGATCGACCCGGTAATTTTGACCCGATTTACCCGGTGACTTGATTGACCCGGTTGATTTATAATTATATATAATTAAATTTTTTTATATATAATTAAAATTTATCACAAAATTATCAAATTGTGATTTTTTTTAATTTAAAAAAGAATAAATTGACAAACCCGAAATCGATCCGAAATGACCCGAAACCCAGTCAAACCCGGGTTTGAGTCAACCCGAAAAACCCGAAACCCGTTTTACCCGATACCCGTTTTACCCAAAACCCATTTTACTCGAAACCCGAAGTGACCCGACCCGAACCCGACCCGAATGACCCGTTTGACAGGTCTAGTTTTACTATATCACTAGCTCAGTATCCGCACCTTGTGCGGTTCTTTTTAAATATTAATATATTTGATATTAAAACTGTATAAAAGCTATTTATAATTTAACTTTATTTTATACCTACCATACCATTATAATTTATACATCACTAAAAAATATTAAAACAAACAACATTGATATTGTAAAAATAGATATGATTTTATTTTGATTTTATCCTGAATATCTAAACCAACCAACAACCAATATCTCAACTTATTTCGAAATTATATGGAATCAAAAGAAAATCCAAAATTAAATAAAAAATATAAATAGGATTGATGAAATTCTAGAGCGTCACCTAGGATCGAAAACGGAGAGAGTGCCACGTGTCTCATAAAATTCTTCTTTAGGATTATTAAATTAATTAATTAATAGATATTGAAGTTAGTATAAATGTAACGGCCCATAATTATGATTTCCGGGTTACGTTTCAAGGGATAAAACCCCTTGTTCGGATCTTGCAATCCAGGTACGAGTCGAGGTTTCAAACTCATTTAAGATTAGTAGAAAGAGGGATTTCAAACCCTAAAAACCTCGAAGAGTCATTGGGTACCCTTAACCTGTCCTAAGACTATGTCGTGGAATCCATTTCAAACGAAAGTAAAGCGGAAGCAAGGTAAAGATACAAAGCGCCACGGCAGAGCCGGGTCAAAACCAAAACATAAGTGGATGATTATCATTTATAATGAGTTAGAGATTTAGCCAGGTTCTTCGATTCGCAAAAAAATTGAACCCCGTCATATAGACATCGAGCAATCAAAATCTGCAAAAAATACCTTAAAAAAAAAGAACGGGGAAAGGAGTCAGATCGAGCCACTCATGCGGGACCGGCAGTCCTCGCTGAGGCCACATAGTATGTGCTATACCTAATAAAGATGCTCTAATGCAGTACGAAGGTCAAACACACTAGCATGCTCCTGGTTATAATGTGTAAAAATACTATAAAGGGCCCAAGACAATGCCAAGTGACATATCCCTCTCCTACCTCCACCCCCTTCCGATAGGGCGGAGACTGGCCAGCTCGTGAATGCATTCCATCATAATCGGGCGGCATGCATGCCTAACCCGCTCCACAATAAAGCCCCCAGGCATCTCATAATACCAGGAAGTTCATGACTCGACTGACTCAGGGTACCCGATGAGGCTGGGCTACCCTATGACCCTAGCAAAGACTCTAGGACTATCACAGATAACGACCGTTCTGTTTCAAACGCATAAAGTATGCAGATGCTCATTCAATTAGTGCAACCTAAACAGGATACTACATGGCATGCTTTTATGCATACGCAACACCTAACAAAAAATGCAACAACAGTCATGAATGTCCAACCTAAGTAAGCCCCCTAGGGAACTTACCTGAAGATGCAGAACAACAAGATAACAAGCAAGGGTCCAAATGCAAGTCCAAAGCAATCCAAAAGCAGTACACACCTATCATCAAGTCATTTCCATAAGCTACCGGTCCATCATTCATACACACGAATTCCACGTTCTCAACATGCTCAAAACCAACCGATAGTAAAACCATTTTCCAAAACCTTTCCGATACGATCAACATCAACCAAAATCATTTACCTCCAATCAAACCCATTGATAAAATCGTACCAACCATATTTCCAACTCATTTTCCAAAACCAACATCATCAAACCAAGACAAAGAATCCCGACATTAAACATTTAACCTTAAAACCAATACCTCAAAATCATACTTGTCCAAATCAAGAGGAAGTATCAAAGTTCTAAGTTAACCCAAAATCTTGTTTTATCAAAATATTCCGGCATGTTTCTTATTTCAAAATCATTATATAAATAAATCCCAACATTTAATCACCAAAATAATCCTATTTTCACAAACCATGTTTATAAATCACAACCAATAAATTGCTTTAAATTTTTCTAATCACATATTAAAACATCATAAAATACATACTCGTAATAATTTCACTTTTAAAACCATTTCTACGATCTCACATTAAACATATTATCCTATTTTCCAATGATACTAACCTTTTTTTAAGCACTTTTATAATAAATAATAATCTTCAGAAATACATTAATCCAAAATCAGAAATACTTATGGAATAGTGATTTAATAATCTAACAATAATCAAATATAAATCTCAACATATAACATAACTTATAATATATAACATAGCAACATAACTTAATAATCTCACAACACAAACACTCACAACCCCAAGGCCCAACTGAAAAGGAAGCCCGGATCCGGACTGAAGCCCATCAGAACGAAGGAGCAAGACCCGCCCCAAGAAGAAGCCCCAAACCCGGAATTGAAAGAAAACCCGGATCCAGACCAACATACCCAAGCCCAGTCCAAAAGAAAAGAAAAGAGGCTCATCCTCAACCTCAGAAATAGAACAAGGCACTGGCAACGTCAACGGAAACGGAAGAGAAGGAAGGGAAGAACCCATGCCTCGCCGGCGGCCTCTCGGCCTGGGATTCACTCACTCCGACCGAACCCCAACCCCGAACACACCCACACACACGAATTCAGACGCGAGCAAGAAAGAAGGGAGTAAAGCGAGCTCACTGAGAGAGTTGAATCCTTCGCCGGAATGTTCGCCGGAGGCGCGATTGGCTTCAACGGAGACGGATCCACACTGGGTATGGCCTAGGGCGGAAGAAGAGGTTCAAAAAGGAGGACCTTTAAGGGGTTTTGAGTCGAACGAAACGAAAATCTTACCGACCCTCTTCGAGACGAAATCAGGGGAATGAAGGGGAAGTTTGGTATCGGCGGCAATGCTCCTGGCGGCGGTCGGTTGTTCTGCTGCTTCGAAGAAGGAGAAGTAGAAGCTCGGAGGTGCTGCGTGGTGTTAGTCGAGCTCGGTGGTAAGCGGGGAACTCCGGCTTGGATGCTGCTGGTCTCTCCGGTGGCGACGACGGTTGTGAGAACGGAGAGGAGGCGCTGGTGATGGGGCTACGAACAGCTGGAGAGCAGAGGAGGGCTGGTGGTGATCGGAAATCTCGGACAAAATGGGGCTGTTTGTGGCTCCCTGTGTCTGGGTTTCAAAGAGAGAGGATAGGGTTTGAGGGCTTGTTTGTGGATGGGTCTCCTGAATGGCAAGAGTGAGGGAGTGGTAGGAAGAGAAGGTGCAATACGACAAGGTGCAGCTGAGCTGGCTCATCAGAGGGGAAGGAGTAACAACCTGGCGTGAGAGAGAGAGGGGGGAGAGAGAGAGAGGGGAAAAAAAGGAGAAAAGAAAAGAAAGATTATAATGTGGTTCCAACTCCAAATTTCAAATACCCGGAATATAAACCTTAAACCCGCTAACTAGACCTTATCCCGACACGTTTAAAATACTAAATTTTTTTTAAATCCGAATTTAATAAATGGAAACCGAACATTATTTTTTTCAATTTTCGGTATATAAAAGCAGAGTATAACATATTTTAAAATTTTAATTAATTAATGCTGGAACTTGTTTCGAAAGATTTAGAATAAATACAATAGCTCAAGGACGGAAATTCCAAACCTCCCAAATCTTAGAAATCGGAATGATTATAACTCACTATTTTAATAATTTAATATTATAAAATTTCCCGGTCTTTACATCATCCACCTCTAAAAATAAGCCTCGTCCCCGAGACTAAAATCACTCTAAAACAAGGGGATGAAGTTTTAAATTGGTGAGTCCAAGGATCATGCCATTCATTCTGTAAACATCTCAAAGGGGCCCATATGAGATCCTCATAGCACCCTTGACGTGATCATAACATTCCCAATTGGTGGTAGCAAGAATGTGATATGGGCCCCTATCACACCCTTACTCCGACCTTTCGGTCACATTATAACTCGAAAAGCAATCATAGCGTCTTTACTGGGTCTTAGCAAGCATTCTATATGCGCCCCTATAAAATGCTTGTATCCACTTCGTAAGGCGTTATAATATAAGGCCAGGTGTGAAAATTCTCAAAAGGGATTCTGCAATTGGAAAAGATTGGCCTCAAAATCGTTGAAATTCTCGGTAACGTTTATTCTTTAAAATTTCAAGTAATTTCTTTTCAAACCGCTCAAAATCTTTAAATAAGACGTTTAACCAAGCAACCTTTCACCAAAATAAGTAAAATCCTTTCGATCAAAATTTCGTCAAAATCTTTTAAAATAAAATCAGTTTCTCGCATAACAATCAATCAAATACAGAAGCTCGGAGGTGGAATCATCCACCTCTAAGGGCTAATCCCACATTTTCTTCCTAGTTTCCAGATCATGCAACATTATTCACAACTCAACAAGTACCATAACCAAAAGTCTCATCAACTCTTATATAAGCATAACACCATAAGTTATCTCACACATGGCAAGTCCCACATCATATCATAGTCACAAACCATCACATAACCGTCTACATAAACATAAACATCCCAACAAATCTCACGTACCAAAGAAACAACATGCCTCAACATACTACGAATCATAAGGTATATCTACATCATACTGACGGCAACACAAGTGCATAATCGAATGCTCATCACTCATCACGTAAGCACACATGTCCAGAAATCAACGGGTTAGATGTTATGGGGTTTGTACGCCAGTACACATCAAATCTCACTATCGCATATCGATATTGCAACACAAGCAGAACCGATTCATCACGTTAACATATCAACACAACAAAGTCATGCTATTAAGATTCAGAAAAAGGAAGATCAAGCAATATATAAATCACCAATATGTCAGCATGCTCTGAAAGACATCACCTTAACTCATCACAATATCGAATGACAATCATTTAGAAATCATGCACCATTATCTCATATATACTAATCATGATCATACTTCACGTCATACTCATCATTTACACAACCAATAATCATGCTTGTCAACCATATAGTACACATCATGCTTACTACCACATAGTAAAACATCATGCTTTCACATAATAACACATCATTATCCCATAGTTCATACTCATCATTAATTCATATATCATATCACAACACGTCCTAACATGCTTCTAAACCAATATAACAGGATATCAAAGTATTAATATATCATGGTAACACTTGTCACTACCAATTAGATTTTAATATTGCATATCAACATGTAATTCCATTTCAGGTTCATCATAGTCGTTATCTAACATCACGACAGCAGATATAAATAAATCACAAAATCAGGAAAACTCCTCACATCATACCAATCAAAATAAAACACAATCCCCACTCACCCATCTCCACTCTCAAGCCAAGATTAATCCTCTTCTAAACTCAACAGCACTAACCCCGACAAAATCCCCTGAAGAAATCCCAATTTGTTTCGATACTCCACTCTCACCCCTCATTCCATCAAGCACTCTCACACACCATCCACCTCTAAGAACCCAACTCCTATCTCTAACTTCACACCCGAGAACCTCTCATACTATATCCTCAATACTCTCAAAAGTTATTCCCCACACTTCATATACTACTCAAGACATCACAAGCATCATACCCTGCTAACCACATGGATCTCTCTCTCGCGTCTTACCTCGTAATACCATCGATCATCCTAACCGCCTAGAATTCTTTTACCACTCATCAACCACTCCACAAGAGAACCCTCACTCACAAGTTCAAAGAAGAAGCAATCATAGACATTATTACACATAAGGGTCACATCATATCAACTAGCATTTATATCAATATCATCATTAGTTCAGCATTAAACATCGCAACTGCATCGATAAATCTCACTTTACCGTCATGCTCAATCATTATTACAAATCATCATATATGCACATGATCAAGTCAAGCTAGCAAGTTCATCATAACCTTATCTAATAGACAATTCATGTTTCTCAGCATTTACAGTTCACATTTTATAGGTAACGAATTTAGATCATGCTTAGCAACTCAAGCATCAACGCATCAAGACATTATGTACATTAGAACGGTAAGGCACTGAATCATATCATCATAAACAACAGACAATCAGACAACAATTATTACCAAGTCAGCACATCAACACATAAGCGTCACCATCAAAGCATTGCAATATGGTTATCAACATATTCAGAAAAGTTAGCAATTCAAACAGAGGACACTCCCGCCTGCAAGTCATATCGTACTCGATAGCCGCAATCCTCAAAACATACATGTCCCACCAACACCGTCGATCATGAGGCTTGTGGGTTATGGGCCCACGTTTTCGCCACACTGCTCTATCGCTATCCAACTTCCTTTCTCTTTCATGTGCGGTCGCTCATTCAATGTATCGCGTAGGAGTCTAAGTTAGCAGAGATAGGGGAATGAGAAGGACGGGCAACCCAATGTCCCTTCCGGAAACAAACACGGACCAACACTAAAGACGACATCTAGAGACAGAACTCCGACCCGAGAATAGTAATGATGCCCATATGGAAGTCTATTAGGTTATAATCGCGGCAAGCAAATACGAATTTACCATGGAGCACATCAGTCACATTAATCCACACTAACATGTACCTATGTCAAGGAGATCGACATACATATTCATTCCAAAAGACATAATCAAATTCTACATGGATACATGTGAGATAAGCTAATAGCCTTTTATTCCAGGGAAGCAGATATGCCTAGCAATTTCAAGTAAGATATGCAGATCCAGTAATGGTCATACAAGGCTTAACGAGGATGACAAACATCATGTATATGAACAATGCATGAGCATGGTGTCCACGTCAACAAATGAGGTCAAACATAGCATGACGATGTACATCATAAAATCAAACTAAACGTTATTCGACTATACATAAGAGCAGTATGACAATTATCGCATCTAATAACAAGGATCATATAATAGGTTGAGAATGACGTGTAATCATATGACGAGTTACATTTAAAAACGTAAGTAATACATGGTACTAGCGATACATGATAAGGCATGATCATAGTCAAGAATCATTTAAAGGAGTTCATCATAATGTCCATGAAAATAAGAGGGATCACCACAGAGTAACAAATAGAACATCACGATGATAGATCATAATCATGCTAGGAATGAACTGTCGTAGGGCACATAAAACGGTGTGATAGTCATCAATCATAGAACAAGTACAACACATGATCATTTGGCGGGTCATATTGGAAATCATAAGCCATACAGGACACTACTGACACATATCGAACATGAGCACAATCAAGGTAATTTGACTAGATTCACCCTAACATTCATATGTTATGCGTAGGTAAAATCATGGTATAGCGTGGTGTGTGATCATGCGAGGTGCCAAGTCTTACATTCATGCAAGTGCGAGATGATAACACAAAGTAATATGAAACACTACCGAGAGGTAACATGTAAGCATGCTAGGATAAGCCATCAGGAGAAGCAAGTCGCTCATCGAATTCAACATCAGTCTAATCATGAGTAAAACACCTAGGATGATATGAAAGAGGAGAACCACACTATCAGGGACCTAGCTCAAGAGGGAATCAGCAACAACGTAGGCAAAATACAAGTTCGCACAAGTCACAATCGAGAATCCTACATGATGCTAGAAGCTCAATATAACGTATGATACACGCATGCAACTAATCATGACGACGCATAAGAAATCACTCAATCATATTCCATGATATAAAAGCATGAGAAAAGTAAAGCGATGCATAATACGAGTCCAAGTAATGGGCAACACGATTAGAATACGGGGCATGAATGCAGATCAACACATATCATGATAAAATATGCATTCATTAAAGCTCAATTATACCACATATTCTCCATCCTACACACGTAATCATACAACAATATTAACTTGCAGAATCATCAACAATAGTCAATTTGACGAATACAAAACAGATGGGCATGCTATAGATTCTTGTCACAAAAGAAATAATAGTATCGACACATCATCATCCAGCAATCTAAGGCAATTATCTACAAGCATTCATACAGGGAGGGTTTGATCACACTACCATAAACCTAATCCAGGAGGAAATAACGATCATGCAAGTTCGTATCATATGGTTCATGCTTCCCATCAATCATAAGATCAGTAAGCCAAGTAAACATGTTATAACAACAAATAGTCATGATATAAGGCAAGACACAACACGATACTTGAGAAAGGTAACTAAGCACAACATGAGCTTAAACAATACAACCATGACAGAAGGCAAGGCATAACATGAGGAGCTTCTTACTAATGATCATTGGCAAGGTACATGCGGGAGATTATAAAACCATGTCATGCAATTCAGAGAGAGTCACCATTACAACCGGAAAGGGATCCCTAAGGGCAACTATTGACCTTCCCCAACTGACTCATCACCCCTCTTTCCCGTGGGACTCCGGTACGACTCTTCATGGCAAGAAGACACTGGTTGATCATCATAACAATTGGGAAAGACAACCCCAAAAACACCTTACTTCTGACTCAAGGTGACATCAAGAATTACCTTCCAATACACACTCACACAACCTTAATATCCAACCAGGATTTCCGACACAATGTGTTTACCAACCCTATTTCCCGTGAAAGACACTAACATCTAGGAGAAATATTCGATAGAACCGAAGAGGGTTTAACATAGTGGAAGGGGTTGTTCCACACAAGCTGAGTTTGACCACACAAAAACAAGGATTAGTCAATACACAACTCATTGTTAGGCATACCAAATCAGATCTCTAGCATAGCAAACACTCAGCACAGAATCAGTTAATAACACTCATAATGATCTCCTTAGAGTCTCCCAACCCATCGGTAAAGAACAAGCTGATATTTGCCTACCAATTCCCAACTACACCCAATAGGGGTGGTCTAGCGCCTTTACTACCCACTCGTGTCCCCATTTGGTCGGTTTTCCTCCTTTTTTACAAGTCGAGTTCATTACTTAGTCCGATTTAAGTTAGGCATCTTAAGTTCATTTTGCCCCTTTTTAAAATCCTTTCAAATCCTTTGAAATTCATGGGCGGTTTTCCAAAACATACACTCGACCCTTGCGTACCCGAATTGCACAACCTCAGCTCTGATACCATCTTTGTAACGGCCCAGAATTATGATTTTCGGGTTACGTTTCAAGGGATAAAACCCCTTGTTCGGATCTTGCAATCCAGGTACGGGTCGAGGTTTCAAACTCATTTAAGATTAGTAGAAAGAGGGATTTCAAACCCTAAAAACCTCGAAGAGCCATTGGGTACCCTTAACCTGTCCTAAGACTATGTCGTGGAATCCATTTCAAACGGAAGTAAAGCGGAAGCAAGGTAAAGATACAAAGCGCCACAGCAGAGCCGGGTCAAAACCAAAACATAAGTGGATGATTATCATTTATAATGAGTTAGAGATTTAGCTAGGTTCTTCGATTCGCAAAAAAATTGAACCCCGTCATATAGACATCGAGCAATCAAAATCTGCAGAAAATACCTTAAAAAAAAAGAACGGGAAAAGGAGTCAGATCGAGCCACTCATGCGGGACCGGCAGTCCTCGCTGAGGCCACATAGTATGTGCTATACCTAATAAAGATGCTCTAATGCAGTACGAAGGTCAAACACACTAGCATGCTCCTGGTTATAATGTGTAAAAATACTGTAAAGGGCCCAAGACAATGCCAAGTGACATATCCCTCTCCTACCTCCACCCCCTTCCGATAGGGCGGAGACTGGCCAGCTCGTGAATGTATTCCATCATAATCGGGCGGCATGCATGCCTAACCCGCTCCACAATAAAGCCCGCAGGCATCTCATAATACCAGGAAGTTCATGACTCGATTGACTCAGGGTACCCGATGAGGCTGGGCTACCCTATGACCCTAGCAAAGACTCTAGGACTATCACAGATAACGACCGTTCTGTTTCAAACGCATAAAGTAAGCAGATGCTCATTCAATTAGTGCAACCTAAATAGGATACTACATGGCATGCTTTTATGCATATGCAACACCTAACATAAAATGCAACAACAGGCATGAATTTCCAACCTGAGTAAGCCCCCTAGGGAACTTACCTGAAGATGCAGAACAACAAGATAACAAGCAAGGGTCCAAATGCAAGTCCAAAGCAATCCAAAAGCAGTACACACCTATCATCAAGTCATTTCCATAAGCTACCGGTCCATCATTCATACACACGAATTCCACGTTCTCAACATGCTCAAAACCAACTGATAGTAAAACCATTTTCCAAAACCTTTCCAATACGATCAACATCAACCAAAATCATTTACCTCCAATCAAACCCATTGATAAAATCGTACCAACCATATTTCCAACTCATTTTCCAAAACCAACATCATCAAACCAAGACAAAGAATCCCGACATTAAACATTTAACCTTAAAACCAATACCTCAAAATCATACTTGTCCAAATCAAGAGGAAGTATCAAAGTTCTAAGTCAACCCAAAATCTTGTTTTATCAAAATATTCCGGCATGTTTCTTATTTCAAAATCATTATATAAATAAATCCCAACATTTAATCACCAAAATAATCCTATTTTCACAAACCATGTTTATAAATCACAACCAATAAATTGCTTTAAATTTTTCTAATCACATATTAAAACATCATAAAATACATACTCCTAATAATTTCACTTTTAAAACCATTTCTACGATCTCACATTAAACATATTATCCTATTTTCCAATGATACTCACAACCCCAAGGCCCAACTGAAAAGGAAGCCCGGATCCGGACTGAAGCCCATCAGAACGAAGGAGCAAGACCCGCCCCAAGAAGAAGCCCCAAACCCGGAATTGAAAGAAAACCCGGATCCAGACCAACATACCCAAGCCCAGTCCAAAAGAAAAGAAAAGAGGCTCATCCTCAACCTCAGAAATAGAACAAGGCACTGGCAACGTCAACGGAAACGGAAGAGAAGGAAGGGAAGAACCCATGCCTCGCCGGCAGCCTCTCGTCCTGGGATTCACTCACTCCGACCGAACCCCAACCCCGAACACACCCACACACACGAATTCAGACGCGAGCAAGAAAGAAGAGAGTAAAGCGAGCTCACCGAGAGAGTTGAATCCTTCGCCGGAATGTTCGCCGGAGGCGCGATTGGCTTCAACGGAGACGGATCCACACTGGGTATGGCCTAGGACGGAAGAAGAGGTTCAAAAAGGAGGACCTTTAAGGGGTTTTGAGTCGAACGAAACGAAAATCTTACCGACCCTCTTCGAGACGAAATCAGGGGAATGAAGGGGAAGTTTGGTATCGGCGGCAATGCACCTGGCGGCGGTCGGTTGTTCTGCTGCTTCGAAGAAGAAGAAGTAGAAGCTCGGAGGTGCTGCGTGGTGTTAGTCGAGCTCGGTGGTAAGCGGGGAACTCCGGCTTGGATGTTGCTGGTCTCTCCGGTGGCGACGACGGTTGTGAGAACGGAGAGGAGGCGCTGGTGATGGGGCTACAAACAGCTGGAGAGCAGAGGAGGGCTGGTGGTGATCGGAAATCTCGGACAAAATGGGGCTGTTTGTGGCTCCCTGTGTCTGGGTTTCAAAGAGAGAGGATAGGGTTTGAGGGCTTGTTTGTGGATGGGTCTCCTGAATGGCAAGAGTGAGGGAGTGGTAGGAAGAGAAGGTGCAATACGACAAGGTGCAGCTGAGCTGGCTCATCAGAGGGGAGGGAGTAACAGCCTGGCGTGAGAGAGAGAGGGGGGAGAGAGAGAGGGGAAAAAAAAGGAGAAAAGAAAAGAAAGATTATAATGTGGTTACAACTCCAAATTTCAAATACCTGGAATATAAACCTTAAACCCGCTAACTCGACCTTATCCCGACACGTTTAAAATACTACTCAATTTTTTTAAAATCCGAATTTAATAAATGGAAACCGAACATTATTTTTTTCAATTTTCGGTATATAAAAGCAGAGTATAACATATTTTAAAATTTTAATTAATTAATGCTGGAACTTGTTTCGAAAGATTTAGAATAAATACAACAGCTCAAGGACGGAAATTCCACAGTCGGGTGTTTATTCCCTTCTCGGCCCCCATTTCTCGCCAGTGGTGGCTGGTGGCACTGGTTGCCCTCTCATCCTCCTCCTTCTGACCAAGGCCCCTCCCTTGTCTCGTCGTCATCGATGTTGGGCTCGGGCATGGTTCCGGCGCCACTCGGGGCGTCGACCTCTTTATCCGGTTCCCACTTTGTCCTCGCCCCTCTCCGGCATCCTGTTCACCCCTTCCTGGGGGTGTCTGGTGGCTCTGGTGGCGTGATGTGGCCCGGAGTCTGGCTCAATTGCCCCTCTCGGGCCTTCTTGCTCCGGTGAGCTCTTTCCGACCGGCAGTAGATCTCTAGATTGGGATTGCCTGTGGTAGTGCTCTCGGGCCCGGTTGGCCCGTTTTTGGAACTGTTTTAACCCGTGTCTTTGGGCCCAAGGTTTATCGTTGGACCCAAAGGGACCCGGTTTAAATTAAAAAAAAAAAACTAAAATTAAAAAAAATATATATATATATATATATATAATATAAAAACTTTTATTTATATATAAATGATTAATCTTTATTTATATATAAATAAAAATAAATAAAAGCGTCCGAAAGGACTTATTTAAAATTCAGCAAGGGCTTGAAAAAGCTTGAATTAAATCCCGTTTGGGCTTGACCGGTCCTTCGTGGTTTGCTTTGCTCGGGTGGCTTGCGTCTCTGCTTTGGTGCGGCTAGGGGTTCTTCTACTATGTTGGGGTTCTGGCAGTCGGAGTCGGGTCTAGCTGGGATCGAGGTAGTGTGTACGGGGCGACTCCATGTACGGGAAGGAACTTCTTGGAGGTTCGTCTTCACTACCCACAGGATGCCTTGATGTATCGCCGGCTAGCGGTGCTGTTTTAGGATGGTGCTTGGCTTTTGTCCATAGTCTATGTCCCCTTCGTGTTAGTTTTAGTTTTCCTTAGCTCGTTTTCTTGTAGTGTGCGTTTCATCTTTTGTTTTGCTCCGCCTTTTGTTTTAGTTTTCGTTTATATGTATTGACGGGTTTCCGTCTGCCGACTTGTCGACCATCGAGATTCAGGTATATCTGATCTCAAACTATTTCCTAATAAAAAAAGTAATATTTCCAATTGCCATAAAACGACATTTGGCTTTATTTAGATTTTATTAAGAAAAATGGGTAAAAATACTATGATTTAGATGGATATGTATATTGGATGAATCAACTTTTGCATATCAAACAATTTGAGTTTAAACAATTATATTTATAAAAATGATAATAAAACATAATCAAATATAATTGCTTTTTAAAAATAATTCAAAGATAGTTAATTGGTCAAATATTTTGTAAGTCTAGTGGTTTCTATGACAACTGACTCATTGTTCTTAACTTTTGTGTGTGTGTGTGTGTGTGTGTGTATATATATATATATATATATATATATATATATATATATATATATATATATATATATATAAAGGTTTAAATGAAAAAGACGCTTAAAGTATATATATATATATATATATATATATATATATATATATATATATATATATAGGTAAAGATTTAAATGAAAATGGCGCTTAAAGTGAAAATGGACAACCAAAAAACAAACATCCATGTTCATCCTCTCCCAACATAGGTTTCCCGTTCACTCCCTCCTCCTCCCGAAGGCGGCAAAAATGGGCAAACAGGCTGATGACTGAAACTGATCGATGTCTCGAAGGCGGTGACGATGCTGGTTGAGATGCTAGGGATAAGGAAGGTGATTGGTGATAGGTAGGAGTTTCAATTTGGGGTTTTTTATGCTTGAAAATTAGGGTTTCTCCTGCTTTCAACTCCTCCGAATCCGAGGAGCTCTGATGGGCGTTTGTCGTCCTCCTCGCTGGCTCTGGTGGTGCTGGTCATCAATCTTCCGTCGTCTTTTTTGCCGTATGCGGTTTCCTCAACTATGGGTTGATTGTAAGTTAATCCGAGGAATCGGGCACAACTTAAGAATTAGGATCAAATAACTATTTCCATGTTCTTTGTTAATTATGATTTGATTAATCAAGCTGGCTAAGTTTTATGGGATAATTTTTTAGTCTGATATTCACATCTCTTTCAATTTGCAAATAATCCAGCTCTTATTTTCTCTTCAGGAAGTCTAGAATGTTGAAAATGACGTTGGACACCATTTATGGTGTGTGAAAATTATCTGAGTTTATTGAGGATTCTAGTTTATTTGGTTGAATACATCAGTTTAAGATCAACTCTTTCATTTTTATCATTTTATATCATGTGGGATACGTTGTTTCTGATCAGATTTTGAATCTGTAGGTACTTATGATGACGAGGAAGCGCCAGCAAGGGAATCAAAATTGAACACACAACCAATAGATTAGACAACCAATCACTTGATAAACCAAATAACTACTAGTATAGCGATGAAGTCTGGTGTTGAACCCACATGGAGAAGCGATTTCCTATTCAATAACTCTAGACAAGACTCTTAAAGCAAATCAATGATCTTTGGGACAAATATAAAAGTAACCAGATTTAAGATCACAAAGCAAATTAATATCAAAGTAGAAAGAACATTTCACCTGTAATTCTCTTACAATGGTTGGAATTCATGGTCCTCGGATTGATTTATCAATTATTGATATTCTTAGGTCTACTTGACTAAAGTTGAGAGATCCGCTGAGATTCACTCATCTTATTAAATATCACTAAAGAATAGCATTAAGAACTCAAGTAATCAAGACCAATTGGCACATTGACTCTATTAAATCCAGACAGATAGGCACATACCGAACTCAATCTCAATCAAATATCCTCAACATAGATCAACTGAATTCATCCACTACAAAGATAAAGAGACATCACTATCATCAATACCTTTGTTTTCTATCGAGAAAACAACAATGAATTCAGAGCTAGAGATGCAGTTCCTAACATCTTGATCAGGCATAGAAAGGAACACAAATATAAATTAAGCACAAGATGATAACTAAAAACATGAATAATCAAATAAACTCAAATCCTCGCAATCCAAACAATCATGTCTTCGAATCACAGGCGAAGCTATGCGTTTAGCAACTCATATGCCAATTCTCTCTCTCTCTCTCTCTCTCTCTCTCTCTCTCTCTAATGGTGTTCATAGTCACACACCGGCGAAAATAAACGAAAAACACCCAATAGCCACACACCGGCGAAAATAAACAAAAAACAACCTAAATAGAGTCTCCTAAGGTCGGCAAACCCTAGAGGGATTAATAGGAAATAATATAAAATAATAGTCTTCGAATCCAAAACCGCGTATCCGGGATCTGGGACAACGTACGGCGGGCACAGTGCAAGGGGCGGCGGGCGCCGTTCTTGCAGTGCTCGACGTTCCTCATTTTCCTTCAACGAATTCCAATGTCGTGCCTCCTTGCTCCTCCTTAGCTCTTCTTCAGCCACCATATGCTCCAAAACATGCTTCTTAAGCTCTTTCCATAGTCCATCCAAGGTCGGAATATAATTCTGTAGAATAAACACTAAAAACGCATAGATTCTGAACTCGAATACTTCACAAGTAATAAACGGAACTAGACTCAAAACATAGCAAAATCAATACCTAATAGCAATAAGAAACACCTATAATGCCTATATGAAATATGCATTATCAACTACTCTACCACTTGCATGATTATAGTGTCAATCATCAAAATAAAATAAGTGCATCTTATAACATAGGCAAAGCAAACTATAAACAAGAACCGCCCAAGGAGGGTGTGGAAGACAATGACTCATCATACATTTACTCCTAATGACAGAAAATCAGATTTATTGTTTACTTCTGGCATTCAATTTATTGAATTTTTTACTTTTTCCATTCCATTTACTGAAGTGTCTCCAATTTTCTGTCACAATCATCATTGCTAATAGGAAAAATATATAGCTTCATTTACAATCATATTTAAGGCTGAAAAAAATAGATAGAAAAACTCCAAACTCTATCTATTCCTATTATTTTGCAACACTAAAAGCAAGGGAACAAGAATCGAACAGTAGCCATCGAACAAGAATCGAAAAGCAAGAATTGATCAGCATCAGTGAACAACAAGGCACAAGGCGAATAACAGCAATCGAAAAAACACGAACAGAAATAATCAGACGGGAACAAGAACATGTACAAACAAACGAACAACAAAGATTTGAAATCAAAAAATAGATTAATATTTCTCATGTAAAAGATTAACTGTGGTTACCAAACATAGAGAGGTACTAAAATGACATGATCAAGAAGGTAGTGGGGAAACTTTGAGTTAAGGAGCATCTCACCTCAAGCCATACTTTTTATTTGTCATACAGGGGAAGAAATCAAAACTCTCAACATCTTAGATTCATTCTCATATGTCCCGGCCTGCAATCAATTATCATCCTCGAAAAGGTACTAATGCCACAAATTCATGCATGTAAATAAAAGCAACTTCTACAAACAAAAGGAGGGTTATGCAAAAAACATTCATTCATGACAAAACATTAATAATCAAGAGGACTTTAATTTATGCTCATGATGAAGAAAAGGTAAAAGGTAAAGTGGTGGGCTATTTTTGGGCAATGTGGTGCTAAATCCGAGGAGAACTTTTCAAACTTGCTTTCTTGCTTTAATGCACTTTCTCCTTCATAATTTCCACATCACTCATACTCTCATGAATCACTCTTTGCTTTTTTTTCACTTATATGTTTTTACCTCTCTAACCTCAGCACTGCCTTCTCGCGAGTCGCAAACATGGGTGTCATGAATGGCCCCGGATACTTAGTGCTTCAGACTCCTCACCTTGGTGTCCCATCCTGCGGAACTAACATCTCAACGCAGGCAGGGTCGATCTACCTTCATCTCCTAAGGTGACTGGATTTTTTTTTCATTCATTAAATTTTCCATATTTTTAAAACATTCATGCCAAACTCCATATATGATATATAACAACACTACAACCATATAGTATCTCCAAAAGTAACTTCCATTCTCAACATAATTCTCGGATATGAAATAAGGTAGAAAATGGACAATATTTAGATCATGTGGAGCAAATATGAAATAAGGCATAATATGACTTTTGTGATGGATAAGCATAGGTAAGGCTAGGATATAACAATATGAGCATATATGGAAAATATAAAGTCATCCATCCTCTTATCATGCAACATGTCAAAAGCAATTTCAAATTTTACATCCTTTCATGGTTTTCATAAGATAATGCACTTCATTGCGACTTCTCTTTACTAGGAAATTTCATGCTATATCTCTAATGAATCCAATTTTGCATCGTCGAGTTCAATAAAGCTTCCATGAAACTTATTCAAAAAATTTGATGGGGGTGATTTTTCGAATTTTGGAAAACAAACATGTAAGCACATAGATATCAATGATAATTCCAAGGTAGCCATGTATAAGCAATTCGAGAAATAAATTTTAAATATGCACACATATGGTCAAATAAAGTCAAATATGCATAAAGTAAGCCCTTCCCCCACCCCATACTTAAACATTACAGTGTCCTCCTCACTGTATAAAAAACAAGGGGTAAAGAAAGAAACTCACTAGATAGGTGTGCCGAACTTCGGAATCAATTGCTGAAGTTTATGCAGAAGTGGTCGATCTCGAGTGAAGTAGTCGACGTCGACTTCAATTACTCAACATCGAGTACAGTGAAAGCCTCTAGGTTGATCCTCGTCGATCACATGCCATTTTGCTCGATAGGGGTGGTCGACGTCGAGTAGTTTACTCGACGTCGAGTACTTCTGCAACTCTTTCGTACCTGCAAGATTTTGTTAGAAAGACAAAATCCACAATAGCAAATCCAAAATAATGTTTAAAAACAGAAACCAACATTATCTAAAATCTAAGAAATAAGAAATAGCGGGTTGCCTCCCGTAAGCGCTAAATTTTAAGTCTTTAGCTTGACCTACTTCCCTTTTAGTCTTGGCCTGACTCATCTTTGTCCGTAGGTATAGGTGGATCTGGTGGTTCCTCCGGTGGTGGGAAGCGTGGGATGTCATCTGGGGGCCTCGTATGAAGAAGCTTGAATCTCCCCGAGTGAACGCTCCATGGCTTCACCCATTCATCTTCCCGAGCTCCCGCTAGCATGCATAAAAGAAGACATAAAGGAAGTATACATACCTCATCATCATACCTCTTCCGTTTCATAGGTTGACTTGGTTGTGTATCTCCACCACAGCGGAACGGTGTAGTGGGAAGAGATATTTCCTCCTTATCCTGCGGAGCTTCATGCCACTTTGCTAGGACCCCATACTTAAATATGAACATCGGTTGCTCAAAATTGTCGGGGATGGCCTTCACCTTGTAAGGTAAAAGCAACCTTGAAATATCCTGGGCAACAATGTCCGCTTTCTTCTCTTCTAGCGCTTGAGAACCTTCAAAAGATTCATCAACAATAGGTAGAAAAGTAGGAATGAAATTCGAGGAAGGACATACCTGGCTGTCGACATCGAGTGGGTCATTTGGCTCGTCGAGAGGAAGGCATGGTCATTTAGACTGAATGGAAGCCTCAAGCCTTCGAATTTCATCCTCTAGCAGGGCTATTTCCCTTAATCATGCCTCCTCCACTGCGATCCTATTTCTCCGTCTCAAATCTTGAAACCATTCTTCCCATGAAGGATTCCCTTCGACAAAGTCTTCCATCTTTGTACCTAAGCTTTGAAATCACAATCAGGAACACAAATTAGTAGCAAAATCCCGGAACCTAGTTGGTACCGATGAGGTAGTTGGTGGTAGGGTATGTGATAGGGTAAGAAAAAGGGATGGGCTTTTCTGAACCTTAAACACAATTAAACTAAGCGCGGTTGATATCTCCCCGGCAACGACGCCAATTTGACGAGAGGGTTTCTTGACCAAATAAATTTGTAGTCAAGACCCCCGCTATAGTATAGGGGAGTCAGGTTCATCATCAGGAGAGAAGTCAGCGGTTCTAGGTTTAGTGTGTTTTGGGGTTCAGGGATAGCGGGAAAAGGTGGTGAGGTTGCTATCGACGTCGACTAGACTTGGTCGATGTCGAGGGATGGAGAGGGAATGGTAGTTTTATGTCGAGTGGTTGCGCAAAAACTTCAAAATAACAAAGATAGAATAATACAGGTGCAAACTTCCAAGGTTAGTGTTGTGAGCCTAATTCGCCATGTTTTACATTAACTTTTATATCAATTTCTGCATGCATTTCATACATTTGGGCTAAAATAATAAATAATTTGTGTAGTTTATGTTTATTTGCAACATATGGAGGTCTACACAAGTTTTGGTTATATTTCGCAGAAATCGGACGCACTTTGGAGCTTAAAGGAAAGTCATGAAGAAGCTAAGGATTGTGCAGCTGGAGAAAAGCCCACTTTTCGTCATTCATCATTCTGAATCAAGTTCTGATGTCTTCATGAGAGTTGTAGACCTCAAAAAAAGCTTTCTAACGCATGTTCATATGCGTCAATCGGACGAATGAGGACTCAGCAAAGTGCGTTTCAAGAATAGAGCAGAATGCTGAGAACTATCAAGAGGGTCGATATCGACCTAAATTGGTCGATATCGAGTGAAGCAAATCGACCAGAAATGCCAGAAATCGACCGGAGTAACTTGAGCAACACAGAAGAGGTCGATATTGACTAATTTTGGTTGATACCAACTAACTTTGGTCGATATCGACTAACTTTGGTCGATATCGAGTAAAGATAACTCGAAATCCATTCCAGAAGCCGAGATCGAGTGAAGTTGAGAAGAAAGGTCGATATCGACCTTACTTGGTCGATATCGAGTAACCCCTAGAAGCGGATTTCGAGCACTCTGAGTCCAAATTCCGAGATGGATTTCTTCCACATGAAGCAAAGGATATTCTATCAAGATGGAAGATATTTATCAACTTAAGTAATTTCCTAATTTACCTAGGGGGAATTTTATTTGTTTTATTTCTTTTATTTATCAAACATTTATCTTGGAAAATAGATAGATAGATTTAGATAGAGATAGCCTTTCTCCTTCCTTGGATAGCAAGGATTGTGGCCTATAAATAAAGCTCTAGGGGGCTGATTTTCAAACATTCAAGCCAAGTCGTCTTCAAACGCAAGGAGAGAGGAGGCGAGAGAGAAGGAGGAGGAATGTTTGGAAGGTTTTGTAAGTTTTAGTTTATTTTATGTTAAAGTTAGTTTATTTCATTACGTTTTGTTTCTAATTTCCTTCTTCTAAGGTTGGGGTGATCTCAACATAGATATGTGCGTTTGATTTATGAATTTGTATGTCTTTATCATCATCTACCTATGTGCTTAATCCTTTGCGATAGTTGAGGAAATTCCTTATTTGTGATACTGAAGCGAAAGCGATCTTATTATGAATTTGGATAGTAATTAGGGTTTGCTTGCGAAAGTTGGTTGATCCTAATTAAGAAAATGTAGTAACACTTAGGGTTTCTACGAAAGCCTCTATATTCCTATTTGTTAATAATGAAATTTATTTGATATAAAGTATATCTCTATCTAAATCTATCTATCTATTTCCTAAGATAAATGTTTGATAAATAAACGAAATAAAACAAATAAAATTCCCCCTGGGTAAATTAGGGAATTACTAAAGTTGATAAATATCTTCCATCTTGATAGAATATCCTTTGCTTCATGTGGAAGAAATCTAGCTCGGAATTTGGACTCGAATTGCTCGAAATCGGCTTCTGGGGGTGATGTGATCCTAGTGGTCAATGAGCTCGACTCATTTATCTTACAAAGCTTTGTCGCAGGAGCCGAATATCAAATCTCGTTTGAGAAAACATCATGGCGACACCGTGATATTTTGGCTCTTATAGGCTGTATAAAATTACGATTGAAGCCAGTGACCATTTGTTGGAAAGCTATTTTAAGCGGCTACAACTTCCATGAAGAACAGTTCTCCTAAATAAGCCTCGAAGATGCTCAAATTCGACATTCTTTCCAGCAGCTCAAATCCAGACGTTTTTCATGCTTTTATTTCTATCAAAAAATAATCCCACATCGCTTAGAAATGTTTGGGGCTTCTATTTTCATCGTATATATTTTTTGTAAAACCTTCATTTTAAATGAAGCCAAGTTGATTTTAGTTAAAGTTTGAGCCACTAATAGCTTCCTATGATTCTGGGTTAAGGAGCGAGTTCTTGGTGAGAGGCTAAGAGCGAACCCTTTGGTGAGAGGCCGAGGGTGATACCCTAGTGAGAGGCGACGGTGTCAAAGGGTCGAGATCCTCGGAGTGCGATATGATTCCGAGAGGATTGAGATTGAGTGTAGGGGATCCAAGGGTGAGAGGCACGCGAATCTTGCTCCACATATCCCTTTTTTTTAGTTTCCCTAAACCCCAAAAATTAGCCACAAAAAAGAGTGTTCGAAAGATCGAGCCTTGGTCGATCCGGTCCTCATGTCTCATCAAGTGGTATCAGAGCTAATCAACTCGACTCCATCGAGTTTCGATAACTGATTTGTTTCTTCCCGGTCAAAATGTTCAAGAAAGCAGGTTCCAAGCCTTTGTCAGAAGAGTACATCCAATGGGTCATTCGAGCCTATGATGATGGATATCTTTATTGGAGCCACATGGATGGGGCTACATATGATGTAGTTGATCAAGAGCTTCGGAGGAGATATCAAAAGAGAAGGGCTCGAGAGGATGAGGCTCGGCATAAGAAGAAGGTTGAACCACCTTAGCAAGAGATCCGTAAACTCGCGGAAAACTCAATGCAACAAGTACAAGAAATGTGAAAAGTCGTCATCTCATTGGGGTCGAAGCTATCAAAGCCCACAACAGCCCCACCTCCCTCTTCAAAGACGACATCCTCTATGACCATGGGCGAAGCACTTGAGATTAAAGAAGGCAAGTCTAAGGATGTTCTGATTGAGATGGAAAAGGTCAATCTCGAGCTTAAGAAATATGAGGAAATCATCCAAGTTCCCAATGTTGCGCTTTCGATGAAGGAGAAGTGAACGCCAACCGAGGTACCTATCTTTCTGAATTCCATGTCAACTAAGTGGTTGGATGCGATTCCATTCATTCCATCTTGCTTGCCTTTCACAATTCAAGAAGAAAAGGGGATTCAAGATCCAATCAAGGAAGAAGAAGCAAGTTCGAAGAAGTCGCTCGTTTCCATCACGAATTCGAGGACGAATCATTTTCAAGGGGAGGAGGATGATGTGATTCTAGTGGTCAATGAGCTCGACTCATTTATCTTACAAAGCTTTGTCGCAGGAGCCGAATATCAAATCTCGTTTGAGAAAACAGCATGGCGACACCGTAATATTTTGGCTCTTTTGGGCTGCATAAAATTCCGATTGAAGCCAGTGAGCATTCGTTGGAAAGATATTTTAAGCGGCTACAACTTTCATGAAGAGCAGTTCTCCTAAATCAGCCTCGAAGATGCTCAAATTCGACATTCTTTCCAGCAGCTCAAATCTGGACGTTTTTCATGCTTTTATTTCTATCAAAAAATAATCCCACATCGCTTAGAAATGTTGGGGCTTCTATTTTCATCGTATATATGTTTTGTAAAACCTTCATTTTAAATGAAGCCAAGTTGATTTTAGTTAAAGTTTGAGCCACTAATAGCTTCCTATGATTCCGGGTTAAGGATCGAGTTCTTGGTGAGAGGCTAAGAGCGAACCCTTTGGTGAGAGGCCGAGGGTGATACCCTAGTGAGAGGCGAAGGTGTCAAAGGGTCGAGATCCTCGGAGTGTGATATGATTCCGAGAGGATTGAGATCGAGTGTAGGGGATTCAAGGGTGAGAGGCACGCGAATCTTGCTCCACATATCCTTTTTTTTCAGTTTCCATAAACCCCAAAAATTAGCCACAAAAAAGAGTGTTCGAAAGATCGAGCCTTGGTTGATCCGGTCCTCAGGTCTCATCAAGTGGTATCAGAGCTAATCAACTCGAGTCCATCGAGTTTCGATAACTGATTTGTTTCTTCCCGGTCAAAATGTTCAAGAAAGCAGGTTCCAAGCCTTTGTCGGAAGAGTACATCCAATGGGTCATTCGAGCCTATGATGATGGGTATCTTTATTGGAGCCACATGGATGGGGCTACATATGATGTAGTTGATCAAGAGCTTCGGAGGAGATATCAAAAGAGAAGGGCTCGAGAGGATGAGGCTCGGCATAAGAAGAAGGTTGAACCACCTTAGCAAGAGATCCGTAAACTCGCGGAAAACTCAATGCAACAAGTACAAGAAATGCGAAAAGTCGTCATCTCATTGGGGTCGAAGCTATCAAAGCCCACAACAGCCCCACCTCCCTCTTCAAAGACGACATCCTCTACGACCATGGGCGAAGCACTTGAGATTAAAGAAGGCAAGTCTAAGGATGTTCTGATTGAGATGGAAAAGGTCAATCCCGAGCTTAAAAAATATGAGGAAATCATCCAAGTTCCCAATGTTGCGCTTTCGATGAAGGAGAAGTGAACGCCAACCGAGGTACCTATCTTTCTGAATTCCATGTCAACTAAGTGGTTGGATGCGATTCCATTCATTCCATCTTGCTTGCCTTTCACAATTCAAGAAGAAAAGGGGATTCAAGATCCAATCAAGGAAGAAGAAGCAAGTTCGAAGAAGTCGCTCGTTTCCATCACGAATTCAAGGACGAATCATTTTCAAGGGGAGGAGGATGATGTGATCCTAGTGGTCAATGAGCTTGACTCATTTATCTTACAAAGCTTTGTCGCAGGAGCCGAATATCAAATCTCGTTTGAGAAAACAGCATGGCGACACCGTGATATTTTGGCTCTTTTGGGCTGCATAAAATTCCGATTGAAGCCAATGAGCATTCGTTAGAAAGCTATTTTAAGCGGCTACAACTTCCATGAAGAGCAGTTCTCCTAAATCAGCCTCGAAGATGCTCAAATTCGAAATTCTTTCCAGCAGCTCAAATCTGGACGTTTTTCATGCTTTTATTTCTATAAAAAAATAATCCCACATCGCTTAGAGATGTTTGAGGCTTCTATTTTCATCATATATATTTCTTGTAAAACCTTCATTTTAAATCAAGCCAAGTTGATTTTAGTTAAAGTTTGAGCCACTAATAGCTTCCTATGATTCCGGGTTATGGATCGAGTTCTTGGTGAGAGGCTAAGAGCGAACTCTTTGGTGAGAGGTCGAGGGTGATACCCTAGTGAGAGGCGAAAGTGTCAAAGGGTTGAGATCCTCGGAGTGTGATTCTGAGAGGATTGAGATCGAGTGTAGGGGGTTCAAGGGTGAGATGCCCGCGAATCTTGCTCCACATATCCTTTTTTTTTTCAGTTTCCATAAACCCCAAAAATTAGCCACAAAAAAAGAGTGTTCGAAAGATCGAGCTTTGGTCGATCCGGTCCTCGGGTCTCATCAGGGGGTTACTACAAATTTATTTGGTCGAGAAACCCTCTTGTCAGTTAGAGATCGCCACAACAATAAACATATATGTATATTATAAATCACATAAAGATGCATGCTTTATATCAAATAACTTTTGTTATTAACAAATTGGAATATAGAGGCTTTCGCATAAACTCTAACTGTTACTACCTTTTCTTAATTAGGATCAACCAACTTTCGCAAGCAAACCTTAATTACTATCCAAATTCATAATAAGATCGCTTTCGCTTCAATATCACAAATAAGGAATTTCCTCATCCCTCGCAAAGGATTAAGAACATAGGTAGATGATGATAAAGGCATACAAATTCATAAATTCATAAATCAAACACACATGTCTATGTTGGGATCACCCCAACCCTAGAAGAAGGAAATTAGAAATAAAACATAATAAAAGAAACTAACTTTATCATAAAATAAACTAAAACTTACAATCATGCAATCATCTCTTTCCTCCTCTCTCTCCTCTCTCCATGCGCCCGAAGACGACTTGGCTTGAATGTATAAAAATCAGCCCCCTAGGACTTATTTTATAGTGCTCCATCTAGCTAATCTAGGAAAGGAACAACTATATCTTCTATCTATCTAAATCCTAAAATAAAATTTGATAAATAAAGAAAATAAATCTAATAATTAAATAAGGAAAATATCTAATGTGGATAAATCTTTCTTCTCTTGATAGATGTTCACAGGATTGGATAGAATATCACGTGCCTTCACTTGCAAGTAACCCACATACTCGGGTATCCACTCGATCTCGGCTCGGATTGCTCACTGGGTAGTACTCGACTTCGAGTAGGTCTTCTTCTCCTCGGATTGCACTCGAGCTCGGCTACATTCTGGCCTCGACATGGGTACTCGACGTTGACTAACCTACTCGACATCAAGTAGATTTGTACTGCTCGAGTGGTCTGGTGCTCGTTCGATCCGGTGCTCGTTCTCGACTTTTGGGAGGCAAGTGGACCAAAAACGTACTCGAAGTCGACCAGTTTGGTCGACGTCGAGTAGTTCTGTGCGCTTTCAACATTCTGCTATATTCTTGAAACGCACTTTTCCGAGTCCTCGTTCGTCTAATTGACGCATATGAGTATGCGTTGGAAAGATCTTTTCGAGGTATACAACTCTCATGAAGACATCAGAACTTGATTCAGAATGATGAATGGAGAAAAGTGGTCTTTTCTCCGGCTGCACCATCCTGAGCTTCTTCATGACTTTCCTTTAAGCTCCAAAGTGCGTCTGATTTCTGTGAAATACTACAAAAACTTGTGTAGACCTCTATATATTGAAAATAAACATAAACTACACAAATTATGTACTATTCTAACCCATATGTATGAAATGTATGCAGAAATCGATATAAAAGTAAGTGTAAAACATGGCGATTTAGGCTCACATCACCGTGGTATTAGGGTAACATTTTGTACCAGTGTAATGTTGTGAGCCTAAATTGCCATGTTTTACACATACTTTTATATCGATTTCTACATGTATTTCATACATTTGGGTTAGAGTAATACCGAATTTGTGTAGTTTATGTTTATTTGCAATATATTGAGGTCTACACAAGTTTTTGTTATATTTCGCAGAAATCGGACGCACTTTGGAGCTTAAAGGAAAGTCACGAAGAAGCTAAGAATGGTGCAGCCGGAGAAAATAGCACTTTTCGCCATTCATCGTTCTGAATCAAGCTTTGATGTCTTCATGAAAGTTGTATCCCTCAAAAAGAGCTTTCTAACGCATGCTCATATGCGTCAATCCGACAAACGATGACTCAGGAAAGTGCATTTCAAGAACAGAGCAGAATGTTGAGAGCGAACCAGTTCTACTCGACGTCGACCAGACTTGATCGAGATCGAGTACATCAAGGCCAAAAATCTACACAGAGTCGAGCATAGTCGCTCGAGGAGCCAAAGTTAGTCGAGGTCGAGTAGACGTACTCGATGTCGAGTACATGTCGACGAGTCCAGAAGCTGCTCGAGCTCGAGTGCAATCCACGGAGAAAAGTCCTACTCGATGTCGAGTAGTCCTGTCGAGCAGTCCGAGTCCGAGATCGAGTTCGCCGAGAAGATAGAATTGCTTGCAAGAGAAGATAGGTGGAAATTTATCCATCTATATCTAGATCTACCAAGTCCAAGAGGATTTATCCACAACTAGTCTTAGTTTCCTTTTAGATATTATTTCCGTTATCATAATGTTTTATCTTATATAGATTTAGATATAGTTGTTCTATCCTAGAATAGTTACATGGAACACTATAAATAAGGCATTAGAGGATGGATTTTATTAATTCATTCAATCCAAGCTACAAGCCACAATAGAGAGAGAAATCGAGTAGGAAAGAGGAGGTGGAGGCCGAGTAGAGTTTGAGAAGCGATAGCGGAGTTGGCTTTATTCGGTTGTAAGTCTTGTTTGCTTTTATTTAATGCAATTTAGTTCCCTTTTATTATTGATATCTTTCTTGATGATAAAGAACGAATAGTCACCCAACTTCTAGGGTCGGGGTGAGCCCGACGGTAGCCATGATTCTTTTGCGAAAGTTGAAGGTGATCCTTGTTTGTGTTATTGAAGCGAAAGTGATATTAATGCAACTTGGATTAATTATGTGAAAAAGGGTTAGTAACAATTAGGGTTTATGCGAAAGCCTCTATATTCTTATTTGTTAATAACGAAAGTTATTTGATGAAAAGCATGATCTTTTATGCCTTTATGTGTTATTTTGCATGGTTATCGTTGTGGTGTTGAAACCCTGATCTTTGAAGTATTTTTATTTTATTGATTTATTTCACCAATTTCGTGTTTGCTTTCGTTTTTTTATGCAATTTAAAGTTTCAGTGTTTACTTCTGTTTTACTCGAGATCGACTTGTTTTACCTGAAATCGACTGCTACAGTAGTCGACGTCGAGTAGGGTTAGTCGACGTCGACCAGCTCTCCGCTTTCTCTTTGCATTTCTGTGTTTCTATTTTAGTCGACAGCCTAGTCGAAGTCCAGTATCTTACTCGAAGTCGAGTACGCTTCTGGTTGAATTTGCTGAGTTTCTGGAACTGAAAAGGAGGGCGCTGACACGCTTCCTCGTAGATCGATCCTGACTGCCTTCTACTACAATGGAAGGAAGTCTTGTATTTATTTGCTGAGACAGGGAGTCCATTTGCTTTATAGTTTATTTATATTTGATACTTGACCACCCCCCTGCAACAACATGTAGGTTGAGCTGGGATGGTTTGATTTCTTGACTGTGTGTCAAGATTTGTGCCATCATCCGAGCTGATATCCAAATTCGACGCCCTTGTTCAAATGAACTGACATCAAGTTTTACAATGTTGATGCAATGACGGTGGCAACATTCGGGATGCAGGTTCACTACTTTGAGAAGGGTCGTTTGTTCTAGAGGAAGAAAGTGTAGTAAGGGCCCGTTTGGTATGAGTGCTGGTATCAGAATGGTAATCGGAATCGGAATGGAATCAAAAAATGATAATCACTCATTACTGGAGTTGGTTGTTTGGTATGCTATCGGAATCAACCATTCCTGAAATAATAATAATAATAACAATAAAATTAAAAAAGTGATAAAAGTTATAATATTAATAAATTATTGTTATTATTAAAATAAAAATATAATATAATAAAACTAATATATTTAAAATAATAAAATTTTGATAAAAAAATAAAGTATTGATACTAATAATAATATAAGTATAAATATAATAAAATACTGATAAATATAAAAACAAAAATATATTATTATTATTAAAAATAAAAAATATAATATAATATATCAAATAATAAAATATTTATAAAAAATAATAATATTAATAGAAATATATTAATATTGTTAAATATTAAAATATAATATAATATATATTAAATAATAAAGTATTGATAATAATAATATAAATATAAATATAATAAAATTTTAATAAATATAATAATATTAATAGAAATATATTATTATTATTACTAAAAATAAAAAATAATATTATATATTAAATAATAAAATATTGATAATAAAAAAACTATAAATATAATATAATATAACATAACATAATATAATTAATAATAATAATAATAATAATAATAATAATAATAATAATAATATAAGTAGAAATTGGGAATGAACCATTCCCTATCTTTTGGGGATGAATGAAATGAGTCATGAAAAGGGTAATGGTTGATTACCGGTAATCATTCCGATTACCAATTTTCAAACTACCAAACAAAAAAAGTGGGAATTATCCATTCACATTACCCTTTTTTATTACCAGTAATGCATACCAAACAAGCCCTTAGGGCTTGTTTCCTATCTCGCAAGATGAATTTTGAGAGACATATCAAGAGTCCGGGGTGAGAAGGAAATATAGAGTTTTAGAAATTTAGTTACAAATCATTTCCTTTTTGTCACGAGATAGGTGTGGATTCTAGTATGTTTGTTACTCCTCTTTTACCGAGACTTGTATTCCTCCAAATCAATTTGGGTTTCTAACTAAATTTATTATTTCAAATAGAATTCAATTAAACAAAATGACAGAAATAATTTAGTATGTATTTAAATTAAATAATAATTTATAGAAAATAAATTAATAATATAAAAAGAAATAACAGATAAATAAATACTAGATTATTAAAATAAACAAAAAATAATAGATTAATAAACGAGATAAATAAATTAATTAATTAAATAAATATATAATTTCAATAAATAAGAAAACTTAAATATATAAAATTGATACCTTAAAAATTAATCAAAAAATTAAATTACACAAACAATAATTGATTAATAAACAAGATAAAAAAAATGTTACAACAAATTAAACAAAATATTACAATAAATAAATATATAAATTAAATGAATATATAAATTAAATTAATAATTAAAAAAATAAAGACATAAATATAGCAACAAATAAAGAAATAAATTACGTAAAAATTAAAATAAATTAGTATACGTAAAGAAAAAAAATACTATATAAAGGAAAATAAATAAGACAAAAAAATAACTCAATATTTAAAAAAAAAAGATTTATTTATTTTATTGCATTTAATTTAATTTTATTTAAAAAAATATTAATAAATATTTTAAATTCATACAATTTAATACTAATTAATTTATCGATGAATCTATTTAATTTATTTATATATGTTTTATAATTATATTAATTATTTTATTTATTTTTATTTAATTAGTTTATTGATGAATCGATCAATTTAATTTATTTATATATTTTTTATAATTGTATTAATTATTTATATACATATATATTTATAGCAATTATATTAATTATTTATTTTTATATTAATTATTTAATTTAATTTATTTATTATGTATTGTTTTTATTTATTTTATATAAATAAATTATTTTATTTTATTTATTGTTTTATTTTTTTATTTTTATTTACTCAACACGTGTGAAAATACGCCGGAATACGCTATCTGGTGGGTCACCGGTGTGCGCAAGAGCCAAGAGTGCCACATGCGTTTTTGGATGTTGAACTTACCGAAACTCAACACTCTGAAAAACTGGATGCAACAACGACAGTCAGCCTGCCACGGTGGAAATTCTGGCCCGGCCCGGCCCGGACCCCTTACCCCGCTCACACACTATAAATTAGGCCAATGCGCACGCAATTATATTATAAGCCATATATATATCAGTTATCCCAACTCAGTTAATCAATTAAACATGTCGTCTTCCAGCAGCATCGACCAAGCAACCCTTGAGTTGAAGAACGACGACACCCACCGTCCGGTTGCCGACTTCACTCCCAGTCTCTGGGGTGACACCTTCCTCAACTACTCTCCTCTTCGCGATCAGGTCTTTGTAAATCAAATTAATACTCCCTCCGTTTCCTTTTAAATGACTTTTTCAAGTCATGCACGTAGTTTTATAACGATAAAAACTATATTAAATATTAATATTTTAAAAATATTTTTTTAATAATATTATACTTATCATCAATAAGTATGAGATTGTCGAAAAAAATATTTAAAAAAATTATTATTTCATATAGTTTTTCACACCTTAAAAAACGTGCATGAATAGTAAAAAGTCAATTAAAAGGAAACGGAGGGAGTATCATATTCATGCGGTCAGGAGCGGATCCAGAAATTTTTTCGGGGTGGGCACAATTTTTTTGGGATAATTTTTTATATAATTTTTATTAGAAATATTTATTAAAAATATATATGAAAAGAATATCTTAAATTTGTAAGAAAAATTATAATTATTTAATTGTAAAATACCAAATAAGTTATATTTATAAGAATTTTAAAATAATGAAAAATGGATTGAAGAAAAAATAAATGAAAATATGTGACTAGTGAGATTTGAATAAGGGTTGATTGAATTCTATTTAAAATGGGATGGGTTTAACCACTAAGCCACTAAAGATATTTGTATTTTATCTTTTAATTTTTTTACATAACACATATATTCTTGTATTTTTTTTCGAGATCGGGGTGGGCGATGGCCCGGTGTCGCCCACCCTTGGATCCGCCCCTGCATGCAGTAGATTATTCCCGTTTGTTTTTTGGTAGGGAAAAGTAATGATTACCCTTATAAATATGGTCCATATTTAAGTTAAGATTCGTTGATCACTATTCTAATCTTTCCCCATGGGCTAATAATCTCTCCATCCTCTCCTCCAAGAGCTCACAAAAAATGGTGATTATATACATTTTATGCGTAAAATTTAATACCTTACCTTTCATTTACTTAGTTATCTAAACAAACGAGCCCTAAATGTACACAACCCTATCATTGTAAGATATACCATTGAGAGATTATTCGGTTGAATTAAATTATTCAGTGGTATTGAGCGATTATCCGTTAAAATAAAATTTACATTTTTCACACTTTTTTTTACAGACGAATAATTACATATTTATAGATGAATAATCATGTGAAAACAGACGAGTAATGATTATGAACAAATAGACAAATAATTTATGCATACATGAAAAGGTCTGTGTACATGATAACGAGTAAGGGTTGTGTACAACAGAACTATTTATAAAAATGCCCTTGCAATAATGAGTAGATTACGGAGTATAGTTTTGGAGAAAGTAAAAAGGATAGTATAATAAATGATGGTATAATAAGCCGACCAAAAAAAAAATGATGGTATAATAATATATTTGTTCATTTCCTTGAAATTTGAAAAAGAATACATCCGTTCAAAAATATAAGTTCTTTTAGACATTTGCACACAAATTAAGGAAATTATAAACATATTCCATTCATACCGCTCAGTAATTATCCACAACCCTTATCAACCGATAAAATTTGAGCAAAAAGTCAATAATTAACAATTCCCATATCTCAATACCTAAAAAATCTAAATGGACTTATCACTTATATTTTTGAATTTTTTTCTAATTAGCCAAAAAAAAAACTTACGAGGAGAGTAGCCAAAATCTGAAAGTATTTTGAGATATAGCCAAACCGAGGGTAAGTCGCTGTTTAAAATAGCAACTTTAGCCCCGATCTAAAAAAAATAGATAAGTCGTTGTTTGACTTACCATTTTTTTTATTTTTTTTTTACAATTTAAATGCAAAATAATATAATGTGGAAAAAAAAAAAATTTAACATAGGGTTTAGGCTTAGATTTTAGAACGGAGGAGCATGATACAATATGTTTTAACGAATCGATGGAGTAGTAACTAATTACTGGTTGTGTGGGTTCAGGCAACAAGAGTAGCGATGGAAGAGGAGGCCAGGCGGCTTGAGCTCCAACTGAAGGATGAGTTTGAACGCTTGTTAGCCAAGGCTACTGCTAACAAGGAGTCGAAGCTTTTAATGTATGATGAATTGATGAGCTTGATAGACAATGTCGAACGTCTTGGTGTGGCTTATCGCTTTCACCTCAAAATCGAAGAAGCTCTCCATACAATCTTCACGTTTTACTCTACCGCCCTGCAGACTGCTAACGGGAGCTGTACTGAGGAGGACCTTCATCGTACTTCTCTTCGATTCCGTCTCCTAAGACAACATGGCTTTCATGTTCCAAGCGGTATCTACATACAAATTCATACACAATATATAGTCCTTTACCGTACGTGTTAATTATATATATGTTTTGATTCACAGACGTGTTTCAGATCTTCAAAGATGACGATAGAGTACGGTTCAAGGCATCCTTGGCTAGCGATGTCCAAGGAATGCTTAGTTTATACGATGCCTCGCATCTTAGAGTGCACGGAGAAGGCATCTTAGATGAAGCCCTTGCATTCACTACTCTCCACCTCAAATCCCTAATTGCTAGCTGCGACCTAAGCCCTCGGTTGTCATCGCTAGTAACTCGTTCGTTGAAAATACCAGTCCATAAGGCCATGATACGACTCGAATCTAGGGATTATATCTCCATCTACGAGCAAGATCCCACCCATAACAAAACATTGCTTAGATTTGCAAAGTTGGAGTTCAATTTGCTTCAATCACTATACAAGGAGGAGCTAATGCATCTTTCAAGGTAATATATATATATATATGTATGTATGTATCTACTCAAAACAAACAAGGCCAATATATATATATATAACTTAATTTCATGGATGTTTGTTTTTATCCATGTTATAGGTGGTGGAAGGACATGGATATGACTTCAACCCTGCCATTTACTGTAAGAGACAGGATTGTGGAACTGTATTTTTGGGGATTAGGAGCCTTATATGAACCTCAATACTCCTTTACTAGAATGATATTTGTTAAAACTGTACAACTAATATCGATTCTAGACGACATATATGATGCATACGGTGTGATTGATGAGCTTCAGCAATTTCACCTAGCATTGGAGAAGTAAGTATAGTGTTGAGGCAATCCAATCAAGTTCATTTAATTTACACAAATTAATGAAACTATACAATATATAGCTGATATATATTGTTTTCGTTAAGATTAATACATTAATCTTTTTATTAATTAGATGGGATATAAGTTGCACGGACAAAATTCCAAAGTACATGAATCAAGTGTTTGAAGCTTTCTTTAATACCTATAAGGAGATTGAACACTGTCTGGCAGCTGAAGGGCGCTCACATTTGATTCGCTACGTGATAGAGGAGGTATATATTACTCGATTGCAAGCTAGATCGATTCATACTCATAGATCAAATTAATTGTTTGATTTAAAGAAAAATCTATTGATTTTGTAGACCGTAGACATGTCTCGAGTTTACCTGCAAGAAGCAAGATGGAGGCACAACAAGTACACACCAACATACGACGAGTATATGAGGAAAGCTGCCACATTAAGCTTTGGCAACAACTGGGCTCTCGCCGTATGTTTCGCAGGGATGGGAGAAGTTGCCTCAGAAGGAGCTTTCAAGTGGCTTCGCCGCAATCCTTGTGTAGTTGAAGGCGGCGGCAGGCATGGAAGGCTCCTCAATGATATGGTTAGCCGCCAGGTATTGATAATGATTGATTCACAAATCAAGCTATATATAGCAGGCATTTATATCCATAGAGATATTGATTATATTTTTGTGTTGTACGTACGTGCATCGATCAGTTCGAGCGGGACAGGTGGCACATTCCTTCGGCAGTGGAGTGCTACATGAAGGAGCATGGGGCAACAAGGGAGGAAACCCACAGGGAGTTTCATGCGCAGCTTCAAGGGGTGTGGAAGGACATCAACCAAGCGATGATGAGGCCGACAATCATACCGACTGCTTTGCTTGGTATCCAGTTGAACTTTGATCGGCTTGTGAATTTGGTGTACAACGAGGACGATGGATACACGTTCCCGGAGAAATCCATGAAACATCACATTGCATCCGTTCTAATCCATCCGATTCCATAATACAGCTATGATCATTCATTCATTCTGAGAGGGTTTTGGTTGCTATATCATCCCATCCATCAATGTCGGTTCCTGCTGGTTTTAATTAATTTGCTGCCATGTTTAATATATATGTGTATCAAATCACTTGCATCTTAAAAACAATAACAATAAGCCAATGTCGTTGGCGTTGAATTTCATCTGTTAGCTAAAGTTATGTGTAAGTTTCGTTATTTGTTACAAATCAAATTTCCGAGAATTATATATGAAAACCCCGAATTCTCTTTGCTGATCGATTCTATTTTCTATGCCACTGGGTGTCAATCTTTCAAAGCCTTGATCGATTTCTTGTTCAGCATATACGTAGGGGTACGGTGTTATATGAGCCGAGTAGCTCGAGTTCGGCTCGGACTCGAGCTCGTTTATTTTCTAAACAAGACGAGTTTGAGCAGGATTTTAAGCTCATTCCAAGTTCGGCTTGCTCGATTTAAGCTCTAATTTTATGAAATTTCTAAAATGTAAATTTACTATGTTTTGAGCAAATAAAGTTGTATAATACTCGAAAAAAAGTTCGGCTCAAGCTCGTTCATTTCCTAAACAAGCTAAGTATGAGCAAATTTTAAACTCGAGTCCAAATTTAGGGTCGGCTCGTTTATAAACGAGATGATCGAATATGAACAGGCAATACCCGGCTCGTTCGCCTCGAATAACAACTCTATTCATCAAGGATATATGGTTCTACCTAGGGGTGGGCATGGGACGTGATTGGGATGAGGCCCGTCCCGCTTTATTTTTCTGGGATGGGACCGGGACGGGATTCACCTTTTTGTTTAAACCCACACGAGTCTTATCCCACACGGGACTGGACGGGACGAGCCTTGTCCCTCAAATAAAAATAATAAAATATCACTACAAAAAAAAACATATTCGTTTCGGCAAATAACCATAGCCAAAAGCCTCTTTATGGTAGCCAAATGACTTTAGCTTCGGCTTAGCTACGGGAAATCAGGGGGTAGCCAACTGACGGTAGCAAATAGACACTAGCTTCGGCTATTAGCCGAAGCTACTAATCTAGCTACGGCTAGGTGAAGCTTGCTTATAGACAATCAACTATGCTACGGCGCGTTGCCGTAGCTAAATTATTTGCGGAAAAATATTTTTTTTAAAAAAAACTGTTTTTTAGCCTGAATTCTTCCGGTCCGGGCTAAAAAGCCCCAAATTTTTTAAAAATATATATATTACACAATTTACCTATATAATACAATTTCATTAATTATATAAATTTATATATATGTAATTATACAAATTTACATGCTATATAATAAAATGTCCAAAACTACATAATTTACATACATTAAATATACAATACAAAATAACATCAAACTAAATTTGAACAAGCTCATGAAATATGAGTAAATTACTCTATTCACTGCCTAACAATTTAATAAACACCTCTTACTAACAAAGTAGAGATGTCACAACCAGTGATGTAAAAGTTGGTTGAGAAAAGGAAAGAGAGGGAGATTTGCCTTATCAAAGACTCCAGCAGGGCTATCTTCATAGCTAGCAAGAAAGAAGGCACCAAGAGTATATCTGCACATTAACAATTGTGTTAGATGCTGTTCAGCTGTGAAGAGATGCTGTTCAGACCAGTTCCATAAAAAAAATGCAGCATTTAAGGGGAACCACATAAAAGAATTTTTTTACAATTTTAGCTTGTAAGTTGTAAGGGCACTCCATTGCAATTTTCATAATTAAGATTTTACCTCTTTAGGAGCAGCAGAAGAATACTCCATATATGCGAGTATTTCATATTCTACTTATTATGTATCGGAAAGGGAGAAAAAATCTTAGTTACATCCAAGTTCTCAAAATACAGGGAAACAAAATCCAGGTCTTCAACTATCGAAATTCTACTTTCACTGAAGCACTCAGTGGCCACAAAATTTATAAGAAGATAAGAGCAAAAGGAATAAATAATCCAAAATTTATATGAAAAAGAGACAAACATACCTCATCTGGAACTCGGAGATACTTGATAGTATTTCCACGGATGTAACATTCAGGCATTCTCCAAAACCTATCTCCATCCTAAATGAAGATCCATATAAAAGTAAGCCGCAAGTTGACAACTTGATATCCATTTATATCCACAAAGATAGGAAGACAAAATCAAGAAAACTTGAAATCACTTTGAGGTGCAGATAACCTTACGGAGATGAATGTTCATCCATGTATCACAATTGACCAAATTGCCATTATACGTCTCACCATTCTTCAATTCCACCAACTGCCACAACCAATAAAGGATAACGTTATAAGGGAAATTAACCATACATAACAGAGAATAATACATCACAATAGTAATAAATTGCTAAGGATAACATCAAAAAGATATGAAAGAGAAAACAAAAATCACATAGGGAAAAAAAGCTACAATAAAAGCTGCAGAAATTTCCTAGGAATGAAGCATTTGTATTTTTAACATAGATGAGTCAACTACTAGAAAGAGATATCACATTAATAAATAAATAAACAGAAGGGAGGAATGCATCAAAGACAAGCTTTAAATTCAAAGGATAACATGACAGCGAAGACAAGAGTATTTGGTATTCTTGCCATCTCTCTCTCAAACCCATGGATACCCTAAAGATCCTCTTGTGAGCAGAAAGTAGGAAGAACCAAACTCTATTTTGCTCAAGGGGCCATTTATCGTTAGTGAAGGGGAAATTAATTCAAACCAATATATGCCAATATAGGTGGACAAGGGGCATTGAAACTTTATAGAATAGAAACAAAGATGTCACAGAGTATGGTGTCTAAACTTGTAACATGCCAAAGTAAAAAAAAATCAACAAAGATTGATCCGAAAAAACACTCAGCCTAGGACCATCATAAAACAGTCATTGAAACTCATCATCTATAAATCTAGTCCTCACAAAATGCTGATCAATAGTGGGGATTAGCTCTTGTAAGGCTATATCAAGTGAAAAAAGTACAATTAAGTAAAACCGTAAATGGATACCCTAAAGATCCACTGAGTATGCAGATCCCTTCACCGACAGTAAACACAAAAACCCCAAAAAGGAAGAAAAAAGAGAGAGACGAGATGGAATAACAAGCGTTGAAGACAAAGATCGAATTAGCTGAGTGAAAGAGAAGGATAAATGGAAGAAAATAAAGGGATTTTCGAAAAGAAGAACCTTCATGTCTTCTTCGGGTTGACAGATCAGTCGAAACGTCGCTGGTGGCTCCGACTCGCGGGGCTGAAAACCCCTCCCTTCTCGGATTGTGATGATTGATTGGTTTTTCTTCATGTGTGGCTAGCATCAAGCCTCAATCATAGATCTGAAATGAAGAAGAGTATGAAAGGGAAGAACGGGCGGAAAGAAATGAGAGGGAAGAACAAATGAAGAGGCGGTGTTTGGGAAAATAACAAGTTGATATATAACAACAAAAGCCGCACATTTTATTGGAAAATCCAACACATTTTTTAAACATCTGATTAAGAGTGATGATTAAAGTGTTAAAGACTTAAAGTTATACTATCACCTCCCCAAAGTGAACAACCAGACGTTCACTAAAACCAAAACTATTTTTGAAACTCTTGAATGAAAATTTGACATAAAAGACATACATGCTTCTGTGAGATTGGAATTTCACACTCAGCTCAGTATGAATAGAATAAGTTATTCAGAGAGTACAAGGCCCCACATGCTCAGGCAGCAAATACCTAATGGCATGATGAGAATAGTGAGCATTGTCATATTACTAAGTTTCTTAAAGAAAAGAGTGTGAAGCTCAAATATTCATATGTTGCAACAATTATTAAATTAACCAAGTATGAGTAAATGCTTATTTATCTAACCTAGGATCTTACTGTTTTCTCAAAGGTAGCTATTCTATGTACTGCTCCAAATGCAGAAAAAACCTGCAACACAAACAAATTCCAAATAAAATAAATACATAGTAAATTTGCAGAAAAAGCAAAGGAGAAAAAAAACAGCATTATTTTACCCATTTACATATCAAACCTCAAAGATTAGTGACTAGACAGATAGTTTACACTTCAGCATAAGTTGGGCTAGAATACTTCGATCGGTCGGTGTACTTTCTACTAATATACCCGGCCTTTTCTTTCCAATTTTTATTTTTATTTTTATTTTTAAAAAGCCTACTCTATATACGTGACTTGGCACTTGATAAAAACCAACACAGAACTTCAAATTGAATTGATAGGTTAGCAAAATCATGGACAAGTTTTAAATAATCCTTAATTAATTAGTTTATCTTTATAAAATGTTTAACTTTTTTGTGGTTTATATTATAAGGATATAAATTACACATCTACGGTATTTTCTATTATTAATTGTTGATAGACTTTATAAACGAAATTCATTACTCCATTGAAAGGATTTGGCTTGATTAATATAGGTGAAACAGTATTTAGAAAGATATGAAAGTCATAAAGTATTTTTGTTTAATGCAAAAGAGGGTAGAAATCAGTTGGATTTAACTTGTTTGAAGGTGAACGGGATTTTTAAACTTGATAGCTTTTACTACATGATCAAAGTAAGTACACTTCAGTAAGCAAACCTTTCAACCAAAAAAGAAAACCAAAGATGAAGCAAGCAAATCTACAAGCAGAAGAGTACCGATTTCACTCTTGATTACAGATTCATAGTCCATATCAAGGATGTCTTTATTAATTATTTCTCCAAAACTCCATCTCTAAACTTTTATCTCATAAACCCTAACCACACATAAATTTGCAAAATATGTAATACACTTGTGATTCGTACCAAATTGCCAATATCAACCCTAACCACACACAAATTCAACCACTATCCCCAAATTAAACCCCAACCAAACACAAATTCGACCATTGTGCCCAAATTAAACCCTAGCCAAACCCAAATTCGACCAAACCCTAAATATCCCCTTTTCAATTTGTGAGATTTTCAATTTTTTTCATGAGTCGAAATTAAAGGGGTGTGAAGAGATATTACCGGGTTTGAAGAATGGGGACAACCAATGAACGAGAAGGGCGGTGCGCAGAAGCGAAGGGGGAGTCGAAGAAGATGAAGGTGCGCAGAAGGAGTCGAGGATGGCCAGTGAACGAGAAGAGGGACTCGAGGCCGACTTCGACGTGGCTTTGGAACACAGGTTCTTCGTCGCAGAGAGGGAGAAGCTCGAAGAAGATGAACGCTAGCAGTGAAGGCCTGAGCGGGAGTGAGCGGGAAGATGGAAGGTTATGGCGCTTCCGGAAAAATGAAATGAATAGATCGGACTTGACTAATTTCATTATGCATATTTTAGTTTCCTTTTTTTTTAAACCAAGATGATAATGTTTTCTTTTAATATAACAAATTATATTAATAAATTTAGCTACGACAAGGAACCTATCGAAGCAAACATTTTGATGTCATCTATAACTCTAGCGAAAGTAGCTACGGGGATACCCATTGAGAAAGCAAATCTAAACGAGGATGCCCCAGCTGTAGCTACGCCGAAGCTAAAACTACCTCAACAGCTACGGCAAAACCTTCCTGAAGCTAAAACTAGCACAACAACCTCATCCGTAGCTATGCCGAAGCTAAAACAACCCCAATGGCTACACTAGAACCTTCCCGAAGCTACTGTCCGAAGCCAATAGGATTTTTTTTGTAGTGTATTATAAAAGTTGAAAAAAAAATCGTTTTCATAGTTCACGGAATTCCGTTCCATGAGTTCTAAAATCCGAGTTAGTGGGTTTTCCGTCAAATTCCGCTTTTGAATTCATTTTGATTATCCTTTTTCCGAAAATTGCGAGTTATAGTTGCGAGGCATATTATCTTTGATGCAGAATATGTACAGAATGAGCTGATAAGAATACAGGAATCAAATCTTATGTACGATAGTTGTGGCTTGAAAAGATAGGAGTTACCCCGAACCTCGTGTTCACCACACCCACATTGATTGGAACTAGTAGTATGTTCCATGATTTTGGTAGCTTGACCGAATGGTTCTAAACCACATAGGTCCAACTTCTGTACAATGTAAATATTTCATTTCCAAGCAATATATTAACCCTTAAAAAAAACATCTAGCAATATAGATCAATCGAAATCATCCACTACAAAGATAAGGAAATATCACTACTTCAATACCTTTGTTTGCTATCAAGAAAACAATAACGAATTCATAGCTAAGATGTAATTCCTAACATGGTGATTAATCATAGAAAGGAACACAAATATAATCAATAGACACAAGATGGTAAATTTACTCATAAATAACTAAATAGAATCAAATTCTCACAATCTATTCAATCATATCTTGGAATCACAGGCGAAACTATGAGTTTAGCAACTCATAGGCCAAAAACCTCTCTTCTCTCTCAAAGCGTTCATTGTCTAACCTCTCTCAATTATTCCAACGCACACGGCTGAAAACAACAGAAAATAACCTAATAAGGAATCGTGTCAAACCCTAGAAATATAATAATATTATAATAGGAAATGGAATCTTCGGATCCAAATCGGGATTGCATAACACAACATCACGGTGAGCGCCGCCCTATGCAGTGACGACTTTCTTCTTCTCTCCAATGTTATGCTTCCTTGCTCCTTCCTAGCCTCTTCCTTAGCCTTCATATGCTCCAAAACATGTCTCCTAAGCTCTTCTAAGATCTCATCCAATGTTGAAATGTAAAACTGCAAAATAAACACTAAAAAGGCGTAGATTCCGAACTCGAATACTTCACAAGTAAGATATGAAACTAGACTAAAACATATGTAAAACACATTGTTAAACAAAAATTTTTAAAGGAACAATCTCGCATAACACATTTTAATTTGAATTTCTTTATAAAGTTCGACCCTTACCTGTACTTCCTCACAATTTTAAATTATGCAGATAATTTAAAAGGACAGGGATTTGGGGTTTGGTGGTTTGGATTGCACCCGTTGATGAGGGTTGCCTACGTACCCTCATGGGAAGGATCAAGTCCAACGTAGTTCAAAGATATAGGGTTTTTGTATTTGGGGTTGTTTTGGGTAGACTTTGCGTCTGGTTTGGTATATGGTAAGGTGTTTGGATTTGATTTGGTTTAGACGTGATGTCTTATTTGAGTTTAGTTATGTGTTTGGGTATATGTGTTTAGGTTTATGTGTTTGGATTTCAACTCGATAGAGTATCGGGTTTGATTTGTTTTCTTTGAGGTTTGTGATTTGACTCGTATATGGGTTTCCTACGTATCCATGATGACGGAATCAAATCACTCGTAGTTCAAAAGTATGAATTTGATTTGGAACTTGTGGCTGGACTCGACATTTGTATGACTTCATATCGAGTTTCCTACGTAGATCGTTTGAGAGCATCAAGCCTTCGTAGTTCGGGAGTCTTGGGTTTGAGCATGATTTTGATATTGGAGCCGATGAGAAATATCGTCATTTGTAGTTCTCACGAGCAACTTCATTTGATCTTGGACTTGTGACTGGATCTGATATAATATACTATGTGAGTTTAAATTGGATTTCCTATATATCCACTCATATGTAGTGGAATCAAGTCTTCGTAGTTCTTTCATTGGATCACTTCATTTGACATTTCCTTTAGGAATTTGTGATTGTAGTAGAGCATCAAACCCACGTAGTTTTTTAAAAGGACAAATTTGAATTTGGTGGAATTTGGTTTTGATTTTTGGTGTGACCAAACTCGACGAGCAGAAGCTTTGTATTGAGTCAGAGTAGACATTTTGGATTTGATGAAAATTTGATCTTTGGGACGATTGAACTCAACGAGCGAAAGCTTTGTATTGAGTTTGAGGGGGCATTTTGAATTTGAGGGAAATTTGATTTTTGGGACAACTGAACTCATCAAGAATTTGACTCGGGTCAAGTTTCCTATGTAGCTCATCACGAGCATCAAGTTATGATGTAGTTCTTGACGAACAACTTCATTTAATTTTGGGGTATGTGATTGAATCCGAGATACACATGTTTTTACCGGATTTCCTACGTAGCTTGTAAAGAGAATCAAATCTTAACGTAGTTCCACATGAACAAATTTAATTTGGTTTTGGCGATTGAACTCGATGAGCTTTGACTTTGTATCGAGTGTCCTACGTACCCTTTTGAAAGGGATCAAATCACCCGTAGTTCCCCCTGACTAATTGACATGATTTTTGGTTTGAGCTTTGAGGCGGGACTCGATAGTTGTTGAACTTGATGTTGATCGAGTAGCTTGTCGAGATCATTAAGCCACCAAAGTTCTTGTGGACAATTTAAACTTGGTTTTATGTGACTTTGTGTCCTTGCATCAAACATCTTACATATCCGTCCAGACGGAATCAAGTCATCGTAGTTTTAGACATTATTTTTTTTACTTGATTTGGAGACGCTCAATTTTGCCGGTTGTCTTTATCCAACACACTTTAATGCCGGATGAGCACGCAGAGCCGACCCTAGGGGTAGTCGAAAGAGGCGGTCGCCTAGGGCCCCCTATCGAGTAGGGCCCCGTGAAAAAATTATGTTATATATATAATTAAGGTATTGTGTATTATTATATTTACACGTAATAAAATATTTATGAAAATTTATACGTAAAAAAAATCATTTGTGATATGACTTTAGATATTTCGAGTCAACGATAAAGAGTGTAAGGTCTCCGTCTTTCAATTTTTGTTATAAATGCAAAAACGGGTAGTTTTTAAATAACAATTTATGCTACTTTAATAAATTTATTTAAATGATTATAGTATTTTATTTGGAAAAATTTTCAAAGTAATAATATGTTTTAAAGTGTTTAACTATATTGTTTTACTTTCCTGGAAAAAAATATAATATGAAAAAATATTTTTTTTACTTTTATTTCTCACTAAAAAATTCATATTTTTTAAAAGGATTTGTAAGGAAATATATATATAAAAAAATAATAGTAAACAAGTATATTGGTAAATCTATAAATCATAGTATTTTCTTGTGTTATGCCGAGAGATTGTATACTACCGAAAGTCCGTAAATTCTTCTTTTAGTTATAAAAATAAAATTTGAAATTTATAATAGTTAAATAAAAAAAATTTCATTGTTTGATAATTTTTCTAAAAAACATATGAATATATTTATTGATAAAAAAAAAAAATTTACACCGCCTTGGGCTCCAAAAATCTCAGGGCCGGCCCTGTGAGCACGTATAGTTGATTAGCTTTGACCCCTCTTGAATCTTGCGAGAACGCCTAGATAGTATCTCAAGCTAGTGTTCATTTTTAACGACACTATGAACACATATATGTGTAATCATTGTACAGGCTCTCACTTGGTCAACCTCTAAGGTTGATCACCATGGTGTGAGATCATCTTTGTTGCTCTCGCCTTTAAGCATGGAGGAGAAGCATACATAATTCACCTCTCATCACTATGAGGAATCAACCGAGAACATTCATGCTGAATTTCTAGATTATAATTCCCCACAGAGATATGCTTCTTCATCCTCTTTTATACATGCAGTGGATGGAGTTACTTCCAAATATACATGTAGGGCCTTGAAGTGGACGCTGGACAGTTCTTTCACAGAAACTGCGTGAACGTGTCCACTTCCGAGCCCTACTGCTGCGCTACAGGAATCCGTTTTCGTTGATTTTTGTTCCTGCATGTTCCTTGTGATGTCCTCGATCTATCGATCACAAGTTTCTGTTGGCTTATATACACTCTGAACTGAACGCAATGGAGCCTTAAAATGTGCTGCTGGGCAGTTTTTTCGCAGAACCTGCATGAACATGTCAACTTCGCAGCTTTGCCAACACTGCTACAAAGCTCCGTTTTTGTTGCTCTTTGTTTGGTCGCCTTCTTTGCAGTGCCCTCTTTTGATCCCAACTCTCTTTATACTTACACATAGATGGAATTGTCCACAATTGACAATCAATCCTCGGGGGAAGTTTTTGTCCTTTGGTCGTATTTGGTATGGCGCAAAGTTGGAGATTTGAGTCGGGGGAACGCAAAGATCATCGTCGGGTGCTTGAGGAGCGCACAAAATATGCTATGTTATGCAGGGATCCTCCAAAGGTGGTCGACAGGCCAACTTCTGGCGTTTGCTGCGGCTACCACAGAGCTTCGTTTTTGCCGTCGTTTCTTCCGGCATACTCCTTGCATAGCCTTATTTTAGCCCCCACCTCTCCATGGTCTTGGATACACCTCGAGTTGTTCTCCCTCCGTAAAAGCATGATTTCGGGAATATTTTTATACTCCCTTTTGTCAGGCATTCGAGGCCACTTTGACCACTCTTTAGAGAAAGTTGTTGGCTTTCGGTGGTAAGCGGCATGGCATAAGCTTGATAACTTGAGCTGCGGGCAAGACGAATTCAACGACAGATGATCGAGAGGCACGGAAACATGCTTTGCTAGCCATGTATCACGTCTCTCCTTGAACTGCATTTGATTATCATCTTGGCGTCATCTGGCTGGCTATTGGAGCTGTGAGAGAGTGTAGGACTCCTTGGGTAGCTGTTGAGGATCACCGGGCAGAGTAAGCTTATGTTTGATGAACTACATGTGGACTTGCTTTTGGCATCCGATTGCTGCAATATGTTGATTTCCAAGGGGGTGGTGCTTCATAATCAAGATATAACCCATCAATATCACATATCACAAGTTATATACATACAAGTCAGACAAGTAAGTCCGTTCTCCAAGATTTCTCAAACATACTTGATCCAAAAATCCATTTATAAGGCATTATTCTCGAAATTAACTTATTTTCTCAAAACAATTCCGACAAGGTTAGGGTAAATTCCAAAAATCATCCTTTTAATTTATTAAATTCAATCCCAATCCTCAAATCAATTTTCGGCCTTTAAAACCTTTCCAAGTTCTTTTTTCTATAAAATCCAAATCCAATAATATAATATATTTTAAATCCCAACAATTTTAAGGCAAAATATTATATAATATATATTCCATTTATTCCAATATTTATATAAAATATTAATAAGAAACTCTTAAAACATACACTTTACCACTTTACCAAAATTTAGCCCAAAAAAATTAGGCCCAAACCAACCTTTCTCAAATTCGGATGTTAAGACAACCCCAAACCCAAAATGCCTTTAAAAATTAACCGAACCCTCCCTTTTTAATTTAAATAAGTGAACCGGACCAAATCAGAAAAGAAACAGAGAATCGGGTCGAGCGACTATTCATCGCCTTCCTCCCCATTCACTGGATTCGAAAATTTGGAAAAAGAGGGGAAGGAAAAGGAGCTGCCAACAGTGGTCTTGCATGATCCGACCACTAAACCCGACACGAGAGACCATAGAACGAGCAAGAAAGGGAAGGAGAAGGAGATGCTCACCCAAGGTCTTGTTTCGCCCGAAAACGCTCGAATTCACTCGGAAGCTCCGTCGGAGACGGAGCCTTGTCGGAGATGGCCAAAGAAGATTGAATGATGGTTAAAGGTGGACTTTTATAGCTTTTTAGAGTGAAAAGAGGGAGGGAAAGGGACTTACCGCGTGGATTCGAGAAAACAGAGGAATCGGGGGAGAAGAGGGCGACTCGGGCTCTCCTGGCGGATCCAGGATTTGCCCGACGTCGATGGAGGCAAAAATGGTGCTTCTGCTCGGATGAGAAAGGAGGAGGAGGCAGCTAATGGAGGTTTTGAGCTCTGGGATCAAAGGGGGAGGAGACGGGAGCGGCTCGGGCTCGACGGAAAGGAGGAGACACTACTACAAATATAGTCATTGATGACATTTGAAAGATGGCGTTTTTCATAAAATGTCATTAAAAATACCTTTTATGGCGTTTAAATATAAAAATGCTATAATTTTTTAGAACGCAATTTATTTATGGCGTTTTACAAACGCCATAAAATCTATGGTGTTTATAAAACGTCATGGTTTTTAATTGCAAAATTTATAAAGTAATTTACGGCGTTTTTAAAACGCTATAAATTTTATGGCGTTTATAAAACGTCATGAAAATGGGGGTAATTTTTTCATTCCGAAATTTTGGACAACAATTAAAGCGGCAAATAAAAAATAAAACCCTAAATCCACCCCCTTTCTATCGAGAGATCTATTATTTACTCCCGTCCTCCATGTCTCACCTCTTTCTCCCTGAATGCATAAGAGGGGCAAGCTCCCTCTCATGTCTTGTGTTATGTATTTTGATGTAAAAAAAATTGAACTTTGATTTTGGGTGAGGTTGGAACTGCAGGTGAAATGGCAGCTTCTCAGCTCACATCTTCAACAATTTCAATAAGGAGTTTGTCCATATTTGAAGGGCTTGTGGTACCTTCTCAGCTTCTTTGAATCTCCGGCTATCTCTCCGTGGTGCTTTTTGTTGAATTTTGTTATTCAAAGATGCAATTATATATAGTGGGGAAATAAAAGAATGTTTCTTAGAAATTGACTTGGTTGATATTCGATCTCTTTGTTTTTCTAAATTAATTCAAATTTCAATCAAAGGGTATGAGACTTTCAACCTTCTCAAAGGTTTCTGACAGTTTTATAGATACTCTAAGAATTTGTACTGAAATGAATTTAGAGTTTTTGGGACATTTAATATATGAATTCTATAGATGAATCGATGCTTTTTTTAGGTTTTAGAGGTTTGTTATAGCCTTGAAACAAGCCATTACACCAGAGTAGTGAAAATGCTTAGTTCTTGGCTTCTGCTTTATTGCGTATATATAAAATACAAATTGGTTACGGGAGGCACATACAACCATATGTTGTTGTGGGATTTGAGGCCTTATGTTCTAACAAGTGATGCCGCTTCTATTTTGTTTTGATGAAGGTAAAACTGAAGGTCTGTTCAAAGACTTTGAGGAGAACCCATGGTTCAGAAGAGCCCCCTAATGGGTAGGGCGAGAATGAATGCTAAGGTAAGCAGCTAATATTTTGTTGTTTTAACTTTTGATAGTACATTTGGTTTTTGGCTAGGCATGAGTTTTCTTAATCATAGATGGTTGTTTACAACATGATGATAATCATTTTCAAGTACTATACAAATTAAATGTTACTATAGAAATTAAATGTTATATATGCTTTCTTATTTTCCATTTCTCTTCTATTTGTATTGTTCTTTGTCTAGTTCAGTTTATTGACAAACTTTGAACATTGACCTAGAACAGATCATCGAGAAATCCAAATTCTTGGATGAGAAATGCAATCCTAAGTTTGTTGTGATCGTGGCTTAGAATAGTCATTGCATCCTAGAATGATAGTGAGTTACCTCTGCTTTTATTTTTCTTTCCAAGGGCCTTTTTTCCTATGCACTACCATGCCTTTCATGATTTCAGTAGTTAGATTAGTTTTGCTCTAGTTTTAGACCATTTTTTGTTTGCTGAATTTAGCTACTAATGGTTTCTAGCATCGGCTGAATATATGACTAAATACTCTATGATTCAGTTTTAATATAATGTTTAAGTTTATAGCCTTAGCTAAATGGATATATAATCTGTCATTTAGGCCTAAACTTTTAGGCTTTTTAGGATCGGGGAGTTTAGGTTTATGGCATTCGAGTTAATTTGAAACTGGTGTTGTATTTGTTTAAATACACTTATACTTGTTTTTGGGTTTTTTTTTTGCTATAACATAAATCATGTACATCCATCTTTTCATTTGTGATATAGTCTTTTATCTGCTAGATTGCTAATGAAATAGCAATAATTTTGGAGTAGAACTTTTTGCCATGCCATTTTACTGATTTAGGTTGAATTTGTAATTTGACTTGCCACATTTGTGATATGATCTTTGTAATCATGAGTTTTTTTAGTCTTATTGTAACTCATGTTATAACTTTCTGCCATGCCATTTGGACAGGGACATGAAATCGGTGGAAGCCATTAAGACTCTTTGTCTGAGCTTGTTGAATATGAAGTTAGATATCTCGACCGCTAAGACTCCTCTTCGTATAATGAAGTCATTTTGTATAGTGCATATCAAAGTTGTGCATCTGATAAATTTGGGAACAGATCCTCTTGATATGTTATTAGACCTATCTTCTAAGAATATTTTGGTAGATGTGATCTTTTTGTATAATGATGTGGATGGTAGAACATCTTGTAAGAATATTTGACAAGGTTGAATGTTTTGTTTCTGGTCATTGTATGGCAAATGTGAAAGACAGGTTGTGTTTGATGCTTTAATGAAAAATGTGCACGACAGGTTTGTTCTCAAAATAGGCATTTACGACACTATAAACGCCATAAAATAGGTCTTTTTTTGGTATTACTAACCTTTTTAATGGCGCTTTCTAAATGCCATTAAATAAGTTTTTCTTGGATTACTAATCATGTTTAATGGCGTTTATAAAATGCCATAAAATATATCATCATTCGTGGCGTTTCTAAAATGTCGTTAAACAAGTGTTTTTTGGCTTACTAATCCTTATACATGGCGTTTGATAAACGTCATAGAATATATTTTTCATGGCGTTTCTAAAAACGACGTTAAATAATATTTGAAAGCATGACATCCGTATAGACGGCGTTTGGGGATGGCGTTTAAAAACGCCATAGAAATAATGTCTTCCATGGCGTTTTCCCAACGCCGTTGATGACTACATTTCTACTAGTGAGAAAATGGGGTTGTGTGGTGGTTCAGCAAACAGGGAGGGAGGGAAAGAAGATGGTGAGGGTGGTGCCTGGTGTTGTAGTGCTCCAGCGGCAGCAAGGGGTTGGCGGTGATGGTGTTAGCAGATGGCGAGAACAAGGTAAGAAATGGGGCCTTTTGGTTTGCTCACGGCAAGGGAAAGAATGGAGAAATAAGAGAGTGAGCTTAGGGGGTTTTTCTTGGGTGTGAGTGAGGTTGTGGTTATCAAGGGATACTAGAGATACTAGAAATACTAATATTTTATTCTTCTTACTCCGCCATATCATTCTAGCATCCCATTTTCATTTTTACCACTTTATCAATAGTATCCCTAGTATCCCAAAATCCATCTTTTCATACCCACTCAATTTACAAATATACCTCTCCTCAACAATTATTTCAATTCTCGATTATATTATTATATTCATTTATTATTATCAAAATATCAATATTAAATTAATATTATTTATAAATGAAATAGTGTGAACTATACATAACAAAAAAGCGACATTAATTATTATTTCAAATTCTTTCATAATTATAATTCAATTTTTCTTATAATATTTTGCATACTTATAATAAAAGAGAATTTTTTTAAAAAAATATATATTCAAATATATGCAAAATTGATGTCTACGTATAGGTAAAAATGAATCTAGTATTGTGGTTATTTTTTTTTTTTTTTTTACATTTGTTTTTCCGGAAAATTAATTTTAAAAGATAAAATTACCTTCATCCAGCAACGCATCCCGACCGTCCATCTTCGTCCAGCTGCCAGCAATCCATGTGCTCTCTCCTGCAGGCGAATCCGGTGGCGCCATGTGTCTCCCCCCTCCCGAGATGAGATCTCCTACAACCCTCAATACACCCTTGGGTGTAACACAAAAATAATAAGGGTATATATTTATGATAAAAAAAATTCTAAAAATTATATTTATGTTATAAATAACCAATTATATATATTTATATAATTTTTTCATGAAAAAACATATTAAGAAAAATATTAAAATTAAAAAGATGATTATTTGATGATAATAATTTTAATATTTTTTAAAATATGTTTTTTCATGAAAAAGTTATATAAATATATATAATTGGTTATTTATAACGTAAATATAATTTTTAGAATTTTTTTTATCATAAATATATACCCTCATTATTTTTGTGTTACACCCAATGGTGTATTGAAGGTTGTAGGAGATCTCCTCTCCCCCCTGCAATTGTGGATCTGGTCCACAGTATACCCTTTTCAGCTTTCCCCTCCCTCTGGTATCGACACTCAACAAGTATCCAGCTAGTATCCCTCCCTCCACTTTTATATTATTTTAATTTAATATTAAAAACGGTAGTATCGTGAACAGAAATTGGCCGATAAAACTGCCCTGAGAAATGAACATGATTTTAGAAAATTTACAGAAAACCACCCCTTAAATATAGATGTTTTTAGTTAACAACCCCTTAAATTCAAAATTATAGAAAACCACCCTTTAAATGGTTTTCACTTACAACTCACCACCCCTTCATCTATTTTCATTAATTTATCATTAAGTATAATATATTTCATATTTTTAAACTTAAATTTGATTATAAATATATTCAAAATTTTAATTTAAGGGCTCGATTATATTTTAGGGATAATTTTATTTTTTTTTAAAACAAGGAAAAACTAATTAAAATACCTCCACCTTTGGTGGTATGGTAAAAATATATCATCAACTTTCAAATGTAATAAAAATATCCCGACTTTTGAAGGTAGTGGTAATATATTACCACGGGTTTTCTCACGGGTAAAAAATGCTACCAAGGCAGCCTACGTTGATTTTTTTTTTGACAAGGCAGCCCACGTGGAAGTCTTTTTACAAATTAGCACTAAAATTAGGGTTTTCTAAACGGTTACCTTAGGAAAAAAATAAACCGGTAACAAAATTAAACCCGAAAAACGAAATTGATTCAATAAAAAAACTAATCCGGTCAAATTAAAATTGCCTAAAATTAACACAACATGACTATTCCTAACATCAATCCGACAACAAAACTAAACCGAATACAACGGGAAAAAAAAGAAGCAAAATCACTCGGCCAAGTCCATGAACGAATCAAAGAGGAAGAAGATGTGAGGGAGACATCTCAAGATAGGCGCCCACAAGGGAGGAAGACTGCCATTGAAGAGGAACCATGAGTTGTCTGGATAACCTAGAAGACAGTTCAAGAGGCAGCCACGGAAGAAGATAGGAGCGAGGAAAAGACGTTGGGTATGAATCCGGTCCAAATCTTTATTTTTTCCTAAGGAAATCCTTCAAGAAAATCCTTGTAAAAAAATCCACATACGTAGCTAGGTTGCCTTATCAACATATTGACCCGTGAAAAAACTCATGGTAATATATTACCACTACCCTCAAATGTCAGGATATTTTTATTACATTTAAAAGTTGAGGATATATTTTTACCATACCCCTAAAGGTGGAGATATTTTAATTAGTTATCCCAAAAAACAATAATAAATATAGCCTACAATTATTATCTTAATAATTACATTTAAGTTATATGATTAATTGATAACCTAATTTTTAAAATTTTAGGTAAATTTAAAGAAAAAAGTTACATATAACAAAAAAAAATGGATCAAACTCATATTTTAAGTTGAAAATTATTAAGTATTTATTATTATTTTTTAAAAATAAATAAAATGATCACTAAAATATAATCGAGCCCTTAAATTCAAATTTTGAATATATTTATAATCAAATTTGAGTTTAAAGATATAAAAGTATAATATATTTAATGATAAATTAATAAAAATAGATGAAGGGGTGGTGAGTTGTAAGTGAAAACCATTTAAAGGGTGGTTTTCTGTAATTTTGAATTTTAGGGGTGGTTAAGTGAAAATACTCATATTTAAGGGCTGATTTTCTGTAAATTTCCCCATGATTTTTGTAGAGTTGGATGCTTGCTTTGGAATTTGGATGGTCAAAGGAGACAAAGAAGTGAGGTTTGTCTTAATGCCAAAACAAGGGGGTGTAATGAAGGGAAACGGAAAAGTAATTTGTGGGTGTTGGGTTAGATAGAATTTTTTTTCAAAATAGTCAAAAAAGAAAAAAAAAATTGCAAAATAGCCAAAGATCTAAACTTATTTGGGAATTAGTCAAAACGGGGCTAAGTCGTTGTTTAAAACATCGACTCTAGTCCAATTTTTTTTTTAAAAATAATAAAATATTAAATTCGTTGTTTTAAACAGCGACTTTGTAATTTTTTTTTAAATATAATTCTCCCTAAATGAAAAAAAAACAAATTTATTTGGGAGAGTCCCTTAATATTTTTTTTTAAAGCTTGAAACTATTGCCTCACCGTCTACCTCTCGATCGGATCTAGAGTAGCAGGTTCAATTTGATGCAACCTTGAAACCTTAGAAACACTCTCGCTCTACTTCAATTCGATATTGGAATCATTGAATTCGGAGCCGAGGTTCACCAATTTGCAGTCGAGGAAGTCGAAGTAAGATTGGACGTAGGCAGGCGTGGCCACGGGTTACGGGTCAACCCGTGACCCGCCGGGTCCGGGTTGACGGGTTAGCGGGTGGGGACGGGTAGCGGGTTAGGGTTAGGGTCGGGGAATCCGTGACCCGTGACCCGCCGGGTCAACCCGCTTTTTCAAAATATTTTTTTTTTGGAAAATTTATTTTAAATAAAATAAATTTATAATATTATGTAAATTATGTAAGAATAACTCACAATAATACATAAACTAATATGCAATGTGCAATGTGAGACAAATAAACCCCATCCTTCTCATTTTATAGACTTGGAAGTCTTCCTTCCTTTCCCTCATTTCCAATGTGGGACAAATGCTTTGTCCCACATCGGAAATATGGAGATAGAATGAGAAGGCATGGGGCTATATATGTGTATCCCACTACCACATTTCTTCCACTTCACTTGTTTCCTACATTTCCTACATTGGAAATTAAGTTGGAAATGAAGTTTGAGAAATATATTCTCATATTTTTTTCTCTTACATCACACAATGAAATTATTGTGGATGAAAAAATTAATATGGAGATATAATCTTCCTACATTTTTAACACTTCATAGCAAAGTGATAAAATGTGTTATGAAGATAAAATCTTTACATATTATTTATTTATTTATTTTAATATTCATTTTTTAAAAAAAAAAAGATTTTTTTTTTAAAATAATGTAACCCGCCGAGTCAACGGGTCGACCCGGCGGGTCAACGGGTTGACCCGAACCCGTCAACCCGTGAGATTTACGGGTTAGGGTTCGGGTCGGCCAACCCTGGCCCTTGACCCGGCGGGTCGAACCCGTCGACCCGGCGGGTCCGACCCGTGGCCACGCCTGGACGTAGGCGAAAGGTCGAGAGGAGGCAGCGTCGGGATGTCAAGAGGAGGGGAAAAGGCGGGGCGGCCTCAGGCTTGGAGTCGGCGACAGTGGGTTGTTGAGAGGATGGGAAGGGGCAGGGCGACGTCAGGTTCAGAGTCAGCGACGGGGAGGCCAGATTGTCCGGATGAGGGAGGGGGGATGATGTGCTCGGGAACACTCCGAGCCGCCAGGATCGACGACGAGGTTCCTCCATTATTGAATGGATAAACGTTGCTACTAGAACCAGATATGTATGGCAAGATTCGCAGGCCTCTCACCCTTGAACCTCTCACACTCGATCTCAATCCTCTCGGAATCGCACTCTGAGGATCTCGACCCTTTGACACTTTCGCCTCTCATTAGGGTGTCTCCCTCGGCATCTCACCAAAGGGTTTTGTTTTTAGCATCTCACCAAAAACATGATCCTTAACCCGAAATCAAAGGAAGCAAATGCACTCAACTTTTCACTAAAAAATTCAACTTGTCTTCAAAAAAGTTTTTACATCCCTTTATATAGGAAAAATATTGAATCTTTGAAAAATAAAAGAAATTAAAATAAATTGATAAACTAATGACGGATAATATGAAAGGGTTTCCGAGCTTTATGACGGAGAGATGGACAACCATAATGAGGGAAAATGAATGGTCTTGGTTGCCATCAAAGAAATGGAAGGTCGGAAATCCCTAAAGCCCCGTCATTTAATCTGACCTTACTGAATCCATTTCGTCTTTATTTATTGTATTTCTGATGAGATGCTAGAATTTCGGGTTGCTGAGAAGATCCCCTATTTCGGTCGTCTTTCAAGCTGAATTGACAATTGAATCCTTCAATAAAGTTGTAGCCACTTAAAATATCTTTCCAAGAAGTGCTCATCGGCTTCAATCGGAATTTTATAGATCCATAACGAACCAAAATATTGTGATGTCGCCAAACTGTTTTCAGAAATGAAAGTTGATGTTCAGCTCCGAAGACAAACCTTTGTAGGAAACAACAGACGAGCTCATGGGCGACTACGATCACATTAGGGGTGGCGGAAGGAAGTGGTGAGGGGGGGGGGTTGAATAAGGAGGAGCCACAACTAAGGAAGGAGGAAGCGGCGTTAGGCTCGGAGTCGGCGATAGTGGGTTGTCGAGAGGAGGGTAAGGGGTAGGGCGGCGTCAGGTTTAGAGTCAGCGACGGGGAGGCCGAATTGTCCGGAGGAGGGAGGGGGGCGACGAAAGGAAGTGGTGGGGGTGTTGAATGAGGAGGAGCCTCGATTAAGGAAGGAGGAGGGGAAATCGTGGAGCAGACTTGATTGGGGCATCAGCCATGGTAGCACAGAGAGGAAGGTGAGGAGCAGACTCAACCCCTAGGTTAAAAAAAATTAAAAAGGGAGTCGTTTTTTCAAACAGCGACTCTCCCGAGTATATTTTTTTTTTTAGTTTCTTTTTCATTTAAATTGATTTTTTTTTTTAAAAAAAAAAACTAAGTCGCTGTTCTAAACAGCGACTTTAGTATTATATTAATTTTTTTTTAAGTTAGGCTAAAGTCTTTGTTTGAACCAGCGATTTAGCCCTATTTTGGCTAGTTCCCAATTTTTTTTATTTTTTTTTGGCTAATTTAAAAAAATCCGGCTAGATAGGGAAAGAGGTATGAACTTACCTCCATTTCAAACTTCAATCTCAAAATATGGAGGATCAAGGTTGAATTTTTGGATATATGTTTGCAACTATAGTTAAAAAAAAAACTTAAGATAAAGAACAATAAGTAAACTATTAAATATACCTCCATGTGAAAGAAGTAATTCAATAGTGCGTTTGAAACCTCTCTTTGCAGCATGATGTAATGGTGTCCCACTCTATCGACATAAGGCATATAAGCACTCTAAAAATCAGATGAAATAACCTCAAACTAAGCAAATAGATTTTAATCACTTCTCGTAGCTCAAACCCAACAGTGTTACAAGTAAACTGGATCCCAATGTGGCAAAATATGTATTTCACCACTAGCTGCAAGGTCTTTCTCATTTGACACACCCATCATGGAACAACAACTGAGATAAGATCTTCAAAAACACTTTTTGAATAGCTATCCTCCTACAAGAAGATGATAAACGTTAATTTTACTGACATGCATTAGATAAAAGCGGAGTCCATGAGCTTGAAGACATAACTTTAACTCATTCAATATTTCATAACAATTACATAATATAGAAAAAAGAGCATATCCTTACTATAAAGTACAAATTATTGATAAAAAAATATTGAAGTATAACAACGCTTGAAAACAAGAAGAAAAAGTTAAATGACTTAAATACCTAACTGAGAGTTAATTTACATGTCACAACAAGAATATCTGGTATATGTGGGAGAACCACCCCAAGTATGAATCTTGGGACTGTAGAGAACAATAAAAATGCTTAGTTCAAAATCGGAGCTTCTTTGGTAGAGCATGCACATTTGACCAATAACTTGATATCAGCGTCACCAACAATGCAATCCTGTGACGCACAAGTAATACATCGGGGCTAAGAAAAGGGAAAAACATAGATGTACATAATTCAACTGACTGGGTTTGTGAAGAATACATTTGGCAACATATCACGTGAAAGAGAATGAACATATCCTCAAGGATAAGGAATATTGTCTACTCAATGAAACAAATGGTGTTGTATGTGGACTGAGAAATGCTAGATGAAGCTTGGACTCATTCTTCCTTGTCATCAATAGGAACCTTCACATCTGAAAAGACTCGTCCAAGAAGGTGGAAGAGAGGCTTTACAAGGGAAAATATGTAGCAAGAAAGAAAGTAAATGAATGGATAGTTTCACACACACTACCTGCAAGAAGAGAGTTTGAATATATGGTGACAACATTCCAATGAAGAAATGAGTTTCATTATTACGGTTAAAAAATAATCGAACAAAAAATAAATACAACTATATTTTACATGTTCTATGATGCATAAAAACCAAGGGCTGAACAAAGGGGTTATTCAATTACAACTAATCATACACCAAAGATAAGGTAATTCATAAAAGGCAAGTAACAATACCCAAGGCATCCAAGTACGTAGTTAACGCTTCATGAAAAAATCTCTGTGATAAAAGGACTCTGAAGCCTATTCAATACACTTTGAAGGACAAACATGGGCAAAGGTGTAAGATAACCATGGAATACACTTTGAAAGATGGTCAGAGAGAATAAAGATGGGAGAAATGATAAGGATACGAGAAAATATAAGATGCAAGAAACTTAAATATCCATGGAATACACTTTGAAGGACAAACATGAGCAAAGCCAACAATAGTAACTTCAGAAAGAGCAACCATTTTGACATAGGAATTATATATGATAATTATGATCAAAATAAAATAAGTATCTTAAGAAACTGAGACGGTCATTAAGCTCATAAAAGTGATGTCAGACGCTATAACTTGAAAATCAAATCACCTTCAAGTGAAACTTGATCAACAACATGATCTAACCTATCTTCAATATCAAGGAAAACACTAAATAATTAAGTTAAAGCAGAGTTGATGCCAAAACTTTGTTTAACACTAGGTATACTTCACACCTCGATCTCCAATCTCCAATGCATAGCTACCTCTTTTGGGTCTTGTTCAGATTGCCCCTAATTTTTTAAGATGAATTCATGTGATGCAAGGGATCCATTTCCTTCATTTGAAAGTTCTCCATCTTCTTCAAAAAAAATCAAGGACATTTATCAAGCTCCTAAATTAAAGAGAAAGGGGTTTAACGAGGTTACCTTAAAGAGGAAATGCAACTAAATAGACCAAAAAACGGGCCTATTTGCAAAACTAGACTAGTAGGGCAAAAAATGGGTAAAAATGACCCATCTACCCCATGCAAATAAATTGTCCGGGTTTTTGGCACTATTTGTGACCGGGTGTAACAGGTGAATCGGTTGGCACAACTACGAGGGAGATCCGAGAGGAGAGGAAGGAGATCCTGCGATGCTTCCGCGACCATGGGAGGCTGACGATCTCCGGCCGGCCCTTCCCAAACCCGCCGGGTTCGCCTCTCCGGCCGGTCCTCTTCCTCTCTCCCTGCTTCCATTCCAGTTGCAGAGGTTGTTTTGTGTGTTCTCTTTGTTTTTTTCTCTTATTTCTTCAAGCTCTCCAAAGATCGCTTGATTGTTTGCCTCTGTCGTCTTCCGATGCTAGGTTTCGTGTTTCAGATCTGAACATTCGTTAGGGATTTCAATTTTTTTTTCCCTATTCGCTCTCTCTCGCTATTTGTTGATTTTCCTCCTCGTTTTGATTTCGATTCCTATTCCCGAAAGTGTTCGTGGATCGAATTCCCAGTTACATGCCTCAGTTTAATCGATTCTCCGGTAAATCCTTCGTTTTTTGGTTTCTGTCTCCCCTGATTGGTTTCTCACTCCTCTCTTAAGCATTTCTCTTTCTGAGAACCTTCTTTGTAGATTGAGCAGCAGCACAAGAAAGCTCTGGAAGAGGACCTTCAGTTTTTGATTATATGGGGTCTATGATGAGATGAAGGATAAAGTTGTTCGTCCTAATGCACAAGATCGCCAGGAGCGTAAGGTAATCCTCTAATTCAATCTCTTTTTGAATTGTGCATGTACATTGAAATCTAAAGTATGTTTGTTGCGCGATTGTTACTCTGTATGACTGTCACAGTGAATTTGTTTCATAATTTCAGTTGATGGATACTACTTCCGCTTGTATTGGTCATTGTTTTTGGATTGCTTTAGGGTTACTTGGTTTGTGGTTGATTACTTGATGGTGGAATTTCGTGTTTGCCTGTTTGGTTTTTGTTACGGGGTGATGAGATTGGATTCTGATCCTACCAATATTGGTAAGATATATATTTGTTGAGTTGGTAGGATATGCTTGATCAGTTGGTAGGATAGGCTTGGATTCACCGGAGATAAAGCCTTACCTTGCAGAGGGTCCAATTGCTAATAAGATCTGATTGTTTCTCCTTTCCAGCTTACTGAACTTTATTTTTAACCCCTTGTTAATTGGTGGCTGCTGTAGCACTTAGCTTCAACTAATGTTGCATCTGTATGTATGTAAACGGGTGTTGTGTTTTATAGTTGATACCCTCAGGCCTAAACCTCAACTCAAGGCCCTTCAATCTTACACTCTGCTGCTACAGGGGTTGGGTTTCTTTTAGAGGAGTTTGCTGCTACACATGAAATTCTTAAGTATGTGAAACTACTGCTACAATATTACTAGGTCTATTGGCATATGTTAAATTCTTTTTAAGCTCCTCTGCTATGTGAAACTACATCTACAACATTACAAGGTCTATTATATTGTTGGGTGTAAACTTGATAAGTTATGTTTTATGTATTTAGTTGATTTGTGCCTTTTGCCAGCCTAAACTTATAATGGAAGAAATGTTTTTTGTATAGATTCATCAAATCGTGAAACACCTTAAAAAAGATAGCTTTTTTTGCATAAATATTTATGATAGATTTTATAAATAGCCTATTAGCTCAGTTGGTAGAGCGTTGTGTTTGCACACAATGATGTGAGTTCGACTCTTACTTAGGCTAATACGGAGTATGCGTTCATATATCTCTGGATTTATACGATTGAACATGGTAGGAAATATATACACTAATGGCAGGACAAATTTATGAATCTGGTACAACAAATTTATGAAATATGAATATCTCTGAACTTATAAAATTATGAACTTGTTAGGAAATATATAGACTAGTGGTAAGACAAATTTGTGAATCTGGTAGGATAAATATACAATATTGGTATGATAAAAATATAATCCCCGAAATTCAAGTGTATAACTTGACACTTTTTTTTGATTAATTGTATAACTTGACACTAATGGTAGGATAGATGTGCACGAATAGTAAGATATATTTGTACTATTGGAAATAAGCAGAATTGATATTGACCAATCCACAAATCCCAGACTAGTAATCACTGAGGCGTGAATTGACCATAATCTCAATCTCAATTACCAATCCACAAATCTTAATCTCAATCCAATTTCTATCAATCAAAATTCATGAATCCAATCTAATTCAATGCTAGAACGTCTAAATTAGAGCCTCTACCCTTGGATATAATGTTACTTAGGTTTCCTTCATTTTCTATTGTAGACTGGAAACCCTCTACCCTTGGTTATTTTTCTGAAAATGTGGAACATAATTTGCTACGGTTTCTAGCTTTATTTTCCTTGAAAGCTATTTAAATTGGCAGGATAGATGCACAAAAATGGTAGGATAAATGAAAACTAATGGTAGGAGAAAACAACGATATTGGTAGGATTGATGGAAACTAATGGTAGGAGAAAACAACGATATTGGTAGAATCAAAATGGAAACTCAGTAATTCCTGTATAATTTGACACTAATGGTAGGATAGATGCACACTAATGGGAAGATATATTTATACTATTGGAAACATGTAAATGTATAATTGGCTTTACCAAAACACAATATATCGGAGACTTATGAAGACAAACTCCGTATTAGCCTACGTGAGAGTCGAACTCACATCTCTGTGTGCAAACACATCGCTCTACCAATTGAGCTAATAGGCTATTTATCATCGTAATAGTAAAGACCAAGTATTTGATGAGTTACGAGGTAGTCGACAGTGAGCATAGACTTGTAGCATCAATTTCATTTCCATATAATATTTTTTGAAAATTTTGGAATCAACATAGGTTGATGATTGGTTGTGCCAAGCTCCCACTCCTGGGAGCCCACCAACCGCCGAACACGACCTTCAGACAAACCCTATCACTTGGGGTACAACACGGGAACAGAGGATTAGCCTGGGGTAGTTATGTTATAAAAAAGAGGAACAACTACAAAGTATAGGTACAAGATCATTTACCCATCGTTGCCACTGCCACCGGACAAACTTCTTGCACTTTTTCAAATATGAAAGGGCAGTTGTACACTATTGGTAGGACGGAAATATTCTATTGGTAGGATGGGGACTAGGGTTGCTCAGAATCAGGCCCGACCCGAAAACCGATCTGAAACCGAACCGAAAAATGCGGTTTCGGGCCAGTCCGAATTTTAACGGGTCGGGCTTCGGTCCTTAAAAAATGAAATTTCGGTTTCGGGCTGAAAACCGTAACCGAACCAAAATTTTCGATTTTGGCCCGAATAACCGAACTTTTTTCTAAAATAAACCCTAAGTGGTAGCAGAATCGCTGGTCGCCATCTCCCGCCGGCCGTTGCAGCCTTCCAGCCCTCTCCCTCCCGTCACAGACTCGCTGGCTACTGCCCCCATCTCCCATCGGTCGTCGTAGCCTGCCATCCCTCTCCCTCCCGTCGCACTCGCAGCTCTTTCGTTCGATGTAGACTCGCTGGCCGCTGCCTCCACCTCCCGTCGGCCGTCGCAGCCTGTCAGCCCTCTCCCTCCCGTCGCACTCGCACGTTGTGTAGCACTGTAGCCCGTGGTCAATAGTTTGTGCTTGAGTTGAAGTTGAAGGTGAGTGAATTAGTGAACCCAAAAATATATACCTTGATGAATTGGATTTATTGTGTTGTAATTTTGAATCTGTAAAACATTTTTTGTCAATTTGATTGTTTTGAGACTTGTGAGAAATTTAGGGTTTATGTTTTGTGTTGATAGAGATAATATATTTATGTGTAGGGCTGATTTTGTTAGGAGAGAAACAATATTTATTAGTGGTTGGGCAATTGGGTTGATTTTTAGAGAAACAAGATTAAGTTTACACTTGCAGGTTTATGTTTTGTGTTGATAGACTTGCAGGTTTTTTTTTTCAAACATACACACAACAAATTTTGGTTTTGTTCAGTTTTTTCGGGCCAAAAACCGAAAAAACCGTAACCGAATATTCGGTCTTCGGTTCGGGCTTCGGGCTGCCCCTCCCGAAAAATCGGGCCGTCGGTTTCGACCTGACCCGTTTGTGTCGGTTCGGTTCGGTTCGGGCCCGGCCCGTTGAGCCACCCTAATGGGGACTGTATCGTTTCTTGGGATGAACGGGCAAATTTTTCCCCGTCATTTCCGCTTCTCTCCTACTCTGCCTCACTTTTTGCAGAGCATGTTATAGTGTTTCAAATCCTCCTCTCGAGCTTATATATGTTCTTGGGGGACAACCATCAATGTAATCATTGCATTTTCCCCTCATAAATGATCCCCCTTTTCCTAAAGGAGGAACCCTGTTTTGGCGCCAAAACTGCACTGACAGCCCGCCAAATCGACTACAGTCAATCCCCTCCAGATTCTCTCCAAAATATCTCCAGGTATGGAAAGACAGGTTTAGCCTATTGGTAGGACCAATTCATTCTATTGGTAAGATGGGGCAGTGTACAGTTTTCTGAAATGAACGGAGGATGCCTTTTGGTGCCACATGTCACTGACAGCTACTGACAGCTACAGTGTAGCTACAGTGCTGGCCTCCCCTTCACTTGGAACTTCCTCATCCGGTTGCCTTTTTTTTTTTCAAAAATAGACTACTTTCTACCCTTAGCAAAAAAACTATGTACTAGTCTAGTTATGCAAACAAACTTTTTTTTTTGGTCTAGTTATGCAAATCGGCCTACCTTAAAATAAAATTGGAGAGAAACCGTTGTATTGTGGTAAATCAAACGCTAACCAAACACTATCAAGCTCCTAAATTAAAGAGAAAGGGGTCGGTTAAGGGTTTTACTAATCTTCAAAATTTACCACGAAATAAAAGGGATTGTGGTAAATATAATGTTAATTTACTTCGATTCTCCAAGAAACCGTGGTAAACTTGTCGACTTTGAAAATTTACCACAAAATTACACAGAACCATGTTAAAATTGATGCTAATTTACTTCGGTTCTCCTAGGAACCGTGGTAAATTTGTAAAACCTTGAAAATTTACCACACGAATAAACGAAACCGTGATAAATTAAGTGTACTAGTGTCTTCATTTGTTTTGCCTTGTTTCGCCTCCTTTCTTTTAGTGCATCTTTGTAACTTTTCACCACTCCATAATATGCTCCAAAATAGCTCCATAACAACTACATGAAACCTACAAAAACACAACCAAATCTTGTGCAGACCTCCATATCTCAGAAAATACGAAAACCTACTCAAACAACACTAAACCCAACAAAAAAGCTAATAAAAAAGACTCAAATAAGACTTTATAAAACATGAACAAAACATGGACATCAATAAATGAACGAGTTTGAACTGAGTTTTTTTTTACAAGCTATGATATAGATAAAAAATGTGCTTAAAATTTTACAAAATTTGAACTATCCGCGTTTGAGTCGAGGCGAGTCAAGTTTTAATTTGAATTGAGCTTAAAAATGTGCTCATAACTTCAGTTTGAATCGAGCCGAACCCTAGTTTATCTCAAGCCAAAATTTTTTCGAGCTAAACTAGGGTTTAGCTCGAGTTACTCAAATCATATAAGAACCATAAAAGGGTAACAAATTTATATGAAAAATGGAAAAAGAAGTGGAATGATTAGAATAGTGATCAATAAATCTTACTCCCTCCGTTCCAAATTAAATGTCGTTTGTCCTTATCTGCACGCTTTTTGAAGAGGTAAAAACACTATAAAATATTATTTTTTTAATCAAATTTTTTTAACAATTTTATACTTGGTAGTCATAAGTATGATCTTATTAAAACAAATTCATTAAAACATAATATTTGGTATAATTTTGTACTATATTCATAAAGGTAATTATTACCTTTCTCTACTAAAAAAAAACAAATAAATTATTTAAATTTGAGTTTTTAATAAAATTATTTTGTCAATACTCATTAAACGTCGGTCAATAGCTTCTTCAATTCACTGTTCTTCATTTCTTCAATCCACTGCAATTTTGAGCCACACCTGAGGGTAAAACTGGGAAACTAAAAATCTCTCTCTCACGTCCACGCTTACGGCTTACCATCTCTGCCACTAATCATCTCCGTCTCCCCCCATCAGATCTTCTCTCTTCCTCCCAGAGAAGATCCCTTTCGCCGTAACCCTAATTCGCTCCCTGCGTCTTCTTTCTATCTCTTTTATGGAGATATCTCCGTCTGTGCCTGATTTCCTCGATCAAGAATCCGCAACCCCCGTTGCCGCCGCCAACGCCGAGCCGCGGATTGAGGCCTCAAACGCATCGGCGGCTCCGTCTTCGTCCTCGTCCTCTTCGTGGAATGAAAAGGATTCGATCGATGTTCCTGATTTCCTCAATCAAGAATCCGCAACCCCCGTTGCCGCAGCCAACGCCGAGCCGCGGATTGAGGCCTCAAACGGATCGGCGGCTCCGTCTTCTTCCTCGTCCTCTTCGTGGAATGAAAAGTATTCGATCAATGTTCCTGATTTCCTCAATCAAGAATCCGCGACCCCCGTTGCCGCAGCCAACGCCGAGCCGCGGATTGAGGCCTCAAACGGATCGGCGGCTCCGTCTTCGTCCTCGTCCTCTTCGTGGAATGAAAAGGATTCGATCGATGTTCCGATCGAAGAAGAATTTGAAGAGAGGACGAGCACGAGCCATGACGCGCCGGTGAGGAAGCAAGACGATGATGACGAAGAGGATGAAGACGTTTGCCGGATCTGTCGGAACCCTGGCGATGCCGACAATCCGCTCCGGTACCCTTGCGCGTGCAGCGGGAGCATCAAGTATGTTCATCAAGATTGCCTCCTTCAGTGGCTTAATCATAGCAACGCTCGTCAATGCGAGGTTTGATTTTGTCTGATTAATCGCTCTCATTTTTGTGAATTTCAAGACGCAACTTCAATTATTGGACCTTGGAGCTTTTTCTTAGGTTAAGCTTGCCCCGTCCAGGAGAAAGACCTCTTTGTTGATATGTCTTTCGATTGAGTTCATATGCTCCATTAAGCCTGAATAATTTTCATATTTACAGAATTACCTGATTAAAAACGGGCCAAATGGCAGTTTACGTAGTTTCACAAGATATGTGGATGGTTTTGGTAAATTTCTTGTTACCTTGACGGAGTGCTTTATTTTTACCCTCACAATAAGATCAGTATCATGTTTTATCTCCATGGAAGCTTAAACTTACCTTTATTTCATCCTTGGTTGATGTACTGGGTTGTGTTTAAAGAACTGCTGCAAATTGAAAAGTAAAAGCTGAGATCATATTAGCTCATAGCATGCTTTTGTTATGAATCAACAAGCAGCCAAGTTGTTGTAACTGTGTTTTCATGAAGGATACCTGAAATTGACTGATTTTCCCCCCTTCTTTTGGTATGATGATGCCATATATTGTTCAATCCTCACCCATTGGTGTAACTATGCATCTTTTTGAGGGCATAAATATATTCGATACTTATTTCCACCATAAGAGATTTTGCTCTAGATTGAGCTTAAGGTTATGGTTGTCTTAAAATGCCTTTGTTGGAGGTTGTGTTGTGTATTGTTTTCTCTATTGCATTAACAATTCTTGTATTGCAGGTTTGTAAGCATCCATTTTCATTTTCACCAGTATATGCCGAAAATGCTCCAGCACGACTTCCTTTCCAGGAGTTTATATATGGGATAGCAGCAAAAGCATTTCAAGTCCTAAAATTCTTCCTGCGCCTTAGTTTTGTGCTCTCTGTTTGGCTGCTCATCATTCCCTTCATTACATTCTGGGTTTGGCGTCTGGCTTTTGTTCGTAGTTTGGCTGAAGCTAATCGTTTATTCCTGAGCCATATGTCAACAGCCGTTATTCTTACTGATTGCCTGCACGGCTTTCTCCTATCTGCTAGTATTGTATTTATCTTTCTTGGAGCCACATCTTTGAGAGACTACTTCAGACACCTAAGAGAACTCGGGGGACAGGATGCTGACAGAGATGATGAAGGTGACCAAAATGGAGCTCGGGCAGCAAGAAGGGTTCCTAATAGAAATGTAGCTGCTGAAGGAAATGTTGAGGAAGTAGGAGGAGCACAAGGGATTGCTGGAGCTGGTCAACTTATCAGAAGAAATGCTGAACAAGTTGCTGCACAATGGGAGAGGCAGGCTGCTCGTCTTGAGGCTCAAGTTGAACAAATGTTTGATGGACTGGATGATGCTGATGGTGCCGAAGATGTTCCCTTTGATGAGCTTGTTGGCATGCAGGGCCCTGTATTTCATTTGGTTGAGAATGCATTCACAGTAAGTGTTTTAACCTCGCTTCCCCCCTTTAAAATGTACTTTAAAGTTGTAATCATGTATGTGTCTTTATATATTATATGTTTAAATTTAGTTTATATGCAACTGCACCTAATAGGGACCTGAGGTATTATTAATGCAAGAGCTTCTTGTAAAACATTTCTTGAGTATGTGATAGATATCGTTATAAGGGTCTTTTAGAAGTAGTTTCTATTTTCTATTGGGTGTTTGTGCTCTGTTCATTTGCATCACTGTCTTATTCAAATAGATTGCTTTCCTTTTGTTCTTTTCTTTCATTTATGTATATTGGCTTGCTCTGATTTAGTGAGATGCTGTTTAGACCTGAACAAACATTCCCTTTGCAGGTTTTGGCAAGCAACATGATTTTCCTTGGAGTGGTTATTTTTGTACCCTTTGCACTTGGTCGGATAATACTACATTACTTCTCATGGCTATTTACATCTGCAACTGGCCCTGTCTTCTCATCGGTCATGCCACTTACAGAATCTGCTCTTTCATTACCTAATATCACATTAAAGAATGTATTGACTTCTGTTTCTGATTTAACATCTGAAAGCCCAGAAAAAGGTCTTGCTAGTCAGACGGCTGAGTTGTTAAAAGCAAATGCAAGTCTGCTGAATGAATCTTCAAGCAATATTAGCAGTTCATTGCCTTCAAATATCTTGAAAGGGGCAACTTTGGGAACATCAAGGCTTTCTGATGTTACAACTCTGGCAGTTGGGTATATGTTCATTTTCTCCCTGATCTTTCTATATTTTGGGATTGTTGCCTTGATTCGGTACACAAGGGGTGAACCTTTGACCATGGGGAGGTTCCATGGTCTTGCTTCACTAGCTGAGGCAATTCCATCAGTTTTAAGGCAATTTTTGGCAGCTATGAGACATTTAATGACCATGATTAAGGTTGCTTTTCTCTTGGTCATTGAACTTGGAGTTTTCCCCTTGATGTGTGGATGGTGGTTAGATGTGTGTACGATCAAGATGTTTGGGAAGTCAATGACTCAAAGAGTTGAGTTCTTTTCAGCCTCTCCCTTGGCCAGTTCTTTGCTTCACTGGGTGGTGGGGATAGTGTATATGCTTCAAATAAGCATCTTTGTCAGTCTTCTCCGAGGGGTATGATTCTGTAATCTGATCTTCTCTTCTTTGAGGAAGTAGGGCTTGTACTTCAAAATTCATCAGTGTAAGTGAGATTGTCTCTCTCCATGCTTAACATTGTTTACTTGTTTTGACAGGTTTTGCGCAATGGTGTTCTATACTTCCTTCGAGACCCAGCTGACCCGAACTATAATCCGTTCCGGGATCTGATTGATGATCCTGTGCATAAGCATGCTCGTCGAGTTTTGCTATCTGTCGCTGTTTATGGAAGCTTGATAGTGCTGCTTGTTTTTCTGCCTGTCAAACTTGCCATGCGAATGGCACCTTCTATATTTCCTCTTGATATTACGTAAGTCAGCACTTTGTTCTGGGTATAGCTTGTTTTATAACTGCAATTTGAACTATAGTTAGTATCGTTAGTTGTGCATGACTTAACTTGTTTCCTGATGTTGCATTTGCAGAGTGTCTGATCCGTTCACAGAGATACCTGCAGACATGCTTCTTTTCCAAATTTGCATCCCTTTCGCTGTTGAGCATTTTAAATTGAAATCTACAATTAAATCTCTTCTGCACTATTGGTTCACAGCTGTTGGCTGGGTTCTTGGATTAACAGAGTTCTTACTCCCCAGACCTGATGATATCAGTAACCAGGATGTTGCGAATGGTGATGCTGGTAGGCAGGGCAGGCTCCATGGTCCACAACATGCTGTAGGTCGTCAGCCAGGTCAGGCACATACTGCACTTGATGCTGCTAATGAACCAAATGGTGGTTCTCGTGATGCTGATGCTGCAGAAGAGTATGACGGAGATGAGCAGTCTGATTATGAGTAAGTTTTTCTGAAGTTCATTCATGCGAAAGTGTGGTGGTCAACCCTAGTATGAAGGCATAATGCTGGCAACTTATAGTTACCTTTTTTTTCCGTTTCAATACTTGATTCTTATATCTAGTATTTCCTCAAAAAGTGCACACACAAAATCATAACACTTGGGTCAAATCCTCACACAAGGGACTTAATACTTATTAAGCCTTTTCCATTTTAGTGACATGAGTTCGAATGATATTGCAGAAGGTACAACTTTGTTCTGCGCATTGTGCTGCTCTTGATCATGGCTTGGATGACACTACTTGTCCTCGACTCTGCCTTAATAGTTGTTCCCGTTTCACTTGGAAGAGCAATTTTCAGTGTCATTCCTCTTCTCCCTATAAGTCATGGGATAAAGTGCAATGGTAATTTTGCCTTGAATATTTGTTTCTGTCTGCCTAATTTTTCAATTCAAATACAATATTTTAGATATTTTTTTTGGTGCTTGGGTACAGATTTATATGCTTTCACCATTGGAAGTTATGTGATTTGGACTGCTGTTGCTGGAGTAAGGTACACTATTGAGCACGTTAAGTCAGGAAGGGCTGCTGTTTTGTTTGGCCAAATTTGGAAGTGGTGTGGCATTGTTCTCAAGAGTTTTGTGTTGTTGTCAATATGGGTAAGCAACTCAACTTTTGTTTTTGAGCAAGTCTGTTTTTCTTTTTTGGCCTCTCTCTCCCCCTTTTGGTTGTTGGTTTGGATTGAGGTGGAAGGACTGGAAGCTGTTTTTTTGGTTCAAAGTGAGTGGTGCCCCATTTTTCTCCGATTAAACCCATTAAGGGGGTAAAACACTCCCTCATAGGTTGACTTAAACTTAAAACCTCTAGGGGTAGAAGAGTTCCTTGCCGCCTTATCTCACCTCCCGTGTGTGTTTGTGGGGTAAAGCTGTTTTTTGAACTAAATTCGGAGTAAAAACCTTGACTGCAGCTTTCTCATGCACTTGTTTGCATAGTTTAGTCCGGAATTCAATCCAATCTTCTTCTCAATTGACACTGACTTGTATGGAGGTGGAAAAATCCTCTGACGGGGTTATGTCGTTGACTCTTTGAAATGCCAGATATTTATCATCCCAGTGTTGATTGGACTGTTGTTTGAGCTTCTGGTGATTGTGCCAATGCGTGTGCCAATCGATGAGAGCCCGGTTTTCCTCCTCTATCAAGACTGGGCATTAGGACTCATCTTTCTCAAGATATGGACAAGACTGGTAATTTCACTATTACTTCCTATATATCACTTCACTATTAATCCTCTATATAATATCCTTTCAGTCATGTGAGTTATGGTGCCAACTCAAATTCTTGTCTATTAGTATCAAGTACTTGCTGCCTTCCAACTTAGTTCAAAGATTTGGATGTTTGTGGTTCTAGTGCCTGATCACCAGGGTGCTCATATAAGTTTGATTTCTGCTGTGAACAGGTTATGTTGGACCCAATGATGCCCCTAGTGGACGAAACTTGGAAAAGAAAGTTCGAGAGGGTTAGAGATGATGGTTTCTCTAGACTTCAGGGTCTGTGGGTACTACGGGAGATCGTCTTGCCAATAATGATGAAGCTTTTAACAGCTCTTTGCGTTCCGTATGTCTTAGCCAAAGGCATATTCCCTGTTCTGGGGTATCCTTTGTTAGTGAACTCAGCCGTATACCGGTTTGCATGGCTGGGCTACCTCTGTCTGAGTTTGCTCTGCTTCTGCGCAAAGAGGTTCCATGCCTGGTTCACAAACCTTCACAACTCTATCAGGGATGACCGGTATTTGATTGGGCGTCAGCTTCACAACTACGGAGAAGACAAGGAGATTCAGCCACAATTGTCAGGTCTGCATCAGGACTTGTCTGGTAGGCTTGATCAGGGGAATGATGTTGGGTTGAGACACAGACGGGTTAACCAGCAATGATCTACAAGATAAGATGAAATTAGCGGGTAATTGGAATCAAGGTGATTAGCAGCTGGTTGCGGTTTTTCACCCTTCTCCGGGTGAGTGTCGCCTGTTTGGATAATTTACACCCGGTTGGCTATAGCTTGTAGTATCCGGATAAAATTAATGCAGTTTCTCATGTTCATATTAAATTTGAATTCAGAGACGAAATGGAATGTAATTACTTGAATCTGAAGATAGCATAATATAGGTTTATCTGATATCTTGAATATTCATTCCATTTTATTAATTCCCCTGCTCTGCTAATTTGGTACTCCCTCCGTTCGGCAAAACATATCACTTTTACTATTTAGACACTTTTTTTAGGAGATAAAAACTATACATAATATCTAGTTTTTTAAATAATTTTTTTAACAATTTCGTAGTCATTATTAATAAGTACAGACTTGTTAAAAAAATTTATAAAAAAATCGAATATTTTATATAGTTTTTATCATTCTAAATAAGCGTGTGTGAATAGTAAACGACATGTTTTGCTGAACGGAGAGAATATTATATTAGACTTATCAAACCGGTCGGGTCGTCTCGGGTTTGGGTCCATTATGGGTCGGGTCACTTCGGGTTACAGATCATGAAATGTTCAACTCAGACCCGTATTTAACGAGTTTAGGTCGACCTAACGGGTTGTTATTTACTATTCGTACACGTTAGTTATATAACTAGTGCAGTCGTGCAGGTCCCATCCCGTGCACGAGAATACATTAATAATATTGTAAATAATCTAGATAGATTCTAATAAATAAATAAATAAATAAATAAATCTAAATATAATTATTTTTTTCCACCAAAAAATAATATAGGTATAAATAAATCTAAATATAATTCACCGCATGCGACGAGTGATGAATCATCCCTCCATAACTGCGTATACACAGACCTTCTAGATAGGATTGAACGTGTGAAGCATGACAGCGACAACGTAACATCTCCCTACATTTATACTGTATTATCCTCGTTGCAGCTAAACAAGCTTAGCATTCAACACAACACAAGAGTTCACTGGTGAAGATCAATCAGAAACAGAGAGGCGCATTCAATGCATAAAAATATTCACAAAACATCCACAGTTTCCAGTTCAATCCAGAATTGTCTGCAAAAAAGAGTCTGATAAGCCGAGATCGATCCGCTTGAAAGAAAACCCAATCCCCACACTCATTTAGCCAATCACGAAAGCCAATATTTTTGTCTTCCCATTTAAATTATTTTTGGTAGCAGATCCGATCCGCCTTGTTCATTGTAAGTTGTCGTCGAGAGACAAGCCAGCAAGTTGATCAGAAGGGCTGGCAGGCGGCTGCTGTTGAGAGACATTCCTCAAAACCTCCATGGCTTCAGCAACCTTTGCCTTGAGAGCATCGGGTGACTCGAGCAAGTGAAGCACCTCGGTTTGGTCCATCTCAAGCAACATCCCGGTAACTTTGGCAGGAATTTCAGGCACAAGCTGCTCAACAAGCGGATATAGATTCTCGCCCAGAAGCTGCATATAAACCAAGTCAAGATACATATATGATCAATCCCAAGTTCAGATTTCATCCATCAACTACACATACCATCCTCTGTGTATCGGGAGGAGCATCGGCAAGAAGAGTTGCCAAGGGGCCAAGAGCTTGTGGATTGGACATGTTTCCCATGTCATGCATGCTACCAGATGGTGCATCAGGTGGGCCACGGGCTTGAGGGTAGCAAGATCGCCCTCTTGGAAGTGACTGACATAAGATGCACTTGATAAGAAAAATTAAAAACAAAAACGGATGCCACTTATCCTGTAGACAACATACCTGCTGTTGCATCATTTGTAATGGTTGTTGCGGCTGCTGCAGAGGACGCCTTCCAGCAGGTCGCTGTCCATGCTGCCCCTGTTGGACCATTGGAACAAAGAAGTTCGGCACAGGAGCCCCACCTGGCCTTAAACCAGGTACAAGCTGCTGTTGGTACCCAAATGCAGGCTGAAAAGGGACATCACCAAATTATTGACAAGATTTGTTAACATCCTCTTTCCAAACTATACGACACATTCTAAAGCACATTCACATACAATAAACCAGATCAGTAAAGTAAAATCACCTGTGCTGGAATAAGCGGCGGTGGGCCTTGGCCATAGTATAACTGTTGTCCAAGTCCTGAAACACCGGGAGGGTACATGGGCATTCGTGGAGCAACGGTTGGTGGCATTATCATTGGAAGCATATGAGAGAACTGAGCCTATTTGTACAACAAATATGTCAGTGCTTCACCTATTGGAATAAGTAAAGCTACTAACATAGACAGCTCTCAAGACAATGTAGAATTACAACTTAATTGTAACACGGAACTAAGGGCTTGTTTGGTATGAGTATATAGATATAAGATATGGGTATACAAGCCCAATATCTATATCTCTTGTTTGGTATATTAGTATATAGATATCAATTTGATATCCCCATATACTGATTCTAGAGTTTTCTTTAGGTTTGGATATCTCTTCAAATTGAGGCATATTGGATGATTTCTTCAAGGCCTTTTCTACTCTACAGTGATCAACGACCATTCTCGCTCCTCCATTGAACGAACACGTACTTCTTCTCTCTCTTTCTATGCCTCTCCTCCATTGAACGCCATGCCTCCTCTTCTTCAATGCAATGGTTCTTTTGGTTAGATTGCTGTTGAATGTTGCTGCAATCTCTCTCTTTCTATTTTTTTGGTGTCCGATTGCTGTTGTTGATTTTTTGGTGCCAAAAATCAGCACAACCATGGGTTTTTTGGTCTGACTATTGTTGAATGTTTTTTGGTCCGACTCTTGTAATCCAAAAGAAATAGGCCTTTTTAATGACAGAAAGCTTTAATCAACCTTCATTTAGCCATCCTTTCTTATAGATCTTCAATGCATTATGCATAGATTAACAATTGTGCGAATAGACATACAAGTTCTCAAGAAGAAATGGGCCAAACCAGAGAAGGCATAAAGTGGGAAAAATACCTGCAGCCTAGCTCTTCTATCTTCTTTGCGTTGCGCAAGTGCAACATACAATGGTTTGCTGACAACCATTTTCCCTTTCATCTCCGCAAGCTGGCAAATTTTTTTAAGAAAGAGTTAAAGGTAGGTCATGAATGGAGCATCAGTTTGCAAGAAAAGTGTTGCATCAACTTACAGCACGAGACGCCTCTTCAGCAGTTGTAAAAGCAACAAAGCCAGATCCCCTGCTTATACCACTAGGGTCTCGCATAACCTGACAACATCAACAATAATAAGGTGATGGAACTGTGAATGCCACCGATGTGATTCAAGTTAAAATGCTTCTGACCTTGCATGAGGTGATGGAACCAAATGGGGCGAACAGTTCCTTGAGCTTCTCGTCATCAATACTATCATCTAAGTTTTTTATGTACAGATTTGCAGCTTGATATTTATCCACCACCTCTTTCATACTTTGCTCATGCCGAAGCTTCAGTTCCGCTTCTCTTTCAGCTTTCTTTTGAGCTCTCCCAACATACCACTCCTTGTCTTCAATTTTCTTTCCATTCAAATCTTCAACGGCCTTTGCAGCATCATCTGCATTTTCAAAATTAACAAAACCAAAGCATTTCGATTTTCCATCTGTATCCGTCATCACAACAGCACTAGTTATCTGCCCATATTCACCAAAAACTCTCTTCAAATCTTCACTAGTTATAGAATCAGCAAGATTCTTGACATAGACATTGTTAAATTTTGTCTTGTCAACCCAGTTTTCTCTTTGCTGCCTACGGACAAAGGGTCCAACATAAACTTGCTTATCCTTTAACAACTTGCCATTCATTTCCTCGATGGCCTTGTTAGCAGAATCCTCATTGTCATACTGGACAAAACCAAATCCTTTGGACTGACCATTCGCATCGATAGCAACCTTGCAAGACAGGATATTCCCATAAGACGAAAAACTAGAGTGCAGGAATTTGTGGTCAATCGCCTTATCCAAATTCTGTCAATCAAAACACACAAATATCAGAAAATCCAAGTGTAGAGGAATTGTAGCTATAGACACCAAGGAAAGCAGAGCAGCCATTACCTTGATGAAAATATTCCCTTTCCCATCTTTACGAATGCTATCATCACGCTGCGAATACATAATCCTGATTGGCTTTCCATTGAGGGAAGTGAAGTTCAACTCCTTAACTGCCTTAGCCGCTGTCACCAACACGGAAAAAAAAAAGAAAAAAAAAAGCAGATTTAATTCCATACTGTAAGTGCAAAGCTTCAGGTTTTCTGATGTACAATGTCTTAAGACTAAACAAACTATTTATTATACACATATTTGGACGAGGAAATAAATGTCATAGGAGGATCAAAGCATCATTTGAAGAGGCGTTAGGCGACAAAGTAACCAATCTATATTCGAAACATCACAAACCTGTGTTGGAAACAACTGATCTCATAAAACAAAGGAAATGGTAGGGCATGAAGCAAGTGAAATTGATATTTTACTGTAACAATGTTGAACACAGGTAAGAAATAAAAGTGATGATCACCATCACCCCCTATGAATGAAAAGATCAAAAGTGTCTTCCATTTTTACCAATGAAACAATAAACATTTACTTGCAGAAGCAATAAAACAATGACGGAAGATGTTGACATTTCACAGCTCTCCGCAACTAACACATAAAGTCAATGAAGGCCGATCAAGCAAGAAACCGATCAAACACAAGTGGAAAAAAAAACCTAAACAGCTGAAAGAAGAAGATGCAAACTCAGGAAGAAATTAAGAAAAAACTAACCGACTTCCGGATTGCTATAGTTGACATAGCCGTAACCGAGCGATCGGCGAGTGGTCAAATCGCGGCAAACGCGAACGGAAACCACCTGGCCGAACTGATTGAACAGGTCATACAGCTGTGCATCGGTCACATTGACATCCAAATCGCCGACGTAGAGCGACGTCGTCATTAACTGCGTTCCGCCGGCAGAGCCTCCGGCGGCATCGCTAGCTCCATCAACAATCTGCTCCGGCGCAGGTACCTGTACCATCGCCCCATTCGGTTGCAGTTGAACCTCACCCATATCAAAATCCCCTGGAGAAAGGATCCCTCGCAAAATCTCACAAAAATCCTCTTCCAAAACTTTTCGATTTTTGACTTTTTCCACAAAGATAAGTTGCAATTTCTATATTTTTCGCTCAGTCCTCCCCGCTTTCCTCTGATTGTTCGTTAAGAACTTGACTTGGAGTAATTTTTCGAATTTTACCTCTTTTTTCTTGTTGATTAAATGAAACTCGTGAAATCTTTTTTCGATGTTTTTTCGGATTTTAGAGTTTGATTGAACAAGTAGATATGGGGAGAGAGAAAGTAGGAAAGGAAGACGGAGACACGGTGGAGATAAGGGGTGGCCGCGGAGGACGACGGCGACAAAGGATCGGAGGGAGATTTTTTTTCTTTTTTTTTTCTTTTTTTTTTCTTTTTTTTTTTTTTGCTGTTAGAGGCAACAGAGAACTGCGCTGAGGGATCAGTTGGTTTGTCCGTGGAGGATTTAAATATCGCGAGAAGTTGATTTGGACCATCGGATGGAAATGGCGACCAACCGGTAGCCGTTAGATCTAGCCTCGAAAGGTGACGAGGCGCGTGGATTTGACACGTCAGTGGGGCCGGTTATGTTTTTGTAGCTTTACCAACGACCGTTGACAACCAGCGCGCGTGGCTGCACGAATCTGCCTCGTGGAAACTTTTTAAACTTTAGGCCAAATGGCATAAAATCACCCTTTATTCACTCTCCTACCCAACTAACCGCCCCTTATTTAAAAAAATTCATTTAACCACCAATTATAACATACGTAGTATCTATTGTAACTAACCACCCATTTTCTCTTTTCTTTATTTAAAAGATCAAAATGACCCCAATATTTTTTTTTTAATTTTTTTTTTATTAGGAAAAAATTCGAGGTCAGACATACCTGAACCTCGATGGCCAACAAGTTGGCAGACGGATAACCGTCATAAACAAACAAAGCAAAAAAAATACAAGGTTGGTGCAGATTACAGGTAAAAACACTCTACAAAGCAAGACTAAGCACAACCAAACCGAAAGAGATGGGGACATAGGCGACGAACGGAGCCAAGCACTACCTCGAAGCAGCACCGCAGACCGACGGTACATCAGGAGTCACCTGTGGGCGGTGAAGACGAACCTCCAAGGAAGCAGCCTTCCGGAAAAAGGAGACGCCTCGATACACACTACCACGACCCCAGCCTGACCCGACACCAAACAGCCGAACCCCATCAAACGGAATAGAGAGTCCAGACATGCCAAACGTAAAGCCCACTCCGCCTGAACCGAAAACACCAGAGACCCTAGCAGGGATTTAACGAACCCAACAAGGAATTATTAAGGAACCCTTTTGAGATTTATGAATTTAGGTTATTAATTATTTTTATCTTTATTTAATATATTTTAAATATATATTTTCCTAGGGATTGCTTAGGGCCCAAGGATTTGCCTTGGGCCCAAAGCACAAAAATAAGCCCAACACGAGCAAGCCCAAGGAAGCGCTACCAAACCCTAACCCAGCAACAATCAAGGGCGAGCCAAAACAATGGCGACCGTCGACCAGACCGGGAGAGGGAGGGAAGCAGACGCCACCGCCGATCAGCACGGGGTTGGGGGCGGAGCCTAGGCCCGGACGGAACACGGCACCAGGACTGAGCCGGACTGCGCGCCCAAGAACAACCGAAAACCAGCGAGGTAGGGTTGGAGTTCCAAGTCCGGAGCGTAGGATGCCGGGGGCGACCACGGCGTGGAAGATCCAACAGAGCCGCCACCAAGGCGACGCCACGGAGCCCAGCTGAAGGGAGTACACATCCGAGCATAGGAGGAGACGGATGAGAAGAGGAGGAAGGCAAACGCTCGCACAGAAAAGCGAGATTCGACCGAATCTGAGAAGACGGGGAAAGGATTGGGACCCCAAAACACCCGAATCGGAGATTAATGCCGGAATGTCAATAAATAACTCCAGAAGCGCCTTTGATAACCAAATCAGCCACCGAAAGGGAGAAGGAGGAAGATGGCCCGGCTTGACTGAAACCCAACCTCCGAAGAGGAAGGGACAGCCATCGACGAGGGGCTTCTCAGACGAGAAGGTGATTCGACCTCCGAAGGGGGATTTTTAGCCTCCGAAGAGGGGGTTGTGCCTCCGAAGAGGGGTTGTAGCCTCCGAAAAGGAATTTTTAGCCTCCGAAGAGGGGGTTGTGCCTCCGAAGAGGGATTCACAGTCCATATGAACGCCGGGCGGAGATCACCGAAAGAGTACCTCCGACAAATGTGTCGTCTCCCTCTCTCTAGAAAACTAGAGAGAGGAGAGAGTGTTTTTTTTTTTCGATTTCCACCCGTAAGTATGTATATTCACCGATTAAAATGACCCCAATATTAATTACTACCAGTAATGTTTATTTATTTATCATTTATTATTTTGGTAGAGTTATTTTTTTCTTATTAAATCTCAAGTACATGTTTTAGAATAGATCTCATTTTCGACTGCCTCGGCCCTGAAATCTCACCGCCAAGTCCTCACCTACCTCCTTCTACTACTGTAAATTTATCTACTATCAAACATTTTCCACAATTAATTCCAACCAATGTTGTTAAAATTCCAATCCGATTTTACAATTCTAACAATCCAAAAATGGTAGAACAATCCCGATCTTTTTCTTTTTCTTTTTTTTTGTGATACTAAAAATTCTACAAATGTCTATTAATATAAGAAATTTCTAACGTTCACACTTTAAATATAAGAAATTTTTAATATAATTGGCTATTCTATATTAACATTAGTTTACTTTCAAAACCCATGGCCATGAATTTTAAAACTGAATATATTTTACTATATACATACATATTTAAAATTTTAAAAGTAAGCTAAATAAGTAAATATAATATAGAATCTACCGAAACATTTACTTGAGATTTAATAATAAAAAAGACAACTCTACCAAAATAATAATCATAAATAAATAAACATTAGTAATTAATTTGGGAGGAATTTTGGTCTTAAATAGAGAAAAAAGAAAATGGGTGGTTAATTGTAATAGATATGCTATAAAGGGTGGCTAATTTGAATAAGGGGTGGTTAGTTGAGAGGAAGAGTGAATAAAGGGTGGTTTTATGCAATTTGGTCTAAACTTTATTTTATTTTCAGAGATTTCGCGAGGCACCCTTGTGGTATTGCAATTTTCGTCGGGTGTACCGTGTACATATGATTGACAAATTTCATGTGGTACCCCTGAGATTTGAGGATATTTTGTCTCGCACCCTCCAAGGGTTAGTTTTAACATAGCTATCTTCCTCCATTACAGTTGAATTAAAAAAAATACAAAAAAAAAGAAGTTGAACGAAGGAGCTCTCGAAGACAGAACGAAGGAGATTTCACCAGTGAACTGACAAACGAACGATGAAGGGAACGACCTTCCTTCGGACCGAATTGGAGTGGAGTCCGGCGATAGAGAGAAGGGATGACCTGGAGTCCGGTCTCTGAGCACAGCGGCGCGGTGTCTAGGTCGCAACTTGTGGAGGTATGTCTTCCTTCTTTTCTTCGAAAATTAGGGTTTTTAATTGGGGAAAATTGGGGTTTGGAATTGGGGCTTCGAATCAGGGTTTATGTGTTTGGATTTGTGGATTTGAATGTATTGATATGTCGAATGAGTTAGAGATTGGAATTTCGAGAGATTCTATCGACGTCACTTATCAAATTTCAGTTCCTAAGTTGATTATCTTTTTAGTTTTCTCTAAATTGCTAACATAATACTATGATGTGAAATATATTCGTGGTTATTGGATGGAGTATATTCATACGTTTTATGTGTTTTTTATTGTGCTCTTACTTCTGAGCTTAGTCTCTAGCTAATTACATTTAAAAATTGCATAGTACTTACTAGTCAAGTAGAGAATTTAAGCAAAATCATGGTCCAATTTGAGAATCATCTATTCTATGAATCTCCATCTAGGGTCATTTAGGTAATTGTGTAAATGATAAATCAATATTCCTGCTTTATGCTTTTTATTGATTGTTGTTATATAATGATGAAGGGGTCCTCCACCAAAGCCTTGGGAAGGAGCTGCTTCGTCATCTAGCCCTACACCATTTAAGGAGGGTGATACGTTTACATTAGGTGTAAACTAAAAATTTTACACCACATATAGAAAGTAAACACTTGGCAATAAATTCCTGCACAATTAAACACATTTTATTTTCAAAAATTAAACACACAATTAAAAAAAAAGCAAATATGCTGCCTTCCCCAATAAAAACCTATCAACTTTAATCTGCAGACCCCAAGAAACTCTCCCTCTTCCTTCCGTTCAACTATGCTTCTTCTTCCCTGCTTCACTAGTTGTGGCCATTGATGATTTATGTTGATTTCATCCAAACTTCTCTTGTCTTATTCAATATGCAAATAGCCCTAATTCAATCTACTCCTAAATTGAACGGCAACCCAAATTCAATAAACCCTAAATCAAATGGCAATTGGCGAAGATGGAAAGGGCGCAATTCTGGGTGGCGCACCCGAAGAACACAAGTCGTGGTGGCGCTCAAGTGCTGGCGCACCCGTACCCGGAGGATGCAATTCGTGGTGGTGCTCAAGTGTTGGCGCACCCGCAGCCTAGCCCGTCGATCTGGCACACCCGCATGCCGTAATTCATGGTGTCGCTCAAGTTCCTGCCGGAGTTGTTCATGGATATAAGAGGCGACACCCGCCTCCTCAACCTCTCCGGCTTTTGAATGCTCCCATTTCTGAAATTTTTTTTTTCCTATCTAATTTAAAATTTTTTTTATCTTTCTTGAATTTTTCCATCCCATTTAAATTTATTTTAAATCTTGTAATTCAATTGGTAGTGTAAAGAATGAGTTTTACACTTAGTGTAAGTGTAAATTTTTCCTCCATTTAAACCACCTTCTGCTTGTAACACTAGTGATGTTTTAAAGGCTTTAGGGACTGCAAATACTGAATGTTCCTGGCATTGTCTGTCATTTATCCTCTTAGTAGAAATGATATTTATCTCTCCACCATTTAAATTTTCGTTTTCCTAAAGTTGTTACCATATTCTTGCTTTATACAACATTTTCATTTATGTATTTTAAATTAGTCTATTAGCTCAAAGGGAGAGCAATGTGTGATTACATATAATGTAGGTTCGAGACTTCGAGTCCCACATAGACTCTAAAATTAAAGGATGAAAAGTAGCACTTTGGCTAAAAAAAGATCCTTGTAATTTCAGCTAATTCTCTTCTTTACTGAATTTTCTTCTTTGTTGTACTCTCAGTTGAACTCTTTTCTTGGTCCTCAATTCCCTTTTGGATCTATGAATTCCTAAAATCACCACTAAATAAGAACAAAAAATGACTCCATCACAACAATAGTATCAATGCATTTTATGCAATATGCAACTAAACTAAATTAAATATGAAATAGGCCAAATGGCATAAAACCACCCTTAATTCACTCTTCTTCCCAACTAACCACCCATTATTCAAACATTTTCATTTAACCACCCATTATAGCATATCTATTGCAACTAACCACCCATTTTCTCTTTTCTCTATTTAAAAGACCAAAATGGCCCAATATTAATTACTAATGTTTATTTATTTATCATTATTATTTTGGTAAAGTTATTTTTTTCTTCTTAAATCTCAAGTACATGTTTTAGAATGGAGCTCACCGCCTGCTGCCTCGGTCTCGGAATCTCACCGTCAAGTCCTCACCCACCTCCTTCTACTACTGTAAATTTATCAATTATGAAACATTTTCCACAGTTCCACCCAATGTTGTTAAAATTCCAATCCGATTCTACAATTCTAACGATCCAAAAATGACAGAACAACCCCGATCTTTTTTTTGCAATACTAACAATTCTATAAAATGTCTCTTATAAGAAATTTCTAACATTCGCACTTTAAATCTAAGAAATTTTTAATATAATTGGTTAGTCTATATTATATTTAGTTTACTTTCAAATTTTTAAAACGTAATTGAGTATTTTTTTATGATTTAAATTTTAACATAATATTTATCTAATACAGAACACGTTAACTTCATTTTTTAAAATTCATCCATGTGTTGGGATCTTACGTTCAAAACCTATGTCCATGAATTTTAAAACCTAATATATTTTAGTATAGACATACAAGTTTTAAAACTTTAAAAGTAAGCTAAATATAATATAGAATCTACCAAAACATTTACTTGAGATTTAATAATTAAATAAAAAACTCTACCAAAATAATAATCATGAATAAATAAACATTAGTAATTAATTTTGGGGGCATTTTGGTCTTTTAAATAGAGAAAAGAGAAAATTGGTGGTTAATTGCAATAGACCTGCTATAAGAGGTGGTTAGTTGGGAAGAAGAGTGAATAAAGGGTGGTTTTATGCAATTTGGCCTATGAAATATTGCCATCATCTATTAATTTTTACTCTTTTGAACCCTTTGATAAATTTTTCTTTGATTTTTGTTTTAATGTTCTCTTCTCTAGTTCCTGGTTGACCTTCCATGTCTAAGATTTCTTTTATTCTCTTACTATTTCTTCTTTCATATGCAGCTCAGTGGAAGTAACCAGAATTTGTATCTGATAGTTTGAAACGCTTTATTTATGCTTTCTAGCTCTAGTATTGTTTAGGATAGTTTAGGATTCTTTCCTTTTTCAGTATTATTCTATTTTGTTTTTGTATTTTGTTCCGAGTTTGGTACTGCCTTATTGTTTGAGTTGTTATTAGCTGATCAACTATCTCATTTAGTTTTCTAAAGATGTTCCTAAATACTTTTTTGTTCCATTATTTCGTTTTACTTTTTAGGTTTTGCATTTTCTTGGCCAGATTAAACATATGAGATACCGGGTATTGTGATCTCCATGTTTGTTGCACAAGGTTTCTATAGTCTTCTCTTTCCAACCACATTTTTTCAAATTTAAATCGTTAGTCTTTGTATTGTTCTTGATTGTCTAATTCTATCATGATTGGACTATGTAAATAAATGGTTTTTTATTTTTATATCTGGTCTTGTATAAGGGTTATGTCAAGTTTTTAAAGAATATTATTGGTTTCGGATCTATTTTTCCTCCAAGTGAACATGTTTTTTATAGAGGGTTTTTTCTAAAAGTGATAGTTGTCTTTGAAGTTTGTAATGATTTTATATCTATTAGTCAAGAAGGGATCTAGTGAAACATTTTATAGGGTGAAACGTGTAACGAAATAATAGCTGTAAAAATTAAATTAGGAGGAGGAAATTATGCTAAACGTCCATGACCATAGGGCATTAATTTATTTTAGGGCCGATTAATTGTAACAAATGAAGGTAAACACTTGCCCACCAAAAAAAAAATGAAGGTAACACTACAGTGCAACCTCGCTTTTGAATTTATTTTTTAGCATCTCATTTTTGTAGTGTAGGATTTAGGGAATAATCATTAATTCATTTCAAGCATACAAAATATTCATTTTACAAATATTAAATAAAATTAAGTACTTCCATGTGATTTGGCAGAAACGATTCATTAAACAAAATTATTCATCATACTAGTAATAAGAAACTATTCAGTTCATTCAAACATACTAAATATTCATTTTACAATATATTCATCAAATATGAAATAGAATACTTTTTTTAAACACCATGTGATATAATTATTACGTACAATATTTTACTCTTCCAACCTATGAAAACATACTTAATAATTAAAATTTCATTTTCAATTCACGCTATTTTTGTATTCATTTTAACAAAGTAAATATTCATTCAAGATTATATATTGTATTTTTTTAATATCTCAAGTCATTTTCACATCCATATCCACCCTTTATACTTATTATTTTAGAAGCAGCCTCTTTGTAAAAGAATGAGTCACGTGTCTTCTTTGAGCATAATTAAAAACAAAAACTTAACTTCCACTAACAAAAACACAGGAAATAGCCACGGGTTTTTAGCCACGTCGTACAGTCGTTGCTAAATCTGTAGTTGATAGCCACGACTATAGCTACGGCCTGACATGCCGTAGCTATAATAGCGTCGACTGAAAATATTCGTGGCAAACCCCGTGGCTAGAGATGAATGAATAATTTCGTGTCCAAAATGTCATGGTTTTTAGCTACGAATATAAGTGTCGTGGCTGGTGTCATGGCTGTTAGCCACGGCGTTGGCCACAGTCACATGTTCCGTGGCCGAATTCGATGCCATTTTTGGCGAGTCTTACCTGACGTGTCAACATAGCCACGACTTCAGCCACGAATCATATCCGTTGCTGTACTCGTGGCTAATAATGTGAGGCAATTAGCAATATATGACCAGAGTTGGAGGTGAACAGCCACGAATTTAGCCACTGTTGGAATATCCGTGGTTGTATTCGACGCTAACAAAGACGCCCATTATCTTTTTTGGTGTATCCGAATTGAGGAAATTCACAAAAAGGGTCAAAGGATATATATTCACTCAATCTGAATGGTCAAGCCCAAATTTAATATCAATTTGTAAGCCCAAAATCTCACAAAAAAAGGTAGGGCCAAAAGATATGGTCAAGCCCAATTTTAGAGAGTCAAAACCCAAAAAGAGTCCAGCCCATTAGTATTAGTCAAAGCCCATATGGAAGCCCCAATTAATAGCCCTCGACGTATAAAGGAGCTAGCCCATGCTTAGTAGCCACGGAAACGGTCGTGGCTAATTCCGTGGCTATTTTCAGTTGAGGTCATTCAATGGGAATTGTACTTTCTACTTCAATTCGGTCACTTTTACTGGAGGGTGAAAGCATACTGCTCGCACAGAGCAATTGTCGTCTTCTCTCCACAGTGCAATGGAGGATTGGTGGGTTTGAAGAGCCATTTTTGAAGAGAGGTACGTGTCACACATACATATAAATTATATTATATATTTAATATATTATGAATGTATATACATATATATTATGTGGGTGCTATGTGAGAAATATAATTATACATAGGTATTTAAATGGAATTTGAAGAGTGTATAGATCTACATCTTACTTAGTTGTATTTTGATTTTTGGAATTTTTAATTAGACTTTTAATAGTATATATATAATTTAACACTTAAATGGTTAATTAGTTGTATAGATCTACATCATATTACTTAGTTGTATAGATCTAAATAATTTGAAAATTTGGAGAGTGTAAAAGTGTTTGTGTTATGGAATTTGTGTATATATAATTGATTTTTAAATAATATAGACTTTTAAGAGTAATGTATTTAACACTTAAAATTGTTACTATAGATCCACATAATTACTAGCTTATATAGTTGTATAGATCTAAGTAGTTGTGTATAGATCTACTTATTATTATATATAATGTACAATAATTTGTATAAAGTTGAATATAATTTTATTTAGTTTGCATTAGTTTATATATTTTACATATGTACAGAAATTGAATTGGGGAAGTGCAATATGGATGATCGAGCGTGGATGTATGAAGGATTAAACGATGAATACTTGAAAGGGGTGGATAAGTTTATTAAGTTTGCATTGGAGCATCCACTTTATGTCGATGAAGGCAAGATTAAATGTCCCTGTTGGCGATGCAATAATTGCAAATGGTACGGAGCAGATGAGGTTAAGAGGCATTTATATCATCGTGGGTTTATGAGTGATTATCATCGCTGGACAGCACATGGTGAAACTATCGCGCCTTCAAACCCGCAATTGTCTATGTATGATCAGTTAACGGGAGAACAAAGGATGGTGTTTGACATTGCAGGTCCGAATTTTGTTGTATATATCATATATCTGTTTTAATGTTCGATGGAAATGATATCCAATTCAAGAATTTAAATCATGGGGTTTTCGAAATTGCAGGTCCGAGCTTTGTTCCGCCTCCTCGTTGGTTTAATGTTGACGGAAATGATGGTGAATTCCAAGAAGCTAATCATGGTGAAGACATGATGACAGACGAGGCTGATCTCTTAGCAACACAATTTGCAGAAGTGCTCAAAGCCGCCGATGCCCCGGTGTTTGAAGGTTGTACTTCACATACGCAATTATCCTTTGTGAGTCGACTTATGAGCTTGAAGTGTGAATATAATGTCTCCCAACCACTCTTCAATGGATTCATGCAATTGTTTAATGAAGTGTTGCCTTCTAACCATAAGATTCCCACTAGTTACTATGAAACTTAGAAGGTGGTTCGAAGTTTGGGTCTGCCAGTGGAAAGAATAGCCATGTGCCCTAATGGTTGTATGTTGTATTGGAAGAATGATGCCAATGAAGAATCGTGTAGGTTTTGTGGGCATGCAAGATATAAAGTTGCGAGTAACGAAAGACGCACTCCACACCAAGTGTTATTCTACTTACCTCTAACTCCGAGACTTCAGAGATTATATGCTTCTGAGGTGACAGCTAGCCACATGACTTGGCATGCAGAACATGTAACAGAAGAGGGAATGATGTCTCATCCGTCAGATGGAGATGCTTGGAAAAGGTTAGACACAAAGCATCCTGATTTTGCTTTAGAAGCTCGTAATATTCGTTTGGGTTTATGCACTGATGGCTTTGCTACCTTCAACAAAAGTGGACAGATTTATTCTTCTTGGCCGGTTATTGTTACTCCTTACAATCTTCCACCTCATATGTGCATGAAAACGGAGCATATGTTTATTTCATTGATAGTGCCAGGACCGAAAAACCCGAAGAAGTTGATTGATGTTTGCCTCCAACCTCTCATTGATGAGTTGATGCACTTGTGGGAGGTCGGTGTACCTACTTATGATGTCTCGAGGAGAGAGAACTTCATTATGCGTGCAGCTCTACTTTGGACAATAAGTGATTTCCCTGCATATGCTATTTTGTCGGGATGGAGCACTGCTGGTTTGATGGCTTGTCCGATTTGTATGGAATCAGGATCTGATTGTTTTCGGCTGAAAAATGGAAGGAAGGCTACCTGGTTTGATTGCAATAGAAAATTTTTAGACATTGACCATCCCTTTCGTAGAAATAAGAAGGACTTCTATCGAGGGCATGCAGAGACAGCGTTGCCACCGCCAATGCTAACGGGGGAGCAGATGTGGGAGCGGGTATGTCAGTTGCCTACGGTCATTGATGATCCTTTTCACACGTCACCAGACTATGAGATTTCGCATAAGTGGACTAAGCAGAGTATTTTCTGGAGACTTCCATATTGGAAGGACCTTCTCATCCGTCACAATCTCGATGTTATGCACATTAAGAAAAATGTGTTTGACAATGTCTATAACACCGTGATGGATATCCCTGGTAAGACGAAGGACAACTTGAATGCACGGAAGGATCTTCGCCAGTATTGTCATCGACCTGAGCTGGAGGTAGCTGATGACCACAGAGGAGCAAAACCTAAAGCAATTTATACCTTATCACGAGAGGCGAAGAAAAAGGTGGGTCAGTGGTTGAGATCTGTGAAGTTTCCGGATGGCTATGCTTCTAATATGGGAAGATGTGTTATGAGTGATGATTGCACTCTCACTGGGATGAAGAGCCATGACTGTCACGTGTTTATGGAGAGACTCTTGCCGATTGCTTTCAAAGAGTTGTTGCCACCAACCGTTTGGGGTCTTTTAACTGAGTTGAGCATCTTCTTCCAGACTATTTGTTCATCGAGCTTGTCTGTTACTGGGATGGAACAGTTGAAGCGCATGATTCCTATATTGGCATGTAAGTTAGAGCGTATCTTTCCTCCATCATTTTTTGACTCCATGGAGCACCTCATTGTTCATTTACCGTATGAGGCACAAATAGGCGGCCCAGTGCAGTATCGATGGATGTACCCTTTCGAGCGGTTTTTATATCATCTAAAACGGAAGATCGTCCAAAAGAGTAATGTTGAAGCGTCAATCGTGATGGCATATTTAAGGGAGAAAATAGCATATTTCTCGGTTTTCTACTTTCCTTCGCATGTTCCTTCGAAATTGAGGAGAGTCGCGAGAAATGATGTCTCCGAAGGTGAGGATTATGCCTTCTCCATTTTCAATCACCCTAGTACGGGTCGTGGCAAGGAGAGAACAAGGTGGTTTGAATGAAGATAATGAGTGGAAGGCCGCACACACGTACGTGTTTGTCAATTGTCCGGAAGTACAACCATACCTAGAGTGAGTAACATTTCTTATCAATTAGTTAATTATATATTTTCGATTTTATATATGTCATCATGCATCTTATATACGTATATATGGAAATTCAAACATGTAGGCTATTCGTGGCTACAATGGGGGGAGATGCATGCGGAGATGACACCATTGAACAACTATTTGCGGATTGGTTTAAACAATATGTGAGGATAAATATACTTTGCATATAAACATATATTATATATAACTCGATCGTTTCTAATGGAGATGCCTATGAGGATGAGGTTCCTGCTGATGGAGATGCCTTTGATGAGGGTGAGGATCCTGCTAATGGAGATGCCTCGATCTCCGGTGAGGATGAAGTTCCTGCTGATGGAGATGCCTCCGATGAGGATGAGATTTCTGCTGATGATGAAGACTCCGAATAGACACACACTGCTTATGAAGAGAGACATGGACATCAAACAGGCCTAACAACGCAGATTTTCCATTATGTATGCACCATCAATATTTTTTTTGTCATGTATATGGACCTTTGAGGGAATCGAACCCACATCACTATGCATGCACAGTGCTCTTCCAAATTGAGCTAACAGGCCGAACAACGCAGATTTGCAATTATGCATTTGTATGCCTATCTTCTTTTTCAAAATGCCAAGCTTTCACATTCTTAGTGTCTCTAGGAAACAGGCTGACAATATTCACCAACCTATACATTATATATATATTCCTTTAACAGCAGCTACTGGACAGAATATTAACACCACTCCTTAAAATGAATTCCATAGAAAAATTTAACACTGACTTTTACAACCCCACAACATCAACACTGACTTTTACAACCCCACAACATCAAATTCGAGTTCAACAACACTTAGGTTGAAGCATCAAACAGGCTGACAATATTCACCAACCTATACCAAAACCACACCTAAACTAGTTATCCCTAAAGTCACACAGCACACACACAAATGGAATTTAGACACAAAGCAATTACTTGATCAATCAGGTAAGCATTTTCCAACGACTGTCCGATTATCACATAATTATATATTCAACAAAAAGAATTTGCTGTACTCTACAACTCAATTGAAAATAAATAACCACGAATGCAAAATAGGAGCAAATTACCTAAACCAAGCACAATGTACAAATTACACTCTAATCCAAGCTTTAAACCGAAACCCTATGTCAATCTAAAACTGAATTCCACTTAGCAGTGCAACAACAGTTCAACAAACATGCAGAAGTGAGACGAAATTTTCAATTTCATAAATCACTTAACCTATTAGACACGAAATTTGGCATCGCAGTGCATCTACACCGTAAATCAGAGTTGGGCAACACAATAAATTGCATAAACAAAGATGCAAATGAAACAGAAGAAGGAACTCTAACTCATCAACACCAAAGCCCCAATTCCGTAAATTTCATATCAAATAATCCACTAATGCAGAGACAATGGTGCATGACAAGCGGACTGTACTCGCACAACACCAAAGCCCCAATTTGAATAATTTCAATCTCAATCTCAGACAGTGAATGAGTAGATCGAAATAAATAAGAAAGAAGTACACTTGCTGTAGTAAATCAAAATCTTATCAACCTGAAATCCCCAATTTCAATAACATTGGAGGGATCTGAAAATGGACAAACCCTAAAAACAAATTTAGAGGGGAGTAAAAATGAACATACCGTGAGAGAGTAAGAGAGGAAGGGGTTGGATCAGCGAGCGCGGGAGAGAGCGAGAACTGAAAATGGAAGAGCGCGGAAGAGAGCGAGAACAGAGATGAAAGGTTTGAGGAACCCTAACTCATCGATTCTCCTTCGTCTCCGGAGATTCGAATGTGCTTACCTTCGCCGGCGATTTGAGGAACCCTAACTCATCTCCTCGCGCGCCATGACACAAGCCGATTGGAGATGGGCCTTTTTTTTTACCCGAATTATGATGGGCCTTTTTTTTACCCGAATTATGATGGGCCTTTTTTTAACCCGTCCCACACCCTAATTCAGAAACCCTCCCTCTCAATTTCCTGGACGCGGGCGAGGGAAATCCAAAATTTCAATTACCCGGCAATTGAAAGGTTTTGACTATTCCGAAACCCTAAATCTCTCATTCTCTAGCCTCCTCTCTCGCTCAAACTCTCTCATTCTCTCTCATTCCGAAACCCTAACTCTGTAAATCTCTTAATCTATGATTCTCTCATCTCTAGCCTCCTCTCTCGCTCTATGTCCATGAAACCCTAATTGAATCTCTCATTCTCTCATTCTCTCAATCTCCAGCTCTCATCTCTCCGGAAACCCTCTCTCAATCTCTCAATCTCACAAATTGCAAAGATGAGGGGAGGCTTAAGGAGATCTTCTCGCCATGACACAAGCCGACCACCACTAGCTCCGGACACGGCACGGACAAGACCACCAGTAGCCGCCGCCACTGGCTCTACTCCGGCGCCCCCTCCCGCCAATGCCTCCCAACCCGTTATTTCACCTGCTACATCTCCGGTGCCCTCATCGGCTAGATCCCCGGTCAGGGTAAAGGCAAGGGCCACCACTCGAGTGACCTCTCCTACTAGGGGCTCCAAACGTGCAAGCGCAGCGACCTCCTCCTCCCAAGATGTTGAACCCAACCAAGCTCCTGCAACATCCCGTCCCTCTGGCAGGCCCTCCAAACGGGCGAACGTAGCATCCACAACCCACAACCCCCCCTCCCGAGCCTCCCAACCCTCTGCCTCCCAAGGGACTGAAACCTTCCAACCCTCCGCCTCCCAATGTACTGAAACCACCCAAGCGCTTGCTACCTCCCAGCCCTCTGCCTCTCAAGCTCCTGGAACCTCTCGTGGTTTGCCGGATTCTCCATCTCCATCGCCGGTTTGTGAAGGGGGCTCGTCATCTGAGACAGAAGACCACGCCAGAGAAAATGAGGATGCCCCAGAGATTGTCGAAGGACACGAAGACGAGGAAGACGCCAGAGAAAATGAGGAAGAAACCCAAGAAAATGAGGAAGAAGCCCCACGGTGGAACAGACCAGTCTCCTTTTCACTAGTCAATGGATCGTAAGTCAACTTTGTATATATTTTGTTTTGCCTAATTATGTTTGATTTAGTTTTGCTAGCTAAGATTTGGTTTAATTGCTAGATAAGAGAGATTCTGCAATTATGTGTATAATATACATGTTGTAATGGAACATTGAATGCATGTTTTAAATAAATTGAACATCTGCAATTGCTTGGTAAAAGAGATTATGTACTTCTGTCATCTGTTGGTTAGAAGTAGTTTGTGAAATTATTGAAATACATGCCTTGATCTATGTTCTGCATTCTGAAATTACAGAACATAGATTGGATTTATAATTGCTTTCATCTGTTTTGTATGCCTTGCTGGAACGTTGAATACCTGGTTTGAACTTCTGTCTATGTTGAAGGAGTAAGAACTGAAATTTCTTGCTCCATTAAAGAACTTAGGGTGCATTCTGAAATTATTTAATCTATGGTCATGGAACTTAGAGTGCTTCTGTTAATTATATGTTTGTGTCTTTGCTGAGTTTCATGGGTAAGCATGATTACATTTCTCAAGATTTAAGCATGGTGAATTATTATTTCATTTCTCAATCCAATTCTGTCTGTTTATGCATGCTAATTTTTGTTACCAGTTTAATGGTTAACCATGGTTAAGTATGAGTTCAATTATGAAGCCAACTGTGTATATTTTTTCATGCTAATTCTTGTTACCAGTTTCATGGTCAAGCCAACTCTGTATATTTTTCTCAAGCCAACTATATTGATAACATTTTTTTTTTATGTTTTTGGGTTTTTTGTGAAGCTTTGATTCCACAAATCCTGCGTATGGTGTCATGCTCCAAGTTATTCATTCACATTTCGATGGACCCTACATAAGGTGGGGTGATGTTCCTGAAACAACAATAGAGTTATGGTGGGGAATGTTCAAGGTAAAAAAAATTCTTTACTTGTGCTAACATTCAGTGCTTAAGTGTGAATTGTTTACAATTTCACTTCTTTGTTCCATATGTGCAGAAGCGAACACGATGGGATGAAAACCTTTTCTCAGAAGCAGTTGTGTACAAGGCTTTCAAAACAAAGGGAGGGGACCACCTTAGGAACGTATTTAGGAAGGCTCGCAATGGAAAAACAAAGAAGCCTACATGGGTGAAGCAAGTGATATGGGCCCAAATGGTGGAGAAATGGGCAAAAGAGGATAAATTTCGCTGTCAATCTGAAGTTAACAGGAAAAACAGAGCCATTGCAACAGAGAAAGGGACTCCAATTTTCAGTGGTGGATCGGTTTCGACAACTGTAATCAAGGATCGACTGGTATGTTAAAATTAAATAAGTTGTTGTTGTTTTCCCATTGCATATAGTTTTAATCACTCTTACAATCATTATTTACCATCTATTTGGTTTGCACATGTGCACTAATTAAATGTATATATTTACTTACAGAGGCTGGAGATTGGAAAAGATCCAACCCCAAAGGAAACATTTGAAAAGTGCCATAGGAAAAAAGATGGATCTTGGGTCGGTGCTCAATGCCAAGAAACGGTGGTAAGTAACAACTTTAATCGTCTCTTTATGTTATGTACTTGTTATGTGAATAGTCTTTATGGCTTTGTTTGGTATCTTGCTATACTTGGGTATTTTTTATGCTGCTGTATGGGTTCTGAGTGCATCAGCTTCCAATATGTGATTATTATGTGTAGGTACTCGTATATATTTTGTGTGTTGGTGATTGGGTTGTGTTGTATATGTTATTGAGCATGTATGTTTTATGAAATTGGTTAGTATATGTCTGTTTTTTTAAGGGTCAGTTTGCAGGAAATTGGTTGTGATTATTATGTGTAGGTACGTACTGGTACATATTTTGTGTCTTGGTGATTGGGTTATGTTTTCTATGTTATTCAACATGTATGTGTTATGAAATTGGTTAGTATATATGTGTTTTTTAAGGGTCAGTTTGCAGGAAGTTTGTGATTGGGTTGGGTTGGGTTGTCTACGTTATTGAGCATGTATATTGTCTCCTGTTGTGAATGTCTGATAAATTGGTTTTCTTGGGTTGCATTAAACATTTTACACCTTAATATGATGATGTGATCTAATTTTAATGTTGTTGCTGCTGCTTTCTTTACATTGTTTTCCTGTTGTGCTCTTCTAATGTCTGATAAATTGGTTCTGTTGTGCTCTTCTAATGTCTGATAAATTACGTGTAACACCATCGAACCTGTTGCTGCTTTGTTTACATTGCTTCTGGTTTTGTTATATTGCATTTAACATCTTTGCCATGTTCTTTGGCTAGGAAAAGTTCGACCATTTGGTAGAAGAAGAGGTTGATGATGCTGTCTCTGAGAATGCATCCCACTCGGTTGACATGAACGCTTTGTGGCTCAAGGCGACAGGTGGTGCGAAGAAAGGTCGCGTTGTGGGCATGGGATCGGAGGCGCCAGCTATGTTGCTCTCAAAGCCGAATCCAGAATCTGTTGCACCAGCTGTTGCATCTGCTGGTGATGCCCCTTTGAAGGAATATGTCATCTCTGAACTTTCAAGCATGAAGCAAGACTTGAGGAATGAAATGGTGGAGTTAGGGGATCAAGTGCAGAGCCAGGTGACCACAAACCTGAGGGAAGAAATGTCATCATTTGGAGATCGAGTGCAGGAACAAGTCAGCTCAAGTGTCCGACAAGACATGGTAGCTATTGGGGAGCAACTAATGGACGAGACTAGGAAGGCCAATGAAGCTTGGCAGGAGAAGCTCCTCAGCACCATGATGCAATTCTGTAAGGGCAAAGGCAAATCAAAGTAAGTTGTGTGTTTTTGTTTTGGGTTCCCACGTATTGTCTTCAGACTTAGTCGTATTTGCACTTGTCGTGTTGTTGATCGAACTTGTGGGTTGGTTGTGTTGTGGATGGTTAAACTTCTGGTTGTGTTTTGGATTTGGTTTGTATGTGTTGGATGGTTTTGGATTTGTTTTGTATGTGTTTTAGATGAACAAATGATGGCAGTGGTATGTGTTAATTTTGTATGTGTTTGTGCCCAGCTATAATAAATAATTATATTATATTTATTACCGAGCTCACAAATACAATTAAAAATATATAGCCACAAATGTAGCCACAGATGTAGCCACGGACATAGCCACGGGCATAGCCACGGACATAGCAACGGCTATTGTGGCACATGGCCACGGCCATAGCCACGACAATATGGCCACGTCTGTAGCCACGGACATAGCCACGTCTGTGGCCACGAAAATAGCCACAACACTAGCAACGAACCCCTAAAGAGGTGTCCCCTGGGTGGCCACGGATATAGCCACGACACTATTCGTTGCTGTATTCGTGGCTACAGCCACGGATGACACCTTTCCGAACCGGCCACGGACGTAGCCACGGGCTTGTCAGATCGTGGCTATTAGCCACGGATATTGTGGTGGTGGCTGTTAGCATCGAGGCATATAGCCTCGAATGGCGACGAACGTCAAATTCATGGCTATGCCCGTGGCTAAACCGTTTAGCCACGGAAGTTCGTGGCCAATTCATGGCTATTTGACCGTGGCTATTTCCTGTGTTTTTGGTAGTGTTCTCTCCCCCACGTTCTCCCTACAAGAACTGCTCCCATCTCTCATCCCTTCCTTTTGCGGCGGCGCACATCCCAAGAGCGTCATCGAGTCCAGCCCCAACGAGCAGATCCAATGGCGGTGGCGATCGTTCACGCAGTCGGCGGGTCGAGGAGAGGACGACGGAGACCCGCGAGCTCACTGTGATGGCAACCTTGGTGGAAATAGGCGACGTTGCAGAATCTTCGAGGTTGGCTTCCTTCATTCGCAATAGCCGGATGCTGTCCAATAATATGAGATCATTCTTCGCCGCTTGATTTGAAAGGTAGAAGGATTATGAAGATTGCAGGTTTATTTGTATGATTTTGGCCCAAGCTTCCCGATCTGTAACCACCACAAGTAGAAGGGGCCGAGGCTAGGCTGGGTGTACCGGTTGTCAGGAAGAGTCTCAAGAGAATCAATTGGAAGGAGTCGACGAAAGCAACGAGTATGTCCCGTCGCCCGCCCTTTACCTCCGCCGCCGCGGATGCCTACCACGTCGTCTCTGCGCCAGAAACCCCTAAATTGAACGTTGGTGTATCTCCGTCAGAAGAGGACTTTCAGACCCCAAACCTAGGGTTTCCGCAGGAGGGAAATCGGAGCCCTAGAATAGAGGAAATCCTCTCCAATAAAGAAGATCATCTCCAACAGGCCGGTGGTGAGCTGTCTAGGGTTGGCGCGAAGCGATCGCCTGAGAAACAGAGTCCAATTTCACATCAACCATCTTCGTCGAAAAGAATTAGGGTTCCTCGTGGTGGTGGCTTTTCCAGGTTAGTAAATACTCCCAATCCGCCAACGAGAGATGAACAGAGAAAAGAATCCGGAATAGCTTAAGGGAAATGTTGAAATTGCGGTGAGAACCCTAACCCTAGAAATCGATTTGGGTATTAGAAGACGTCGCACTCCATCCCATCAATGCCATCTCGTACTACCGTTGTGCCGCTTCCATCCCATGCCATCTCCGCTGGTGCTCGACCTCAGTTTCGCCACAGGTAAGTGCAGTTCGGTTGCTTTTACATTAATATAAACTCATCTTAATTACTACTTACCTCTCGATTTCTCCCGTTGCCATTTGTTTCGAATTTGGTTGCTTTGAAATTTTATTATGTTAGTTGATGATGCCCTCAAGGTGTTCGATGAAATTCCTGGGATATATTGTTGCTTGACTTCTAATTTAAGCCTTATCAAACATGTCTACATTTGATTGTGCTGAAATTTGAGCCACAAAGCCTGAGATTGATTTTACTACAGAGTCTTAATATCATCTCTGCTGCACTTGAAAGTTTCCTGATTTCTTTGCCTAGCATTTGATTTTATTTCAATGACTTAAGTGGAGAGAATTGAGGACATAAAAGGCTTGTGAAGATTAAAAAAAAGAACTTAAGTACAATTTAAACTTTATCCATTTGCACGTCTAATTTCTAAAATGATAGTAGTAGTTTACTGCATTATCTTTTTGAAAAAGACCTTATTATACATTTTTCATTATATAAATGTGTTATAAATTTGTGGGAGGCAGGGCTATAACTCTAAAGATGGGAAGATAAAAAGACCATAGAATTCAACTTTGTGCTTCTTCAGACTCTGGTGGTGGAAGTGTGGAAGATTGTAGTGTTGGTTAACATGCATTTCAAACCCATAAAAGAGATTAAGAAATTTGGAATGGTCCAGCTATATAAATTTTCAAAGAAAGCAAAATCGGACAAATCCGATCAAAAGTTATATTCAACCTACATAATAAATCTTTTTCATGTTCTATTCTAAGTAATGTTAATGTTGGTCAGTGAAAAGAGCGAAAAAGGACTACCCAGTGAGATCCTTGTGACCTTTTTAACTATCTGTCAAAGATGTTGATATTCTTTATTATTTCTTTTCCAGGTTCAAGTTCAAAAACCTATGCTAAGAAAAATGCTTATTTATCCTCTTTTCCTTCTGGAAATACCCTTCACTGGACTGAACATGACCCAAAGGTCCACGTCGGTGTTGGTTGTGATTATTGTGGGGTGAGTTTCCATAATTATCTCATGTTTGTAACCCACTTTTGTGCATTAATTTGTTGTTTATACCTTCAACTTAATGCTGTTAAAATCCACATCATGAGTTAAAGAGCCCTTCAAAAAGACGTGCAAGAGATGACATTGATGGGATGGGGTGAGATGGCATTGCGGTGAGAACCCTACCTGGAGATGCCTTGAAGACTACTTCGTGTTGATTCTTTTGAAATTAGGTATATCCTTGGATATATGGTTTCATTTGGTTTGATTTTGATGAAATAGTGTTTTGATTTGTTGGATTGCTCCGTTGGAGCAAGTGTTTGAATTGGATGAATATGACGATGGCTCCCCTCAGGTTATTCTTCTCTACCTCTCGTGTTCCTTGCTCATATACTTCTACTCTTTCTCTCAGGTTTTTCTCCCGGTCATCAGCTTCTCCTTCTCATTCTCTCCAGGTTCGTCCTCTTTGCCTCTTTGTTTGTCGCTGGAGTGCGAGCCTTGGATCTCTTCTCCTTCTCGGCTTATCCTTTTCTCCAAGTTCGTCTTCTTCGCATCTCCATCTAATTTCACGTGGTTTATATCCATCCGCATCCTCAAATTTATGTTTTTCACTTTAATTCTATGTTTCTAATTTAGTTTCAGTTTAGTTGGTAGCTTCTGATTTTCCGTTTCAATTTCAGCTTCTGATTTTTTGTGGCTCGGGATGAATTATCATGATTTTGGCTCCAGTTACAGGTTAAGTTTTCTATATGCATTTTTTCAGTTCAGTTTTAGCTTCTATGAATCCAAGCTTTTCATCCAAGCTTTAGTGTTAGCTTTTTTCAATCCAAGATTGAGTTCAGCTTCTGATTTTCAGTTTCAATTACAGCGTCTGAATTTTTGTTGATCGGGATGGATTATCATGATTTTGGCTCCAGATTCAGTTGAGTTTCCTGCATGCATTTGTGTCGGTTCAGGTTGATAGGTTAAGCTTCTATGAATCCAAGCTGCAGTTTCAACTTATGTGAATCAAGCTTCACTTCATTTTCATTTGAGTTTCCTACATGTATTTGGTGTTTAAGATCCGAATATAATCGTTCTTATTTTTGTAAAATATTGCTTGGCCAATTGTTGATGGATTTTAACGGCAAATGCATCATTGATAGTATATACTGTACGTGTATATTTACAAGTGGAATGATCTGAAATTTTGTATGATTTGGGATAGATAATAAAAAATCACAGATTCTTCTGAAATATAAGGTATGTCAATGATGGTTTATATAATATTTTCTTTTCTGATATAAGTTTATTCATCATCAGATGATCTTTCTCAAGAGTCTTTGATGATCTTTCTAGAGTCTTTCTGGCTATCTTTCACTTCTTATTATAATCAAGTGGTGCACAGGTTCTCAAGTAGACGTTTATCAATTCACGATTTACATGTTCATGAATCATGAGTCATTTGAGAACTTTGGAGAAAACGAATTGCTTTGGGAAAAGACATTTGTATGCACTTTGTGAAAACTCTTACATATACATTTGTTTGAAGTATTATTATATTATAAACATCCATGAAGTTGATGTTGATTAACTTTTCAATAATTTGGCTATATATATAGCTAAATTAATTTTTAAGAAAAAATTATTGAAAATTTCCTTTAATGTATAATATGATAATCTTTTCCTTTGGTTTTTGTATTGTTGTCGTCTATAAGTTTATCAACTTTAATACTTGACCGGGAAACATAGGCTAATATCCGAAAAATAAGATGAATTTATTTAGATATATGTTAAAAATCTCGTGCGTAGCGCACGGGATCTAGGCTAGTTATTAATTAAATTGATACCAATTTTATGTTAGAAATAATTGTGGATTTGCATTCAATGTGGGTAATTTATTGCCTTTTAAAATATACTGCTATATATGACACATTCACTATAGGAACGGTGTTTCCTATTTCTAATCAATTTCTTCCACTGATTTTGTTTTTAATCCTACGATTCTAATTCTTAATTAGTATATACATTATTCATCATTTTAGTTCTTAACTAGTGTAATACACGTGCCTTCAAGGCACGGGAACTTGATCCATTTTAATGTGAACATCATTTTATATATCTATATAATATTATATATACATATATACGTGTTTACAACAAAAATATGTATAAATTATTTTTTTATAATTTATAAATTAGTTGGAAAAAGATACGATACAAATTTTGAAAATGATTTAATAAGATAAAGTAGTAATAATACTCAAACACACCATCTAATATAATTTGAAATAAATATATAATTATTATCATTAGCATAGATCTAAAAAGTAAAATATAAGCTCCCGTACAAATATTAAAAAATCATAAGCACATGATTGTGTGAATAATTTTGAAGCTAAATATGTAGATGTACATAACTTATTGATTATTTTCATGAGAAAGATGATTAGAAAGATAGAAAAATAAATAGTGAAAATAAAGGTAAGGTGGTAAAAAAAATCCTTAAAGGTAGAAAAGTGATCTAAGAAGCCTCATCCAAGATGTAAAATAAGCATTAGTAATGCTTGTGAGTCTTAAAATGTTATTTATTTTTCGATAGTCATTTAAGATGTCTAAAATAATTAAATTATAAAAAAAACTTATTTCGCTCTAATTGATTTTTATAATTAATTTTTGAAATCGAATATTTACAAATTGATTATTACATGTTCGTTGTATGTAGACATTGTGGGGAATATTGCAATCGGTTAAAAATGATAAATCAACAATTTCAATATCCAAGAAAAAAATCAGCCAAGAATTGAGGAATGTTCAATGTACGTAGATGATTAAAATAGATTAGAAATTGACATACAACATATCAAATTAAATAATATTTTAGTATAAAAATAGGAAACAAATATGTTTAAAATAGGAAACATATATTTTAAAATTTCAGCAATAATATTGACCAATAAGAAAATATCATTTGAATAAAAAATTCAAGTTTAATTGTGAGCGTGACACATCAGCAATATAACCGAAAAGAGATTGCAATCGGGGAAAAAATGGATACATGTCTCAATATTTACGACAATATAACCGAAAATAAAAAAAGGAATGGATTCAAATCATATTTAAAATAGGAAACAAATATTTTAAAGTTTCCATAATAATATTGACCAATAAGAAAATCTCATTTGAATAAAAAATTCAACTTTAATTGTGGGCGTGACATGTCAGCAAAATGCTAGCAGAATTAGTAATATTAATAGATTATTCTATCTTAATACATATTCATATTCATCTTAGCTACATGAATATTCAATTTTTAAAATATTCACATTTAATTAATTAATTAATTGTTCATTTGTAATTAACTAAATATTCATATTTAATTAACTAACTATTCAATTTCACTGACATGCAATAAGTTTAGAGATAATTTGGCTGCAATTCTGTAAAATATATATATAGAGAGAGGGTGGTTCATGGGTACTTATCCCTTAATGTGTAACATGAGAACACATACTGGGTGTTGATTAATTGAAATGGGTGGCTGAGATTAATAGTCAATTTAACCTTTTTCTTTAATTAAAAATCAGTGGGACCCACAAATTTCCTTCCTCACTTGCTGCGTTGGGGCGCGTGTATTTTTTGTTTTTAAATTATTCAACGGTATCGCTGGATTATTCGATCATATTGACGGATTATGCGATGTTATCGTTGTATTTTTCAAATCGGCTAGCATCCTGAAAACGCCTCTAAATTTTTACCGAAAAATTATTCAATGGTATCACTTGATTATTCGATCGTATCACTTGATTATTCGATGGTACAACTTGATTATTCGATGGTGTTGTAGTATTATAACTAAAAATTATTCAATGGTATCACATGATTATTCGACAGTATCCCAGGATTATTCGATAGTATCGATGTATTTTTCAATCATATGACTGGCAACATAAAAAAACACATTTCATGAAACACAAAATCGGTTCATACAAATGAATAATTCGGCTTTCCCCCCGTATATCTCTTTCAATCAAGCAATTAAATCAATTGCAAACAAAAAAGATTTCAACTAACCACAAACCCTAGACTCCAAATCCACCACCATCGGAAAACCTCCCCGACTGCAGATCCACCACCAGGGAGTCGCCTCACCATCTCGCCTCGTAGGATTTCGACCTAAACCTCACCATCTCTCTCGATCAAAGCCGCCGCCGCCACCACCACCTGCAGCACCATCGTCGGCGACCTCCTGCCCAGATCCACCCACCGGTGCACCCACGAACCACCATGCAGCCCCCATCCTCTCCTTCCTCTCCTCGCAGAACTTACGTAGCCCTTGCCGTCACTCCTTTGCTCTCCAGATCCGGCCGCCTCTCACCACCGTCGATCGCCACCTCGCCCAGATCCGGCCTCCCTGAGCAGGATCTCCATCGCCATCGCCTTCGAATGCCGTTCGCCTTCGAGACAGAGAGAAGCTTACCGGAGAAGGGCGATTGAAGAACAACTACATAGGGGGTCTCTCCGATCTCAGTGAAGGAGATGCATCCACAGGGAGGAGGCGGCGCGAAGGCGAGATCTCGACGTGTGTGGGATGACGAGGGCGAGGACGGCGGAGTGAGGGTGCCTCCCGCCCTGGTCGTTGTCGTCATCTTCTTCCTGGCACTCCCGAGCGCCGGATTTCCGATCGCTCTCTCATTTTCTGGGTTGAAAAAACTAATTGGGTGGGATCGATAGGGTTTGGGTAGGGTGAAACACGCGCTTTATACATGGGTGGGATTGTGTTTTTTACCTTTTAATTAACAATTAATCTAAATATTCAAAAAATCTCAGCCATCCAATTTTCCTAAATCAATTGATGAGATTTGTTCTCATGATACATTTTAAAGGTTGTTCTTATATGATCTATCCTCTCTCTCTCTCTCTCTCTCTCTCTCTCTCTCTATATATATATATATATATATATATATATATATATATATATATATATATATATATATATTGAATATTCATATATATGAATAACTAAATATTCAATTCATGATGAACCCAAAATGAAAAATAATAAAATATGCATCATTATTATATCTAATTTTCATCGTTGAAGGGAATATCTACTTTTTCCTACAAATTAAATATAATTGATCAACTTCATTTACCCCTAGCCTCTAATTATTTCTCCCCGTTTAAGGATGGAGCTAATTTAGAGGGGTTGACCATTAAATATGAATAATTAGTGCCTTTTAAAATTTTATTACTGTACAACTCCACCACTACAATTACTATGAGACATATTTTAAACGAATATGGTTCATTGATTACTTTTGAATCTAACGTCTATAATTGTGTTACATGTTTCATTCTAAAATCCGTTTCACTAGAACTTTCACCTCTATCGGTATGGATTTCCATTCCCAACTTTTTTTGAGATGTTTTAAATTTCGTTTAGATCTTCCATTATCATGTGGTAGTCCATATTTTAGACATATTGACCATAAATGAAGTAAATTGTCAGGTTAATGTTTTTTTTTACAATGTTTCGTTTCGTACATTCTGACTTGTTCAAATTACACATATGAATCTTTGTTCCGTATGTATTATCTTGTGATTTTATGCGTTTTCACTTTTAAATAAACATTTTGAGCGATCAAACGTGGAAGCTTCGCATTGAAGACTCAATTGAATTCAAAATGTGCACATCTTAAAAATACCTGATGCAACTCCTGAGTTAATGTCTTCAAATGAAAAACATTTTTTTTTATTAGGTAAAAATTCGAAGGTCAGACAGACCTGACTTATCGAGAGGCCGACCGAAGTCGGCAGACGGCGAACCGACTAATAGAGCAACCTAAAAACAGAAATACAAATAACAGGCGTAATAAACCAAATAAAAATAAACTCTACAACAAACGTTCCAAGAAGATTAAACACTGTAATGATATGTGTTTACTTTCCTAAGTTTTTCCTTTGGCATGTAATATTGTTTTATATGTTTGTTTGGACATGTATGTGTGTATGATGTTTATACAGGTATATTATAGTATATATTATACATATATGTTGCACTATAGTTATACGTCTCGACTGAGTCGTATTGAGCCTTTTATAGGCTTGATCCTCTAACGAGACTATACTATAGCGGGGTTTAACATATATATGTATAAACTATACTATATGCATATACCATGTATAAGGTATGATAAGGGAAGAAGTGAACTTACCTGGTATTGGGCTTTAGCCCATTACTCGGCCCATGGATCTTGGAGCTCGGATGAGCTGGTAGCCCAGAGACGCGGAGCCCGCTCAACCCTACCTCTCCTTAAGTTGAAGCGCTGTGTTTTGAGGTTGGGCACTTGACCTAGCTATAAAGCGTCGCTTCTTGTCCTGGAAGCTCCACACTTCAGCTGCTCTCTTCTCTCTCCTCACAAACGCTCTCTTTTGCGCTGATTAGGGTTTCTAGGGTTTTGGAGCTTTCTCTCCTTCTCTTGCCTTTGGTTCTTGAGCGCTCGGAGAAGAAAGGTTGCTGGTGGCTTCTCTGGAAGGTGGATCGAGCTCCGGCGTCCTCCCGGGTGGCCGCTCTCCTCGTCTTCTGAGATCTAGGGTTCTAGAGATCGATTTCTCTATCGATCTTCTGGTTTTATCCCATACAGGGGGATTTCTTCTTCTTCCTTGTACCTCTGATTCACATGCATGTTAGATTAGGGTTGCTTGCTTTCATTGCTTGTAGCATCCCTTGTACGAACTCTCTTATAGTGGATTCGGCCAACTCTTGAGGCCTTGTGGACGTAGGTATTATACCGAACCATGTAAAACTGCTTGAGTGTTCGATTGCTTGTGATTCTTCGTTTGATCTTTCGTTATCGCTTTAGATCTATTACGCTTCCGCTACCCAAAACCGATTTCTAGACGAATCTAGGTTTTACAACGTGGTATCAGAGCTTGGCTGTCGTGTTCTTGATTTCCTGGCTCATTGTTGAGTTCTTGGGATAGGGAACGGGTGTAGGGCCTCGGGCTGACCTAAAAGGCGACATCGCTGGTGCAGCACCCCCCCTGCACGACGTACCACACCCTTGTTTGCTAGATCTAGGTCTTCTGTGCTTGGATCTTGTGTTTTGAGTGCTTCTGATCTTCAAGTTTTCTTGTTTTGTGCTTGGCTTGATAGGATCTTTAGTTGCACTGTTAGATTCATATTTTCTTGAATCGTTTTTGTGCTCTCTAAGTCATTTACTAACTGTTTAGTTGTTCTACAGGTACAATACTACAGCTATGGGTGATAAAGGCACTTATCTGAAGCCTTTTAATGGCCACACAGACTTTGCTATGTGGCAATTGAAGATGAAGGCTATTCTGATCAAGGAAAAGTGTTGGGTTGTTGTAACCAACAAGTTTCCAGAAGGGACTTCAAAGGAAAAAATCTTTGAAATTGATCAAGAGGCTCACAGTGAAGTGATGCTTCGCTTAAGTGACGAAGTTGCTAGACAGGTATTAAATTTTGACACTGCTGAAAAGCTTTGGGAAGGTCTTGAAGGTTTGTACTTGGTAAAATCTCTCCCTTCTCGTGTTAATTTGTTTAATAAGTTGTTTAATTTCAAGATGGATGTGTCCTGTCCCTTGTCTGATAATCTTGATAAATTTCTGACTATTCTTCAAGATTTGCAAAGATGTGGTGATAAAGTTGAGGAAACTCAGCAATGTGTTTTGTTGTTAAATTCTTTGCCTGCTCAATTTGATACTTTTAAAGATGTTGTGCAATACAATACTGATAAATTGGAAAAGAAAGTTATTCTTGAGTCCATTATTCAGAAAAATGATGCTTTGAAGGTCTTTAAAAACAAGTATGAGCTTAAAAATGACCATAAACCTGACAATAAGAATGAGGTTCTTGTTGCTAGAGGTAGGTTTAAAGGCAATAAGAATAAGAACAACAATAACAACAATAAACCACCTCCAAAAGATTCTAGTAAAACTGAAAATCATCAAAGTGGTAAACCTGATAAATCTCACCTTATGTGTTCTTACTGCTCTAAATCTGGTCACATTGAGAAACATTGCTTTAAGAGGAAGAAAGATGAAAGGCTTGCCGGTAAAAAGCCTAATGTCTCTGTTGTGCTTGAATCTCATCCTTATTATACTCATGAAGTGCTTGCTTTGTTAAATTCTGGTGACTCCAATGCTTGGATTTTAGATTCTGGATGTACTATGCATGCTACCTTCCATAAGTCTTGGTTTTCTGGCCTTAAATGCTATGATGTTGGTACTGTCATGCTTGGTGATCATTATGTGCTTAAAATAAAAGGTGTTGGTTCAGTTGCTTTAAGAATGTTTGACAATGTTGTTAGAGTTATAAAGGATGTTAAATGGGTGCCTGATTTGAGAAGAAACTTATTGACTGAAAGTGCTCTTGAGGAATTAAAATATGATGTGTACAGTTCTGATGGTGTGAGGATTGTTACTAAGGATAGTAAACCTGTGATTAAATGCTTAAGAAAGGCTGGGTTATATGAACTGATTGCTACTCCTATTGTGAATGCCTCTGCTACTGCTTTTACTGCCATTGATAAGCCTATGTTTATGCATGATTCTATGTTATGACATGTTAGGTTAGGTCATATTGGTAATAAAGGCCTTGAGAACTTGTATAAATCTAAAGTTATTCCTGCTAAACCATGTTCCATTGAATTATGTGAAAACTGTGTTTTAGGTAAGCATACTAGAAAAAGTTTCAAATCATCTGCATTTGTTTCAACTGCTTCTTTGGATTATGTTCATTCTGATCTATGGGGCCCTGCCCAAATATCTACTGTTGGTTTGAAAAGATATTTTATGTCCTTGATTGATCATTATAGTAGAAAAGTTTGGGTGTTTTTGTTGAAAACTAAAGATGAAGCTTTTGAAACTTTTAAACATTGGAAATCCATGGTTGAAAAGGAAACTGGCTTATTTGTTAAGTGCTTAAAAACTGACAATGATCTTGAGTTTTGTAATTCCTTGTTTGATGCTTATTGTAAACATAATGGTATTAAAAGGCATTTGACAATTCCTGGAACTCCCCAGCAGAATGGTACTGCTGAGAGGATGAACAGGACTCTTCTTGAAAAAGCTAGATGCATGCTTATTTCCTCTGGTTTAAAGCATTCTTTGTGGGGTGAAGTTGTTATGACTGCTGCATATTTGATAAATAGAACCCCTTCCTCTGTGATTGATTTTAAGACTCCTTATGAACTGTGGTATAAAAGAAAACCTCACCTTGATCATCTTAAACCTTTTGGTTGCACTGTATATTCATACATTAACCAAGGTAAGTTGAATCCCAGGTCACAAAAGTGTGTCCTATTGGGATATCCTCAAGGTGTTAAAGGTTATAAATTGTTACTTGTTCAACCTGGAGCTTATAAAACTATTGTGAGTAGGAATGTTATTTTTAATGAGAATGAGTTTCATTTTAAAATGACTTATGTTCCTACTGTTCATGATACTAACTTGCAGGAACACAATGATGATCAGTTCTATGTTCCTAAGAACATTGAAACTGACTATGATGATGAGTTTGATACTGGTTATTCTCCCTCCCCTCCTCTTACTCTCTCTTCTGTTTCTACCCCTTCTGATTTTGTGGTTGTGCAACCTCACCAATTGGGTGGGGAAGCTAATGAACCTGTTATTGAACCTGTTGTTTTGCCTTCCTTTTTTGTTTCTCCTATTTCTGTGGATGAGGATATTATGGTTGAGTCTATGCCTGCTTCTGGTTCTGGTACCTCTAGTTCTTCAGTTGCTCAAAGACATGATCTCACTGATTGGCAGTTGACTAGGGATAGGAGTCCTAGGACTGTCATTCCAAATAAAAGGTTCATAAATAACATTGTTGAGTTTGCTTGCCTTGTTTCTGATGTGGTTAAATCTTTTACACCTGAAACTTATGAACAGGCTTTAAAGTGTGCTCACTATAAGAATTGGAAAAAGGCTATGGATGAAGAGATTGAGTCTATGAGGGTTAACCAAACCTGGACTTTAGTTGTTAAACCTGAAAATGCAAGACTTATTGATTGCAAATGGATTTTTAAACTTAAAGATGGTGTGTCTAAATCTGATCCACCTAGATATAAAGCCAGGCTTGTTGCTAAAGGCTTCACCCAAAGAGAGGGTGAAGACTATAATGAAATCTTTGCTCCTGTGGTTAAGTATAAGACTCTTAGACTCTTACTTGCTATGACTGCTGTGCATGATTTTGAACTTGAGCAAATGGATGTTAAAACTGCTTTCTTGCATGGTGATTTGGATGAGACTATATACATGAGACAACCTAAGGGCTTTGTTGACTCTGTGCATCCTAACTATGCTTGCCTGCTGAATAAATCTATCTATGGTCTTAAACAGTCTCCTAGACAATGGAACATTAAGTTTGATAGATGTATGAGATTCAGTTTAGGGTTTAAGAGAAGTAAGTTTGATACATGCTTGTATTTTAAAGGTGTTAAAAGACATGGTCCTGCTGCTTATGTGCTTTTATATGTTGATGATATTCTCTTGATTTCTAAATCTAAAGATTGCATCTTAGATATTAAAAAGAACTTACAGAAGCATTTTGACATGAAATATTTGGGTGTTGCTAAGAAAATTTTAGGAATGTCCATTCTTAGAGATAGAAAGCATAAGAAGTTATGGTTGCATCAATGTGATTACATTCATAAGGTGCTTGATAGATTTCATATTTCTGGTGACAAAGTGAATAACATTCCTTTAGGTCCTCATCTTGATTTGACTAAGTCTAAAGATGTCTTGTCTGCTATTGAGATGAAAAATATGAAGTCTATACCATATGATGCTGCTGTTGGGTCTGTTATGTACTCTATGATCTGTACTAGGCCTGATCTGGCATTTGCTATCAGTACTTTAAGTAGATTCATGTCTAATCCTTCTGAGAAGCACTGGTTATCCATGAAATACTTGTTGAAATACTTGCTTGGCTCTGTTAATCTGTCATTGTTGTATTCTGAGCATACTTCTGCATCTGAATTACATGGCTTTGTTGATGCTGACTATGCTAGTAACAAGGACACTAGGAAATCTATTACTTCCTATGTTTATACATGGGCAGGTAATTGTATTTCCTGGAAGTCCCAACAACAGCCTATAGTTGCATTATCTTCCACTGAAGCTGAATACATTACAGCAACAGATGCCTGTAAAGAGGCTATCTGGCTGCAGGGTATTTTGAAAGAAGTGGAATTGAAGCATTATACATCTGTGCTGCATATAGATAGCCAAAGTGCTCTATATTTGTGTAGAGATCCCATGTACCATGAGCGTACTAAACATATTGATGTTAGATACCATTTCATTCGTGAAAAAGTTGAAGATAACATCATTCATGTTAAGAAAATTGATGGTAGACTTAATCATGCAGATTTTGGCACTAAAATTGTCCCTCATGATAAATTTGTGTTTTGCGGGAACTTCCTCCACTTGGAGGAACTTGAGTGATCTTTGTGTGTGATGTATGCTTGGGCTGAGGACGGACCTGGCCATGAAGAATCCACTTACATGTTGAGTCTGAGTCTGCCCAGTGTAAGACTTAGAAAAGTAGAGGGGTGTTTGTAATGATATGTGTTTACTTTCCTAAGTTTTTCCTTTGGCATGTAATATTGTTTTATATGTTTGTTTGGACATGTATGTGTGTATGATGTTTATACAGGTATATTATAGTATATATTATACATATATGTTGCACTATAGTTATACGTCTCGACTGAGTCGTATTGAGCCTTTTATAGGTTTGATCCTCTAACGAGACTATACTATAGCGGGGTTTAACATATATATGTATAAACTATACTATATGCATATATCATGTATAAGGTATGATAAGGGAAGAAGTGAACTTACCTGGTATTGGGCTTTAGCCCATTACTCGGCCCATGGATCTTGGAGCTCGGATGAGCCGGTAGCCCAGACACGCGGAGCCCGCTCAACCCTACCTCTCCTTAAGTTGAAGCGTTGCGTTTTGAGGTTGGGCACTTGACCTAGCTATAAAGCGTCGCTTCTTGTCCTGGAAGCTCCACACTTCAGCTGCTCTCTTCTCTCTCCTCACAAACGCTCTCTTTTGCGCCGATTAGGGTTTCTAGGGTTTTGGAGCTTTCTCTCCTTCTCTTGCCTTTGGTTCTTGAGCGCTCGGAGAAGAAAGGTTGCTAGTGGCTTCTCTGGAAGGTGGATCGAGCTCCGGCGTCCTCCTGGGTGGCAGCTCTCCTCGTCTTCTGAGATCTAGGGTTCTAGAGATCGATTTCTCTATTGATCTTCTGGTTTTATCCCATACAGGGGGATTTCTTCTTCTTCCTTGTACCTCTGATTCACATGCATGTTAGATTAGGGTTGCTTGCTTTCATTGCTTGTATCATCCCTTGTACGAACTCTCTTATAGTGGATTCGGCCAACTCTTGAGGCCCCGTGGACGTAGGTATTATACCGAACCACGTAAAACTGCTAGAGTGTTCGATTGCTTGTGATTCTTTGTTTGATCTTTCGTTATCGCTTTAGATCTATTACGCTTCCGCTATCCAAAACCGATTTCTTGACGAATCTAGGTTTTACAACCCGAAAAGCTAAGGAAGCCACCGAAGAACGCAGTTAAGCACCACCGAACAGTAGCACCACGGGCCAGTAGTATAGCAGGACACTAACTCCTGTGGGTAGTGCAGACGAGCTCCAAAGAAAACTCTATCCCGAATACGGAGTCGCCTTTATCGCACCACCTCGACCCCAGCCAGACCCAATTCAAATGAAAAACATGTTCACTATGAAACACTCATTTGAATTAAAAAAAAAAAGAAATATAGTGTGTAAAATTGGATGAAATAACAACCAGAAGCACAATTGTAAATATCCCAATATTCATAGTCTTTAACTGTGAGCTATGTCAACCTATGTCATTTTCCTGAGGAACTAAAGCAGTTTATTGAGAATGTGTAAATAAAATACATCAAACTCCTTTTACATCTTTATAACTGGAGAGTTGAGCAAAGGAGAGCGAGATTTCAATCTTCTTCATCTACGTCTGAGGCTTCGGAGTCTGAGCTGCTACCTTTACCATGGGCGACACCGTTAGGAGCAATCTTCTTCTCATCCTCATCATCATCGCTATACTCGCTCTCATAATCATCGACAACTTCTTCCTCCTCCTCTTCCTCTTCAATTCCTTCCTCTGCAAATTGACCCTCATCCATCAAGGCAGCCCCTCTTGTGCCTGCGCGGCTCCTCTTGGAGATTTTCAGCTTAAGACTGGTCTTCTTGTCGCACCCGATCCAAGAATCGCACAAACAATAGCTAGTGAGGTTGTAATTTCCTTCTGAGGGTGCCTGAAATTTACACATCACCAACCTTGAACCGTTTCTCACTTTCTCAACCGCTTCTTTAACAGCATCATTTATCTCCTTGATGCTTGCCCCAGATCCTTCCTTCAGCTCTTGGATAGCCTTTGACACGGCCATGATAGCTGCAGGCTCGTCCATGAAGCTTACTTTTTGGGATAGCCATACATCATTAGAATTTGGGTCTGCAAGTAGCAACCAGAAATTCTCTTCCTTGTGGAAGGGGTAGTAAGGGGAGTGTGGAAGGGCTCCAACCAAACCATTTCCCCGCTTGAGAGTCACCCAGGCTGCGAGTGTAACTACATCACCCTCCTGGATTCCATCTTCACCTTCAGTCTCGCATGATATGTCAATTGCTATGGATGGTATCATGTCGAGAACAGTCTCAACATCCAGTGATTCAACATCAGAGAAACCAGCCACTTGGGTCAACAACTCGGAACGCTCATGTGGAGTCATGCCAAGGAGCTCTTGGAATGTTCGCACTTTCTGAAGGAGCAAACAATTTCCCATGCAAACAAAGTGAAATGAAGAAAGAATCATACTCCAAATGCAAAAGACACCAAGTTGCCAACTTTTCATAATTTACTAGAACATGCAAGAAACAGTCTGCTTATGTATTGATGCTACAATGTTCCTTTGTCTCATAAAATATAAAGTTAATGGAGAAATATGTTTCAGGTGTAGGTCTCACATGTGTGGGTGTGTGCCTCTTATCTCTCACATTGCATCTCAAAGATAGGAATCTAACAGTTTTTTCTTCGGTACCACAAAGAATGAAAAAATAAGGAAGGTCATTTTTAGGCTTATTCTTTTTAAGCCATTGTGTGGAAGCAGCTCTGGGAAGTTGTATGTCAAAAATGTCACTTTCAGAGAACATACAATAAGGAGAAGGAAGAGGAGTAGCGGTTACGAGTTCCTATACATAATGGTATTGTATAACCTTCCTTTATCATAGTGGAGCTTCTAGGTGAACTTTCCTTCTCTTTCATTACATGCTGGGCATGTCCTTATATTTTCCTAGAACAGATTTCTATAGCATTATGATCAAGGCTTTGCAAGAGTGTTTTGAATGGTAATAGAAGCTTGCAAGGCGAGATCTGGTCATAGCTTAAGGGAATAAAAAGTCTAGCCCTTTTTTTATGCAACTTTAATTTCAAAGGGCACCACGTATCAATTTTGATGCCACTAAAATTCACAATTACATCCGACAGACATGTGGGACAGAATGAAAGTGAGAGATATGAAAACATGCTAATAGTTCATTGCAGAAGAATATAAATGAATAGTACCTTCCGTGCAATCTTTTTGATAATGGCCTCGTTGAAGTGTGGCAACTGCAGGAAAGGAGCAATTCCTTCACTGGATCCTCCAACTGTCTTCCTGGCACTAAATGGGACTGCCTGCAATGCGGAAATTGTCAGTAAAGAAACCTAGGATTGTCATTACAAGGCATCGCTGAGACATCAAATGAAAGATGGGCTCATAGATCATAGCCCAAAGATGTGATACTGGGGGTGAGTACTGAGAAATATTGGTCGGTACATAATAGCTAGAGCAAAATACCTGGATGATGCACTGGCAAAGCTCCACCACTCCTGTTGCTGGCCTTAGCCATCCATGCCCATGTGGACTACGTGGTAAAACAGCCAACTGCAAACACATAGAAATCCAAAAGGCTGTAACTTCTAGGCGCAGTGAAATTGATCAGGCATGTGAAGACCAATGTAGTCATACTGAGGGGTGAGTAATATTGGCCAGTACATATCAGTGGTAATAATGTACAACAAATTAACAAAAAAAATTCTATTCTATCCAGCCCCTGAATACATCAAAACTTCCATAATTCAAGCTCCCAACTCCCACAGTGAAAGGTAAAAAGGAAACAAACGAAAACCTTCATCAATTCTTCAAGAAGCCTAGGTGCAAGTTGAAGCATGCGTTTACAATCAGCCTGAAGTGCTGGGGATAATTCAGCAGTCTCACGGGTCAGATGAGCTTGAATCAACAACTCGGTCTGAATACAAAATGAAAAGAGAAACATGTCAACCAAACCATATAAATGGATCTCTCATTAAACTGAGAAATAAATATCAATCACCTTTACTAAAGCTGGATGTTGCTTCCAAAACTTTGCTTGTTCTTGCTTAATATTTTTCAGATCCAAGTTCAACTCACTCCTAACCAGCATGAACAGTTTCTGAAGAGGTTCAGAATCACTTCGTCGAACTGGAATTTCCATATATTCAGCAGCCTTTATGAACACGTCCATAACTTTGCTGTAGAAAATGACAAGCTGAGCAGTTTTCTATGCAAAGATGTTTTATTACATATTGCAGGATATAACATTAGTCAAAAGGTCCTATTTGAGGTTAAAAATTGTCGTTCCAAGAAAAAAATGTGTATATGGGAATTTAAACAGTGGTTAAAATTAAAGAGAGACTGATGACAACATCCTTACCTTGGGGCTAAAGAAGGCTTCAATAAGTAGAAATATGTTTGTAATGTCTGATGCATTACGTAATTGCCCGTATATTTTGATGAGTTTGAAAGATAAATGACAGCACCCATCAATGGCAAAATAATACAAACTCCAACAATGCCAAGTAGAAGTACTCCACCAGATGCTCCGTCAACATTTAGCAAAAAACTAGGGAGGGCAATCCCCATTTGAAAACCCTGATTCAAGACCATTTCAGGTTTTTGTTAACATCTACACAGAGTTTTCAGATCATTGGATGGAATTGTACATTTGGATAGCATGCTACTTTTCATTATTGGTTTAAAAATATTACCTGTCTACCATCAGGATGACCATATTTCTCAAAGTTTTCACGAGCTATTGGATCTGTCAAAGCTTGATACGCCTTTGATATAAAATCCACAAAATACTTGTTTGCCTCTGGAAGGAAATAAAATTATTGAATATCAATAGCAAGATTAAGCGTCTTTATTTTCCCAAGCACCAAAAGTAAATAAGTCAACGTATACTCAAGAAACAACTACTACCTGGATCTGGATTTTTATCAGGATGGTACTGAACAGAAAGCCTTCTGTAAGCCTTCTTTATTAGTGTTTCTGTTGCTCCAGGTTCTAATCCTAGGATACTGAATGGCTCAAACACTTGGATCTGGTACACAATTCAAACAACATAGCGGATAGAGATTTTGGAAGTTGTATGGGATAGAAATTTAAGAATTTCTTTCTAGAACATCATGGAACTGTCAATGACCCCCAACCCCCACCCCCGCGAAAAATATGTCTCAAAAAGAAAGAAAGCCCAATATTTTAACTAATACCACTAAATATCAGTTCAATAGAGCATAGCATACCTCTTCACTAATGTGTTTAATGTAATAAACTAGGACACCCATGATGACCCATAACAACACAAGGGTCAGATTGCTGCCTGTTGAGACGCTTGATATCTGGAGAAGAAAAAAAAATGCATATAAGAAACTAAAGGAAAAATCAGAATCTGGCCTATGTCATCAAACGCCAGCACAAAAGGAATTGCAGGGTTGGATGACAAAACATACCTTTTTAAAGATGGACTTGCGGTATTTCCCAGACCGGGAACAAACAGCACACTGGCAGTTTATTGGCTTTGACTTTTTCGATGCTGCATGGCATAACTTGACCATTGTGTATGGCACCAAGGGTATAGCCATTATAGTCAAGATGAAGATAGGGAACAGTGCACTGTTTTCCTCTGATGCAGCCATGATGAGCTCTAGACAAAAGGAGCTCTTTCTTCAGATTTAGCAAGCCTAAAAAGGATAGAGGAGGATAATCATGTCAAATCAAACGCTAAAAGTGAAAATACTGATCCATGTCACAGGCCTTGCAGTGTAGTTCCAGTTTAATTCTGATTATGAATCGGTTAAATTAAGTTTCTTGAGCTATGGTTAGCTGATGTTGGCATGATGCCATTTTCTTATTCTCTGTATTTTAGTCCCTCCATTTATTTTTGCTTGTCATTTTTAACAGATACGGCGGGAGTATGTATAATTAGAGTAATATGGTCTTTTCGCATTAGTTTATTACAATGGAGAAATACCCTTAAGCTAAGAATAAAAGACAACAAAAATAACACAATCAAAATTCTATCCCTTCTCTCACTATGGGGTGCCCTTCCACCTCCTACAAGCTTCTCAAACTGGACTCTACAGTTCTCCGGGCTTCTCAAACTGGACTCTACAGTTCTCCGGGTTCCTGAGCTCATTTTGAATTTTTTTTCATAAAGCTTAATGAGGGCTCCTAGCTAGCTTCGTGCACCAATACCAGTCGAAACAAACATTAGGCAGGGAAGCTAGCTAGCTGCAACTCTATAATCAAGAAGCAAAATTAACAAATACAAAGCGTGCTCTTGGGAAACTAAGATAAAACTGTCTCAAAATACAACCTGATTTCCTTGCCTCCTGCCCCCAGGCCTACATATTCAAAATTAGTTCCAATCCCGTTGTCATTGAACCAACCAGCGCAGGTTTTACAATGACAAAAGGCCTAAATGTTCCCAGTCGCTCATTAATTCAAGAACTAAAACACAGAAAAGAAACACAATCATGCAGACAGAAGATCAAGCAAGAGACACCAACAGAAACAGGATCAGATCTAGGAGGACAGATCGATCTACTAATCACGGCAATCGTAATTTAGAAAGTGCAAAAGATTTCGAATGAGATATATCAACTAATCGAGTCGAGGAAACACAACAGATTGCACGATTAGATTAAAGCAAGTAAACAGATTGCACTATTAGATTAGAGCAGCGTTAATTTACCACGGCATCACAAGAAGGGGAAGAAAATGAGTAAGTATTAAGGGATAGGGAAAAATCGGAGATCTGACCGATGAATTGATCGGCGGTAGTTGAAGGAGCTCCCACCGGCGACCGGAAGAAGGACGAGAGAGAGGGTTGAAGGTCTCTCAACACTCACGTATGAGAAGAATGAAGAAGAACCAAGTCAAAGGGAAGAGGCCGACCTCATTCCAGCTCTCCCTAATCCACGTCTAGTGACGATGGTTGGGCTTGAAGACCCGATCCGAAAATCTGGCCCGTCTGAAAAAATATGTACATGGTTGGGTCAGACCGTTCAAACCTTCAAATCCAAAATGGGTCAACTCGGATCATCTCGTAACGGGTGTGTTTGCTAGCGGGGTACTTTTCAGTGGATCAGGATTATTTTTAGAGGCGTAAAGAATGAAATTTAATGAAATTGGGGATTTAGGGGTTGCCATGGTGAGCGACGATTTCGGCATTGGAATAGCCGAACTCCATCGAGGTTGTCTATGGTGAGCACGGGTGATTTCAACATCAGAATAATCGAACTCCATCAAAGCTGTCCATGGGGAGCACAGGCGATTTCGACATCGAAGTCTTGTGATAAAGCACATTTTAATAGGCATTATAGATTAGTTTGAATTAGGGCTGTTATATGAACTGAACAGCTCGAGCTCGAGTGAGCTCGAGCTCGCTCATTTATTTAAACAAGCCGAGCTTGAACAAGATTTTAAGCTCGGTTGAAAGCTCGGCTCGTTCGAATAAAGCTCGAATAGCTCGAATTCTATGAAATTTCTAAAATTTCCTTTAAGTTAACATGTTATAAACAAGTAGAATTACTTAAAGCTCGAAAAAAGCTCGGCTCGAGCTCGTTCATTTCCTAAACAAGCCGAGCTTGAACAAAATAAAAAGCTCGTTTAAAAATTAGGCTCGGCTCGGCTCGAGCTCGTTTAACAAACGAACAAGCTTGAACATGTCAAGCTCGGCTCGTTCGGCTCGAATAACACCCCTAGTTTGAATGCATTTCATTGTCATATAAGTGTTAATTAGATTAGCGCTTGTTTTGTGAAAAAAGTTCGAATTCTACGCTATTTCGACAGTTTTATGCAGATTCGTAGATCTGAGGCAAAGAACACGAGGATCAGAGTTAACAGAGGCTAAGGTAAGACTTGGGAGATCTTAAGGAAGAAGTTCCAAAGAGCACGGAACAAGCTAAGGAGCAACGGAGCATGAAATCAAGGTCTAAGAGCGAAAACAAGGGCGAGTCGCAAAAGTTGTCCGTCATGCGAGCTGAACTTGCAACGCACTTTTCGGAGGCTTTGATTGTTCGATCGATGCATATGAGTATGCGTTGGAAAGCTTTTTCCAAGATCTACGTGATGGTCTTCTGCTGGAAATTCGCTAACAGCGAATGCCCATCCGCTACAGTGGATCAAGCCAGCGATGTAGCAAGTGCCCTAGCAAAACTTTCTTCGAGCGAGTGGAGTCAGCCCGAGAGCCAGAGAATGGTGCTCCAGCATGTGAGTCGCAACAACGAATTTCATTCACTGCCAGCGAGTGAAGTCAACAAGGAGCATTGAAGGGCACCCAAGCAATAAAGACAAGAATGCATGAGTTGTTGTTGGCGAATATAGACTCATTGCGAGCGAATGGAGTCTCTCCCACGGATGAGAGTCGCTCCAGCAGAAAGCCAATAGAGAGTTTGACAAGGAGATTCGCTGCCACCGAGTTCTTCACCGAATTCAATTTGGAAAGTCTTTATTCTATCTATCTTTCAATTTAGGAAATTCTATCTAGTTAGTTTATCTTTTATCTTGTTTAATCAGATTTTAGGGATATAAATAGGGGTTTGTTTAGGGCTGATTTTATAATCATTCATAATAGACATTCAAGAGAAGCAATCACCTTTGAAGAGAAGAAAGCTTAAGTAAGCTATGTTTGGCTAATTTTCTAGTTTTCGCCTACACTTTCGAGACTTGGTTGTTGGTTTGTGTGTTTCTAATTTAAGTTATTTTTCCTCTTTAATTCCTTCAACTTATTTGTACGATATTGCTTATGTTATTGGTGTTATCTTGATTAGCTACCTTGATGATATCGATTTCTTGCTAGGATTTAATACTTTCATATTTGTGTTATATTCGTAGTAGCATGCATAAGATTGTGGATTTCGTGTTTGAAGCATAATTATGTAGGGAGTTAACATATATCTTAAACATTGATTTATCGTGTTTAATTGGTGTGGTTTATATGCTCAAGTTCTTGGGAGTTGAGACTATTTGCTATCTCCTTGTTAATTTTGAACCGTGATAGGGTTGCATAGAGGTCTAAGAGATTAATTGGACTCATAGGACTTTTAATCTACTTAAACCAAGACGGGAGGAATTTGTAGGAAATGATAATAACTTGAAAAGGATTCGATGACCAATAAAACCAACTGATGTAGGGGAGAATTGAATATGAAAATATAAACATACAATCAAATCGCTACTCCTAGCCTATCAAATAAATTCAAGACTCCCCCGCTGTAGTAAAGGGAATCAGGTTTGATCCACGAGTAAGCGTGTCAGCGGATCCTAAAGTAGCTCGAAAAAACACATTCTATAATCGACCAGAAATCACTCGACGTCGATTGGAATGCAAGTCGATATCTACTGGTGGATGTCGATCTCGAGAGAATCACCTGCAGGGACAAAAACAATAGTCGATATTGACTAAAGGAGTCGATTTCGAGTAATCAGTAGCAGATATCGACTAACTCCGAAAATTGTCAGTCCACCCAAGGCACTCGATGTCGATTGAGGGCAGTCGATGTCGAGTATAAAAATAGTAAGCAAGGGCGTCGGCAAAGATGACCGAAGAATAAAAGGATGTAAAAGAAGGATGATCAGAAATAAGCAAGAGTGTTGAGTTTTTCGAGGACTTAACGAACGACAAGAGACGACTGTAAATAATATGAGAAAAGTCTTCCAAAGCCATGGTTTACCACAATAATATCTATGCAAGTAAAACCAATAAATCACAAAAGACAAGTACTTTATCGATAAAGGAAAAGACTTTCACCAAACCGAGCAAATATGTAAATAAATCTTTCAATAAATAAAACTAATTGCTTCTACCTTTTTCATAAATAGAGTTAATAAACTTTCGAATAGAAACCCTAATTACTACTCAAGTTTCGCAACATGAGTTCCTTAAACTTCCATTTAAAGATGAAGCACAAGATAGAACGAGATAAAGTACCCTCCTTTTGCGACTTACCAATCCACCAACATGGCTATCGTCGGGCTCACTCCGACCCTAGAAGAAGGGCGACTACTCGCTCGTAGTAACGAAAGACATGTTGAAAATAACAACTTTCATAAAATAAACTCCGAAGTCTTCACAATTGTAGCGCTCCAGCTTTCGTAAAAACATCAAACCCTAAAGCTTCGAAAACTCTAAACTCTATGAGAATTGTTTGCTCTAAAATTGAATGCCTAAAACGTAGCCCCAAGGGCTTTATTTATAGCTACTAATCTTTGTTAGCCAAGGAAAGTAATCTTAATCCTACAATAACTTGAATTAATAAAAGGGGAATTATTAGTAAATACCCCACTTTGATAATTGGTTTGCAAAAATACCTAGTTTTGAAAACAATTGCATCTATATTTGAAAATTTGCAAAAATACCTTATTTAATTATCAAAATTATCCAACACCCCAAAAATTCAGGAAAAAAAAAAGGTAAAATATTTTTAGTATTTATCATTTTTCTTATATATTTATATTATATTAAATAATAATAAAAAAATCTGCAATTTCAAAAAAGAAAGTTAACAAGATCAACCCTCGACCCCAATTCCTAATTCGTTGGTGCCTGACCCCAAGGGTTGCCATCATCAAGCCCTTGGGCTCTCCTCGCTCATCTGGTCGCCGACTAATCTCACCGAGTCTCTCTTTTGTGGCCGCCGGCTCGCCGCCGCTCTAATCTCCCCTCCATCTCTGGTTGTCGATCTCATGCTCGAACCTCATCTCTTTGCTCTCATCTCTGTCTATTGCTGCTCTGTCTCTGTTGATTGTTGCTACTCCGTCAGTTGCTCACACTGGCCGCAAGCTCGTCGTCATCGCCCTACTCCCTTTTCTCTCTGCTTTATCTCCTAGATCTGGTATCTACTATAGTCAGTCACCGTGCTCTCCACTCTCGTCAGTCGTTGTGCTCGCCTCTTTCATTTCTCTGCTTTGTCTCGCTTCTCATCTTCCCACTTCCTCGATTTGGTTTCAACCTGTCCGGTATAAGCCTGATCTCACCTTATGACTTCTTCTTGTGCATAGATTACATTGGTTTACAGTGATTTTGTTTTGGTCGAATTGGATTACGGTGATTTAATATGTGAATTGTGAAGTAGATTACCTTGGATATGTGATTTAATCTGTGAATCTGTGAATTGGATTACGGTGCCATTTGTGTTGTATATAGAGATGCTCATTATACTTGTATTCTTCTTTTTACTGTTCTCTTTCTCAAGTAATGAAATTTCAGGTGCAAATTTTCATTGTGATGATTTTAATCATGCATACACACAACTTTCAATCTCTGCAACTAGCTACACGAGAGAATTTTGACTTTGAGGCAAAATTCAGATTGGTATGGGGTATGAATTGTGGCGAATTTTGAATTTTGACTTTCATCTCAAGGTGATGTGTTTTTCTTTTGAGATATTTGAAGTGTTTTCCTTTCAGATTGTTATGTCTTGTGTGCTTCAGCAATTCTAAAATATATAGGAATTCATTCCAACAACTATTTGAAGTGTTTTCTTTTGTGCTTCAACTTTCAATCTTTACACTTTTTTTTTCTCTATTGCTTTAGCTATTCTAAAATATATAGGAATTGCATAATTTGTTTCATCTGATGGCACAAATTCTTCAAAATAGGTAGTTGATTGATTGTTTCCTAGTTGTTCATACTTCATAGTTTGAGGATTGATACCACAGTCCATACCTTTTTACGTTTTCCTTTTACCACCCCCTCTAGATCCCTTGTTAAGTCCACTACACTCCCTAGCATCCCCTTATTGTCCAACCAAACCAACATGTTTTTTTTATCGTTTTTAAACTAATGTCACTCGGAATGTGATATCTTATGATGCCTTCTCTGTTTAAAAAATGAAAGGGCTTATTAAAACGTTGGTTGCTAATTTGATAACTGATAGGATTTTTCAGGATACTCTTTTATCTCTTCTTCGTACCATTAGAGTATCTTATGATGCCTTCTCTGTTTCAGATTGTGCCTCCTGCACTCCTATTCAATATACTACTACATTGTTAGCTTGAACATGTTCTGTTTGATTACATATATCGCATATGAAAAATTATCGCAATTTCTTGACATAAACGGTTCTATATGTAGAACGTGTGTTGATCCTTGTTGTGCCATTTGTTGACTACTTGGTGTTTCGATTGGGACTCTTGAACATGATTTTTCAGATGAACAAGAAGAGAAAGATGATTCAGATTTTGACATCTCTGCATTTCTCAAGGAAGCTAAACGAAAGAAAGAGTAGTTGGAAATCCTCAAGGAAAAGGTTAGTTAGACACTCATTGATACAACATCTTTGACATGAATGTTAAGTTTCTATTTACCTTTCATTCATGAAACTAGTTTTGCTGCCTTGAATGTTTAATAAGAGTTATATTTGTGTTTTTCCATTATTTCTATTATTGTTTTAACCTGATTGATGCTCGTGGTTCTTTGAGGTTGCATATATTCCGTACATTTTGATTTGAATTAGTCAACAAATATGATTTGGATCAGTTTGTGCTTACTTTGTATGGCGAGGTAGATTTTAGGGCTGAGAAGTTTAAGATGTATTCCTATTTTAACTTGGAACTTACCTCTCTTTATGTTTCAGCTTAAGGTGGATTGTATGGTATTCTCGGGTGCGATTAGCAAGATGCATCCAATGAGAACTCCAGGTTGATTAGGTACTTGGGCAAGTGGTTGAAGAAATATGAAAGGTTCCCTTAGGCTATTCCGTGTCTTGAGGCACAGAGCGTGCTTGCTTTGAACGCATGCTAGTGGGTTCCGACTGTTGAGACTCTTGCGGAGGCCCTTGGAGCTGTTATTGATAAGTGGTTTTCATTGTTGGTGCTGCATTCTAAGTTTCACCGAGAGCTGAAATTGGTTGAAGTTGTGCTGAGTTCATTGGTTGTTGAGGGGATCGGAGACTGTGTGGCTCTTTGAGTAGTTTGATTGAAATATCTAAATTTGAATCGAAAACTTATTAGTTCTTTTTTGGTATTATTTTCCATTTCCTGTAGAAGTTTAAGTCTTATGAAAGTTTGCAAGTTTCGCGAGGAGAAGATGAGGGTAATGCTATGAAATTGGTCTTTGTGGACATGAATGAACACATGTTTTGATACAATATGATATATGAAACTTTTATTTTTGTGATTGAAGAAAGTGTTGTGTTGTATCTAAAAATGTTTGATTTCTTACTTTGATGAACCTGCATATTCATCATGTTCTAGAGATTAAGACACCAAATGCAATGCACAGAGAAAACAATGTGTCAAAACTAGATTGTTAACTAGCCAGATGATCCAATAAACTGTAGTTGTTCATACCCATGACTGCAGTAACAATCAATCGAAGATAAAGCATATTCCACTGTAAGATATGGTTGTCACATGAACCTCTTACTTTCGCAGTAGTTTGAACAAAGATTTAAGAAGATAAAGTTTAGGTTAGATCAAAATAGAAGATAAAGTTTAGGTATTGTTAGAGGCGGGGTAGGTAATGTATATTGGAGGGAATATCTAGTAGCAGGCGGCAATTAAGCGGTTAGGGTTAAAAACCTAGTTGTTATGATTTAGGTCAAAATCGTATCTTTACTCTATCTCCCGCCGATTTTTTATCATATCCTGTCAATATTCATATGCGGATTGTCAAGAACAATATTCATCCTGTCAGTGTGATAATATTATGGTTTCAAGATATATATTGACAATCCTTTTGTAAATATGGTTAATATTCCTAAAGATATGATTAACCGTATCTTCATTGATTCTCTCCCCATTTATAGGTTTAATCTTGTCAAAATAAACCTACAGCATTGTCACTATGAACATTATTCCTGTCGTTATGGACAAATAACTTTGTCATCTTGGACAAGTCTTTAATTTCTAGTTATTGTATGGATAAAATCGTATCTTTATTCTCTTCCCTATTATAGACTCCATCCTGTCATTATTAATTATCAAGTTTGTCTTAAAAAACCTACATCCTGTCAAAAACAATTTTTATTCCTATCACTTTTGATTCTCTTAATAAGGTGATGATTTTCATCCGGCTAGTTTTATTATTCTAAAATTTTCGAGAAAAATATATTGAAAATATTATTTTAATATATATTTCATTTTTTTTTATATTTTTTACTTTTCTTTAAATTCATAATTCTCCTTTTAATGATTTTTATATTTAAATTTAAAGGTAAAATCAGTCATTATTTTTTAGCACAAATGATCTATTTTTTAGCACAAATGACTCACCTATTCTATTTTTGCTATTCTCAGAAAACGGGTATACTTTTGCAAACCGAATACCAATTTGGTGTATTTATGCAAATCGGCCTTAATAAAATAATATCTAAATAAGTAAATTCCCTCTTCGTGCTTAAGTAAGTCTTCTCCCAATCGGATTCCTCAAAACGCGTCCACGACCCAAACAAGATTTCCAGTCGACGTCAACCAAGTTCAGCCGACATCAACTGCTCTTCACTCGATCTCGGGTGCCTTAGTAGATCTCGAGTGTTCCTCTTTCTTCGGCTTCTAAGTGTGGATGATCTTCACTCTACATCGTGTAGCTTCCACTAGATGTCGAGTACTTCAATGGAAGTCGAGCAGCAGTCGATCTCAAGGGCCAATATCGACTGCTCGGGGATCAATTAAAGTAGCTTGCTTGTCCAACACTTAACCAAATTTCAGTTTTTCTTTAGTCGATATCGAGTGTGCTCCCACTAGATATCGAGTTCTTTCCTACAGTCGATCCTTCCTCTTGGTTTTGTACCGAAATGGCTCCAAATTTTGCAAAATTAAACCAAAACTTGTGTGGACCTCTATTTTATACAAATAAACACAAACTACACAAATTCGACATATTCCAAACCCATAATATATATAATATATCTAGAATATGGAGCAAAAATAAGCATAAAACATGGTCTAAAACATGGATATCAAATCACCCCATAGTTAAGTTTGCTTGTCTTCAAGCAATAACTTGGATGGTCATACAAGGGAAACCACAAAAACTCTCAACATTGTGGATCCCCTCATATTACCAATAATACTCAATTGCCATCCTTAAAAAGGTACTAATGTCTTCAAATCCATGTCTGTGAATGAAAAGCAACATCTCACACAAAAGAAGGTTATGAAAAACAATTTTCTTGCGACAAAGCAACAATAATCAAGAGGACTTTATGTAAGCTCAAAGAGCAATAGATAGGTAAAAGGCTAAAGGTGGGAAATGTTTGACCATGTGGTGCTATTAATCCGCGGAAATGGAGTTCTTTCCACAATTTCATACTACATTCCTTCTTCTTTAGATTTCTCACCGTTCTCTCATCACTCATTGCTCTTTTCACTAATATGATTTTAACTTTCTAACCTTAGCACTGTCTTCTTGCGAGTCGCAAACATGGGTGTCATGAATGACCCCCGAATACTTAGTGCTTCATACTCCTCACCTTAGTGTCCCATCTCGCCTGAACTAACATCTCAAGCAAGCAGGGTCGATCATCCTTAACTCCTAGATGACCGGGTTTTCTTTCACTCATTAAATTTTCCATAATTTCAATCATCCTGCCATCAAACTCCAATAATAATGATATCAACACAAACAACCATATAACATCTCCAAAAATGACTTACATTCTCAACATAATCTTCGGATAAGAAATAAGGTAGAAAATGGGCAATATGTATAACATGTGGAGCAAAAATAATGTAATGATATGTAAGGCTAATAATATGGTTGTTGCAAACAAGCATAGGAATGGCTAGGATATATAGAATAAGCTCATATGGAAACATATAAAGTCCTACATCCTCTTATTGTGCATATGTCAAAAGCAACATAAAATTTACCTCACTTTTGTGGTTTTCTCAAGAAAAACTGCATATTATTGAGACTTCTTTTTACTAGGCAATTTTGTGCAATATCTCTAATGAATCCACTCTTGCATCGTCAAGCTTTGTCCTAGTTTCCATGACTATATTTTTTGAACATCTTAACAAAAACTTTTTATGGAACAAACTCAATTCTGAACGATACTGCCCGCTCGTTAGCTGGGATAAAGTCTGCAAATCAAAGGAGGAAGGTGGTCTTGGACTAAAAACTGCAGAAGAAACAAATATCAGTCTACAACTAAAATTTCTATGGAAAATACTCACTAACCCACACAATGTTTGGGTTAAGGTCATTCATGAAAGGATTATTTGCATAAATATACCAATTTTTGCCCACTTTGGCATAAATAGCGGGGGGGAGGGGGGGGATAAATATTGCAGGGGGGGTAACACTTGCTACTTTTGCAAATAAAACACCCAAGTCACCACCGGTTCCGGTAAAAAAAAAATTAATCCACCAAGAGATGGGGATGATGACATGCCAAAAATGAAAAGGTATGTGCATTAATTTTTGGCGCCAAAAAAGGGAAGGAACAATAATTAAGGAAGCTTTTAAATTCCCGTCTCTCTTCTGCCAAAATAAATGGAAGCTTAAGAAGCTCAAGGTGGGAAATTAAGAGGTCTCCATTGAAGGTGATCGGGAGGCAAAGGTGGGGCCAATTACCAGTTACATGCCAGACATCCAAGAAAACGGGACAACAACTGAGTTCAACGTGCTAGAGGAAAAGTAACACGTGCCAATACCTTACAGTGGACATTAACAAAAATGGATAAGCTATCTTGTGGGTTTCTTTATAGACATAACTACTTCCCTTTTGTTCATATCCCCATTGAAATTGCTAAAACCATTTTATGCTTTTACGAGTCCAGGGGAGAAAGAGCTCGTATTTGATACGATTGTGGTCGACCAGTGTCCGACCAGTCTGATTGGGATGCGTTCAAGTTTCTCAACTCGACCATAGGAGAACGAGTGTGTCCCTCTCCGTTGTACGTGTCATTGAAAGAAATTGGCACCCATGTAAGCCTCCAGTCTATGGTGATATACTTGTCTCTGAAAACCAACCCATAAGGAGGTGCAGTCCCTTCTGCGTACATGGGCATCAACGAGCCGATGCACATGGAGAGTACAAAGTTTGGCATACAAAATTCCATGTCTTGCACAGAAAACCGAGATGCTAGCATAGAATTTCCAACCTCTGTCATGGACAATTCAGCACCTCAAACCTGTACAACCACGATAACGCATCAACCAAAGGGGTGAAGCAAAGTGCAGGATAAAGACGATGGGAAATCGGTCATATGTCTCAATAGTGATGACGAGGACATTTTAGAATGGAATGGTGAACCGTCCCATGAAACTTCCTTCCAGTTGGGGGGCTCCTTCGAAGAGGGTCATGACATTACCCATGCAGTGAACCCAGGAACACATACTTGGGTCCGGTGGGATTCAAACAAGCAGTTCAAGTGTGCTTTCATCAGCCTCGGGGTCTGGAGGAGGGCAGTCCCCCACCTTCGCAAGGTACGTCCCAATCACTACTAATTTGACAATGTGCCGGTTCAAAGGTTTTTTAAGCCAAACACATTGACATTCGTGCCATGTCCCTTCAAATGTGTGCCAATTGTATCCTTTGCTCATGTCGTAGGTGTTCTGTGTGGACGGGAGCTTTCTGAAGGGAAAGTACAAGGGGACGATGCTAACGGCAACAACCCAAGACGCGGACCATAAGAAATCGGAGGTGGCCCAGATTCGAACAATTGGAGGAGGTCGGAGGAAGAAGGAGGAGAGAGGTGAGGGTTCGGATTCCGGCCTTCTCCAGCGGCGGCACAGATTTGGGCAATTGGAGGAGGAAGAAAGAGAGAGGTGCAGGTTCAGATTCTGGCTCTCGCCGGAGGAATCAGAGTCGGGAGTGAGCGTCGCTCTTGCCGGAGGAATTGGAGTCGGGAGTGGGGGCTCAAATCGAAGTCGGTAGCCCCAAAATGATACAATCTTTGATTTTAACAAACATAACATTTCTTGGCAATTTGGAAGACTCCTCCATCTTAGAGAAATTTTCAACAAAGGTCTTCTATGAATCTTGGGTCATGGTAATACCATTAATATATGGTCGGACCTCTGGATAAACAATCTCCTACTTCAAAAGTATCTAGGCAACTTGGATCCTAAATGGACGGTGGCAAAATTATTTAATAATGATAAAAAAAAACAATGGAATATTCCTCTCTTAAAACAAATATTCCCCCCTCAAGTGGTGAATACAATTGTAGACATTCCAATTCCAACCTAGGATACATCGGACAAAATAGTATGGAAACTAACGAATAATGGTGAATTCACGGTCAAATCAACGTACAAAATTACTAACCATATCGGACAAAGTTCCTTTGATAACAAATGGATCTGGAAGCTCAATCTACCTCCCAAAATTCAAACTTTCATTTGGAAAGTAATGACAGATGGTTTACCAACTAAGTTGAGACTTAACAGGATGTCAATTCAGTGTGTGTTGTGTGAAGGCGCTAATGAAGACTCTCACCATATTCTTTTAGAATGTCCTGTCTCGAAGGCAATCATTTCAAACTATGAATATTTAAATGACAAATATTTCATTAATTTAAGGTCAGAACGCTCAATCTAGGAAGATCGCATGTCCATTAAGCATAACAATTCCCAATTTGATGAGCTCTGTTTCATATGGCACTATATTTGAGAGTTGAGAAATAATGTCATCTTTAACAATCACAAAATGGATTCTTATAATTCCATTGTCTATCGTATTCTTCAGAACCTAAGGGATATGAATCAAACTAAAGAAAAGGACGGAAAAACTAGTAACAAAGACAAACGGAAAACCTCCGGGTGGACTAAACCACCAAATGTCATCTATAAAGTAAATGTAGATGGCTATGCTAGAGCCCCTAATGATTGTCATGTTGGGGGCATCATTAGGGACAGTTCGGGCCAAGTGATCGACATTTTTCACCAGAAAGGAATGATGGGATATATCTATTCTTCAAACATAAGCGGATGCGTTTTGCTTAAGAGTCCAACAAGCCATTGACAGAGGAATAACGAAGGTGATCATTGAAGGAAATAATTTAAAAGTAGTAGAAGTAATAAATGACAGCTCCAAGGTCGACTAAGAGATATGTAGAACCATTGAGAAGATTAATATGCTGAAAGGAAGATTTGGTTTTATTCAGTTACGACATTGCTATAGAAAAGCGAATACAACCGCTGATTACATTGCTAAGTCTAGAGCTGATTGTAATATGTCAACTCTCCCTTTGCACAAGGATCTTTTAAACAGCATCCTTAGGGATGATCAAGAATGAACCCGGCTCTGTCTGGGCATTCTATTCGTTGCCTACATATAACATCCTTGTTTATTCTTGAAAAGCTTATCCGGATCATATGATTTTGCAATTTCTTTTTGCTATAAATAGATGGAGTCGTTTGTATCACTTTAGTTGTGGTTCTTCATTTCTATTGTTTTTCCCATCTTCTCCACTCCAATTTCTTGAATCTTTGAATGAGGTGATAATAATATTCAATCATATATGCCACAATAAAATGTGGAAATTGTATCTTTTACAACATCCCATTTCATTCCCTGTTTCGACATGCTTGAGCAAAAACAGCCCTGCTTCCAAATTGAACAATTGCAAGCTCAAAATTGGTTAGTGGGGCTGCTTGTGTATCAGCAATCAGCATCCATCAAGGCCAGCAACCATAGGGTTAGTTTGAAGAAGAAGAAGAAGAAGAAGAAGAAGATTTTATGCTGGACGAGTCACCTGTCTGCACATACCCCTCCTAATTTTACAGCAGCCTTTACTGGTAGGTAGTTGCTCCCTCTGACTGGTAAATGCAGACAGTTTTTGATAGAGAACTAACTATCGATCTTTGGTAATACAGTATGGATACATTCAACTAATAAACTCATATATTAAAACCATAAATACTCAAAAGTCATCCACCAATAGGAAGATGAAGTTTCACAACTACTATCTACCAACCAAGCACATCTCAACACTAGCAGCTCTTAAAGCTTTCATTTATATTTCAGATTTCCTCATAGCAAAAACAAATGGAGAAACGATCAAGATTCAAGAATCGTTGAATTTTATAAGCAGTTCGGCATCAAGGGGTGTAGCGAGTGTAAACTATTGGCATTAAATTGGTACAAGTTATGTATCTTTTATCAATCATATTTTCATTGTACAACAATGATGAGCTATATACAGAATGCACAATTAATGATCGGATTAATGTAAAGTCAGTCAATTTACAAGAAATCCCACCTCCAATAGACTTTTTCCACAATCCCTCCACCACTACGAACAGCAAGATGAAGCGTTTCAGATGCAGGCGGTATGCCCCAAAGCAGTGGCACCACAACAGTCATAGTTAGCTTCTCCTGCAACCCACCTTGACTAGCCTTCTCAGCAATAACAATCTGGACAGGTACATACAGAAGTAATAGTCACGCAAATGTAATGATCATATACTCAGTATTGGTAAATACTTATCAAATGAACAATATTTTCCCTCTGAAAGAACTAAGCGAGCATAATACAAAAACATAGCCCAATTTTATTTCCCTGCATGACCATAAAAAATAAGATGAATCGCGCAACCACTCAGGTGTTTGAACCAAACAAACCTCCCCACCATGCTCCAACACAGTGTCTTCCACGACATCACCAAGCATCTCAATTGAACGACAGAATCCTATGATGCACAGCTTCCTGCCCATATCAAGGCCCTGAGGCAAACCATTTAAAGCACAACAGGCAAGTACATTCAAAAGGTATCTCGGAAATCAAAGTGTCAAAGGTTACAGAATAGTTTACTAAATGAAAGTAATAGTAGCCTTAACAACAAATTCGTAATTCTCACATTTGTTGCTGCAATATCAAAGAGTGCACCCAGACAGAGGCTCTGTTTTGGGTCCATGTAATCTTTCTCTTGATATCTCTTATGCCTCCGGGAAACTTTTGGCTTCCCTAGCCTCCTCTGCATTAGGACAATAATGCTAGATAAAATAATCAACTTGATAAGGAGATGAAGACCAATTAATAAACATCCAAAACCGTTTTTAACATGAAAGAAACTCAGGGCTCCAGTGCTAAATATTAACAGGATTCCTTGATGCAAATTCATCATAATTCATTCATGGAAATGAATATCAATGTACCATGAGTCTTTGATTTTCAGGATTTAGGAATCGCTCCCTTGAAAGGAGTAAGGAGGGGGTGAATGCCTAAATCCTGTATTCTTATCCATAATTTCTAAATTACTTCAAGGCTAACGCAGCTTCCTCTTTTGTTCTTGGATACAATCCTTTACTAACCAAAATGCTTTAGCTTTTTTTTTTTTCGGGTGGGAAACTGCTTTAGCTTTTAGTTTTACAGAAAAGATACAAAATATTGTATTCTTATCCATAATTTCCTACTTCTAATTTGTGTCCAGATAGATAAAGTTACCTTAACGTACTTTAAAAACAATTTATCCACGAAATTACCATAAACTTCATTCTTTACCAATAAACAAAAAATGCTGAATAGGTATCATTATATTTATGATCCATCTTCCATCACAAAAACTTCACCTATTATGTAGGAGATTCACTATCACTTATGCATTACTCCCTCCGTTAAATAAAACATGACGTTTTACTAATCATGCACATTTTTTAGTGGTTAAAAACTATACTCCCTCCGATAAAAAATAAACGATGTTTGACTTTTGCGCACGTAGTTTTGGGAGTTAAAAACTACATAAAATCTTATTTATTTTAATTATTTTTTTTCACAATTAATACTTATTACTAATAAATATTAAACTATGAAAAAAATTAATTAAAATAAATAAGATTTTATATAATTTTTAGCTCCTAAAACTACGTGCGGAAAAGTCAAATATCGTTCATTTCCGATTGGAGGGAGTAAAAAATATTGACTTTTTTTTAATAATTTCAAACTTACTATTATTAACTGTGAATTATAAAAACAAATGTAAAAAAGTTAATATTTTATTTAGTTTTTATATTACTAAGAAAGCGTACATGAATAGTAAACAACACGACATGTTTTAATTAACAGAGGGAGTATTACTTTTCACTTTTTATATTCGATGCAGAATTCATCCCTATTCTTGACATTCGAAAAGCGATGATGTTCATGTTACTTGAAAGAGAATTTCTTACAGTTCATAAAAACTAATTTAGAAATTTTAATTGGGATAAAATGATGCATGAGAAAGTCAATACCTCAGCTGCAGTGACACGTCGAGGAACCAGCGAACCTCCTATTTGTATTAACCCATCCGTAGTGAACAATGTGACTTTATCCTCTTTTACCCATTCAATTTCTTCACTTACATTGAACAAAAAGGTACAATTACTTTCCCTAATAAGAAAATGAGATAGACGAATATGTAATAACTAATAACTAGTTTACTCATGATGAATAACTTCCTTGCACTATGCACATAACTAGTTTACTCATGATTAATAAGTTCCAATTCATATTAGTTTTCTTCTACTAAAAATATGTAATCTATCTATATCTAACTATTAAAAGATAAGCATTTTTTATGAGGTGTCACCCTCTCCTTAAAAAGTAGGTTGTTTAATCAATTTTAAAAAACATTCAATTAATCCATGGTCTTAGCCGCCTAAATTATAATTTTAGTAGTTTAAAAAAAAAATCTAAATATCTATCTATCTATATCTATATCTAATTTTTAAAAGAGAAGCATTTTTTATGAGTTGTTACTCTCTCCTAGGTTATTCGATCAATTTTTAAAAAAATTCAATTGATCCATGATCTTAGCCCAAATTATAATTTTAGTAGTTTTTAAAAAAACAATCTATCTATCTATATCTAACTATTAAAAGAGAAGCATTTTTTGTGAGATGTCTCTCCTTAAAAGTAGGTTATTCAATCAATTTTTAAATCACATTTTTTTATTTTTTTTCTACTAAAAATGACTATTTAAATCACAAATTTGAGGTTTTTTGTAATATACATTTTTTAAAAAAATATTTTTCATAAATACATGCAAAAAAAAAAATCTCCATACATTTTGTAACCCTCTGAAAAAAAACTTAGATCCGCCATTGGGCATGTGTCATTGCCAAAGCAAAACAACAATTGACCAAGACATCACTATTTCCAGGGCATGGAATTCTAATGTTTGATGTGAAAATCTATCACTGAGAAGAAAAAAGTGTCTCGGAATGCAAATGAAACCAAATTGAACCAATAAAAGCAAGTACGAAAAGAGGCCAATTTCAGCAATACAGATGACAAATAGATTGAAACTACTAGTCAAATCGAACGATTATAGAAACAAAGAACCAACGGAAACGAGGAATGACCGAATGAGAATGCATACCAGCGTCTACATCATCGGATGAGAGGGAATGCCAGGGGTAAAATCCGTAGGGATCTTCGCCGGAGGGGAAATAAGATCCGGAGGAATTTGAAGCTCTGGAAGGGAAGAGGCGGGGGAATCGAGACGAGGAACAGCGAGAGAATGTGGAGAGAGAAGGTGAGATTTCTCTGGAGAGCGAGGTGTTCCGAAGCAACGACAAGGAGGCCAGCGACCAAGTTGACGCTTCCGCCATTGAAGGTAACAGAGAGAGACAACGATGACGACGAAAGGGGATCCGGCGGAAACGGGATCGCGGGAGGGAGGTGGGGGTTGGGGGATGTGTGGAGATTCCCGTCAAAGGGGGGGAGGGAGAAATGGTCAGGCAAGGCCAATCGGTGGAGGCGTGGAGCAGTGATGCTTGGAGGGGAAGACACGTGGGGTGGTCTACATAGAAAGATGAACGAAACGCTGACTTTTTGGAATTTGGAAACCTCAACGCAACGTTTTGTGGGAGATTCAAATTTTCTCCTCCACATAAATAATGAAGGTGAAATGAAATAGTTAGCTTTAGTTTTGCGTGGTGGGAAAAGGTCGTGGAATGGAATCTGCAATGGATTGGATTAGAATGCGAGCATCATCTAAATAATTGGCCCATTAGAGATACTTGCTAACTTTTTATTATTTATGTAAAAAATGATAAAACTGTGATAATAGAAAGAATAGAGAAGAGGATGCAGAGAAGAGGGGACAAAACTGATGTATTCTTTAGGGTTTCAGAGGACCCTTTATATAAATATTAAACACCTTGGGGCTCAAGTCTAACTAGGATTTCCCATGTACATTCACATAAAATAATAATATTATAACACTCCTCCTTGAATGTACATAACTAATAATACAAAACTGTCATATTAAAAACCTCACCTAGAAAACCCAGTGGGACCAAAACTAGGACCAAGGAAAAATACAAATGACATACGATACGCTTTGATTATACTGCCTCGTTAAAAACCTAGCTAGGAAAACCCAATGGGACAAAACCATATCTTAGGGAAAAAGAGTGCAGCCTTCTACATATGCTCTTGTTGTTCTGCCTCATTAAAAAACCTTGCCAGGAAAACCCAGTAGGATAAAACCTGATCGAAGGAAAAAAGAGTGCAGTGCATGTATACTCCCCCTGAATTCAACATCCTTCTCGAAGTCTCCTCATTCTTCTTAATGTCGCCGTCTTCATGAGCTTATGGTCGAATCTCAACGTTGTCTTTGATGTATATAAGTTGGAATGTCTTCGTGATTGACTTTGAAGTGCTTGATTTCCATGTATTGGTGTTGAGCTGCTTTGGATGTACAAGCATAAGGTACTCCAGGACCTAGTGTGCTTTCCATTGTTGATCCGGGGGATCTGATATATTAAATGGTGCTTAAGTTGCCTCGTTAAAAACCTTACCTTGGAAAAACCCAGTGGGATAAAAACCAAGATTAAGGAAAAGAGTATAACTTTGTATGGTACTTCAGGACCTAATAAAATGTCACCACTTTCACAATTATAGGTAATTCAGCTACTCTAATAAGAATCTTTAACCAACTGCATCTGACAGGACTTTGATAATAATGCTTCAAGCATTTTCAATCGATTCTTCCCATTTATATGGGTATGCACCTACAATGTCCGTTATTTACATTTGGAGCCAAATTATATTCACTCCTGGTGAATACATTCTCATGTAACCTTTAATAGGCTTTTGTGCAATCAATTTGGCTTTATGTTTTCCTTTATACGAACACCCACTTAAAACCAATTAATATTGCACTTTTCAATGTTGAAGCTACCGGTCCAAAAACTTCATGCTTAAATAATCCATTGGAGCTACCGATCCAAAAACTTCATGCTTAAATAATCCATTGGAGCTACATGTCCAAAAACTTCATCCTTAAATAATTCATTTTTACATGAATTATTTCTTTCTAGAATTTGGGATTTACAATGTATCCTTAGGAGGGGAGTTGTCTCGTTAAAAACCTTGCTTTGGAAAAATCCACATGGGACAAAACCCAAAGTTAAGGAAAAGAGTAAAACTTTTCTCCCCCTCAATTTAGCATATAAATCACCAATTTTCTAAAGACATTGTACTTCTGGACTTAATATCATTTCACAATCTAATCAAAGATGAAAAGATCATTTGTCTTCATATTGTAATATATCTTTCTTTGAACACTCGAACTACAGGTCGAAATATTTTTAGAAGCTCTAATTATTCTTATCAAGCACTTCAAGTGCATACTTAGATATGTGCCATCAACGATAATCAAGGATCTGGTCAATTCAAGACAACTCATAATCAATTCAAATACATATTGTCAACGTTCATGAAATCTTTTCAGGAGTTTTATATCAGTGGACTTAACACCATTGTTTGAAGTTACTACTAGAACCTCGATCTAAATCATGCATTGGTTTACTTCTATTCCATGCAGTATATTGCTTCTTAATCTCCTTTTCCTCTCCCCCCAAATACCGAGTATTTTATCATCCGTGATAAACTCTAGGTATTTGATCATCTATGGGGACTCAATCCTCCACATACATCAACTTTCTTGATTTACAACAACTTAGTGTAATCTGGGGAGATTTCGACGTCTATACTGAATATGTCAATGCCTATACTGAACATGTAAATACCAAGCTTTCTACTGGAGATAAATTACAAGAAGAAGAATATATTCAATTGTTGACCGAAATCGAATCAATATCTTGATATTTATGCCTGCATGTTAACTATTATTGATGACTCTGCCGGGTCATTCCATGCGTTAGCATTATCCTAAATGATAAGTAATGACTTCATTTGATCGATTTAATCGTCAACTTCTCAATGCTCATTTATCCAACATATCAATTTCATTGATAACATTTCCATATCACATCCATATGGGTAATAAGAGAGGTTGTTATGAACCGTAGGTCATTTAGCTATTTATTTATTTGAGTTATACCATACCCAAGTAGATTAAGAACAAGATCCCAAAATAAAGAGTCTTCGGGCTCTCAAGAATAAATTTATCGATTTCACACAATTTAACAAGGATTTGCTTCAAACTCTTCTCCCAAATCATCAATAGTTGAATAAAATTGACATCATCTACCCATAATGGTTTCTTCAAGAAACATTTTCAATGCCTATACATATACATAAAATGCAAATGCAGAATCAAAGGTGTTGGATCATCTAGGTTCTTTCGTTGATAATCTTTCATATGTAGAGATAAGCTTATCTACTTCAAGAGATAACTTTCTTAACAAGTTGTTTCTTCTGGAAATACTTTGAGTTTTGTGCAAAAGTAAATTCAAATATATACACCTCACAAGCAAATAATAAAAGCGATCTCAGTAAATTAAAATAAATGCACTACACATAATTAAAATTTATTCGGCCACTTCAGGTGGATATCAATTCAGATATTTATCACTTGTTTCAATAAACACTATCATTCACAAATATTGTAGGTTCAATAACTATCTCAAATTTCAATTTCAATAATTTCATCATCATCTATGAGAGAAAAATGTCTTTTCTTATTTGCATGTAATTACTTTGGGGGATATAATACAAATCAACTTCATGATGCATAAATAATGTCAACTTCTGGTGGCTAGGAAACAAACAAGTTTAACCACTTCAGAAGTTTATATTTCACCTTATATGAAACAAATCATATATGAAATAATTTACAAGTACAAGATGGAATCAACAATATCATCTTAGCTCATTACTACAAAGATGAGGCTAATATTTAATCGGTGCATGATGACGTTATTTATTCATCAACTTATCAATGTATCAATTCGTATAGATATCATTTATCATGTATCCGTCCAATATATGATCAATTTATCCAATAACCATATCTATATCATATATGCATCGTCAACCCCAAATCGCACATAATTTATCAATGCTTTAAATTCTTGTATATCAAAGTATATTAGCACTATGACATGATTTATAATATAAAATCTACATGTGCAATCAATAACGTCATAATGCAATTAGCAACTAAATGATAATCCATATTTCATGTACGGGATGAACTCATAACACACATATATAATCACTCATGAACAAGAGGCACAAAAATCATAATTCAAATATATGGTGTTTAGGCTTACCTGACCGCAAACTTGATCGCATATACCAATATTGAAAATCAGTCCAACTCCATCTAGAGCCTTAAAGTCGAGCCTAACACATATAGACTCACTGCCAAATAGAGTTCAATCTTCTAAGGTTTGCCTCCTTTTACCATGATCGATATCCTAGTGTGGATCCGTGGACAAACCACTCACATGACACCATCCATCACCAAATCAAAATATTAATAAATTATAGTCATGGTATATTTAAAACACATATCATATAACATAATTCTATCCATCCTTATGTATAAGGCCTTAAACCTTTTGAAAATCTAATTAACCAAGAAAGGAAAGTCAACGTGCCTCTTATGTGAGTAACATGTACATAATCATACTCCAAAACGGATTTGCAATATTATCAGAATGCCTTATTTTGATTAACTTTCCGATTGGCGATAATCTATCTTTATTCACTATCTCAAAAATAAATATGGGCATATCCTCAATTGAGACGAATGAATGGACATGTGTGAATTTAAGATGCATCATTATAAACCATAATCTTTATATTATCAATACATAAGTTGATAAATCGATAACAATAAAGCAGCAATCATATGTATGAGTTAATATAGGGATAGATATGCAAAATCCAAAGTAAGACATAAAAGATGTGTTTTTATCTACTACAGGAGATATGCCTTTTCATCTACTTCGGGAGATGAATGATAAAAATATAAAGAAACAGAACAAAACAAAACAAAAATAATTGGATATTGCTACATCACTACGGGGATGAAAATCATTGATCACATCAAGTGATTTATAATATCAATTTCTTCACTTTCATCCACTTCGAGGGGATTTAATATTTTCTACTTCGGGAGATGGGTTGATTTATCTATTCGGAACCAATCTTTGCCTCAATTTATACAAATCAAATGCATAAGGGACAAAAAATAAAACTCAAAATTTGCCGTTAATCTTATTCCAATAGGACAACGAACTCTAAAACACAATCAACAAAAGGGATAGTTTGATGGATAAATCAAACGTCAATTAGGCAAGGAAACAAACATGGAAAGTACCCAAATTAGTAAATCAATCATATACATTGCTCAAAATTCAAACCGATGAAGAGTTTAATTTCACATAGTAATGATAAAATATGCAATCTGAATTATCAAGCCGGTTGTACATACATATGCAGGTATATGAAAACAAGGAATAAAATATAAAACATCTATTCCAATTTACCCATAAAATATTGTAGAAGTTCTTGCTAAGTTCACCGTAATATGATGAGATACATCTTGGATCTATACATGCTCTTAAATAAAATCAGAAGGTGGTATATATAATCAAAACCTAATTAATTTGTCTCTCAATTAACCCACGGCCAAGATCAACTTGTAAATGATATATATGCCTACAAGACCTATTACGATACATGGTAAAACATGAAAAAGAACATGGAAATAGAAAATAAACTATCAAAGCCTGAATCAAGTCCAAATCCGAAAGTGTATAGCATTCACAAATTAGAGCCATACTCCGAAATAATATAGCATTCGAAATCAAGCCAAATTAGGAATCAATGCGCACATCAATAAAAATTAAGTCAATCAACGCAGCAACCGCATATATACACGGCATATATACATGAAGATCGAAGGAACCTTGAACCTTAAAACTTGTTCGATTCAATTTAAAGGAGAGACGAGGATGGGGATACATACCAATGCAAGTGATCGAAGGAACCTTGAACCTTAAAACCTGTTCGATTCAATTTAAAGGAGAGACGAGGATGGGGATACATACCAATGCAAGTGATCGAAGGAACCTTGAACCTTAAAACCTGTTAGCGTCTGCAAAAACGAAGACGACGATGAGTCGACGATCGACTTTCGAGGCTCACCATCACGATCGAATTTCTGGCCTTGCGGGAGACGTCCCACGTCAGCGCGGCGATGACCAGCGCGGTCAAATACCCCAGGGCGAGCACTCCGGTGAAGCATCAGCCGGTGGCGAGGCCATACGCCTTTCATTATCCAATCCCTCATATACTAGGCAAAATTAGGGTTTTGGCTTTAGAGGCTATCGTGCTTATAACGTGTGATAATAGGAAGAATAGAGAAGAGAGATGCAGAGAGGAGGGGAGAAAACTGATGTATTCAATAGGGTTTCAAAGGACTCTTTATATAGATATTACACACCTTGGGACCCAAGTCTAACTAGGGTTTCCCATGTAAATCCACATAAAATAATAATATTATAACAAAAACTAAAATAATTATTTTTTAAATAAAAATTTTAACAATCTCATGCATATTAGTAATAAGTATAGGTGATAAAAAAAAGTAATAAGTATAACATTAGTAAAAAAGATTTAATAAAAAAATTAATATTTTATATAGTTTTACCTTTCATATTGGCAATAGAATATTTTGGTTATGATTTCCTTATATTGTTATTATTCTGTAAAGATCCTCTTGATGTAATTATTGGTATATATATACATCCTCTCGTTGAGATTCAACTCAACTGAGATTACAATCAACTACGTAATCTTTTATGGTATCCAGAGCAGGTTCACAAAAACCCTAAAAAAATAAAATTCTGCCATGGCCAGTACCGAGTCTTCATCCACCTCCACCCCGCTCACCACTCCCGCCACCACAAACACCAGCTCTTCCGCTTTCGCCTATCTTCTTTCCGTCACTATTGGCTCCAATACCTCTGTGGGTCTCCAATTTCCCCGGTTCTCTTTCCAATTGGAGAGGAGAAATTACTCTGTCTGGTGATCGAATGTCCTCGACGCCCTTGATGCTTTCGGTTTGAAAGACTTCGTCCCCACTTCAGTGTCTCCATCGGAGACTCTTCCTGTTGCCGCCACAGACACAGCTCCGACATCCACCCAACCGAACCCCGACTTCGAAGTCTGTAAGCGCAAGGACAAGTTCATCCTCATCTGGCTTCGGACGACTGTATCACCGGTGCTGGTTGGGTATCTCACCAAATCTCAAACCTCTTATCAGGCTTGGGACGTGCTTGAGCGTATGTTTCAGTCTCAATCCAGAGCTCGGGTGATGCACATCAAACAACAACTGCAGACTATTAAGAAGGGATCCACTCCGATGATCGAATATTTCGAGAAGAAACAAGCGCTCGTGGACTCGCTGGCGAACTGTCTGCATGAGATTTCGGACGCCGATCTTGTCGCCTGCATCCTGCAAGGATTGGACGCTTCCTACGGGCCTTTTCGCGCTGCTATCAATTTGAGGGTTGATGCCCTTACTCCTCCCGATCTGCTTGTCTTTCTGCTTCACGAGGAGGAGCGGCTGCTGAATGAAATTCGTCAGCTTGCGGCTACAACTCCTCCGCCGATGGCCAACTATGGAAACACACGCGCGACGGGCTCCTCTTCTGGTCAGTACAGGTCTTCCGATCGCAACAGTGGTCGTCCCTCTCAGAACCGGCGTACTGATCGTTGTCCCACGGATCGCAGTGATGAAGGCTTTCGCTCTCGTCCTCGCATCCCTTGCCAAATCTGTGATCGAACGGGTCACCCAGCAAAGGATTGCTTCAATCGCTTGGATGTTCAGGCTTTTTCATCGCGCCATCCGCCGGAAAAGTTCAACAAGCCTTCTCAATCTGCGCTGGCAACTTATATGGTCTCTCCTTCGGTCATCACCGACCCCTCTTGGTACTTCGACTCTGGAGCCACATATCACATCACGGGTGACCTCAACAAGGTGTCCATCGATTCGAATTATAATGGTGGAGACCAGCTAGCCCTGGTTAACGGTAAAATTCGCCCAATCTCTCATATTGGTCACACCTCTTTCCCATTTGTCACGAAACCTATCAAGCTCTCTAATGTGCTTATTGTTCCCCACATGAAGAAAAATCTAATTAGCATTACTCGCCTCACTATGCTTTCCTTAAACTACATCCTACTCACTGTTTATTGAAAGATTTGCAGGGAAAATTAATGCTCAAAGGAATCGTTGATCATGCTCTATCGGCTTCCCGCTGCTTCGTCTGTTCGTCCCTCTGTCGCCCTAGTTGGGGAACGCACCTCCTCTCTTCTCTGGCATCATCGTCTAGGTCATCCAATTCCGTCCGTGTTTCGTCAAATTTGCTCTCAATTTCGTTTACCTATGTCTAATAAACTTTCCACGCCTGATTGTGTGTCTTGTTCTTTGGGAAAGAGTTCTCGTCTTCCTATTTTATCTTCTCATGTCTAAAAAACATCTCCAGCTTGAAGCTCCTGAGTTATCAGTAAATGGTTGTCGTTACTTCGTTCTATTTGTGGATTATTGCACTCCATATACTTGGATATATTTTATGTCTCACAAATCCCAGGTTTTCCAATACTTCAAACTCTTTCAAGCTATGGTTCAAACACAATTTGATACTCACATTAAGGCTCTTCAAACCGATTGGTGTGGGGAATTTCATAATGTCTCCACATATCTTCAAACACAGGGTATCGATCATCGGGTCTCATGCCCTTATACTCCCACACAAAACGGAATGGTGGAACGCCGCAACAGAACCATACAAGAAAAGGGCCTCACACTTTTGACACATTCCAAACTACCCTCGGAGTTTTGGGAGCATGCCTTCCACGTGGCCATTTATCTCCACAATCGTTCTCCCACTCCTGTTCTACAGAATGAATCCCCTTACTTTCGACTCTATAAAAAGTCCTCTGACTACTCTATTCTGCGTGCTTTTGGCTGTCTTTGTTTCCCATTCCTGGTATACAGTTCGATCAAACAAATTGGAGTTCCAGACAACATCGTGTCTGTTCTTGGGATACAGTTCGTCTCACCGAGGCTATCTATGCTATGAGCCCTCCTCTGGCCGAATGTTTGTCAGCCGTCACGTCGTCTTTTATGAGTCAATTTTTCCTTCTATTTCGTCCTCTCCGTCGACTCTTCCTGCTGCGAAGACGTCATCATTGTCTATGTCCCCTGCTGATCTTTTAACAACATCCACCAGCATGTTACCCACTCCCCCTTCGTCACTTTCAGCGGTGTCTCTGGAGCCACGTGTGGAGCCGATTATCAACGATTTTGAGGCATCACCCATTCTCTTGGAAACCTCCTCCTTGTCGACATCCAGCCCCTCCTCAACTCCATCCTCCTCAGCGGCTTCATCGCCCTCCTCCCCGAACACTACTCCCCAACATGTCACCCCTTCTCCACCTCGCTTCCCTCCCCTCAGGCCATCGGATACCTCTCTTCATCATATGGAGACTTGTGCCCGTGCCGGACATCTTAAACCCCGAGCCCTCCTTACCTCCACACACACCCCTCTCTAGGGGTGTTATGTGAACACGAGTAGCTCGGGTTCGGCTTGTACTCGGCTCGAAAAAACTCGACTCGAGCTCGTTCACATTTGAAAACGAGCCAAATACGAGCAGGTCTTCAAGCTCGCCACGAGCTCGAGCCGAGCTCGAGCTTAATACGAGCTTACTCGTAAAGCTCGTTTTAAGGGCATAAATTACATATATGCCCTTAGGGTTATGTCACCCTCTTTATAAACCCTTGATTTCATCCCTTGAAAGAGTTCCGCATCCAGCCTCCTCACTCCCGGTTCCCATCTGCTCTTCCAGTCCTTCGTCGCCTTCAGCCTCACTCTCGATTCCTGTCTACCCTTCCAGCCCTTTTGCATCCAATCATTCTTTTCTACCCTTCGTCGCCTCCAACCTCACTATTTTCTGGAAAATTTGGCGAAGCGGAGAACCACCTATTGTAGATCTGAAATTTCCATGTTTGGTTGAGGTACGCGTCTTCCGTCGGGTCTCCCTATCTAACGCCTGGTATGTGCCCATCTCCTTTCTTCCTCTTCATCGCCCTACCAGTCCTCTTCATCGCCCTACCAGATCTGAGATTAGTTCCACTTTTTTCCTCTTCATCTCCATTGTTTCCCATCTGTCCTTGTTTGATTTTGGTGTATTTGAAATTTTTCTTATTCTTGTTGAATTTGTTATTGAGTTGTGGTTTTGCATAATGTTGAAAATACATGAGCCTGTGGGAACTTATTGTGCAGGAACTATATCGGACAGCAACATAAGCGTACAGAAATTATAGCAGTTGGAGCAAACAAGTTGACAATGGCCTAGGAAAACTATGATAAAGTCTTGGTTCAAATGAAAAGCCAATCTTGCTTCCATATATGGGTGAATGGGTGATGAAGATGGAGACAAGTTACTGCTGCACTTGGAGCAACAAGTTACTGGCACTGCTACATTTTTTGCTAAAATGAATGTTTGTCTTATTTCCATGTTTTGTTAATCTAGGATATAAATTGGCCTTTTTAGATAGAAATTTTTAGGTTATATTCATTTTAGCAATATTGCTTCTATCATAGATGATTTGATTAATGTGTAATATTGCTTCACAAATGATTTGAACTCATAATTTGTTTACTTTGCATTAGTTCAAGCTTAAACAAGCTTTACAGCAAAGCTCAAAACGAGCTCACCGGCTCAAAACGAGCTCAAAACGAGCTCACGAGCTCGGCTCGAAAAAAACGAGCAAAACGAGCTCGAGCTCGAGCTTGTTCAAATACTCGCGAGCCGAGTTCGAGCTCACTTCTAAGCTCGAGTAAAATTCGAGCTGAGCTCGAGCTCGAGCTTGAACAGTACCGAGCCGAGTATGAGCAGGCCAGTACTCGGCTCGTTCGACTCGAATAACACCCCTACCCCTCTCCCCGACAATGACCCGAAAACCTTCCACCAAGTTGCAAAGCACTCCCACTGGCTCTCCGCCATGAAATCCGAATTTGATGCCCTCACTCGTACAGGTATGTGGTCCCTTGTTCCACGACACAATAATCATAATGTCATCGGTTGCAAGTGGGTGTACAGGACAAAGAGGAAAGTCGAGGGCTCCATTGCTCGCTTCAAAGCGCGTTTAGTCGCCAAGGGCTACAATCAAGAGGAATGAGTAGACTATTTTGATACTTTCAGCCCCGTTGTTCAGCCTATCACTATCCGTCTGGTCCTCGCCATTGTCGTGTCTCGCGGTTGGCCAATTCACCAACATGACATCAACAATGCATTTCTGAATGGAGACCTTACTGAGGAAGTCTTCATGGAACAACCACCCGGCTTCGTTGATCCTCAACCCCCTTCCCATGTGTGTCGCCTTCATAAGGCCCTATACGGTCTCAAACAGGCCCCTCGGGCGTGGTTCAGCAAGTTAAAGACCTTCCTCATCCGCTCCAACTTCAGGGCATGCCAGTCTGATTGCTCTCTGTTCATCTACATGTCTACAGGGTGCACCATTTATGTGTTGGTCAACGTTGACGACATTATCGTCACATGCAACTTTCTTGAGGCCATTCGACACTTTAATTACTTCCAGCCTTGATCGTGTGTTTTCCCTTAAGGATCTTGGGTCTCTTCACTATTTTTTGGGCATTGAAGTGCAGCGTCATTCGGATGGTTTACTCATATCTCAGCAAAAGTACATCCGAGAGCTTCTCACTCGCTCCAAGATGGACGACACCAGACCTATTGTTAGCCCAGCTGAGCCTCACTCTTGCATATCCACCTCGGGAGATCCCATGTCCGACATGACTCTCTATCGCAGCATTATCAGGGCCCTTCAGTACGTCGTCATCACCCATCCAGAGATCTCCTATGCTGTGAATCGAGTCTCTCAGTATATGCATCACCCCACCACAGCTCATTAGGGGGCTGTAAAGCGCATCCTTCGGTATCTTAAAGGTACTCTGGACTTCACGTTTCATCTTCGTCCTTCCACCAACTTTGCCATCACAGCTTTCACCGATGTCGGCTGGATTTCGGACTCGGATAACTGTCGGTCCCAGTATGGTTTCGCCATCTACTTTGGCAACTCCCTAATCAGCTGGACTTCTCGAAAACAGAAGGTAGTGGCTCGATCGAGGTCAAAAGTTGAGTATCGTGCCATTACTGCTACAGTCGCCGAGCTTGCTTGGATTCAACAGCTTATGCACGATCTTCGAAAATGGCTATGTGTTGTCCTGATTGTCCTCTGCGACAATCTCAGCGCCACATTCCTCACCAGAAATCCGGTCCTCACAAGCAAGTCGAAGCACGTTCCCGTTGACTTTCATTTTGTCCGGGAAAAGGTTGAGGCTAATGAGCTTAGTGTTCGCCATATTAGTTCAAAGGATCAGACGGCCGACATCTTCACTAAAGCCCTGAGTAACCAACAGTTTGAGCTTCTTCGGTTTAAGCTCCATGTTCGTGCCCCTCCATGAGCTTGCCGGGGGGGGGGGGGGTATTAGCGATATAATATTTTGGTTATGATTTCGATATATTGTTATTATTCTGTAAAGATCCTCTTAGCTAGTGTAATTATTGGTATATATACACATCCTCTCGTTGAGATTCAACTCAATTGAGATTACAATCAACTACGTAATCTTTTATTTCAAAAAAATGTGCATGACTTGAAAAAGTCAAAATAGAAATGATGGAAGTATATAGTAGAATATATTATTGGAACATGTGATAAACCGGAACCATGTAAATAAACCCCTTTTTTTATGAGAAAATTTGGCTTAATATACCCTTTTCAAGATTTAATTAGGTGTTTGCCCTCTTTAAAAAAAAATATTAGACGTGTTATCCCCCTTTGAAAATTAATTAGTCCCATGTACCCCTTTCTCTTCCTTGTTCATTCTTTCCAATCTCCATCGCATCTGACCTTTGATAGCCCTCGTCCATGGCATTTTCTCTCATGGCTCATCTTTTGACTCTTTTCTTTTCTCCTTCGCCGCTAGGGCATTTTCCTCTTCACCACAGTAATTTACATCTCCGACATGCTCCTCTACATGGCCTCATATGTATTTATATACAATGGTACAAATGAATGTGTAAGGAACCTACATGAATTGCATGTATTGAAACAGGGAATTGCAAGAACCTCGTCTCCTTACAACAAAAAAATTGTTGCCAAATATAACCTTTATCTTTCACAACGATTTTTTTGTTGCAAAAGATTTTATTTATCGCAATATATAGTCTATTGCAACGACATTTTTTGTTGCAAAAGATTTCATTAATCATAATGCACTCTTTTGCAACGACCTTTTTGTTGCAAAAGGTGACATTTATAGTAACAACAATGGTTGTTTCCAAATGTTAGTTCTATAGCAATGATGGTAGTCGTTGCAAAAGAATGATGTCAATCGCAACGACATTTTTTGTTGCATAAATTTGTTGGTATTTTACAAAATGCAAGCGTTTAGCAACGACAAAATGTTGTTGCAATAGGTTTATTCTTCGCAACGACCAATGTCGTTGTTGCAGTACCCTTTAGCTACGTCCCGACCCGCAACGACATTTGTCGTTGCAAAATGTGTATGTTGCAACGACAACCCATGTATTGCAACGACTTTTGTCGTTGCGATAGGCTATTTTTCTTGTAGTGGTACTTGATCACCCTCGTGGCTACTGATTAGCCTCAGTACTTGATCAAATGCTTTTCAGAACGAAATTTTTATATATAAGGACGGGAATTAATTTGGATGCTTTTTAATATAGTCCATCACCAACATGAAATTTCGCACATTGGAAATATTTGAAGGTGAACTGGCCGGATTAAAAGGAAGGATTGAAAGAGACGCGAGAAGGGAAGAAAGGGTGGTGCCGGTGATTTTTGGCGAAAGTGGAGAGGCTGAGAAGGAGAGTAAGGACCAAGACTGAGAAAGACGGGAGGTCACGAGGAAGGGAATAGAAAAGTGAAGAACTGAAGAGCAACTAGTAGACCATACCTGAACTGCACTGGCGAGACAGGAGGGGGTAGAGACGACGGCAGGGGAGACGGAATCGCCCGAGGATGAGACCATCTCTCTTGCTCGTGATCCTCGATCCATCATCCTTTGTCTTCGATCTCAGGCGGATGTCGAAGAGAAGCTTCTCTCGTTGTCGGATTCTCAGATCCAGCGCCTCTCTCCTCCTAGGCCGATACTGACGATCTCCTGCTCGCGGAGCTTTGGCTTCCACTTTCGCCAGCGCACAAGGAGCGTGCGGAAGGAGGCGGGAGAGACGGATGACGATGATGCGATGACAGAGGTGAGTCATCTTGGAGGCGGAATCAATGAGGTTCCCCGGAGAGGGAGGAGGAAGGGGAGGGATGCATCGGATCCCCGATCGCTGAGGGAAGGGGAGGGAATCAGTGATGGCGGTCAGATTCAGGTTCAATCAAACTGCAATGTGGAGGCCACACCGGAGCTATTTTGAAAGAGATGGACAAAACCCTAATTTAATAAGTTTAGAGTACTCACAAAATTATTATTTTTTGGAGAAAAAAAAAAAGAGCCGTTTTCGTAAATTATTTGTTTTTCTTTTTTATCTTGGGGTAGACTTTACCTGCATTTTGAATAATTCCCAAAATATGTTCTCAGCGAATCAAATCAGCCACAAACGAAACAGAGCGCTTGTATTGTCCTTCCAAAATAGAATTAAACAAAATATAGCATTCATTTTGCCAAACAAAAACAAAAATCAAAGTTGAAATTCACAAAGAAAGCAACACCTCCATCCAGGGCAGTCCGCATCGATTGATTTCTCCGTGAAACCGATCGATCAATCGAGAAAGCATGTTTCAGGCTGCATCATCTGCTGCCGATGGCGCCTTGCCTGCTGTGGTGGCGCTAATGCTGTTGACTCTCTTGGGTACGAGCTCCGCCATTTTCACAAGCGATAGCCACCCGGATATGGTGAACGATGCTCCGACCCTGACGAAGAAGATCGGAGCAAAAGATGCGATCATCGTGGATACTGAGGGAAAGGGCCATTTCAAATCTGTTCAGGCTGCCATTGATTCTGTTCCTGAGGGGAACACCAAATGGGTGGTCATCCATGTCCGCAAAGGAAGATACCTGTCCGTACTTTCATTCAATTAGTACATGATTCAGTTAGTGTTAATTGCAATACATTGTTTGTGATTGGTTGTGGTGATGACATGATTTGTAAAACTGAAAGGGAAAAGGTGCACATCCCCAAGAGCAAGCCGTTCATATTCATGAGAGGCAACGGTCTTGGTAAAAGCTTCATCCAATTCTCCCAAAGCTCAACCAACAACATCGATTCCGCCACCTTCAAAGTTGAGGCCTCTAACGTTGTGGCCTTTGGCATAAGCTTCAAGAATGATGCCCCAACTGGTGTGGCCCAGACGTCGGCAAACCAGTCAGTTGCAGCATTTGTGGCAGCAGATAAGGTTGCTTTCTACCACTGCGGGTTCTTCAGCACCCACAACACTCTGTTCGATTACAAGGGAAGGCATTACTACGAGGAGTGCTACATCCAAGGTTCCATTGACTTCATTTTTGGGCGAGCCAAGTCTCTTTTCAAGGTATCATATGATAAATTCACCTACACAACATATATATATGCAATCTGAATGAAATTCTATTCGATCTTGCAATCATACATACATGTGTTACGTTTGAGGTGGGTGCAGAACTGCGACCTGTTTGTGATTGGAGATAGGAGGATGTCGATACACGGATCGATCACAGCACAGAGCAGAGAAAGCGAGCACGAAGACAGCGGATTCTCGTTCGTCAACGCCACCGTCTACGGAACTGATGATGTCTACTTAGGGAGGGCCAAAAATGAGTTCTCCAGGGTGGTTTTTGCACTCAGTTATTTGTCCAATACCATCACCCCTTTAGGCTGGACCAGCTGGAGCTATGACGGCCAAACCGAGTATGTTTTATCCTCCTAAAATTGATTTCTGTGTTTTTCAATTCATTTTATGAAATTAATTTCTAACAAAATATGCGACAGTAATTTGTATCACGCGGAGTACAAGTGCTCGGGACCTGGATCCGGTACTGAAAACAGAGCCGACTGGACCAGGGTGCTTAACGATAAACAAGCTGCGCCTTTCCTTAACGTCGGCTTCATCAATGGCTCTGACTGGCTACCCTCATGGATCTCATGAAAACTCTACTAGTTAATCCCGAATCATCACACATTTCCTCATTTGTATTTGTATTTGTATTTGTATATGTTTATGTATATATATGTAATATATGTATGTGGGTGTTGTACCCTAACTTTTGTTTTTGGGTACCCTATTGTCTATATATAAACTAATTTTCTGCACGCATTTTGAATATGTAAATATTATATAAAATATTATTTTTTAATAAATAAAATATTTTATACGGAGTAGTGTTTTTAATTTGAAACGGATGGCTTTTTAATCGTTTGAAAAAGAAAAGGAATGAAGAACACTTACTTCTCCAAACTTGTACGATCATATCGTCGTACTAATACAACATGTTTTGTGGTGCCTCATGGATAGGGCTGTTATATGAGCTGAACAGCTCGACTCGGGCTCGTTCACGTATCTAAACAAACTGAGTTTAAACATGATTTGAAGCTCGGTTGAAAGCTCGACTCATTCGATTTAGGCTCGAATTTTGTGGAATTTCCAAAATTTCATTTAAGTTAACATGTTATGACCAAGTAAAACTACTTAAAGCTCGAAAAAAGCTCGGCTCGAGCTCGTTCGTTTAACAAGCCAAGTTTGAACAAAAAAGAAAGCTCGTTTAAAAATTGAGCTCAGCTCGACTCAAGCTTGTTTAACAAATGAACAAGCTTGAACATGTCAAGCTCGGCTCGAATAACACCCCTACTCATGGACATCAATACCATTACCATTATGAGTTGTGATAAAAATCTTTTGGAATTACATTATCAATAGTATCTATATACATTGATACAACCCCGAAAATAAAAAATTTCTTATAGAAAATTTACCAAAATGGAATCTCCACTAAAACAAGACTAATTGATGAATAGGTAGCAATCTCATACGCATGTGAACTATGTGATCAATTCGAGAAAACACCCACACATTTCTTCATCAAATGCTACCATAGCATAAACCAAATTCAAAAAATTGACCCATCAACTAAAGAATCCTAGAGGACACAAATATCGTTGAACATGGCATCAAAAGAAATATGACATATTTACGAGAATCTAAACCCAGAACAAAAGAAAATGTTAGCAACAACATGGTGGAACCTTTGGATGAGCGAAAACAAAAAGATCTTTGACATACAATTTAAACACAACGACGATACAAAACATATAAAACTTCACACGTCAAACATTTATGAATAAGGAAAAGAAAAAAGGCATGGACAAAACATATGATAATAATGAACCCAGTGACTCCAGGAAAAACAATATCTAAGATGGAATAAACAATCAGATGAAACATTTACAATAAATTTTGATGGCAGTAACAACTTTTCAAGCACTTTTGGTGCTGGCTACATTATTCATGACCACCAAAGAACGACGATTGACTACGGAGGTGCGCAACTCTGACTTCGATCCACGGTTATGACAAAAGCAATGGGGCTCAAGATGGGTATCACAAAGGCAAAGGACTTAGGATTACCTAAAATTCAAGTGGAAGATGATTGCTTGAGCGTGGTCAACGCCCTCAAAGGTTGTCGATCGGGCCCGTAGTGAGCTTCTCACACAACTTTCGGGAAAGTAACAAGTGTGCCGACCGTATCTCGTGCCTTTTTTCAAGTAGCTATCTCGCAAGACATCAATTCTGACAGGGAGATCAACATATATTCTCATCCGCAAAGATGTTCTTGGATGCTCTTAGATTAACATAATTGGTAAGGAGGGGTTGTTACTACCTCGAGGTCATGAGTTTAATACCGTTTAGCCTCACTTTTTTTTTAATTTTTTATTCTACTAAAGTGTTTAATTAAATAACAAATTTAAGGTTTTCTCCACTATATTTAAATAAACAGTTTTTAATATATACATTTTAAAAATTCTCCTTTTTTTTTGATAAGTTTTGTTTTTCTTTATGTTTTTTTTAACAAAAAAACTACTTCTTAAATCACAAATTTAAGATATTTTTTCTAATATTTTTAAACCAAAAAAAAATTATCCCTCTATCTGCCACTATTCGATCATTCCATGGAGAAGAAATGGAACTTTGATCAATAAAGGTCGGACGATCCGACTTGTGTTTTAAATATTCTATAAAGTGAAAATTGTTGTATCATTTACGGAATCATCTTCAATTTTTTTGTTGTCTTGTCAATGCTTAATATCATTATTCTTTTTCAAACTTTTGCAATTTGTTTGTCTTTGTTTTTATGGATCTTAGTGTTGCGCCGGGAAGCAAGGGGACGTCAGACACACCCCTTTTTCACACACGAATCGGGATGGTCAAGAACTGTAAATCAGAGAGTCAAACTCAAGCAATTCAAACCAACAATCAGACACAAACAGAAGATAAAATAACCAAGCACAAAGAACACCAGATTTACGTGGAAACCCCAAAACGGGGAAAAAAACCACGGGAGACAGAAACTTCCACTATCAACAATAACAAGTGGGTACAATCTTCCCTAGACAAAGCTAGAGGCATACAACATCATCAAGCATCAACAAGCTTGGACAAATCTCCAATTTCATTACCCAATTGGTGGAAATCAACAACAAGAAAGAACACAAGCAAAGGGGATCTGAGATTGGAGGCTCAAAACGACGATCCAACCGTACAAAATGAAGCCTATGATGAGGTGAACAACATACCAGAAAATCGTCCCAATCAGAGGTCGTTTGGTCGTCGATCGGGGCACTTCAAAATGGTCTGAACAAGGCATACGGGATTCCTCTCCAAGCTCTCTCTTTCTCACTCTTTGTTTTCTCTCTCTTACTTTCCCAAATGGAAAGACATCCCCTTTTATAAGGAGGAAGGTAAAACTTCACATGGTAAAAACCATATGGTAAATAGTCCATTGGACTCTTCCCCATATAGGAGGGAAACCAACACTTAGTAGCAATGAGAGACCATAAGAATTTGAATTTGTTTTTTTGCATGGGTGCAGCAATTAGAGGTAAAATCATGTGTCTGGTCGGGTTTGGGTCGAGTCAATTGGGTTCAAGTTCTTTTTAGTTTCGGTTATTTCAGATGACATTAGCAATTCAGGTCGAGATGGGTTTTGGATCTGGTTGATTCAGGTTTCAGATACTTCGAGCTCCAGGTGTTTAGCGTTTAATGTATTTCAGGTTTGAGTTATTTTAGGTTTCGGATATTTCATATTCAAATGTGATAGCCGTCAAGTTCCAGTTTTTTTTCAAGTTCGGGTGTGCTCAGTGCTTTAGCGTTTTAGGTTGGGACTGTTTTGTTTCACTTGTTTTGGGTAATACCCACTTTCTTTTATTATCCTCTTAATGTATGATTGTTAAGAAATATGTTGGAACCTCCCTCTGCCCATTCTGCTGATTTTTCAAAAAAAAAAAAAAAAAAAAAAAACAAAGTAAAGAACACACATCATAATTCACAAGGGATATGGTCCTATGGATTCACATATGTATTCATACAAAAGTTCAGCTCGCGTATTTGTTCATACAAAAGCTCAGCTCACATATCTGTGCATACAAAAGCTCAGCTTTTACTGCTAGAGTACCATTCAGTGCCAATCAACTAACCATCGTTCTGATAGATGTAAATCAGTATATGTCAGAACCAAAAAAAGAACAAAAATATCCCTGGATTTTAGCTAGTAAGAGCATATCATGACGCACAGTTCCTGCAACCTCTTTGGAGAGATGTTGGTGAATGGCAGATTCCTGAAGTGGTCGTTGCTCATGCATGTGATTGTTAACCGCCCTCCGCTAACAGTGCTCTGAAAAGTACATACAGCAGAAGTTGTAACTATAGATGGAAGTCCACCAAAACATAATGCTAAGATATATGTCTGCAAGGCCATATTTTAAATTTAAAATCTCAGAAAGAAATCAACCAATTGTGTTTGGCAGGGAAACCTCAGCCATTTGACAAGCTTTTCAGAAGCAAATCTTTCAGAGGAATAATACCTTGCAAGTATATGGTTTGATCTCACAAATCCACCTTCTTGAAGGAAAGCAGTCAAGATAATGGCACCAACTGCAGATTTTGCCTATATTTACAGGCCGAAACACTGCAGCCCCCAGACAGGCAAATCTGCAAATGGTTTCGGTTGGTACTCATAAATTCAGTGACCCCAATTGTTACCTTAAAATTAAAGAACAATGGGAAACGAGGAGAACATATAAAGCTAGGGAACTAAAAACTCACATGAGGCAGAAGAGAACAAGGGAGATGCCCCTTAAGAAAGGTCTATCCAGCTTCTGTCTTAATGCTACTGGTCTCTTTATGCCGTAATCAAACATACCCTTATGATAAGCCTTCTCTCTAAGATACGGAGAGAAAAATAGAACAAACCCAAGAAGGAAGCCTGAAATAAGCCCTCCGACATTTGCAAAGTTGTCCACATATGGCAGAAAGCCAAGAAGAATGTTTATTAAAAAGACTATGAAAATAGCAATCAGGGCTACATACTGCAAAATAAGTAAAAGCAAAAGGTTCATCAGAAAAATATCTAAACCATTGATCAAGTGAGAAGTATCAAGGAGATGGCAGAAAGAAAGACCTTATCCATGTACAAATTCCAGTTTTGAATAAGCCCAGAGAGAGATGCACCAATCAAGCCAAAGAGAGCACCAGAAGAACATACAGCTGGGGTGTTTTGAACAAAGAGTGCAGCCAGTAAACTACCAGTTAAAGCAGAAAGTAAGTAGATGAGCCCAATCCTCCCTGCAGGTAAAATGACATATACATGGGTGATTATCTCTTGCAGAAGGAACTAATTATTCATCCAAACGACTTGACAGTAAGTATGCTATGAGTTATTCAGATTGTTCTCATAAATTACTCATTGCTTGTTTCTCCTTTACGCAGTAAATGAGCAATAAATTGAGAAATGAGAAAATGCACAATGGGAGAAAGGATTTTACAAGGTCCAAACTTCTGTTCCAGATGGACTCCAACAAAAATCAAACTGAAAAGGTTTATGATTAGGTGAAATGCCCCAGCATGTAGCCAAAGCCAGCCAAATATACGCCACTTCTGGTGATGAGCTTCCAAAAATTTCAACCTCAGAGCTCCCATGGTATCTAGTCTGCAATGAGACAAATATGTTGGAACAGAAATTAATAAGATGCACTGGAACATATCCTATGCGGTCACAGCTTATGAGATTCAACATTAATCACATTTATGACATCAAATTCAAGATTCTGAATGAAAGCCCTGAAAAGAAATTATACAATTCAACCATCCAAGGCAAAAGAAGAAAGGTAACAGCAAAAGACTGAATGCAAAAATCCGTTTTGCTTCCGATTCAACATTTATCGCTTTGAGTTTCTTTAGTTACAGACAGATGAAAAACTCTCCGCAACACAAGAAGAGTCCAGTTAGAATCCAATTAAACTGGTCAGTGTTTGTCACAACGAGCCAAGTAACCGCTCAAAGTATACAAAGGCAGGCAATCAAGAAACGGAAGTGACTAAGAACCCTAATTAGCAGAAGTCAGCTTGCGTAAGCGAAATTGCATAAAACGAGAAACAACAGCACAAGCGGTGAGAAGAGGAAGAGCAATTACGTAGAAAAGGAAGGGCCGAGGAGCGGGTTCTCAGAAAGGGGCTGGAAAGAAAGGCGGCCGAGGAACCCTAACGAGCAGTCACCATGGGAGACCTTCCAGCAGTTGTTGACGAACATGGTGGTGGCGAAGGCGGCGAGGTGTAGGAGAACGAACAGAGAAACAACCCATGTATTCTCCCGGTTTTTCGCTAGGAACCTCATCTTTAGCTTCTCGGCGGCTGTTGCCTGATCGTTTTCGTTTTGTGCTTCCTCCATGGCTGCGAAAGAGGGGGAGGAGGAGCCGGAATGAGATTGTGACGAAGACAGCCGGTGTAGTGGAGGAGGATCATCAATCTGTGTGTGGCTCTCTCTCGAGTTCTCCATTGACGAGCTTTGTTTTTGGAGGGTTAGAGAGAGATTTGGGAGGCTGGTTTCACTGGCTTGCTTTGGGTGATTTTGGCGGGAAAACGGTTAAAGTGGGAGAGGGGGTGGGTTGCTGATTGCTCGTTCTGTTCACTGACATGATTGCCACCTTATGGCTTAGTATGATGCTTTATAATAGGAAACTAATTAAAATTGATAAATTTTGGGTTTTTGGCCATTTAAAGTCATTAGCTAATTTAAATGTTTTTTTTTGGGTTAGGACCATCATCGAATGTTTTTTAGGTCAGTTAAAACCGCCTCCTCTCTGCCTGACTTTCCTGTACCTCCTCCCCCCTATAGCCCTTCGTTCTCCTCGGTTGTTCCTTCTCCGATCGAGAAACCCTCGGCGTCCTCGTGGCCGTCACCGCCTTCGTCAAACCGAATCTCCCTGGAGCCTTGCTCGCTCTCGCTCTCTCCGTTCCGGCCTGAGACCCAAAGTCTCTCCCTGTCTTTCAGATCTGAAGATGCCAACAACGGGGAAGAAAATTAGGGAGCGCCGCCGTATACCGACGCCAGATGATGCCTCTCCTTCCCGACGCCAGATGATGCCTCTCCCTTATCGCCGGTGTAAGTTTTCTTCTCCGACCAAATCTCTTTATCGGATTCTAATTTTGCTTCTTGCTTTTCGTTGATTTTTGCATCACCATGGCCGATGGATGTCGTGGTTTGAGTATTGCCTCCATCTTTCTCCTTTTTTTGCCTCTTCGTACTATCATCGTTTAATCGATCACCTCTGCGAGCTTCAGTTTGAAACTAGTAGTAATTTTGAAGCGGATGTGTTCGAGATTAGCTTTTAACCTAACTAATTTGAGTTATGTCATCAATTTTCTCTTGGATTTGATTCTGATGCCTGGAAGAATACAGATTCATTTGTTGCTAATCAAATTTTGAATTTGAACAATCGATGATAAGAGATCTTGATTTGGTACATGTTTAGCTGGATTATGAAGTATTTATATGTGAATTTGATTTTGTGCACTATATACGTAGCTAAATCAGTACTGCATCTTATTGACCCGCTTGAGGAATTCATGTTCCTCTTGAGGAATTCATGTTTTGGTCTGGTCAGTAGTTCAATACTACATTTTATTGATTACTTTCTTGCTTAAATTGTATTGCTGTTCATCTTGCAAAAAAAAATGTTTGGAGAGAAGAAGTTGTAAGGCTTGCTGTCCATCAGTCCTTGCAAATTCAGTAAAACATCTTAAATGATTGCATCAATGGACTCTTCTGCATCAAGTTTGACGAGGGGTTTGAATTCCTAGCTTGTTGAATCTCTTACATGATAAAATGTTTGGAGAGAAGAAGCTATAAGGCTTGCTTTAGCAATCTGATTTCTTAATGTACATGATTTTCTTGCTTAGAATCTCATCTTGTACATTTTGATGAAATCATGGCTTTTGATTGAGAGATATGGTTCGATTGTGTGATGTGCTAATAGGATGATGAAATCCATAAGATTGGGGTATTTACTTTTGATTCCCATTTTACTCTTTGTTTTTGAAATTTCATACTATTTGATCAATGTGAACTTGACTCAAATTTGTTTAAGTAGGATTTGGCTCAAATGTGATCAGCAGCCCATGTCGCAAATCAAGTTGCAGCCACTGTAACAGCTGCTGCTCGAGTTGCATCTGTTGCTTCCACACATGATGTTGTTCATGGTAGGCTTCGATTCATCAGCAGACTTGGTGCTTACATGTCGAATAGGAGCTGATTTTTGGTGATGATATTTTCATTGTTATAAATATTAATGGTTCAAAGGAGAGATTTTTTACTTGTTGTTTAGCACTCTGTTAAGTACAAGCTACAATCCATAATGAAATTAAACAAGTGGCATTTTCATGGAAGCTTCCAATTATTTGATGACATTTGGGATGTTTAATATTCCCACTTACTGTTTTCGCTTCAATAATTAAGATTATGTATCTAACTCTTGTTTACTAACCTTGCAATTGTTTGTAATATCTAATGCTTATAATACGTACATACTATGATCTGGTTGTTGAATATTCATGCCCACTAGTTTTGTGCATTATTGGCTTCAATGTTTATTAAGTTGTATTCTCCTGTTTGCAGCTTGTTTGTTTAATTTGATGTTTATAGTTTTTATTGTTGTGTAATTATGTATGGAGAAAAGGCGGAGGAGACAACCCCTCTTTGATTGGAAATGTCCTAAGTGCATATGCATTTGCAATTGCAGCTTCTGCATGTGATTAAGCACAGAGTTTTTTTGAATGATTATTGTAATTCTTGTATGATCATATTCACTTCTTTGTTTTTTTTTAATTGGCAACAGATTAGAGAAGAAAGATCGAATCACCTCATATAGAATGATGATCTGTTTGATTGAAGATTATGGAAGTTGAGAGGGAAAGGGGCCAATCTAGTCCAATTTAAGATTATTATCCATTAATCAAAATTTAAATTAGGGGTGGGCACAAATCCTGCAAATCCGGGTCCCGTCCCGTAAAAACGTAAAACAATTCATCATTAAAAGATATCATCAATGAAGTTTAATCAAATTTTATGATTTCTTGTCATCAACTGTATTAAAAAATGTAATAAACATGTCACCACAAGTGATTGCATCAATGAAATGTAATCACAAACGTGCCATCAGTGAATAAAAGTAGAATCGATGAAAATTTATCGATATACAATTGATTAAATTAAAAAAAAAAAAGTTGCATCAAACGATTTGATTAAAAAAGTGGCATCAAATAATTACATTAGAAAAATGGCATCAAAACACTAATTTGCAAAAGTTGCATCACAATAAAGAAAAAAATGTCATCAAATATCATAAAAAATTTGACTTTAAAAAAATATCATCAGTAGTCAACAGTAACAAAAAATTGGCATCAATGGTCGATGTGGCATCACAGTACACAAAAAATATCATCAAGGTTTGAAAAAAATGTCATTAAAAAAGTGGCATCAAAGTGAAAATAAAATGTAATCAAAAGTGGAATCAAAACAGTAAAAAAATGGCATCACTAAAAAAATCCACATGATTTGATCAACATTGACCGTTCAACGGTCAATGTAAACGGTCAATGTTGACCAGTCGGTGGTCAAACAGTTGACCATTGACTTTAATACTTCATTTGGGGAATGAACTACCTAACCTAATTAAATAAGTTTATTGTCTAATTAGCTAATTGAAGGTTCTAAATAACCTACTTACCTAAATCACCCGTTAAAATTCCCACAAAGTATGGTAAAAACATATTGTTAACTTTTAAATATAATAAAAATATCTCGATTTTTTAGGGTATTTGTAATGTATTATCATGAGTTTTTTCATGAGTCAAAAAGGTTAACAAGACAGACTAAATGGATTTTTACGGGATTTTTTTTAAACGATTTCCTTAGGAAAAAATAAAGAGTTGGATCGTATTCATACCAATGCATTTTCTTCCATCCTATCTTTTTTCGTGGTCGCCTCTTGAAATAGGCAGCTCATGGTTCATCTTCAATGTCAGTCTTCCTCCCTCACGATCGCCTATATTGAGTTGTCTCTCTTAGGGGTGGGCGCGGGACGAGACGGCACGGCACGGGACGGAGTCGTCCCGCGTCCCATCACGCGTAATATTTACAGGACATGGCGGGACCGGGACGGGAAGGGCATTGTCTCTCAAATAAAAAAGATTATAAAAAACTCAAAATTTCATGTATATATTGTGATTTTCAAAGATGTAATAAATATATATATCTAGAATTTTTTATATTTTCTAGGTTCCCAATATATATATACAAACACTTGCATTAGAGTACATATATGTATATTATATGCACATATAATCACTACAACAATTAAGGTTTTTTGTAGCGGTTCAAAACCGCCACAAAAGGTATAAAAACTGCCACAATAGACCTATTGTGACGGTTTTTAACCGCTTCTGTTGCTCGGGTTGCATTAGGTCTATTGTAGCGGTTATAATACCTATTGTGGCGGTTTTTCACAAACGCTAAAAACTGCCACAATTGGTATTATAACTGTCACAATAGAATATCTATAGTAGCAGTTGTCTGAGCTATTGTAGCAGTTTTTTAATCTACTGTAGCGGTTTTGTTATCTAATGTGGCGGTTTTTATATCCAAAAAAAATAGTTCTTTTCCCGAACCTTGTTCGGGTTTTTTCATAATATTTCCGGTTGAGTTTAATGTATTAAACAAAATATTAGACACGTTAATTTTCTACTAACATATTATCCATGCTTCTTGTCATGTTAGTCTTTTAAATCTTTGGTTATCATGGTGATCGAAATATTCTTTTCTTAAGATGATCGATACTTCAAATTTAACAAAGAATAGTAAATTAGCCACTTGCACGCTTCTCCTAACATCCATCCTAATTGAAAGAAAAGAAAGGAAACCTTATAATTACCTTATAATTTTTTGCTTAAGAAAATTGAGTTCAAATCCTCTATGATACTTTATCTATTACACATCATGTTACACCTTTTAAATTTGTCTAAATTATAAACCAATTTGATAAATATACCTTAAGTTTAAATGTAAAAATTAAATCCTATATAGCTAAAGAATAAAATATGATATTTAGTGTGTGTTTTTTATAATGTCATAGACCCTTAATTAGAAAAATGTACTATATGGTGAAGTGTATGGACTAAGAGGCCAAAACATTTTAAAAAATATGTTATAGCCCTCAAATTAGTCTAAATTATAAATCAATTTCAATACGGCCACCATAAAAATTGACTTTAAATTCAATTCCATATTTGAATATTAAATATTTAGATGCATTTCATCGAACACCTCATGGGCAATGATTAAACTCATCAAATCACAATTTATAACATTCTATTTCACTTGAATAACACCAATATCTAATAATAAAATTTGATCAATAATTTTAATTTTTCACAAATTTCATCAATGGAGTAAACAATTTAAATATTGCTATCTAAATATTTTGCCCAAAAAATATTCCAATGAAGAGATCTTAGAACCCTTTTTGGAGAGCTCCAGGCTTAAATATATGATGGATTGAACATCGAGTATTTTTGTTTTTTTTTTCTTCCCATTGTATATATTTAATATTGAAAGTCAATTTTTATAACCATAATAGATATCACAACATGCTTGTGAAATGGGATGTAGAAACTGAATGATTTATATTTGGCTAAATTACATAAAACCACCCGTTAAATATGACCTTTTTCACTTAACCACCCACTATAATCTAAATTATATAAAACCACCCACTAAAGGAGCCGGTCAACAAAGCACCACCCAAATGGGCCAAATGAAAATATCTGTTAGAAATCTATTGAAATGACTAAAATACCCTTGCATATTAATCAAATTTTCAAACGATTGCCACTCATTAACCTTACTCCAATTATTTGTAAATGTACAAGCAGCATTATTGTAATTGTACAAACAGCTTTATTGATCGAAATCAATTCATCTTCAGCTTGGATACACGCCCAAATTGTCCCTGAATTGAGCCCAAATTTTGTTTAAAATAAAAAATCAGTTCTTCCCAATCAATACAATAACAATCAATCTTTAGATTTATAGGTTCCAATTTTGAGCCAGTGATTCTTCCAAATAATAAATTTCTTTAATGTCTAGAGTTAGGAGATTTTAGAACCAACGTGGATAGGGAGGTGGCGGAAGGTAGACGGCGGGAGGAGAAGGAAAGAGGACGGCGGTGAGGCGGTAGCGGTGAGCGAGGTTAGGGGGTTTCAGATCTGAAAGTAGAGGAGGAGAAGAACGAACAACAGAGGGAGTTAGGGGTTTTCAGATCTGAAAGTAAAGGAGGAGAAGGATGAACAGCGGAGGTGAGTTTCTCGGATCTGAACAGTTAGGGGGTTTCAATTTCTGTTTGGTTTTGGCCTTACAGATTAGGAAAGGTGGACAAGGAGGCTCAACGGCGACTTACGGTGGTCGGATCTAGGCTGGTTGGGCAGGCTCAAAGGTGGCGGCGGGGCTAGGGTTCAACTTCAGGAGGAGGTTTTTTTTTTTTTAAAGCCAACCCCCCCGGCACTAAGTCCGGGTAAAGGGAGGTTTATGTAAATTCAATGAAAGAATGAGGAGCCCGAAGGCCATACATCAAAGCTACAATCCTTTAAAGCTAGGACGCAACCTAGACTTACCAAGGATAAGTAGCCCCACCAAAATCTCAAGGTGGATGTTCCCACCGGCACGTAGGCCTTTAGGACACATTCCAAAGCATAAATAAAACACACAAGGGCATATCTTAGGCACGTAGGCCCAAGAGACATGCCAAAATACACCAAAAGAGTCATGTTCCAAGGAGACGCAGCCCCAAAAGGGCACATGAGCTCAAAAAACAGTCCAAGGGAGAGTTGTTCCCGGAGGCACGCAGGCCCCAAGTGCACGCAGGCCCTAGGACACAACTCTAAGGTCACAAACAATACTTCGAATCTCCATGCAATCTCACGCCAACATGTTCTCAACATCACGAGTGGGGAATGAATCATAAATGAGACGGTAGACATGGGTGAGGATGAGCTTCACAATGGTATCATCAGGGATCCGATTACCCTCCATGACAAGGGCGTTCCGAGCATGCCAAAGGAGGTAGACGGTGGTCGAGAGAGCATATCTACGACTAAGGTTAAGACACGTCTTGCCCTTAGCATACCTTCGGAGCCATCTCAAAGCCCTATGAATGGAATCCACCTCGCGAGGAATCTTAAACTTGCTCCTAATCCTCTCCCAAATTCCCCTAGTGAAGGGGCATTTGAAGAAAAGGTGTTCGTGGGTCTCAAGAGAGTCATCACTACAAAACTTGCAAGCAAAGTCAATGTCAAGGAAATTGAGCCTATCATTAGTCGAGAGCTTACCAAGGGTGGCAAGCCATAGGATGAATGAGTGCTTAGGGGTGTTGTTAGCAACCCACACCTCCCTATGCCACCTAACCTTCGGCTCTTTCCTTCTGATAGCGTCATATGCCTTCGAGATTTTGAATTTGTCACCCAAACACCACTCGCTCAGCCCATCCTCCAAGTTCCCACCAACGGAAAGCACCATGTTTTTTACCTTAATAATACCTTTTATGAGGGGGGGAGTCTCTCCTATGGGCCTCCCAATCTTGCACATTAGTAACATAGAGGTATTTATGGTGTAACCATCTTACCCAAAGGCTCTCTTTTCTTACCACAATCCTCCATAAGTGCTTGCACATGAAGGCGGAGTTCCAACTCTTGAGGTCCAAGAATCCAAGACCCCCTTCCTCCTTCGGCACACACACTTTGCTCCAACGGACCTTTGGTTGCTTCCAAAGGAATCTCCGGCAACGGCTCTCTACCGTTTTCAACACAGCCTCCGGCACGGGGAGAATGGAGAGCCAGAAGCCTTCAATACCTTGGAGAATCGATGATATCAACTCCTTCCGCCCTGCATAAGATAAGCATTTACTAGACCACGAGTTCAACCTTTTATCAATTTGATCAATGAGAGGTTGGTAATGAGTCACCCGGAGTCCATGTGGAGAGATGGGGATGCCAAGGTAGCGGAAGGGGAAGGCACCGCACTTGAAGCCCGTGACACCAATGATCTCCTCCGTCTCTCTTGGAGGAACCGAAGCAAGAAAGACGCTCGATTTCTCCAAGTTCACCGCCAAGCCCGAGACCTCTTTGAACCTTTGAAGACAGGCCATGAGAACACTAACCGAAGCAACATCTCCCCGACAAAACATCACCACGTCATCGGCAAAGGCAAGGTGGGCGATTTTCACTTGCTCGTAATTTTGGTGGAAGTGAAAGCTAGGTTTCATGGTCTCCAACTTAACAAGCCTAGAGAAAAATTCCATGGTTAGCACAAACAAAAGAGGAGAGATGGGATCACTTTGGCGAAGACCTCTTTTGCCCGGAAAAAGACCATGGACCTCATTGTTGATCTTGATGGAGTAGGAGGTAGTAGTGACACATTCCATGGTCCACTCAATGAACCTCTCCGGGATCCCCACCACATGAAGAGCAAACCTTAAGAAGTCCCAAGAGATCGTATCGTAGGCTTTGGCTATATCCACATTGAGGAAACACCTTCGGGTGTCCCTCTTCACATTGTACCTACGTAGCAATTCTTGGACAAGAAATATGTTATCACTCATAAGGCGACCCGGCACAAAAGCACCTTGTGCTGGGCCAACAATATAATCCATACATCTCACAAGCCGAGAAGTAAGGATCTTGGAAATGATCTTATAAATAACGTTGCAACATGAAATGGGCCTAAACTTCTCAACCCGGTTTGCTTCATCGGTTTTAGGAATAAGGCTCACAATGGTGTGGTTCAATTGCTTGAGGAGGGTGCCATTAGTGAAAAATTCTTTAATAGCCGCACACACCTCACCTCCGGTGATGTCCCAAGTGTTCTTAAAGAACTTAGCCGTGTAACCATCCGCTCCCGGGGCTTTGTCATCCCCCATCGACCACAAAGCAAGCCTGATCTCCTCGTTCGATACCGGGGCCACGAGCATTGGCTTATCCTCCTCTTTCACCGATTCACCACAGGCGAACATGGAGGGGGCAGCCGGCATTGTACCTACAAAAGTGCCAAATAAGCCTTGAAAGAAAGAGAGAAAATCTGAGGCTACCTCATTGGGAGAGGTGGTGAGCGCGCCATCCCTCCTAATAATAGCACCAATATGAGCTCTTTTCCCGTTGTTTCTCATGAGGTTATGGAAGAACTTGTTGCGCTTGTCACTATTCTTCAAGTAGTGGGCCTTGGTGCGTTGTTGAAGGAACAATTACTCGGCTTTGTTGAGAAAATCAGCCCTCTTCTTGGCTTGGTTAAGCGCTTCGAAAGACACGTCCGAGGGAGCAACTCGGGCCTTTTCCATAGCATCTTCAAGAATAGTGTTAGCCTCCAACGTTTTATGAGAAATATGTGAGAAATGCTTACCATGGAGACGTTTTAGGGGCTGTTTTAGCTTCTTTAAGAGACAACACAACCGAAATTGGTAGGTGCCTCTCATTTGAAGGTTCCAACCGTCCCTAACCACATCCTTGAAGCTCTCATGCTCACACCACATATTTTGGAACTTGAAGCGCTTATTCTTCCTATTATCATCACAAGACAAAGAGACTATGGCCGGCTTGTGGTCCGAGAGGTGCCACATATCCGGGTAATGCGTATGACAATAAAGGTTACCAAGGATCCACTCACTATTAAGTAAAACCCTATCAATCTTACTCCAAACAACTTTGTTAGACCAAGTGAAGAGATTTTTACTTGTATAAGGGGAGTCGGTCAACCCTAGATTTGTGCACGCCTCTATCATATCCCGGCACTCATACATGGAGACCGGGGCTCCATTTATCCTCTCATCGAAGTTCTTGACATTGTTGAAGTCTCCTAAAATAAGCCATGGAAGGGTATGGCTTTCAAGGATGTTCGTCAATGCCTCCCAAATGCCCCTACGATGAACAACCGTGTGCAATCCATAGATAAAACAAACACCAAT